>OY288279.1:25818540-27282064 GCA_958450335.1 Hibiscus tridactylites | reverse complement strand
CTTGAATCTCATTTATATTTTGATGCGTATTGTGAATAAAATAAAAAAAATAATTTTGATCAAAAAAATAAAGAAGAATAATAATAAGAACAAAGAACAAGAATAGAAGAACAAAAAGATGAGAGGAAGATAGAGATTTATATTATTCTCAATACTCAAGTGTATACAATGCCTTCATTAGATCATCTATTTATCGGCATAAGAAGTACATAATACATTAAACTCTAATTAATGAAGATAATATTTCTAATGATAAAGTAAATCAAATCTCCTTGATAAAGTTCTTATCATTATCGACATCAACATAGATAAATATTCATAACACTCCCACTTGGATGTCTATGAAGATAATGTGCCTCATTAAAACCTTACTAAAATAAAAACCCAGTGGGAAAAAAATTTCTTTAGTAAAGGAAAAAGAGTATGCACATCTTTGATACGCATAACATGCTGCCTCATTAAAAACCTTACTAGGAAAACCCATTGGGACAAAACCTCGGTTAAGGGGAAAAGAGTGCAACACGTATTTACTCCCCTCATGAAAACATCACAGAAGATCTTTGAATTTTCATAATTCAATCTTGAATATTATTTTTCTAAAGATCGCGAGGGATGAAACTCTAGAGTAATATGTTCCATGATGTATCCACTTTCAAACTGAGATATACATCTTGCATTATTTTCACACAAGATAGCTTTTATCATATCTTGTAAAAGTAAATCCACATATCTTTTGGATATGTTGGGTCAATGGTCTTAGTCAAACACATTTTTGGCTTGCCTCATGCATAACAATTATTTCTACGACATTTGAGGAGACATCAACGAATGTTTGAAGATCTAAATGTAATGATCTTTGTATATCCATGAATATTGCTTGGCCAACTAATATATGATGCTTCAAAACCAAGAAAAGATATAATTATCTTTATTCACATCCAACAATCTTACAATAGATATGCTTTATCCATATTGAATCTTCTTTAAGATTCTTTCAACTTATGTCCATTCATAGATAAAAACACATATTTAAGTGCTCGATTTTTAGGTCGAGACAAAACCACATCTCAAGATTATTTTTCTCAAATCCTTTCCTTAAATAACCAAATGCTTTGAAAGCTTTTCAGGAGTTCTAATAATATAATGAATCTTGATTCAAATTCCTTTATAAAATACATAAGGAAATCTTATCATTCTTATAATATTTCCTCAATTAGTACTCACTAGGGCAATTATATCAAATGTGTCAAAATATTTAATAAGACATGTCTAAATAAATTTTCTCAAAAATTTCCAAATGCTTTTAGCATTTTAAATCCTTTAAGGATAAATAGTGATCCATAAATAATTAGACACATGTAATATATTTCATACTGCCAAAGTAATTGCATCCACCATGAAGTAATTAAAACTCTTCATAAATCATAATTCAAGTCAAATTTACGACTATTTATTTGTTCATCACTTGCATTACACCTTTAGGTGTTTGGACTGTTGGTCCAAATACTTCTCTTTTAGAAGTTCAAAGCGTCTTTCTATATTGGCCAATTCAATATCTATACTTCTTGATAAATTTCTATACAAGATCCTCGTTTTCTTTCTTTACTTCTATAGAAGTATTATATTTAAAACTATTTGTAAAATCATTGTCGACAACTTTTTAATTTTTTGGTTCCATTCTCGTAGTGACATAACTCATCGAGATCTCTTCAAGATTTCAATCTTTATTTTAGGTACCTGAAACTCTTCAAGAGTTTTATTATTAGTTATGTCTTGGGTCTCTTCAGAAGCACCCGCCTCCAATATATGAACATCTCATATTACTTTTCATTTACGAGAATTTTGATCATTGGAACCATTTCAACTATCATGCTTCAGGCATGATTTACATCCTCTCGCTCTAACATTTAATTTAAACTTAGAGCATTTCAGCTGATATATGAGACTTAGTTACTCTTATTGGGTCAGTAAATATGTCTGGTAGTTGACATGTAATAACATGAATTATCTTATGAACTTCTGGTTCATATACGAGGATCTAGATAACGATAATTCATTTTCCTTTATCCAACTGATTATTTTCTCCCCCTAATGTTGAGAAAATCATGTCATAAATGATTCTCCAATTAATGTTTAAGAGTTTAAACATAAAAGGAGACTCGTACTCAATATATATTCTCAACCTCTTTTACTTACCCATTTTGTCCATTGTGGTGGAGCAATTCATATCGCACATTAAAAAATTATAAAATGAGAAATGTATGGCTTTTGACCAAAAACCAATAATAACGGGGAGTTTATTATAACTCATTGGATTGCTGCGTATGAGTGTTGCTATATGGAAATACCATATAAATAATAACTCTTTTGTTCTCATAGTTTAGCTATTAAATAGGAGTCATCCAATTGAAATTTTGCTAAACTATATATTTTCATAATCAATAGGCTTTGTAACAACTGATATAGCCTAAAATATAAACCCACTAGCTTTTCAAGACGAGTCTAAATGCATAATCCGAATCATTTTATAACCAATCTCACAAACTTCTGGTCTTAAGTTGATAAAACAATGTAGATGCATCTACTAAAATCATATAAAACTTTCTACATTTGTGGATAAATGGGCCCATATTTCATTCAGATATGCAAGACATGCAGTCTCAACTTTAGTACAAGAACTTCAAGTTCTTTTGCTATGTGGGATCTTAATCATTTCCTTTGTGTTGAGTGGATCGAATGATCGATATGAATCAAGAGGGGGTGAATTGGATTTTTAAGGTTTAGGTGGTGGAAATTGCAAATTAAAAAGATTGACAAGGAAATTTTATAGTGGCTCAAGTTCCAAATGAACTCTACATCCACTACCTTAGATTCACTAAGGATTTGCAACAATTCCACTAATTGCTCTTCCCCTTTTCTAGGCTAAGGAGGCAACCCTTACAATTTTCGGTTAAATTTTCTACCCAAAATTTAATCCAATCCTCACACAAAGATAACAAAGAGTTTGATGGCTAAGATAGTATCTCTCAATACAAATTGTAGCCCAATTACAAGCACTCAACCCAGATGAAAAGGATAAGAATGAAAATTACAATTGGGATTTCTAGACAATATTGAGATTTTAGCACAAATGCTTGGATTTGATGTATGGATATTTGCTTTTGGATCAATAGTTATTGTTGGAGCTTTTAGAGGTCCCTTTTATACCTTCTCATTGATTTCTAGTCGTTGTGGTTGTTGCATTCATCAATAGAGCCGTTGGGGGTGTTATCTCACCTTCATAAATGCAGTCTGCAACCACCCGTTTTGGAACGCGGGAACCTGTTTCGAAATAGACCAAAATAGAAAGAGCCGTTGGGGTGCATTTAAGAGCCCCTTTCAAAACAGATTGAACTCATTTCGAAACACTTTTGCCACTGTCAAGGATCGTTTCGAAACAGCTTGAGCCCGTTTCGAAACACCCTAACGGTTTCTGAAAATTTAGTTAAAAACTTTGCAACGGTCATATTTTTCAAATCAAAATGAAGAACCGTTTCGAAACACTTGAACCCGTTTCGATACGAGTTCTTATGTTCTAAAGTCGTTTCGATACCCGTTTCGGAACAGGGGTTGGCAGTGGTGAAATCGTTTCGAAACGCCTTAGGCCGTTTCGAAACAGGGACTTGAAAAACACTGTTTCGGCTTTAAAACACTTAGAAAATATTTGAAAATCTTAGTTTTTAACTTTGGCATATTCTTAAAATCATATGGGGATGTTTGAGGACTTAAAAATTCATTTTGACATTTTTAATTTAGTCTTTAGGTTCTTTAGTTATATCAAAATTAAAATATCGGTTTCACAATCTCCCCATTTTTGATATAACAAAACCAAAGTTAGAATTTTTAAGAGTTTTGAAAATTTTGAACATATTCTAACTCCCCCTTAATTTAAAATAGGTTTTTAAAGTTTTAAAAATGTTTTAACTTTGAAATTCAAGTTTTAAAACTTAAAAATACTTTAAACATTTAAAACGAATTTTTGTTTCGGCTCTTAAATTTCTTCTCCTCCTTTTTGTTAGATCAAAAATAATATTAACTCATAAGGCTCATAGAGAAGAGAAAGGGTTAGTACCAATAAGCATTAAGTAATAAGCAACAATAATATCAATTCATAAAATTAAAATATCCAAAGCATAAATCAACATTAAGTTCAAAATATAATCCCAAATAAGATCAAAAGCATGGGTTCCTAAAACATAATGAAACATAAAGATGCAAACTTAAACCTAAAATGCATAGATAATATGATATGATATGTATATCCTAGGCATCGTCACCACCATCATCATCATCCGAAGTCTCATCATCGCTCTTGACTTGAGAACAGCGAAACTTCGTCCATTGGCCATAGAGGGTAGATAAGGACAAATCCAAGTTCGAGTGGGAAGTCTCAAGGGATAGGAGGCAATCTTCTACATTTTGCAAGCGAGTGTTGATGGCACCAAAACCCGAAGCTATGTTAGTATCCATGGCATTGAACCGTTCTGTAATGAGAGCTGTAAGAGCTTCATTGTTTCCAACTTGAGCTTGCGGTTGAGGTTCAACGGGAGGAGGAGGAGGAGGTGCAGCTCTATCAACACGTTCCCAAACATTGTTCACATAGTGAAAACCGGACTTGCGAAGAGAGGACTCACCAATCTTAGACTTGCGTGGTTCCGGAGAGTCGTAGGTGCAATCGAGACCAATCTTGCTAAATATGTGGCTTAAGATCGTGCCATAAGTAAAGGATTTCAAGGCATCGGTGTCAATAAGCTTAACATTATTAACCATCTCGACAAATATGATCTTAGCAACATTAGGGCGCTCACCACGACGAAAACATTCAAGCCAAAAGTAATGAACTTGACGGATATAAGAATATTTACCTCCGGAGGGGCGAAGGAACCATGATACCATCAAGTGAAGAAAACGATTGTGCGCATCCAAGGTAAGCACTTGACCGGTGTTAGTACCAAAGTGACGTTCATTCTCAATTCCTTCATCCTTAAGGGAAAAAGTGGACTCCAAGAGAGCAACATTAACAGTAAACTTTTTCCCTAACATAAAAGATTCAATCCCAACAACCTCGGTATTTGTTTCATCATTAATAAGATGAGCATTGGAGTAAAAGATGAGTACCATGTGTTTGTAACGAATGTCCGGGATGCTCAACAAGGGAAGAAGATCCCATTCGCTCAAACGCTCGAGGTAACGGAAAAGGAATCGCTTGGAGTTAAGGAATTCGAGATCAATGACACGCTCACGACGAACTTCAAAATCCTGGACATGTTTGAAACGAGCTCACATCGCTGGAGTTCGAAGGGATTTTTGAAAGAGATGAGTGAGATTCGGACGCACGCTCGAGTCACCGGATTGAACGGACTTAAGCTTTTTGCTAGCATTCTCCAACATCCTAAGAACATTAAGCAAGCAAGTTTTAAAAATTAAGTGTATGCATAGATTTCTAAATTCAATCCAATGATAAATCCCACTTAGGTTTTAAAAAAATTTAAAACAAAGAAAAATTTTAAAAAAAATAGTAAAAGAAAATACGAGTGAAAATTTTTATATTCGAATAAAAAAATTTAAGATTTTGAATTTTTTTTACAAGATATGGAAAACCCAAGCATAAAAACATATAAACTATACAAAAATAAAATTTTCTAACCTAAGATTCGAACATAAATTGAAGGAAAAAGAAAAAGAGGAAAAATACCTTAGTTTGGGATTTTGGATGAATGGATGAAAATCCTTGCACAATGTTGATGAAACTTGCTTAGACTAGAGTTTTAGAGAAAAACCCCTCAAGATTTGGTGAAAAACAAAGAGGTTTAGAGGGTTTTTATAGGAAAAAGTCGGGTTAGGGTTTTTAGGGTTTTGAAGAGTTTTAGTTTAAAGTGAATTTTAACATTAAAAACCCTACTTAAAGCTGTCCGTGAAACCGTTTCGGAACGGTCGTGACCGTTTTGAAATGCGAGCTCGAGGGTTTGACTGTTTTTAGAATTTTAGCTGACCGTTTCGATACAGTGTTGACCGTATCGAAACTCGTTTCGATACACTCATTGGCAGTAGCAAAAACGTTTTGAAACTCTTTTGAGGCGTTTCAAAACGCCCTTCTCTCAGACATGATTTTAAGGCATCCGTATCGAAACAAGTTGACCCGTTTCGATACACCTGGGCCTGGAAGTGCAGATGAGGCTCTAAAAGTGCAGAAAAATGAGTTTTTCTAAGGCCTAACTTGCATGAATGACATGAATGAGCATGCAAAACATATGCAAACAAAAACGTACTCCCCCTAGCTATAAGCATGGATGAAATTAGGAGACAAAACACATAAACATGGAATTTCACAAGATCAAGCAATTTTAAGCACAAAAGAGGTCCTAAGAGGTCAAGATAGGCTAGCTAGACCTAACTCTCTCCTAAGGGACCAAAAACGCCCTTTGTCTAAAGGTTTTGTAAATATGTCCTCTAATTGATTTAAGGTGTCTACATACTCTATAACCACATCTTCTTTAAGGACATGATCTCTAATCAAATGATGCCTTATTTCTATGTGTTTGGTTCTAGAGTGTTGGATGGGATTTTTTGTTAGACATATAGCACTAGTGTTGTCACATTTTAGGGGTATGGTTTCAACTTTAATTCCATAATCTAAGAGTTGTTGCTTCATCCAAAGGACTTGAGCACAACAACTCCCTAAGGATATGTACTCGGCTTCGGTGGTAGATAAGGCTACACTATTTTGTTTCTTAGAGAACCAAAATATGAGCATACTACCTAGGAATTGACAAGTTCCCGAAGTACTTTTCCTATTGATTTTGCAACCCTCATAATCCGCATCCGAATAAGCATGAAGGTTGAAGGTAGAGTCTCTAGGATACCAAAGACATAAACAAGGAGTATCTCTAAGGTACCTAAAGATTCTCTTAACGGCTATAAGGTGAGACTCTCTAGGACTAGCTTGAAACCTAGCACACAAGCAAACACTAAACAAGATATCCGGTCTACTTGCGGTAAGGTAAAGCAATGATTCAATCATAGAACGGTAAAGCTTAGAGTCAACACACTTACCTCCTTCATCTTTGTCAAGCTTTGTAGATGAGCTCATAGGTGTGGCTTGAGGCTTTGCATTATCCAAGCCAAACTTCTTGAGCATATCCTTTATGTACTTTGCTTGATTGATGAAGGTGCCATCATTCTTTTGTTTGATTTGGAGTCCCAAAAAGAATGAGAGCTCCCCCATCATGTTCATCTCGAATTCACCTTGCATTAACTTAGCAAACTCTTGATAATGACATTCGTTAGTAGAACCAAAAATAATATCATCAATATAAATTTGAACTACTAAGATGTCATTTTTATACATTTTTATAAAAAGTGTAGTGTCAACCTTACCTTTTTCAAAACCTTTTTCAATTAAAAAGTTTGAAAGTCTTTCATACCAAGCTCTAGGAGCTTGTTTTAAACCATAAAGAGCTTTGGTGAGTTTGAAAACATGATTTGGAAATTTTGAGTCTTTAAAACTCGGTGGTTGTTCCACATACACTTCTTCATTTATACAACCATTTAGAAACGCGCTTTTAACATCCATTTGAAAAAGCTTGAAATTATGATAACATGCGTATGCAAGCAACATCCTAATGGCTTCCATTCTAGCTACGGGTGCATAGGTTTCATCAAAATATATTCACTCTTCTTGAGTGTAACCTTGTGCTACTAGTCTAGCTTATTTCTTACAATGTTACCACTCTCATCTAGCTTGTTTCTAAAGACCCATTTAGTTCCTATGGTAGATTGATTACTAGGCCTATCAACTAATGTCCAAACGTTACTTCTCTCAAATTGATTTAACTCTTCTTGCATAGCCATAATCCAAAAATCATCTTTCAATGCTTCTTTAATATTCTTAGGCTCTATGCATGAGATTAATGCAACATGATTCATTAATCTAAGAGAAGATCGAGTGGTTACCCCCTTGGATGGATCACCCAAGATTTCACCATCTTTGACATAGTTGAACTCCCTTGGGTAGCTCACTTCCTTTTCCTCAAGAGCCAAGTCCTTCAAGGCTTCAAGAGGTGGATCTTGTGTGTCCTATTCTTTTGTTGGAATCTCATCCTCCTTTGAAGTTTGTCCTCCATCAAAGGCATTTATGATTCCTACATCATCGTCATCACAAGAATCCTTCCTTGGAAGGAGGTTATCATCGAATACAACATGAATAGATTCTTCTACTACTAAAGTTCTTTTGTTAAATACTCGATAGGCTTTAGAGGTTAAAGAGTAGCCTATGAAAATAGCTTCATCACTTTTTGCATCAAATTTACCTAAGTTGTCTTTTCCATTATTTAAAACAAAACACTTGCAACCAAAAGGGTGAAAATAGCTAATGTTAGGCTTTTTAGATTTTAAAATCTCATAAGGTGTTTTCTTTAAGATTGGCCTAATCATTACTCGATTAACAATATAGCAAGCGGTGTTTGTAGCTTCCGCCCAAAAATATTTAAGTCAATTATTTTCACAAAGCATAGTTCTAGCCATTTCTTGCAAAGTTCTATTTTTCCTCTCAACTACCCCATTTTGTTGAGGAGTTCGAGGAGCCGAAAAATTGTGGCTAATACCATTTTCATTTAAAAAATCTTCAAACCCTAAATTTTGAAACTCGGTTCCACGATCACTTCTAATATGTGAAATTTTAAGTTCAAGATCATTTTGGGTTAGTTTTGAAAAAGTGATGAATTTTTCTAAAGCCTCATCTTTAGTACTTAAAAATAGAACCCAAGTAAATCTAGAAAAATCATCAACAAGTACAAAAGCATAAGACTTACCACCCAAGCTCATAGTCCTAATTGGCCCAAATAAATCCATATGGATAAGTTGTAAACATCTACTAGTAGAAACATCATTAATGGATTTAAAAGAAGACTTATGTTGTTTACCCTTAGAGCATGCATCACAAATTTTATCTTGGGTAAACCTCTAACTAGATTAAGGGAAACTAGTTTTTCTAAAACACTAATGCTAGCATGTCCTAGTTTCCTATGCCACAACCATGCATCATTTTCATTTTGTGCTACTAAACATGCATGAGATGTATGAATGTCATCTAGATGCACCATGTATATGTTCCCTATGCGATGACCTATGAGCATAATATTATTAGATTTAATGTCCACAATTTTGCATCCATTTTTATCAAATAAAACATTAAATCCTTTATCACACAATTGACTTATGCTCAATAAGTTGTGTTTAAGACCATCAACATATAAAACATTTTCAATGAGAATAGTAGAGTGATTACCTATGGAGCCAATACCTTTAATGTGGCCTTTGGAGTTGTCACCGAATGTTACTACTCCTCCACTTTTGGCTTTAGATCCATGAATCTACTCTTGTCTCCGGTCATATGCCTTGAGCATCCACTATCAAGGTACCATAAGTTTTGACTTTGTGCTTTGGCCTTGTAGCAATGCTCCCCCTACAAACAAAGATATTAAGCTTTTGTTTTTGGTACCCAAATCATTTTGGGTCCATGAGTGTTAGCTCCCCAAACCTTGGTTCCCTTAGGAATCCAAGATGACATAGCAATAATGTTATTATATTTTACAAGTTCCTTAGGAACCCATACACTTCTAATTCTTTTAGCTCTACTATGTTTAGGAAAGCTACCTTGTTTGTAGTAGTTAGTCTTTTTCTTAGGTTGATTTGTTCTTGAGGATTCACCTATTTCATGCTTGACACTACCAACATTTTTAAAAGACTTTTTGAGCTCATTTAGCTCATCCAACACCTTTTGGTGTTCACTATTACATTGAGACAAAAGATTATTAAGGTCAACATTTTCATCTTGAAAAAATTTTAGTTCATCTTTCAACCCTAATATCTTTTTTTCTCAAATTTTGAATTAGCTTGAGAGAGTGAGTCATTTTTCTCATTTAGTTCCAAAATAATTTTCTTATTCCTAATGACCGACTCCTTATATTTCTCAACTAATTCATCATAGACCTCTTGTAACTCATCATATGCATCATTCAATTCATCATATGTAAAATCTAAAGTTGATGAGTTAGAGATTACCATGGAGGAATCTTCCTCAAGTGCCATGAGGCAAAGATTAGCCACTTCTTGTTCGTCATCCTCCGATGACTCCTCATCACTCCAAGTAGCAAGCTTGGCTTTGAGCTTCTTCTTCTTCTCAAAGCCCTTCTTCTTGAGTTGAGGGCACTCCGAACGTATGTGGCCGGGTTGTTTGCACTCAAAGCAAATGATTTGATCCCTTTCTTCTTCTTTGTTCTTGCTTTTGAAGTCCATTTTTCTTTGGATTTTTCTTCCCCGGTTGGACCTCATAAAGCGTGAGAATTGTTTGGCTATCATAGTCAATTCTTCTAGCTCATCCTTCTCACTAGAAGAGCTCTCTTCATGTAGTGAAGCTTTGAGAGCTATTCCCACCTTCTTCTTCTTTTCAACCTCTAGCTTTTCTACTCTTTTCTCTTCTTTCTTCTTCTCTTCTTCCCTTCCTTGCTTCATAATCTCATGAGTAAGGAGAGAACCCACAAGCTCATCAAGCTTTAAAATCTTCAAATTTTTAGCTTCTATGATGGCGGCACTCTTCCCATCCCAAGATTCGGGAAGTGAATAGAGTAGCTTCCGGACAAGCTTGTCTTCCGGTATGATCTCTCCAAAACCTTTGAGCCCATTGACTATAGTGGAGAATCGATCAAACATCTTGGACACCGTCTCATCGGGCTCCATCTTGAAATTCTCATAACTAAGATTGAGAATTTCAATCTTAGTTTCTTTGACATCGTTGGTTCCCTCATAGGTAGTCTCAAGAGTGTCCCACACTTATTTGTCACTCTCAATGGATGACATTTTAGAATAGATGTCCGGACCGAATGAACAAAAGAGCATGTGGAGAGCTTTGTCATTTACTTGAATCTTTTTCCTTTCTTCTTCACTCATCTCCACCTTTTTCTTCAAGACCATCTTGCCTTCACTATCTTGCTTCAATGGAATGTAAGGGCCATCTTCAATGACATCCCAAACTAAGTAGTCATTGGACTTGATAAAGAGACGCATTCTATTCTTCCAAAAAGAATAGTTATCACCATTGAAGAAGTGAGGCTTTGTAGTGGATTGAGACTCATACATGCCCGAACCGGAGGTTGAAGCCATCTCTTGATATTTGATGATCACACTCTTCCTAGGAACTCCTCTTGTGGTTGTTAATCCTCAAAGAGGTAGGCTCTGATACCAATTGTTGAGTGGATCGAATGATCGATATGAACCAAGAGGGGGTGAATTGGATTTTTAAGGTTTAGGTGGTGGAAATTGCAAATTAAAAAGATTGACAATGAATTTTAGAGTGGTTCAAGTTCCAAATGAACTCTACATCCACTACCTTAGCTTCACTAAGGATTTGCAACAATTCCACTAATTGCTCTTCCCCTTTTCTAGGCTAAGGAGACAACCCTTACAATTTTCGGTTAAATTTTCTACCCAAAATTTAACCCAATCCTCACACAAAGATAACAAAGAGTTTGATGACTAAGATAGTATCTCTCAATACAAATTGTAGCCCAATTACAAGCACTCAACCCAATTGAAAAGGATAAGAATGAAAATTACAATTGAGGTTTCTAGACAATATTGGGATTTTAGCACAAATGCTTGGATTTGATGTATGGATATTTGCTTTTGGATCAATATTTATTGCTGGAGCTTTTAGAGGTCCCTTTTATACCTTCTCATTGATTTTTAGCCGTTGTGGTTGTTGCATTCATCAATAGAGCCGTTGGGGGTGTCATCTCACCTCCATAAATGCAGTCTGCAACCACCCGTTTCGGAACGCGGGAACCTGTTTCGAAACGGACCAAAATAGAAAGAGCCGTTGGGGTGCATTTAAGAGCCCGTTTCGAAACGGATTGAACTCGTTTTGAAACACTTTTGCCACTGTCAAGGGTCGTTTCGAAACAGCTTGAGCCCGTTTCGAAACACCCTAACGGTTTCTGAAAATTCAGTTAAAAACTTTGCAACGATCATATTTTTCAAATCAAAATGAAGAACCGTTTTGAAACACTTGAACTCGTTTTGATACGGGTTCTTATGTTCTAAAGCTGTTTCGATACCTGTTTCGAAACAGGGGTTGGTAGTGGTGAAATCGTTTCGAAACACCTTAGGCCGTTTCGAAACAAGGACTTGAAAAACACTGTTTCGGCTTTAAAACACTTAGAAAATATTTGAAAATCTTAGTTTTTAACTTTGGCATATTCTTAAAATCATATGGGGATGTTTGAGGACTTAAAAATTCGTTTTGACATTTTCAATTTAGTCCTTAGGTTCTTTAGTTATATCAAAATTAAAATATCGGTTTCACACTTTGAGAAAAAGCAACACAAGAACTTTGTGTTCTTTTAGTAAATGGAATTTTATCAATTCCTTTGAGAACAAGCACCATAAGAACTTCAAGTTCTTTTCATAAATGTGCATATAAATCTCAATAGCTTTCGCATCATTATTGATCAGAATGGTCTAACCAATCATGCTAACTATATACAAGTGTGTGTATACATTTTTGAATTTGGTAAACTAGAACATGTGATTCAATCTCACTCGTACACGTCTAGTACAACCATCAAAATTGTTCCTTTGAATAGGAATATTTAGCTCTTTCGAAACTTTCAATAGAAATTATCTTTTGGTAGCAATATATAGCTCTTCTAGAGCTTTCAACTGACTTTTTGGCTACTAGAACATATATCCATATTGAGTTATTTCAAATGCCAATTGATAACATATGTGATCAAAGGGATATTTTGCAAACTCATATTGCTCTCTTAAAATTTTCACTTCTAGTGGTGACGATATTATTACCATTAGCGGTAATCATTGCAATATTCGTAATTTTGTACTTTTCATAATGTGCTTTCTCTCAAGAATTTATTGCTCTTAAAGAGTATCAATATTTTCAGTACTTTGAGATATAGTACTCACATTATTCTCTTGTATTTAAATGGGGAAATATATCTTATGCTTATGTTGAGCATAAATCGTCACCATAGATTGTATTTGACATGTAATCATGTTAAATAAAATAAATAAATATCATAATATATAAATATAAGTATAAAACGTAAATAAACATAAAGAAAAATAAAAAGATAAATAATTCTCTTCAAAGTTATGAGAATAATTAGAAGATGACTTATTCCCTTCGAGGGTTATAAGAAAATCAACAACGTCCAAATGAGTTGGACCAACAATGTCCAAATAAAGTTGGACCAATATCATCTTCATCATGTTTCGCAAACAAAATTTGATTATATTTTCTTTCCTTTATCATTCAATTATTGTTGATTTTTCAATGTACAACACGTATGAGACCAATGGTTTATAACATCGCATTGGTAATAAGAAGAATTTTACTTCATTAAATTGATCTTTATCACTCTTGTCATCCTTATAACCTCACTACCGGTGCGTAAAAGTATTCTTAAATTGACCATATTTTTCAAGTCTATATTCATAGCCTCGACCACGACTACAACTTCTAATGTGGTTTTTATTCCTTCCATAATATAATCTCACATTCACTTCAGGGAATGAAGTAGAGCCAATAGGCCTTTGAAATTTTTTTCACATATCCTTATCACAGAGAACAAAGATTTAATCCTCGTACGCGACATTGTTAAACCATTCCACAAGGTCCTTTAAAAACCTCCTTTGAGACCAGTAGCCTCACAAAACGAGATGTCCAGCCAATATACTTGGATTATATCGAAATTATGTCTCTAATTGAATAATGATTTATCATGTTTGCATTCACTTCAGTGAATGAAACAGTTCCAATAATCGCATGGAATAAACATCATGCTTGCATTCACTTCAGGAAATGCCCTATCATTGATAATCGCATGGAATAAACATCATGCTTTGCATTCACTTCAGGGAATGCCTCCCATAAAACTTTTTAGATCAAGACGAATTTTCGTAACTTGAAATTGGGAGAAGTCTATGGTCGAGTTTTTCGATGAAGAAGAAATATTGCTTTCGAGCAAATATAGACTTTATAACAATCTTTTTATAGATTTAAATTCACCATGATTTATCGCACATTAAAATCATAATTTAAAGAGAGAAAAATTACCGATAATAATTTTTTTCTCGAGCACAATGGAGACATAGCAAATGACGGAAACAACTTCTCATAATTTCTTTACGTCACGTCTCTTTCCAAGTCATTTAAGCATATCATGCAAAACTTAAAATATGGTGTAATAAAATATATAAAAAAATCACCATATTATATATCATGAATCTATAAAAAATATACTTATATGTAATATACTCAAGATAATCATCTTCTCCCCCACGATCCCCTTGATATGGATTTGGGTCGCTTGAGAGATCAATTCTTTGAGAGAGATTGGATTTGATGCGATTAAGCATGCTTCCATTCTTTTAAAAATAAAAAATAAAAGATAAAGAGAGACAATCAATAGCTAAAAAATGAGAGAGAGAAAACTTATCTTTAGTTTCATTCTATAATCGAATTCATTCTTTTCGGTAACTTCTTTTGGATTCGAGCGATGAAGATCTCAGTTGATTAGAGTCTCGTGCTAATAACGTGTTGTGAATAAAATAAAGAATAACAATAATAAGAAAAAAGAGCAAGAATGGAAGAACAAAGTGATGAGAGGAAGAGAGAGATTTATATTATTCTCAATACTCAAGTGTATACAATGCCTTCATTAGATCATCTATTTATAGGCATAAGAAGTACATAATACATTAAACTTTAATTAATGGAGATATTATTTCTAATGATAAAGTAAATCAAATCTCCTTGATAAAGTAATTATCATTATAGACATCCACATAGATAAATATTTATAACAATGTGGAGTTTTTTCTGTTTTCAATTTAAATATAATGTTAAAAAATGTCATTAATTTAGAAATAGAGCACTTATTTTCACACTATATAAAAAAAAGGGTAAACTACCTAAAATACCACTCAGCTTTAATGTGTGACTCTAATATGCCACTGAACTAAAATTCGATACTATAATACCATTGAACTTCACTGTGTGATTCAAAGTTAGCACTCCACCGTTACTCCCATTACGGAATTCTGACGTGGACTCTAACTCCCGTTACAGGGATGACGTGGCCGATAAAAAATAATATATTTTTCCAGATATGATCCACCTCATTATATTTTATGTTTTATTTTTATTGTAAAACGACGTAGTTTTGTTAAAGACTCTTTATCTCCTCAAAATTAGGTTAATGAAATTTCAAACTTCAGAAATCACTCTGAAATTAGACGCAAAAAAAAATCAGTGGGTTTTCTATGGATTGTTATTGATTATTCAAGTGGGTTTCTCTGGGTTTTCTCTGAAAGAAGATTGTAGTGATCGATTGTTAGAAAGAAATCAAATGGAAAAACGTGGGTTTCTCTGGGTTTTCTCTGAAAGAAGATTGTAGATGATGTTGTAGAAGAGACTGGAGATGATGATGTAGAAGAGGATGATGATTATGTAGAGGATGAGATTGAACAAACTGATAGTGATAGTGGATATGAAAATAATGATGATGCCTTAAATGATGAAGCTCGAGAAGAAGAGGTGGAACAATGGAAGGCTGATCCTACCTTTTCAATAAGTTAGTTGTATTTCTTTTATTCTTTCTTTAAGTCTTATACCGGTATAAGTTGTATTTCTTTTATTCTTTCTTTAAGTCTTATACCGGTATAAGTTGTATTTCCACTCCCCTTAGTGCATTAAGTACCACAGTAGTACAATACTGATAATCAAAACAAAAATCCAAACAAATCTCTCATTCCTTCTTTGGATGTTATTCGTCTTGATTTTGTTTAGCAGACCGACGAGAACAACTCTTGCACGTGGGCTCATTGGAGGATCAAACCAACAAAAAAATCTACAATGTTTATGAAGAAAACTCCCGTAATTTTTGCAGCCAAAGAATCTCCTTCCAGGGTTGGCATTAGACCACGATGTAGTCAGCTTTGTCGGATATCCGCATCCACACACCGGAATTGAAATGGGTTCTTCTACTTCAACCCTGCGTTCACTTGATCTTTGCCATTCTACCTCCATTGATTTGGATCAGCTTCAAAATCTATGCTGGGAAATAGAAAATAGGAAATTAGGGTTTTGTTTTCAGCCAAAAGAGATTTTATAGTAAAAATAAAACATAAAATATAATGAGGTGGATCATATCTGGAAAAAGATATTATTTTTTTATCGGCCATGTCATCCCTGTAACGGGAGTTAGAGTCCACGTCAGAATTCCGTAATGGGAGTAACGGTGGAGTGCTAACTTTGAATCACACAGTGAAGTTCAATGGTATTATAGTATCGAATTTTAGTTCAGTGGCATATTAGAGTCACACATTAAAGTTGAGTGGTATTTCAGGTAGTTTACCCTAAAAAAATTAAGGGTAAACTACACAAAATGCCACTAAACTTTAACCTTTGTATCGAACATACCACTAAACTAAAAATCGATATTATTAAACCACTAAACTTTTTTTTTTGCTACCATTATACCATTGAACTATGTAAACTACATGAAATGCCACTCAAACTGTTTAAATTGTAACAGACTCGTTAAATGCAAACATCGTCGTTTTGGTATAACTGCTTTGATGCCTAAGATATGTCAAAATGACGTCGTTTTTTTTAAAAAAAAAAATTAACCAAACAATGCATTTGGGGAAGCTCAAACCTAGAACCTCTAGGATGAAAGGTTTACACCAAACTACCGGGCCACATTTAAGAATTGATATAAACCTAACAAAAATAATATATAAACAATATTGCAACTGAACTTAATTTCATTTATCTCATGATATAATTTTATAATATTTATAATATAATTTTATAAATATATTAACTTTATAAATAAATACTATTTATAATTTATATTACAAAACCAAAATATTATTTATAATATATACAACTAAGCCCCAAACCCAAAACCATACATATAACTAACTAATCTACAAAACCTAAACCACATATATATATATATATAATTAAATTAGAAATCTCGAACTCTAAATATATATAAATAAATCCTAAATTCCAAATCCCTAAATCATACATGTAACCAACTAACTACAAACCCTAAACCTAAATGTATATAATTAAATCTAAACCCTAAATCCTAAATCTCAAACCCAAACCCCTAAAATTAAAATATTCCTTAAGCCCTAAATACATATAACTAAATCCTAAATCCCAAACCCAAAACCCTAAAATTAAATTATTATTTACAATATAGTAAGATTTGTAATATAAATTATAAATAATATTTGGGGCTTTGGGATTTAAGATTTAGTTATATATTAAGGGTTCGGGGTTTGGGATTTCATATTTAATTATATATAGAGAGAGAGAGTTTGTAATCCAATTAGTTGCATTTATGGTTTAGGGTTTAGTTGTATATATTATAAAGAATATTTTAGTTTTGTAATATAAATTATAAATTATATTTATTTATAAAGTTAATATATTTATAAAATTATATCATGAGATAAATAAAATTAAGTTCAACTGCAGTATTATTTATATACCATTTTCGTTAAGATTATATCAAGTCTTTAAGTTGGCCTGGTGATTTAATATAAACCTTTCATCTTTGAGATTCTTGATTTGAGCCTCCTCAAATGCAATATTTTCTTTTTTTCCCTAAAAAATGACATCGCTTTGGCCTATCTTAGGCATCAAAACAACTATACCAAAACGACGTCGTTTCCATTTAACAGTCCGTTACAATTTAAAGGTCGAGTGGCATTTCCTGTAGTTTATGATAGTTCAATGGTTTGTTCGATAGAAAGGTTAAAGTTTAGTGGTATTCCGTGTAGTTTACCCAAAAATTAAAGGGAAACTACGCCACTGAACTTTAAAGAAGTTCAAAACTAAAATTGAACTTTAATATGCGACTAGAAAATACCACTCCACCGTTAACTCTTAACATTTAGTTAAGCCAAAACGATGTTGTTTTGGTGCAGATGTTTTGAAGTCTAAATTAGCCCAAAACGATGACGTTTTGCTAAAGGAAAAATATTAAAACCATGCGCTTGGAGTGTTTTGAACCCAGGACCTTCACGAAAAAAAATTAAGCCTTAACCATTGAACCAACATGATATTATATAATGTTTTACCAAAAATATTATTTATCTCAAACTACTTGAGATTAATTCAAATTATTTTATAAAATAAATAATACTATAAATGATATTAATATACAATAATATAAAATAAATTATTTGTATATATAATAATATATATAAATAAAAGTGTATTGTTTTTATTTTTATATAATATTTATAATATAAATATATTATTTTAAAAACTCAAAATATTCGTAAAAATAATATATTTATATTAGAAATATTATATAAAAACTCTAAATCGTAAATCCTAAACCTTAAACTATAAAGCCCAAACCTCAAACCTTAAATCTTATGGTTTGAGGTTTGGGGTTTATGTTTTTATATTATTTATAATATAAATATATTATTTTCATGAATATTTTTGGGTTTTTAAAAATGATATATTTTTATTGGTATATGTGGAAATAATATATTTTATATTATTTATATATTAAAATTATTTATAGTATTATTTTTTATAAAATAATTTGGTTGAACCAAATGAATAAGTTTATATAATATAAATAAAAATGTTTTATTTTTATATTATATATATATATTATTCATAATATAAATATATTATTTTGAAAACACATAATATTCATAAAATTAACATATAAAAATCCCTTAAAACTTAAATTCTAAACTCTAAGGTTTAGGGTTTAAGTTTGAGTGTTGGGGTTTGTAGTTAATAATTTAAGGTTTTGGGTTTTTTATATATTATTAATAATATAAATATATTATTTTTTGAATATTTTGGGGGGCTTTTGTAACCCCTCGTCCTGGCCTAGCCACCAAACTGAACCGAACGAGTTACACGAGGAAAATTGAAGTGAAAATCGTTAAGGCCTCACTCCGATTAGCAACCCTGTTTTTTTTCTAATTAATCTTGTCTAAATGCTTTATTTGAACCTTTGTGAGAAAGCAAACAGAGGAAAAGCAAACACGAATACGAACTGAGCAGAAAGGACATTAAAAGATAACTTTTAGCCATTTTACTTCAGGCCGTATCGATACTCCTAAGGCCAATATCGATACGACTTCAACGGTCAAACTTCCTCAAAGTTAACTTTAAGAAGATGTATCGTTACGCCTAAGGGTCGTACCGATACCCCAATTTCTTGTCAAAATCTCAAATTTCTAGAGAGCAAAGTGGGCATCGGTACGCCCCCACGTATCGGTGCGAAATGCATAAAATTGGGGACCGTATCGATACGGCCCTTGAGCGTATCAATACGCCCTGCACAAAAAGACAGAAAATTGCAGATTTAAGCACAAGGGGACTAACTTAAACACCATAAGCAAGCATTAGATCGACTTCTAAACATACATACAACTCAAGGCAACCAAGAATACTTATTCAAACCAGTTAAACATTCGTCTGGACTAAAATCAACAAAGCAAGATTCAACATAGATAACCAAATATGCTTAACATCCACAAAGAGGTCAAAAGCCAAACTAAATCATACTTCAACATTTGAAACATGTTAACAAGAATAACAATAACATAGGAGTTTGAACACCAACTCCCCAACACAAAAGTCTAGCATTCCTATTGCCTATTTATTATTACAACCATGAAAACCATACTTGAGTTAGCAAATGAACTCCAAGGTTTCTCATTTGCCCCGTTTACCTCCCGAAGCCACTAACGAACTACATTGTTGAAAAGGAGAGCGTAAGCTTAAAAGCTTAGTGAGCAGAGCTCAAAATCACAACAACAACAATGTAGTTTAAAACGTGTATTTAGTTTAAAGTCAAAACCAATTAGAAGGAAAATTATACTAAACCGAAAGCACAAAGATAAAACCATGTTGTGCACGTGCACAACCATTCCCGATAGGACTACACATCACCGTTCACAACAACTAGTATATTTCCGGTGGGACTACACATCACCGTATTCAACAACATAGTTTCCACTAACCATCACATGAGGCTTTGACAACAACAACAACATGACAACATTAAAAAGGAGGTAAAAGCAATTGCATTTCAACCAATAACATGTATAATCATATACACCGACACTTAACGAAACAAGGTAAGAATCAAATAAACTTACACTTGGGTTTATGTTTGCCCCTAAGGCTCCACCCAAACCCCAAGAAACCTTCTTTGAACATTTTAAAGCTTCGTAACAATTTCCACTCACCAGCTCAACACCAAAACAAGCTAACGGTCCTCCTTCAAGCTTTCGCAACTCCCGGAGTAGCGTCCGAAGAACCCAAATCGTTATCCGCTGCTTCTACCCAAATCAAAACAAAGAATTAATACACCTTTCAACATTCAAACTCACTGAAATCAATCCCATCAAAATCCGACAACAACAAGTTTCTGATTTCTATCTGAAACTAGCCAAATCTATCCTCATTTCTACTCTAATCTCAAGTCATCCATATCCTCATCAATTTATCATCCAAACCATGTTTAAACACTCCAAAAACATCAACCTAACACCACCAAAACATTAGGAAACCTTCTCCACCATTTCTAAGCCAAAAACCCAATACCCACTAATAAAAAACTACCCATTTTCCCAAAATTCGGGATTTCATGATAAACCCATTGTCTTAACACTATTTTACACCCAAAATATGATTTACAACTGACCCGAATCGTTGTTTTCATAACATTTGCTTAAACCCATTCAAAACCCCATTTTTACCCAAAATGAAGAAACTTGAGAAATCTTTAAAACCTTGGAAAAAATGCCAAATCAAAGATTTGAAAGTAGAGAAGAGTAAAATCAAGTTATCTTACTTCATAAAATCTTCCAAGATGATGAAGTTTGGTGAAAATGAGAATTTATTTGGCTTAAGAGAAACTTAACGTGAAAATAGAATGAAAAAAGGGAGAAGAAAGGGGTTTTTGAAATATTTTATTTTATTCCAATTTAAAAATCTATCCTCAAAACCCTTTTGCCACCCATTTTACCAAAACCCCCATTTTTCTTCAAAAGCTTTAGAATTTGGTCATTTAAAATGCTTTCCCCAAAATTAGCTTAACCCAAAGCGGCTTAACCAAACCCGATTATCTCTCGGGCCCCAAACTCGGGCGTTACAACTCTCCCCCACTTAAGGAATTTTGTCTCCGAAATTTTACCTGATGGAAAGAGGCACGAAAATGGTTTCTCCATGCCATCCTTTCTCTCCCAAGTGGCCTCTTCCATACCTCAGTGTCTCCAAAAAACCTTGACTAACTCAATAGTCGTTCCACGCAACACTTTACTATCCGTAGCAAGAATCTCAACTGGTTCTTCATCGTACGACAAATATGGGTTCAACTCGATCTCTTCCAATGGCATTACATGGGACGGATCTATTCTATACTTTTGAAGTATCGAAACGTGGAATACATCATTAATCTTCTCTAACTCGGTCGGCAATTTCAATCTATAAGCAACAAGACCAATCCTCTCAACTACCTCGTATGGACCAATGAACCTCGGACTTAGCTTACCCTTCCTACCAAACCTCATCACCTTCTTCCATGGTGAGACTTTCAGAAATACTTTGTCGCCCACCGTATACTCTATCTCTTTTCTCTTTAAATTGGCATATGATTTATGTCTGTCTGAAGCCGCCTTCAAGCGATCACAAATCAGTTTTACCTTCTCGGTAGTGCTCTTAAGCAAGTCTGGCATAGGTACAAGCTTCTGTCTGGCCTCGGCCTAACAAACAGGTGTTCTACATATCCTACCATACAGAGCTTCATACGATGCCATCTAAATATTATCCTTATAACTGTTATTATAAGCAAACTCTACTAATGGTAGATGTTTCTCCTATAAACCTTGAAAGTCGATGATGTAACACCTCAACATGTCCTCTAACACCTAAATAACTCTCTATGACTGACCATCTGACTGTGGGTGACATGAAGTACTGAAGTTCAACCAGGTTCCTAAAGCTCGATGCAAACACTCCAAAAATCTAGCTGTAAACCTCAGATCTTAGTCTGACACAATCGATTTCGATACCTCGTGCAATCTCATTATCTCACTGATATACAGATCGACCAACTTGTCTAAGGTGTAGGTAGTATGAACAGATATGAAATGGGCACACTTTGTGAATCTGTCAACTATCACCCACATCGAATTCTTCTTCGAAGGAGTCAACGGTAAACCTAACACAAAATCTATAGTAATACGTTCTCACTTCCATTTCGAAATCTTCAACGGCTGTAACAAACTTGAAGGAAACTGATGCTCGGCCTTAACTCGCTGACAAACCATACACTCACTTACAAACTCAGCCACATCTTTCTTTAACCCAATCCAGTAGTACTCTTCTTTTAACCCACGGTACATCTTCGTACTACCGGGATGCATAGCAAAATGACTGTTATGAGCTTCCTTCAAGATAGAACGCCTCAACTCGGCATCTTCTGGAACAACTACTCGATCCTTGAAACATAAGACCCCATTCTCACCAAAGCAGAAATATGTGGGTTTACCCTCGGCTATATCTTGCACGTGAGGTGCCAAAGATTCGTATTGCAATTGTTTCTCTCGAATAAACTGAACTAACGAAGGTTTAACCTGTAGCTCGGCTACCAAACCACCATCTTGAGACACACTCAATCTAGCAAACATAGCTCATAACTCAAGTGCCACTTTTCTACTCAAAGCATTGGTCACTACGTTTGCCTTACCCGGATGGTACTCTATTATGAGGTCATAGTACTTAAAAAGCTCTAACCACTTACGTTGTCTAAGGTTCAACTCTCTATGAGTCATCAAGTATTTCAAACTCTTGTGGTTGGTGTAGACTGTGCATTTCTCACCATAAAAATGATGTCTCCATATCTTCAAAGCAACACTAAAGCAGCTAACTCTATGTCATGTGTGGGGTAATTCTTCTTGTGTACCTTCAACTGTCTCAAAGCGTATGCTACAACTTTCCTTCTTGCATAAGTACACAACATAAACCTACATACGGCCCATCACTGTAGATTATGAACTATTTCCTTGTTTCAAGCTGAATCAAGATAGGAGCTTTTGTCAATGTTTTCTTTAACTTTTCAAACGTTTGCTACCTTGCATCTGTCAACTCATACGAAACATTCTTCTGAAGCAATTTAGTCAAAGGTGTCGCAATCTTCGAGAATCCCTCAACAAATCTTTGAAATACCTCGCCAAGCCTCGGAAACTACAGATTTCGGTCACTGACTTCGGTTGTTTCCAATTCACTGTCGCTTCTATTTTCTTGGGATCCACACTAATCCCATCGGCTGAGATTACATGACCTAAAAATACAACCTCCCTAATCCAAAACTAACATTTACTTAAGTTGACATACAACTGATTTTCAAGCAAAGTTTGTAGCAATAATCACAAATGCTCGTCGTGTTATTCCTCGGTTGTGGAGTACACTAAGATGTCATCTATAAACACTACTACAAATCTATTCAAAAACTCATGAAACACCCGGTTCATCATGTCCATAAACGCAGGTGGAGCATTAGTCAAACCGAAAGGCATTACCAAGAACTCGTAGTGCCCATATCGTGTACGGAAAGTTGTCTTCGGTACGTTCACATCTTTTACCTTCAACTGATAATAACCGGATCTCAAATCAATCTTCGAAAATATTGTAGCACCTCTCAACTGATCAAGCAAATCGTCGATATGCGGCAAAGGATACTTGTTCTTCGCGGTTACCTTGTTCAATTGCTGATAATCTATACACATTTATTAAGTGGATCAATGGATTGATCAAAGCCAAGAGAGGGGGTGAATAGGGCTTTTAAAATTTTGTTGGAGAAAAATGATAGCTAAAAATGAAGAACAAAGGATTTTAGAGTGGTTCAAGTTCCAAATGAACTCTACATCCTCTACCTTAGCTACCATTAAGGATTTTCAAGAATTCACTAATTTGTTCTTCCCCTTTTCAAGGCTTAGGAGGTAACCTTTACACAACCGGTCAAATTTTCTACCCAAAATTTGACCAAACCCTCACAAGTGAACAAAGAAGAAATTAGGCAAGAAAGATATCTCTCAAATACAATATTTCCCCTTTAAGTACAAACACTCAACCCAAATTTGAAGATAGGATATGAATTGAATACAACACTATTTGGGGTTTACAAGAAATTGGAAAATAAGCACAATGAGCTTGGATTTTTGCTTGGATGTTTATCTTTGATGCAATAGTTGTTGATGGTCTTCAATAAGCTTCAATTTATACATTCTCTATCATTTCTAGCCGTTTGGGTGGTTAGGGTATTGATTATAGCCGTTGGGACCCTCTCTTTCCACCATAAATGCACTTCTGCAGCTATTTGTATCTGTACACGAAGACCCGTATCGATACATGTCTCAAAACAGAAAGAGCTGTTGCACATAATAAAGAGGGCGTATCAAAATGTGTGTAAGCGTATTGGTACAGGACAGGGATTGTTTCGATACGGATAAGACAGTATCGATACCTTTTTCTCAACTTAGCTCATTGGAAGTTTTTGTTTCGATACGGGGCACATCGTATCGATACGGGACAACTACCACTTTAAATGTTAGTTACCTAACGACTGACACCAACGGTCGAAAACATTTAAAACTCTTTGAATTAAAAATTTCGTTAAAACCGTATTGATACGGGTTGAGTCGTATCGCTACACCATTCAAAATCCTTCAGTTTTTACAGAGGGGCGTATCGATACAGATTCAATCTGTTTCGATAAGATGTTTCGATACGGTAAGAGGTGTATCGAAATGCGTCTTTCCAGTAGCCAACTTTGTAAAAAAAAGTATCGATACGGCTGGAAGCGTATCGATACGCCTGGACGTTTTTCAACACTTTGGCTTTGGAACACTTTGAAAATATTTGCAGTTTGAGTTTTTCAAATCAGATTAAGGTGTTGGTGATTTAAAAATCATTTAAGGGACTTAGAAATTTATTTCAAGTTTTTAATTTCATCCTTAATATACTTAGTTATATCAAAATCAAACATATGTTTTACAATCTCCCCTTTTTGATATAACAAAACCAAAACTCGAAATTTTTGATACTTTGAAAAACTTTGCAAAATAACTCCCCCTTAACATTAGCTATGTATTTTAAGTTTGAAAATCAAAATTAAGTGTGAGCAACATAATATCAATAAGCAACATAAATCAAAGGTGCATAAATAATATGAATGATACGCAACATAATATCATTAGCTATGTATTTTAAGTTTGAGACATAATGGAAAGTGCATAAAGGCAAAAGGTATAAATAAGCAACATAATATCATTAAGTTCAAATGAAAGATAACATCAACTTAAAATCCAAAAAACAAAAAACAGAAAATCAAAGCATAGGTTTTAGAATAATGCAAACATAGTCCTAAAAACATAAATCAAATGTGCATAAATAAATATCCTAAATAATATGAATGATACGCAAAGATAGACTACTATGCATCTCCATCGCCATCTTCATCATCTTCATCATCCTCCTCAATTGCATCATCATTCCTCCTAGTTTGACACCACTCGTCATGGAAAGCGGTAAGAGAGATGTTCATTGAGTTGTGACCGCCTTCAAGGGAAGTGAGTCGAGTCTCCACATTCTTCATTCGATCTTCAAGGCTTGTAAACATTGTATCAACAGCGATAAACCCTGAATTCATCACTTGATCTATTGAGGCCATTCCCGTGCGCAAACCCGTGAATTGCTCATTGAGATAAGTCATGAGGGATTGCATAGAAGGTGGAGAAGGAGCTTGAGGAACTTGATCAACTTGAGGATTAGCAAACTGTTCTGCGGCCTCACTAGGGAGCTCGGATAGACGAAGCCAACTACCATTAAATTAATGAAACTTACCCCTTGCAAGAGATCGTTCATCGATAGGATCGGTGAGGGGAGTTGGGTAGTCATGTGAGCAATCTATCTCCTTTTGTTGGAAGAAGTAACTCAAGGCCGTACCATAGGTGAAGAAAGTGACGAGTGTAGTGTGGCGATGTTGCACGAGATAGACAATCTCCGCAAACATAATTCGAGCAAGGTTCGGACGTTTTCTCTCATGGGAACATCGAATCCAAAAATTATCAACTTGGCGGATAGTGGAATACTTCCCTCCCGAGGGCCTAAACCACCAAGAAACCATCTATAGTGACGGAACCACTTAGGACATGGTCAAGAGCATTCTCATCATCATAGCTTTCATCCTCCAACATAAACACATCACAAATGGATTGAACATCTATAATGACCTTTTTACCCATAAGATGAGAATTAACAGCCGTAACAACACCATCTCGATTGTCACAACACTTGGCATTAGCATAAAAGATCAAAACTAAGATGCGAAAGAAAAACTCGGGAATTTGGAGAAAATCCATAAACTTCCATTCTTGGAGCAAAGGTAAGTACTCAAATTTGAAACGCTCCGAGTTAAGAAAAGGAATAGAGATTACCCTCTCCGGACGGATCTTATAGTTTTGAAATTGGCGAAAATAGTTGAGATCTCTGATGGACTTAAAGGAGTGTTGATAGATAAGAGTGAGGTTCGGGCGAGTACCACCTCTGGCATTGGAAACTTCACCGGCTTCACTAGTACGTGCTCTCTTTTTAGGTGTCATGAACTAGAGAAGAGATCAAAATCAGTGTATGCATTAATTTTCTTCATTCAACTCATTAAAAACCAATAATCAAGGTTTTTGTTTTAAAAAAATTTATAAATAAAACAAAGATAAAAAGTTTGAAAAGAGATTTGATTTTGAGAAGACAAATCAAAACAAAAGAAGATTTGAAACGAAAATCAAAAGAAAAATTAAAAGGAAAAAGGAAACAGTTTTACCTTAATATTGATAGAGAGGAATGGGAGAAGAACTTAGCACCAAATTGATGAAAATCTTGAAGAGCTTTGATTGATTTTGAAAACCCGTAAGAGATTTTGAGTTGTGGTGTGAAAATATGAGGGATTGAGAGGCTATTTATAGAGTGAAAACGGCTAGGTTTTTAGGGTTTTGAAAAATTCAGTTTTGGTAAAAGTTGAACTCTTTAAATGCCAATTAGAAGTTGTCTGCGCAATGGCGTATCGATACACCTGAGGGTGTATCGATACGGGGGTAAAAACGTAATTCCATTTAAAATGCCCTTTGAAGGTTCGTATCGAAACGGATGCAATCCGTATCAAAATGATTGTTGCTCGTATCGAAATGGGTTTAATCGTATCGATACCCATTTTAGGCAAAATATAATCTAGGAAGCTAATATAATACTCGTATTGATACCATATGCCCAGAAATACATTTTAGGCTTTAAGAACAACCAAAAGCTCGATTTTAACATCTCCTAAATGAATGAAAATGATGAATGAGCAGTTCTAAGTATATTCTAACAAAATCATACTCCCTCTAGCTATAAGCATGGATATTTACAAGAGCTACAACACATAAACATGCAATTTCACAAGATCAATCAATTTTAACTTTAAAAAGGGTCCTAAAGGGTCAAGGAAGGCTAGTTAGACCTAACTCTCTCCTAAGGGACCAAAAATGCTCTTTATCTAAAGGCTTTGTAAAGATGTCCACCAGTTGGTTTAAGGTGTCAACGTACTCTATAACAACATCTTCCTTAAGGACATGATCTCTAATGAAATGATGCCTTATTTTTATATGTTTGGTTCTAGAGTGTTGGATGGGATATTTAGTCAAGCATATGGCACTAGTGTTATCACACTTAAGGGGTATGGTTTCAACTTTTATACCATAATCTAAGAGTTGTTGCTTCATCCAAATGACTTAAGCACAACTCCCTAAGGATATGTACTCGGCTTCGGTGGTAGAAAGAGCTACACTATTTTGTTTCTTAGAGAACCAAGATATGAGCATACTACCTAAGAATTGACAAGTTCCCGAAGTACTCTTCTTATCGATTTTACAACCCCTATAATCCGCGTCCGAATAAGCATGAAGGTTGAAGGTGGAGTCTCTAGGGTACCAAAGACCTAAACAAAGGGGTATCTCTAAAGTACCTAAAGATTCTCTTAACGGCTATAAGGTGAGACTCTCTAGGACTAGCTTGAAACCTAGCACACAAGCAAACACTAAACAAAATATTCAGTCTACCTGCGATAAGGTAAAGCAAAGATCCAATCATAGAACGGTAAAGCTTAGAGTCAACACACTTACCTCCTTCATCTTTGTCAAGCTTAGTAGATGAGCTCATAGGTGTGGCTTGAGGCTTTGCATTCTCCAAGCCAAACTTCTTGAGCATATCCTTGATGTACTTTGCTTGATTGATGAAGGTGCCATCCTTCCTTTGCTTGATTTGGAGTCCCAAAAAGAATGAGAGTTCTCCCGTCATGCTCATCTCGAATTCACCTTGCATTAGCTTAGCAAACTCTTTGCAATGACACTCATTAGTAGATCCAAAAATAATATCATCAACATAAATTTGTACTACTAAGATGTCATTTTTATACCTTTTTATGAAAAGTGTAGTGTCCACCTTACCTTTTTCAAAACCTTTTTCAATCAAAAAGTTTGAAAGTCTTTCATACCAAGCTCTAGGAGCTTGTTTTAAACCATAAAGAGCTTTAGTAAGTTTGAAAACATGATTTGGAAATTTTGAGTCTTCAAAACCCGGTGGTTGTTCCACATACACTTCCTCATTTATACAACCGTTTAAAAATGCGCTTTTAACATCCATTTGAAAAAACTTGAAATCATGATAATATACATATGCAAGCAACATCCTAATTGCCTCCATTCTAGCTACGGGTGCATAGGTTTCATCAAAATCTATTCCCTCTTCTTAAGTGTAACCTTGTGCTACTAATCTAGCTTTATTTCTCACAATGTTATCACTCTCATCTAGTTTATTCCTAAAGACCCATTTAGTTCCTATAGTAGATTGATTACTAGGCCTATCAACTAATGTCCAAACATTACTTCTCTCAAATTGATTTAACTCTTCTTGCATAGCCATAATCCAAAAGTTGTCTTTTAATGCTTCTTTTATATTCTTAGGCTCTATGCATGAGATAAATGCAACATGGTTCATAAGTTTAAGAGAAGATCTAGTGGTTACCCTCATGGATGGATCACCCATAATTTCACCACCTTTGACATAGTTGAACTCCCTATAGTAGCTCACTTCCTTTTCCTCAAGAGCCAAGTCCTTCAAGGCTTCAAGAGGTGGATCTTGTGTATCATCTTCTTTTGGTGGAATCTCATCCTCTTTTGAAGTTTTTCCTCCATCAAAAGCATCAATGATTCCTACATCATCATCATCACAAGAATCCTTCCTTGGAAGGAGGTTATCATCGAATACAACATGAATAGACTCCTCTACTACTAAAGTTCTCTTGTTAAATACTCGATAGGCTTTAGAGTTTAAGGAATATCCTAAGAAAATAGCTTCATCACTTTTTGCATCAAATTTACCTAAGTTATCTTTTCCATTATTTAAAACAAAACACTTGCAGCCAAATGGATGAAAATAGCTAATGTTAGGCTTTTTAGATTTTAGAATCTCATATGGTGTTTTCTTTAAAAGTAGCCTAATCATTACTCGGTTTACAATGTAGCAAGCGGTGTTTGTGGCTTCCGCCTAAAAATATTTAGGTAAATTTTTTTCACAAAGCATGATTCTAGTCATTTCTTGTAAAGTTCTATTTTTCCTCTCAACTACTCCATTTTGTTGAGGAGTTCGAGGAGCCGAAAAATTGTGGCTAATACCATTTTCATTTAAAAACTCTTCAAACCCTAGATTTTGAAATTCGGTTCCATGATCACTTCTAATATGAGAAATTCTAAGTTTAAGATCATTTGGGGTTAATTTTGAAAATGTGATGAATTTTTCTAAAGCCTCATCTTTAGTACTTAAAAATAGAACCCAAGTAAATCTAGAAAAATCATCAACAAGTACAAATGCATAAGATTTACCACCCAAGCTCATAGTCCTAATAGGCCCAAATAAATCCATGTGAATAAGTTGTAAACACCTACTTGTAGAAACATCATTAATGGATTTAAAGGACGACTTACGTTGTTTACCCTTAGAGCATGCATCACAAATTTTGTCATTTAGAACTTGATTTTGGGTGAACCTCTAACTAGATCTAGGGAAACTAATTTTTCTAAAACACTAATGCTAGCATGTCCTAGTTTCATATGCCATAGTCATTCATCATTTTCATTTTGAGCTACTAAATATGCATGGGATGTATGTATGTCATCTAAATGCACCATGTAAATATTACATATGCGATGACCTATGAGCATAATATTATTTGATTTAATGTCAACAATTTTGCACTCATTCTTATCACATAAGACATTAAACCCTTTATCACATAATTGGCTTATGCTCAACAAATTATGTTTAAGACGATCGACATATAAAACATTTTCAATAAGAATGGTAAGTGATTACCTATGGAGCCAATACCTTTAATGTGGCCTTTGGAGTTGTCACCAAATGTCACTACTCCTCCACTTTTTGGCTTTATGTCCGTGAATCTACTCTTGTCTCCGATCATATGCCTCGAGCATCCACTATCAAGGTACCAAGAATTTTGACTTTGTGCTTTGGCCTTGTAGCAATGCTCCCCCTACAAACAAAGATATTAAACTTTTGTTTTTGGTACCCAAATCATTTTGGGTCCACGTGTGTTAGCTCCCGAAAGCTTGGTTCCCTTAGAAATCCAAGGTGACATAGCAACAATATTATTAGACTTGACGAGTTCCTTAGGAACCCATACACTCCTAATCTTTTTAGGTCTATTATGTCTAGGGAGGCTACTTTGTTTGTAGTTAATAGTATTTCTTCTAGGTTGGTTTGTTTTAGATGATTCACCTTTTTCATGCTTCACATTACCAACATTTTTCAAAGACTCTTTGAGCTTGTTAAGCTCATCTAACACATTTTGGTGTTCACTATTGCATTGAGAAAGAAGATTATTTAGGTCTACATTTTCATCTTGGAAGAATTTAAGTTCATCTTTTAAACCTAAAATTTTTTCTCAAACTCTAAGTTAGCTTGAGAAAGTGAGTCATTTTTATCATTTAATTCTGAAATAATTTTCTTATTTCTAATGACCGACTCTTTGTACTTCTCAACTAACTCATCATAAACCTCTTGCAACTCATCATACGCATCATGTAATTCATCAAATGTAAAGTCAAAAGATTATGAGTTAGAGGTTACCATAGAGGAATCCTCCTCAAGTGCCATGAGGCAAAGGTTGGTCACTTCGTGTTCTTCATCCTCGGATGACTCCTCGTCACTCCAAGTAGCAAGTTTGGCCTTGAGCTTCTTCTTCTTCTCAAAGCCCTTCTTCTTGAGTTGAGGGCACTCCGAACGAATGTGACCGGGCTTTTTGCACTCGTAGCAAATGATTTGATCCCTCTCTTCTTTTTTGTTTTTGCCCTTGAAGTCCATTTTTCTTTGAATCTTCCTTCCTCGGTTGGACCTCATGAATTGTGAGAATCTTTTGGCTATCATAGCCAATTTTTCTAGATCATCCTCCTCACTAGAAGTGCTCTCTTCATGTAATGAAGCTTTGAGAGTCACTCCTATCTTCTTCTTCTTTTCTACTTTTAGCTTCTCCACTCTTTTCTCTTCATTTTTCTTTTCATCTTCCCTTCCTTGCTTCATTATCTCATGAGTAAGGAGAGAACCCACTAGCTCATCAAGTTTGAGTGTCTTCAAGTTTTTGGCCTCGATGATGGCGGTTCTCTTCCCATCCCAAGATTCGGGAAGTGAGTACAATAGATTCCGGACTAGTTTGTCTTTCGGAATTGTCTCTCCAAAACCCTTAAGCTCGTTGATGATAGTTGAGAAGCGATCGAACATCTTGGACACGGTTTAGTCGGGCTCCATCTTGAAATTATCATAACTAAGATTGAGAATTCCAATCTTGGTCTCTTTCACATCAATAGTTCCTTCATAGGTGGTCTCTAGTGTATCTCATACTTCCTTGGCACTTTCAATGGAGGAGACTTTGGAGCAGATGTCGGGACCGAAAGAGCAAAATAGCATGTGAAGAGCTTTATCATTTATTTGGATCTTCTTTTTATCATCTTCACTCATCTCAATCTTCTTCTTTAGAACCAATCTTCCTTCATCATCCTTCTTCAATGGAATATAGGGACCATCTTCAATGACGTCCCAAACAAGGTAATCGTTGGATTTGATGAAGAGGCGCATCCGGTTCTTCCAAAATGGATAGTTATCACCGTTGAAGAATGGCAGTTTTGTAGTTGATTGAGACTCGTACATGCTTGACCCGGAGGTAGATGTCATGGCTTGATTTTTGGATGATCACACTCTTCCTAGGAACTCCTCTTGTGGTTGTTAATCCTTCAAAGAGGTAGGCTCTGATTGTTGAGTGGATCAATGGATTGATCAAAGCCAAGAGTGGGGGTGAATTGAGCTTTTAAAATTTTGTTGAAGAAAAATGATAGCTAAAAATGAAGAACAAAGGATTTTAGAGTGGTTCAAGTTCCAAATGAACTCTACATCCACTACCTTAGCAACCACTAAGGATTTGCAACAATTCACTAATTTGTTCTTCCCCTTTTCAAGGTTTAGGAGGTAACCTTTACACAACCGGTCCAATTTTCTACCCAAAATTTGACAAAACCCTCACAAGTGAACAAAGAAGAAATTAGGCAAGAAAGATATCTCTCAAATACAATATTGCCCCTTTAAGTACAAACACTCAACCCAAAATTGAAGATAGGATAGGAATTGAATACAACACAATTTGGGGTTTACAAGAAATTGGAAAATAAGCACAATGAGCTTGGATTTTTGCTTGGATGTTTATCTTTGACGCAATAGTTGTTGTTGTTCTTCAATAAGCTTCAATTTATACCTTCTTTATCAATTCTAGCCATTTGGGTGGTTAGGGTATTGATTATAGCCGTTGGGACCCTCTCTTTCCACCATAAATGCACTTCTGCAGCTATTTGTATCGGTACACAAAGACCCGTATCGATACTTGTCTCAAAACAGAAAGAGATGTTGCACATAATAAAGAGGGTGTATTGAAATGCGTGTAAGCGTATCGGTACTGGATAGGGACCGTTTCGATACGGATAAGACCGTATCGATACCTTTTTCTCAACTTAGCTCACTAGAAGTTTCTGTTTTGATACGGGGTACACCGTATCGATACGGGACAACTACCACTTTAAAAGTTAGTTACCTAACGACTGACACCAACGGCCGAAAACATTTAAAACTCTTTGAATTAAAAATTCCGTTAAAACTGTATCGATACGGGTTGAGCCGTATCGGTTCACCATTCAAACTCCTTCAGTTTTTACAGAGGGGCGTATCGATTCAGATTCAATCTATTTCGATACGGTAAGAGGCGTATCGAAATACGTCTTTCCAGTAGCCAACTTTGTAAAAAGATATCGATACGGTTGGAAGCGTATCAATATGCCTGGACGTTTTTCAACACTTTGGCTTTGGAACACTTAGAAAATATTTGGAGTTTGAGTTTTTCAAATCAGATTAAGGTGTTGGTGATTTAAAAATCAAAGGGACTTAGAAATTTATTTCAAGTTTTCAATTTAATCCTTAACATACTTAGTTATATCAAAATCAAACATAGGTTTTACAACATCCTTGTACTGTCGTCCTTTTTCTTCACAAACAAGACCGGAGCACCCCACAGGGAAATACTAGGCCTAATGAAACCTCTATCTGACAGTTCATGAAGTTGTGTCTTCAACTCTTTCAACTCCTTAGATGTCGTTCTATACGGAACAATAGACACGGGTACAGAATCTGAATATGTCTCAATAGCAAACTCAACATCCCTATCTAGAGGCAAACCCGACAACTCTTCTGGAAAGACACTTGGAAAATCACAAACCGTTCTGATGTCTTGCGGTCTAACCTCACTCATATTTAGATTCATTATATAGGCCAAATACGCTTGACAACCCAAATATATCAATCTTTGAGCTTCTAAGGCAGAAACAACATTGGACAAGAACTTAATGTTCTCGCCAACTACTACAACCTCGAAATCATCCACAAGTCTCAAGGAAACTCTCTTGGTCTCTAAGTCTACCCTAGCTCTATGCTCTACGAGCCAAATCATGCCCAAAATCACATAGAAACCATAGAATGACAATTCCATCATATCGACCGGAAACACATGACCCAGAATCGTCAAAGGACACCTCATATACATTTTCCTAACTACCACGATCTCACCAAAAGAACTAGTAACATTCACACCTACCTTTAACCACTCATACGATAAATCTAAAGATCTTGCATACTCACCCAAGATAAATGAATGTGTCGAACCCGAATCTACCAACGAAAGCAAGGATAAAGACCGTAACAATAAATTACATGCGATGACATTCATGTCATTCCCAGCATCTCGCTATGCATACACCCTAGCCGGTCCTCCACCCTCGAAATGAACTGCTACCACATGAGCTACGTTCCTCTGACCATCATTCATCGGCTGAAAATTACCTCGACCGCGCCCACGGCCTCTATGTTACTCAAAACCTCTAACTAGAGCATGTCCGCCCCTAGTCGGGTGAGGAAAGTTATGCCTCAAATGATCTCGGTAACCACAGTTCCAACATACCCCAAAGGTACCCAAACACTCGCCCGGATGGCATCTCCCGCACCTAGTGCACTCGGGTGTGTGAACAACAGCTCCTTGACCCTGATGGCCACGTCCCTGGTTACCGCCCCTATGTCTCGAGTCGGGCTGATATCTCCTATCTTTGTGCCTCTTGGCATGTTCTCTGTCTCAATCTGTATGTTTTTTCTCTGAATCGGACCCACTAGCACGAGTGTTTGAGCCTAAACTCTGCTCAATATCCTTGGCCCTAGAGACCAAAACATCAAACTCGGTGTAATCAGAAGCAAGCATATAAGTCTTCACATCCTTAGTCAAACCATAACGGAAGCGCTCACACCGTTCTCTCTCACTGGGAACCAACTCAGGAGCACATTGGCTCAGCCTCACAAATTGTACCTCATATTATGACACAGTCTTACCACCCTGAACCAAAGCCATAAATTCCCTCTTCTTTTCATCCTGATATCGGGCACCAAGGTATTTCTTTCTAAAGGATGTTCTGAAGAACTCCCAAGTGACATCCGCTTCTGGCACACCCGAAATAACTGCAGTCCACCAAGCATACGCATCTCCCTAAAGCAAGGAGACAACACAACTCAACTTACGAGTGTCTGAGCACTCCATCTGACCTAAGATGCATGTAGTACTCTCAAGCCAAGCCTCTGAACCCTCGGGAGTCAAACCACGGAACTCAACTCCGCCCAAACTACGAATTCTCTCAAGGGGTAAACCAGTTCTCGCACCCTGAGGTGGTGTTGCAGCATGTATACCGGCTAAGACTGTCTGAAAATCCTCGTCCATGGTCTGAATCAAATGAGTCATGTCCGCACCAGCTTGACCCTAGCCTACCTGAGCTCCATTACCATTACCTCCAATATTCGCACCAGCCTGAGGTTCAACACTTTCGACATTCGCTCCATTACCATCAGGGGCATGAGGAACATGAGGCACATCCACGGGTGCCTGGTCACTCGCTCTAGGTCGTCTTCTCGATCTGACCATAACGAAGATAAAATCTAAAACAACAAACATAACACACAAGAATACATTGGGTCAGCAAGGGCAAGGATCCAAGTGCTTAAGCTCTTTTAACCAAAACCATTTTCCAATAACAATACCTAGCAATGGGGACGCTCGACTACACTTCAACCAACAACAAGAACGAGAAAGCATGCTTTCACACACCGTGCAATGGAAAACAAACCAAACAAACCAACTTACCTGACTTAGCTTCTCGGGAGACCTCGTAACCGAGGCTCTAATAACACCAAATGCAACCCCCTCGTCCCGGCCTAGCTACCAGACCAAATCGAACAGGTTACACGAGGAAAACCGAAGCGAAACTCATTAAGGCCTCACTCCGATTAGCAGCCCTATTTTTTTCTAATTAATCATGTCTAAATGCTCTATTTGAACCTATGTGAGAAAGCAAACAGTGGAGAAGAAAACACGGATACGAACCGAGCAGAAAGGACATTAAAAGATAACTTTTAGCCATTTTACTTCAGGTCGTATCGATACTCCTAAGGCTAATATCGACACGCCTTCAACGGTCAAACTTCCCCAAAGTTAACTTTAAAAGGTCGTATCGATACGCCTAAGGCTCGTACCGATACCCCAATTTCTCGTCAAAATCTCAGATTTCCATAGAGCAAAGTGGGTATCGGTACGCCCTCGCGTATCGGCACGAAAGGCTTAAAACAGGGGATCGTATCGATACGACCCTTGAGCGTATCGATACGCCCTGCACAAAAAGACAGAAAATTGCAGATTTAAGCACAAAGGGACTAACTTAAACACCCTAAGCAAGCATTAGATCAACTTCTAAACATACATACAACTCAAGGCAACCAAGAATACTCATTCAAACTAGTTAAACATTCAATGGGACTAAAATCAACAAAGCAAGATTCAACATAGATAACCAAACATGCTTAACATCCATAAAGAGGTCAAAAGCCAAACTACAGCATACTTCAACATTTGAAACATGTTAACAAGAATAACAATAACATAAGAGTTTGAACACCAACTCCCAACACAAAAGTCTAGCATTCCCATTGCCTATATATGTATTATTACAACCATGAAAACCATACTTGAGCTAGCAAATGAACTCTAAGGTTTCTCCTTTGCCCCGTTTGCCTCCCGAAGCCACTAACGATCTGCATTGTTGGAAAGGATAGCGTAAGCTTAAAAGCTTAGTGAGCGGAGCTCGAAATCACAACAACAACAATGCAGTTTAAAACATGTATTTAGTTTAAAGTCAAAACCATTTAGAAGGGAAATTATACTAAACCGAAAGCACAAAGACAAAACCATGGTGTGCACGTACACAACCATTCCCGGTGGGACTACACATCACCGTTCACAACAACTAGTATATTTCCGGTGGGACTACACATCAACGTACTCATTTACTAGTCACTTCCGGTGGGACTACACATCACCGTATTCAACAACATGCTTTCCACTAACCATCATGTGAGGCTTTGACAACAACAACACGACAACATTAAAAAGAAGGTAAAAGTAATTGCATTTCAACCAACAACATGTATAATCATATACACCGACACTTAACGAAACAAGGTAAGAATCAAATAAACTTACACTTGGGTTTAGTTTGGCCCCTAAGACTCCACCCAAACCCCAAGAAACCTTCTTTGAACATTTTAAAGCTTCATAACAATTTCTACTCACTAGCTCAACACCAAAACAAGCTAACGGTCCTCCTTCAAGCTTCCGCAACTCTCAGAGTAGCGTCCGAAGAACCCAAATCGTTATTCGATGCTTCTACCCAAATCAAAACAAAGAATTAATACACCTTTCAACATTCAAACTCACTAAAATCAATCCCATCAAAATCCTACAACAACAAGTTTCTGATTTCTATCCAAAACTAGCCAAAACTATCATCATTTCTACTCTAACCTCAAGTCAGCCATATCCTCATCAATTTATCATTCAAACCATGTTCAAACACTTTAAAAACGTCAACCTAACACCACCAAAACATTAGGAAACCTTCTCCATCATTTCTAAGCCAAAAACCCAATACCCATTAATCAAAAATTACCCATTTTCCTAAAATCCGGGATTTAATGATAAACCCATTGTCTTGACACCATTTTACACCCAAAATATGATTTACAACTGACCCAAATCGTTGTTTTCATAACATTTGCTTAAACCCCTTCAAAACCCCATTTTTACCCAAAATGAAGAAATTTGAGAAATCTTCAAAATCTTGGAAAAGGTGATGTCAAAACCAATATTTGAAAGTAGAGAAGAGTAAAATCAAGTTATCTTACCTCATAAAATCTTTCAAGATGATGAAGTTTGGTGAAAATGAGAAATTGTTTGGCTTAAAGGGAAACTTAACGTGAAAAGAGAATGGAAAAGGGGAGAAGAAATGGGTTTTTGAAATATTTTATTTTATTCTAATTTAAAAATCTATCCTCAAAACCCTTTTGCTACCTATTTTACCAAAAATCTCATTTTTCTTCAAAAGCTTTAGAATTTGGTCATTTAAAATGCTTTCCCAAAATTAGCTTAACCTAAACCGGCTTAACCAAACTCGAGTATCTCTCGGGCCCCAAACCCAGGCGTTACAGCTTTTAAAAATAATATATTTATATTATTAATAACATATAAAAATATAAAAATAATATACTTTTATTTTTATATATCGATATATATATATATATGCAAATAATATATTTTTATATTTTTATATATTAATATTATTTATAGTATTATTTATTTCATAAAATAATTTGAATTAATCTTAACTAGTTTGAGATATATAATATTTGTGGTAAAACATTATATAATGTTATGTTGGTTTAGTGGTTAAGATTTAGCCCTTGTATTTGGAGGTTTTGGGTTCAAAACCCTCCAATTGCATGTTTTAATAATTTTCCTCCAGCAAAACGACGTCGTTTTGACTTAACAGGGACATTAAGAGTTAACGGAAAAGTGGTACTTTCGAGTGACATATTAAAGTTCAGTGTTAGTTTTAAACATTTTTAAAGTTCGGTGACATTTTCGAGTCAAAGGCCATAGTTGAATAGTATGTGGTGTAGTTTGCCCAAAATTAAATAAGAATGGAATTCAGTTTTATTTCAATGATTGTATTTTTTAAGTTAAAAATTTGTCGAAATGAATATATTTATATATTTTCACAAACAAAACCAATTAAAATTCATAAAAATTGAAATATGTTAATTCCCACATAGGGGTGATAACGAGCTGAGCTCGAGCCTGGTGTCACGGACGTATTCTCTCAAACCCGATCCGTACGGCGTTAGCAACTCTCGACAATGCTAACAAGCCTTGATATTCCTCGCAACACTTGGCTAAAACGATCACAAGAGAAGGCAAGAAGCTTTACAAGTAAAAGAACTTGTATTAGCTTAAGAAAGAAGGCTTACAAGGGTGCTTGAATGCTTACAATGCTTAGCTTTTCTAAGTTGTGTACAAAATGAGGGGGTGGCCCTATTTATAGGCACCCTCCTCCCTAATGGACGGCTAGGATCGATTTGATCTGACGGTCATGGTTTTGCCTCCAAAAATATCTAGCCTAGATCTACATCTTTCTAGATTACTCTACATGTGTCTATACATGTTTACATACATCTATACTTATCCAAAATGTTCTAGAGAGCTCCAGGGTCTTCCGGAGTTGTCCCGAGCTTTCCCGAGCCTTCCCGAACTCTCTCGGGTCTTCTAGGTTCTCCCGGGTCTGTCTGGACTTGGAGAGAACGTCCCGGATCCTTCTAGAACGCCATGGACCCTTAAAGATAAGTGTTGGCCGTCCTAGATGCTTCTAGTGCCCTCCTTGGTGCTAGGTTGCCTCAAAAGTGCCCAAGGGTGGCAAGAACCTCGGTTTGGATCTTAGGGAAAAGTGGCGGGGTGTGACATTCTCCCCCACCTAAGCTCGCGACGCCCTCGTCGCGCCTTCGTTGAACTCTCGGAGTTGGTCCTTGAATTGCCAAAGGGCTTCTTCAGTTTCCCAACTCGCCTCGGCAATGGGCAGACCCTTCCATTTGATGAAGTATTCTTTATATGCTGGCACGCCCTTTCGTCTAATAAGTCGGTCGGCTAACACTTCTTCAACTTCCTTGTCGAAGGAAGTGACCACGGCTGTGGGTGCTCTTGTGGAGACTCCCCTCGATGGATCTTCCAAGTCTTCATAATATGGCTTCAACAAACTCACATGGAAGACTGGATGAATCTTGAGCCTTGGGGGAAGCTGAAGTTTGTAAGACACCTTACCAACTCTCTTGATCACTGGGAATGGTCCCTCGTACTTGCGGACTAGTCCCTTGTGCACCCTTCTAAGGGTCTTGAACTGCTGGGGTAGGAGCTTGAGCATGACAAGGTCTCCTTCTTTGAACTCTAGGGGCCTCCTTTTCTTGTCTGCCCACTTCTTCATCCTCTTGGCAGCCTTGTGTAAGGATGCTCGAGCAAGTTCATTTTGCTCGTGCCATGACTTGGCAAGCTTGTAGGCTGCGGGGCTCTTCCCTTCATAGCGTGTGGCAAGGGAGAGCGGTGTGGTTGGTTGGTGTCCCAAGACAATCTCGAAGGGACTTCGGTTGGTGGCTTCACTCCTCTGTAGGTTGTAGGAGAACTGAGCAACGTCGAGAAGCTTGGCCCAATCTCTTTGATTAGCACTAACATAGTGCCTCAAATATAGCTCCAAGAGAGCATTGATGCGCTCGGTTTGCCCATCGCTTTGGGGATGGAAGCTTGTTGAGAAGTTAAGGTCGGACCCTAGCATCTTGAAGAGTTCGGTCCAAAACCTCCCTGTGAACCTTGGATCTCGATCGCTCACAATGTTGCTCGGTATGCCCCATAGCTTGACCACATTGTGGAGAAATAGCCTTGCTGCCTCATCCGCTGTGCAATCGGGTGATGCTGCAATGAAGGTGGCATACTTGCTGAATCGGTCCACCACAACCATTATGCTTCCAAACCCTTCTGACTTGGGAAGACAAGTGATGAAGTCCATAGAGACACTCTCCCAAGGCTTTTCGGGTACGGGCAATGGATCTAAGAGCCCTCCTGGTTGTTGTTGGACAACCTTGTCTTGTTGACACACAAGACAAGTCCTCACGTACTCTTCTACATCATCATGCATCCGGGGCCAATAATAGTTGGACTTTAAGAGTGCAAGAGTACGTCGCATACCTGGATGCCCGGCCCATAAGGAGTCATGACACTCCTTGATCAGCTCCTTGCGTAGGTTGCCCCACTTTGGCACATATAGACGGTTGCCCTTGGTGTAGAGTAGTCCATCACTCACCCAAAACCGTCGGGTCTTCCCCTCGTTGGCTAGTGCGATGATGTTCTTGGCAAGGGGCTCTTGGTGTAGACCCTCCTTGATCCTATCTAGAAGTGGACTGGTGGCTTGGCTTAGTGCTGCGAGCTCTGCCTTTCGACTGAGTGCATCAGCGACTACATTTGCTTTGCCCGGCTTGTACTGTAGGATGTAGTCGAACTCGGCTAGGAAATCTTGCCACCTAGCTTGCTTTGGGCTAAGTTTCTTCTGAGTTTGGAAGTAGTTGGTGGCTACGTTGTCGGTTAAGATCAAGAACTTAGCCCCTAGGAGGTAATGTCGCCACACCCTGAGGCAATGAATGATGGCAGTCATCTCTTTTTCTTGCACGGTGTAGCGCCTCTCGGTGTCGTTGAGCTTTCGACTCTCGTAGGCAATCGGATGCCCCTCTTGCATAAGAACCCCTCCTATAGCAAAATCCGATGCATCGGTGTGCAGCTCATAGGGCTTGGTGTGGTCGGGAAGGCTTAATACTGGCTCTTCACAAATGGCCTTCTTCAAGTCTTCAAAGGCCTCTTGGCAAGCTGGTGACCACACCCATGGCTTGTTCTTCTTCAAGAGTTCGGTTAAGGGTGTTGCTCTTGCTGAATAGCCCTTGATGAATCGGCGATAGTAGTTCACCAGTCCGAGAAAGGATCGCAGCTCATGTACCTTGGTGGGCGGCTCCCACTCTTGAATAGCTCGCACCTTTCCATCCTCCATCATTAGCTTCCCATCCTTGATTCGGTGCCCTAGGAACATGACTTCGGGCTTTGCAAAGGAGCATTTCTCCTTCTTGATGAAGAGCTGGTTCTCTCGCAGAACTTTGAACACTTCCCTTAGGTGTTCAACATGCTCCTTAAGGGTCTTGCTATACACCACGATGTCATCAAGGTAGACGACCACAAACCGATCAAGGTAGGGATGGAAAAGCTTGTTCATCAAGGTGCAAAAAGTTGCTGGGGCATTGGTTAGTCCGAAGGGCATGACTAGAAATTCATAAGAACCATACCTTGTGACGCATGTGGTCTTGGGCTCATCCCCTTCCGCAATGCGCACTTGATAGTATCCCGATCGAAGATCCAACTTGGAGAAGTATCGTGCATGCCCGAGCTGGTCGAACAGATCTGAGATAAGAGGGATTGGATATTTGTTCTTGATAGTGACCTTGTTGAGTGCTCGGTAGTCAATGCACATCCTTAACGAGCCATCCTTCTTCTTCTGGAAAAGAACTGGTGCCCCAAATGGTGCCTTGGATGGTCGGATGAACCCTGCATCGAGTAGCTCTTTGAGTTGTCTCCTTAATTCCTCCAACTCTGGGGGTGCCATGCGGTAAGGCCCCATGGCTGGTGGCTTGGTGTTGGGCTCCAACTCGATCTTGTGATCTACTTCCCTTCTTGGTGGTAGCCTTCGGGGTAGTTCGGGTGGTGCGACATCCTTGAACTCATCAAGCACCTGGGCTACCTCCTTTGGAAGATCCTCGTCGGGCATGGCCTCCTCTTCATCATACTCACTAAGGATGGCCAAGTAGCTATCTTCATTTCTCTTGACGCCCTTCTTGAACTGCAAGGCGGAGAGTACCTTGGAATCTTGCTTGGTAGCCCTAGTCGTGGGCACCATGCATGCTTGGTTGCCATCCATGATGCACATGCTATTGGCAAAGGGCACGGGGAATGCTTTGACTTGATCAAGGAACTCAAGCCCTAGGACGATCTTGAAGTCGTCCATCGGCACCACGGAGAAGTTGATGTGCCCTGACCACTTTCCCACAATGGTCTTGACTCCTCGTGCGATTCCATGGATGGGCTTGGCTGCTGAGTTGACTGCCTTGATGGATCCGCCTCCTCCTACGGCTTTAAGACCTAGTCTCTTAGCTTCTTCTAAAGAGACAAAGTTATGAGACGCGCCTGTGTCGAGCATTGCTCTCGATGCTTTCCCATTGACGGTGACATCTACATAGAGTAATCCCTTGGCTTCGGTCTTAGGGGCGGATTGGATGACATTGAGTAGTTGCAGGGAACCCATTTGGACACCCTCTTCATCCTTGTCGGTGTCGCTTCCCTCTCGATGCTTGGCTAGGAGCGAGTTAAGTGCTTGTCTTTGTGGGCACTCTCGGACCCAATGGTCGCCATCACAAATGAAGCATTTGTTGGGGGGACGCCTCGTGCCTCGAGTGTCCTTGGCTTTGCCTTTGTCTTTGTTCTTCCAAGAGGATGAATCCTTGTGCTTGGGCGAGCTTGCCTCTTGGTGGCTCTCCTTGCGATGGCCCTTGTCTCCCCCACCTTTGGCATGGCCACTTTTCTTGTCCTTCGACTTGTTGGACTCCTTGTTGCTAGAGTAGTCAACAAGGCTCTCTGCTATGGCAATGGCATCGGCTAGGGTTTGAACTCCTCGTCGCTTGAGCTCGGTCTTGGCCCATTGTTGGAGGCCATCCATAAAGTGGAAGAGGGAGTCTTTATCGGACATGTCGGGGATCTCGAGCACTAGATTGGTAAACTCCTTGATATAATCTCGGATGCTCCCTGAGTGCTTTAGCCTTCGCAAGCGGCCTCGTGCTTCTTCCTCAGCATTCTCGGGGTAAAATTGTTTCTTAAGCTCCTTTATGAAATCATCGAGAGTAGAGATGGTACACGTACCTTTCTCAATGTCTTGGTGCCTTCTCCTCCACCATAGCATGGCGGTGTCGGTGAGGTACAAAGTAGCGGTTTGGATCTTGGCAGCCTCGTCCACAATGCCAACGGCCCCAAGGTATTGCTCCAAGCCATATAGGAAGTTGTCGACTTCCTTAGCGTTGCGGGTTCCTGAGAAGGTCTTTGGTTTGGGCACCTCGACCTTCCTAGACTCATAAGAGGTGCTTGGCCCGGCAACCATAGCACGCTTACACAAGGCCACATCGCCTTGTAGTGCCTCGACTTGAGCACGGGTGTGGTCTAGCTCTTCTTGAAAAGAAGCACGTACCTTGGAGAGCTCACTCATGAGAAGGTCGCGAACTTGTCCCAACTCGGCTCGCATGGCTTCTTCTAGCTTCACCATCATAGCCTTCATGGCGGTGTGGAGCTCGGCGTCCTCTGCCTCAAGGCCTTCCACCCTCTGGGTAAGGTCGTCCACATTAGCACTGATGCCCCCCACGTTCTCCTCTACGTGGGTTAGACGGTTCTCCAAGCTAGAAATCACGTCCCTCGACTTGGCTCTTGGCTTCGTCGCATTAGGGTCGGCCACCTCCTCGCGCCCTCGCTGTTCTTGTGTGACTTCTGCCTCGGTTGAGCTAACACTTGGGTTCTTTCCTGTCTTGGCCATTATCCCGGGTCTCGTAACACGCTCTGATACCAACTGTCACGGACGTATTCTCTCAAACCCGATCCGTGCGGCGTTAGCAACTCTCGACAATGCTAACAAGCCTTGATATTCCTCGCAACACTTGGCTAAAACGATCACAAGAGAAGGCAAGAAGCTTTACAAGTAAAAGAACTTGTATTAGCTTAAGAAAGAAGGCTTACAAGGGTGCTTGAATGCTTACAATGCTTAGCTTTTCTAAGTTGTGTACAAAATGAGGGGGTGGCCCTATTTATAGGCACCCTCCTCCCTAATGGACGGCTAGGATCGATTTGATCCTACATGTGTCTATACATGTTTACATACATCTATACTTATCCAAAATGTTCTAGAGAGCTCCAGGGTCTTCCGGAGTTGTCCCGAGCTTTCCCGAGCCTTCCCGAACTCTCTCGGGTCTTCTAGGTTCTCCCGGGTGTGTCTGGACTTGGAGAGAACGTCCCGGATCCTTCTAGAACGCCATGGACCCTTAAAGATAAGTGTTGGCCGTCCTAGATGCTTCTAGTGCCCTCCTTGGTGCTAGGTTGCCTCAAAAGTGCCCAAGGGTGGCAAGAACCTCGGTTTGGATCTTAGGGAAAAGTGGCGGGGTGTGACACTGGGCTCGGCTCGAAAATAATATTATTATACTTGATTTGGGTTCGAAGCTCGTCGAATTCAAAATTTTAAGTTCGAGTTTGAATTGGATAGTTTGAGCTCAGCTCGACTGGAGACTTGAGTTCGGCTTGGCTCGAGCTCGGCTTGTTACTTTCATCAAATTGTCTCTTTTTTACCAATGTTGTTGGTCATTTTACCGGCAAAACCAACAGAATATTTAGCCAGTTGTTGTCGATGACTTTTCCAAAGAAGGTTTTGTCTCCAACATTTATCGATCACATTCATCTTTTGTCTTTGATTGCTTTTTATGGATCTTGTGTAGAATAATGAGAGATTATCAATGTATTTATATAACAAAAGATGTAAAATTTAGTAGTAAAAATTGGTGTGATTTAGTTCAATGTATCTATAATCTTATAATTAGAAAAACGGAGGTTGGTTGTTGTTTTTTATCATATAGCTCTAGTTTAGTTTATTTTTCTAGTTATTTGGGCCAAGTCGGGTAAGATGAGATCAAGGATCGATTCTAAAAAATGAATCAATTTATTATCATATAACGCTAATTAATAAACCCAAATATGTTTTTTTATCAAAAAAAACTCAAATATGTGATCCATCAAATGGGTTCAAAAAATCAGAAAGAGCAAACTCAATTAAAATTGATTTAATCGATAAATAATTTTATATCAAATAATTAAAAAAAGTAATGAAGAAGAGTAAAAAAGGTAATAATAAAACAACCACGATGCTTAGATGAGATAGTATGAATCTCTCTTATATTAATTAGTGCTTGAGCGTTTTATCCTCGTTTTGGGCATGGAGCAGTTTTAAAACTTGTGTCCAACGTCTGCCTCTTATATAAGCCAACAAAACACAAATAGATTAATCACTGGACTCGCTCTGGTGAACACATTGAGAAACCAAAAAAAAGTAATAATAGGTTATTATTTATTTTTTGGGTAAACTACATAAATGACCACCATACTATTAGAAAAGTCGCGATTTGACCACCTTACTTTTTTCGAAGCAATTAAACCATCAAACTATTTAAATGGTATCAATGTGACCACCAACCGTTAAAAATAACATAAAAGTTGACATGACTGTTAAATAAAATTGGTATAATTACACATTTGGTCCTTATTATTTACACATTCTTTCAATTTAGTCCTAATTTATATTAATAAAATAAATTAATTGTTTAATTAGATAGTGACATGTGTCACCACCTGTTTAAAGGAGAAAAAATGACTTCAAGCAAATGCTTGACAAGAGAATCAAACTCAGGCAACCGAGTGTGACTAGCAAAGGAATAACCACTGCACCAAACCCAATCATATGCTTAAATTTACTCAATTAGATATATATGTATTATGTTTTTACATTTATTCTTTTAATTCAACATATATAATCATCGAATTAATTTCACATATATATCTCTAAACCCTAAACCCTAAACAATGATTTCACATATATAATTATCAAATTAATTTCATATAAATAACCCTAAATCCTAAACTTAAACTCCAAACCCTAAATGTTAAACCCCAAACCCTAAATACTAACCATAAATGTTTATTGTTTTAGTATTTAGTGTTTGGGGTTTAAGGTTTAGCATTTAGCATTTAAGGTTTAGGGTTATTATGTGAAATAAATTCGATGATCGTGAAATTAGAGTTTAGAATATGGGGTTTGGGGTTTGAAGTTTATAGTTTAGTATTTAGTTTTTTGGGTTTATGGTTTAGCATTTAGTTTTGGGGTTTAGAGTTTATGGTTTAGCATTTAGTTTTGGGATTTAGGGTTTATGGTTTAACATTTAGTATTATATATGTGAAATTATTTCGATGATTATATATGTTGAATTAAAAGAATAAATGTAGAAACATAAGACATATATATCTAATTGAGTAAATTTAAGCATATGATTGGGTTTGGTGCAGTGGTTATTTCGCTGCTAGTCACACTCGGTTGCCTGGGTTTGATTCCCCTATCTAGCATATTGCTTGAAGTCATTTTTTCTCCTTTAAACAGGTGGTGACACATGTCACCACCTGATTGGAGGAGAGAAATAAATTTATTAAATCAAATATAAATAATTAAAGTCCTCCAATAAGGTATTGACACGTGTCACTATCTAATTAAATAATTAATTTATTTTATTAATATAAATTAGGACTAAATTGAAAGAATATGTAAATAATAAGGACCAAATGTGTAATTATACCAATTTTATTTAACAGTCTCGTCAACTTTTTTGTTATTTTTAACGGCTGGTGGTCACATTGATACCACTTAAATAGTTTGATGGTTTAATTGCTTCGAAAAAAAATAAGATGGTCAAATCGCGACTTTTTAATAGTATGGTGGTCATTTATGTAGTTTACCTTTTTTTTTGGGTAAACTACACAGTTGACCACCGAACTATGGGGTTGGTGTCGATCTTACCACTATTTTTTTTTCGTCTCAAATACACCACACAACTATTTAAATGGTGCCACGTTTGCCACACGCCGTTAAAAAAAACGAAAAAATTGACGGAACTGTTAAAAAATTTGGTATAATTACACATTTGGTCATTTATATTTATACAATATATCAAAAAAATTAGTATAATTACACATTTGGTCCTCTATATTTATACAATATATTAATTTAGTCCTAAATTTAATCTAATAAAATAAATTAATTATTCAATAAGATGGTGACACGTGTCACCACCTTATTGGAAGTCTTTAATTATTTTTATTTAATTAATTTTCCACCTCCAATCAGGTGGTGACACGTGTCACCCAATTGGAGATGGAAAATTGAAAGGAACAAAATTCGCCCCTACCAGGATTCGAACTCAAGACCTCTGGGTAGAGAGGTTGTGTGCTTGCCACTGAACCAAGCACACTTTCGTGCTATAGGGTCATTAATATATGTATTTAATTATTGTTAATGCCCAGAAAATTAAAGAGAAGAAAATGCAATTGAAAGGATTCGAACCAAAGACCTCATGGTTGAAAGGACATGTGTTTGCCACTGCACCAAGTGTATTTCTTGTGATACAAAGTACAACATTTAATATATGTCTTATATAGATTTTAATGCTTGAATTGAGAAATTCGAATGAAATGAAATGTAGTTTTAAGAAATTCGAATGTAATATTTTTATGATTCATAAAAAATTTAACCCAATTAAATAAATCTAATAACTAAATTAATATTATTTTAAAATTTTTATATTTTAAAATAAATTTAATATATTTTTCAATTTTAGATTTATTTTTATAATTCCACGTATATAATCGTTGAATTGAGTTTTTTTTTACTTAATTAATAATTTTAATATTTATTAAAAATTTAATCGTGAAAATAATATTAACCGAATTCGAGGGCAAGCACATCGTGAAAATAATAATTTTAATATTAATTTAGTTATTAGATTTATTTAATTGGGTTAGATTTTTTTATTGATCATAAAAATATTACATTCGAATTTCTTAAAATCACATTTCATTCCTTTTCTCAAGCATTAAAATCTATATAAGACATATATTAAATGTTGTACTTTATATCACAAAAAATACACTTGGTACAGTGGCAAGCACATGTGCTTTTAACCATGAGGTCCTTGGTTCGAATCCTTGCAATTGCATTTTCTTCTCTTTAATTTTCTGGGCATTAACAATCATTAAATACATATATTAATGACCTTATAGCACGAAAGTGTGCTTGGTTCAGTGGCAAGCACACAGCTTCTCTACCCAGAGGTTTTGAGTTAGAATCCTGGTATGGGCGAATTTTGTTCCTTTCAATTTTCCATCTCCAATTGGGTGACACGTGTCACCACCTGATTGGAGGTGGAAAATTAATTAAATTAATTAAATAAAAATAATTAAAGACTTCCAATAAGGTGGTGACACGTGTCACCATCTTATTGAATAATTAATTTATTTTATTAGATTAAATTTAGGACTAAATTGATATATTGTATAAATATAGAGGACCAAATGTGTAATTATACTAATTTTTTTGATATATTGTATAAATATAAATGACCAAATGTGTAATTATACCAATTTTTTTAACAGTTCCGTCAATTTTTTTGTTTTTTTTAACGGCGTGTGGCAAACGTGGCACCATTTAAATAGTTGTGTGGTGTATTTGAGACGGAAAAAAAATAGTGGTAAGATCGACACCAACCCCATAGTTCGGTGGTCAACTGTGTAGTTTACTTTTTTTTTGCAAAACTAAAATTACATTATTTATAACATAAATTATAAAAAAAATATTTCTGAAACGAGGTAGGATAGAGTTAAAAACCCTTCCGTAATCAACGTTCTGATATTATAATATAAATTATAAGTAGTTTAGAATATCATAACATTTTTATAAAATATATTAATTTCATATTGAAATTACATGATATATATAACTTATCGTGAACTTAATTCCATATTATCTGATAAGTTGAATATAATAAATTAATATATTATTTTCTAAATAAATAATAATTTAGTAACAATATGAAGTCAACAAGAATTCTACTAACCGAATTCATCTAATTTTAACCTACAAAGATTATCCTATAAATTATGATTATCAGAATAACGAATTCAAAACCCCTTTAGTTTTGCTAAAATCGCCATGGAAAGAGTGAATCAGCCTCCACTTTCAATGTCGACTTGGGAAGAACGAGAAGCAGCTTTGTTTGGATCACTTCCTCCTGGTTATCGATTCAAGCCGAAAGACGAAGAACTCGTCGAGTTTTACTTGAAACGAAAAATTCAGAAAAAAAAACTGCCGCCCAACATCTTCCGGGATGTTGATCTCTACAACTATGATCCCGAGACCCTTACAGGTTATTTTCTTTTCTTCTTCATGTTCTCTTATTTATTGCATTTGGTTAGTTATAATATGTGTTTTGACAATGCGATTGTTTATAATAGCGATGAATAACAATGGCTCGTCCAATGGAGTTTTGACGGAGTGGTTTTTCTTTACGCCTCGAGAACGTAAATATGCGAATGGCAATAGGCCTCGGCGCTGTGCTGGTTACGGCTTCTGGAAGGCGACCGGGAAGGATAAAGTGATCATCTCTTGTGGGGAGAAGGTTGGATTAAAGAAAACTTTAGTCTTTCACAAAGGTAAAGCACCTAAAGGTGTCAAAACCAACTGGACAATGCATGAATATGTGTTGATCAAAGCTCCTGCAAGACAAAGACTTGGCAAGGAAGATATGCGGGTAACTATTCGCTTATCATCTTTCGATTATACCGATAAATTGTATTCCAAGCTTCTGATTTTCTTTTTGTTTTTTTTTTTCAGCTTGATGACTGCGTATTGTGCAGAGTGTACCAGAAGCTGAACAAGGTCCAAAAGCCACCATGTAAAGATGCAATTGTAGTTCAGAATGAAAGTCAAGTGTTGGAAAATGGGAATCCATCTGTTGCTCAAAAAGAAGATTTTGTTGCCGATGCCTTGAATATGCCGATGTCACAACGGAATAGTTTGATGCCTGCTAGCCATCAACAATGTGATTACATGCTCCAACAGTATTCGGAACCTGTTTATCCTATTCAGGGACATAATCCTGCAACTCCGATGCCGCTTTCAAGTGTCGGTCCAAGTAATGTATGTGCAAGTAATTGGTCACACTTGCCGCCAACGCAGCAGCAGCAGTTTTCAAACGTATGTCCAAGTAATCGGTCACACTTGCAGCCGATGCAGCAGCAGCAGTTTTTGAATGTATGTCCAAGTAATTGGTCACACTTGCTGCCTATGCAGCAACAGCAGTTTTCAAATGTATGTCCAAGTATGTCGCCAATGCAGCAGCAGCAGCGTTTTGATGCCATTTCGGAACAAAACCCTGAAATGTTTTGTAATTTTATACCAACACATGCTCCATTGCCACCATTGCCTCTTAATCAACAGTCCCGGTCACAAGTTCCGCTGCAGCATCCATTTTCACATGTCGGTCCGGGTAATCTGCCACACTTGATGCCGGCGCAGCAGCAGCTGGTTTCCGGCGATAAACCAATTGATTCTGCTCCGCTGCAGCATCCGTTTTCACATGTCGGTCCGGGTAATCTGCCACACTTGCCGCCAGCGCAGCAGCAGCAGCTGGTTTCCGGCGATAAACCAATTGATTCTGTTCCGCTGCAGCATCCGTTTTCACATGTCGGTCCGGGTAATCTGCCGACGCAGCAGCAGCTGGTTTCCGGCGATAAAGCAATTGATTCTGATTCCATAGTGGTCGATGATCCGTTTTTTGAAGATTTGGACCTTAGTGTTTTTTTACCATTGTAGTTTCTTAGTTTAAATGGTATTTGACTTTTTTTCAAATTTGTAGATACAATAAATGACTTATTTGAACTATGCAATCATGTTCATGTACCAATTTAAACAAAAAAAATTAAGATCAGATATTTTATTGGACAAAATAAATTTAGGTATCAAATTATAAATTGAGGTTAAATTCATGTATCTAATTAGACCCCAAAAAAATTGATACCAAAATGTATATAATATTAACTTTTAGTGTTGAGGGCCTTGAGAGTGAGACCGTGGAGCCTTGTACGGTTGTACCAACTTGATAATCAAGATCCAAGGGGATAAAGGTATAACTAATATTTAAATATATCTTTAGTATCTAAATTACATAATTTATGTCATGTTAGTACTTAAAGATTTTTTTTCAATCAAATTGATATTTGAACTAGACAACTTCTCTTAAATTGGTACTTAAACTTATATAATTTATCAATTTGATCCTAATTCGAAACAAATAAAAAAAATTGTGACACATGACCTAAGGGAAGGGATGGCCGGGTTGGGTACTGTTAGTGGATCTAAAACCCATGACCTAAAAACAAAGATGAGCACAACTTGTCCAACCAACCAAATATACATGATCATGTATTGTTTAATTTAAATGTACTCTTTCTACTAATATTAAGTTCTTGACTGAAATTGGTGACACAAGTTGGTGATAAAATTTTCTGAGTTTGGTGACATAATAGCACGGAAGGCAGCTAGGATTCTTGAGCTTTTCCTTCATTACAGTGCAGCAGCGCTAGGAAACTGGGGCTTTTACATCTTGTGCTGCCTTTGTACATGGATCCAGCTTTGCAGCCTCGTCCGGGTTATGTTTCCCACACGGACCATAATATCTATATCTGTCGACTCCGTTGAACCCTGCAATGGTCATAATCACAAGAAACACGAGAACACAGATGTATTTCACCGGAGTTTCCATTTCTGCAGTGCGATTCAGGGGCACTTTTGATCAACTATATGAACTCAAACAAAGATACTTCTCGACGATTTATACCAAAATAAATAGCTAACAAGTAACCAAATAAATACGAATCTCTTGTTGATTAAGCAAACAAAACAGATTCAGAATGCTTCCTTGAACTTGTCTTATTCTTTAGCAGAGGTTTGTCCCTTAGAAATAAGAATAGAGCTTAGACCCTCAACAGCAAAACCGGACCAACACCAATTACAATGGACACACAACATGATTACGAGTTACCAAGGTCCAAGACTGTCAACTCATTAAGTCCACCAATTTTCAATGGATTTTCTTTCCCTAACAACTGTATGAAATCAATCCGCAGGTTAAGCATCGATGCAAACTAGAATCATGCAGAGCAAGCTTAATCCAGTACAGCAATAGCTCATAAAAACCTAGTCTATCAATTGACTACATTGCCTACATCTATTCTAAATCACAGGCTAAGGCCTTTTATCATCTGCAACTCTTAAACTACAACACATTTCCCAGTTCAACTGTCAATTCGAATACAGACTCCGGCAAGTCACCAAACACGACGCACTGTTCTGAAACCTGGAGCTTATCTACCCTACTGAACACCTACACCAATCCATTGTAGACTAACTAGATTATCATCTGCAACTCGATTAATAAAAACCCAGAGTTCATTTCCCTCGGTAATCTTTAACTCTTAAACTACAACTCATTTCCCAGTCCATCTGTCGATTCGAATACAGACTCCGGCAATTCACCAAACACGACTCGCTGTTCAAAAACCTGGAGCTTATCTACCCTACTAAACACCTACACCAATCCATTGTAAACTAAGTAGATTATACAAACTGCAAAATCAAAACCCAGAGTGAAAACAGAATCAAACAACACATTGTTTACAACTTCATCATACAAGAAAATGAAACCCAGAAGATAAACATTAACAATATTATCAAAAGTTTCAATCTTTATAGCCTTAGAACTCAATTACACAGCATAATATGCCTAAAAACACACCAAATTGAGAAAACTAAAGCATAATACCCCTAAATTAACGAGTAAAAGCATAAAGTCCTACAGAAACATAGATCAAAAGAGCAAGGGGGACCAAAATAACAAGAGGAACAACCGCCGCAAAAGCATGGCCACTCCCACAAGCCAAAGTCCCAACCTTGATCTGAACCACATTAATCAAAGCCAACATCAGAAAGACACAACCCGCAACAGACCCAGCACCCGAAACCACCATCCCGACCCGAAGCAACGTCTTGTTAACATCGAGGCGCTCGAAAATATCCGAGCCGCGGAGGTGGATGTGGATGTTGAGGGAATGGGATTTGGAGAGCTTGATTGCTTGTTTGAGAGCCAAAGCTACGAGGCTGGAGAAGAGGAAAGAGCTGAAGGAGTAGACGTGGAATTTGATCAAATCCTCGGCGATTTTGGAGGTGGGGAAACATTTGGTGCCTGGGTCGACGAGGGTGTTGCTGGAATCGTAGGGATTCCAGGCTAAGCCGATGAAGACGGCGAGTGTGAAGAGGGAGTTCACGTTGACGACGCTGTCTAAAGCGGTGACGTGTATGCTGGTTGTCATTTGTTCGGAATGGTGAAGAGTTTCCAAATGAGAAGAGCGGATCAAGAACAGATCTTTTAGTCTTTGTGTTATAGCGTTTTTATTTTCCCGGAAAATGTGTAGTGTATGCAAGAAAAGGAAAAAGTTGCGTAATTGTTCTGCTTTGTTTCAAAAAAGAAATTACTCGCCGTTGCCGGGGATCGAACCCGGGTCACCCGCGTGACAGGCGGGAATACTTACCACTATACTACAACGACTTCGTTGCTAAAATTCCTATAATATTTTATTAATCCGTTTATATAAAAGCATACAGTAAAGAGGCTAATTCTTAAACTTTAGATAGTATAGGTGATAGAATCATAATTAGACGTAATTTTTGTATTGTTAATACATTATTTGAAAAGGGTTGATGTAACTTTTGACCCCTGAATTTGACTTTGATATGCAATTTGACCCTAGTTATTTTTTTGAACAATTTTAAAATAATTATTGAAGCTTTTATTTATAAATTAAAAGTTATCTAAAGTTTTAAGATTATATTTCAAAGATTAATTTAATATAATGTCCATTTTACTGTGAATGTTCGGAGTCCGGAGTTATTCTTCTCAACAATGTTATATCTAAGGTTCAAACATGCGTCATCTCATTAAGAGTGCAATATGTCTTACTATTGTCGGATGCTAATATTGTGAATAAAGCAAATAGAATTAGAAGGGTAGCTCCCATAATAGCCTTCGATCTACTCAATATAAATTAGTAATCACCAAAAATGTTTAATTTAATGCAAATTTAAATATTTAATTAAAGATAAATCTTTATTAAAAAAGTTGGGGGTCAAATTGCATATTAAATCCAATATCGGAGACCAAAAAAAGACAATAACCCTATGTGAAAGGCAGAGCAATCACCTTTCACTATATTCGAATGATTTTTTTTTATTAAGTAGATAGATAATTACATTCTAAAAGTAATACGGGAATTTCAAATTCATACTTGATGATATAATCACAGGCAGGAACAAGTCTGATTAACACCCTATGAAGAAACGTGGGCTGCTTTGTTCATAATAACAGCTGCTTCAAATTAACTTACAAGAATGAAGAACACAACCAAAAGAATATATATAAATATAACTCATCACTATCTTACTACAACCAGGAGTTTACTGTCATTAACTAATCTATTTGTCACAATCTTATTTTTTCTTCATCTTCTCGTAAAATATCTCCTCAAGTGACGGTATATCGCGGAGGATTTTGTCGCATTTTGGTCCCGTTCTGGTATGCCGATGATTGTTTCGATGTAATCTGATGACCCTTTTGATTCCCTGAGTTCTCTGTACTGTTATTAGTTGTGTTCTTCAGGATTGATGAACTATCCGGCATAGGATTACCGCATATCTTTGGTTTTGAATCGACTCCGAGATAATTTGTCAAGACTCTCTTCACTCCGAAGCCTCGGCGATGTGGCTTGATGATGATGTTGTTGTTGTTATTGCCGGTGGTGGTGGTGGTGGTGTTCTCCTTGAGAAAAGGAGTTCTTTCTCCCCCTGCAGGGCTGATCAGTGGCGTGGAGGTGATAGATGTTTTGTAGGGAGTGTTCAAGACGGGCACCGAATATGGGATGGAAACCTTTTTGTGTGCAATTACACTAACCGTAGGAACCGATAACCTATCCGAATGCTTTGTTAAGTCGTCCACGTATACCAAATCGTCGATGCGTGCAACAATGTTGTATGCCAGACTTTCGAGGACTCTTGAATAGCTTTCAAGAATGGACTTCCCGACATCCTACAAGTTCGAAAAACAAGGTATATAATTAACATTCAAAGGGATAACAATGAAGTAGCTTTCGGATTTGAAATTCCAGACCTTGTTACACTGGATTTTGCTGGTATCCAAAGTAGTTTGAGTCAAAGCCGGGAATCGTTGCTTCAAGCAAAGCAAGAGACTTTCAGCTCTTTCTGCTAGAAATTCTCTCTTGTCTCCATCAACCATAAGGTCCTTCACCATTTCCCATGATGATTTTGTAGTGGACCGGTTCGGATTGATAGGGGGCTTCGAATGAGATCTTCGACGCCACACGTATATTGCGGCTTCAACACGGTTTGCAATCTCGAGTGCTACATGTTCCGAGGATAGATCAAGGAAATCGAGCAGACACTCAGCTGAGAACTGATCCGAAGTAATGTACCTATAAATTAGGTCTCCTAGACAAGCTCTACCATTCTGCAACAACATTTCGAGAGAGATCAAATATGAGCCTTTCAGCCTTGTCCGTCTACCTAAATGGCAAATGCAGTTCACAAACATAAAACATAACAAGACATCAGATTGCATCTAAAATTTCTGACCTTCGGAAGAGTGTCCAAGTACGAATCCGGAACTTCCATTTCCGATAGAGTAATGCTGTTGATAGCCATAGCAGCTTTCAATATTTGACTTGTGCACTCCCGTGTGTGATTCAATTGCTTTCTCGAATTATCACTGAGACCGCCAGCAGGCACACGGGGCACAGGTAGCCACCACTTCTCCTCCTGGCGTTGCAGAGTTTGCCGAAAGGAGGCTGAACCGTCGGCCTCCGGGGCTACAATCCCTTGATCAACATACCAGAACTCAGTGCTGGTGAAACTATCTAGTATATCCTGCACCAGCAAAAGCCAGCTTCTATAGTTAGAAACATTAACTTCCCCCCCCCCCCCCCCCCCCAAAATTATGACATCCATGAATCATAAATCAACCATTGTAAGTTCTTACCAGAAGCATGTTATCGAGTTTTCGAAGCGCGGCGAGATTAATGAAAATATCCGATCTAGGCCTGCAAGTCATCACCTATGAAAAATCACAGAATAAACAGTTAAAAACACAAGAAACTTCAAATCAGTTGCCATTTTATTCAGAAAAATGCTCTCTGATTGTTGAGTTTCACAGCTAAAAACAGCAATCCACACCAATTTATTACTGTAACATCCCAAAAAAGGTCTAGTAATTTCCGATTTCCGATTATCGAAATTTGCTTTTCCGGTAATTAGCTTCGGCCCTCAAACTATTTAAACATGATTAATTTCGGTTTGATAAGCTCAATTTGAAGATTTGAGGATCAGGACTCAATTGAATGGCATGTGTATGGAATCCCTAGACTTTTATAAAATTAAAAATTAGTCCCTAAAGTTTGAAAATTTACAAAATTGTCCTTAAAGTTTAATTGGTTACAAATATGACTACTAAATGTTAAACAAAGAACTTATGTATGATTTGTTATAATTTATGAGTGTTTGATTTCTCCAATTTTCTGTTTCCGTTTCCGGTAGCATCTCCGATACGGTTTTTCTTCCTGACCGGGTAGGGGTGTTACAATTATCATCCAAAAGATTAAAAGATGTTTCTTCCCATGCATTTCTCAGCAAACAAACAGGATTGTACAAACTACAAATTGAGAAAGTAACTTCTAAACTTTGATCAAAAATGAAAATTACCTCAACCTTGCTTCCATCTGGGAAATTTTGCCAAGAAGGTATGAACTCAACAATGTGGTCACTAACACAAACAAGCCACTCCATCTCTCTTTTCCACATAGATTTCTTCTCTTCAGAAATAGGCTCCAATCTCCATAATTGCCCAAAAACAGTAGCTACATATAGTATTTTTTCAAATTCAAGTTCACAGATAAACAAAATCAAACAAATTTGAACCCAAAAACCTCAAAAAAATCCAGAATTTCATAAAGAAAGAGATAGAACATACCACAAAGATTGGTAATGGCATTTGAAATAGCCAAAGCTGTGCAAACCCCTTTGCCTGAACCTGACATATCTTCACCAAGCAACAACTTTGCAAACCTTTCCTTCATCATATCAAGCTCTAAAAAGTAAAAATCCCACAAAAAGAAACAAGAATTAGACAACAACAAAAAAACATTCAAAGTTCTGGTCTGAGAAACAAAAAATCAAACAGTTTGAACTCACTAACCATTAGTCTTTGAACCCAATTTTTTGAACTTATCATCTTCATCTCCATTTCCATTCACATCCTTTGAAGGAGTAGCAGTGATAGCCCTCCTAATAGGCCAACCCAAAAGAGGAGGTGAACCTGAAGCAGACCCTTTTTTCCCAGAACTTGATCCACTTGAATTACTACCAGTACTACTCGCTTTTGACTCAGCACCATTGCAGCTACTCAACTCAGTCCAATCATCTTTCTTGTTCAACAATGGCTCCATAATCGAAAAGGGTGCTAACTTAACTAACTACCCTTTGTTTCTTACAACTAAAAAAACATACACAAAAACAAGAAATGGGATTCAAAGGTTGAGTCTTTGAGGTACATTTGGGGAGGGGGGGTGGGAGTGTTAAAAGATTTGATTTTTGAACTGTCGGAGAGATGAAGAGATGGTCACGTGCAATGGAGCAACGTCTCTCTTCGAATTTTTAAAGGAAAAAACGAAACAAAGATGGGGTCTTTTTGATCGTTGGATTTGTCTTTGTGTCTTGCTTCCATTTCGTTTGGATTTTCTTTTTGAAAGAAAAAAAAGGCTTTCGCTTTCAGTTTCGTGAGTAGAGAATACGTTCAGAATAATCAATTGATGAAATCAGACAGAAGAGGTGGGACAGCAAGTTGGACTTTTAAGACCTGCTCTCAGTCCATCTCAACTTACGCTTCTACCCTCCCCAACTCTTGGTAAGAAGGTTACAAGATTGTCATTAATTTTTTTAAATTTTATAAAATGATTATTCAAATTTATTGAATTGTTAATTTAGATCGGGTACTCTATAGATCTATTTTAGGAAACTCAATTTGTTTCATTTACAATGATAAAATTCGAAATTCTAACATTGTTTTAAGGGGTCTATTATTTCATCTCACTAGACCAATTAGTTGTTGGTTCATGAAATAGTCTTTAAATTTATCAAAAATTAATCATTAGTATGGATCATTTTAATCAAATAAAAAATTTAACGACTATTTTATAATTTTTAAAACTTCAGTGGCTAAAAAGATCCTTTCAGCATAATCTCGAAACTATTGTTCGAATTCTAAATTGGTTTATAAATTTTATAATGTTTTAATTAGGTTCTTAAAGTATGAATATCATATTACTAAGATATTTTCATTAGTTCTTAAAGTATCGTTTATGAGATTGCCGTTATTCTTTTCAAATGTTACAAATTTGTTATTTAAATCGAGTTGTTTTAAAATGGTTTTTGAACTTATCAAAAAATATCAATAGTATGGACTATTTTGTAATCGAAATAAAAGTTTAATGAACATTTTACAACTTACAAAATTTTAGTGACCAAAAAGATTGTTTCAAGTTATTTTAATGATCATTAGTATACCTTACTCAATTTTGAATGTATGTGTACCTATCACATAGACACTTTGAATTTAACATATGAAAGAAAATACAATATGAAAAATTATTTTCTTTAACACATAAGATCCAAGCTACCATTATCGAGGACGATGCCATGGGACAGGTACCCCTCAACCCCCTCAAAAAAGGGAAAATTGACATTTAATCCCTTCAATTTTATTAAATTATAAGTTAATAAAATGGTATATTTGGTTTTTGTCCCCCCAAAATATTTTATTCAATTTCCACCTTAAAATTGATTTTTTCAACTTTGCTTAGGGCGCCGTAGGTACACATGTTTACAATCTGATCCATGTATTTTAAATATTTTCACCTTGAAAATGTTTTTTTAATATTTTCAAAATTTAAATTGATATATTGTTAGTCGTTTTTCATGTGCTTTATTAGGAAACTAAATACTTTAAACTAGAAATAAGTAGCTTTTAAAGGAAAATTAGTGAAAAGTAGAATCAATGTAAATAGTTATGTTAGGTTATAGTTGAGTTGTAACTTTTAAAGGTTGTTAATTATTTATTCAATGCACCCCATGTTATAATCAATGGGACTCACTTCATTTTCCCTATAAAATCCAGCTTGGCTCAATTTCAATGCCAACCAATCAAAAGGGTAAATTGTTAAATAAATCGAATTGAAAAAATAATCAATTTTTTTATATATAAACATTTAAACTATTTATAATTTTTTAAGTCTTTATATCGAAGGTTATTTTTCGATTGATTTGATGTTTAATTGATCTGTGACACTAACTTAATTAAGATTTTTAATAAATAATGTTGATATTCACATAGAAAAAACCGTATAAGAATTCAATAATTAGTAAGCTACTAAAATATTTTAATTTGAACAAAAATTTATCCTGATATGGAATGAAATAAAAGTGGAAATATTGAACAAAATAAATTATAAGAATGATACATGTAATCTATAATGGATCATCAAATTTGATAGTAACTTGGGGAACTTCAATGGACAACAAACAATTAATTATTCTATTAAACTATAACCTAATAAGGACCCACAAGTTTTCATTATTTTATTTATATAATCAAAGATATAAGTGATACAATAATATTTTTTTGATTAAATAAGGTGTTTATATTCTCAAAGCAAATATCGAGTTTCGAATCCATATAAGATATGAAAACATTAGTATTCTTTGTCATTCAGTTAATTAATAAATCTCAATATACAATAATATTTAGTCATTTGAATCCGACAATTATTCTTAATTTAGTCCTTAAAGATTTAGCCTTAGTGATTTTTTTTCATTTTTAATTCTTTTGATGATGTACTATAATTTCAAAATGTTTCGCCATTAAAATGATTAAATTAAATGAAATTACCAAATTCATAGATTAAATGTTATTTTATTCATGTAATTGAAGTTGGACATAAACTTGCTCATTGATTGATTTTTAGGGGGGGAATTGTCATTCAAATCAGTCTGACTTGAATTGTTATATTTTATTAAAATATATGTTATGGACAAAGCAGAGGGGAATTCTAAAAAAATACAGCTAAATTTAAGACTAAAAATAATGGTTGAGTTATAATCGAAAATATTATAAAAATATATAATATTTTAAGTTGAATTATTTTGATAACATTTTCGGTTGAATTCAATTACACTATTTTCAATCGTTTTTAGCAATGGCACATCAGAACTGTCACAAAGTAGATTTCAAAATGCAACAACCATTTAGGACCGTTAATAATGCAGCCATGATGGCCCATAGAAATGAAAGTAATTTACTCAACGGTTGGGAAAAAGCTCATGTTTGTTTGCAAAGATATGTTACTTTTAGTGTTTAAGGTTTCTTTTTGTCTTTAATTTTAAATTTTTATTAAATTGGAGTTAATTGCATTGCACTCTCCTAAATTATGACCCACATTCTAATTTGGTCCTTAAACTTTTAAATATTCCAATTTCATTCGAAACTATAGCTCCCTTTTTAAATTGGTCCTCAAACTTTTGAATGTTCTAATTTCATCCTTAAATTATGACTCTCATTCTAAATTGAACCCCCAAACTTTTAAATATTCCAATTCATCATCAAATTATTGTTTATGCCACATCATATTACATAGTACACGTCAATGTTTACATAACAATTAACCATTTTATAACACTTTTATTAACATGAGACATTATTAGCATATACTAATAATTTGGGGATGAAATTAAAATGTTCAAATTGATAAGTGCCCAAAAGTCTTATATTTTTACCTCTTTTACATGGCAATTATGGCTTAACCTACACCCATTCGAGTGGCATTATGGCCTTATATGCATTATTTACAATGCATTTACCTTTGATCATGATATTTGATTTATTTAATGAAAATGTACTATTTTAATGCACGTTTGGTATCTACGCAGATTTACTCACTGCCGAGCGGGCAATGAAGAAAATGAAAGATGGTGCAGAATGAGCTCGAGACCGATCGAGATCAAGCCAAGCCAGAGATGACAGCTTCTACTAAAGGAAGTTGAATTATGAAGAGGAAGCCTTACGGAGTAGATCCAGTGACAGATACCTGTCGAGGCAGTAGATATTCTCTGTCGAGGCAGTGCACAGACCAACCTGTCGGAGGGCAAAGCATGCAAAGTGACAGTCGATTTGAAGAGCATAAAACGCTGGATTTTTCTACATACTTTGCAAGGCAATCGGAGCACGAGAAGATGCCGAAAACATGAAAGGAAGGTTAAATATGGAATTTGGCAAAAGTGGGTAAAGATATTAAAATTAAAGAGATTCACCTCTTTAATGAAGACATGTCCAAATCCAATTTAACTTCCTGTCCAAGAAAGACTTTGCTCTACTCATCTTCCTATTTAAGCAAGGCTTGGCGCACACATCAAAGAGACAATTGGGAATCGAAAGAAGAGTCTAGAGCTTGAAATTAGGGTTTACTCATGTGTTATCCATGTTCATTATGTTGTAAACTTTCTTAGGGTTAGGATTATATTGCTTAGTAATTGTGAGAAAATAATTGTACTTTGTTTAAGTTTTTAATGCAATATTAGTTCAAGGTTTGCTTATTCTTGGCATTGAATTTGTTAGGCTTGTAGCACTCTCAAATCGATCTCCAAAAAATCGTCAAGTGGGTTGTATTTGGTCCTTGGATGAATTGGCTAAAAACGAAAGAAAGGTAGACAATTTACACAAGGATTTTAGAGTGGTTCAGGTTCCTAACCAAAGCCTACATCCACTACCTTAGCACACCACTAAGGATTTTCCAATTCACTATGAATTCTTCCCCTTTTCTAGGCTAAGGAGGCAACCCTTACAACCCTATCTTTTAATGGATAATATAGAACCACTCTAGTTTTTGTCTAAGGCTAAACTAGAACCTCTCTTTTTACAAGGGATTTATTTGGTAAACTAAATACCTCACAATGTGGGTGTTTACACAAATTAAGCTCATAAGAGTACAAAATATTTACAATTAAGCACTCTCTTAAACACTATATACAAGAGAAATGAAGAAATAAGAATTGGACTCAAATTCTCTTGATCATATTGCTTGGATGTGTTCTCTAAACATCTTCAAGTGTCCCAAGGTTGCTTTATAGTGTGGAATGATATTCTAGCCGTTTATGGCCGTTGGGGATGTTTTGGAGCCGTTGGGAAGTCATAAAGTCGAGCTTTAAATTCCCACATGCACAGAGGTTTCGAAACCTTTACTAGAGGTTTCGAAACCTTAAGAAGGGATTTGTAAAAAATAGTCGTTACAAGCCCAAGGTTTCGAAACCTTCATTAAGGTTTCAAAAACAGTGGCACTCTGCCCAGAAAGGTTTCGAAACCTTATAGGGATGGTTTCGAAACTTTCACTTAAAAACCCAATTTTGGCTAATTTTTAACTTTTAAATGTATATTCGATATAGGTGCAAAGTCAAAACATTTTAAACATGTTTTTCAAGTTTTAAGGACATTTGAATTATTTTTGAAATCTTTAAACAAGTCCAAAACATTTTTCACATAATTGTTATATCAAAATATTTATCAACAATCTCCCCCTTTTTTATAAACAAAACTTCTTTGAAAAATTATTTTTGACAAAAGCTCCCCCTTAATTTTTCACTTACTTCTCCCCATTTTTGTTATATCAAAAATAATTCAAATCTTTATAGTACATAATAACAATGGAGAGTAAGTTAAAAAAATTTTAAGTACAAAAAATTTGAAAAATAAAACACCCCCTTACTAAAGCATTCCATTAAATTTTTAGCACAAAACTTGACACTTAAAGACATTGAATTTAAAGATAAAATCAAATTAAGAGCATATGAAATTCAATTTATCCAAGACTTAAAAAATCTTTATGCAAACATATGAATGAAACCATTAGACTCATATGCATTAAATAATGTCATGCTTGTTTAGATATTGAAATAAAAGCCCAAATGCATGAACATTAATCAAACAAACATTAGATAAACAAAGATATTAGAAATAAAAGCATTAAGCTTAGAGGTTACCCAATTTCTTCACTTGTGTGACTAGAGCATTTCCATATCTCTGCATTGCTTTCCATTGCTCCAACACACCTACAAAAGACATTTACTTGATTTTTGGTATCCAAATTGCTTTGGATCCATTTACATTAGTCACAATGCCTTTAGTTCCCTTAGGAACTCATACTTGTCTAATCTTATAAGTTTTTCTTTTCTTTATAGGACAAGTATGTATAGAATGACTATGATAATGGCAATGTGAGCATTTTGTCATTATGTGACAAGATGAATTATTGAAAACAATTTATTTTTGCTTTGTTAAGCTTTCAAGCTTAACTTTCAAATTAATATTTTCTTTTTCTAAAACACATTTGCTTGTTTTTGAAAACTTCAAATCATTTTTCAAAATTCCATTTTGGTTTTCAAAATCCAACTTTGTTTTCAAAAGAAAATCATTTTCAATTTCAAGTTTTAAAATCATTTTCTTAAATTTGGAATTCATGGTCTCAAATTCCAAAAATAATTCATCGAAAGCATCTTGTAACTCATCAAATGAATATGCATTTGGATCATTAGAGTTGGAAGATACCTTGGGCTCATTGAGAGCCAAAACACCAACCGCCTTTGGTGTTAAGAGGAGGATTGCACATAATGAAGCATCATCTTTCTTCTCTTCTTTCCCATAAAACTTTTCAAGCTTCTCCAAAATTTCTTTGGCACTTTTGGATGGGGAGACCTTCTTGGAAATCTCTTCACTTAAAGCACAAATAAGAATGTGCATAGTCTTTGCATTGAGATGGTCCTTCTTTGTGTCTTTGACACTCCTTTTCTTCTTCTTCTTCTTAGGAGCTTCTAAATATCCATCTTCGATCATCCAAATGTCGAGGTTGAAGCCTTGGATGAAATATTTCATGATGTTGCTCCATTGGAAGTAACCTTCTCATTTGAAGAAAGGAGGACACATGATAGAGCGGCCATCTTCAAATGAAATCATTGTAGAACCGCTTGCCATTTGAAAACTTGACTCGGTGAACTTTGAGCAATTGATCTTTACTCACGGATGTTAATCCTTTGATGGAGACGAGACTCTAATACCAATTGTTAGGCTTGTAGCATTCTCGAATCGATCTCCAAAAAATCGTCAAGTAGGTTGTATTTGTTCCTTGGATGAATTGGCTAAAAACCGAAAGAAAGGTAGACAATTTGCACAAGGATTTTAGAGTGGTTCAGCTTTCTAACCAAAGCCTACATCCACTACCTTACCACACCACTAAGGATTTCCCAATTCACTATGAATTCTTCCTATTTTCTAGGCTAAGGAAGCAACCCTTACAACCCTATCTTTTAATGGATAAGATAGAACCACTCTAGTTTTTGTCTAAGGCTAAACTAGAACCTCTCTTTTTACAAGTGATTTGTTTGGTAAACTAAATACCTCACAAGGTGGGTGTTTACACAAATTAAGCTCATAAGAGTACAAAAGATTTACAATTAAGCACTCTCTTAAATACTATATACGAGAGAAATGAAGAAATAAGAATTGGACTCAAATTCTCTTGATCATATTGCTTGGATGTGTTCTCTAAACATATTCAAGTGTCCCAAGGTTGCTTTTATAATGTGGAATGATATTCTAGCCGTTTATGGTCGTTGGGGATGTTTTGGAGCCGTTGGGAAGTCATAAAGTCGAGCTTTAAATTCCTACATGCACAGAGGTTTCGAAACTGTTGAGTTGATCACACAATTGCAAATGGCCAAGAGGGGGAGAATTGGCAATTAAAATTTTGGTGGGAGGTATGAGTGAAAAATAAAAGTGACACAAGTGGTTAGAGTTGTTCAAGTTCTCCAAATGAACTCTACATCCACTACCTTAGTGCCCACTAAGGATTTTCAACCAATTCACTACTTGAATTCTTCCCCTTTTCTTGGATGAGGAGCTAACCTTACAAATTGATTAAACTTTCTACCCAAAGCTTAATCCACTCACTTTTACAAAGATAAGGATTTGGTAAACTCAAACAATTCCTCTCAAAGGATAAATGTTTACCCAAATACAATTTCAAACTCCCCAAACTCACAATACAAGATAACAAATAAAATCACTAGAGTTGGGTACAAGATTTGACTTTGAAGAGCACTAGGGTTTGGATTTTTTTCTTTAATGTTGCTTGTGGGTTGCCTGGTCAATTGAAGCTTGTTTTTATACCCTTGCATTGATTTCTAGTCGTTTGGGTAGTTAGGATCATCAATAGAGCCGTTGGGAGTAATTTTCCCGCATTAAATGCAGCTCTACAGCATACCGTATCGGTACTCGGGAAGGGCGTATCAATACCTGCATCAAAGAGGAAAGAGTCGTTGTGCCTGAAAACAGAGCGTATCAATACGCATAAAAGGTGTACCGGTACGGTTTTAAGGGGCATATCGGTATGGAAGGTCGTATCGATACAGTTTTTGCTCATTGGAATCCCAAGTCAAGTTTTCATAAAAAGCGTATCGATACGCATACCAAGCGTATCGGTACGGTATAACGATCTTTTAAAAATTGGGAAACCAACCAACTGACAAGTAACGGTCTAAAAATTAAATGCTCAGATTTTTCAAAGATATGCTTAGAGTATCGATACGGTTGTAAAGCGTATCGGTACGGTTTCATGAAAAGAGTTGCCCAAATGAATATCGTATCGATACGGTTGCAAGGCGTATCGGTACGGTAAATCCATTAAAATTCCAGTGGCAAAAGAGGGTATCGATACAGATAAGGGTATCGATATGCCTGGGCGTTTATGTATACTTTGGTTTGAAAAACAAAATTCCAGTAGCCAAAGAGGGTATCGATACACATAAGGGTATCGATACGCCTGGGCGTTTTTGCATAGTTAGGCTTGAAAAACATAGGAAAAGACTTAGAGTATTTATATATGTTTAAGAACTTGTCTTTAGATATTATTTTGTTTAAAAATACTTGTCAATTGTGAGACTTTAAAGAGTACTTAAAAATTTATTGTTTTGCAAATTGGTCCTTAAGTTTATGTGTTATATCAAAATCAATTTTGGTTTCACAATCTTTCCTTTTTTGATATAACAAAAACATAAATAAATTTTTAAGTTTTTGAAACTTTGAAAAGCTTTCTCCCCCTTACTTTAAGATAGATTTTCAAAAGTAAAACATTGACCCTATGATCTTTCTCCCCCTTTTTGTTAGATCAAATATAATACAAGGATAAGAGCAACATAATAGCAACAATAATTCATTAAACTAAAAGCAATCATAAGAGTTCAAATGCATAAACTTCAAATTAAACATAATAGTTCAAATGCATAAACTTCAAAGCAAACATCATAATCCAAACTTTAAAATCCTAAAAACATAGATAATATGCATAGATTTAGATCCTAAAAACAAGAGTGCAATAATAGAATATGAAAGACTAAATGCCCTAAGATGAGATGCATGAACTAATCGTCCCCTTCTTCATCATCATCGTCTTCGTCCTCTTCATCATCATCATCTTGAGGGGGTTGATTCCTTCGATTTTGGTTGAGCCAAGCACCATGGAAGGCGGTAAGAGAAATATCCATGGAGTTTTGGCGAGAAGCCATGGTGTCCATCTTCTTCTCCATACCTTTGACGCGATCTTCTAAGGATGTGAATCTAGTATCTATCGCGGTAAACCCGGCTTCCATGGAGGTAAACTTCTCATTAAGGAAAGTCATAAGAGTGCCCATGGAAGAGGAATCAAGTGGAGCACGGTAAGAGCTCGAAGAAGCACGAGAGGCATCGACCGGAGCATCTTGTGGAGGATCTTGAGTGGTACGAACCCATTCATTACCAACATAAGAAAAACCGGAACGAGCTAGAGAACGCTCATCTATGGGTAGGCCAAGGGTTTCGGGATAATCATGGGTACAATCAACGTCAAGGGAATGAAAAAGATGACTCAAAGCCGTAGAGTAATAAAAGGATGTGACTTGTTTGGTGTGACGGTGTTGGACTAAAAAGACAAGATCGGCAAACATAATTTGACAAAGATTTGGACGTTTACCTTCTCTAAAACACCTAAGCCAAAAATCATCTGTTTGACAAATAGTTGAATATTTCCCACCCGATGGACGAAAAAACCATGAGACAAGAAGACGAAGGATACGGTCATGAGCATTTAAAACTTTTGTTGAGCCTAAAGGACCCGTACCCAAGGATTGTTCATCATCAATACCAACGTTTTCAAAACCAAAAATATTACATAAAAGTTTTTGATCAATTATAAAGGTTTTGCCCATAACGGAGGATTCAATATCAATGACACTCTCCCTAGCTTCATCATGAACACATATGGCATTGGAAAAGAACACGATGACTAGATTCCAATAGAGAATGGGGGGATGCTAAGAAAATTCATAAATTTCCATTGCTTAAGTAAAGGAAGGTATTTAAATTTGAACCGGGCAGAATTTAAAAACGACAACACGTTCTTCCCCAAGGTTCATACCTTGAAAGAGTTTATATCGTTCTATATCACCATCATCGGGAAAACTTAATGGGTAAACTATTGCAGGGGTCACTTACGTTTAGCGTCTGTACAGAGTTAGTCACCACTTTTGAAAAGTGCCTATTAGTAGTCCTCTACGTTTTCGATGTGTAAATACTTGGTCACTCCGACGTTAACTCCGTTAGTCCCCTAACGGATTGCTGATGTGGCGAAATTAAAATAAGGATAAATTACTGCAATAACCATTAAAATTTATCTCACGTACATTTTTTCTCCTCAATTTAAAAAAGTAAACATTATAGTCACTAATAAAAATGTTTCTTTATAATTTCACCCTTAAATTTTTAAAAATTCATTTTTCAATCCTAAAACTTTACAATCAATTAACACAATAATATTATAAATGCTTAGATGAAAAATAGGTGCCCAAAGTATACCCTTTGAAACTTAGGTGCCCAAATTTAATTTTTTCGAGTCAAGTCGAGTTATTGAAATTTCTATTTTATAATTCAAACTTTATTTTGAATTTTTGAGTCGAGTTTATGAAATTATGAGTCGAGTATTTTCACATCAAACCAAAAATTTAATTTTTTCGAGTCAAGTCGAGTTATTGGAATTTCTATTTTATAATTCAAACTTTATTTTGAATTTTTGAGTCGAGTTTATGAAATTATGAGTCGAGTATTTTCACATCAAATCAAAAAATTTAATTTTTTCGAGTCAAGTCGAGTTATTGGAATTTCTATTTTATAATTCAAACTTTATTTTGAATTTTTGAGTCGAGTTTATGAAATTATGAGTCGAGTATTTTCACATCAAACCTAAAAATTTAATTTTTTTCGAGTCAAGTCGAGTTATTGGAATTTCTATTTTATAATTCAAACTTTATTTTGAATTTTTTAGTCGAGTTTATGAAATTATGAGTCGAGTATTTTCACATCAAACCTAAAAATTTAATTTTTTCGAGTCAAGTCGAGTTATTGGAATTTCTATTTTATAATTCAAACTTTATTTTGAATTTTTGAGTCGAGTTTATGAAATTATGAGTCGAGTATTTTCACATCAAACCAAAAAATTTAATTTTTTCGAGTCAAGTCGAGGTATTGGAATTTCTATTTTATAATTCAAACTTTATTTTGAATTTTTGAGTCGAGTTTACGAAATTATGAGTCGAGTATTTTCACATCAAACCTAAAAATTTAATTTTTGAATAAAGTTTGAATTATAAAATAGAAATTCCAATAACTCGAATTTTTTAGTAGTTAGTGGACTAAATTTTTAAGTTTGAGTTATTAAATAGGAGCAATTTGGGCACCTAAGTTTCAAAGGGTATACTTTGGGCACCTATTTTTCATCTAAGCATTTATAATATTATTGTGTTAATTGATTGTAAAGTTTTAGGATTGAAAAATGAATTTTAAAAAATTTAAGGGTGAAATTATAAAGAAACATTTTTATTAGTGACTATAATGTTTACTTTTTTAAATTGAGGAGAAAAAATGTACATGAGATAAATTTTAATGGCTATTGCAGTAATTTATCCTTATTTTAATTTCGCCACATCAGCAATCCGTTAGGGGACTAACGGAGTTAACGTCGGAGTGACCAAGTATTTACACATCGAAAACGTAGAGGACTACTAATAGGCACTTTTCAAAAGTGGTGACTAACTCTGTACAGACGCTAAACGTAAGTGACCCCTGCAGTAGTTTACCCAAACTTAATTGGATAACATAAGGAAGGTTAGGTGTAGGATTACCCTCGACATCCTCATGAGGATTGGAAGAAGAACGATGACGCTTAGTTCCTTTTTTCGATGGTGCCATAACCCTGAAAACACATCAAAAACGATTCGAATATGTATGCAATTAACATTCTATTCAATCCAATAAATTCTAATAATTCAAGATAATTGTAAAAAGAATTTTAATTTTAAAAAGACATTTACAATTCCGAAAAAAAATAAAAAAATAGTTTTAAAAAAAATCGAATAGAAAATATATTCGAATGAAAAATTTTGATTTTTGAAAATTTTTTATGAAAAAGTTGAAACCCATAACAATCAAACATGTTTTGTACAAAAATTCAGTTGAAACAATAATAAAAATCAAACGAAAATCAAAGAAAATAAAAAAGAAGAGTTTTATACCTTGAATCTTAGATTGGATGAATGAGGTGATGTGAATGCACAAGATTTGTTGACAAAGCTTAGCCTTGATGTGGAGATTAAAAACCCTCAAAGAATTTTTAAGATTGATGGTAAAAATTGAAGGATTGAGGGGGGTTTTATAGGGTTTCGCGGCTAGGATTTTGGAGAGAAAAATGGGGTTTTGTGTTTTAAAGCTTTTTAACAATTGCTGCCCTAAATAGCCTCTCCGTCGAGGCCGTATCGATACGCTAAACACGCGTATCGATACCTTTTAACCCTAATTTTATATTCGTCATTACTACCGTATCGATACGCGGGACCGTATCGGTACGCCTTGGCTTTGACTATTTCCCTTAACTTTAACGTATCGATACGCGTGGTCGTATCGATACTCGTTCAGTTTCAAAGTTTCCCAGATATGAACCCGTATCGATACGCTTTAGCCGGATCGATACACCTTTACTAGATTAGGCATTTTTGACAGATTTAAGTACAAAAATTCAATTTGAAACTTCCCTAAATGCATGTATATGTCCTATGAACAAGTTTTAATGGCTAAACTTAATGCATACTCCCCCTAGCAACATGCATAGAAGCAAAAAGAGCAAAATTAACATAAGCATGAATCACAAACAATTTCAAGCAAATTTTTTGACATTTTGGGACCTAGAAGGGGTCAAGAAAGGTCAAGAAAGGCTAGTTAAACCTAACTCTCTCCTAAGGGTCCAAAAGCGCTCTTTATCTAAAGGTTTTGTAAATATAACCGCTAATTGGTTCAAGGTGTCAACAAATTCTATAACAACATCATTTTTCAAAACATGATCTCTAATGAAATGATGTCTAATTTCTATGTGTTTAGTTCTAGAGTGTTGGATGGGATTCTTAGTGAGACAAATGGCACTAGTGCTGTCACACCTAAGGGGTATGGTTTCTATTTCAACACCATAATCTAAGAGTTGTTGCTTTATCCAAAGGACTTGAGCACAACAACTCCCTAAGGATATGTACTCCGCTTCGGTGGTAAATAAGACTATGCTATTTTGTTTCTTAGAGAACCAAGATACGAGCATACTACCTAAGAATTGGCATGTCCTGGAAGTACTTTTCCTATCTATCTTACATCCCCCATAATCCGCATCCGAATAAGCATGAAGGCTAAAGGAAGAATCTTTAGGATACCAAAGGCCTAAGGTAAGTGTGTCTCTAAGGTATCTAAAAATTCTCTTAATGGCAACTATGTGTGATTCTCTAGGACTAGCTTGAAACCTAGCACACAAGCAAACACTAAACATAATATCCGGTCTACTTGCGGTAAGGTAAAGCAAAGAACCTATCATGGATCTATAAAGCTTAGAATCAACACACTTACCTTCTTCATCTTTGTCAAGCTTTATGGAAGAACTCATAGGTTTTGCATTCTCCAAGCCGAACTTTTTGAGCATATCATTCACGTACTTAGCTTGATTTATGAAGGTGTCATCTTTCCTTTGTTTGATTTGGAGCCCCAAAAAGAATGAGAGCTCCCCCATCATGCTCATCTCGAACTCACATTGCATTAGCTTAGAAAATTCTTTACAATAACACTCATTAGTAGAACCAAAAATGATATCATCAACATAGATTTGTACTACTAAGATGTCATTGTTATATCTTTTTATGAAGAGTGTAGTATCCACCTTTCCTTTTTCAAAACCCTTTTCAATTAAGAAATTTGAAAGTCTCTCATACCAAGCTCTAGGAGCTTGTTTTAAACCATAAAGAGCTTTTATTAGTTTAAACACATGGTTTGGAAATTTTGAATCCTCAAAACCGGGTGGTTGTTCAACATACACTTCTTCATTTATAAAACCATTTAAAAAGGCACTTTTCACATCCATTTGAAAGAGCTTGAAATTATTATAACATGCAAATGCTAAAAGCATCCTAATGGCTTCCATCCTAGCTACGGGTGCATATGTCTCATCAAAATCAATTCCCTCTTCTTGGGTATAGCCTTGAGCAACAAGTCTAGCCTCGTTTCTCACTATATTACCACTTTCATCTAATTTATTCCTAAATACCCATAATAGATTGATTACTAGGCCTTTCAACTAATGTCCAAACTTTACTTCTCTCAAATTGATTTAATTCCTTTTGCATGGCCAAAATCCAAAAATCATCTTTTAAAGCTTCTTTAATATTTTAGGCTCAATGCATGAAAGAAATGCAACATGGTTCATTAATTTGAGAGAGGATCTAGTAGTTACCCCCTTGGATGGATCACCCAAGATTTCACCACCTTTGACATAGTTGAACTCCCTTGGGTAAGACACCTCCTTTTCCTCAAGAGTCAAGTCCTTCAAGGCTTCAAGAGGTGGATCTTGTGTATACTCATCTTTAGTTGGAACCTCATCCACCTTTGACATTTGTCCTCCATCAATGGAATCAAGGATTCCTACATCATCATCATCACAAGATTCCTTCTTCGGAAGGAGGTTATCATAAAAAACAACATGTATAGACTCTTCAACTACTAGAGTTCTTTTATTAAATACACGATAGGCCTTAGAGTTTAAAGAGTACCCTAAGAAAATAGCTTCATCACTTTTAGCATCAAATTTACCTAAGTTTTCTTTACCATTATTCAAAACAAAACACTTGCAACCAAAAGGATGAAAATAGCTAATGTTAGGTTTCTTAGATTTTAAAATCTCGTAAGGTGTTTTCTTCAAAATCGGCTTAATCATTACTCGATTTATAATATAGCAAGCGGTATTTGTGGCTTTCGCCCAAAAATATTTAGGTAAATTATTTTCGCAAAACATGGTTCTAGCCATTTCTTCTAAAGTTCGATTTTTCCTCTCAACTACCCCATTTTGTTGAGGAGTGCGAGGTGCGGAAAAATTGTGGCTAATCCCATTTTCATTTAAAAACTTATCGAAACCTAAATTTTGAAATTCGGTTCCATGATCACTTCTAATGTGAGAAATTTTAAGTTCAAGATCATTTTGAGTTATTTTAGAAAATATGATGAATTTTTCTAAAGCCTCATCTTTTGTACTTAAGAATAGAACCCAAGTAAACCTAGAATAGTCATCTACAAGCACAAAAAGCATATGATTTACCACCCAATCTCATTGTCCTAATAGGCCCAAAAAGATCCATATGAATCAATTGTAAACATCTACTAGTAGAGACATCATTCATGGATTTAAATGAAGTTCTATGTTGTTTACCTTTTGAACATGCATCACAAATTTTATCATTTGAAAATTTAAGTTTGGGTAAACCTCTAACTAGATCAAGGGAGATTAATTTCTCTAAGACACTCATGCTAGCATGTCTTAATTTTCTATGCCAAAGCCATGAGTCATGTTCATGATGTGCAACTAAGTATGTATGGGATGATGGATGTCATATAAATGCACCATGTATATATTGCCTATTCTATATCATATGAACATTAGTTGATTTGTTTTAATGTTTACAATTTTGCAACCACTTTTATCAAATAAAACATTAAAACCCTTATCACATAATTGACTAATGCTCAATAAATTATGTTTAAGATCGTTGACATACAAAACATTTTCAATGAAAATAGAAGAGTAATTACCAATGGAGCCTATTCCTTCAATGTGGCATTTGGAGTTGTCATCGAAAGTTACCACTCCACCACTCTTTGGCTTTAGTTCCACGAATCTACTCTTGTCACTGGTCATATGTCTTGAGCATCCACTATCAAGGTACAATGAATTTTGGCTTGAAGCTTTAGCCTTGTAGCAATGCTCCCCCTACAAACAAAGAAATTAGGCCTTGATTTTTGGTACCCAAATCATTTTGGGTCCATGTGTGTTAGCCTTAAAAATTTTGGTTCCCTTAGGAATCCAAGAAGCAATAGCATTCATATTATTAGAAATAATGAGTTCCTTAGGAACCCAAACACTTATAACTCTTTGACCTCTAGATTGCTTATTAAAATTTCTTTGTTTAGGAATAAAGGGTTTTCTTTTTACATATTGGGATTTAGAAGGATTTCCTTTTTCAAAATTGTTTTTCCCAATAACAATTGATGTTTTAAGATTATCCACTTCCTTTGTGTGATAATCTTGAAAATCGGAAAGAAGTTTTTCAAGTTCAAGATTTTTTGTTTTAAGATCATTTGAAAGATTTACTAAAAACAAAACTTTCTTTTCCAATTCAGAGTTAGTTTTTGAAAATGTTTCATTTTGATTTTTCAAATCGAAAATGGTTTTCTTGTTTCTCAAAATGGATTCTTTATATTTTCCTACTAACTCATCGTAAACCTCTTGCAATTCATCATAAGCATCTTGAAGCTCATCAAAAGTAAAATAAAAATTAGATAAGTTAGAATTTACCTTTGGTTCATCATCAATGGCCATGAGACATAGATTGGCCACTTTCTCCTCTTCCTCGGATGACTCATCGTCACTCCAAGTTGCTATTTGAGCTTTGAGCTTGTTCTGCTTCCCAAAGCTCTTCCTCTTCAATTGAGGACATTCGAAACGGATGTGACCAGGCTTTTTGCATTCATAGCAAGTGATTTGGTCCTTCTCCTCTTCCTTACTCTTGCTCTTGAAGTCTTCTTTTCTAATAAACTTTCTCCCACGATTGGACTTCATGAAGCGAGTGAACCGTTTGGCCAACATGGCCATCTCCTCATCTTCATCTTCACTTGAATCGCTTTCTTGACATGAAGCTTTAAGAGCGATTCCAATCTTCTTCTTCTCAACATCCCTCTTCTCAACCATTTTATTTTCTTCTTCTCTTCCATTCCTCATGATCTCATGGGTGAGTAGAGATCCAACAAGAGCATCAAGCTTGAGAGTCTTCAAATCTCAAGCTTCAATAATAGCCGTTCTCTTGCCATCCTATGACTCCGGAAGAGAGTACAACAATTTCCTCACTAGTTTGTCTTCGGGGATGATCTCGCCGAACCCCTTCAATCCGTTGACAATGACCGAGAATCGATCAAACATCTTGGAGACACTTTCATCGGGATCCATCTTGAAATTTTCATAGCTTAGATTGAGTAGCCCAATCTTTGTCTCCTTGACATCACTAGTTTCCTCATATGTTGTCTCGAGGGTATCCCAAACCTCCTTGGCATTTTCGATCGAAGACACCTTGGAGTAGATATCCGGACCAAGTGCACAAAATATCACATGGAGAGCTTTGTCATTCACTTGCATCCTTCTTCGTTCATCATCCGTCATTTCGGCTTTTACTTTTGGGACAAGTCTTGCTTCTCCATCTCTCTTCATGGGAATGTATGGATCTTCTTCAACCACATCCCACACCATGTAGTCGGTGGACTTGATGAAGAGCCTCATCCTATTCTTCCAATATGGGTAGTTATCCCCATTGAAGAATGATGGCTTGGTGGTAGATTGGGACTCAAAAAGGTTGGAGTTGGAGGTGGATGTCATTGCTTGACTAGTTATTGATCAAACTCTCCTAGAATTGACTCAAGAGGGTTGTAATCCTTCCAATGAGTGTAGCTCTGATACCAATTGTTGAGTTGATCACACAATTGCAAATGGCCAAGAGGGGGTGAATTGGTAATTAAAATTTTGGTGGGAGATATGAGTGAAAAATAAAAGTGACACAAGTGGTTAGAGTGGTTCAAGTTCTCCAAATGAACTCTACATCCACTACCTTAGTGTCACTAAGGATTTTCAACCAATTCACTACTTGAATTCTTCCCCTTTTCTTGGATGAGGAGGTAACCTTACAAATTGATTAAGCTTTCTACCCAAAGCTTAATCCACTCACTTTTACAAAGATAAGGATTTGGTAAACTCAAACAATTCCTCTCAAAGGATAAATGTTTACCCAAATACAATTTCAAACTCCCCAAACTCACAATACAAGATAACAAATAAAATCACTAGAGTTGGGTACAAGATTTGACTTTGAAGAGCACTAGGTTTTGGATTTTTTCTTTGATGTTGCTTGTGGGTTCAATAGTTGTTGCCTGGTCAATTGAAGCTTGTTTTTATACCCTTGCATTGATTTCTAGCCGTTTGGGTAGTTGGGATCATCAATAGAGCTGTTGGGAGCAATTTTCCCGCATTAAATGTAGCTCTGCAGCATATCGTATCGGTACTCGGGAAGGGCGTATCGATACCTGCATCAAAGAGGAAAGAGCCGTTGTGCCTGAAAACAGAGCGTATCGATACGCATAAAAGGCGTACCGGTACGGTTTTAAGGGGCGTATCGGTACGGAAGGCCGTATCAATACGGTTTTTGCTCACTAGAATCCCAAGTCAAGTTTTCATAAAAAACGTATCGATACGCATACCAAGCATATCGGTACGGTATAACGGTCTTTTAAAAATTGGGAAACCAACCAACTGACAAGTAACGGTCTAAAAATTAAATGCTTAGATTTTTCAAAGATATGCTTAGAGTATCGATACGGTTGCAAAGCGTATCGGCACGGTTTCATGAAAAGAGTTGACAGATGAATATCATATCGATACAGTTGCAAGGCGTATCGGTACGGTAAGTCCATTAAAATTCCAGTGGCAAAAGAGGGTATCGATACGCATAAGGGTATCGATACGCCTGGGCGTTTATGTATACTTTGGTTTGAAAAACAAAATTCTAGTAGCCAAAGAGGGTATCGATACGCATAAGGGTATCGATACGCCTGGGTGTTTTTGCATAGTTAGGCTTGAAAAACATAGGAAAAGACTTAGAGTATTTATATATGTTTAAGAACTTGTCTTTAGATATTATTTTGTTTAAAAATACTTGTCAATTGTGAGACTTTAAAGAGTACTTAAAAATTTATTGTTTTGCAAATTGGTCCTTAAGTTTATGTGTTATATCAAAATCAATTTTGGTTTCACAGAAACCTTAAGAAGGGATTTGTAAAAACTAGCCGTTACAAGGCCAAGGTTTCGAAATCTTTGCTAAGGTTTCAAAAACAGTGGCATTTTTCCCAGAAAGGTTTCGAAACCTTATAGGGATGGTTTCGAAACTTTCACTTAAAAACCCAATTTGGCTAATTTTTAACTTTTAAATGTATATTCGATATAGGTGCAAAGTCAAAATATTTTAAACATATTTTTCAAGTTTTAAGGACTTTTGAATTATTTTTGAAATCTTTAAACAAGTCCAAAACATTTTTCACATAATTGTTATATCAAAATATTTCTCAGCAGAATTCATTCTTGCAATCTCATCGAGAGAGAGTTTGTGAGGCTATCTATTTGTCAGGCATCGAGAGAGTTAGACTCACGAAACGAATAAGCATGGTTTTCATCCCGAACGGTGGAAGCTAACTTGACTTAGAGATAAGTTAGAGTTTCAACGACTAAAAGAAGCGTGAGATTGGTTGGTGTTTAACTTCGGTTTACGACGAGAGGTATTATCAAGGCCCATTCATCAGCACGGTTTCGACCTTAGAGATAAGGAGGAGCTATCGAAGGATGCTTTGTCGAACCTTGACATCACTGCCGACCAGCAAGAGATTGCCGAGGCAGCACATCTTATTGCCGCGGCAGGAACGAAGGACATTGCCAAGGCAGTTTGGTGATCATTGCAATTAAATATCGAGACAAGTCAATTGGATTCCACACTACGACGCAATCTAATATGGCCCATTTTATCATCTTGATTTCTCAATCTTTACTTATTTGCTTTAGTTTATGTTCTTTAGTTTAGTTAAAATTCAAAATTCCTTTTACTTGTGTTTTTACTTTTTCTTTTTCAGTGCAAGAAGGTAGTTGAAGGAGGGCATTCCAATCTCTGTGGAGACGATATTCTAATACTTATTACTTTATTACTTGAGACGTGTACACTTGCACTAATTGTGGAGCACCTTTTACACGCAACACAAATGCTTGAGGGCCAATTTAGAAGGAGAGTCATAGTTTAGGGATGACAATAGAACATTAAAAGTTGGAATGTTTAAAAGTTTGAGACCAATTTAGAATGAAAGTCAAAGTTTAGCGATAAAATTAAAATATTTAAAAACTTAGAGACTAATTTAGAATTAAGGTCATACTGTGAAATGTGGTACAATTAATTCATTAAAACTATAACAAATTTCATTTAGAAAAGCTTTAAAATAGATATAGTAATTCTAAACATAAGAAAAATAAATGGAAAAAATGAAAATGTCAATTTTATATAAGAAAATTATTAATACGTTAAAAGTTATATAAATATATAAAATTTTATATATGATTATAATAAAAATAATAATATAAACACGATAAAAACATATTAGTAGAAAAATTTAACATAATAAAAAACATAATACGAATATGAAACGAATATACAAATCGGTTTGTGAGTATAATATAACCGTTTAGAGGAGGGAAAAGAACAAGATATAAACTACTTTTGCCTTTTGGACAGTCCTTTAGCATCACTATTCTCTTATCTACTACTTTGACCTTTTTACTGTTGTAAAACTGACCAAATTTGAATTTTCCAACGGTTAGTACAATATTGTTAGCATTTCTTTATATGTTATATTATACTTATATTTGATTTAATTGTATAAAAATACGTATTTTGACCAGCAAGCATGTGATCTGTTGGTAGATTGCGTGAATTGTTTTATATATATATATATAAAAATTGAAATTAGTTTCGAATACGAAAGCTGTTTCTGATTTGATTTTTTTATGCAACTCTTTTTACGCATTTGTTTCCTGTATAATGTTGCATGGATTTCATACATATCTTTATTATGGGTGAATATTAGATCAAAGTAAAAAAAAAAAAAATTGGGTTTATGAAATTCGAATTAAGTTGAGTTGTTCGAATTTTTACTTAAACTAAGATACCTATGTGATTCCGATTTAAATGATTTTTTTTGTAACCACATACATATATATTTCTTCATATACATATACATTTCTTCATATTTTTTCTTATGTAACATACATATATCAAATAAAGTTGAGAGACTCGATTCGAACTTGAAAAATAATCTGTTAATTAGTAAAAATTTCTAGTTATTCAAAATTTCATTTTATAAATCAAATTTTATTTGAAATATATTCGAGTCAAATTTATGAAATTACGTTTCGAATCAATTCAAATCAAATTTTTCGTCTAAAGTCGTAAAAAATATCAATTTTTTTTAAATCGAGTAAAATCTTGCCAACTCCCGATCTTTATACACAAATTTCCTTTGTTTCATATAGTTGCTTAATTTATATGGTTATTGAGTTTCATTAATGTTTGATTGGCACATATAGAAGCTAAGGTCCCTACCTCCAACCAATCTCAATCAAGCTTTTCCTTGATGGCCACAAAGACCCCCAACTTAAGGTTTTCAAAACTGTGAAATTGGTAGTTAGATAGGGTCCGACCTCTTTTATGTATAAAGTATTATCCTTTCAAGATACCCCAATTTGGGAATTGGGGCCATGTATGCAAGTATGGAGCGGCGGATTTAAAAATATTTTTATTGTGGGCACATGAATATTATACGTAGATATAAAAATTTTAGTGTAAACATAATCAGTAAAATAGATAAGAGATTTAGATTTTAAAGTGCACATAATCAGTAAAATAAACAACTAACTGAAAAAATTTCATATTCAAATGTCTACCCTTTACTGTACATGAATCTGTCATTGCATGCATGTCTGTGTGTTTTAAAATTAACACAACTCTACAAAACGGTGCAAGTTGTGTGTATTGGAGTGAATTAAAATGAAGTTTGTATGCATGCATGTCTTTGTGCGTTTTAAAATTAACACAACTCTATAAAATGGTGCAAATTGTGTGTACCGGAATGAATTAAAATGAAATTGTATTTATGTATGCATGTCTCTATGTGTTCTAAAATTAACAGAACTCTGCAAAATGGTGCAAGTTGTGTGTATTGGAGTGAATTAGAATGAAGTTGCTACACTCCATTTATTAACATTGATAAGGGAAGGAGAAGAGTTCTTGTGTTTTTAAACGGCTTAATATCAAAATAAGTGTTCAAATTATATATATATATATATATATATATATATATATATATATATATATATATATATATATATATATTTGTCAAAGTAGGTACTTAATTTTTTTAAAACATTGACAGAGCTATTAAGGGGTGGAGAGGGGCAATTGCCCCACCCCCAATTTTTTTCACCTTTGCCCTTATTTATTTATATATATATATATATTAAAATTTATTTATTTATGAATTTATCCCCTATTTTTAAATATTTATATTTTACCTCATAACCTTAAATTTTGACTCTGTACTGCTTTAAAACAAGCCAAAATAAAATGTTAGACACATATTTCAGTAAAAAAAAAACTTTAAACATCTATTTCAGAAAAATGATATAATTTACGCATTATTTTGATATTAAACCTTTTAAAATTGAAAAAAAAAATCTTCACACATCATTTATTTGTATTTTAAAGGGTATGGTTGGCGTGTCCGAGTCGAGTTTTGGAAAAGATATAAAGGTTTCTCATTGGTTTAGTTCTTATAGTATTCCACTTTTCACTTAAAGTCCTTAAAGATTTTTTTTGGTCCAAATCAAGACTTAAAGTATCATCCATTAAACGATTCTGTTTTTTCTGCTTAAAAATCGACAGAATCCTCTAGCCAATTAAAATATGTCACATGGCTTTTTTTTTATTCTTAACAGTATTTTGTTTGATCCTTAAACTATACTTCTTCCACTTTAGTCCTTGAAATTTGTAATTAAAATTTAAGATTTTGAAGTACTTGTGTTTTGATATCTATAGCATCAAATTAGTAAGTGTTTTGTCTCAATTTGTTTCATTCACCTATTTTGACTATTACTATAACTAATATATCGATTTTTTGCTCAAAAATTAATAATATATTGATTTTTTTTTACAATTTTTAGTAAAAGTTCTTTAGAAAAATAATTTTACCATCGAACAAAAGTGGGGAAAAAATCAATCATATATGTTAAGGTATAAAGGAAATGTGGTTGAGATTGCAACAAACTTGCCAAATTGATAACAATAATCAAGTGGACTATCATATTGAAGACATGACAAATTCCCACTTGTTGGCCCTTCAAAAAGGTAGCTATTCTTCATTGTGTACAAATTTTGATACTCGACCGATCATACCTTTAATTCTTGATTTAATTAGGTTAATTGGATCCAACAAGTTATTCTAGTGAAAAAAAGAATGATGTTCATTTTAGGAAATCCGAATTCGAACAATTTTATCTACAAAGGTGTATGTCTTAAGAAAAAGTATGAACATGTATGGAGAGAGGCAGCACTTGATGTGGCCTTTATATTTTCTGTTAAATAAGATTCTTAAAACAGATGAAGATGATGAAGGATATGGTGAGGAATGCATGAATGGGGCAGCACAGTGCTGCAGTTTCGGCCTATCATCTGATAATTGGATTATCCACGAGGCGATGTTGCCTCGATCGCATTTAGTTGAAGCGAGTGAAATCAGCAGGGTATTTTCAAGTTTATTTTGCATATGGTTTCATGGATAGGGTTTATAAAGCTGAGCTTTGCTGCACAACTAGGTATGTTGTTGTTACGAGGTGTCGAAGTCGGCAAACTTTTATCCGTTACGAGAAGAATTGTATGAAAACAGAAGCGGGAAATTGCAGACATGACATATTATCTTTTATGGTAGGCTGCATTTGGATATATAAGTTGACATGAATATTATTGTTTGCATCTTGTATGCAGCATTTGGACTGTAGATCTGGCTTAATTACTGCAGAGGTTTTCGGTTAGATATTTCTATTATACGGTAACATTCGGAGCTAATCCGAACTACTCCGACAAGACATAATATAAGGTAATTTATCCTTGCACCTTATGCATTTGTAGGGCTTTCGATTGGTTGGGAATTCGCGAGCAATGTCGTGTTAGCATTGTTTGAAGCTCTGCAGCCTGCAGCATGACTTGTATGGTGTACATTATTGGTTAATCAATACTCCTGCTCTATTTGCTGCTTAAATAGCCAGTTTATGATTTTCCATGAAATGCTTCGGCTTAAATAGTTGGGTTTGTTGAATGCTTAATATGAACTTATGTCCCTTGTTGTTATTGTACGAGTGACGCCGTATTTTTTGTGTATCCGGTGTTCTGTATCGTAGCAGGTATCTACTGATGAATTCTTCTGTCAAAATCTTGTCATCGTCCCCGAATTTCACGGAAACGATGCGGAGTACAGTGATGAGTGTTGCACGCTTTGTTAACATATTAGCATGAGGCGTCTTGGCCCAGTCTACTGAAGCCCAAGTCTGCCGAAGATCTCATCCCAAGTCTGCTATGTTTCCTCCAGAAACTTGAGATTAGTTTCTATAGTTCTCTCCAGAAGATTCAAGCCCATCATCGGCCGACCCGTTTCTCTAGAAGGTTCAGGTTTGGTCATAGGTGTTTCCAGAGTAATCTTCATTTTCTCTAGAAATATTGAGTCTAATTTGTTTTAGTATAAATAGGTGTTATGGGCTCAGTTATTATTGACCCAATTGATCCTTTGTAATACCCATTCATTTTCTCAGAATTAATAAAATAAGTAGACCCTTTTTACCCAAATTACATCGGGTCTAGGGTTCAGTCTATAATCCCCCCTTTCTTCATTTTTCCGTTCACTGACATTTTATCAGTCAATCAACCGTTCCAAACGACGTTCATCTTCTCCGGCACCAGTCTGACATGGTATCAGAGCTTTGGTTCTTTGGTTCACTATTTTGAATGGGCTCCCGTCTGAGTTTGGACCCTTCGTGGCGGTTATCACAGCGAGTCAAACTCCATATACTCTGGACGGTGTTATCTCAATCCTTATTGATGTAGAATCGAGGCTTGAGGATGCTGTAGAGGCACCAGTGGGCATTAATCTTACTCAGTTTCAGCAGAGAGATGCCTTTGTGAAATCTGATTACTCTCGAGGCACTGGCTATTCAGATCGTGGTAGAGGCTTTAGGTCCGGATTTGGACCTTATCGTGGAGGTCGTTTTCGTAGACGGTCGTCTGGTCGACCTCAGTGTCAAATATGCAACAAGATAGGGCATATGGTAGATTCTTGTTGGTACCGGTTCGATGAAGGATATAAGGGCAGTGCATCTCAGCAGACACCGCAGCCCACTGCACCACAGGCTAATGCTTGTCACTACCCAACTGATTCGTTCGAACAATTCTATGAGCCCTTTGTGGAGCCTGCTCAAGACACAACCAATGTTCAGGAAGGTCAGCAATCTGAGGAGAAAGTTCATGTTAACTCTGTTACTGCTCCTGGTTTCAACAGTGGCTCAATCAAGTGGTACCCTGATTCGGGTGCCACTCATCATGTGACAAATAGTAAGTCTTCTATGACTTCTTCTGTGTGTTATAATGGTCAGAATAGGGTTCATTTGGGTGATAATTCTGCTGTGAATATAACACATATTGGTTGCTCATCTATTTGTGTATCTGATCGAACTCTAGTTGTTGATAAGTTGCTTCATGTTCCACAAATTTCTCGTAGCTTGTTATCTGTTTCTAAATTTTCTTCTGATAACCACGTATTCTTTGAGTTTCATTCCACTGATTGCTGTGTTAAGGATGAAAGCACAAGGCAAGTATTGCTTAGAGGGGTCCAGGAAGGTGGCCTCTATTCTTTTGCTCTGCGTTCTGTTCCTTCTTCAGTTCCATTTCCTGTTTCTGTTCAGCATACTACATTCAATAAGGCAGTGTCATCTTATTGTTTGTGACACAATCGTCTCGGCCATCCTTCTCCTGAGGTGGTCTCCCTTGCTTTAGATAGAAGTTTTTCATCCACTGAGAAGATGAAGTTGTTGTGCCCAGCTTGTCAAATGGGGAAAGCCCATGCTCTACCATTTCCTTGTTCTACCACCGAGTATACAACACCTTTTGAGCTTGTGGAAATAGACGTCTAGGGACCAGCTCCAATTGCCTCAGCTGGCTTTCGATATTATGTTTCTTTCGTAGACATGTATACTCGTTCTTGTTGGACTTTCTTGCTTCGAAATAAGAGTGAAGTTGTTGTTATTTTTGATGCCTTTGTTGCTTTAGTCAAGAACCAATTTTCTTCCAACATTAGAGCAATTCAAACTGATGGAGGGGACGAATTTCGAGCGCTTATTCCTAAATTGAGATCATTGGGCATTCAGCATCGCATAACGTGTCCCCATACATCACAGCAAAACGGGGTTGTTGAACGCAAACACCGTCAAATTATCGAAACTGCACTCTGTCTTTTAGCCCAGTCTTCTGTTCCGTTTAAGTATTGGGCTTATGCAGTGTTAACGACAACTTATTTAATCAATCGTCTTCCATCTCGGTCATTTGGCAATCTATCTCCGTTTGAAAGGTTATATGGCAAGAAGCCCGATTATGACTTCCTTCGGGTGTTTGGGTGTGTTTGTTACCCCTACCTTCGTCCAATTAATCGGCATAAGTTCGACTTTCGTTCTCGTCCATGTACATTTCTTGGGTATTCCCCTTCCCACCAAGGGTATCAATGTTTGGATGATAATGGTCGAATATTCATCTCCCGTCACGTTCGATTTAATGAAGATGTTTTTTCGTTTGCTTCTTCATCCACCTCCAGCAAGTCCTCCTCTCTTGCATATTTTTCTGATCCTGTGCCACTGGTGCCACCTGCTACTCGATCATCTTCTGTTAATATGCCTGCAGCCCCGATCTCTCCAAGTTCGATAGAGGAGCCCCTAGGATCCACTCTTTCTGTTCCTGTTGGTTCTTCACTGACTGATTCTGCTGACCGTATCTCTTCTCCACCTCTGTCTGCTATTCCCGAGCCACGTGAGATGCCTCCGTTACATCCTGCTGGATCACAGTCTCCGTCCCCTACACTCGATACTGGTCATACACCTGACGGGGACTTAGGTGCTGAAATTGATGCGTCCCCCCTCCTCTCGGAGTAGAAATCTTTGGCCTTGATCATTTGCATTCCTCTACGCAGCTTGTTCCTACTAGTGTCATTAATCCTTTGGATTCTACTTCGAATCCAACAGGGAATACACATGCAATGGTCACACGCAGAAAGAGAGGAATATTCAAGCACAAAGTCTTATTATTACACTGTGGTGATGTCCCTCAAAATATTCATGAAGCCATGCAGCATGATGACTGGCGTACTGCTGTTATGGAAGAATACTCGGCGCTAATGGCTAATGGTACTTGGTGGTTGGTTGAACTACCTTCTGATCGTAAAGCTATCGGGTGTAAATGGTTATTTAAAATCAAGCGTAACGCGGATGGCTCTGTCAGTCGATATAAGGCACGTTTGGTAGCCAAAGGTTTCTCCCATGTCCCCAACCATGATTTTACTGATACGTTTAGTCCGGTGGTAAAATCGCTTACAATCAATGTTCTCCTGTCACTTGCGGTTACTAACAATTGGGTGGTACATCAAGTTGACATTAATAATGCCTTCTTGAAAGGCGATCTTCGAGAAGAAGTTTTTATGCAACAACCGCCCGGGTTTGAGCAAGTTAGTTCTCATGGTGCCCCTCTCGTTTGCAAGCTCGTCAAAGCATTATACGGGCTACGACAGGCTCCTCGAAGTTGGTTCTTTAAGTTGCGAAATTTTCTGGTGTCACTTCAATTTGAGTGTTCTCTTGCCGACTCTTCTTTGTTCAAGTATAAGGTGGATGGTGTTACAACTTATGTCATTGTGTATGTCGATGACATCTTACTCTCTGGGAATTCTGAGTCACATATTGCTTGTGTAAAACAACAACTTCATGCCCAGTTCTCGCTTAAGGACCTTGGCACTCTTGAATATTTTTTGGGCATGGAAGTCACCTCCAGTTCTGCTGGTCTTTTTCTCAATCAACGCAAGTACATTTTGGAATTGTTACATCGCACGCAAATGATCAACTCCAATCCAATTGACACTCCAATGGCGGTTTCGCCAAAGCTTGGCAAGTTCGATGGAGAAATTTTTTCTGAAGTTACTAAATTTCGCATTGTTGTTGGTGCTCTCATTTACATTTGTCACACTCGTCCTAACATCTCTCATGCCGTTAATAAAGTAGCTCAATACATGCAATGTCCGACTATTACTCATTGGAGTGTCGTCAAACGTATTTTGCGCTATCTTAATAGTACATTAGATTTTGGGCTTTGGTTCTCGGCCCAAACCACTCTACCCAATCTCGTAGCTTTTTCGGATGCCGATTGGGGTAGTGATGCCGATGATCGACGTTCGATTACCGGCTATTGTGTCGATTACGACAATCATCTCTTATCTTGGAGCTCTAAGAAACAACGGTCCGTTTCTCGGTCCACGGCAGAGGCCGAATATCGGAGTTTGGCTGATGCTACCTCCGAAGTCATGTGGGTACGGAATTTGCTACTTGATATGGATGTTCCCTTAAATGACTTGCCCAAAATATGGTGTGACAATACGAGTACTATTGCCATGGCTGCAAATCCGGTAATGCATGCTAAAACGAAACACGTGGATTTAGATTTGCATTTCGTTCGTGAACGTGTTCTTGGCAATTTGCTTCAAGTTCGATATGTTCCAGCTCAGTGTCAAATTGCTGACGTTTTGACAAAACCACTGTCTACTCAACAGTTTGCTTCTCTTCGCACAAAGTTAAATGTTGTTGCTCGTTCCACTTTTCAAGCAGAAAAGAAAAGTGGGGTGAATGTTAACATATTAGCATGAGGTGTCTTGACCCAGTCTACTGAAGCCCAAGTCTGCCGAAGATCTCAGCCCAAGTCTGCTATGTTTCCTCCAGAAACTTCAGATTAGTTTCTATAGTTCTCTCCAGAAGATTCAAGCTCATCATCGGCCGACCCGTTTCTCTAGAAGGTTCAGGTTTGGTCATAGGTGTTTCCAGAGTAATCTTCATTTTCTCTAGAAATATTAAGTCTAATTTGTTTTAGTATAAATAGGTGTTATGGGCTCAATTATTATTGACCCAATTGATCCTTTGTAATACCCATTCATTTTCTCAGAATTAATAAAATAAGTAGACCCTTTTTTACTCAAATTACATCAGGTCTAGGGTTCAGTCTATAATCCCCCCTTTCTTCATTTTTTCGTTCACTGACATTTTATCAGTCAGTCAACCGTTCCAAACGACGTTCATCTTCTCCGGCACCAGTCTGACACACTTTTAGAACGCCGTTTCTCATATACGGATCAGAATGCTAACATGAGAATACACATCAGTCTGGTAACTATATTATGCTGGCATTGGGACATTGTCACAAGCTAAACCAATAAAATTCTCACTGGTATTGCTCGGAATCCCAAATGTGAAATGGTTTATGGTTAGAACAAGCGCTACATTCGTTCTACGTCCGGTCTTGTTGTTAAGGAATTTGCTCTATATAGCTCACTATGTCATGATGATGAGACAGACGAGGTTGAGATTCGAGATCCTGCAAATTCTGGGTACTACTTACTGCATTTTGTAATAGCTTTTTTGAAAAAACTTTGAAATATCTCGATCTTTTTAAAAAAATTGTTTGAAAGGAGAGTTTTTTTAAAAAAAAATCAAATTTTGGAAAACAATAAAAATTTGAAGTCGCCCTCGGCCACTAAGGTAGGCCAGACACCACAAAAATCAGAAATTCATTTAAAAATAACTCGGGAGTTGGTTACATGTGGGGAAGGATTAGCACCCCATCACGCTCGAAAAATCGGTACCAAAATATTTTGTTGCTTTTAATCGATGGAAATTGTTGAAATTTAAAATGAATTTAATTAAGGGTTCTTAATTGAAAATTAACTTTAATTGTACAATATTTATCAAATTGGCGCTTTAGAATTAATTAGACATTTAATTAATAAGGATGACGATACATCGTACCATAGAATAAACCGACATCACATAAGTCTAATTGCCGTGTTAATTTATGGTTCGACTCTCGTACGTCATCTTTACGCATGATGCAAGCATTTAAGAATGAAGTTATGGCATTGTTCTTTTTTTAAACTATCGCTTACCTCGAGACGGTAAGAATTAACCCAAATATTTGGTCAACATCCATTGAGTTCGGACTACTACGACACAAATATCAGAATTAATAGATATCTCTCTTTTGTATGATTTAAGTTGGTTAATTAACGTGTCAAGCCATTAAAGGTCGTATGAATGACAAATATAAATGCATGTCATAGAAAGACTTTAAGATAAACACAAAAAAGCCCACCCAATATCCTATCCTAAAGGGCACATATTATGGGAGTTCAATTAGTGATCTAATTATTAATTAGGTGATCCTAATATTAACCCTAAATCGATTGTGCCCTAAAAACTAGAAGGCCCTAATAAATTATGAATTATCTTGTAGCATGTCCATCTAAATTTAATAGTAATTTTACCCTAAAAATAATTAAGAAATGTTTAACCGGTTTAATGTACTTAATATTCATCCCAATAAGGCAAGGGCAAATTTAAGCTAATTAAACTAGTTAAAGCCCTAAACCTAAACCGACTTAATTATACGAACTGTGCCCCTATAAAATGGACACACAATTCGAAACAATTAAATCGACCTTATCTAAAATCACTTTAAAGGTCTAATCTAACTAGCCCAAGCCCACCTAAACTAAGCAAAGCCCCAAACTTAATCCTAATATTTTAAGCCCCAAACCCAAGGCCCAAGCTTTTAGATACAAATACCCATTACACATTCTATATTAACAATATATATTATATATAATACTATACTATATATTTCTAAAAATATAATATACATACTTTAAAGGGCTTCGTATGGCATTTATATATATATAGATAGATAGATAGATATAAATAGATAGATAAATAGAAAAAAAAAAACTTACATTGTATATTGTATATTTCATAAAATATATTTTTTCTTATAAAAGCTGTATGTTATACATTTTGCAAGAAAAAACTATAAATTATAGACTTCCCTAAAACTATAACTTATATACTTTGTAAAATTATATGTTACATTATATTTCACGCTACATTTTATACAAAAACCCTACATTATACATGTTATACATTATGTAAATCTTACATTATAAAAAGAGTATCGCATAAAACATATACATGACATCCACATATATTTATGCCATTGACCATAACCATAATCACAACAAAGATCATACATTCCTCATATCACATAATAAAAAGGCAAAAATAATTATTGAAATTAAAGAAATTAAATTACAGTGGCAAAGATTAAAATGAATGATAAACAGGGGATTGAACAATGCTAGAATTAGGACTGAAATGATAGAGACAGAAACTAGAAGGGGCAGACAGGGGATTAGACCACTACAAACCAAACTGAGGACGACATCGCGAAGAGCTCTAAAGCTCCAAGGAAACACGATTTAGAAACGCGAAAGCCCTTGTGCGCGTAAATAGCGCGACGCGGAAGGACCAAAAACAGGATTTCGCCAATTTTAAATCTTTTAAACATTATAAAACGTGTTTTAAACATTTTAGCCCCCTTTTGCTAACCCTAAGACCTTCAGACTCACTCCATCCCTTTGACCTCGACACCTGAAACGTCAGTCGACGTTAATCGGCGGCCGGCGGACCCCTAAACACCAAAAAAAACTATACTTTTTTTGTTTTTAAAGCCAAACGAGTATCCGAAAACATGAAAGCAACGTCCCTTCTTTTATTTTTTTTTTGAAAAACAGAAACTGTACCCCTCTAAACTCGGCCTAAAAAGAAAAGACCGAATTTAGGAAGTCACGATTGAAAACTTTTCCCTTAAGAAAACTAATTTTGGAAAATATGTTTTAATTCAATTTAAAATAATATATAACAATAATTATTAAATCACTTGAAATAAACAAAATATAAATGTCATGATTAATATTCGAATGTTTAAATAAAATCTCTGAAATAAAATCATAGTAAAAGAATTCTAAAAAAATAATCCCAAAACATATTTATTCTCAAAGTATGAAATTACATCAATATCTCAAAATAATAAATAATAATATGAATAACCAAAAATAATTTCGTACTGAATAATGAAATAATAAAAAAAATATGAGATCCTCCAAGTACTGATTCGCCTATAGTCTGAGTATCTGAAAGAAAGACTAACGGGGAGTAAGCTATTGAACTCAGTGTGTCTCTAAAGTGGATAAAACATGATATAACAAAAACCAACCAATCACATAGTCTTTTCAACAGTCATTCATATATACAAATATGCATAGAATGATGCACCTGATGCTATGTCATGTACCCATCTACATCACCGTTCGACGAGTAAGGTTCACCTGAACCACTCTCTACATCGTCACCAAGTCCGAAGTGGAGTTCAACCCGAAGAATGAACCACTGATTTTCCCCGTACATTTTTCCAACCGAGATGATATGACATGGAAATCCGATTCTAATCCGAATGCAATCATTATTAATCCGAAAATGCATGAGAATTTAATCTGACATAAATTTTTCATATTTCGATGTATGATGTTTGACAGTCTTACACAAAGCATAGCAGATATCACTCAAATCACAACATAAATTCACAAATCAAACATCATACAAATCAACACGGATAATGTAGCACAAGTAAAGAACATACCTTAACCAAAGCAAACTCAACCTACTGAATAACGCGTCTCTTACGATCAAAAGTACGAGGTCCAATTGTATCGGTACCTATTAGATTAATTTATATATTAATAATATTATCACTATGCCACCAAACTAAATCTAAAGCACTAATCTAAATATTGTAAGACTTATATGATTTGTACTATTGATCTCCAAATCAATTGAAGAAACGATTAAATTAAACGATTCGAGTATAGTCAGTTGGACAAATATGCACAATCGTTGGGAAACGAATTAGAATATATGTGTATGTATATATGTTTATATATATATATATGTACAGACTTGATTTTATAAGTTTACAGATTATATTAAACAATTCAATGTTGCTGATATAAAAAGATGAAAGAAAAACCTATCTTACCTTGTTTTGAGACACAAAGGGAGGCGATTTAGTGGAAGGTAAAAACGTTGACTTGAGTGTGGTGCAAAGGAGGAAACGAATTGATTTTCTAGGGATAGAGTGATTTAAGCGCTGATTCCAGCAAAACGTTTTAGGGTTTCTATCAAAAAATGAGGGAAATCGGGTCTTGTCTTGTATATATATGTGTATATGCGATAGGAATGTAAAAACAGGTCAACAGTTGGGTTTCAGGTCGGGCTCTGTCAAGTCGGGTGAAATCGGTTACAGGTCATTTCGGGTCATTTTTTGTTTTGACTCGATTCGGTTCGGGTTCGGGTTCATTTCGGGTCGGGTTCAATTCAGGTCGGGTTCATTTCGGGTCGGGTTCATTTCAGGTCGGGTTCATTTTAGTTCGGTTCATTTCAGGTCAGGCCAAAACTGTTAATTGACAGGTTGATTTCAGGTCGGTTTCGTTTCAGGTCGGGTTCATTTCAGGTCGGTTTCGTTTCAGGTCGGGTTCATTTCAGGTCGGTTTCGTTTCAGGTCGGGTTCGTTTCAGGTCGGTTTCGTTTCAGGTCGGGTTCGTTTCAGGTCGGTTTCGTTTCAGGTCGGGTTCGTTTCAGGTCGGTTTTGTTTCAGGTCGGGTTCTTTTCAGGTCGGTTTTGTTTCAGGTCGGTTTCGTTTCAGGTCGGGTTCCTTCGGGTTTATGGTTTATTGTGTTATGTGTATTTATATATAGGGAAAACTACACCAGTGACCACCGAAGATATTGGGGATACCTATTTGAACCACCGAACTAAAAAAAACGTCAATCACACCACTAAACTTATTAAATCAACCTATTTTGACCACCGCCGTTAAAAAATTAACGGAGGGGTGACGGAAGTGCCACGTAGCAGTTAACAGGACATTTTTAAAATTACATGTTTAGTCCCTGTTATTTACTTATTAAATCAATTTGATCCTAATTTTATTTTAATTAAATAAAAATTAATCAACCAATCAAATTATGACACGTGTCATCACCCAATTGGATTAATTTGACCACCTGGTTAAAGGAAATTTAAAGAAGAAAATGAAGATGGCGTTATGGTGGTTTGAACTTGGGACCAAGGGGCCAAAACCACCAAGCTTTAACCATTGAACCAAACTGCTCTTAGTGTTATGGTTTGCACCTTTTATATACATATCTTATAGTTTAGTAAAAGTTAGGGGAAGAAAACAAGAAGAGGACTAAAACCGAAATCCTGTGTGCATTCAACTCATCGATCAAATATTGATTTCACAGATTTTTCATTACAAACATAAACAACCCATCAATTTCACAGATTTTACAAGAACAAGATCCATCAACAACAATCTGTAACTAAGATCTAAAAAAATTTCTCTTATTATTATCGTACGATTAAATTATAAGAAGAATAAAAGAAAATGAAGTATTGAGTTTGCTTACAGTAAGATAACGAAGGGAGGACAAAGTGAGAGAAGCGATAACATGGAAAAATACGTGAGTGCTGGGGAATGAACTGTCTTTGCTTCTGTTGCTCCCATTTTTGTTTGTTTCGAAAATAAAGTAGAATAAAATAATATTTTCAAAAAATCGAAATTTAATTAAACTTATATTTTTTAAAAAAATATTTTCGATGAGTTGAATGCACACAGGATTTCGGTTTTAGTCCTCTTCTTGTTTTCTTCCCCTAACTTTTACTAAACTATAAGATATATATATAAAAGGTGCAAACCATATTACTAAGAGCAGTTTGGTTCAATGGTTAAAGCTTGGGGGATTTTATCCCCTTGGTCTTAAGTTCGAACCACCATAACACCATCTTCATTTTCTTCCGTCACCCCTCCGTTAATTTTTTAACGGCGGTGGTCAAAATAGGTTGATTTAATAAGTTTGGTGGTGTGATTGACGTTTTTTTAGTTCGGTGGTTCAAATAGGTATCCACAATATCTTCGGTGGTCACTGGTGTAGTTTTCCCTTATATATATTGACGAATTATGATTTTTATTTTTACAGTTTAGGGTTTGCGGATTAGGGTTTTGGGTTTATGGTTTAGGGTTAGGGGATTACGCATATGTGATATATATATATATATAAGTAGTTGGGACTATTGGATTTATTTTTAGGGTTTAGGGTTTAGGGTTTACTGATCTTAAATTAATACAAACATGCCTACATTAATTATATATATATTGATGGATTATGATTTTTAGGGTTTAGGGTTTATGGTTTAGTGTTTAGGGTTTGTTGATCTTAAAGTAATACAAACGTGCCTACATTAATTATATATATGGATGGATTATGGTTTTTAAGGTTTAGGGTTTAGGGTTTAGGTATTATGGTTTAGGGTTTATTGATCTCAAATTAATACAAACATGCCTACATTAATTATATATATATTGATAGATTATGGTTTTTAGGGTTTAGGGTTTAGTGATCTTAAATTAATACAAACATACCTACAATCAATATATATATATATATATATTGATAGATTATGGTTTTTATGGTTTAGGGTTTAAGGTTTATTGTTCATAAAATGATACGTACATACGTACATGTAATATATATATTGATGGATTATTGTTTTTGTTTTTAGTGTTTAGCGTTTAGGGTTTAGGTTTTATGGTTTAGTGGTTTAGTGGTTAGTGCTTTAGGGATTATTATTATTATTATTATTATTATTATTATTATTATTATTATTATTATATACTTAAATACAATTATTATTATATATTTACTATGCTTATTATTATTATTAGTTATTATTATTATTATTAGTTTTTGTTATTATTATTATTACTATGATTATTAATATTATTATTATTATTATTACTATTATTATTATTATTATATACTTAAATACAATTATTATTATTATTATTATATATTTACTGTGCTTATTATTATTATTAGTTTTATTATTATTACTATTATTATTATTATTAGTATTAGTATTTGTAATTAAATGTATAGGGTTTAGGGTTTAGGATTAGGGACTATGGTTCATTGATTAAATATTAAGGTTTGATGTTTAAACCCCTAATGTCTAATTAGACGATCCTCATTGCGTGCGGCGGCTGCACAAAGAGAACAAGATGTTAGGGTTTTTATTAACAGACTATTATTTTAGAATTATTTGGGCTTTTATTGGGCTGAGTATGTAATCAATTTTTTGGATTTGTATGTGGACTTGGTAAAATAAAAGTGGGCTTTTTACAATTATTTATTACTTATGGGCTGATTTATTTGTGTTTTAATAATAATAAAACGTCAAAATATCAATAAAGTAATGAGAGTAATAGTAACAATTAGGTAATAATAACAGGTGTTAATACTAATTATAATAATATATGTATAATACCACAATAATAATAGTGACACAAAATAATAAAGATAATAATATAAATAGGACAATAATATATTAAATACTAATACTAACGACACTTAGTATGATAATATTATGACACATATATATACCTATTTTTTTTCTTTTTCTGTTTTTTTCTTCTTTTTTGTTTTTTGTTTTTTTTAATTACATAGCAACCCGAAATGATAAGTTTAAAATCGAGACAAAATTAGTGATTACAAAGTTGCCCATAATTTAAACTTGGTTGCCCTTAAGAGCTCGATGATGATATTTCTGGTAGCAAAGTATATCTTTTATGTTTGTAAAATTTTGTTATAAGATCTGAGAGCTTAAAGTTTTGGTTTCTGCAAGTTTAAAGTTCCAATTTGTAAAGATTAAAATTTTTAGATTATTAAGTTTGTATGTTTGTAAGTTTAAACTTTTATATTATTGAATAAAGTTTTGTAAGTTTAACCCTTTAAATTATTGAATATAAGTTTGCATTATTCTCTCCAAAGTTTTTGTTCTTAAATTTTACCTTATTATGTTTATACTTATAAAAAAATTGGAAGTATCCCTAATTCCATCCAAAGTTAAACTCAAACATTATTGCTATTTTGTAAGTTCATTAGGCTTATTATAATGATTTGAACGACATAACTTAATTAAGTCATTTAAGTTCTTGTAAAAGTTATGTAAGTTTTTATATATTCACTGTTAATTGTAATGTTTTAAACAACTTAACTTAATTAAGTCATTTAAGTTATTCAGGTTTTTATTAAGTCATTTAAGTATGTTAAGTTAATAAAAAAATTTAGTCATCTTATGTTAATTAAGTATACAGATTTAGTTTAATAATCTTTATTCATTTAACTAAATTTAATTAAGTATAAAAATTTAATTTAATAATGGTTATTCATTCAACTTAAGTAAATTAAGTATAATAATTTATCTTTGAAGTTATTTTAAAATAAAAGTTAAGTTAATTAGAAAGACAATTTGATTTAATAATGTTTAATTATTTAACTTAAAATGAATGCAAGTTAATTAAACTTATTTTAAATCTTAAGTTAAGTTAATTTAGCATTAATTTATTCATATAATAAAAAATTTAAGTCATCTTATCTTAATTAAGAATATAGATTTAATTTAATAATCTTTATTCATTTAACTTAATTTAATTAAGTATAAAAATTTAATTTAATAATGGTTATTCATTCCACTTAAGTTAATTAAGTATAATAATTTATCTTTGAAGTTATTTTAAAATAAAAGTTAAGTTAATTAAAAAACAATTTATTAATACTTAGACATTATTATTAATTCAATTTATCTTTTAATTGAAGTTAAGTTAGTTAATTTATTAATACTTGACATTATTATTAATTTTAAAATTTATCAATACTTGACATTATTTTATATTCATCAAATATAACTTCTTCAAATGTCAGATAATAATTATTATCAGCAAATCAAATAATAGTATTAGTTCAGGTTAATATCAGTTCATGTCAATATCAGTTCAGGTCAATATCAGTTCAGGTCAAGAACAGTTCAGGTCAGTATCAGTTCAGGTCAAGAACAGTTAAGGTCAATAACAGTTCAGGTCAATAACAGGTCGGGTTCAAAACAGGTCGGGTTAAATCGGTTATCTGGTAGGTTAGTCTCGGGTTTGGGTTCGTTTCGGTCGGGTGCAGGTCGGGTTCGGTTACTACAGTAACATGTCAAATTCGGGTTCGGGTTCACTTCGGTCGGGTGCAGTTCGGGTTCGATTTCTACAGTTACAGGTCAAATTCGGGTTCGGGTTCGTTTCGGTCGGGTGCAGGTCGGGTTCGGTCTTTAAATTCTCGGGTTAAACCAGGTTTTGACTCGATCGGGTTTCAGGCAGGTTACCAGGTCGGGTCAGTTTTTCACACCCCTAATATGCGAGTATGCATATATTTTATTATTAAATTAAAATATCACATAGTAATAAAAATATAATTAAAATACTTTAAATCAAATGATGAGATCGTTAATTTAGAATGAAAAAGTTCCAACAAAAATTAAATTAGTTAAAACTACGACTTTAACCTTAAAATTCAAATTCCTTAAAAGTTAGTCCTGCGTTCAAAAATTTCAGATCTAAATTTAAGATTTTTCCACAATTCGATTTTTCATAAATTAAAAATTAGGGTTTTTAATTAGGGGGAAATTTGGGGTGTTACAAAAACCATAAAAGCCTTTTTTAGAACCCAAATAAGAGACCCTTTTTTGAATGTCTCCCTCAACTGAATCACTATGCACAGCCGCGAAAGGGGCCGGAGGGATTGTCAACGGTGAGAGAGAGGAGACGACTCTTTAGGACCGAAAACAACAAAGGTAAAAAAAAACCCTAGCTTTTTTATGGATATGCTATGCGATGATGAAAACGAAAATGAGGATTACCTCCAAACTTTTGCTCTCTGCTTATATTCTTTTTTTTTTTGAATTTTTCTGAATCGAATACAACGAGTTTGTTTTCGAATTTTATAGCCGATTTTGTGTTTTTTATAAAAGAAGAAAAGAAATGAAATGGAAATTCTCCATTGGCTCGTATTGTTCTTTTGGCCGAATTCATGTGCGGTTCTGCTCTAAATATTGTTACGCCCTCTTCTTTTTCTCGTTTTCACCCTTTGTTCCGTTGTCTTTTCTAATTATTTCTTTTTTTCTTTTGCATGTGTGGTTGTACCGCAGAGACGAGGGGAGGCAGCGATGAAGAGTTGGCCTCTGACGTGGCTGTTAGTGCAGCGAAACAGCGACGTGGCGCCGAGCCACTGACTTCTTTTGCCCATGTAGTAGTGGTTGTGGCCTTAGGGGAGTCGAAGGGCCGATCGGGTGAGCCACACGCGCGCATGTGTGAAGCCAAAAGTCACACGTGCGACGTGTGGGGAGTCTCAACCGTCGCTCGTGGGTGCATGGGCAGAAACGCAAGGGTGCACGTGGGGAATTTAGAAGGGCGCTCCTTAAATCTGGGCCATCCGATCGGGAGCCAAATTTGACGGTTGGGGTCTCGCGGCGCCAGGGCAAAGGAATGAAATTTGGGCTTCTTCCATTTGGGACCATCTGGACCGTTCAATCAACAACCCTTAATCTGACGGTCCAGATGCGGTTGCACACAAGTAAAAGAAAGGACCATCAAATTAGGATTAAGGTTTTTTTTTTATTTTGGGCCAAACGGGCCAAGTATGTAATATGTATGACATTTTTTAAGTTTTGCGTATATATAAATGGACTGATAATTTTAATATGACTTGGGCTTTTATTATTAATTGTTATATGTATTGGGCAGACTTTCATTTACCTTATTTTGGGATTTTCAAATTCATCTTATAATAATAATAACATAAGGGAGACACTATGATATATTAATTATATTCAAAAAAAAAATTCAAACGGATAATAACATAATAATAGCTACACATGATAGTAAATAGTACTATATATCACTTACGTATAAATAATATTAATAATATTTTTGTTTATTTTAGTTTTAATTAAACTATATAATTAAAGTAGATAAATGAACCTATTATTACAAAATATAAAACGGATTAACACTCCGAACAAAATTAATGATTACAAAATCGTCGTGTAATTCATAAATAGGGCATAAACACGAGAATGACACCGTGCAGGAAACACGAGAGGGTTTCATCGAGGTGTCTTGGAGAAGCACGCAAGTCCTTTGGGACGGACGAAGATCTTCTGCTAATCTTTCAATGAAACTTTTGCTTTCCCCTTCTTGCATCATTCATCACATGTTTGAGCATGCTATGTTCCTATGCAGATATCTCTCGAGGAGAGCCGGAGACCAAACTACACCGTCTTCTGAACTTTACGTACACGTCATAATCCGTGCCGGTGACGCATACACCCGATGTTTTCATGTAACTGTTCATCAACCTCTCATCATGTTCTGCACTGCACATAGTTCAAGCTTGTGTATGTGTAGTTGCTAATGATTTTGTTTTAATCTGCAAATTGCAGGCATTTTGTACAAAAGTTCATTCATTTTGTACATGATTTGTATATTGCAATATATAATTGTGGAATAATAAATTCTCTTTTCTTTTCTCCGGTTGGATAGTTTCTATCATTAATGTGCCGTTGAGAATCCGACCGGTCCGGCCAATTGTACGGTTGAATCGAAAATCGGAGATATGATGACATGTATATTTGATGTTCATTGAATCAATAAAAATCCAATTAAACATGAGTTATGGATTTGTTTTCAACAACTCAAATTTAGGGATTTAGTTTAAAAAGTTTCAAGTTCGAATCTTCAACATATCTATAATATTATTTAAATATCTGGTTGAGTTAATTTTGTTGGTTAATAAATTTGTAATTCAATTGTTAAATGATCAAAAGAACTTTGTTTATCAAGTATAAATATTCAAATAAAACAACTAAAAATCATTATTTGAGATTTGAACGTGTAACCAAAATCTTTTACATACAATCATTGTTGTATTAAATTTTACAAATATAATTTTATACAAAATATTGCTTTTATGGTTTTTATGTATTTATATTTATTATAGAGTGGTGAATTAAGTTGGTGTTACGAGTGAATTTAACACCAACTCAGCTAAAAATACCAAAATTATCAAATATAAAGATTTTGGTCTAAAAAATATAAAGATTTTATACAAAAAAATGTGGGAAAATATAAAATAAACCCTTATTACACGAGTTCCTAACTCACACTTTTGAGACCAAACCTTATATAATTATCAAATGAAAACAAAGGAATTCGAACATGTCTTTGCATATTTGAATCTTAAATACCAACATTTAGGCATTAAAGCATCTATTTACATATATTTATCAAAGTGGATGAAGGTGATGCTTGTGGACATAGAAATGGAAATGGTGGGTTCAAAGTAATTACTGGAATCTGAATAACATTGAGTGAGATTAACATGACAAGTATTGTCAGATTGATAATTGAAATATAATTAAAACATTAAAAAAATCTAAACTCGAATCCATACATAATAATTAGGATGAACCTACCACGTGCGACGAACACCGCTGAACATCACTAACGCTAAATACCGCCGAACACCATTAAATTAATTAGTAATAATTAAAATTTTCAAGTACTCAACATATAATTAATAATAATTTTTAAAAATCAATTAAATTATTTTTCATATATATTAAAAAATTATTTTTAATAAGGTATACTAGATATTTAGTACCTCACCTATTTCCATATTTCTATTTTGGTACCCAAACTAATTTATTTTAACAAAATATAACCTAATGTTACGTATTGTTTCTATTTTGGTACCCTAGCTCTTAAAAATAAATGGAAACATTGACGTTGCTTGGTCAAATAATAGTTTTAGTCCCTAAAACTTATACAATCTATCAATTTAGTCTAAAATATTATCAATTTAAACATCATTTTTAATTTTTGGATTATTAATGTAAATTTATTCTTTCTTCTTCTTTCATTCGAAGTATAAACAACTAGGTATCGAACATCTTCTTCATTGTCACTACAGTTCCCTGTAAATTTTCATCGATTACTTTCTAAATTCCTCCAAAAACAATGTTGACTTTAATAACAACAAAAAAGAGTGAAATATGAAAAAGTAAAAATCAACTAAAATCTACAAGAATAAGAAGTGCAAAAAATGATATCCACAGTGCTATCATAACCGATTCCCCAATAATACTGGGTTTCTTCGAAATCAAAATGAAGTGAAATTAATTTCTGCATCTTTGGAGATACCATATCGACTTTAATTATTTTTTAAAAGATTACTGGTTATCGCTTAGTAATCAACTAATGATATTCAAAAGCTTTTACTGAAATGGAATCGAAGATAACGACCGTTTGTTGTTATCAACGATTTTGCTGACCTCAACTTCTACATAATTAGTGATTGGCGATTTAAAATGCCTTTGTTTACTAGCTGCCACGGAAGATTGTCAAGCACAAGTAGACACTTTTCGTTGTTGTAATAATTAGTACTCTATGCTTGTTTATTGCTGTACTTTCCAGTACTAATCAGATATTGATTAATCCATAAGTGTGTTCAATTTTTTGTCCTTCTATTTTTCATATATTTGGAAAACCTTGGACATATATGTTGGACATGGTTATTCTTAGAAAAATAAAAAATCTGAGCAAATTAAAGTTAGCATTCAAATATTATCCCCTTGTAGATATAGGCATTCAACCAAGTTATACTCTGCAAGTATTCTCTATGCATGTTCTTTGTTCTTATTGTATAAGTTTTAGGGATTAAAATTGTTACTTGACTAAGCAACGTCATTGTTTTTGTTTATTTTTAACAATCATGGTACCAAAATAGAAATAATATGTAATGTTAGGTTTCATTTTGTTAAAAAATTTAGTTTGAGTACCAAAATAAAAATACGGAAATAGATGAGGTACTAAATATGTTGTTTACCTTTATTAAAAAAATAAATTTTAATATATAGGAAAAATAATTATTAATTGTATGTTGAGTCCTTGAAAATTTTAATTATTATCAATTAATTTAATGGTGTTCAACAAATTTTCAGGGTTAGTGATGTTCAGCAGTGTTCGTCGCACGTTGTAGAGTTTTCCTAATAATTAATACTCGTATCTGAAATCCCAAATTTTCAAAATTTAAAGGCTTAAAGGTTAAATTGACCCTCAACGAAAAAAACTAATTAAGCCCTTATAAAAAAATTTACATCCAATTTAGCTCTCATAATTCAAATTACACCCAGTTTGGCCCCTCTGTTAGTTTGACCGCGATGACCGTCAATGTCCTCTAATGGTCAAAATATTGAATGACACATGACACGCTCTAAGCGTGCCACGTAATCAAAACCATTTTTTAAATCTACAAAAATTCTTAAAAAATCTACAAAATTATAAAAAAAAAATTATAAAAATTCATAAAAAATTGTAAAAAAAGAAAATATAAAAAATAATTTTAATTTAATTTTTTTCTTACTTTCCTTTATTTTTTTATAAAAAATATAAAATAATATTTTTTTCTTTCTAAAATAGCTAAAAGTTTCATTTCTTTTAAAAAAATCTCCATAAATTCCTAAATCAAGCATTAGCACCGATTCAATCACCGACCACTTCCTGTCAAAGGAAAATCCCCGTTCTCCCTCAATATTTTTTCTCATCAGCAATATCGTCTGCTATAGTACCAACAACTTCCACCATCAATTAAACTGATTTGAGAACTTGGGAATGTAGGGTTAGGGTTTTAAAAATTTTGGGCATTTTGAAAATTTTTAAAAATTTTGAGATTTTATAATTAAAAATATATATTAAAAATTATACAATTTATAAATATTCTTTCATCGTAAATATTTATATATTTTTTAATAATTATTAAAATTATTTTTGATTTTTTTATTTTAAGTAAAAATATTTTTTATGATTTTATACATGATTTTAAATTTTTTTTTACACATTTAAATATTTTTTAGTTTTTTCTTGAATTTTTAAAATGATTTTTTATTTTTAATTTATTTAATTTTAAATATTTCAAATATTTTTTAATTTAAATATATCATTTTAAAATTTCAGATATTTTTAAATTTTTAAATAATTTTTTATGGTTTTCATAAAGAATTAATTAATTTTTTGAATTTTTGTTGAGAGCCAAAGCCAAATTTAAATTGTATCATTAAATCAACGTTCGTATATATTTCAATATATGAATAAGTTTGGTAGGCAAAGTATAGTGTGTTACCAATGAATTGAAACATATATTTCCAAGAATCTCCCAAAACAAGGAGGCCATTGGCATGGCTTCCGACAAACCTTTTCCATTTTCCCGCATAACAATAAGATCATGTCCTTTGCTTTTATCTAGGGCGTAAATGGACAAAATGTTCAACGAACTGTTTGTAAACCGTTTATATAACGTTCATTTATTAAATTAAATAAATGAATATGAACAAAAACTTTATGCTCGTTTAATAAATTAACGGACATGAACATATGTGTGTTCGGTTCATTTATGTTCATAAACAAGCTCGTTTGCGTTGTTCCCTTTTTTCTTTTATTTTCTACATTTTAAATGTTGATGAAGATAGAGACTAAATTGAACACAAGGTGAACTTTGGAGTTCAAACTGTGAAGCTTAAGGACCGGTTGTGTAATTTTACCATTTTGATCATAAACAAATATGTTCGCAAACATTAAATGAACATGTTTGCGAACGTTATATTAACATGTTCACGAACATAAAACGAACATGTTCGCGAACGCTAAACAAACGAACATGAACACCTTCAAAAATAAATAAACGAACATGATATTAAAAATTTGAACGAATATGAACCAAACACTTTCAAAAATAAATAAACGAACATGAATAGAGCTTTATTCGTTCAAGCTCGATTCATTTGCGCCTTACTATTATCTAATCTTTGATTGTATTAATTGAAAACATTATGATTTTTAAAGGAGTTAAATTATAATTTTACTATTTTAGAGAGGCAGAAGTAGAATTATACTATTACATCAGTTTAAAATTTTAAGGAAGCTAAAAGAACTCAAAAATAAATTTGCCATGGGTTTCATTTAAAAAGGGATAATATTGAAATTTGTCATTATATTTTTATTTTGATTGATTTTTGGCATTTTACTTCGGAAAATATGAGTAAATTTGTTACGTTACTTTATGCAATAGAATTTGTAATTTAACTTATGGTTTTACTGAATCTTTCTATCAATTTTGATTTTTAATAAAATTTTACCATTCAATATTGATTTTAGATTGATTTGAAGATATAATTTAACAAAAAAAAATCTTTCAAGTATAATATTTAATAACTAACAATAAATTAATGGCCAATTTTAAAATTAATGTAATCCCCTCGACCCGACCTAGCCACCAGACCGCGCCGAATGTGTTACACGGGGAAAACCAAAGAGAAATCCGTTAAGGCTTCACTTCGATTAATAACTCTAATTTTTTTATATAATATAATCTTGTCTAAAGGTCATTTTAAAACCTATGTGAGGAGACTAGCAGCGGAAAAGCAAAGCACGAGCAAGAACCACTAGAAACGAGCTTTTAAGGCTACTTTGTAGAGTTTTAAAACAGGCCGCATCGATACACTCGAGCCTGTATTGATATGCCTTCAACAGTAAAAATTTCCAAGTCAACCTCAAGAGGTCGTTCCGATACACTTAGAGACCATACCGATACGGCGTATTGAAACTGTCTCGAGAGTTTCGGAACGCCAGCCCGTATCGAAACACCATCGAAACGTTTCGGAACCACAAATTCCAGTAGCAAAACGTACTGATACGCGCCTAACCCGTATCGATACGCCAAGGCCCTTTCAGGTCCCCCGTTTCGATACATCCTCGACCGTATCGAAACGGTAGGCCTGAAATGACTGAATTTGCTGGTTTAAGCAAAAAAAAAAACCACCGAAATGCATCCCAACAACATACAACACTCAACAAACTCAAGGCAACTGAGAATACTCATTAAAACAATATATACATTCCACAAGGCAAGATTCAACATGGCAAGATTCATAAAGAAAGCCATTCATACTTAACATTCACAAAAAAGGTCAAAAGCCAAACCAAGGCATGTTTCAACACGCTAAGAGGCATTAGAAGCCATACATAACCAAATAAACTTGTCTAAAGTAAAGAGACATATCAACAACTTCTTAAACCAAAAAGGTCATATCTCATTGCTTAATACTATTTATTGAAGTCTAAAAACCATACTTGGGCAAATCAACCCCTTGAATTTTCCCTTGTTCCCTGAGCTGTTCCGAAAGTCTAAGGATCTGCATTGTTGAAAAAAGGAGCGTAAGCATTTAAGCTTAGTGAGCGGTGCTCAAACAGTAGCTACAACAATGCAGTTTTAAAACCATAGTTTGCTTGAAACCAAAAACCATTTCCAAATTATTTCCCTCATGCTTGAAGACATAACAACATGCATTTAGCCTCTCATAAATTTACCGAATGCATTCACAAGCCACAAGCTTACCTCATGCTCATTCTCATCATACATACAATGTAACTAACTACATGCATAAGCATAAATGGAAATGAACGATAAAACATGCTCAACATGAGAATTTAGAGCACCATGGGTATATAGACATTTAACACTTTTACTCGGATATGCGGATAGTTCTCAAAACCACTAGACACTTTCGATGAAATCTCACATCACCGTACTTTTCAGTGGAATCTAGCATCACTAAGGCCACGCGCGACTTTTACCCCGAGTGCACTCTCATCCTATTGGTCGACCAACTATATCCGGTAATAAGATTTCACATTGTCAATAACACAACAAACCAACACTTACCTCGTGTTCTCATAGTCAAAACCATAACCAACATGGGATCAATTAAAGCAATCATATGCATAACACAAGGATATTCATAGCAAACATGCATTGTGGAAATCATTCATAACGGATAGTAGAATTTTATCGAAAACAAAGACTAAAATGCTTAAAACTTACTCTTGAGCTTAAATTGGCTTATCAAGCTCAATCTAAACCCCCAAAATATATCCTAACCAAGTTAAGGCTTAGAAAAAATTTCCACTCACCAACCAACACACCAACTAGCCGAAACACCGATTCAAGCCTCCGAACTACCCAGTCTCGCGTCCGAAGTGCCCAATTCAATTTCCTCTGCTTTTAGGCAACCCAAAATAGAACATTAGGATGCTAATATACTTGTAAACCAACATCAACTCAGAATCTAACTTCTTGCAACAAAACACATTGATTTAAACCCAAATTTCACCCAAAACCTCACCAATTTCGTTCTAACTAAGCCCTAAACTGAACCCATCGATTTCAAACATAAAAACACATCAAATATCATCTAGAAACATCCTCAAACAAATAAGGAACCAAAAACCATGAAATCAACCCAAAGCCAAGCCAAAAACTCCATATTTCTAACTCAAAAAATCCTATTTTTGACCAATTTTGGGTTTCCCATTATTAAGCCAATATTCCGACATGTTTAACCACTCAAAACTTAGCTTAAACACATGTAAACCCATGGATAATCAAACACGTGAAAATCAAGTGAAAATACCAATTTTTTCAACCCAAAACCAAAATGAAATATAATGAGTTTAGAAGGAAGATTTCATTGATGACAAGTAAAATGAGTAAAAACCAAAGTAAATGAGAAGTTACCTTGCAACCCTTGACGAAAGAAAAGGATTTAGATTGAAGGGAGGAAAACCAACGTGAAAAATCCTTTGTTCAAAATGAAGATGATAGCATTTTGTGAAAATAGCTTTTTTATTCAAAATACCCTTTTTTTTAATTTCATTGGGAAAATTCCTCCTTTTCCATTCAAAAACTTCTTTTTTCCCCAAATATACTATAAAAAAATATTTTATTAGAAAATGGGTCCTCGAAATTAGACCTAACCAACCAACTAACCCAGACTGAACTAGAACCGGATCTGATTATCTTTTGGACCCTAAACTCGGGCGTTACAACTCTCCTCCATATAAGGAATTTCGTCCTCAAAATTTACCTAACGGAAAGAGATACGGAAACTATTTCTTCATGTCATATTTCCTCTCCCAAGTGGCTTCTTCCACTCATTGATGTCGCCACTTTACCTTGACCAATTCAATGGTCCTATCATGCAACACTTTGCAGTCTGAAGCCAAAACCTCAACTAGTTCTTCATCGTAGGTCAAATCCGGATTCAATTCTATCTCTTCATTTGGCATAACATGTAACGAATCTGATATATACTTCCGTAGCATCGAAACATAAAACACGTCTTGAATCTTTTCTAATCCGGTCGACAATCTCAACCTATATGCAACGAGACCAACTCGCTCAACTATCTCATACGAACCAATGAATCTCGGACTCAACTTACCCTTCCTACCAAATCTCGTCACCTTCTTCCAAGGTGAGACTTTCAAGAACACTTTGTCGCCCGCGGCGTACTCTATCTCTCTTCTTTTCAAATCGGCATAAGACTTATGTCGATACGAAGCTGCCTTCAAACGATCGCATATCAACTACACTTTCTCGGTAGTACTCTTAAGCATATCAGGCAAGGATACCAACTTCTGTCCTGCCTCGGCCCAACAAACAAGTGTTCTACATTTTCTACCATAAAGAGCTTCATAAGATGCCATCTAAATACTCGCTTGATAACTGTTATTGTACGCAAACTCTACTAACGGTATATGCTTCTCCCACGAAGCCTGAAATTCATAATGCAACATCTCAACATGTCTTCCAACACTTGTATTACTCTCTCCGACTGACCATCGGTTTGAGGATGATATAGAGTGCTGAAATTCAATCGAGTTCCTAAAGCACTATGCAAACTCTCCCAAAATCTAGCTGTGAATCTCGGATCTTTGTTTGACACTATAGACTTCGGTACACTAAGCAATCTCACAATCTCATTGATACACAAATCGGCCAACTTATCTAAGGTATAAGTAGTGTGAACAACCAAGAAGTGTACACATTTCGTAAAACGGTCAACGATTACCCAAACCGAATTCTTTTTAGAAGGTGTCAACGGTAAACCTAATACGAAATCCATGATAATTCTCTCCCACTTCCACTTGGGAATTCTCAACGGTTGTAACAAACCTGAAGGAAACTGATGTTCGTCCTTAACTCGATGGCAAACCATACACTTACTCACAAACTCAGCAACATCTTTCTTCAAACCAACCCAGAAGTACTCAACTTTCAAGTCGCGATACATCTTCGTACGTCCCGGATGCATTGCAAACGGACTACTGTGAGCTTTGGTTAGAATGATGCGTCTCAAATCGGCATCATTCGGCACAACTACCTTACCTTCCAAACATAGAATCCAATCACTACTATAACTATAATTTGATGGTCTACCTTCTGCTATATCTTGCACATGAGGTGCCAAAGTCCCATCTTGCAATTGTTTCCCTCTAATCAACTGAACCGACGAAGGTCTAACTTGCAATTCGGCCACCAACCCACCATCTTGAGACAAAGTTAGCCTAGAAAACATAACTCGTAACTCGACTGCCACTTTCCTACTCAAAGAATCGACCACTACATTGGCTTTACCTGGATGATACTCAATCATGAGATCATAGTCCTTAAGTAATTCTAGCCATCTACGTTGTCTAAGGTTCAATTCCTTCTGCGTCATCAAATACTTCAAGCTCTTATGATCGATGTACATTGTGCATTTCTCGCTGTAAAGGTAATGTCTCTAAACTTTCAAAGCAAAAACCACTACAACCAATTCTATGTCATGTGTAGGGTAATTACGCTCATGAGTCTTCAACTGTCTAGACGCATAGGCCACTACTCTTCCCTCTTGCATAAGCACACAACCTAAGCAAAACATACGATGCATCATTGTAGATTATGAACTCTTTCCCTGGCACAGGCTGAATCAAAACATGAGCTTTTGTTAAGGCTTCTTTCAATTTCTCAAATGCTTGTTGTCTTGCATCAGTCCACTCAAACCGAACATCATTATGTAGAAATTTAGTCAAATGAGTTGTAACCTTTGAGAAACCCTCAACAAAACGTCTATAGTAACCGGCCAAGCCTAAGAAACTATGAATTTCGGTCATAGACTTCGGTTGCTTCCAATTCACAATTGCCTTAACTTTCTTAGAATCAACTCGGATTCCCTCGACTGATACAATATGACCTAGGAAGACTACTTCACTGATCCAAAACTCACATTTACTCAACTTGACATATATCTGATTATTAAGCAAGGTTTGTAGCACTAACCACAAATGCTTATCATGGTCTTTCTCGGTACGTGAATACACTAAAATATCATCTATGATTACCACTACAAATCGATCCAAATATTCATGAAATACTATGTTCATCATGTCCATAAAAGTTGCTGGTGCATTCGTCAAACCAAAGGGCATCACTAAGAATTCATAATGTCCATAACGAGTGCTGAATGTTGTCTTCGGTACATCTTGATCTCTTACCTTTAACTGATAATAACTGAATCTCAAATCTATCTTTGGAAACACTGAAGCACCTCTCAACTGATCAAACATGTCGTCAATCCTCAGCAATGGATATTTGTTCTTCATTGTCAACTTATTCAACTATCGGTAATCGATACATATTCTCAAACTGCCATCATTCTTTTTCAGAAACAACACCGGTGCACCCCAAGGTGAAATAATCAGACGAATGAACCCTCGGTCTATCAGTTTCTGAAGTTGTGTCTTCAACTCTTTCAGTTCTTTATCAGGCGGCAAACGAGAAAATTCTTCCGGAAATACCTCGAGAAATTTACAAACAATTCTGATATCTTACGGTCATTGTTGAGTGTATCGAATAATCAATTTAAGCCAAGAGGGGGGGTCAATTGGATTTTTAAGAATTTTGGTGGTGGAGTGGAAAATTAAAAATTGCTAGACAAGAGAGTTTAGAGTGGAAAATTAACAATTAAACTCTACATCCACTACCTTAGCTACCACTAAGGATTTTCCAACAATCCACTAATTACTCTTCCCCTTTTCAAGGCTTAGAAGGTAACCTTTACAATACTAGTCAATTTTTCTACCCAAAATTTGACCAAACCCTCACAAGGATACAAAGAAGAAATTAAGGCAAGAAAAATGTCTCTAAATATAATATTGTCCATTTAAATACAAGCACTCAACCCAAATTGGAAAATAAGATTGGAATTACACACAACACAATATGGGGTTTACAATAAAATATGAGATTTTAGCACAATTGCTTGGATTTGATGTTTGGATAATTCTTTTGAGATCAATAGCTGTTGCTGGAGCTTTTAAAGGTCCCTTTTATATCTTCTCATTGAATTCTAGTCGTTGGAGTTGTTGCCTTCATTATTATAGCCGTTGGGATGTTATCTTCCCTCCATAAATGCAGTCTGCAACTATCTGTTCCGAAATGCCTGACCATGTTTTGAAACAGACCAAAATAGAAAGAGTCGTTGGGGTGTAATAAATAGGTCGTACCAAAATGGGCACGATTGTTTCGATACAATAAGAGCTTGTTCCGAAACTCATTTCGAAATATTTTGCCACTGTCAAAACCTATATCGAAACGGCTTAGAGGCGTTTTGATACACTTTAATTTTTTCTTAAAAAATTAGTTTAGAAGCTCAACAGTCATATTTTGAAACCAAGTTTGAATTCTGTTTCGAAACGATTGAGATCGTTTCGATACCGCTGTATCAAAACGGTTCAAAATGTTTCGTTGTTCTTCATTCGTTTCGAAACCCATTCTGAAATAGAGGTTAACAGTTTCAAAACGTTCTGAAACGCCCAAAGGCCGCTCCAAAACGGTGACTCGAAAATCACTATTTTGACTTGGTAAACACTTAGAAAATATTTGATAAGTTGAGGTTTTGACTTGTACATTTTTCTTTAAACAAATAGAGAGGTTTTGAGGACTTAAAAATTCATTTTCTCTTTTTCAATTTAGTCCTTAAATCCTTTGTTATATCAAAATCAATTTATTAGTTTCACAATCTCCCCCTTTTTGATATACAAAACCAAGTTTGAATTTTTAAGAATCTTGAAATCTTGAAAACATTCTAACTCTCCCTCAATGTAAGACGGGTTTTAAAGTTTTGAAAAAAATTTAAAATTCAAGTTTTTAAAACTCATAACTGACTTAAAATATTTTGGCTCTTATATTATTTCTCCCCCTTTTGTTAGATCAAAAAGAATAATAAACAAGGCTAATCATGAGAAGAAACAAGGTTAAAAGCAATAAACCAAACAACATAATATTGATAGAATTAAGTTCAAATAACCAAACATAAATACTTAAAGCAATATAGTTTAAGCTCAATCCCAAACAAAACAATCAAAGCATAGGTTCTTAAAGCATAAAAAGAAAAGAGAGGTGCAAACTTATTCCTAATATGATATGCAAAGGAAATTCTAAGCCTCTTCATCATCGTCACCATCATCATTAGAAGAATCATCATCATTTTTAGCTTGAGCACGACGAAAGCTCCTCCATTCACCATAGAATGTAGAGAAAGACAAGTCCATCGATGTTTGTTGATTCTCAATAGCAGTGAGACGATTTTCGTTTCCAAGAACGCGATCCTCCAAGGATTGCAAACGAGTGTTGATAACACCAAAACCCAAAGCCATGGTCGTATCCATCGAGTTGAACCATTCGGTTAGGAAAGTCATTAGAGCTTCATTGTTAGGAGCCGTAGCTTGAGTTAGTGGCTCAACTTGAGGAGGCGGGGCTTGCTTATCAACACGAACTCATTGGCCAAGAGTAAAGCGGAACTCGGACTTACGAAGAGAAGATTCACCAATCTTGTTCTTGCGGGGTTCCGAAGAATCATAGGTGCAATCAATGTTGAGGGTACCAAAGACATAGCTTAAAACGGTCCTATAAGTGAGATATGTAAGAGCATCGGTTTCATGAATCTTCACATTATGGACCATCTCGGCGAACAAAGTGAGAGGTTTGGTCGTTTCACGGATCCAGTGTGAGAACCAAAGTGGTTTTCATCCTAAAAACGGTCCAAATCCAAGGACAGATAGCTTGAGGGTACCAAATCTTTCACTTTGTTCGCCCAGAAGTTCATCATTAGTATATCTTTGACGTATTTGAAACGGTCCTTAGACTCTTGATTCCGAAGACTCTTGTGAAAAAGTTGGGCGAGGTTAGGACAAATATTCGCTTGGTTTGAAGCTTCACCAATTAGAGTCGTCTTGCGTTTCTGATTAATGTTTTCCATGGAAAATTCCTAAAAACATAAAGCATGCAATTTAAAATCTAAGTGTATGCATGAACATCCTTAATTCAATCCAATAACAAATCCTATTAAGGTTTTTAAAGAAAACACTTTTAAAAACATATATACATATACCAAAAAAAGTTTGAAGAAGAAAAAACGTTTGAAAAAACAGTAAAGAAAATACGAGTAAAAACAAATGTATTCGAAACAAAAATTTTGAGATTTTGAATTTTTTTTTACAAGTTTTGAAAAACCCAAGTTTCAAAACATATGATATATACAAAATTAATATTTTCTAACCTAATATTCGAATAAAATCAAAGGAATAAGAAAAAAGAAGAAAAATACTTCAAATATGGATTTTGGATGAATGAATGGAAGAACTTGCACAAAATTGTTGAAGCTTTCTTAGACTTGAGTTTGTGAGTAAAAGCCCTCAATATTTGATGAAAAACAATGTGGTTTAGAGAGTTTTTATAGGTAGAAATCAGGTTAGGGTTTTTAGGAGTTTTAAATAAAAGCAAACTTTATCATTTAAAGCCCTTTAAAAAGCTGTCCGCAGACCCGTTTCGAAACAGGCACGATTGTTCCGAAACGTTCGTACCGAAACGTTGACTGACGTTTCAAGTCCTATTGACCGTTCTGATACGGCTTTGACCGTATCGAATCCCATGTGTTGACCCACATCGAAACTCTTTCGGACCGTTTCAATACAATGCTTGGCAGAGGCAAAACGTTTCGAAACTCATTTTGAAACACTCTGGTCATAGATCACTCTTTTAAGGCACCCATATCAAAACATATTGACCCGTTTCGATACGCCTAGGCCTGGAGGTGCAGATGAGGCTCCAATATTGTAGAAAAATTAAATTTTTATTAAGTCATAGATGCATGAATGAGCAGGAATAACATGTATAAGCATAAACATACTCCCCCTAACTATAAGCATGGATGGAATTAGGATTAAAAATACATAAGCATGACATTTTGCAAGAAATCAAGCAATTTAAGCACAAAAAGATCCTAAAAGGTCAAGATAGGCTAGTTAGACCTAACTTTCTCCTAAGGGACCAAAAACGCTCCTTATCTAAAGGCTTGGTAAAAATGTTCGCTAGTTGGTTTAAGGTGTCAACGAACTCTATAACAACATCTTGCTTAAGGACATGATCTCTAATGAAATGATGCCTTATTTCTATATGTTTGGTTCTAGAGTGTTGGATGGGATTTTTGGTTAGGCATATAGCACTAGTGTTGTCACACTTAAGGGGTATGATTTCAACTTTAACACTATAATCTAAGAGTTATTGCTTCATCCAAAGGACTTGAGCACAACAACTCCTTAAGGAAATGTACTCGACTTCGATGGTAGAAAGAGCTACACTATTTTGTTTCTTAGAGAACCAAAATATAAGCATACTACCTAAGAATTGGCATGTTCTCGAAGTACTCTTCCTATCAATTTTACATCCCCCATAATCCGCATCCGAATAGGCATGAAGGTTGATGGTTGAGTCTCTAGGGTACCAAAGACCTAGACAAGGAGTATCTCTAAGGTACATAAAGATTCTCTTAACGGCTATAAGGTGAGACTCTCTAGGACTAGCTTGAAACCTAGCATACAAGCAAACACTAAACAATATATACGATCTACTTGCGATAAGGTAAAGCAAAGATCCAATCATAGAGCGATAAAGCTTAGAGTCAACACACTTACCTTATTCATCTTTGTCATGCTTTGTAGATGATCTCATTGGTGTGGCTTGAGGGTTTGCATTCTCCAAGCCAAACTTCTTGAGCATATCTTTCACGTACTTTGCTTGATTGATGAATGTGTCATCATTCCTTTGTTTGATTTGGAGTCCCAAGAAGAATGAGAGCTCCCAAATCATGCTCATCTCGAATTCACCTTGCATTAACTTAGCAAACTCTTTGCAATGACATTAATTAGTAGATCCAAAAATAATATCATCGACATATATTTGCACTACTAAGATGTCATTTTTATACTTTTTTATGAAAAGTGTAGTGTCCACCTTACCTTTTTCAAAACCTTTTTCAATCAAAAAGTTTGAAAGCCTTTCATGCCAGGCTCTAGGAGCTTGTTTTAAACCATAAAGTGCTATGGTTAGTTTGAAAACATGATTTAGAAATTTTAAATCCTCAAAACCCGGCGGTTGTTCCATATACACTTCCTCATTTATAAAACCATTTAAAAATGCACTTTTTACATCCATTTGAAAAAGCTTGAAATCATGATAACATGCATATGCAAGCAACATCCTAATAGCTTCTATTCTAGCTACGGGTGCATAGGTTTCATCAAAATCAATTCCCTCTTCTTAAGTGTAACTTTGAGCAACTAGTCTAGCTTTGTTTCTCACAATGTTACCACTCTCATCTAGTTTATTCCTAAACACCCATTTAGTTCCTATAGTAGATTGATTACTAGGCCTTTCAACTAATGTTCATACATTACCCCTCTCAAATTGATTTAACTCTTCTTGCATAGCCATAATCCAAAAATCATCTTTTAATGCTTCTTTAATGTTCTTAGGCTCTATGCATGAGATGAAAACAACACGATTCATAAGTTTGAGAGAAGATCTAGTAGTTACCCCCTTGGATGGATCACCCAATATTTCACCACCTTTGACATAGTTGAACTCCCTTGGGTAACTCACTTCCTTTTCCTCAAGAGCCAAGTCTTTCAAGGCTTCAAGAGGTAGATCTTGTGTATCTTCCTCTTTAGTTGGAATCTCACCCTCCTTTGAAGTTTGTCCTCCCTCAAAGGCATCAAGGATTCCTACATCATCATCATCACAAGATTCCTTCCTCGGAAGAAGGTTATCATCGAAAAGAACATGTATAGACTCTTCTACTAGTAAAGTTCTCTTATTAAATACACGATAGGCTTTAGAGTTTAAAGAATACCCTAAGAAAATAGCTTCATCACTTTTAGCATCAAATTTACCTAAGTTGTCTTTTCCATTATTTAAAACAAAACACTTGCAACCAAAAGGATGGTTGTAGCAAGTGGCCTAATCATTACACGATTTACAATGTAGCAAGTGGTGTTTGTGGCTTCTACCCAAAAATATTTAGGTAAATTGTTTTCACAAAGCATGGTTCTAGCCATTTCTTGTAAAGTCCTATTTTTCCTCTCAACTACCCCATTTTGTTGAGGAGTTCGAGGAGTCGAAAAATTGCGGCTAATACCATTTTCATTTAAAAACTCTTCAAAACCTAGATTTTGAAACTCGGTTCCATGATCACTTCTAATATGAGAAATCTTAAGTTCAAGATCATTTGAGTTAATTTTGAAAACTTGATGAATTTTTCTAAAGTCTCATCTTTGTACTTAAGAATAGAACCCAAGTAAATCTAGAATAGTCATCAACAAGTAAAAATGCAGTCTGCAACTACCCGTTCCGAAACGTCCGACCCTGTTTCGAAACAAACCAAAATAGAAAGAGTCGTTGGGGTGTAATAAATAGGTCGTACCGAAATGGGCACGATCGTTTCGATACGTTGAGAGCATGTTCTGAAACTCGTTTCGAAACATTTTGCCACTGTCAAAACCTATATCAAAACAGCTTAGAGGCGTTTCGATACACTTTAATTATTTCTTAAAAATTAGTTTAAAAGCTCAACGGTCATATTTTGAAACCAAGTTTGAATTTCGTTTCGAAACGTTTGAGGTCGTTTCGATACTGCCGTATCGAAACAGTTCAAACCGTTTCGTTGTTCTTCATCCATTTCTAAATCCGTTTCGAAACAGAGGTTAACAGTTTCAAAATGTTCTGAAACGCCCAAAGGCCGTTCAGAAACGGTGACTCGAAAATCACTGTTTTGACTTGGTAAACACTTATAAAATATTTGATAAGTTGAGGTTTTGACCTGTACATTTTTATTTAAACACATAGAGAGGTTTTGAAGACTTAAAAAATTCATTTTCTCCTTTTCAATTTAGTTCTTAAATCATTTGTTATATCAAAATCAATTTATTAGTTTCACAGTCGTGCCTCGACCGCGCCCACGACCTCTCTGATGCTTGACAGCTCGTGCAGGAGCTTTTCCATCCCTAGCCGGATGTGGAAAATCACGCTTCAAGTGCGCTCGAGACCTGTAGTTCAAAAATGAGCCATACGTGCCCCAACACTCACCGAAATGACATCTACCACACTTGGTACACTCAAGAGTACAATTTTCAGCCCCTTGACCGTGATGGCCTCGCCTCGGGTTACCACCTCCACGCATATGATCTTGCTGGGGTCTCCTATCCTTGTGCCTCTTGGCACGGTCTCTATCCCACTCGGTGGTCCTTTTCCATGAACTAGATCCACCTCTATGATCAACAAGTCTCAAAGATTGTTCAATGTCCTTGGCTCTAGCGACCAATACATCAAAATATGTATAGTCAAAAGCCAACATGTAGGTCTTCACCTCCTAGATCAAACCATATCAAAAACGCTCACATTTTTCCCTCTCGGTAGAAACCAACTCAGAAGCGTACTAACTAAGACGTACAAATTGTACCTCATACTCGGACACGGTCAAGCTACCCTGAACTAGAGCCATGAACTCTCTCTTCTTCTCGTCTAGGTATCGAGGACCTAGATACTTCTTACGAAAAGCAGTCCTAAAGAATTCCCAAGTAACCTCGGCCACATGCATACATGTTGTGATGGTAGTCCACCAAGTATATGCATCTCTATGAAGCAAAGAGACGATGCAACCTAGCTTATATGCATCAGAGCACTCCATTTTTCCCAAAATATGAATTGTAGTCGCAAACCATTCTTATGAACACTCAAGTGACAATCCCTGAAACTGAACTCCGCCCAAGCTACGAAGCCATTCTAACGGCAGACCAGAACCTGCACCCTAAGACGGTGCTGCAACCTGAACACCCGCTAAAGCTGTCTGAATAGCTCCGGCTATAGCCTGAATCAACGGTTTCACATCAATATCATCATGTCCCTGGCCAACATAGGGTCCAATAACTCTAACATTCGCTCCACCACCACCTAGAGGAGAAGGCAAGTTCTCCCCTTGCATATCCTCAAGTTCTCAATCAGCTCAACCCTTGGATTATCCCTTCTGGGCCTTCCTCTCGGTCTCAGCATGCTAACAGGTGCAGAATTAAACAATAAACAGAAAAAGTGAAATGAGTTGGGGTTAGCAAGGAACAAGGTCCAAGACGCTCAAGTCTTTAAACTTAAAACAACTTACAATAACAGCATACTAGCAATGAGTGTCTTTAACTATTTCCCAACCAACACAAAAGAAAACCATAAACATGCTTACAATTACCGTGCATCACAACTAACAACCATACACAATAAAACATACCTCACTTACCTTTTGGCTTTGTGGAAACTAATCAAACCTAGGCTCTGATACCAACAAATGTAACCCCCTCGACTCGGCCCATCCACCAGACCGCACCGAACGGGTTACACGGGGAAAACCAAAGAGAAATCCATTAAGGCTTCACTCCGATTAGCAACCCTAATTTTTTTATAATTTAATATTGTCTAAGGCCATTTTAAAACCTATGTGAGGAGACTAGTAGCGAAAAAGCAAAACACGAGCAAAAATCACTCGAAATGAGCTTTTGAGGCTACTTTGTACAGTTTTAAAATAGGTCGTATCGATACGCTCGAGCCCGTATTGATACGCTTTCAACGATAAAAAATCCCAAGTTAACCTTAAGAGGTCGTTCTGATACGCTTAGAGATCGTACCGATATAGCGTATCGAAACTGTCTCGAGGGTTTCGGAACGCAAGCTCTTATCGAAACGGTAGGCCTGCAATGACTGAATTTGCTGGTTTAAGCCAAAAAGAAACCACCGAAAGGCATCCCAATAACATACAACACTCAACAAACTCAAGGCCACCAAGAATACTCATTAAAACAAGATAGACATTCCACAAGGCAAGATTCAACATGGAAAGATTCATATACCAAGATTCTTAAAGAAGACCACTAATACTTAACATTCACAAAAATGGTCAAAAGCCAAACCAAGGCATGTTTCAACATGCTAAGAGGCATTACAAGCCATACATAACTAAATAAACATGTCTAAAGCAAATGGGCATATCAACAACCCCTTAAACCAAAAAGGTCATATCCCATTACTTAATACTATTTATTAAACTCTAAGAACCATACTTGAGCAAATCAACCCCTTGGATTTCCCTAATTCCCTGAGCTATTCCGAAAGTCTAAGGACCTACATTTTTGGAAAAAGGAGCGTAAGCATTTAAGATTAGTGAGCGGTGCTCAAATAGTAGCTACAACAATGCAGTTTTAAAACCATAGTTTGCTTGAAACCAAAAACCATTTCCAAATCATTTCCCTCATGCTTGAACACATAACAACATGCATTTAACTTCTCGTGCATTTACCGAATGCATCCACAAGCCACAAGCTTACCTCATGCTCATTCTCGTCATACATATGTAGAGCGTTTAGGTTTTCTCTTTTTATGAGCGCAAGTGCACACTCCTTCCAAGTTATAGTATAAAAGATGTCGAATCCCACGAGGATTTGAATAGTTCCTTCGAGTGAAATCTGCACAATAAATTTAAATGCACAATTAATTTCAAGTTTGTTTAAAGGAATAAAACTAAAAACACAATTAATTAAAGTAGGGGAGATCAGAGTGATAGAATGGGCCATGTAATTACTGCTCAGTAGTGTGTAGACTGCATTGCATAGGTTAAGGTTGGATTGCGTTGCCTCGAATGCTGCCTCGATGGGTACTAGAGGGTGACGCAACTGCACTTTTGCTGCCATAACGGGTATCTCTACACTCCAACTTTTGCTTTTCTGGCAGGTGAACGGAAGACGTCATGGTGGCAAGTCGGGCAGATATTCCCAGCTCGGCAGGATATTCGACAGTGATCCTCCCTATGTCTAGGAAAGGATGCTCGAATGCTCGCGTAATGTAGGCAATACCTAGCAATCTTAGCATAAACCTATCACATGCTAGTCAATTCGGCTGGTGATCCCTTTTAGCCGCTGAAACTTGTGAACTTTTGGAACCAAGTTAGTCACAGCTAAAGACCATTGATTTCAACACTTTTAACACACCTAATAGCTTCCAAAATAACCTCTAATCATCATACAACCATTAGCCATCAATTTCCAACACTAAACAACCCTAAAACTCATCTTTAAAGCACTCTAAAACCCCCACTTAAACCTAAATCCGTAATATAAAACCATGTAAAAATCACATATGTTGGACTATTTGAGTTACTAAACACTTATCTAACTTCAAAGAATAAAAAGCTTACTTAAAGGTTAATAAAGTTTAGATTTTTAACTTAAAACACAAAAATCTCCAAATACAAAATAATGGGTTTCTATGAAAACTAAAAACATGGAGAGGGAGTTGAGGACAACTAAAAAATATTATTACCTTTTAAAAATCTTCAAAGATGGAGGAGGATGGTGATGCAATAGTAAACTCCCATAGAAGGAGAAGTTGTCGTGAGTTTTTTGAAGGAGGGGGAAGAAGATGAGTAAAAATGGGTGTTTTATTTGTTGATTTTATTTTTAAAGCCAAAAAACTCATTTACCCTTAATGAAATGGGATATTCACAATAGAATGTAATACATGGCTATTTGGGCTTGATTTAAAATATGTCCAACAGAATTAATTATTTTGAAAACAAAACCCGGAACATTATTTTAATTATTTAATTCACCCGACCCCAAACCCGGGTGTTACAACTCTCCCCCACTTAAGGAATTTCGTCCCCGAAATTAACTGACGGAAACAAGTGCGAAAACTGCTCAAGCATATCAGCTTTCCTCTCCCACGTAGCCTCTTCCACGCCTCTATGTCGCCACAACACCTTGACCAACTCTATGGTCTTACCACGCAACACCTTGCTATCAGAAGCAAGTATCTCAACTGGTTGTTCATTGTGAGACAAATCTAGATTCAGTTCTATCTCCTTAACAGACATAACATGAGACGGATCTGATCTATATCTCCTAAGCATCGACACATGGAAAACATTGTGGATCTTCTCTAACTCTGAAGGCAATCTCAAACGGTAATTTATTGGCCCAATTCGCTCAACTATCTCATATGGACCAATAAACCTCGGACTCAACTTGCCTTTCCGGCCAAATCACATTACCTTCTTCCAAGTAGATACTTTCAGAAACACTTTCTCACCAACTGAATACTCAACCTCTTTTCTCTTCAAATCAGCATAAGATTTCTGACGATCAGAAGCTGCTTTCAAACGATCACAAATCAACTTCACTTTATCAGTAGTCCCCTTAAGCAAATCCGGCATAGGTAACAATTTATGTCCCGTTTCGGCCCAACAGATTGGAGTCCTACATCGTCTACCATACAATGCCTCATAAGGAGCCATCTGGATACTAGCCTGGTAATTGTTGTTGTAAGTAAACTCGACTAATGTCAAATGTTTCTCCCAAGAACCATGGAAGTCAATCACACAACAACGGAGCATATCCTTTAATACATGTATCACTCGCTCTGACTGACCATCAGACTGCGGATGATATGAAGTACTGAAATGCAAACGGCTACCTAGGGAACTATGCAAACAACTCCAGAACCTCGATGTGAATCTCATACCCCTATCTGATACAATAGACTTCGGAATCCCATGAAGTCTCACAATCTCGCGGATATACAAATCTGCCAACTTGTCTAAAGAATTTGTGGTGTTCACTACTAAGAAATGAGCACACTTAGTGAATCTATCAACTATTACCCAAATAGAAATCTTCCTCGAAGGAGACAACGGCAACCCTGACACGAAGTCCATAGTGATTCTTTCCCACTTCCATTCCAGAATTTTCAAAGGCTGTAACAAACCTGAAGGAACCTGATGTTCTACCTTTACCCTCTCACAAACCATGCAACGACTCACAAACTCGGCTACATCCTTCTTCAAACCAACCCAAAAATAATCACTCTTCAGATCTCGGTACATCTTAGTATTGCCCGGATGCATAGAAAAAGGACTCGAATGTGCTTCGCTCAGAATCATACGCCTCAACTCAACATCTTCAGGGACTATAACTTTGTCTCTGAAACAACACACATTCTCATCACTGAAATTGTACTTTGTCGGTCTACCTTTTACAATGTCTTGAACATGTGAAGCTAAAGATACGTCTTACAACTGTTTCTCTCTGATCATCTGAATCAACGAAGGCTTCACTTGCAACTCTGTGATCAAACCACCATCCCCTGATACACTCAGTCTAGCAAACATAGCTCGAACTCAACTGTAACTTTTCTGCTCAACGCATCGGCCACTACATTTTCCTTACTCGGATGGTACTCAATAGTCAAATCATAGTCTTTCAACAGTTCAAGCCATCTTCTATGTCTCAAGTTCAGCTCTCTCTAAGTCATCAGATACTTCAAGCTTTAATGATCAGTGTAAACCGTGCACTTCTCATCATACAAGTAGTGACGCCAAATCTTCAACGCAAACACAAATACTGCTAACTCAATGTCGTGCGTAGGGTAGTTCTTCTCGTGCACCTTCAATTGTCTCGAAGCATAAGCAACAACTCTCCTTTCTTGCATCAGAACACAACCTAAACCTATGTAGGAAGCATCGCTATAGATCACGAACTTTTCCCCTAAAACTGGCTGTACCAACACTGGAGCATTCGTCAAAGCTTCTTTTAATTTCTCAAAAGCACTTTGCCTCGCATCTGACCATTCAAACTTCACTCCTTTTTGTAACAATTTAGTCAACGGAGCAGCTACTCTAGAGAAACCATCAACGAACCTCCTATAGTAACCAGCTAGTCCTAGGAAACTCCTAATCTCTGTCACCAACTTAGGTTGTTTCCACTCAACAGTGGCTTCAATCTTCTTCGGATCAACATGGATACCTTCAGCTGATACCACATGGCCAAGAAACACAACATCTCTAATCCAGAACTCGCATTTACTCAGCTTAGCATACAATTGATTACTCATCAATCTCTGCAAAACAAGTCTCAAATGCTCATCATGCTCTTCTTCTGGTCTTGAGTACACAAGGATGTCGTTTATGAAAACAACTACAAATCGGTCTAGATAGTCTCGGAAAACTCTATTCATCATGTCCATGAAAGCTGCTGGTGCATTCGTGAGCCCAAACGGCATCACAAGAAACTCATAATGACCGTATCTAGTCCTAAAAGCTGTCTTCGGAACATCACATTCTTTTACCTTCAACTGATAGTACCCTGATCTCAAATCTATCTTCAAAAACATTGAGGCACCCCTCAACTGATCAAACAATTCATCTATACGAGGCTACGGATACTTGTTCTTCACTATCAACTGTTCAACTGCCTGTAGTCGATACACATCCTCATATTGTCATCCTTCTTCTTCACAAACAACACGGGAGCACCCCAAGGCGAACTACTAGGCCTAATAAAACCTCGGTATAACGATTCCTGAAGCTGACTTTTCAACTCTTTCAACTATTTTAGAGCCATACGGTACGAAGCAATAGATACTGGAGTAGACCCTGAAATAGTCTCAATCACAAACTCTACATCTCTGTCAGGAGGCAAACCCGGTAACTCTTCTGGAAACACATCCGGATAATCACAAATTGTTCTGATATCTTTCGGTCTAACCTCACTCATATTCGGATTCATCACATACCCTAATTAAGCCCCACAACCGGAGTTCATCAACCTATGAGCCTCTAAAGCCGACACAACGTTCGACAAGAATTTAACGTTCTCGCCTACTACCACTACCTCGTAGTCATCAAAAAGCTTCAACGAAATTCTCTTTGTCTCAAAATCTACACTAGCTCTGTGCTCAACCAACCAATCCATACCCAGAATGATATCAAAACCGTAAAACGGAAGCTCCATCATATCAACAGAAAACACATGACCCTGAATCCTCAACGGACACCTCCTATACATCCGTCTAACAACAACTGTCTCACCAAAGGAACTAGTCACATGCATCCCTATGTCTAAAATCTCAAGAGGTATGTCTAACTTCTTTGCATACTCACTCAAAATATAAGAATGCGTGGAACCCGAACAAACTAAGGAAAGCAAAGACATGGATTGTAACTCGAAATTACCTACTATCACATCTGTGTCATTCCCTTCCTCTCTCTGTGCGTAGACTCTAATTGGTCCACCGGTTTCTAGCTGAACTGCCACTATATGAGCAAGATTCTTCGATGCCTCTATCCTAGGTGCATCAGCCCTCGGCTGGAACTAACCACGACCGCGCCCACGGCCTCTCGGATAGTCGATCACTCTCGCAGAAGCTTGTGCCTGAATCGGTGCATGTGCCGCCTGAAGCGGACACTCTCTCCTGAAGTGGTCTCTCAATTCATAGTTCCAGCAAGCATGATAGTTCCCTCAACACTCTCCTGAATGATGTCTCACACATCGGGCACACTCGGGAAAACGCCCTCCAGCTCTCTGGCCCTAATGGCCTCTACCGTGGTGGCCACCGCCACGCCTATGATCAAACTGATGCCCACTGTCCCGATGCCTCTTGGCATCATCGCGATCAAAGTTGTTGTGCCTCTTCCCTGAACTGGATCCTCCCGAACGCTTGGTCATCCCCAAGCTATGCTCGATGTCCTTGGCCCTAGCGACCAAGACATCAAAATCAGAATAATCAGCAGCCAAGGAGTACCTCTTGACTTCCTCATGAAGTCTATACCTGAACCGATCACAACGGTCCCTCTCAGTAGGAACCAAATCCAGAGCATACTGACTCAATCGGACGAAGCAGATCTCATAATCTGTCACTGATGTGTCTCCCTGAACAAGAGCCATGAACTCCCGCTTCTTCTCATCTAAATATCTCGGGCCCAAATACCTCTTTCTGAAAGTAGTCTCAAAGAAATTCCAACTGATCTCGGCCTCAGGCATGCCGGTAGTAATGGTGACCCACCAGGTGTAGGCATCACCATGAAGCAACGAAACTACACAACCCAACTTACAAGCCCTAACACATCCCATCTGAGCTAGAATACGAACCGTCTTCTCTAGCCACAACTCTGATCTCTTAGGCGTAGATCCCCTGAACTCATCCGCTCCGAGGCTACGGAGCCTCTCTAAAGGTAAGCTAGCATCATCTTCTCTCAGATGAGCTGTAGCCTGAGCTTCAGCAACTGCAACCTGAAACGCTCCCGCTATAGCTTGAACTAGCGGAACCATGTCTATCCCTGCAGGACCTTGGCCACCCTGACCAACCTGAGGTCCCGCTCCCTCAGCTCCAGCCTCGCCTTCCACATCAGGCAGAGGAGGTGGTGGTGGTGGAGGAGCTCCGACTCCAACAACAAGCTCTTCAAAAGGAGCCTCTACTCTAACCATCGGCTCATTAACAGGAGCCGCAACACGGGGTTCCTGGCGAACCAACCTCGATCTACCCCTAGGCCTCGACATAACCGCTCATAGATAACAACTACAACAACAACAAGAAGAAGATAGGGTTAGCAAGGGCAAGGGTCCAAGTGGCTCAAGTATGTTTCTCTCACTTAAAAATCTTTTTTTCCGCTGTAATAGAAGCAATGGGACTCTACTCAACATGCTTCAAACAACACACACATACGACCAATTAAGCAAACATCAAAGCATACTTGATAAACAAGCAAACATACTTACATAGCAAGCAAACACCGTGCAATTGCAATACAAGAATTTAACTTACCTCCCTGAGGTCTCAGAAACCTTAGGCTCTGATACCAACAAGTGTAACCCCCTCGTCCTGGTCCGGGCGGCCGACTGGTCCGAGTGGGCTACACGGGGAAAACCAAGGTGAAACCCGTTAAGGCTCCACTTCGGTTAACAACCTGAGAAAACTTTTTCATTTATTATCTTGTCTTGATGGATTCAATTAGACCTATGTGAGAAGCGACAGCGGAAAACAAGACTCACAAGAAGACTAACATCAAATAGGGCCTAATGACCAACATTTGAGAACCTTTAGAGATGTCAAAAGCCCACTTTTCAGGCATGTATTTCAAAACAGGCTTGCCCATTTCGATACACGGACCCAGTTTAAAAAGCCAGACCAACCGTTTCGATACGCATCCACCCCGTTTCAGAATAGAGGTCCATTTCGCCTAGACGTTTCGAAACACGTTCCGAAATAGGCAATCACAGTAGCCAAAATGTTTCAAAACTCGTATCAGAATAGGGGTTCACAGTGGCCAAACCGTATCGGAACGTGTTCCGATACGGGTGTATCTAGAGCCACACCCGTTCCGAAACAGACTTACTCGTTCCAAAACGCCTGCAACCAGTGAGTTTCCAAAACCATTTTTAAGCATCTCTAAACGATCCCAAATGACCCCAAAGACTTCAAGAAGCAAGACACAACATGCAAACACAACTCTAGAGGCATTCACCCTACTTCAAATACGCTCAACACACAGCATACATGAAAAGGGCATGCATTTAAGGGAATCAAACATTCACCACAAAAAGATATACATAGCATATTAAGGTTTCATGCCTTAGAACAAACATACACATAAGCATTCATGATACGCATCATAAGCATGGTTTACAATCCAAAATGAGCCATCAACAAGCCACACCATAACATCAACATATCAAAGGTGTCTAAACAAGCTCCTAACACAAAACAACAACACAAATCCCCATTGCTTAACTATTACATCATTTACTTAAAAGTCCATACTTGATGGTAGAAAAAGCACACTCGGAGGCCTTCTCCTTGCACAAGCAACCCACGAACTAAGGATCTGCATTGTCGAACAAAAGAGAGTGTAAGCATAAAGCTTAGTGAGGGTAAGCTCATAAAACAAACCTCGACAATACAGAGTCCAAGCACGAGAAACAAACCAAGGAAGAAAACATGTTTTCTTACCTTCGAAGCCACAAGAGTCAAACATATAATGTATGAACATATCATCAAATATCACGCCATGCTCAACATGTCCATAAATACAACCATATGGAAACACATTTAACAATACGTATTGGCACCTAGCTATGACCCGAATACGCGGATAACAACCGTTGGAACTCACATCCAACAACTCAACCATTACCTTACGGTGGGATTACACTCATCACAGTTTCACACGGAGGGGGATTCCACTCATCCTCACGCCCCATCGATGGGATTCCACTCATCACTGACTAAAATATAAAAGAAGATTTCCGGGCATACCCGTACTCCATCTTGATTACTACCATCACCAAGACCACGCGCACATTTTGACTCTCGTGTGCACACTAACATCCTAATGATCGATCATTTGTGCCCAAGCATACTAGTGTCAATACTAACTCATTTCATAGCTCAGCCTCACAACATTCTTATCAATTTCCGTGCTTATCATGTACTCACCATGATCCATCATCATGGATCCACATTTACACACTCACATGCATATCACAATACATAAAACACCATGCCTCAACACACATGTATATCATCACCATATACATAACAACATCAAATACAATTAAATATGGAACAAGAGGCATAATCACACAAGAACCATAAGTTCAACCATAGGTCTCTAACTAAAGCTTGAGATTAGACTACCAATCTAATCCCAACTCTAGGTTGGTTTACCAAGCCCGACCTAGGTCCACATACTCGAACCAAGGTATTTGAAAACCAAGTTAAAACCAAGAATCACTCACCGGACTTTCCAAACATAAGCAAACAACCGATCAAGCTCCCAACAGTTCTGGATTCGAAAGCGAGGCTTCACCAACACAATTTCTTGTCTCTAAACAATCAAATACTCTATTAATCACCAAAACAAACACAAGCCATTGTTGTAAACTCAGAGCACCAATCAAGCTCAAATTCAAGCCAAGAACACTCTCAAAACCCTCATTTTCGAGTAGCCCACTTGCACAGCTAAAGACCATTGATTTCAACACTTTTAACACACCTAATAGCTTCCACAATAACCCTTAATCATCATACAACCATCATCCATTAATTTCCAACACTAAAAAACCTCAAAACTCATCTTTAAAGCTTAAGCTCATCACAACTACTCTCTAGGTCTGAAGCTAAGATATGAGCATACTATGAAACTATGAACCCTTTGAGTAGAGTCATCCCGTGAAGGCTTTCATTCACTCATGCTAATTTGTATGTCACTTCAAATAATTTTAGATACATGGACTTTGATAGCAGCGGAGTGTCCTTGCTCATGATCATTCCTAGAGCCTGTTTCGGGCACCTCTAAAGTATTCAACCTTTTCTTTATTTTGCGGTCGTGGCGGCATTGCTTTTTATTTTATTTTGCTGCCTTGTGCTGTCGTGGCGGCATATCTGCATCCAATACAAGAATTTTAATTAAGTTTAAGCAGACAATTTACACTTAGAACTCAAACAATATTCAACACTTAACATAAGTGTAATAAAAGTTTGGCAACTAAAAAATTCTAAGGTATTTTTCATGCTTCTTCCCAAGATTAAGTTCAATTTTAAGTGTGGTGCGAAAATAGAATCGGTTAACTATCATAGGCACGAGTTGTTTAACCCAGATTTCCAATTTTCATTAAGTACTAGGCATGATTTACAATGCAACTATATGCAACTACATGCTTAACAAAATAACATGAGGACTAACCCCCCACCCCCAAACTCAAGGCGGGCATTGCTCTCAATGCCTTATACAAAATAAAATATAAACAGAAAACATAAAATAAAGCAGAAAAAAATAAAGAAAATAATGGTGCTAGAAGATGCCCGAGTTGTCTTTTAACTCGGTGGACTTGGAGGAAGATGAGAGGACTAGGCGGCGAGTGCCTGGTGATTTGGCGGCGAGGCTCTGCTTCTAGTCGCGAGCTGGCTGGACTCAAATGGGAGTGGGTCTCTTTGGTTGCTGCTCCAGCTCGGTCTCTGGCCTTTCATCCTCTGGTTTAGCCGCTATCACGTGCCTCTTTTCTTTGTTACCTCGTTCGGCTCTACATCATCGGAGGAACCAAACACCTTCTCGTCAAGGGAATCGGTGGCCTGGGTTGTCTCTTTTGCTTTTGTCTCTACTGCTTGGGCGGCTATACTTTGTCTCCCTCTTATCTTTCTTGGCGGCTTGCCTCTTATAGTAGTGTCTGAATCTAGATAAATAGTTGTGAGACAGACTAAATAAAAATAATATAACTGAAAATAAAATATGGTCCTAAGCTTATTAAGATATATTCCTAAAGAAAACGGTAAATATGTGGAAAAAATAAAATTATGTTACAGCGGGTTCATTTCTGATACTTCTTATTGTCCACTTGTACCCTCCATCGAGTGACTATTCTCATGGGGGGAGTCTTTCTTCCTCGTTCCCTTGTAATTCATGTGAATCCTCCACCTTGTTTCTTTTCCTGAAGGCATGAACATGTGATTTTTAAAAATTATGTCACTATCCAACCATGTACTTACCTTATCTTGGTCGTGGTTTGTTATGGCGGAGAGTGGCTTTTACTGCCAAGCAAGCTGTTCGGGCTACAAACTGTCAGGGCAGTAGTCTGTCATAATATGGTGAAGGTCAAGGAAAAACTCCAAATCCTGAAAAGCTGCATGACTTCTCACACTGTTTTCTTTTGTCTCCTCGAAAGTCTCATGTTAAGTGTATAAAAGTTCTATAATTTACCTTTCATTTACCCATATTTTTGCTGCATTTAAGCATAATTCATTGCATTTAGGATAGATTTTTACATATACATCACAATTAGGTAAAATGGCACAGTTGCTACTGATTTTGGTTACTTTTGCAGGTATCTGCTGCGGCAGACCCAGAGCAGCAAAGGAGTAGAGGCGAATTGCAGAGCTGGAGTCGAGAATAAAAGGTTGTCGTGACATCTGCCGTGGCAGCCATGACGACAGAATGCTGAGGTGGAAAAGTGAAGTGGAGCTCGACGGATAAAGGATTTCAAGCCGGTCTGTCGTGGACCACTCCCATATTTTTCTGAGTAAGCAGAATGAAGGCCAAGCCCAAAGTTCAAGGAAGAAACTCAAGGCAAGAAAAGAGGACGAATTCAAGGCATCTACTCAGAATATTTAGTCTTAATTAGAGTTGCACTTTAATTCGAAATTGTATTCTTTCCATATTAGAAATCTTGAACCCAAGGCCTATACAAAGGCATGTAATTCGACCTAGGGAGGGATATCTCATTCCTAGCCGTCTTCCCCTAAACTCTTGTCGTTTTCCCTTCTCCATCATGTTCTAAACTCCCTCTAGGGCTAAGGGTTGATTCTGTAAAGTAATTGCAAGGATTGTATTGTTTTAGGAATTTTCTGTCAAGTAATAAAGCTTCAAGTTTATTTATTCTGGTTTCTCATATCTCACAAGAGTATCGGGAGAGCATTGTGAGGTTATCCATTTGTTTGATATCGAGAGAGTCAAGGATACGAACAGAATAAATACGCGTTTTCCAGCTTATGGTTAAACCATCTTGGCTTAGGAATAAGTACAAGGTTAAGTGGCTAAAGAAGAATTCAACAACATTGGTGTTCACCCTTTGATTTACGTCGGGAGGCATCATTCAAGAAGTGTTCATCAACAGAACTTGGGTCTAGGGATAGGACAAGTCATAACAGGGATTCTTGCCAAGCTTAAAGTATAGAGTTGTTGATCGTTGTCGCGATGTTAATAGACCTCTGTCGCGACAGGTGCTGTAACCCCCTCGTCCTGGTCTGGCTGAATGACCGGTCCGAGTGGGCCACACAGGGAAAACCGAGCGAAAACTCCCTAAGGAATTCCCCCTCGGTTAGCAACCCTATTTTTTTCGTTTTAAAAGTCTTGTCTAGATGGATATTAATCCCTAAGTGATCATACAGCGGAAAAGCATGAACGAATCAATCGAACAACTCAAACAAACATAAAACAGCCCAATTTTTAAAACTTAACTGCAGGTGTATCGATACACTTGAGGGGTGTATCGATACCCCTTGACCAAGTCAACTGGTCCAAGTCAACTTATGGAGACCGTATCGATACACCTAGGAGTGTATTGATACCCTTCCCAATTGTTGACTTCCCACGGTCAACGCTAAAGAGACCGTATCGATACGCATGAAGGCCCGTACCGATACGGAACTGGACAGTAGCTCCAGTTGCAAAAATAGTATCGATACACCTCTCAAGTGTATCAATACACGAGGCTGGAACAAGAAGGTGGTATCGATACCATACCAACCGTATCGATACCCCTGCACAGCAAAGATTTCCAAACTCAGCAGAAACGATCTAGACTCGATTCTAAATGCAATTTAGAACTCTCCTAGACCCCAACAAGCATTCATACATCATTTACATACCACTTCACATCCATTCAAGCATCCAACATGTTCATACATCATAGGAGCATGCAATTGAATCAAGATGACACTTAAACATCCAAAAACTCATGCTTCAACATTCAACATAAGACAACTCAAAGACACTTAACCAACATTCCAGATAAGCAATTTAGGCATGGATTACAACTCAAACATGGCATCACACGTCATACAAAAGCAACATAAAATGGAGTCTAAACATGCTCCTAGCAACCAACAACTATTCAACAAACCATACATGTCCCATTGCTCAAACTATTACATGTCTAACATTAAAATTCCATACTTGAAGAACTCAAGCCAAAAACCACACTTGGAGGCCCTCCACTTGCCCGAGCAACCCACGAACTAATGATCTGCAATGTTGAACAAAGAGAGCGTAAGCAATGATGCTTAGTGAGGGTAAGCTCTAAAAACAAACCTCAACATTGCAGGGTCCGAGCACGATCTAGCCAAGGTAAAACACAACCATACTAAGGGTCCACAAGAGCCATGAGAATAAAGTGCATGAGCAAAGTACATTATAATGTCATGATCATAAGCTTAACTCCACATCACATATAAACACATTCAAGCATCTCATCAATGATCATAAACTTCAACATTTTGATATACACATCAAAACAACATTGGCACCTAGCTAAGACCCGAATACGCGGATAGACACGTTGGAACTCATATCCAACAACCACATTACCTCACGGTGGGATTTCACTCATCACCGGTCTCGCGGAGGGGATTCCACTCATCCTCACGCCCCGTCGATGGGATTCCACTCATCACCGACTACATTTAAATACAATTCCGGGCGAACCCGTACTCCTCCTTGGTGACTCAACGCCACCAAGGCCACGCGCGACTTTAGACTCATGTGTACACACTAACATCCTAATGATCGATCATTTGTATTCAAGTAAACTAGTGCCAATATTTACTCACTTCACATTACTCATTTCAATCAAACTCGTGCTTAGCACGTACTCACCAACAACCATCATTATACATGTCTCAATCATCACAATTTATATCTCAACCCACATGTATAATACAATATACACAAGCATTCATACCATACTTCATACGAGACATACACAACAATATAATGAGTTCACCCAATGGCTCTAGATCAAGTTTAGGATTAGGCTACCACCCTAATCCTAACTCTAGGTGGGTCTACCAAGCCCAACCTAGTCCATATACCCGAACCAACTATTTTAAAACCTTTAAAAGCAAACAACCACTCATCTAAGCTTCCAAGCTCCAAGTAAGCAAGCAATTCCCCTTCAACTTCCCGGATTCGACCCCAAAGCCTCTTCCACGTTTCCTCTTGCTTCTAGTCAAACAAAACACATACATTACTTCCCAATTCAATGCTAATTCAACCATCAACCTACTTTGCAAATCACAACCCAATTTCCTCAAATTTCCAAACCACATAACATCTCCAAAACCCAATTTTCGGACTCCCACAACCAAGGACTGAAATACCCAATTCCAAGCACCCAAATGACTTCCAAAATATCCCAAATCACCCTCCTAACATAGGTAGACCATCAGCCCTTCAATTCCAACACTAAACCTCTCAAAAACCCAATTTTCATACTTTAAAATTTGCCCTAAAGACCCACTACGAAAATTCATCCAAAATCAACCAGATATGTTGTATATTTCATTATGATTAAACATAACCCCAAAACAATTTCTCAAAACAAATTGAAAAACCCCATCAAAACCCCAAATTTCCATATGAACCCTAATTCCCAAAACTCAATATTTTTGAAATCTAAAACAATAGATAAGTAGAGGATAGAGAGGAGGTTAAGAAAATATGTTTACCTCTCAATTTGATGTTGAAATCGATTAGCAAGGTCAATGGAATAGTAACTAGGTTTTAGGAGAGTTTGAAAATGGGGGAGAGGGTTTTGAAATTGGGAAAGGGGAAGTGAGAAGAAAGATGACAACTTTTCCATAAAAGTTGTCTTGCTTTATTTAAAAAGTGGGTAAATCACAGTTTTGGTCCCTCCCTTTTTATTAAGATTCAAATAGGTCATTATTCAAAGTTGGTTTATTTTAATTAGATTTTATTAGACTCGAACAACAACCCGGCTAACTCCTAGGCCCAAGACACGGGTGTTACAACTCTCTCCCACTTAAGGAATTTCGTCCCCGAAATTACCTGGTGGAAACAAATACGGAAACTGTTCAACCATATCTACTTTCCTCTCCCACGTGGCCTCTTCCACGCCTCTATGTCTCCACAACACCTTTACCAACTCTATGGTCTTGCCGCGCAACACCTTGCTATCAGAAGCAAGTATCGCAACGGGTTCTTCATTATAGGACAAATTCGGATTTAACTCTATCTCCTCAACGGGCATCACATGAGAAGGATCCAATCTATATCTCCTAAGCATAGACACATGAAAGACATCATGGATCTTCTCTAACTCCGAAGGTAACCTCAAGCAATAAGCTACAGGCCCAATCCGCTCAACTATCTCATACGGACCAATGAACCTGGGACTCAACTTGCCCTTCCGGCCAAATCTCATCACCTTCTTCCACGGAGATACCTTCAGAAACACTTTCTCACCCACTGAGTACTCTATCTCTTTCCTCTTCAAATCTGCGTAAGACTTCTGACGATCGGAAGCTGCTTTCAGACGGTCACAAATCAACTTCACTTTTTCTGTAGTTCCCTTAAGCAAGTCTGGCATAGGTAGCAATCTCTGACATGTCTCAGCCCAACAAATCGGAGTCCGACACCGTCTACCATACAGAGCCTCATAAGGTGCCATCTGGATACTAGACTGATAACTGTTGTTGTAAGCAAACTCAACCAACGGTAAGTGCTTCTCCCAAGAACCCTGAAAATCAATCACACAACAACGAAGCATATCCTCAAGAATCTGTATCACTCGCTCTGACTGCCCATCGGATTGCGTATGATAAGATGTGCTGAAATACAAACGGCTACCCAAAGCACTATGTAAGCAACCCCAGAACCTCGAAGTAAATCTAGGATCCCTATCTGAAACAATGGACTTCGGAACTCCATGAAGTCTCACACTTAGTGAACACACTTAGTGTTCACTGCTAAGAAGTGAGCACACTTAGTGAACCTATCAACAATCACCCAAACTGAATTCTTCTTCGAAGGAGACAAAGGTAACCCCGATACAAAATCCATGGTGATCCTCCCCCATTTCCATTCCGGAATCTTCAAAGGCTGTAGCAAACCTGAAGGAACTTGATGTTCTGCCTTCACTCTCTGACAAACCATGCAACGGCTCACATGCTCGGCTACATCTCTCTTCAAACCAACCCAGAAGTAATCATTCTTCAAATCTCGGTACATCTTGGTACTACCCGGATGCATAGAAAAGGGACTCGAATGTGCTTCACTCAAAATTTGACGTCTCAACTCGACATTCTCCGGTACAACAATTCTATCCCTAAAGCACAACAAACTCTCACCACTGAAACTATACTCAGTCGGTCTTCCTTCGGCTATGTCCTGAACATGAGGAACTAGGCTTGCATCTTGCAACTGCTTCTCTCTAATCAACTGAATCAAAGAAGGCTTCACTTGCAACTCGATGATCAAACCGCCATCATCGGACACACTCAATCTAGCAAACATAGCTCTCAACTCAACGGCCACTTTTCTACTCAAAGCATCGGCTACTACGTTTGCTTTACCCGGATGGTACTCAATGGTCAAATCATAATCTTTTAACAACTCTAGCCATCTCCTCTGTCTCAAGTTCAGCTCTTTCTACGTCATCAAGTACTTCAAGCTCTTATGATCGGTGTAGACAATACACTTCTCACCATACAAGTAATGACGCCAAATCTTCAATGCAAAAACAACTGCGACCAACTCTATATCATGAGTAGGATAGTTCTTCTCATGAATCTTCAACTGTCTAGAAGCATAAGCAACAACTCTCCTATCTTGCATCAAAACACATCCTAAAACTACGTAGGAAGCATCACTGTAAATCACAAACTCCTTACCTGAAACAGGCTGCACTAACACTGGGGCATTCGTCAAAGCTTCTTTCAATTTTTCAAAGGCCTTCTGTCTTGCATCTGACCATTCAAACTTGACTCCCTTTTGCAACAACTTAGTCAAAGGAGCAGCTACTCTAGAGAAGCCATTAACAAATCTCTTATAGTAACCGGCTAATCCTAGGAAACTCCTAATCTCGGTCACGGACTTAGGTTGTTTCCACTCAACAATATCCTCTATCTTCGATGGATCAACTCGAATGCCTTCGGCCGAAACAACATGGCCAAGAAATACCACCTCTCGAATCCAGAACTCACATTTACTAAGCTTCGCATACAACTGGTTGCTCAACAATCTCTGTAAGACAAACCTCAAGTGCTCATCATGTTCTTCTTCTGTCTTCGAGTACACAAGTATATCATCAATGAAGACAACTACAAACCGGTCCAAATAGTCTCTAAAAATTCTGTTCATCATGTCCAAGAATGCTGCTGGTGCATTTGTGAGCCCAAATGGCATCACAAGAAACTCATAGTGACCATATCTAGTCCTAAAAGCCGTCTTCGGAACATCACACTCTTTCACTTTCAACTGATAGTACCCGGATCTCAAATCTATCTTCGAGAATACTGAAGCACCTCTCAAATGATCAAACAAATCATCTATATGAGGCAACGAATACTTATTCTTCACAGTCAACTGATTCAACTGCCTATAGTCAATACACATGCGCATGCTACCATCTTTCTTCTTCACAAACAACATTGGAGCACCCCACGAAGAACTACTAGGCCTAATGAAACCACGGTCTAACAATTCTTGCAACTGACTCTTCAATTCTTTCAACTCTTTCGGAGCCATACGATACGGAGCTATCGAAACTGGATTAGACCTTGAAACTGTCTCAATCACAAACTCAACATCTCTGTCAGGAGGCAAACCCGGCAACTCTTCGGGAAACACATCTGGAAAGTCACACACTGTTCTGATATCTTTCGGTCTAGCTTCACTCATGTCCGGATTCATAACATAAGCTAAATAAGCCCCACCTTCAGAGTCCATCAACCTATGAGCCTCTAAAGCTGACACCACATTAGACAAGAACTTAACGTTCTCGCCTACTACTACTACCTCGTAGTCATCCGAAAGCTTCAAAGAAATTCTCTTTGTCTCGAAATCCACACTAGCCCGATGCTCAACCAACCAATCCATACCCAAAATAATATCAAAACCATAGAAGGGAAGTTCCATCATATCAACTGAAAACACATGACCCTGAATATTCAGTGGACACCTCCTATACATACGTCTAACCACAACGGTCTCACCAAACGAACTAGTAACATGCATACCTACATCTAAGATCTCAACATGAATATCTAACTTCTGTGCATGCTCACTCAAAATGTAGGAATGCGTAGAACCCGAATCAACCAAAGAAAGCAAAGACATAGACTGTAACTCGAAATTACCTGCTATCACATCGGTGTCGTTCCCGGCCTCTCTCTGAGCATAGACTCTCGATGGTCCCCATCGCCTCTGGCTGCACAGCCACAACATGAGCAAGGTTCCTCTGAGCATCTACCCTAGGTGCATCAGCCCTAGGCTGGAAGTAGCCACGACCGCGCCCACGGCCTCTCTAAAAATCATTAGCTCTCGCAGGAGCCTGAGCAATGTTCGGTGCCTGAGCCGCCTGATGCGGACAATCCCTCCTAAAGTGGTCCCTCGAACCACAGTTCCAGCAGGCATGGAAATTATCCCAACACTCACCAGCATGCTGCCTCCCACAACGGGTACACTCGGGCAACCGCCCTCCTCCTCTATGGCCCCTACCATGGTGGCCACCGCCACGTCTATGGTCAAACTGATGTCCGCCACCTCTGTGTCTCTTAGCATCTCTACCATCAAAGTTGTTGTGCCTCTTACCAGAATTAGATCCCCCAGAACGCTTGGCCAGCCCCAAGCTGTGCTCAATGTCCTTGGCTCTAGCAACCAAGACATCAAAGTCAGAATAATTAGAAGCTAAGGTATACCTCTTAACTTCCTCATGAAGTTCGTATCTGAAACGATCACATCGAGCCCTCTCAGTAGGTACTAACTCTGGAGCATACTGACTCAGACGAACGAAGCGAATCTCATAATCAGTCACAGATGCATCTCCCTGAGTGAGAGCCATGAACTCTCTCTTCTTCTCATCTAGGTACCTCGGTCCTAAGTACCTCTTTCGGAAAGCAGACTCAAAGAACTCCCAGTCAATCTCTGTCTCTGGAACCCCGGTAGTGATGGTGACCCACTAGGTGTAGGCATCACCCTGAAGCAATGAGATCACACAACCCAATCTACGTGCGCCCGCACAACCCATCTGAGCCAAAATACGAACTATCTTCTCCAACCATAACTCCGACCTCTCCGGAGTAGATCCTCTAAACTCCTCGGCCCCCAAGCTACGGAGCCTCTCCAACGGTAGACTAGCATCATCACACCTAGGCTGAGCTGCAGCCTGAGCTCCCGCAACTGCGGCCTGGAATGCTCCCGCTATTGCTTACACAAGCGGAGCCATGTCAATTCCAGCTGGACCTTGGCCACCTTGGCCAACTTGTGGTCCATTTCCTCCGACTCCATCCTCGCCCCCAACTTCAGGTGGAGGAGGTGGTGGTGGTGGAGGTGGTGGAGGAGCGCCAACTCCCGCGGCCACCGCCCTTTCAAGGTGAGCCTCCACACCAACTGCCGGCTCAACAGGAGCCGCAACTCGTGGTTCCTGACGAACCAACCTCGGTCTACCTCTCGGTCTAGACATCGCTCTCACATATATTAACTACAGCCACAACAACAAAACATACAAGTTGGGTTAGCAAGGCAAGGCTTCCAAGTGTTCAAGTATGTTCCCTCACTTAAAAATCATTTTTCCAATGTAATAGTAGCAATGGGACCCACACATACATGCTTTAAAATAAAACAGTCAACATACTTGTCATACAAGCAATCATTCTTGCAAAACAAGCAAACACCGTGCAATTTAATCTAAAAACTTAAACCTACCTCACTTACCTGCCCAAGGTCTCGGTAACCTTAGGCTCTGATACCAACAAGTGTAACCCCCTCGTCCCGGTCTGGCTGAATGACCGGTCCGAGTGGGCCACATGGGGAAAACCGAGCGAAAACTCCCAAAGGAATTCCCCCTCGGTTAGCAACCCTATTTTTTTCGTTTTAAAAGTCTTGTCTAGATGGATATTAATCCTAAGTGATCATACAGCGGAAAAGCATGAACGAATCAATCGAACAACTCAAACAAACATAAAACAGCCCAATTTTTAAAACTTAACTGCAGGTGTATCGATACACTTGAGGGGTGTATCGATACCCCTTGACCAAGTCAACTAGTCCAAGTCAACTTATAGAGACCGTATCGATACACCTAGGAGTGTATCGATACCCTCCCCAATTGTTGACTTCCCACGGTCAACGCTAAAGAGACCGTATCGATACTCATGAAGGCTCGTACCGATACGGAACTGGACAGTAGCTCCAGTTGCAAAAATAGTATCGATACACCTCTCAAGTGTATCGATACACGAGGCTGGAACAAGAAGGTGGTATCGATACCATACCAACCATATTGATACCCCTGCACAGCAAAGACTTCCAAACTCAGCAGAAACGATCTAGACTCGATTCTAAATGCAATTTAGAACTCTCCTAGACCCCAACAAGCATTCATACATCATTTACATACCACTTCACATCCATTCAAGCATCCAACATGTTCATACATCATAGGAGCATGCAATTGAATCAAGATGACACTTAAACATCCAAAAACTCATGCTTCAACATTCAACATAAGACAACTCAAAGACACTTAACCAACATTCAAGATAAGCAATTTAGGCATGGATTACAACTCAAACATGGCATCACACGCCATACAAAAGCAACATAAAATGGAGTCTAAACATGCTCCTAGCAACCAACAACTATTCAACAAACCATACATGTCCCATTGCTCAAACTATTACATGTCTAACATTAAAATTCCATACTTGAAGAACTCAAGCCAAAAACCACACTTGGAGGCCCTCCACTTGCCCGAGCAACCCACGAACTAATGATCTGCAATGTTGAACAAAGAGAGCGTAAGCAATGATGCTTAGTGAGGGTAAGCTCTAAAAACAAACCTCAACATTGCAGGGTCCGAGCACGATCTAGCCAAGGTAAAACACAACCATACTAAGGGTCCACAAGAGCCATGAGAATAAAGTGCATGAGCAAAGTACATTATAATGTCATGATCATAAGCTTAACTCCACATCACATATAAACACATTCAAGCATCTCATCAATGATCATAAACTTCAACATTTTGATATACACATCAAAACAACATTGGCACCTAGCTAAGACCCGAATACGCGGATAGACACGTTGGAACTCATATCCAACAACCACATTACCTCACGGTGGGATTTCACTCATCATCGGTCTCGCGGAGGGGATTCCACTCATCCTCACGCCCCGTCGATGGGATTCCACTCATCACCGACTACATTTAAATACAATTCCGGGCGAACCCGTACTCCTCCTTGGTGACTCAACGCCACCAAGGCCACGCGCGACTTTAGACTCATGTGTACACACTAACATCCTAATGATCGATCATTTGTATTCAAGTAAACTAGTGCCAATATTTACTCACTTCACATTACTCATTTCAATCAAACTCGTGCTTAGCACGTACTCACCAACAACCATCATTATACATGTCTCAATCATCACAATTTATATCTCAACCCACATGTATAATACAATATACACAAGCATTCATACCATACTTCATACGAGACATACACAACAATATAATGAGTTCACCCAATGGCTCTAGATCAAGTTTAGGATTAGGCTACCACCCTAATCCTAACTCTAGGTGGGTCTACCAAGCCCAACCTAGTCCATATACCTGAACCAACTATTTTAAAACCTTTAAAAGCAAACAACCACTCACCTAAGCTTCCAAGCTCCAAGTAAGCAAGCAATTCCCCTTCAACTTCCCGGATTCGACCCCAAAGCCTCTTCCACGTTTCCTCTTGCTTCTAGTCAAACAAAACACATACATTACTTCCTAATTCAATGCTAATTCAACCATCAACCTACTTTGCAAATCACAACCCAATTTCCTCAAATTTCCAAACCACATAACATCTCCAAAACCCAATTTTCGGACTCCCACAACCAAGGACTGAAATACCCAATTCCAAGCACCCAAATGACTTCCAAAATATCCCAAATCACCCTCCTAACATAGGTAGACCATCAGCCCTTCAATTCCAACACTAAACCTCTCAAAAACCCAATTTTTCATACTTTAAAATTTGCCCTAAAGACCCACTACGAAAATTCATCCAAAATCAACCAAATTAAGATATGTTGTATATTTCCTTATGATTAAATATAACCCCAAAACAATTTCTCAAAACAAATTGAAAAACCCCATCAAAACCCCAAATTTCCATATGAACCCTATTTCCCAAAACTCAATATTTTTGAAATCTAAAACAATAGATAAGTAGAGGATATAGAGGAGGTTAAGAAAATATGTATACCTCTGAATTTGATGTTGAAATCGATTAGCAAGGTCAATGGAATAGTAACTAGGTTTTAGGAGAGTTTGAAAATGGGGGAGGGGGTTTTGAAATTGGGAAATGGGAAGTGAGAAGAAAGATGACAACTTTTCCATAAAAGTTGTCTTGCTTTATTTAAAAAGTGGGTAAATCACAATTTTGGTCCCTCCCTCTTTATTAAGATTCAAATAGGTCATTATTCAAAGTTGGTTTATTTTAATTAGATTTTATTAGACTCGAACAACAACCCGGCTAACTCCTAGGCCCAAGACACGGGTGTTACAGGTGCTGTCGCGACAGGAACGACGACAGAAGACAAAAGTTTCTCTAACAATGCAACACCTGGACTACTGAGCAATTCAATACCGGTATATTCTTTAAATCTGATTTCTTATTCTTTTACTTTAGTTGTTTCTCAAGATTACTTCACCAATTCAATTAAACTATTTCTCTCTCTTGTGCAGAAATTCAAGGATAGAGTTATTTCCAGTCCCTGTGGAGACGATATCCGATACTCTAGTATCACTTTACTACTTGCGTCGTGTACACTTGCACTATTTGCGATAAGACTCTTTCACACGCAACATCTCCATCGGTAAAGATTTTGATGGCTTTAAATCTGCCAGCATTGACTCCTCTAAATATATGTAGTCTATGGTTGCCGAGGTTTATGCTGAGGTGGGCATGGTTACTGCGATTGTTGTTGAGGCTGGCATTATTGCCGAAGCTGTTGTTGCGGCAGGCATAGTTGATGAGGTTACTGCTGAGGCATGCGTAATTTCAAAGGCTTCTGATATTTTCGTGACATCATCAATTTCTATGTTGGCCTCACTAGTTGTTTCCGTAGCCTTGCTCTGTTCAAGTTCTGCAATTCCTCCTTGGTCAATTTCTTGCATGGGTTCATCATGTGTTGGGCAGTCCCTTGTATCCTCTTCCCTTAGGATATCAGTATCCCTAGGTCTCAATTGTCAGTGATCCATGGGTTCCGCAGCAGGGGTTTTATGTTCATCCACGGCATTTATTGGGGCAGAGTTACTCAAAAATGCATCCATTCTGGTGAGTTTTGCCTCTATAAAGGTTGACACGTCTTGAGTGAGTGCGGGGAAAGTTTGAAATGTGTCTTCTAAGGAATTTGTTTGCTCTTGAGGAGGACTACATTGCCAGGGCTTGTGTATTGTTGCAGCGGCAAAATTATCATAGCAAAAATAATTTGAGGTTGTTGATCGTACCATGAGAAATTCTGTTGCGGCGGCAGATTCTGTAGTCCTTTTTGTTGCGGATGCGGCATCTGCTCTTGGTTCCATTTTGGTTCGTCCATGTCTTCTCTGAAATGTAAGGGGCAATTTTTGAACACATGATCTCCCTCACATAGATTGCAAGAATTGTCCAACATCAGCTCTCAAATGGTTTTCCTCGACATTGTGATGCCCTTGGACTTGTAGCGTACCTGAATTATATATATATATATATACAAAAGAAGAAAAAAAGTTAAAACCCTGAAATTTAAATGCAATTAAATATAGAGTGCAGAAAACAAATCGAAGTCGCTATTGTCAATCCCCGGCAACGTCGCCAAAAACTTGTAGAGCGTTTAGGTGTTCTCTTTTTTTATGAGCGCAAGTGCACACTCATGTCAAGTTATAGTATAAAAGATGTCGAATCCCACGAGGATTGGAATAGTTCCTTCGAGTGTATATCTGCACAAGAAATTTAAATGCACAATTAATTTCAGGTTTGTTTAAAGGAATAAAACTAAAAACACAAAGTAGGGGAGATCAGAGTGATAGAATGGGACATGTAATTGTTGCTCAGTAGTGTGTAGACTGCATTGCATAGGTTAAGGTTGGATTGCGCTGCCTCGGCGGGTACTGGCGGGTGACGCAGTGGCACTTTTGCTGCCACAACGGGTATCTCTGTACTGCAACTTTTACTTGTCTGGCAAGTAAACAGAAGACGTCATGGCGGCAAGTCGGTCAGATATTCCAAGCTCGATGGGATAGTCGACAGAGATCCTTCCTATGTCTAGGCAAGGATGCTCGAATGCTCGCGTGATGTGGGCAATACCTATCAATCTCAGCGTAAACCTATCACATGCTAGTCAATTCGGTTGGTGATCCCTCTTAGCCGGTGAAACTTGTGAAGTTTTGGAACTAAGTTAGTCACGCCTCTACACGTTGTAACTGTGCTTAACCCTTTCGTGAAGTTGACACTTTCGTGCCCCCTAAATGGATTCTCTCAACTGAACGGTTAGAACTAATCGAAAGAATGAAGTGTATAGATTAAGCAAACTTGTAATATTTATTGCAAAATAACTTAACCTAATACAATCGTTTCTCATAACTACTTTACAAGCAAAAACCTAAACCCTATAGAGAACTAGAACATTAGATCTAGCCGACTCCCTCTCTCTATCCCTCTTTCTCTATGCCCATATACCATCACATTCATGGGTATATATAGGGCTTGGCCTAAAGTTAAGTCCTCCTTGGAGTAAAAGTTTTCATTGATGATAAAATAGCTTTAACATTTAATGTTTCATTCAATTCTGACTTAAATATGGACTCCTTTGGATGTTTACTTGTTCAGCAAGTAAGTATAAGCCACCTTGCTTATCGATCTTCAATCAGCTCTATACACCGCTCCAGGCCTCAGAAAAATGAAAGATTAGGCTCAATGGACTCAGAAAAATGTCCTCTATCAAAAGAGACCCATATTGACTATGTCGGCATATTGTCGTCTGGGCGACATTCTACAGCGGCGACATCTTTGGCGGCAACTGGAACTACTTTAGTAAAGCTCCTTCTACTCCCTGCTTTCATGTCCTCTCTTCCTCTGATCAGCAACCAGCATCTGAAATAGAAAACTAACTAAAACAATATCTTTTCTTAGCCAAAACGTAAAATATTCAATAAAAGCATGACAGAAGAGAAAATATTGTATAATGCATGATATACAGCTAAATATGACTAAATGAGCTTGAGAATAGTAATAATACGAGCAGAAATGTGCATAAAATATAAGACTTCTAGACACTCTACAACATACAACGTAACCAACTACATGCATAATCATAAATGGAAATGAATAATAAAACATGCTCAACATGAGAATTTAGAGCACCATGGGTATATTAACATTTAACACTTTTACTCGGATATGCAGATAGTTCTCAAAACCACTAGACACTTCCGGTAAAATCTCACATCACCGTATTCACTCGTCTAGTAAAACATAGCTTTCGATGGAATCTCACAACATCGTACTCCTCCTTAGTGGAATCTAGCATTACTAAGGCCACGCGCGACTTTTACCCCGAGTGCACTCTCATCCTATTGGTCGACCAACTATATCCAGTAATAAGATTTTACATTGTCAATAACCCACCAAACCAACACTTACCTCATGTTCTCATGGTCACAACCATAACCAACATGGGATCAATTAAAGCAATCATATGTATAACACAAGGATATTCATGGCACACATGCACTGTGGAAATCATTCATAACGCGTAGTAAAATTTTATCGAAAACCAATACTAAAATGCTTAAAACTTACTCTTGAGCTTAGATTGGCTTATCAAGCTCAATTTTAAACCCCCAAAACATATCTTTAACCAAGTTAAGGCTTATAAAACATTTCCACTCACCAGCCAACACACCAACGCTAGCCGAAACACCGATTCAAGCCTCCGAACTACCCGGTCTCGCGTCCGAAGTGCCCAATTCAATTTCCTATGATTTTAGGCAAGCCAAAACAGAACATTATGATGCTAATATACTTGTAAACCAACAGCAACTCGGAATCTAACTTCTTGCAACAAAACACATTGATTTAAACCCAAATTTCACCAAAAACCTCACCAATTTTGTTCTAACTAAGCCCTAAACCGAACTCATCGATATCAAACATCAAAACACATCAAATATCATCTAGAAACATCCCCCAACAACTAAGGAACCAACAACCATGAAATCAACCCAAAGCCAAGCCAAAAACTCCATATTTCCCACTCAAAAATCCTATTTTGACCAATTTAGGGTTCTCGTTATTAAGCCAATATTCTGACATGTTTAACCACTCAAAACTTAGTTTAAAACACATGTAAAACCATGGATAATCAAATTCACAAAAATCAAGTGAAAATACCCATTTTTCCAACCCAAAACCAAAATGAAATATAATGGATTTAGAAGGAAGATTTCATTGATGACAAGTCAAATAAGTAAAAACCAAAGTAAATGAGAAGTTACTTTGCAATCCTTGACGAAAGGAAAGGATTTGGATTGAAGGGAGGAAAACCAACGTGAAAAACCCTTTGTTCAAAATGAAGATGATAGCATTTTGTGAAAATAGCTTTTTGATTCAAAATACTTTTTTAATTTCATTTGGGAAAAATCCTCTTTTCCATTTAAAAACTTCCTTTTTGCCCAAATATACTATAAAAATCATTTTATTTAAAAAAATCCTCGAAATTAGACCTAACCAACCAACTAACCAAAACCGAACTGGAATCAGATCCGATTATTTTCCAAACCCTAAACCCGGGCGTTACAATTAATAATTAACATGAAATTTCATTTGTTCAAAGAAAGACGTGAAGAATTAAAAAGAATATCAAAAATATATTTTATATAAAAATAGTAATATATTTATTATTAGTAATGCATGTTTAAGAGAAACTATATGGAGGATGAACATTAAAAGTAGGGATAGTCACTCATTTCACTTAGACCCAACGTGTTTTGATCCGATTCGATTTTATAGTGTCAGATTTTTAAATAAAATTTTGTGGTCGGGTCGGGTTCTAATCAGATTTTCTAAGGATTAAATTCGGTCAGGTTTGAGTTTAAGATAAAAAAATATTATAGACACCTTGAAATAATAGTTTAATTTTATTGTAATTATTTAGGCACAATTGCTATAATGTCTCTCTTTTTATATATATTTTTCAATTGTTTCCCTATTTTTTTTAATAAAAATAGAATAATTATTATAATATTCTCTCTATTTGTATTTTTTTTCAATTAACTCCACCTTTTATTGAATAATAATAATAAAATAATAATTTTTATTTATGCCAGATTGGGTTAGATTCAATTTTTTACTCTAAAATTCAAATATAGTTCAGGTTCGGGTCGAACATCATAAAATGTCGAGTTGAGTCGAATTAGGGTGAATGTGCTAAATTTTTGGGTCAGGTGTGAATTGACCAAAAACCCGACCCATGTCCATTTCTAATTAAAAGTTTAAGATAATGAATGTTTGTTATATGTTTGTGTCACGAGGTCATTGAATTTTTTTTCTTCCAAAATACTTGTTTGATAAGTTATGTAGCATCATTATGTTTATACTCAATGATTTCCTCTCTCTTTTCCGATATGAGACTAATATCTTATCTATATTTAAACCGTGATATTTTACTCCACTCAATCATTTAACGTTCTCGTCACAACTTGTTTATCACACTTATTAGGGCGCTCGACATGAAACCATTTAATCAAAAAATTACTCTGATACTACTTATTACGAATCACTACTTTATTTTAAAAAAAATTATCCGATATAATGTATAACGTCACCTCTTTTATAACTCATAACCTTTTAGTCTCTTTACGATATGAAATTAATATGCACGCATCTTAAGAAAGCGTCACACAAACTTGCATTAAGAGATTTTTTATTAACTAAAAGTTTTCATTAATTCTATGAAAAATATCACCAAATAACATCGATGTAAACTTCAATAACTTAGATTCAAACTAATCGATTATTATATGAAAACAGATTATTATTAAAAAGTAATTTAAATATTATCCAAAATTTAAACTCTCAATAACTCGATGCAAGTGAAACGTTCATGGAGAATGAAATGCATTGATGTTTCTTTTTTTCCCATGCCGACATCGACTTTGCTAGCCGACATATTGTCACGAGTTCAAAGCATAATTTCAAGAAAACGACATTTTATTTAAATTTAAACCAATTGATTTACACGGATACTCGAAAGAACCCTTGTGATTTCGAAATCTTGTCAGAATCCAAGTTAAAATCCTAAGTGTAGACTTTGTTCTTTTCATTACAAAGGTCAAATTATGATTTTTGTCCTTTTATTGTGTTCAAGTTCAGAATTTAATCATTATACTTCAATTCTATTATGTAAATATATACACGGAGGAGAAGGTAGGGATTCTCTAAACAAAAAAACCTAATAACAAAGTAAGTCATTTGATATTGCATTAGTTAAAATAATTGATATTAATAATTCTCCCTAAAATAGACATCATTTTGATTGAAATAGTTTTATAAAGGTAAATGATCAAATTATGTCGAATTAAAGTTGAATATCAACAACCGATGAAGCTTGGGTTAATGGTTTTATAAAGAATGTGTGTGTTCTCTCCATATTTATTTTGGTTTAAGTCTTATTATATCCACATATTTTCGATTAGGTATAATGTCAAAAAAATACTCTTAACATTTGACTGAATAATAATTTTGGCCTCTATATTTTTGAAGCATTTTATCCTCAAAGCTTTATTTTATGTCAAAATAGCCTCATCGATGAAAACTGTTAGTCAATTAACATTAATGGCTTAAAATGATGTGACAAAGCTACATGACAGTGAACGTTGACATAGCAGTGTCATGTAGAGAAATGTGATGATGTTACATAATGACACATCGGTCAAAAATAATTTTATAAAATTGTATAAAATATAAGATTATTTTTATGATGATGTGTCATTTTGTCAAGTCATTTCAAGTTGTTTATCGTCGGTTAATTAGCAGTTTTCATCCACAGAGAAGCCATTTTGACCCAAAATAAAACGTTAAAGGTTAAAATGTTTCCAAAAAAGAATATGGACTAAAATGATTATTCAGTCAAACGTTAAGAACTAATTTTACATTATACTTTTCGATTATTAGTTAGATTGTGATTTATAATTATTGATTTCGGTTATATTTATTCAAATGTATTATATACAATTACAAGTGTAGTTAATTATACTTAAAATTTATGCTCCGAACCTCTCAAAAAAAGTAGAGGGACTAAATCCATAATTTGAATATAATAGAGGAACCAAAACAAACGTTTTGCCCAACATCATTGATGAAGAACTTCCAAGTTTCCAAATTTAACTTTGAGATTCTCAAAGAAACTGTTAAAACAGCTGTTTCACATTCGGTTTACAGACAGGAAATGAAAGATCTAAATGATTAATTATTAGTTTCAAAATACGGGAAATGTAATTTTTTAATGGAAAATTCTACAGCGTGTGATGAACATTAATGAACACCATTACACCACTAATGATGAATACCGTTGAACATCATTAATTGTTTTAAAAAATTAAAAATTTAAAAGATTAAAATTATAATTAAAATTATCTCTTAAAAAATATAAATCAAATTTAATAGTTACTTTATAATATTTTTTAATAGGTTAGAATCAAATACACTCAATTCTCTTAAACCCTAACAAAATTAATCTCTTAAAAAAATAGAAATCAGTTTATAATTTTTAATAGATTAGAATCAAATATACATGCATGTTCGCATGGTTGTCACGTCTATTAAATTTTGGTTTAAACTAATTTCTATCAAATAAATTTAAAAAACTGATTTCTATTTTTTAAGATATTGATTTTGTTAGGGTTTAGGAGAATTGGATATATTTGATTCTAACCTATTAAAAAATATTATAAAATAATTATTAAATTTGATTTTTATTTTTTAAGAGATAATTTTAATTATAATTTTAGTCCATTATATTTTTAAAATTTTAAAAAAAATTAATGGTGTTCATCGGTGTTCATCGTTAGTGATGTTCATCAATGTTCGTCGCACGTAGTAGACTCATCATTTTTAAATAGACTAAAATTGATTACAAGTTAATATTTGTTTATATATATTCTTAATTTTTTGACAATGTGTATATACTTTGTACACAAAAAGATTTAAACATGTATTTTCTAAGATAAACATATCCGCTTTTTCACTTAAACACATTTTTTGAAACACTTGTTGGAAATATAATTTTATAATAAGAATGTATGGGATTTTACATCTCAGCAACTTACAAAAGAAACATTAAATAAATTAACAAATGATTTGACTTAGGCAGCAGACACATGGATCACTTGTTCATGTTTTGTTTTTTTCTTCCATCTTCCATAGCCATTTTCTTACCATATGTTTCACGAAATCACGTGGATCCACTGCAAAAAGACGTTTCACTAACACTAAATTATAGAGTTCGATTGGAATCACATCCATTACTATTAGAGACTAATAATTTTCATCCGAAAATAATTTAAGTTTTTATAAATTTAAATATTAAATAAATTAAATCAAGCTTTTTTAAAATTTGAGTTTAAATACTTAATAGTTAATTGTATTTTTTGGTTTAATTTTAGTATCTAACTCATTGGTCAACTAATTCAGATCAAGTTTTGCCAAGACTCAAATATGGTAGCGACCCTAACTCAAGTTTTTTCATTCACAACGTCGTAATTCGAACATGTAATCTTACTTAAAGGACCTAGCACATCATCACGCTAAACCATCTGATTACTGGTTGATTCTTATATATTTAAGTTCAGTTCCTGACTCCATCATTATTTACCATACAAATTTCAGATTTTTTTCTTTCAAAAATCATTCTCTATTTTTTAAAATATTTTTTGGGCTAAAGATTGAAGTCCAAATTCAGTGTAAACAATCCCAAAAAATAAAATAAAATTCTAGATCAGATCCAGATTTATTATTATTTTAGGTGGTTGATTGAGTGGATAAAAATACATATCAACATAAATAAATAAATAAAATAGTGATAAATGTTTTTTTTATCTAAAACTTCAATTTGTAAGCTGATGTGATGACAAATTTGGATATATGCCTAACATGATGGGTGGGATATATAAATACAATGGATGGGTTGTTTTCATTGGATTTTTATGTTTCTTCGTGGAACTTGTGATGTCTAAAGTGATGTTTACCTTTGTACCATGTGCATGTGTTCTCATAAATCCGATCTTTCTTTTGTTTTTAGTATTTAACTTGGTCGGATCAAATTCAGGTTTTAGTCATTTCGGGTTTAGATTAATATCATCTTTAAGTTATTTTGAGTTCAGGTTTTTTTAGTTTGTGTCATGCATGCTTAAGGTTCGGATCAAATTATTTTGATTTCATGAAATTTTAGTTCCAAATCATTTTCAATTAGGTTGTATTGATTTTGGTTAATTCGAGTTTGGGTGGAATGAGTTCAAGTTAACATTTTTAATGTCAAATTAGGTTGATTGGGTCGGTTTCTATGTACAGATCAAAATTGACCGATCTAGAATTTATATGCATGACATGATAAAAAAGGGGTTGAGATTTCTTTTATTGATATTTATACATCGTGTATGTTGTGAACTTGGTCTAAATACTAGAATTCGGTCATTTTTAGTTTTTGTACGTTTTTATTTTTGAAATTTTAATCTTGAGACAAACAATAGTCAATAATTTCGTTACGTAAAATTATGCTATTAGATGTATTATATGTAAGTTGTAGGTTCAATTCATGTTTTTCTATTTAATCATTTCTAAGTTCTTATAATTTAGTCTTATTTTCCCTTTACCACTTTGACTAGGACTGGAATTTTAAATTTCAAGAATTAAAAAATTAAATTTGATTAAATTAAAATATAAATTCACCATTTATATATAGTACAAAGACTAATGATATAATTTGTCCCAAAAATTACACAAAAATAAACACAAATATACTAAATTAAATTATCAATATTATATATCTAATTACATCTATACAATTATAACATATAAGAATACATAAAAATATACAAATAAATAGTTTACTTTTAACACGATCTGCTCTATGTGGCACGCTTGTTGGCTTTTGACTTTTAGCATACTTGTTTCTAAGAATTTTTCTTTGTGTTGGTGATCTTTCCTTATTCCAATGCAATGACTGGCGTAGAAGATGATTTGGCAAATCTGGCGATCGATGCAAGGGAGGACGAGGTTTTGGCTGTTGACCCTGAGAAGACAGATCAAATTTCAGTGTATAAAAATTATTTTGTGGGCGCTTTCTTGACAACTAGCGTGATACATTTTGTGTCTGTTCGAGCGACGCTGGCTAACGTTTGGTATTCGGTGGGTGGTATTTCAATCTAAGATTTGGGAGAAGGTTGATACTTGTTTCGATTATACTTAACCATTGACATGGGTCGTATTGAAAGCGGGGGTCCCTGGAATTTTAACTCTTATGTTTTGGTTCTCCACTGATTACAACTAGGAGAGGATCCAAATCTTGTACCCCTAACTCACCTAAAGTTCTGAATTTTGATTCATGGCATTCCCCCTGGATTTATTACTGAGAGAATTGCTCGATTGTTGGGCGATTTTGTGGGGAATTTCTTAGAGAATGATTCTATGGCCATTTCGCTTGGGTATAAGGGAGTGTTGCGGGTTAGATTTAGCTTGGATATCCGATTGCCTTTAAAGAGACGAAAGAAATTACGTTTAGCAAACGGTAAACATTACTATGTTCGATTTGAATATGAGAGATTAATTTTTTTTGTTTCATTTGTAGGAAGTTAGGCCATGGTGAGAGCTTTTGCCCCTTGCGTGCTTCTTTGGATCCTTCTGAGATTACCATGGAGTGGGATGCTTCGTTGCATGCACAATCACGGCGAGTCGCTGCAGCGAAAAGTGTGTGGCTCCAGGAGGCGGAACTGATGAAGTCGCATCCTCGCGTGAATCCTGTACATATCAAAAAAGGAAATGATTTGTAAAGTCAGAAATTAAGTTTCGAAATCTCAGCAAAGGATTCTTTTATGGGAAAGTCAAAGGCTAGTTCTAAGTGTTCATTCTTTAATGCAAAATTAGGTGGTCTCTACCTTGGGCCCATTTTGGGCCAAACTCCTAAAGGGTATATCATGGACACTATTATAGGTTTAGTGGAGGATGAGAATCCCATCGAACTGGTAGAAGGAATTAAAAGACCTCGTATAAAAAATACATCACTAGTTGTTTCATTGAAGAATGATTCACTTGATGCTGCAAATTCTTCATCGGCCGATTGTTTTTAAAAAGTGTGGTTTTCCTTATGGCTTAAAGGTTAGTGCTTTGGGCCAAGGTGGTGGCCTTTGTTTAGGTTGGAAAACCTCGTGTGACATTACTCTTCGGTCTTATTCTACATGATACATAGATGTTTTAATTGTTGAAGAGTCTGATGGAAAACAATAGAGATTTACAGAGTTTTACGGAGCCCCTAAAGAATGGATAAGGGTTGATTCCTGGGATTTGTTGCGTTCCCTTGACGATTTACCTGTTGTTCCTTGGCTTGTTTTAGGGGACATTAATGAGATTTTGCTGGCATAAAAAAACATAGTGGGAGAGTGAGAAGTGTTCGTCAGATGGACAGCTTCAAAGTTGCACTAAATGATTGTTCACTTCATAACATTGGTTACTTGAGCGCTTGGTTTACATGGGAGAAAGGAATATGAGAGGTGACGAGCATCCGTGAAAGACTTGATCGGGGGGTGGCTAATTCCGCATGACTTGAGATGTTTTTAGATTTTCAACTTAGCCATCGAGCCCACTCCTTTTCAGACCATTGCTTGCTTCTTCTGAATACTTTTCATAGAAGGTTTGGTAATTCTCAGGTCTAACACTTTCGATTTGAGTCTGCATGGTTACTTGAGAGTTCCTGTGAACCTATTGTTTCAAGTCTCTGGGAGGAATCTTCAGGTCCTTTCTTGGATCGTCTTCTTGTTGTACGTAAGGGCCTTGATGACTGGTTTCGTCATATTACAAAATAAAAAAGATTGATGAAGGAAGATCTCTGCGTCTAAATGGGTTAGCTCCAACAGATGATAACTTGAGGGACATTGTTGACACCAAATTGGCGATGAATTTGGAGCTTGATAAGGAGGAACTATACTGAAGTAGAGAGCACGTACAAATTGGTTTCAGTATAGGGTTTGTAACACTACCTTTTTCCATAGAGCTGCCACACAAAGGAAACGCGCAAATAAAATCTCTATGTTGCAGACTTCAAATGGAGACCATGTTACGGACGAGTTTGAGATGGAAAATGTTGCAAGAGATTATTTTTTGAATTTATTTTCTACTGCTAGTTCTGGCCACTGTGCTCACATTTAGGAAGGGATTGATAGATGTGTAACTGACGATATGAACAGTGAGCTTTGTCGACCTTTTTCGCACAAGGAGATTCATGTTGTGAAATCAATGAAACCTCTCAAGGCTGCATTAGAAGATGGCCAAGGTGCATTATTTTATCAATGTTTTTGGTATATTTTGGGAAATGACGTTTTTTTATTTTTTGTATTTCAGTTTTGAAGGGGAGACTTCTTTAGCTATTTTCAATACAACTCGCATATTGCTGATTCCAAAGGTTAGTAGACCAACTCGGATGGACAATTTCCGTTCAATTAGCCTTTGCAACGTCCTCTTCAAAATTGTGGCTAAGGTCCTAGTTAATCGATTCTAAAAAATCCTACCATTTTGCATTGACGAAGCCTAAAGTGTCGTCTTACCATGGCGATTGATTTCTGATAATACACTAGCGACTTTCAAAATTTTACATTCTCTCTGTAATAAAAGAACTGGAAGGAAAGGCTATTATGCTCTCAAGTTGGACATGAGAAATGTGTATGACCGCATTGAGTGGAGGTTTGTTGAAGCGGTAATGTTGAAGATGGGATTCTCGGGTGATTGGGTATATATTATCATGGGATGCATTACTTCCGTTTCTTATTTTGTTGTTTTGAATAGCTTGGTGGGTTCTTCTTTTACTCCGTCACGTGGGCTCCGACAGGGTGATCTGCTGAGTTCGTATTTATTCTTGATTTGTAGTGAAGGTTTCTCGTCCCTCCTTTGTCAAGCAGGTTCTAAAATTGGGGTCAGTATAAATAAGAGAGCTCCCATAGTGTCACATCTTTTCTTCACGGATGACAGTTTGATTTTTGGTGAAGCCACGAATAGAGATGCCTAGATTTTACATGATATTATCTCGATTTATAAGGAGTGCTCGGGGCAAGGGGTAAACTTTGATAAATTCGGGTTACTTTTTAGTGCAAATGCTTCGGATGAAAATAAAGGCAAAGTGAGATGCATTTTGAGCATTAGCAATGGCTTTAATCCGAAGAAATACTTGAGCTTACTTGTTCTTGTAGGTCGTAAAAAGAATAGGCATTTGTAAATTTGCGTGAGAAAACAGTTGCGTATGTTTCCAGTTGGTGTTCCAGATCACTCTCCTAGGGTGGCAAAGAAGTGTTTATCAAAGCAGTATTACAAGTTGTCCCTATTTACGCTATGAGTTGCTTTCTCTTGCCTTAAACCTTATGCAAAGAGATCGAAGCTATTTTAGCCTAGTTTTGGTGAAAAAATTCTAAGGATAAAAAGAGGATTAATTGGTGCTCAATGACAGAACTTGGCCAGTTAAAAAAGTTTGATGGGCTAGGCTTTCGTGATATGTTCAAGTTTAACGTGGCTCTCCTCGCTAAACAAGGGTGGAGGCTCATCACAAATTTCTCCTCACTTATTAGCAGAATTATCAAAGCTAAATACCACCCTTCTACAAATTTCTTACATGCAACATTGGGCTCTAACCCATCATATGTTTGGCGTAGCATTTGGAGTGCAAGGGGTCTTTTAGAGAATGGGATTAGATGGAAGGTAGGTTGTGGTTCCTCTATTTCAGTTTGAAACGATTGTTGGCTTTCAGGACTGTCTCCTAGACGCCTTACCTCTGCATCGGTGACATCCATCAATTGGGTATATAATTTTATCGACCTTGAGTCACGTATGTGGAAAGTTGGTTTAGTATTGGACCATTTTTCCCTTATAGAAGTTGAGAAAATCCTTTGTATCCCTCTGGCTAAGGTTGTGCAACCTGACGTTCAAGTGTGGAGTGACGAGCATATTGGTATGTATACAGTTAGTAGTGGCTACAAAAGCCTTCTTGAAGCACCTTCAATCAATGCTGAAGATAGTACCCTCTTCAAACAGGTATGGCAGTCTAAGTGCCCTACTAAGATGAAGATACAGTGTTGGAAATTCTTAAAGAACTTCATGCCTACTAAATACAATCTTTGTGTTAAAAAGTTTGCATACGATCCAAAGCGTGCTCGATGCCAGCAAGCACTAGAAGATGTAATCCATATTATTTGTGATTGCTACTTTACTAAACAAGTTTGGTATCTCCAAAATATTCAAGACTCTTCTATAGCTAATCAATTGAGTTTTTCAGAATGGTTGGCCTCTATAATGCAATTAAATGGGAAGGTAAATCATGAGAAGGTCATAATTATAATTTACGCACTATGGTTGAATCGAAATAAGTATATCTTTGAATGTGTTTCTACTAGACCAGAAGAGGTGGTTACCTTTGTTAAGGGTTATTGTCTCAAGTTGTCCTTTCTCCGAGAACGTTTACCGTCACGGCCTAATCCTGGCCTGGTTCATTGGTCAGCCCATGCTTCTTTGTTGGATAAGGTCAACGTAGATGCTGGTTTTGATCCTATAACAAAAAGAGCATCAATTGGATGTGTTATCAGAGATGCAGAAGGGTATATATCATGGGTGTTAGTTGCTCTTTGTCTTACCATGTGGCATACTCGTTTGCGGGCGAAGCTTTAGCTGTTACTATGGGTATGAAGATGGCTTTGGATTTGGGTTTCACCTCGATCTTGTTAGAAGGTGATTTATGGGCTATCATCGCCAAACTAAAATCGAAAAAAGAGGATTTCTCTCTGGTCAGTGCATTTATTTGGGAAGCAAAATTTAGCAAATAATTTCCATCATTTTCATTTCTTATACACTCCAAGAATGGGTAATGAATTTGCACATGAATTAGCACAAATTTTTAAGTCTTTTACCGGTGATTGTGTCTGGGTTGAGGAAGCTCCCACTGTTGTTGAATTAAAAACCATGGAAGATAGAAGGTGGATCGACCCACTCTAAACCTTGGGTTTTGTTGCGCTTCAAAAAATTAAGGGTTGGTTTTCTTCGAGCTTGTTTTTCCGACCCTTAATTTCACTCCTCGCCTGCTCCTGACTGCGATTATTGGCTGCTTTTTTTTTATCTCGAGGCTAGAGTGAGGGAACTAACGAAGTAAAGGAGACCAAGACCGGCCTCCTCAACTACGAGTATGAAAACATCAAAATAGAACCAGATGAAGACATCACGAAGATGTTCGATAGATTCTCCACCATCACCAATGGACTCAAAGGTTATGGAGAAGCCATTTCGGAAGAAAAACTTGTCTGGAAGCTTATCTACTCCCTTTCTGAGTTATGGGACTCAAAAAATACCGCCATCATTGAAGCTCAAAATCTCAAAACCTTGAAGCTTGATGAACTCACGGGGTCATTTCTCACTCACCAAATCATGAAGAAAAACAAAGAAGATGAGGAGAAGAAGGAAGAGATAAGAAAGATGGAGAAGAAGAAAATCATGGAGCTAGACATCAACGCGAGTGTCGTTGCTCTCAAATCCTCCACATGCCAACATGTTTATTCAAGCGATGAGGAAAGTGAAGATGAAGAGATGACCATTCTCTTCAGCAAATTTGTTCAGTTCATGAAAAAGGAGAAAGAAAAATCAAAACATGAATCGAAGAAGAAGATGAAGGATTCCCACAAGTCCAACAAAAAGGGATCATCTTCAAAGAAAGCATATGTGGCGACATGGAGTGATGAAGACTCCACCGATGATGAGGTAGCCCACCTATGTTTCATGGCCTTCAATGAGGGGGAGGTAACTTCTAACCCATCTTATTCAAATTCTTATACTATTGATGAGTTACAATAAGCCTATGATGAATTGGTTTTTGAATTCAATGCTTCATTTTCGAAAAACAAGAAATGGATTTCAAAGTTAAAAACTGAAAATGATTTGCTTTCTAAAACCAATTTAGAGTTTGAAGCAAAAATTAAAGGTTTTGAACTTAAAGTTTCAAGTTTACAAGAATTGCTTCAAACAATTGAAAAAGATCATCAAAAGGAGATTGATGATCTTAAGAAGGAAAAAGATTTGATTTTCAATGAACTTCAAAAGAACAACAATTTGGGAAAATAAAATTTTTATGTTAGACAATCTAGTGTCCCTAGATTTTTGAATGGAAAGGTTTTTAGAAGTATTTGGGTCCCAAAAGGACTAAGTACTTCAACCAAAAAGGATGAAATTGAAAAATGGATTCTTAGAGGGGACTAAACTTTGTGCTACTAACATTTATGGATCCAAAGCAATTTGGATGCCAAATTTTGTGTGATTGTCTTATTTTAGGTGTGATGGAGAATGATCAACAAGTCAAATATTGAGGGGAGCTCCACACACACAAGGAAAAACACTTGAAGAATGAAGGCTTTACATCCTCCTTGAGTTCAAGTGTTGGTAAAATCTAGTTGTTTTATTTGTTTAATTTGATTTACTTTTAATTCAACTAGATTATCATGTGTTGAACTAACAATATTTGATGTTTTGAGTAAGATGAGCCAATTTTAAAAAATATTATTCTTGTCAATTTTTTTTAACTCTCCATTGTTAAGGACTTCAAAGTTTTCAAACAAAGTTTTGAACCATTTTTGATATAACAAAAGGATGAGTCTACCACGTGCGCGAACACCGCTGAACACCACTAATGTTGAACACCGCTATACACCATTAAATTAATTAATAAATATTTAAAATTTCAAGGACTCATCATATAATTAATAATTATTTTTTAAAATTCAATTATATTATTATATATATATATTAAAATTTTATTTTTTTTAATAAGGGTAAACTATATATTTAGTACTTCACTTATTTTCATATTTCTATTTAACCCTCATTATTTTAATATTATTTCAATTTGACCCTATTCTTTATAAAAAAAATATTTTAACCCTCAACCTAAAAACCTAAACTATTAAACCTTAAACTCTTAAACATATACCCTAAACCATATACCATTAAAAATAATTTCACCATCATCGATTCAATTCAATTCAATGAATTGTTGAATTCTCCTAAAAAAATTCAATTAAATTATTTTTCTCGAATTCACGACTGATTGCAGGCCTCGTTGTAACCCGCAACCAAAGACCTCACAGGGTAGTCCTCCTAGCCAACTTTTAAACACAAAACAACACTTTTAAAGGTACAAGCTAGAATTACAACTGTCATTGGACTTGTTACCTGAAGCTCTATTGTTACAAATGGAAAGGAATTGAAAATTTTGCAGGTAGAATCTGGGTTTGGGGATGAACTTGAACTGTAACAATAATTTGATCAAAAGAATGTTCAAGTTTCAAGCCAAGTCAAGGTCCCCATAATAAGATATTTGCTCGGCAATTCCCCAGCTGATGGTGCAAGGTATGTAATTTTCTTCTTGTAATCTACAAATTGTGACTCAGAAACGTAAAAGAAGTTATAATTAAAGTGATTATCAAAGCTTAGTATTCCAACCTCTGAATATCAATGTCAGTGATGTAAATAAAGCCAGAAACATTACTACAACAAAAAAAAAAGTAATCCAATCGTTAGTAGGTTGCTCGATCAATCAATTTGTAGTCGTGTAAGCTAACAATGTATTATTTTACACATGAAAAAATGATCCTTGGAGGATCATAACCATGTATTCCTTTGCGTCAAACAAAGGTGCCGGACATGGGCATTTTAAGGGAAATGAAGAGTCAGAATAACATAGAATGGTACTGAGGTTAGATTTATATAACAAATTGAAAGTAGTGGTTGTGGCAGCAGTAATTATCCTTGTTTGTATATTGCACTGTAATATTGGAGTTGAATAGTTTCACCATCATCGATTAATTCAATTCAATGAATTGAATTAATTATGATTAATTGTGATGGCCTCGTCATCTCAAATAAGATGATAGTGTTAATTCTAGGAGATTCAAGTTTAATTAATTTTGATGTATATAAAAAATAATTTAATTGAATTTTTAGGAGAATTCAATAATTTATTGAATTGAATTGAATCGATGATGGTGAAATTATTTTTAATGGTATATGATTTAGGGTATAGATTTAAGAGTTTAAGGGTTTAAGGTTTAATAGTTTAGGGTTTTAGGTTGAGGGTTAAGGGTTAAATTATTTTTTATAAAGAATATGGTCAAATTGAAATAATATTTAAATAATGAGGGTTCAATAGAAATACTGAAATAGGCGAGTTACTAAATATATAGTTTACCCTTATTAAAAAATAAAATTTTAATATATAAAAATAATTTAATTGAATTTTTTAAAATAATTATTAATTGTATGATGGGTCCTTGAAATTTTAAATCTTAATTAATTAATTTAATGATGTTCAGTGGTGTTCAACATTAGTGGTGTTTAGCGGTGTTTGTCGCACGTTGTAGAATTTTTCATAACAAAAAAGGTGAGAATGTCTTTAATAATTGAAAAGGGGAGGTTGTAGAACTAATGTTTTGATATAATAATTGAAAAATAGTTTTGGACTAAATTGAATTTTTTTTCAAAAATGTCTTTAAGTCCAAACAACTTAAAAATAAGTTTAAGGATGTTTTAAATGGTTTTGGCAAGGTTTGAAACGTTTTTAAGTAGCCAAACCAGGGTATTTCAAGGTACCCATTTAGATACAGGCTAAATTGTATCGATACATTTTGAAACTGCCAAAACACGTACCGAAATAGGGTTTGCCCGTTTTGATACGGAGGGTTTCGGTTTCGAAACACCCATCTGGTGTTTTGATACGTCCAACGGTCAAAATCTCTCTAACGATCATATTTTCCAACGACTTTTTAAATGCAGCTCAACGGTCACTTGTACCGAAACGGTTTGTAATCGTTTCGATACAGCTCAATATCGTTTCGATACGGCTTGTTGCATCATGCTTCAACGGCTAGTTCTGAAGAATGTCGTTTCGATACGGGCTCGTATGTTCCGATACAGACATCACCAAAACTGCATTTTTGGTGGGAAATAAAGTCTCCAACGGCTCTAATTCAACTCCCAACAGTCTTCAACGGCTAAAAACTCAATTAGGAGTATAAAATGGACCTCCAAGCATCAAGAGATTGTTAATGCTTCAATTGTCAACAACATTATGAGGAGAGTTTGTCTTTAGAGCAAAATTGTATGTATAGACAACACTTGTGAGCTTAATTGTCAAATTTGCTCAAGTGTATAGGTTTTGGGTGAGTACTTAGAGTTGCAAACATATACCTATTAGAGGGATTTCTAGTTTGGTTTGAATTTCTCTTGTAAGAGAGTGTTTGATCAAGCTTTGAGTAGAAAGCTTGATCGTTGTAACGGTTTCCTCCTAAGTCGAGTTAAGGGGACGAAATTCAATAGTGAATCTGGTTGAAATCCTTAGTAGGAAGATAAGGTATTGGATGTAGACCTTGGTTAGAAGGTTGAACCACTATAAATCCTTGTGTTTAACTCTTATATTTTTAGCTTCCACAAAAACACCTAAAATCCAATTTTCTCCACACTTGGCAAGCATTTTGGTTGTGACCATCGAGCCCAACAAGAATATGCTTTGATATCATGCGAAATAAGAGACTCTAAAATTAGCACAACTGATTTCATCCTTTTCTTGTTTTTTCCCTTTGTAGTGTGTGTGAGAGAGACATCTAAATATAACTTAAGAAGAATTTGGTAAATTTATAAAGCTCAATAAAAATAAGATCTTAGTCAAAAGCTAAAAGAAGATGCATTGATCCCATGCGGAAAGCCATAGAAGATAAGAGACTCTAAAATTTAGCACAACTAATTTCATCTTTTCTTTTTTCTCTATATAGTGCATGCGTACTTGCGTGTGTGTGAGTTTGAGAAATCTATAAAGCTCAATAAAAATAAGATCTTAGTCAAAAACTAAAAGAAGTTGCATTGATCCTGTGCGAAAAGCTATGAAAGATAAAAGACTCTAAAATTTAGCATAACTGATTTCATCCTTTTCTTTTTTTTCCTTTATAGTGCGTGCGTGCGTGCACGCGTGCGTGCATGAGTTTAGAAAATCTATAAAGCTCAATAAAAACAAAATCTTAGCGAAAAGCTAAAAGAAGATGCATTGATCTTATGTGAAAAGCTATGAAAGATAAGAGACTCTAGAATTTAGCACAAGTGATTTCTTCCTTTCTTTTTCCTTTGTCAATTTCTAACTTTATAGTGGTAGCTATTTTATATACAAAATATCTAAATAACTTATAATCTTCTAATAATAATTAGAAAAAACACATAATTAAGTATGTGTCATGCAAATTAAAATTTTCTTATTTTCAAAGAATCTTACTTTGTTATCATTGTAATTTTATTCGACTTGACAAGAATAGTCTTTGTTTATATTGTTAAATAAATAAATAAAATTATTCGTGGTTCATACAATAATAATAAGCTTAAAGTAAAATTTAAAATGTTTATAAAAGAAAATTGGATCGTTTTATTATTTAAATAATTTTTATCCAAATATTTTTTTTTAATTTTAAATAATATTTATGTTAAAGGTTTAGATTTTTGCTGTGTAACCATCCCAAGGTGTAATGTGTGTAATGTGGTGGTTGATCACCTCTTTCTTCATTCATGGGGCTTAAATTTTTCTATCAATTCATGGGAATGAAAAATATTTCACGATCTCTCCGAAAAATACCCATTGCAAGGAGAATTTGTCACTACTTTCAGCATAATGCCCTAATTTTAATAGAAAAAATCTCTTTAAATATTAATCTTTTGTTGTATTGACAATATATAATTTTATATATTTTGATAAATCACATGACACATCAACAAAAATAAATATTAATCTTTTTGTTGCCTATAAATTTTTTTTTACCGAGACTCCTTTTCTTTTCATATTTATATAAACTTAAAGACAAAGCTAGGTTCAAATATTGGGAGAGACAAGAGTCTATGAAGCATTTAAATCTCAAGATTTGAAGGGGTAAAAACCTTACTTAAGTAATATTTAAACTAAAGATGACCTAAGTGCTATTATGCCAAAAAAAATTCGGAGGAGGCAACAACCTCTCTCACGCTATATAAGGCTTCGTCCATTTATGAACCCAACTAGTAGCTACAATGGGAAAGATGATGATGTTCATCTTAAAAAACCAAGCTTCAAACACATATGCATGCAAGATATTTGTGCGTTGTCAAATAATTAAGAAAAAATATAAATAAATATTATCTTATAATTATACCGATATATTAAATATATATAGGGAGAGAGATATAATTTATTGCAAGGAAAAGCTTTTTCATTAAAATAGAATACCAACACAACTTCCAAGTATTTGACCATTGACCACAACATGCATTTTCCTTGAAGTTTCTGCATGTGACTCCCCATGTAGCAAGCCAGTGTAATGGCATTTTGAACTCTATTATAAATATTATTTCAATCAATATTTACAAATCTAAATCCAATGGTATCGTATGCATGTGACATCGGGGGTCCACTAGGGTTTTCTCTTTTCAACTTTTGAAATCAAAGTAGCAAAGTATCAAAGCCAAAAATCATGGCTTAGGTGCCATATTAAGTTACATACATGCCATGACATGTGGAAGCAAGCCAAAAAATTGAGGATTATAATGAAGGGAAAACCCAATATAGAAAGGGTAGGTGCCCTTAATCATACAAGACATCCCTATTTTTTTTTCTTTTTCATATTTCTTTATGATGCTTAAAATACGAGAAATTTTTAACATGTCAACAGTTTTAGTGTTTTTTTCATTCAAACATACTCAATTTTTTTGATGAGATCTAATTAAGGATGAAGCCCTGAATTGAATTACGATGTTAAAATTTTAAAAATTCTATAAAAACATTTTTAAGTGAATATGAACAAACTGTGAGGATCAATTTTCTTTTAAGGATGTTAATTATAATTTAAAGCAGTGTCAATTATCTTTTAAAGTGATGCTAATTTTATTTTTAATATTTTTATATAGAAATTTTTGTTTTTCAACATTTTTGGTGTCAAGTGACACATCTTTGCTTAAGTTGGCTTCGCCAATAAATCTAATACATAAATACTAATATAATCACACACCATAAAAACAGAATTTGTTCACTTTCATCTCAACAAGTGTCCCAGTAGAAAAGCAGATGATATTCATCCTAAGAGACACAGGTTCAAGTCACTTTGTCTACATAGTGTATGCGCATTGTCAAACGATTAATAATATCTATAAACAATTACCACCTTATAATTACCTTTAGACTATTCAAGAATCAAAATTACTTTGTTTCATTCCCTCCAATCCTCTTTGAAATTATGTGCCCCCACACACAAGTAATGCAAAGACCCCATTTCATCACTGCGTATCTTCCTCAAGGTTATATTTGTTACATGGTACATTGGTAGTCAATTAAAGAAGTCACACTTTAAAAAACAAAAGGTTGTACATTATTTGAATATCCAATTAAATTTTGAAAAGTATAATATATTTTTATAGACATTGGTAATAAATTAATTGATTATTTTAGATTAGACACTTTAAAAGTAGATTATGAGGCGATTATTTTAACTTAATTTATTTTATTCACAACATCAAAATTTAAATCCTTAATTTTAATAGTTAAAAAAATATATTAGCCGCAAAATAAATCCAACCATTTTAGTTCAAATTTCAAAATCCCCAACTATCAAAAGAATCACACTTATCTAATTTTTTAAATTTTAATTTGGTTCATTGGCGTTTGAAAGAGAACGCTGAAAGGATATATGAAACTCGTTTTTCGGCGGAAATTTTGTTTTTTTTTTTCTTTTGCGGGTAATTGAAGTAGGATGTAAATATTCTGTCTCTTTTCGGTGTCTCTACTTATGTTCTCATGTTTAAAATTATATTTAGAGTTTAAAATTTTAGGTTATGGTTTAGGGAATTTAAGGTAAGGTGTATTTTTTAGGGTGCAGGATTTAGGATTTATAATTTAAACTTAGGGCTTGAAATTTATTTTTATAGTGTTTTTTAGTGTTGGGCATAAGTAGGGTCACCGAAAAGGTAAGAGGATTTTTATCTATAAGGAAAGTCAAGTGTAATTTGTAGAAGCATTTATTTATTTAGTTGTTTTTTTATTTTATTACAAATTAACAAATACCATATTATTTAGGGTAAAAAAATAGAAATGGTCACTAAATTAAGTAAAAAAAATAAATTTTTAACCACTAAAATTTTAGAAGCTACAAAATAATCAGTAAATTTATAAAATTATTATAAAAATGGTCACTACACATTTTGAAATAGCATGGGCGGAGCCATGTTTTAGAATTTAAGGGGTAAATATAAATGTTTGAAAGTGGTGCGGGTGGATTGCCCCTCCCCACACCCATATAACTCGTCCATGTAAAATAGTGATATTTTTATAAGTTTAAGGAGTATTTTATAACAGTTCGATAAGTTTTAATAACCATTTTGTAATAGTTTGATAAAATTCATTGACCATTTTATAATAATTTTTTAATCAAAATAATTTATAATAGTTCAATAGGTTTAATTATCATTTTATAATTTTGAAACTTTTGTGGACAAAAAATCATTCTTACTTAGTTTAGTGACAATGTGTTCACTCTACCCAAATATTTAATACACAAATCACCCTGAACATATTAATTTAATCAAAATGGTCCTAAACTTTATTTGAACAAATTATCTCTATAAATTGAAAACATAACAGAAAATGACCCTTAAAATTAATGGCGTTATTTTTTTTTTATATTTTATCGACATTGACCACTAAAGTGGTGATATTATCGACAAAGGAAAAAGATTAAAATATATTTTTAAAAGCCAATGTATTAATCTTAAGAGCCAGTTTTGTCACGTTTTTATGTTCATAAGAATTAAGCTAATTTGATCAAAAATACTAAGTTCAGTGACAATTTGGTAGGAATACAAGTCCAAGATTTATTTAAACAAACTTTATTTTTTTAATTTTAGATATTATTATAAAATAAAAAACATCAAATTTTATTGGCATTGAATTATATTTTTTTGAGTGATTGAATTCATCTACTATAATTTGATCATGTCTATTCATTTATTTTCTAAAATGTGTATTTTCATAGTCCAAATAAGATAATTCATCGGATGATTGGGTTTGATTTGAATGTCTTCATGTCCAAACTTATCGCGCATAAGTTGCAAAATTGATCACTATTTCGTGTGTTTCTCATAATGCGATAATTCAACTAATTTTCAATCTACCAGCAAAGAGTTAAACAACATAAATTAAATAATTTTATCGTAAAATTAATATGATAGCTGATGGTATGGTTGGAATTATAATTTTTACAAATTTCCGTTTATCTTCTATATTATAACTTTTGATATATTTCGTAATTTTATTGATAGAGATATAAACCCTCCCTACATGGCGGCAGTTGTACTTGTACCTTAATTTTTGACTTGTGCCTCTTTTATATTAAAAAATTTAAATCTTCTAAAGCTCCCGCCATTTCACTAATTAAGCTGTCATTTTCAGCCATTGTCCCCCACCCTTTTTATTTTTTTTTAATTAATTTAAGTGAAAATATCTTATACACTGACGATGGAAATAAAATGCTTCTACAAATATTTTAATTTTATAGGTTAGGATTTAATATAGGGTTTATGGTTTGGGAGTTTATGTTTAGAGTTTTAAAATTTAGGGTTTGTATTTAGAACTTAGAGTTTAGGGTTATGATTTAAAGTTTAGAAGTTAGGGTTTAAGTTTTAGCGTAATATGTTAGAGATTGAGGTTTTTACCTATAACTCTAAAATTTTAACCCTAAACTCTAAATTCAAACCACAGTCCCTAAATTCTAAGCACATAAACTTGAACTTATAAAGTATGAACTCTAAACTAGATCCTTACCCCTTAAAATTAAGGCATTTGTGAAAACAAAATGTTTCTGCCGTATATAATTACTCTTGATTTAATATTCTTTATTTATTTATTACAGTTAGCTTTGTTTGGCGGGAAATTTGGTGAACCCAATTTAATACTGGATTTCAAGTCCGGGACATTAACGCGCCGTAACGGCGGCGCTGTTGGCGAGAAACGACGGTGACGGTGGAAAAAAGACAGCCGTTAAAAAAGGCGGGAAAAGGGGTAAGGACATAATGACAGTTAAGCTTACTGAAGCCACGTCATCTTAGATTCAGATTTCATGATTTTTCCATGACGAGTGTTTTGTTACTGTCACCAGGAAATAGAGGAGATTATTTGATCTATCGCAGTAATTTTTTTAATTAGTCAAGTTAAAAAAAATTATTTTATAACTTAATTTTTTTTGAGTTGAGTTGTTTAAGTTTTTGTTCAAATTTAATTGTAGACATTTGTAATATTATGATACTAATTAGTTTTAATTTAAACAATTTTTTACAACTATATACAATACAAATATATATTTTCGGGATGAAAATCCTCTACCACTAATCAAACTGAATAATTCAATTTCTTTAATCGAATCAAATTTTACTCACTCTTACCAAAAAGTTCACAGAGGTTCCGTGACACCTAGGTTAGACATCTAGGACCAAATTAGCACTTTATTAGGCAAGAGAAAATTAAATGGCACCTTAAAATTGAATTTAAATCATAATAAATGTGGACTATAACTAATATAAGAATGGCAACATGTAAGACATTTGTAATTTTTGAACTACCCAAATCGTGCATCTATTTAAATATCGAGATTACAAATCTGAATGTGTTTAAAATCATAAATTATTTTAGTATTACTATTTAAATATGATTTAAATATTATTTACCCTTCATATACTTAAATTCACAAAAAATGTATTGAAAATTTTAAATTTTATGTCAAATATCCAAATATGCAAAAAAAAAAACAGAGATTCAAATTCGGGTTATAATTTTAACATTTGAATCCCAAAAAAAACATAACAATTGTCTGCATTTATCCAAATTCGCAAATTTTCATCCCTTAGCTCACATGATATTTAGGTATGATATTTTTTATAAGGGAGAAGGTTGTTCTAATTCGAACCCGAAACTTAATGTCACTAAGTGTTTAACAAACTTTTATCATTTATCACTAACATTATTTAGTAACTTGAATGTTCAAAAGTGTTTGTGGATTTTTTCTTAAACGTTATTAAGCATGTGTATGCAACAACAAAAAATAACGATTAAGAGACTCACTCACTCAAATTATGTGTATTAAACATATCGGTTCAGATTAGTTAGAGAAAATTCCTGAACAACCAAAAAGGCCAACCAAACAAAATAACAACAACGGTAAAAATTACATTATCAGTTTAGCAGAAAAATAATAATAATGTTGTTAGTTTAAATTTATTAATAGCATCATAAAATTTGGAAACCCAAGTTATATGGAATTAAAAATAAAAAAAATATATCTCAAACTTTAAAATGACTAAAATCAAAAGGATTATTATCCCCTTTTCTCTCTCTATATATATATATACACTGACGGTAGAAAATAAAATTTTCATAAGTGGATTGTTTAGGGATTTAAAGTTTAGATGTTAGTATTTGGGTGATAGGATTTAAAATTTAGGGTTCATAGTTAGAATTTAGGGTTAAAATTTTATAATTATATGGTTAAAAACTTAAATTTTAAATTTTAACTAAAAATAAAGATGCTTATATAATTTTTTTTATACATGCAATATATCAAATATTCACCCAAATCAAAATTGAACATATCAAATCTCTTGTTTTACGTGATTTTAAGAGCAAGGCTTTATATTAACTTAATGCATTTAAATTTTGCTTATAACTTTAATAAGTTTTAGAAAATTATTATTATGTTTTTTATGAAAAAAAATTATGTTCAAACTTTAAATATTATATTATTAAAAAATAATCACAAATTATAAATATAAAACATAAATTAGATAAAAAGAGGCCAAAAATTGCTTTCAAAATAATCTTGCAATTATTTCCCCCCGAAATCTTTGACATTCCTTATAGCTAAAGTTGTTTTAAAGGAGTGGAGTGGCTTATCACTTATCTACTATACATTTTTATTTATGATTTATGTGCGTGATGGGATTTGTGAACCAACACTATGATTAGTATATTTTGACTCAACATCTAACTTTAGATCAAATCCCAATCTAACGGGGGTTGCAATTCAGAAAAAGATAATCTTTAATTTAAAAATTTAAATTCGAGTAATTTTATTTATAATGTGTGTGTTTTATCGAAATATTAAGAAAAAAGTATGAACAAATATTATTATGTAATCACCTTAAGATTATTTTAAAAAACTTTAGATCAAATTTAATTTAATAATATACGAAGATAACCAATTAGCATTCGATTTGATGTTATGACTTAAAATAAAAAATTTGATTTTTGATATTACGTATGAAACAAATTAAATTAAACATATCATTTTTATAATAGACATTTTGTAATATATAATTTAGATTAACCAATTAATAAGTCAAGATATCTATATATATATATATTAATAAAAAAACATCTACTAATTGATCATATTTATTAAAAATTAAATTACACTCATGAAATGGAAGGAAAACCTAATGATAACAAATAATGCATGGAGGGATGGCTTAATGATTATGTTTTTCTACTTTAATTAGTGGCCTTTAAATGCGGCTGATCAATGCCTATGTAATTGTGCCCTCCAGTCCTACATGCAAAATCACGCAAACCATAAAAAAAATACATGCATACACACAAGTGGGACATCAATTATCACCAATTTTTTGAAACTCGTTGAAGTGTCTTACTGCTAAAGAATAATATTTTCTCATTTTAAGTGATATAGATTCAAGCATATTTATAAGTGTATATAAGGACGGACGTAAGATTTAAAGTTAGGAGGGCGAATTTAAATTTTTTTAAGAAGGACAAAATTATAAAAAATTAGGGGGTGAAAATAAATTTTTAATAGAAAATATATAAAAAATTTAAAAGTTTTTTAAATCGTATAAGAATTTCAAAATTTTAGGGGGACGGCCACCCCGCCAGCCCCCTCGACCCATCTTTGTGTGTATATACTTTTTCAAAAGATTAAAAATAAACAACATATACTACCCATATAAGAATATTCATAAGAAAAATATCACTTATCTCTTCTTTTGAATGGGAGTGAATAATGAATGTTTGGGATATAAATCTAATTGTCCCGCCTTACCAAAAAAAATACATAGCAATGGTAAGATTTTGAGTTTCTCAATGATTGCAAGTGTTTTTTTTTTTCAAATGTTTTTATTTTGAAATATAGTTAAAAATTAGTTTTAAGTAGAAAAATATCACGAATATGTAATAGAATAAAAAATATGGGTTAACGAGTAAGTTTGCCGCTGAAGTAAACTTAAATCAGTAAGTTTTCATTTACTTTTTAATTGCATTGATTTTATCATCGAAGTCATTTAATTGCACCAATTTTTTTTCTTGAAGTCATTTATTTTTGTTGATTTGAGTTTGTTTCAGAGACAAAATTAATGCAATTAAATTTTGCCGAGGGCAAAATTGATTCAGTTAAATTATGTCGAGGGAAAAGTAGATGCAATTAAAAAGTATGAGCAACATTGTTGATCCATGGACAAACTTACCCCTCAACCCTATATTTTATAACTATTTGTATTTGATCCATTTACCAATTGATATGGATTGAGTATTGTAGAGACTCGTAATGAGAACGATTTTTTCAACCAATTTACTTCATTCACAGTGTTAAAATTTAAACCTATAATTCCACCATTCATAGTGATATAGAAGGATTATAAATGATGGTTGAAATGGCAAATCATAAGAAATTAGAAATAAACCCATAAAAAAGTAGTGATTTAGACGTTATTATAATGAGCTTTCAAAATATGCAATTATACCAAAAATCAAACAATGGACTTTGACTTCAATTATATCCGTTTATTATTACCCCTTTAAAGGGCAAGGCTTCCCAACTTTTATCAGCCATTTGTAGAGTCAAAACCCCATACTTCTGTTCTTTGTTGTTTTGTTTTTGTTTGTTTTTCAATATAATTTTGGCTAAATGATTTTAGATTCTAGTGTTTCGAATTGACTTAACATTTTTCAATTTGATTGGTTAAATCAGCTAAACCATTTCTTTTTGCTTTTATCTGTTTATTCTTTACTCAGTTTATTTTAACCTTCAACAAAATTAAATTAAACATCATAACTGACTTGACAAAAACTATTAATTAAGCCGGTTTAACCCGTTTGAACAACTATTGCTCACTCCTCATAAAAAAATAAAAAATGAAATTATTAAGTTGGTTATCTTAATACAACGATTGATTTTAGAGGATGTTGTTTATTTTAGAAGATTCAAGTTTGATTAACTTTGTCTACAGTATGTATAACTTATTAAAAGATTAAAAAAATATAAACATATAATATCTTGTACTCACGTAAGACAATTTAAAAATAAATAATTGATATGGAATTGAACATGATTAAATTCATTTCATGTTCTTTACCTTACTTCATTTGCAAGTTACTACTCACTTGATTGATTCATGATTTTGATACTATCCCTTTTGCAGCTATAAGCTGCCTACCACTGTACATACAAAAAAAATTTGAAAAAGAAGAAGAGATAACTATCAAAATTATATATGAAATTTGGTTAAATATACAATATTATATAAAATTTTAATTTTGATGTGTTTATATACATCAAATTTTAATTTCACTCATTTTTCACAATTGATTAAAACAATTATCGACGTAACATCGTTTTTACTTTTTACGTTTGAAAATTGTATAAATAGTATATTTATCAAATACAAAAAAATAGATAGACGTATTATCAACAGATAGTGGAGTGAGGTGATATATCCTTTTAAGTGTAATTTTAATGGATGAGTCTACCACGTGCGACGAATATTGATAAACATCACAAACGATGAACATCGATGAACACTATTAATTTTTTTTAAATTTAATAATTAATTTATAATATTTTTTAATAGGTTAGAATCAAATATACTCAATTCTTCTAAACCCTAACAAAATCAATCTCTTAAAAAAATAGAAATTAGTTTATAATTTTTAATAGATTAGAATCAAATATACCCAATTCTTATATTATTGATTCTAACCTATTAAAAAATTATAAATTGATTTCTATTTTTTAAGAGATTGATTTTGTTAGGGTTTAGGAGAATTGGATATATTTGATTCTAACATATTAAAAAATATTATAAAATAACTATTAAATTTGATTTTTAGTTTTTTAAGAGATAATTTTAATTATAATTTTAGTTCTTTAGATTTTTAAAATTTTAAAAAAAATTAATGGTGTTCATCGGTGTTCATCAATGTTAGTCACTCGTTGTAGAATTTTCCAATTTTAATTCTGATATTGTGAATTAAGCAAATGAGTTGAGAAGATTACTCTTACAATAAGTCTCTATAATATTTAATTTAAATTAGTCAATCAATAAGTTGAGAGGACCGCTTCATAATAAACCTCTATTAATCCAAATTAATTAACTAGTCGTTAAATACCAGTGATTATACAAAGAATAAATAATTAATATTTTGATCTCGAACATATAATCTTACTTAAGGGACATGTTGTCTTGTACCGCTAAACCAGGTGATAGTTAATTTTTTTAATGCCTCAAAAGTAACCCTGAAACCTTAATAAAAGCGGTTTGTCTTCAACATTCTCTACTCATCTCCTCTCCCAGTCTCCCTTTCCTTCCATTTCTTTTCTCTTTCCTTTTGGGTCCCTCTCCCTTTCTTAAAAGCCTAAACTTTGGGTCCTCTTCTTCCTTATATCTTCACTCCAAAGCAAAATCCTTTTCCACTCCCCCTCTGTTTTCCTCTGTTTTCTGGTCATGGCTGAGCTGATGGACGACGCCGAGTTCTGGCTGCCGGCCAAGTTTTTAACCGACGACGATGGGGTTATGAAGAAAGTGAATCTCAATAACGAAAACGCTGCAAAAAACGAGACTGTGTTCCCTACTGAGTTCCCTTACGAGTTCGACTCATTCGACTCTGTTGTCGAGTCCACGGAGACTGAGAGTAGCGACGAGGATGAGTTTCTCGCTGGATTCACTCGCCGTCTCGCTTACTCAGCGAGTCAGAAACTCACTGTTCCTACTCTTTCCCTGGACAAAAACGAGGTACAATGATGTTGTTTTTCGTTTTCTTGAGCTGATTTTTAATCATTGCTCATCTGGGTTTGTTTTAAAATCTAGAAAAACGGAGCTTTGGCGAGTTCACCACGCTCGACTCTGAGTGGACTCGGATGCTGGTCGTCTTCAAGCAACAACAGCCCCAACGGACCTTCTCAAGTTCCTTCTCCACCAACAACACCCTTTTCTGCTCAAAACGACACTTGGGATCTCATTTCTGCCGCAGCTGGCCAAGTTGCAAGGCTCAAAATGAGCCACGAAAGAGCCTTGCCCAAACCTCAAAACCAGGCACTTCCTTTCAATCTGGTAACCCTTTTTCTTACATGCTCAAGTTATGCCCATTCTGTGTCTTTGGTGCTGATTGAGTGTTGTTTTCCTATGTTTTGGTTAGTTTAATGGGAGGCAAGCACAGGTTCAGCAGCAGCATATTCAGGGTAGAACAAGGAGTAATCTTGTTGGGGGTAGACCTTTAGGGTTACCTCAATCTAGTTGGCCACCACTTCAAGTTCAATCCAAGCAAAAACAGCCTCAAACTCACCCCGGTTCCGCCATGAGAGCGGTGTTTCTCGGCGGATCCGGCGGCGTTAAACGAGAGTGTGCGGGTACCGGTGTCTTCATACCTCGTAGATACGACACCAGCAGCAGCAGTCCTGAACCTAGAAAGAAAGCAGGTTGTTCCACAGTGTTACTGCCTGCAAAGGTTGTCCAAGCACTGAATCTCAACAGTTATGTCCAGCCTCAATTCAATCCCGGATTTGCATCCAACTACAGTAAATCTCGTCTCCTCCTTCTGGTGTCTTATTTTATGTTGATCTGGCTTTAATTCATATCGGTCCAACTCTGCAGATGCATTGGTAGCAAGAAGGAATGCATCCTTGACACAAGCAAGGAGAAATCATAGACAAGAAGGAAGCTTAAATTTGCCTCAGGAATGGACCTATTGATTTCAGATTAGTGTGGCAGTGAAAGTAGGAGTTTGTAGTATTTATGATAGGTATATATATATATATATGTATGTATTTATGTATTAGAATTCAAGAATGTGAGTGTAGTTTAGGAATCAAATAAGTATTTAAGTTAACAAATCTTGGGGTTTTCTTTTAGCATTCAAGGAGATTTGAAGACTGCAGCAGCTTTTGGGGATTAACTATAGGAACAAAGATAGGGGAATGGTTTTTTTTTTGCTGTAATAAATTTTATTACTAATAATAAGAAATGCTATTATTATTTATTATTATTTTTGAATATTTTGCTGTAATCATATTACAATATCCGTTTATTCTTAGTCTTCTTGAAAACGCATGCACACTATGTAGTTTAACTCGGATCACCTAGTATCTTTTATTTATTAAGTTGTTTGAAGGGCTTGTTTTAATTGTGTGTGTATATAAAAGATAAGATTCTGTTAGATTGTGTAAAATTTAAAAGTTTTACATCTTTTTTGGATCATTGGATGAAGGTAAATGAGTGATTAGTTTTACATTATTTTTGGATCATTTAGGTAAATGAATGATTGAGATTAACAGTAAAAAAGATGAAAATTATTACAGGAAAAAGAGAGATAAGAAAACGATCTTAGCCATTTACTACCCTTATCCAACAATCTAAAAATATGTAAAAGTAATTAAGTTTTATATTGTGCAAGTGGATCCTAACCCCCCCCCCCACCACATATATATATATTTCTATATTTCGATTTATTTATTTTAATAAGAAGAGAGATATGTATCCCAAGTTAAATGTCGGGATTTGAATTCATAAAAGATGAGACAATTAACGAATCTCATAATTCGATTTATTGACCGGTTAATAATTTCATAAACTTTAAACGATGACTTAGATGTTAAATTATTCTCTATTCTCTCAACTTTAAAATATTGTATTTAAATATTAAAATATGTTTAAAGTTCGATCCACTTGTTTTAATATGTTTCATATTGGGTTGATATAAGAGTAAGACCTTAATGATACACACTTTAAGAATTTAATTAAAATATTTTGAAATTCAAGAAATAATTTAAAATATAAACAATAATTGAGGACTTGTAGTGTAATTAACCAAAGGGAAAACTACACCAGTGACCACCGAAGATATTGGGGATACCTATTTGAACCACCGAATTAAAAAAAACGTCAATCACACCACCAAACTTATTAAATCAACCTATTTTGACCACCGCCGTTAAAAAATTAACGGAGGGGTGACGGAAGTGCCACGTGGCAGTTAACAGGATATTTTTAAAATTACACATTTGGTCCTTGTTATTTACACATTCTTTCAATTTAGTCCTAATTTTCAATTAATAAAATAATAAATTATTTAATTAAGTGGTGACACGTGTCAAAACCTTATTGGAGGATTTTAATTATTTATATTTAATTTTATTAATTTATTTCCCCCTCCAATCAGGTGGTGACACGTGTCACCACCAATTTAGAGGAGAAAAACGTTTTTTTCCCTCATTGCGTGCAGCAGGATTCGAACCTGGGAGACCCAGGAGTAAAGGCAACAACTCTACCACTGCACCAAGCACATCTTTGTGCTATAATTCTCCACATATAATATATATCTCTTATTAGTTTCTACATTTATAAACCAAAAGCTCAAACCCTAAACACTAATTTCACATATATAAATCTTAAACCCTAAACCCTAAATTTCAAATTAATTTGAAATATTTCAAATTAAACCCTAAATATTTCAAATGAAATATTTAGCGTGAAATTAATTTGAAATATTTAGGGTTTAGGGTTTAATTTGAAATATTTAGGGTTTAGGGTTTAAGGCTTAATTTAAAATATTTAATGTGGAATTAATTTGAAAATTTTAGGGTTTGAGTTTAGGGTTTAATTTAAAATATTTAGCGTGGAATTAATTTGAAAATTTTAGGGTTTGAGGTTTAATTTGAAATATTTAGTGTGAAATTAATTTGAAATATTCAGGGTTAGAGTTTAGGGTTTAAGATTTATATATGTGAAATTAGTGTTTAGGGTTTGAGCTTTTGGTTTATAAATGTAGAAACTAATAAGAAATATATATTATATGTGGAGAATTATAGCACAAAGATTTTCTTGGTGCAGTGGTAGAGCTGTTGCCTTTACTCCTGGGTCTCCCAAGTTTGAATCCTACTACACGCAATAGGGAAAAAACGTTTTTCTCCTCTAAATTGGTGGTGACACGTGTCACCACCTGATTGGAGGGGGAAAATAAATTAATAAAATTAAATATAAATAATTAAAATCCTCCAATAAGGTTTTGACACGTGTCACCACTTAATTAAATAATTTATTATTTTATTAATTGAAAATTAGGATTAAATTGAAAGAATGTGTAAATAACAAGGACCAAATGTGTAATTTTAAAAATATCCTGTTAACTGCCACGTGGCACTTCCGTCACCCCTCCGTTAATTTTTTAACGGCGGTGGTCAAAATAGGTTGATTTAATAAGTTTGGTGGTGTGATTGACGTTTTTTTTAGTTCGGTGGTTCAAATAGGTATCCTAATATCTTCGGTGGTCACTGGTGTAGTTTTCCCTTAACCAAATAAAATAAGACTACTTTTATTACATATAAAAGTAAAAGCAGAAAAGCAAAGATGAGAAATTGCATGCTTTGCTTCAGCGTGAAGTAGCGGTGGGGAACAATGACAATATTGAAAGGGATAAATAAAATTTAAAATAAAAATAATTATGTGATGAAATTTGCCGTACGTTTTTGCCGGAATTTAAATTGGGACCCATTTTATTAATTTTTCTTGCTTAATTTATAATTTAGGTTTTTGGGCACTTTTCTTAAGATTTTTATACAAGGTGATATATTTTAATTATTTAACAAATTATCATCCATCTTCGTATTTTTACATAAATAACATTTAATTCTGTCGTGCAGAAAAAAAATGTGTTGAATTAGTCGTGTTTTTTTTGACAAATTCTAATTTTACTTAGAGGGGAGATAAAAAGGAGATTATAGGGAGAAAGAAGTGGGTGTTCTTAATGGGTCTAAAACTCATGATCTAAGAATATGAGGGAATAAAGATGAATAACTTTGCCAACTAACCAAATGTACTTGCTCAATTAATTATATTTTTTTTAAATTGCGCCATATTTAAACACTTGGAAAAAAAATTCAATATCTAACTAATGTGACATATAACTTATGAGTTTTTAAATGCGATTAAAATGTTTAGCTGCAACTAGTGAGGGAGGCACATAGAGACTAGAGAGTGAGAGTGACACTGATTCTTTTTAAAATTTTTGGTCAAATGACACTTTAGGTTCATTTTAGTTTAAACTTAAATTAAATTAAGTTTTAATTTTTAAGATTAAATACTTAATAAATCCTATTATTTTGATGATAGACACTTGACTTCTTTGAATATTTGATTCTAATTATGTCCGTAAGTACAATATAATTACGAGAGGTTCTGCTGTGAGCCGGTTAAAATACGACTAATATATGGCGTGACCGGTTAAATAGGTGACCGGTTAAAAGCGCGACTGAATATGTTATATGCTTCCACCGGAAAGATTATTTGTGCTGATAATATTATCAACATATTAGGTAGCGCCTAATATGTTATTAAAGTTTAAGCTGAAATAGCCTTGAAAATCCGACGATAACAAAATATGTAAATTACTTATTTTTTTTATATAAATATCAACATATTAGGTAGCGCCTAATATGTCACCAAAGTTTAAGCTGATGGGGCCTTGAAAATCCGTTGATAACAAAATAGGTAAATTACTTATTTTGTTGATAATATTATCAACATATTAGGTAGCGCCTATTATGTCACCAAAGTTTAAGCTGATGGGGCCTTGAAAATTCGACGATAACAAAATAGGTAAATTACTTATTTTGTTGATAAGAGTATCAATATATTAGGTAGCGCCTATTATGTCACCAAAATTTAAGCTGATGGGGCCTTGGAAATTCGACGATAACAAAATAGGTAAATTACTTAAAGATTATCAACATATTAGGTAGCGCCTATTATGTCACCAAAGTTTAAGCTGATGGGGCCTTGGAAATCCGACGATAACAAAATAGGTAAATTACTTAAAGATTATCAACATATTAGGTAGCGTCTATTATGTCACCAAAATTTAAGCTGATGGGGCCTTAGAAATCCGACGATAACAAAATAGGTAAATTACTTAAAGATTATCAACATATTAGGTACGCCTAATTTGTATACATTTTATCGTTTACATTAATATTATAACTTTAAACAAATCAATTACTAGTTTAACATAATAGGTAGCGCCTAAGTATCGATACTTCTATCGATACTTTTTTACATACACTTAAAAACGTATCGATTCTTTCGAGCCAATTTCAACCGTTTACATTGCTTTTAAAAAAGTATCGATACACTTAAAACGTATCGATAATTTTTTCCCACTATGTATAATTGTATCGATACTTTTTTTAAAGGGTTAACTACTGGAATAGTCACTTATGTTTCTCTCTAGTACAGAGTTGGTCACCGATTTGAAAAACGACCAGTAAGGTCACTTACGTTTTCGGGGAGTAAAATTTTGGTCACTTAGCCGTTTATTGCCGTTAAACGTTGACAGCTTGGTGACCTGACAACGAAAAAAATAAGGGTAAATTACTGCAATGGCCACTAAAGTTTATCCCATGTATATTTCTAGTCTCCGATTTTTAAAAATAAACATTATGGTCACTACTTAAAAAGTTTTTTTCTAATTTCACCATTGAATTTTTAAAAATTCATTTTCAACCCTAAAACTTTGCAATCAATTAGTACAATAATATTATAAAGGCTTAAATAAAAAATATGTGCCTAAAGTATACCCTTTTTAAATTTTAAGTGTCGAAAATATTTTTTTGTAAAAATAGGTGCCTAAAATTTCAAAAGTTAAAATTTTAGATGTCTGGCCGTTAATGGGTGTTAATAAATATATATTTATCAATCAATGCTTGACACATGACACAAATTTAATTTTTTAAAGAGTTTACAATGTTCTAAAGGGACTAGAAATGATGGTGTGTTAGATGAACTGTTTCTAATATATTCTTTTGGTTGAATTCTAATTTGCTACTTCATATATATATAAATGAATATAACAGTGAAATTACATTACCTGCATACGAGAACTTGATCCCTCCATGCAATTGTGAGTCACAATTTAGATAGGAAGAAGATTGGGTACAACAATTGGTTCTGCACCTTGGAGGTAGGAACTTTACAAGTTCTCAATGGTTGCCGTTGCAACTCTTATTGGCCTTGGTGGTTCTCGTTCACCACTGCGTCGCCAGAAAATCCTCCTCCACTAAATAGATGTACATTGAAACTCTTGAAAGCCCACCAAAACTAGAATATAGCAAAATGATGTAGAGAAGAAAATAAAAACAAAATCGGGTTTGTTCGAGGGAGCTATGGTTGAAACGAGGGATGAAGAAGATGGCTAGATTGAATAAATAAAAAATTTGAGAAACTCAACATGTTATTTACCCATTTTTATTAAAGCCATTCGATTTTTTTGGTCAAAAGAGCCACATGGCGTGATCTAATTGGCCCAATTTTTTTTAAACGGACGTTAATAAATAAGGACTAATGGAGGTCACGATTTTTAGCTCAGAGGGCAAAACGTCCTAAAAAATACTTTAAGGGGCAGTTCGATATTTTGCGTATACTTCAGGGGCCAAACGGGCCATTAAGCCTTTCTTTCTTTTCCCTGCTAAGAGTATTATTTATTCTAATATTTTATTTTAAGTTGGTTTTAATTTTTTTAAAAATAACTCGTTAACATTTTAATTTTTATCACTTTAACCTCTACTAACCTAACCACTGTAATTATTAATTAATATATATTATAAATTTACTTTTCAAAACAAATATATATTATAAATTTAATGAAATTTTCCATCCATTTTGGTTAATACTAACATGTATTGGTACTAATTGGTTGATACAAGATGTTAATATTTTAAATCAATCTGTTAATAATATTATTGGTACGAATTTGTTAATACTTTTGGCACCTAAAATTCAATAAATGTATTCTTTATGCACCTAATTTTCATTTAAGCATTTATAATATTATTTTACTAATTGATTGCAAAGTTTTAGGGTTGAGAAATGAACTTTTAAAAAATTAAGGGTGAAATTAGAAAGAATATTTTTTAATAGTGACCATAATGTTTATTTTTTAAAATTGGAGACCAGAAATTTACATGGGATAAACTTTAATGGCCATTGTAGTAATTTACCCTTATTTTTCGCTGCCAGGTCACCAAGCCGTCAACGTTTAACGACAATAAACGGCTGAGTGACCAAAAGTTTACGCCCTGAAAACGTAAGTGACCTTACTGGTCGTTTTTCGAAATCGATGACCAACTCTGTACTGGAGAAAAACATAAGTGACTATTTCAGTAATTAACCCTTTTTTAAAAAGCAATGTAACCGGTTGAAATTTGGCTCGAAAGTATCGATAATTATTTCCCACTATGTAAAAAAGTATCGATACTTTTCAAAGCAAATGGATTGACATAGCATACTGGAAACAATGTATCGATACTTTTTTCCCACTATGTACAATTGTATCGATACTTTTTTAAAAAGTAATCTAACCGGTTGAAATTTGGCTCGAAAGTATCGATACTTTTTTCCCACTATGTACAAAAGTATCGATACTTTCCAAAGCAAATTTATTGACAAAACATACTGGGAACAAAGTATCGATACTTTTTTCCCACATGTAAAATTGTATCGATACTTTTTTTTAAAGCAATGTAATCGGTTGAAATGTGGCTCGAAAGTGTTGATACTTTTTTCCAACTATGTACAAAGGTATCGATACTTTTCAAAGCAAATTTATTGACGTAGCAAACTGGGAACAAAGTATCGATACTTTTTCCCACGTGTAAAATTGTATCGATACTTTTTTAAAAGCAATGTAACCGGTTGAAATGTGGCTCGAAAGTATCCATACTTATATTAAAAGTATTGATACTTTTGAGCCATTTTTCAACCTGTTACATTGCTTTTTATAAAAGTATGGACACTTCCATAAAAAGTTTCGATACTTAAAATTAAAGTATCGATATTTACTTTAATAGTATCGATATTTTACTATAATTTATTGCACAACCAACTTTGTTCTAATAAATAAATGTTGTACCCAGACATCAACCACCACCACCTAATGAAATTAAAAGCAACACACAATGTTCGGAACATATTAAATTCTACCATTTAAAATCACAACAACTCCTGTTTGGACCACTTCCACTGATGGTGTTTACCAATGGACGATACTCCATCCAACGATGTTCAGTCTAGCGGGGAGTGCCATGAAATATTAACCGTTGATGAGTCGGAACGGTTGCTCGGTTAGCTCTTTTCTTCACGCAAGGAAGCTTGAGATTTTTATAAGGAATACGCTAGGAAACATGGTTTTAATGCACGTCGAGGAACAACACGGATGAATACGGAAGGGAATGTGAAGACACAAAAATTTTGTTGTTCAAAAGAAGGGTTTCAATCATCCAAAGTCCATATTGTTTATCGTCAACGTACTCATATGCCAGTCACAAGAACAAGATGCAAGGCGAAAATCGTGGTCACAACAACAAATACAAACGATCAGTGGGTTCTAAGTAAGTTTTTTCGGGAACAAAATCATGCATTGTGCACACCTCGTATGACACCATTTATGTATTCAAATAGAGTTGTGAGTGAGGCTGATGTGGCTGAGGCAACATCATTGAAAGATGTTGGTGTTGGGACATCACAAGTAATGAATTATTTCACGAATCAGGCAGGAGTTATCAGAATGTTGGATTTACAAGTAAAGACCTCTACAATGCACTTGAAAGAGGTAAAACAAAGGAAATCGTCAATGGGGATGTGAATGCACTAATTGCTTACTTTGATTATAAGAAAGAAGATGATCCAGAGTTTTTTATGACATACTCAACAGATGAATCAGGGACATTGAATAATCTTATTTGGGCTGATTCAACATAGAGATCATATTACACTTGCTTCGGTGATGTAATTGCGTTCGACACAACGTAATTTGTATGGACGACCAATTATATCAATTGTCGGTGTCAATCATCACCATAGCATAATAGTATTTGCTACTGCAATCATCACTGATGAAACAACTCAATCATTCGAGTGGGTGCTGCGTAATTGTTTACAATCCATGATGAATAAATCGTCTCTTTCAGTTGTCATTGACGGGGATAGGAAAATGCAGAGGGCTATCAAATGTGTTATTCCTTTTGCTAAGCACAAATTATGTTCTTGGTATCTTTCTCGCAATGCACAAGTTAACATTGGTGACAACAAATTTACCACAACATTTTCTAGATGTATGTCTTCCTGGTGGTCAACAGAAGAATTTGATATTCAATGGTCTGCAATGATTTTGAAATTCAGAGTCGGAAAGCATCCATGGGTGATTGAGAAGGGAAATACTCAGAACTTATGGGCTCAAGCATATCTAACCGGTCATTTTTTTGCCAATATTCGCTCCACACAAAGGTGCGAATCCTTGAATGCTTCACTCGCAATTGCACTGAAAAAGAAGAAGACATAAGTAGACATTGTTCGTGCAATTGAACAAGGTATTAGTAAAATGCGTATCAACGAGTTGAAAGCGGATTACTTAAGTTCCTAGACAAAGCCCTTCCAAATCACTAAACTGATTGACCTAGAAAGCCATGATGCTAAAATTTATACGCGAGAATCATTTCGAATCTTCCAAGAAGAACTGCAACGGGAGACCTTGTACCAAATTGAGGAACAAATTAAGTCTTTATCAGATGAATCTCAAAATTTTATTTTGTTAAAGTACAAAGAAACGAGCAAGAGATTTCACATAAGCAATTTTTGGATTATTCTTTTCACATAAATATTTAAATATCACTCACAAAGCAATATATATTACTTACCTCTCTTCTAACCCACTATTTCATACATACTCACATATTGCAACCTTCATTGAACTATTTTCTTTTTATATTTTGACCTTTTTAGCAGCTTTTTCAACCTACGATATTAATTATAGATATTAGTCACAACACGATAATAAAAATGGATGTCAATTTCTTTTATTCATTTTACCTTCTGCTTCTTCTTTGGTGCACATTCTGAATCCAGATCTGCATCTATGACATTATCTGGTGTCCTCATATCTGCATCAGAATGATCAATCTTTAGCTTTCTCCTACTCAATTCTTCCACCTTTTCTTCATCATATTTTTAAGTTCATTTGTTTCATTTCAAAACTTAAAATTTTTCCTCGTCCATTTTTTTCTACCACTCTCATCATCCCCTTCAACTCACCCCTCAATTCCACCACTTCTTTCACTACTCCATCAACCTTTTCTCCCCACTTCCCCCTTAATGCTCTCAATTGCCTCTTCGATTCTGGATTGACTTTGCAAACAATCAGAAACGGCTTTTTCAGCTCCGCCAACTTAGATATCAAAAGGTCAAATTTATTTCCACCGACCTCACTAAAATCCCTCTTTCTTCCTTCCGTTTCACCTTCTCTTCTACCTTCTCCTCTTCATCCTCTTCCTCCTTACCAATAACCTTTAAAAATAAATTACAATATTAGAACATCTTTTTTAAGTCCTTAATAATATATAAATACTTTTATTACCCTTACTTTCTTTTTCAGTCTTTTCAACTTCAACTTTGCCATCACTCGGACGACTTCTTCCTTGTCCAATGCAATGATGCGCGCCATTTCGGTTCTTTGGAAGGTCGACACACTTGTAGAATCAGACCAAAAATCAAACAATACAACCTGCATTTATAATAAACTTTATCATTTTCTATAATAACTTTACTTACAAAGTTTTCTAACCCAGCACATCCTTCAACTCATTTACCTCTAAGACAAAATTGCACCCTTTGAGGTATGTGGGGTTTTCGGCCTTCTAAAAGCTCTTGATTGCATCAAATAATTTCTCATTGACAAATTCAGCCCAATTTAATTCACCTTTCAACCTTTCGTCGCAAATCAACTTCATATTGTCCTTGCTCGGGGATGTATCACCCGTTGGACAAAGAAATATTCCGACAAGGTACAATAGTACTCGGGCCTTTAGATGATCCCCATTGTTGAGTGGATCGTAGAGTTGATTTAAGCTAAGAGAGGGTGAATTGGATTTTTAGATATTTTGGTGGTGGAGTGGAAAATAAAAATTTGCTATACAAGAGATTTAGAGTGGTTCAAGTTCCAATTGAAATCTACATCCACTACCATAGCTTCACAAAGGATTTTCCAACAACTCCACTAGTTGATCTTTCCCTTTTCTAGGCTTAGAAGGAAACCTTTACAAAGTGGTCAATTTCTCCACCCAAAAATTGACCCAATTCTCACTCAAAGATTACAAAGAAGATTAAGGGTAATATATAGTATCTCTCAATACAAATGTAGCCCTTTTTACAAGCACTCAACGCAATTGAACAAATAAGATTGAAATTACAAGATTCTACAATTGGAGTTTACAAGAGAATATGGGATTTTAGCATAATTGCTTGAATTTGATGTTTGGATATTTCTTTCTAGATCAATAGTTGTTGCTGGTACTTTTAGAAGTCTCTTTTATACATTCTCATTGAATTCTAGCCGTTGGGGTTGTTGCCTTCATTATTATAGTCGTTGGGATGTTATCTTCCCTCTATAAATGCGGTCTGCAGCTACCCATTCTGAAACGCCTGAACCTGTTTCGAAACAGACCAAAATAAAAATAACCATTGAGGTGTAATAAATAGACCGTACCGAAACGGACACGAACGTTTTAATACGCTAAGAGCATGTTCTGAAACGTGTTGAAGCCCGTTTCAAAACATTTTGCCACTGTCAAAACCTATATCGAAACGGCTTAAAAGCGTTTCGATACGCTTTAACTATATCTTTAAAAAAATTAGTTAAAAGTTTAACGGTCATATTTTGAAACCAAGTTTGAAAGTCGTTAAATCCTTAAATCCTTTGTTATATCAAAATCAATTCATTAGTTTTACAATCTCCTCATTTTTGATATAACAAAACCAAGTTTGAATTTTTAAGAATTTTGAAATCTTGAAGACGTTCTAACTCCCCCTCAATGTAAGATGGTTTTAAAGTTTTGAAGAGATTTAAAAATTCACATGTTTGGAACTCAAAACCAACTTAAAAAAATTTGGCTCTTATATTACTTCTCCCTCTTTTTGTTAGATCAAAAAGAATAATAATCAAGGCTAAACATGAGAAGAAACAAGGTTAAAAGCATGAAACCAAACAACATAATATAGATAAAATTAAGTTCAAGAAACAAATAACCAACATAAATACTTAAAGCAATAAAGTTTAAGCTCAATCCTAAACAAAAATAAGCAAAATATAGGTCTTTAAAACATAAAAAGATAGAAGGGTGCAAACTTATTTCTAATATGATAAACTAGTATGATATGCAATGGAAATCCTAAGCCTCTTCATCATCATCACCACCACCATCATCAAGAGAATCATCATTGTCTTTAGCTTGAGCACAACGATAGTTCCTCCAATCACCATAGAATGTGGAGAAGGATAAGTCCATAGATGATTGTTGATTCTCAAGAGCAGTAAGACGATTCTCGTTTCCAAGAACACGATCCTCCAAGGATTGCAAACGAGTGTTGATAGCACCAAATCCCAAAGCCATGTTCGTATCAATTGAGTTGAACCGCTCGGTAAGAAAAGCCATAAGTGCCTCGTTGTTAGGAGTCGAAGCTTGAGGTGGAGGCTCAACTTGAGGTGCCGGAGCTCGCCTATCAACACGAACCCATTGGCCAAGAGTATAACGAAACCCAAACTTGATAAGAGAAGATTCACCAATCTTTTGCTTGCGGGGTTCCGGAGAATCAAAAGAACAGTCAAAATTGAGAGAAACAAAGACATAGCTTAAAACAATCCCATAAGTGAATGATGTAAGTGCATCGGTTTCGCGAATCTTCACTTGATGGACCATCTCGGTGAACATGATTTTGACCAAGTTCAGACATTGTGCTTTGCGAAAACACTCCAACTAAAAGTAATCAACTTGATGAACGTGTGCAAACTTACCTCTCGAAGGGCGGATGAACCAAGAGATCATCAAATGGAGGAACATGTCATGAGCATCCAATGTGAGAACGAATCCAGTGTGAGCACCAAAGTGGTTCTCATCCTCAATGCCTTCACCTTTGATCCCAAGAGCTTTTTCTAAAACAGATATATTAATGGTGAATTTTCTACCCAAGAGGTACGACTCAATGCCAATCACCTCGATATGATCTTCATTATAAATAAAAACGACATTAGAGTGGAATAACAGAACCGTATGCTTATAGACAATGTCCGGAATTCTCAAAAAGGCCAAAAAGCTTCATTCTCGCAAGAGAGCTAGATAGCAGAATTCAAAGCGCTTAGAGTCAAGGAACGTGATATCCACAACACGCTCTCGGCGAACGGTTAAATCTTTGATAACTTTGAAATGATCCTTAGTCTCTTGATTTCGAAGACTCTTTTGAAAAAGAAGGGTGAGGTTAGGACGGATATTCGCTTGGGTTGAAGCTTCACCCGTTGGAGTCTTGCATTTCTTGTTAATGTTTTCCATGAAATTTCTAAAAACATAAAGCAAGCGAATAAAGATTTAAATGCATGCATGTAAATCCTTAATTCAATCCAATGAAAAATCCCATTAAGGTTTTAAAGAAAAACACTTTAAAATTTTTGAAGAAGAAAACAACTTTTGAAAAACAGTAAAAAAAATACGAGTAAAAACAAATATATTCAAATCAAAAACTTTGAGCTTTTGATTTTTTTTACAAATTTTGAAAAACCCAAGTTGCAAAACATATAAACAATACAAAACTAATGTTTTCTAACCTAAGATACGAATAAAATCAAAGGAAAAAAGAAAAGGATGAAAAATACCTCAAAAAGGGATTTTTTAGAAGAATGAATGGAAGAAATTGCACCAATTTGTTGAAGCTTGCTTAGAATTTAGTTTGTGAGTAAAAGCCCTCAAGATTTGATGAAAACAATGAGGTTTATAGGATTTTTATAGGAAAAAATTGGGTTTAGGGTTTTTAGGAGTTTTAATGAAAAGCAAACTTTAGCAATTAAAGCCCTTAAAAAGCTATCCATATACACGTTTCGGAACAGGCACGATCGTTCCGAAACAGGCGTACCAAAACATTGACTGACGTTTCGAATCCTATTGACCGTTTCGATACGTCATTGACCGTATTAAATCCTACGTGTTAACCCGTATCGAAACGCTTTTGGGCCGTTTCGATACAATTCTAGGCAGAGGTAAAACGTTTCGAAACCCTTTTGGGCGTTTCGAAACACCCTGGTCATAAACCATTCTTTTAAGGCACTCTTATCGAAACAAATTAACCCGTTTCGATACGCCTAGGCATGGAGGTGCAGATGAGGCTCTAAATTGCAGAAAAAGTGAATTCTAATATGTCCTAGATGTATAAACGCTATGTATGAGCAAACAAGACATGTAAAAACATAAACATACTCCTCCTAACTATAAGAATGGATGAAATTAGAATAAAAACACAAAACCATGTCATTTTGCAATAGTTCAAGCAATTTAAGCACAAAAAGGTCCTAAAAGGTCAAGATAGGCTGGTTAGACCTAACTCTCTCCTAAGGGACCAAAAACGCTCCTTATCTAGAAATTTTGTAAAAATGTCTGCTAATTGATTTAAGGTGTCTACGAGCTCTAAAACAACATCTTCCTTAAGGACATGATCTCTAATGAAATGATGTCTTATTTCTATGTGTTTGGTTCTAGAGTGTTGGATGAGATTTTTGGTTAGGCATATAGCACTAGTGTTGTCACACTTAAGGGGTATGGTTTTAAATTTAACATCATACTCTAAGAGTTGTTGCTTCATCCAAAGGACTTGAGCACAAAAACTCCCTAAGGATATGTACTCGACTTCGGTGGTAGATAGAGTTACACTATTTTGTTTCTTAGATAACCAAGATATGAGCATACTACCTAAGAATTGGCAAGTGCCGGAAGTACTTTTCCTATCAATTTTACAACCCCCGTAATCCGCATCTGAATAAGCATGAAGGTTAAAGGTTGAGTCTTTAGGGCACCAAAGACCTAGACAAGGAGTATCTCTAAGGTACCTAAAGATCCTTTTAATGGCTATAAGGTGAGACTCTCTAGGACTAGCTTGGAACCTAACACACAAGCAAACACTAAACAATATATCTGGTCTACTTGCGGTAAGGTAAAACAATGATCCAATCATAGAGCGATAAAGCTTAGAGTCAACACACTTACCTCCTTCATCTTTGTCAAGCTTTTTAGACGAGCTCATTAGTGTGGCTTGAGGCTTTGCATTCTCCAAGCCAAACTTCTTGAGCATATCCTTGATGTACTTAGCTTGATTGATGAAGATGACATCCTTCATTTGTTTGATTTGGAGTCCCAAAAAGAATGAGAGCTCTCCCATCATGCTCATTTCAAATTCACATTGCATCAACTTATAAAAATCTTGACAAAACAATTCATTAGTAGAACCAAATATAATATCATCAACATAAATTTGAACTACTTATATATCTTTGTCATTGTTTTCAATAAAAAGTGTTGTGTCCACTTTTCCTTTCTCAAAGCCTTTCCAAACTAGAAAACTTGAAAGTCTTTCATACCAAGCTCTAAGAGCTTGTTTTAAACCATATAAAGCTTTTGACAATTTAAAAACATGGTTTGGAAAAATTGGATCTTCAAAATCCAGTGGTTGTTCCATATACACTTCTTCATTTAAAAAAACATTTAAAAATGTACTTTTGACATCCATTTGAAAAAGCTTGAAGTTTTGATAATATGCATATGCAAGCAACATCCTAATAGCTTCCATTCTAGCTACAGGTGCATAGGTTTCATCAAAATCTATTCCCTCTTCTTAAGTGTAACTTTGAGCAACTAGCATAGATTTGTTTCTCACTATGTTACCACTCTCATCTAGTTTATTCCTAAATACCCATTTAGTTCATATAGTAGATTGATTTCTAGGCCTTTCAACTAATGTCCACACTTTACTTTTCTCAAATTGATTTAACTCATCTTGCATGGCCAAAATCCAAAAATCATCTTTTAAATATTCTTTAATATTCTTAGGCTCAATGCATGTGATAAATGCAACATGATTAAGCATTTTAAGAGAAGAGCGAGTAGTTACCCCCTTGGATGGATCACCCAAGATTTCACCACCTTTGACATAGTTGTACTCCCTTGGGTAACTCACTTTCTTTTCCTCAAGAGCCATGTCCTTCAAGGCTTCAAGAGATGGATCTTGTGCATCTTCTTCTTTAGTTGGAACCTCATCCTCCTTTGAAGTTTGTCCTCCATCAAAGGCATCAAGGATTCCTACATCATCATCATCACAAGATTCATTCCTCGGAAGGAGGTTATCATTGAAAACCATATGAATAGATTCTTCAACAACTAAAGTTCTTTTGTTAAACACACGATAGGCTTTAGAGTTTAAAGAGTAATCTAGAAAAATAGCTTCATCACTTTTTGCATCAAATTTACCTAAATTGTCTTTTCCATTATTTAAAACAAAACACTTGCAACCAAAAGGGTGAAAATAGCTAATGTTAGGCTTTTTAGATTTTAAAATATCATAAGGAATTTTCTTTTAAAATAGGCCTAATCATTACTCGGTTAATAATATAGCAAGCGGTGTTAGTGGCTTCCGCCCAAAAATACTTAGGTAAATTGTTTTCACAAAGCATAGTCCTAGCCATTTCTTGTAAAGTTCTATTTTTCCTCTCAACTACCCCGTTTTGTTGAGAAGTTCGAGGAGCCAAAAAATTATAGCTAATCCCATTTTCATTACAAAATTCATTAAAACCCATATTTTGAAATTCTGTTCCATGATCACTTTTAATATGTGAAATTTTAAGTTCAAGATCATTTTGGGTTAATTTTGAAAATGTGATGAAGTTTTCTAAAGTCTCACCCTTGGTGCTTAAAAATAGAACCCAAGTATATATAGATTAATCATCAACAAGCACAAAATCATATGATTTTCCACCCAAACTAGTTGTCCTAATTGACCCAAATAGATCCATATGAATTAATTGTAAACACCTACTTGTAGAAACATCATTGATGAATTTAAAGGATGATCTATGTTGTTTATCCTTAGAGCATGCATCGCATATTTTATCATTTGAGAACTTGATCTTGGGTAAACCTCTAACTAGATTTAAGGAAACTAATTTTTCTAAAACACTAATGCTAGCATGTCCTAGTTTCCTATGCCATAATCATGCATCATTTTCATCTTGAGCAACAAATCATGCATGAGATGTATGAATGTCATCTAGATGCACCATATATATGTTACCTATGCGACGACCAATGAGCATTATTTTATTTGATTTAATGTCAACAATTTTACACCCATTTTTATCAAACAAAACATTAAACTCTTTATCACACAATTAACTAATGCTCAATAAATTGTGTTTTAGACCATTGACATACAAAACATTTTCAATGAGTATAATAGAGTGATTATCTATGAAGCCAATACCTTCAATGTGGCCTTTAGAGTTGTCACCAAATGTCACTACTCCTCCACTTTTTGGCTTTAAATCCATGAATCGACTCTTGTCTCCGGTCATGTGCCTCGAGCATCCACTATCAAGGTACCATGAGTTTTGGCTTTGTGCTTTAGCCTTGTAGCAATGCTCCCCATACAAACAAAGAGTTAAGCTTTGATTTTTGGTACCCATACACTTCTAACATTTTTGTTCTTATGATACTTATGAGAGCCTCTTTGTTTGTGGTAAACAAAGTTTCTCTTCACATGTTGGGATTTTGAAGAAGATGATTTTTCAAAACGGTTTTTCCCAACATTGGTTAGAGAAGCTTTGAGTTTACTCACCTCCTCTTGGTGGTAAACAAGGTATTTTTCAAGAAGGTCATTTAAATCATTTGATTTCTTTTCAAACTCATTTGAGGAATTTTGTAAAACCAAGACCTTCTTTTCTAATTCCGAGTTGGTTTTAGAAAGGGAGTCATTTTGGGTCCTTAAAACCGAAATCATTTTCTTATTTTTTAACACCGACTCCTTGTATTTCTCAATCAACTCATCATATACCTCTTGCAACTCATCATAAGCATCTTGAAGTTCATCAAATGTAAATTCAAAAGTGGATGAGTTAGAGGTTACCATAGAAGAATCCTCATCAAGAGCCATGAGGCAAAGATTAGCTACTTCATGTTCCTCATCCTCGGATGACTCATCATCACTCCACGTAGCAAGCTTGGCTTTGAGCTTCTTCTTATTCTCAAAGCCCTTCTTCTTGAGTTAAGGGCAATCGGAACGTATGTGACTCGTCTTCTTGCACTCAAAGCAAATGATTTGATCCCTCTCTTCTTCTTTGCTTTTGTTCTTGAAGTCCATCTTTCTTTGAAATTTTCTCCCTCGGTTGGAGTTCATGAACCGTGAGAATCATTTGGCTATCATAGTCAATTCCTCAAAGTCTTCCTTCTCACTAGATGAGCTCTTCTCTTGTAGAGAGGCTTTGAGAGCAACTCCTAACTTCTTCTTCTTCTCTACCTCATGCTTCTCTATCCTTCTCTCATCATTCTTCTTCTCTTCCTTTCTTCATTGCTTCATGATCTCGTGTGTAAGAAGAGACTTAACAAGCTCATCAAGCTTTAAAGTTTTCAAATTCTTTGCTTCAATAATGGTCGTCCTCTTACAATCCCAAGACTCCGAGAGAGAGTATAGAAGCTTCCTCACTAGTTTGTCTTCGGGAATTACTTCAGCGAATCCTTTAAGACCATTGACGATGATCGAAAACAGATCAAACATCTTTGAGACGCTTTCATCAGGGTCCATCTTAAATTCTCATATCTTAAGTTTAGCAACCCAATCTTCGTCTCTTTCACATCGCTAGTGCCTTCATAAGTCGTCTCCAAAGTGTCTCACATTTCCATTGCGCTTTTGATAGATGAAACCTTTGAGTAGATATCCGGACCAAGTGCACAAAATATGATATATAGAGCTTTGTCATTGACTTGCATCTTTCATCTATATTCCTCGGTCATCTTCGACTTTACTTTCGGAACTAGTCTTCCTTCATCGATTCTCTTAACTAGAATGTAGGAGCCTTCTTCCACTACATCCCAAACCATGTAATCTGTTGACTTGATGAAGAGACGCATCCGATTATTCCAATATGGGTAGTTGTCCCCATTGAAGAAGGGAGGTTTAGTGGTTGATTGTAACTCATAGAGGTTAGAGGTTGAAGTAGATGACATGTCTTGTCTTTAGAATAGATCACACTCTCATAGGAACTCCTCTTGTGGTTGTTAATTCTTCAAAGAGGTAGGCTCTGATACCAATTGTTGAGTGGATCGTAGAATCGATTTAAGCCAAGAGGGGGTGAATTGGATTTTTAGATATTTTGGTGGTGGAGTGGAAAACAAACATTTGTTAGATAAGAGATTTAGAGTGGTTCAAGTTCCAATTGAACTCTACATCCACTATCTTAGTTTCACTAAGGATTTTCCAACAACTCCACTAGTTGATCTTCCCTTCTTCTAGGCTTACAAATATAGCTAATAGTCATTTTTACAAAGAAGATTAAGGCTAATATCTAGTATATCTCAATACAAATATAGCCATTTTACAAGCACTCAACCCTATTGAACAAATAAGATTGGAATTACAAGATTCTACAATTGGGGTTTACAAGAGAATATGAGATTTTAGTACAATTGCTTGAATTTGATGTTTGGATATTTATTTTTGGATCAATAGTTATTGCTGGTGCTTTTAAAAGTCCCTTTTATACATTCTCATTGAATTCTAGCTGTTGGGGTTGTTGCCTTCATTATTATAGCCGTTGGGATGTTATCTTCTCTCCATAAATGCAGTCTGCAACTACCTATTCTGAAACGCCCAACCTTGTTTCGAAACAGACCAAAATAGAAATAGTCGTTGGGATGTAATAAATAGATCGTACTGAAACAGACACGAACATTTCGATACGCTAAGAGCATGTTTCGAAACGTGCTGAAGCCCGTTTCGAAACATTTTGCCACTGTCAAAACCTGTATCGAAACGACTTAAAAGTGTTTCGATACGCTTTAACTATATCTTTAAAAGTTTAGTTAAAAGTTCAACGGTCATATTTTGAAACCAAGTTTGAAAGTCGTTTCGAAATGTTTGAGGTCGTTTAAATACAGTCGTATCGAAACGGTTCAGACCGTTCCGTTGTTCTTCATCCGTTTCGAAACACAAAGACCTATTTCGATACACCCGTATCGAAACGAGAAAGCTAGTTCCAAAACAGAGGTTAACAGTTTCAAAACACTCCGAAACGCCCAAAGGCCGTTCCAAAACGGTGATTCAAAAATCATTGTTTTAACTTGGTAAACACTTAGAATTTTTTTGATAAGTTTAAGTTTTGACATGGACATTTTTCTTTAAACACATAAAAAGGTTTTGAAGACTTAAAAATTCATTTTCGCCTTTTCAATTTAGTCCTTAAATTCTTTGTTATATCAAAATCAATTCATTAGTTTTACACCCATCATACTTACCGCTTTTAATATCGTCCTCGAGTGCAGCATATGTCACCTTGGACTTTAAGCCATACTTGTTCGCAAGTTTTTTTCAGTCCTCCCTCTTTATTACTTCTTGCACACTCTTGCCTGTATTTTCTAGCCCCAATATGGATTCAACACATCGGACCTCAAAATGAAAAGAATATTTACCGTAGCAAACTTGACACTTTTCAAAATCAAATTCTCCCATCAACAATCGACACAATTCCCTCCGAATTGGCCGCTCCTTCACTCTAATCAGAGATTCAAACCCCATTTCTTCCAACACTTTGGCTTTATCCTTCTCTTTCAAGTGTTCTATTATGTCGTGAACTCGTTTTATGCTACACCTTGTCGACACATCCTAAATTATTTACAATTATATAATGTTAGAGTTTTTATATATCATTTATCACAGTATTTGCAAGTTTAACGAATACCTTCTTTTCATGTGCTTTCATCCAATCCAAATATCCTGCTCTCGCCTTATTGGACAATTTCGTAAATAGTTCCTTCTCAGCATCACTCATCAACTTCCATTTCTTCAACATCTCTTCTCTCACCTGAAACTTATGCATAAATGTTTCTTAATCAAAAAATTAAAGCTAGATAATACTCATTATAAATTCAGTTTACATACCGAACCCATGTTAAGATAGGAAATTTTAAATGTTCTTAAATACTTTAATTCAATTACCATTTCAAGAACAAATACACAAATACATTGATACTTACTAGAAGTACATATATCCACCCATTGGTTGCTTTCGATTTTCTTCAGTTTCGATACTCTCCAGCTCCATTTTAATGTCATCTTCACGAACAACATTTGCAAGATCCATTGGCATCGTTTATCCTTCGTATATCAGATTATGAACATTCAAAAATTAAATTAAATCAAATGGGTGGATATATATATATATATTATCCAATTTACAAATCGACAGATAACTAATCCTATTAGGGATGTAAAAACAGGTCAACAGTTGGGTTTCAGGTCGGGCTCTGTCAGGTCGGGTCAAATCGGTTACAGGTCATTTCGGGTCATTTTTTGTTTTGACTCGATTCAATTCGGGTTCGGGTTCATTTCGGGTCGGGTTCATTTCAGGTCGGGTTCATTTCAGGTCGGTTCATTTCAGGTCGGGCCAAAACGGTTAATTGACAGGCTGATTTCAGGCCGGTTTTGTTTCAGGTCGGGTTCATTTCAGGTCGGTTTCGTTTCAGGTCGGGTTCATTTCAGGTCGGTTTTGTTTCAGGTCGGGTTCGTTTCAGGCCGGTTTCGTTTCAGGTCGGGTTCGTTTCAGGTCGGTTTCGTTTCAGGTCGGGTTCTTTTCAGGTCGGTTTTGTTTCAGGTCGGGTTCATTTCATGTCGGGTTCCTTCGGGTTTATGGTCTATTGTGTTATGTGTATTATATATATTGACGGATTATGATTTTTATTTTTACGGTTTAGGGTTTATGGTTTAGGGTTAGGGGATTACGTATAAGTGATATATATATATATATATATATATAGTCGGGACTATTGGATTTATTTTTAGGGTTTAGGGTCTAGGGTTTAGGGTTTAGTGTTTAGAGTTTGGGGTTTATTGATCTTAAATTAATACAAACATGCTTACATTAATTATATATATATTGATGGATTATGATTTTTAAGGTTCGGGGTTTAGGGTTTACTGATCTTAAATTAATACAAACATGCCTACGTTAATTATATATATTGATGGATTATGATTTTTAGGGTTTAGGGTTTAGGGTTTAGGGTTTACTGATCTTAAATTAATACAAACATACCTACATGTATTATATATATATATATATATATATTGATGGATTATGGTTTTTAGGGTTTAGGGCTTAGGGTTTAGGATTTAAGGTTTACTGATCTTAAATTAATACAAACATACCTACATGTATTATATATATATTGATGGATTATGGTTTTTAGGGTTTAGGGTTTAGGGTTTACTAATCTTAAATTAATACAAACATGCCTACATTAATTATATATATTTTTTGACTTATAAAAAAAATTAGAAGTATCCCTGATTCCATCCAAAGTTGTTTTAATATATTTTAAACAAGTTAACTTAATTAAGTCATTTAAGTTAATCAGTTTTTTACTAAGTCAATTAAGTATGTAATGTTAATTAAAAAATTTCGTTATCTTATATTAATTTAGTATACAGATTTAGTTTAATAACTTTAAACTAATTTTAGTTAAGTATAAAAAATAATTTTATAATGGTTATTCATTCAACTTAAGTAAATTAAGTAGTTTATCAGAATGCAAGTTAAGTTAATTTAATAACTAACTTAACTTAATTAATTTATTCCTACAATAAAAAATTTAAGTCATCTTATTTTAATTAAGAATATAGATTTAATTTAATAATTTTTACTCATTTAACTTAATTTTATTAAGTATAAAATTTTAATTTAATAATGGTTATTCATTCCACTTAAGTTAATTAAGTATAATAGTTTATCTTTGAAGTTATTTTAAAATAATAGTCAAGTTAATTAGAAATACAATTTATTAATACTTAGAATTATTATTAATTCAATTTATCTTTTAATTGAAGTTAAGTTAGTTAATTTATTAATACTTGAAATTATTATTAATTTTAAAAAAAATTCAATACTTGACATTATTTTATATTTATTAAATATAACTTCTTTAAATGTCAGATAATTATCATTATTAGCAAATCAAATAATAGTATTAGTTCAGCTTAATATCAGTTCAGGTCAATATCAGTTCAGGTCAAGAACAGTTCAAGTCAATAACAGTTCAGGTTTAAAACAGGTCGGGTTCAAAACAAGTCGGGTTTAAAACAGGTCGGGTTCATTTCAGGTCGGGTCCAAACAGGTCGGGTTAAATCGGTTATTTGGCAGGTTAGTCTCGGGTTCGGGTTCGTTTCGGTCGGGTGCAGGTCGGGTTCGGTTACTACAGTAACAGGTCAATTTCGGGTTCGGGTTCACTTCGGTCGGGTGCAGTTCGGGTTCGGTTTCTACAGTTACAGGTCAAATTCGGGTTCGGGTTCGTTTCGGTCGGGTGCAGGTCGGGTTCGGTCTTTGAATTCTCGGGTTAAACCAAGTTCTAACTCGATCGGGTTTCAGGCAGGTTACCAGGTCGGGTCAGTTTTTCACACCCTTAAATCCTATAGTAACCGCTTGCGTTCTGAACAAAGTATCGATATTCATTTTCTACCTAGAATATCAATTTATACCCATAAGTTCTCTGTACAAAGTATCGATATTACTAAAAAACTAGGGTTTCGACAACATACCTTTCGTTTCGATTCTGATACACCACAACTTCAAAAACGCCTCGCTTGTATTTCGCAACAACCAAAATCGGTTCGATTTCAAATACTAAGAGCGTTTTGTGTAAATGCAATGCAATCCTTGTATTTATTCGTAGAGTAGAACCCTTCAAATTCTTTCCTTAAATTATTTTTAACCGGTTGTATCAATTATATTTAACCGATACTTATAGTCTCGCATTTTTTCCCGGTCCAACCTACCTCAAATATTAAAATTTTCACCGGTTTGTTTAAATTTCAACATGTTTTCTTCTCATTAACTCATGTATCGATACTTGTATATGTTTGTATCGATACCTACCGATAACCAAAGTTTGCCGGTTACCAATTTTTTTAAATATTTTTTCATGTTTTCCACCTACTACATTATACTATGTCAACATATTCGGTCGCGCTTTACCGACTTTATTACTTATCTTATTAAATTTTCAGTCACGCTGTTTCTTAACCGTATATTAGTCCGCATTTCAGCAATTTTTAAAGAATAATCCCTTTTAAATTAATATTTGAGAAAATGGCTCCCAAAAAATATTATTTAGCAAAATGACCCCCAAACTTGCCACGTCGGTGAACCTCGCGTTCTACAGGACGCGAAGTTTGATATCACGTTCTACAGGACGCGAGGTCGTGGGGTTTTTTAAAAGATGATTGCACGTTAACACAAACAACAAGGTCAGATAGACTAAAATCGCGTTGTGCAGAACGCGATGTCAAACCTCGCGTCCTACACAACGCGAGATTCACCAACGTGGCAAGTTTGGGGGTCATTTTGCCAAATAATACTTTTTAGGAACTATTTTTCTAAATATTAATTTAAAAGGGATTATTCATTCAAAATTGCCCCCGCATTTCCTTAGAATTTTTCCATAATAACGAGTATACTTGGACGGTCAAATTGTAAATTAAACTTTAATCATTTATTGAAAGTGTACTTAAGAGAAACTGATTCTTTTACTTTTTTCTTGTTGGTGTTGCTGTAGTATTGACCTAGTCAAACTGCTCTATAGTGTTTAAAATAAGTGTCTGCATTAAATGCTTATGTTTTTTTTTTTTTGAATTTATTCAATGTAACTGGGTAGGTTTGGGGTGTAGTATATCTAGGCTGCCATTAAAAAACGACAAGTTTTAAAATTTGTCAACGAACTGAAAATGTTAGATTTTTTGATAATATTTTATTTAGTTTTTTTTGTAATTATTGAAACTTATTTGTAAGTATCGATACTTATTTTTTTGATAAATTTTTAATTTAGGATAAAATATTGATATTTACAAAATAAGTTTCGATACTTGCAAGAAAACTCAAATAAACCAACCGAAAAATGTTATCAAAAAGTTTAATATTTTTCAGTTAGTGAACAAGTTTCGAAACTTGACATCTTTTAACCACGCCCTAAATATGTCACACTTAGAGTCGCCCAATGTAAATACTTAATATTGTTAATATAATCACAATATCCAATCTTCCATAGAAAAAGTTACAATATCTAATCAAATTGACCGAGTATTAAATAAATTAATATTAATTTTATAATTATTAAACATATTATATTTTTAATTGCATTATAAAAATGCAAGCTTGATATTAGGGTCGTAAACGAACTAAACATTCAGCAAATCGTTTGTGAACAGTTCCGCGAGAAGTTCGTTTATGTTGGTTTATTTATTAAACAAATGAACATGAACAAATTTTTCTGTTCGTTTAATTAAATGAACGAACACGAATAAATGATTTGTTTGTTCATTTAGGTTGGTGAACAATCGATAATTCGTTCATTTATTTTCGTTTGTTTATGTTCGTTTAAATTTATTCACATATATCCATTTATATTTATTATTTTTCATAACAAAAATATTGTATTTAAAAAATTAAATTTATTCACATATATCTATTTATATTTATTATTTTTCATAACAAAAGTATTATATTTATCATTTTAACGAAGGACCACGAACAAAAAATTATGTTCATTTAGTTGTTCGTATTCATTCAGTTAAAATTAAAAGAACAAACATAAACATATCCTCATGTGTGTTTGTTAAGTTTGTTTACAAGCCTACTTGATATAGTGAAAAACAATTCACTTTTTCAATTGTGTTTTAATTAAAGGGTAATTTATGTTATATTATGATAGCTTTAACATAATTTCTAGTCATAAAAGTAAAAAAGATTCCCAAACATTTACTGGTAAATTTGGTCGAAAAGACAACAAGAAAAATGTAAGTGTAGAATCCTTGGTCACCTTGTCTTTTAAGGTTAAACACTTTTTTTTTGTGTTTGAAAAAAAGTAAAATTTCCTAATAAATTCACCATCCAAATTACACTAATATTACAATTAAATAAATTATTATTTGATCGATATTATTTTGTCAATACGAAATTATTTAGATGCTGAAAGGGGGTTTGACCCCTTCAATTTTTTTTAATTTTTTTAACCTTTTAGGTTCTCGGCAATTTTAAAATTAAGTAAATTAAGTTTGAATTATTTCTATTAAGTCATTCTTAAGTTTCAATTTTTTATATTAGACAATTTGTTTTGAAAAAGGTCTGGTTTTATTTGATTAGAAAATAAGAGAAGTACAAAGTGAAGCATAGTACAAGAAGGATAACTTCTCTTAGGCATAAAAACTAAACTAAAAACTTTCCCAAAAAAATTAAAATCTCTAATTTTTTAAATCCCCAAATTGAAACCCTAATTTTGGAAATTAGAATCAGAAAACCTAAATGAATTTTAGGGGTTAAATTGAGGAATTCCGAAATTTTAGTGACCAAATTGCTTAGGTTGTAAAACTCAAGATCCAAACGTAAAGTTTATGAAAATCTAGTGACCTGTTGTGTAAATTACTCATTATTTAGGGTAAAGCCCTATTTTGACTTATTTGTTTTGGTTCAGCCGCAAAAAAAACCTTTTTCCCTCTCTCCCTCAGTTTCGTTCGAGAACCAACAAACCCCCACCCTTCGTTTTTCCGTTCACGCTCCGGCGAGGACTCGACCGCCGTCCGTTTACCGTTTTGTGACCGTCGGTGTACTCACCGCGGTCGTGCGACCAAAGCCCAACCCTCAACTCTCCCTGCTCCGCCGTCCTTCGCCGGAAACGGTTTAAACCGTTCAAATATTTGTCTCGCGCCGCCGTTCTCAACGTTTCCCTTCTCCGTCCGGCTTGGTAAGCACCGTTGTTCATGATTGTGATATGTTGGTCGGGGACAGATTAAGTTCAGCCGTCGCCGTCGTGTTGAACGGCTGCTGCCGTCGAAGTTTTGGGCGCCGCCGGGGATCCTAGACCTAGGGTTTTAGATGTGGGTGTGTGTATTGTGGGTTAGTGCAGATTTGGGGAATTAATCTGAAATTAGAGTTAGGGTTTTGTTAATGGAAATTTTGGGGATTTTAAGAACCGAACCGGAATTATGAAATTGAACCGGGCTGAACTCTCAAATCGAACTGGACCGGGTGACGTCAGCAGTGATGTCATCCGCTGATGACATTGCTGATGCAAGCAGGCTGACGTCAGCGATGATGTCATCATTGACCATGATGACGTCAGCGTTGACTTTTTGGGCCGAAAGTCAACTTTATGTTTTTCGATGTTCCGATTCCAGATTCGCAACCCGTTTTTCTAAATTCGATCCCGAACAACTGTTTTTGGCCTTTTTATTTAATTTTATGCTTAGTTAAAAAGAAATGTTAATTAGTTTCTGAAATCGGATTTCGTTTGCGTTCAGGTGATATAGATTTGGACACCGAGATTCTTCCACCTCCTCCGCCTGGCCGACCTCCTGCGTCTCAACCTTCAAGTTCTGCACGTATGAGAATTTAAATAAATTTTTGTTAGTATATTGTGGCATAGTAGTAGAGAATTTTGACTTAGTGAACCCTTGTAGGTGTCGATCCTGTTTCGCCTGCTTCTAGATCTGAGCGTGGGAGTCGTCACTCTCGACGTTGAGCTGTTAGCTGATTATGGTGTGTTCTCTGCTTGTGCTACATTATATGTGTTGATGTTGTGTGATGTTTGATTGTGAAATATGTTGTTTCTATGTGATGGTTGACTATAAAATATGTTGTGATCTGGACTATGTGATATGTGTGATCTGGACTATGTGATATGTTGTGATCTGGGCTATGTGATATGTTGTATGTCATTCTGTTAAACATCATACATTGGATTATGAGTAGTTAATTATCGGACTAAATGCTCATGCATTTTCGGACTAAATGCTCATGCATTTTCGGACTAATGATGTTGCATTCGGATTAAGATCGGAATATTCATATCATATCATTCGTGTGGGATTTGTACAGAGGAAGTTCAGTGGTTTCATCCTTCGGGTTGAATTCCACTTCGGATCAGTGGTTCCACCCTTCGGGCTGAGTTCCACTTCGGATGGTGACGATGTAGAGAGTGGTTCTGGGGAACCTTACTCTTCGGACGGTGATGTAGATGGGTTCATGACATAGACTTAGGTGCATCGTGCATTACATATCTGTATATTCGATTGACTGTTGAAATGACTATGTTGACTGTATGATTCCTGTGATTTTCTGTCTGATGCACCTTAGAGACACATTGAGCTTAATAGCTGACTCCCCCTTAGTTCTTGTTTCAGATTCTCAGACATAGGAGTTCGGTACTTGGAGGACCACAATTTATCATATTTATTTCAGTTTTCAGTATGGACATTTCGAATTTATAAAGTTATTTTATTTTAGTTATTATTTTGGGATTTATATAATTTCGGTTACTTATACATTTATTTGGGATTTTTAACTGTTTTAGCATGCATGAGAATTTTTAAATGGATATTTTGTTACTTTATTTTAGATTACTTTATCTATACGATTGCGTTTTCAAAAATATGGATTTTAATGTTAAACGACACCGTTTTTAAATTACTTGAGGGACACCGTTTTTAAATTACTTGAGGGACACGTTTTCAATCTAACTTCCCAGATTCGGCCCATAACCCTTGGGTCGGGTTTAGAGGGTTACATTTAGTGGTATCAGAGCCCGGTTCAACCCTTGGACTGTGTGGCTCACATAGAATTTTTAAGTTAAAAATGATTTTTGCATGCATACTAAATATTTTCGGGCAAAATGAGTAATTTTTGGGAAAGTAAATATTCTCAGAATTTTGATATATTTTGAATAGAACTCCAAGTACCGAATCTGATCTTAGGACTCTTCTTTTGTAGATAGACTACTATGCCACCCCGTAGGAGTACTAGAGCTACGGCTGGCCGTGGTCGAGGTCGTACCGCTGCGAATACGACTGACGTTAATCCTCCTGAGCATTCGCCACCGCATCAGGAGGACCCACAGCATGAGCAGGCTGAGGAGCAGCATGAGGTTCATACGAGTGGTCAACAGACCGATCACCCTAGTCAGCAGACTCAGAGTGACGGTCCTCGTGCAGCCGGTAACAGTGAGACTGCTGGAGTTGATGTTGCTGCTGTGCATTTGGAGCTACTTGAGTATCTTCGACAGGGTTCTAGGAGACCCATATCTGCCGAGTTTTTTTCTGCTGGTATGTCGATGTTTGATGGTAAGACGGCTGCAGATCCAGCTGACGCTGAGTATTGGTTGAAGAAACTACAGCAGTTATTTGATGAGATAGACTACCCTGCCGACAGAAAATTAAGAGTTGCTGTATCTTTATTGAAGGGTGAAGCCCTGAACTGGTGGGAGGCTGAGAAGACCGTTATTTCTGCTAGTCGGATTACTTGGGATCATTTCCGTCAGGCTTTCTGAGACAGATATGTTGGGGCTGAGTATCTAGCCAAGTGTCGTGAGGACTTTATAAATCTGAAGCAAAATGACATGACTGTGAATCAGTATGAGATTGAGTTTCTGAGGCTGGTACAATACGTCCCTGGGTTAGTTACTACAAAGGAAGAGAAGTGCAGCTGGTTTCTGAAGGGTCTGCGACCTTCGATCAAGACCGGTGTGTCTTTACATTTGGACAAAGAGTACAAGGAAATTACCTTGCGAGCTAGGACTGCTGAACGCAATGAGGCAGAGTTGAGGCAAGCTGAGTCCCAGGGTAAGAGGCAGTCGACCGCGTCAGTTCAGCACAGTCAGGGTAACCAGTCTAGGAAGAGAGCTAGAGATGAGTTTGATTATCAGGGTTATTCCAGAGATAGACCGGTGACTTCCAATGCTCCGATCGTTAGTGCTGGGGGTTCGACTAGTACACGTGGGGTGCCACAGTGTTCCTTCTGTAAGAGGTGGCACCTGGGTGAGTGTAGGAGGCAGTCTGGGGCTTGTTTTCGATGTGGATCATTTGAGCATCTTTTTAGGGATTGTGCGGTAGCACCTTCATCATCTTACGTTCCGAGTCAGTCTCAAGCATCCGTACAGACTCCTCCTGGGGGTAGAGGACATGGTAGACCTGCTACTTCAGGTACGGCTAGTAGAGGTAGACCTGCCCAGAGTGATAGATCAGCTAGATCCGATACTAGACATCCGGGGTTGATTTATGCAACTAGAGCTAATGAGAGTTATGATGATGAGCAAGAGGACATAACAGGTACTTTTTTTTGATGTTTTCAGTTTTTACTTTCATATTGAAGGATGAGGAATTCAGAATGAAAAACTTTAGGTTATGTTAGCTAATTTTTGGGATATGTCGCTAAGTTTGGAAATTTCGAGGCCGAAATTTCTTCTAAGGAGGGGAGAGTTGTAACACCCCAAAAATTTCCCAAAAAAATTAAAATCCCTAATTTTTAAAATCCCCAAATTGAAACCCTAATTTTGGAAATTAGAATCAGAAAACCTAAATGAATTTTAGGGGTTAAATTGAGGAATTCTGAAATTTTAGTGACCAAATTGCTTAGGTTGTAAAACTCAAGATCCAAACCGTAAAGTTTATGAAAATCTAGTGACCTGTTGTGTAAATTACTCATTATTTAGGGTAAAGCCCTATTTTGACTTACTTGTTTTGGTTCAGCCGCAAAAAAACCTTTTTCCCTCTCTCCCTCAGTTTCGTTCGAGAACCAACAAACCCCCACCCTTCGTTTTTCTGTTCACGCTCCGGCGAGGACTCGACCGCCGTCCGTTTACCGTTTTGTGACCGTCGGTGTACTCACCGCGGTCGTGCGACCAAAGCCCAACCCTCAACTCTCCCTGCTCCGCCGTCCTTCGCCGGAAACGGTTTAAACCGTTCAAATATTTGTCTCGCGCCGCTGTTCTCAACGTTTCCCTTCTCCGTCCGGCTTGGTAAGCACCGTTGTTCATGATTGTGATATGTTGGTCGGGGACAGATTAAGTTCAGCCGTCACCGTCGTGTTGAACGGCTGCTACCGTCGAAGTTTTGGGCGCCGCCGGGGATCCTAGACCTAGGGTTTTAGATGTGGGTGTGTGTATTGTGGGCTAGTGCAGATTTGGGGAATTAATCTGAAATTAGAGTTAGGGTTTTGTTAATGGAAATTTTGGGGATTTTAAGAACCGAACCGGAATTATGAAATTGAACCGGGCTGAACTCTCAAATCGAACTGGACCGGGTGACGTCAGCAGTGATGTCATCCGCTGATGACATTGCTGATGCAAGCAGGCTGACGTCAGTGATGATGTCATCATTGACCATGATGACGTCAGCGTTGACTTTTTGGGCCGAAAGTCAACTTTATGTTTTTCGATGTTCCGATTCCAGATTCGCAACCCGTTTTTCTAAATTCGATCCCGAACAACTGTTTTTGGCCTTTTTATTTAATTTTATGCTTAGTTAAAAAGAAATGTTAATTAGTTTCTGAAATTGGATTTCGTTTGCGTTCAGGTGATATAGATTTGGACACCGAGATTCTTCCACCTCCTCCGCCTGGCCGACCTCCTGCGTCTCAACCTTCAAGTTCTGCACGTATGAGAATTTAAATAAATTTTTGTTAGTATATTGTGGCATAGTAGTAGAGAATTTTGACTTAGTGAACCCTTGTAGGTGTCGATCCTGTTTCGCCTGCTTCTAGATCTGAGCGTGGGAGTCGTCACTCTCGACGTTGAGCTGTTAGCTGATTATGGTGTGTTCTCTGCTTGTGCTACATTATATGTGTTGATGTTGTGTGATGTTTGATTGTGAAATATGTTGTTGCTATGTGATGGTTGACTATAAAATATGTTGTGATCTGGACTATGTGATATGTGTGATCTGGACTATGTGATATGTTGTGATCTGGGCTCTGTGATATGTTGTATGTCATTCTGTTAAACATCATACATTGGATTATGAGTAGTTAATTATCGGACTAAATGCTCATGCATTTTCGGACTAATGATGTTGCATTCGGATTAAGATCGGAATATTCATATCATATCATTCGTGTGGGATTTGTACAGAGGAAGTTCAGTGGTTTCATCCTTCGGGTTGAATTCCACTTCGGATCAGTGGTTCCACCCTTCGGGCTGAGTTCCACTTCGGATGGTGACGATGTAGAGAGTGGTTCTGGGGAACCTTACTCTTCGGACGTTGATGTAGATGGGTTCATGACATAGACTTAGGTGCATCGTGCATTGCATATCTGTATATTCGATTGACTGTTGAAATGACTATGTTGACTGTATGATTCCTGTGATTTTCTGTCTGATGCACCTTAGAGACACATTGAGCTTAATAGCTGACTCCCCCTTAGTTCTTGTTTCAGATTCTCAGACATAGGAGTTCGGTACTTGGAGGACCACAATTTATCATATTTATTTCAGTTTTCAGTATGGACATTTCGAATTTATAAAGTTATTTTATTTTAGTTATTATTTTGGGATTTATATAATTTCGATTACTTATACATTTATTTGGGATTTTTAACTGTTTTAGCATGCATGAGAATTTTTAAATGGATATTTTGTTACTTTATTTTAGATTACTTTATCTATACGATTGCGTTTTCAAAAATATGGATTTTAATGTTAAACGACACCGTTTTTAAATTACTTGAGGGACACGTTTTCAATCTAACTTCCCAGATTCGGCCCATAACCCTTGAGTCGGGTTTAGGGGGTTACATTTCAATTTTTTATATTAGACAATTTTTTTTGAAAAAGGTCTGGTTTTATTTGATTAGAAAATAAGAGAAGTACAAAGTGAAGCATAATACAAGAAGGATAACTTCTCTTAGGCATAAAAACTAAACTAAAACCATGAAAACCAGGCCAGAAATCTAGCGATTCTCGGATTGCATCAAATAAAATGCAGATGTTAGGAGATTCTGAGGAGGGGCTATGAGGTCAGACATAAACAAATAACGATGTAACCAAACTTGTGCATCGTATGTGCAAGCTTAAACCTCGAAGAAGCTGGTTACGGAGAGTTGTGAAATCGTTGTCTGTCGTTCTCCACAACAGCGAGGACCTCATTGGGAGCTTCTTCAACCCAGATTGTCGGTGTGTTACGATGTCGACCATATTGTGCCATTGAATGTGGAGCCAAATTTCCTTCACGTCGAACATGAGTGAATTTAACTTCCCGGAGGTTGGAAGTGGCTTGCTTAATGTCATTGATTAAGACCCGTAGGTGAGAAAGGTCTTCATCTTTGGATCTTAATTTCTTGATCACGGATAGAGAGTCACCTTCAAAAATGACCCTATCAAATCCCATATCTAGTGCAAAGGTCACTGCATCCCTACAAGAGAGGGCTTCCGCTAAGAAAGCGTTGCATACGTGAGTATGTTGCATGGAGCATGCACCCATGATAAGGCCAGCACTATTTCGACAGATTACTCCTGATATAGAAGTTTTTGAGTGTGCACAGTATGCAGCATCAAAGTTGGCCTTAATTAGGTTTCCTTGTGGAGGGCTCCACTGCTGTGATAGACTGCGAGGTTGTGGTTGGACTGCAGCCTGGAGGGTTTCTTGTTCCTGGATATAGGCTTGAATGAAGGCAATTGATTCTTGAACGGTGGTGTTAAGATCATCGTGTACTGCCTTATTCCGGGCATACCAAATGGCCCAACATGAAACAACAAAGATCTTCCAATCCTGCCAAAGGAGTCGAAGAATTGAGATATCCAATCCTGCCACAATAAGTTAGGGAATGACAAAGATGGAGTGAGACCCTGGGCCTCGAAAATGGCTTGTGAATACCAGCATTCTCGAATTAAGTGATCGGCTCCCTCATAAGCAGATTGGCAGAACCGACACCCATTTTGAACATTCAGACGTCTAGTACGGAGGTTGTCAAAGGTAGGGATGAAGTTGTTCACAAATTTCCACATGGTAATCTTCAGTTTTTCAGGTAACTGTAAACACCACAAGTGGTTGTAGAATTTCCTTAAATTTAGTTGAGGAGTACCTGTTGATGCAGTTGAGGTGGAACGTAGCAGTTTATAGCCACTCTTGACAGTATAAGCACCCCTTTGTCGTGCCTCCAAACTATTGTATCTGGTTGGGAAATATCAGGTAATGGTATTTCAAGAATGGTTAACACCATAGAAGATGGAAATAGGTTGTGCAAGACGTCTTGTTTCCAGCATTTGGCAGGAATATCAATAAGATCCGCCACCTTTGTATGATAAATATCAATGTCATCAACATGTGGACGACCATCTGCTGTGTTAGGGATCCAGGAGTCATTCCAGATGTTTATGGACTCACCATTACCAATGTTCTATATGAGACCTTTTTCAAGAAGCCCTCTTGAGCTCCAAAGGCTTCGCCACGTATATGATGGATTGGAACATAATCTTGCATGGAGAAAGTCGGTGGAAGGATGATACCGTGCTTTCAAAACCCTTGCCAGTAAAGAGTTGGGATGCTTTAGGATTCGCTAGCATTGTTTGGCTAGTAGTGTCACATTGAATTGGCCTAAGTTTCTGAAACCCATGCCACCATCTTGTTTAGACTGTGCTAAGTGGTTCCACGTGGTCCAGTGGATGCCCTTGCTGGTGCCCGCGTTTTCCACCAGAAATTCGCCATAGCTTGCTCGAGGCCATGACACAAAGAAGAAGGCAAAAGAAAGCAGTTCATGGCATAGACAGGGATCGATTGTAAGACACTGCGGATTAACGTTGCTTTGCCACCCATAGATAGGAACTTGGTGCTGTAGGAAGATGATTTGCTAGTAACCCGATCCATGTAGTAGCTGAAGGCCTCTGTCTTGTTCCTCCCAACCATAGTAGGCAATCCTAGGTATCTTTCAGGGTTGGTTGCAACACGGACACCTAGGATCAAGCCAATCGCAGATGTTATCGAATTAGGAACATTTAAACTAAAAAACAACAGTGATTTTTCATAGTTCACTCTTTGCCCTGAGATGCTGCCAAATTGTGTGAGAATATGTTTGAGGGCCAATGCAGCTTCCTCTGATGCTTGAGCAAAGCATATGCTATCATCAGCGAAGAATAGGTGACCAATTTCTAACCTTCCGCGACCGATGCTAGCACCTCTGATTGTTCTTGAAACCATGGCTTGGTTTAGCATCTGCGAGAGACCTTCTGCACATACCAAGAATAAATATGGGCTGAGAGGACATCCCTGTCGTAGTCCTCGTGTTGGCTTGAATCTTTCTCCTAGTGTTCCATTGAAACACACTGAGTAAGTAACAGTAGAGATGCAGTCCATTAGGAGAGTCACCCAACGTTCGTTGTAGCCCAGTGTCAGTAGCATTTTTTCAACAAATGGCCACTCAACTCGATCATAGGCTTTGCTAAGATCAGCTTTGAGTGCGAGTGTGCCATGTTTTCCAGCACGTTTGGTCTTCATGGAGTGCAAGATCTCGTATGCTATAAGCACGTTGTCTGTAATTTGGCGAGAAGGGATGAAGGCCCCCTGACATTCATCGATGCAAGAATCCAATGTGCTGGAGAATCGATTTGCCAATGATTTAGCAATGACTTTGTAAAGGACATTACAAAGACTTATTGGCCTGAATTGGGTCATGTTCTCAGGCTTCTTAATCTTAGGAATAAGAACTATAAGTGTGTCATTGATGTCACGCACACTTGAATTGCCATTGAGAATTGACAAACAGAAATCTGAAATTTTCGGGCCTAAGATATGCCAATACTTCTGGAAAAAGAGGGCTGGATATCCATCAACTCCACGTGCTTTCATAGGTGCCATGTTTTTGACAGTAGTCCATATTTCATCCGCTGTGAAAGGTTGCAACAAATAAGCATTTGTTAAGCTTGAAATTTTTGGTTGGACGGTTGTAAGAAAGTCTGAGGCATCAGTAGGTGATGAAGTTGTAAACAGATGAGCAAAATAAGTAGATGCCAAATGCAGCATACCATGTTCTGATGTGATCCAATTTCCTTCATCATCCAGTAGGCCCTGAACATGATTGTTTCTCTTTCGATAGGAGGTAAATTTGTGGAAAAAAGATGTATTCATATCTCCATGTGAGAGCCAATTTGATCGTGCTCTTTGTTCCCAAAAGAGCTCTTCTTTGTCAGCTTCGAGGTTCAAACCAAGCTTGACTTCAATCAGTTCTTGTAGGATGTCATCATCAGGGTCTGAAGAGATTAGTTCAGAGAGTCGAGACACTAGTCCTTCCTTAACTGCACGTGTTGTGGCTCTATTTTCCTTGTTCCAATGTGACAGTTTGGGTCCCAAAGTAGAGAGTTTTTGTAACACAGACCCTGGCATCTCCCAAGCAGTCTTGATCATGTTTTCTGTTTGTTCTTCAAGGATCCAGTGTGCTTCAAACCTAAAAGATTTCCTTGGTGATCTGGCACGGTTAGAAGCATGTCCCAAAGTGTCTATAAGCACGGGACAATGATCAGAGGTTGAGTGGAGAAGGTGTTTGACATAGTAAGAGGGATGAGCATCCCACCATCTCGGATTAGCCAGTGCACGATCCAAGCGCTCTCGAACATTGGTATGTGGGAAGTTGCCACGTTCCCATGTAAACCATGCACCTGTGAATCCAAGGTCTCCTAGCTCACAGTCGTCCAGTGCATCACGAAACTGTTGCATACATCTTTCAGGCCTTACTCTCTTGCCCATTTTTTCGAAAGAAAACATTACTTCGTTGAAGTCACCCGCTATTAACCATGGCATGTCGTGTTGTTCTTTGAGTTGTCGTAGGAGGGCCCATGATCTTGATCGCTCGCTCTCTATAGGAATGCCATAGAACCCTGTGAAACGCCATGGCTCAACATCTTCTTCCCTTATTATCACATCTATATGGTGCTGAGAGTAACTAGATAAGGTGACGTTACAATCTGGCTTCCAACCAAGTGAGAGGCCACCCTTCGATCCATTGGCAGCAACATCTATTCCATAACGAAAACCACAACGGTGGCGAACCCTTTCCATTCGACGAACTGTTAGTTTTGTTTCAATTAGAAACAAAATGTGGGGATTGTTGCCTCGTAATGAATTCTTGAGGCGTGTGACGGCCCGTGGCTTCCCTAGTCCACCGACGTTCCATGAAATGACTTTCATTGTAGCCGGCTGCCCTGCACCACAGGGCTAGCCGAAATCAGTTGATCAGCATTTGGTGATGTGGAATCCGGATCTCCAGAAACCAATGACACCTCTCCCACAATCCGTTGCCTTTTTTTCCCATCTTGTAATGCTAATGGGTCATCCTCAGCATCTGACCCCAGTTCCATAGATCCAGTATTGTTGGAAGCATTCACGTGTGCATGGCTGTGAGGGCCATGCAGGAAGCCATTTAATGTAGGATTGGTACTTGCTGCGAGATGTGCTTCCATTAGGGATAGCCCAGAGACACCATCTCGTAGCCAACGGCTAGGTGCTGGAGGGGCCCTCCTGAACGGTGCTCGTAGAGTCGAGTCCCACCCGAAGCATATATCATCAGGCTTCAAAGAGAGTCGTAGGGGACACAAATTTTCCCCATGGCCAATCTTCCCACAGATGAAACAAAAGATTGGGAGTCGTTCATATTGGAAGCGCACGTACGTGCTTCGACTCTCATCTAGGGCAATTTTCTTTTTTCGTTTCAGAGGATGGTTCACATCAAAGAAAACCTTCAATCGCATAAACTGCCGTCTCCTAGACAAGATGAGTTTGGAGTCATACTCAATAAACTTCCCGATGAAGTTGCCAAATTGTTGTGCCATAATCTCCGACATCAGACCCGTTGGTAACTCATGAACTTGTACCCATAACACATCCAGCGAAAGTGGAACTTGTAATGGGTCTTCGTCTTTTTCCAGTCTATGAAGGAGGAGAATATGGTTGTTGAAGAACCATGGACTGCCTGAGAGGACTCGTTGGATGTCAATCTCGTTGTAAAACTTGAAGCAGTAGCGTTTGTCGCCCAAATCTGTAATGGAAACGCCTCCCAACGGGTGCCATATGTCAGCCATTGTGTTTCTCATGGAGAAGAAGTGAACGATACTTGTTGTGTGAAATGTTCCCACCAAACAGAAAGCGTAATCTTCATGGAACGATCCTATCTCAAGGGGAAAAGGCAAGATTTCCTCTTCACCATCATCAAGGCTAAGACCAGCGAGTTTAGATTCCATGCGTGTGAGGACAAGAGGCGGTTGCCACCGTCGGAGAAAGACCAAAAACAATGCAGACACCGTGAGGATCGGACAAGGAACCGTGCAAAAATGCAAACATGTAACCGTGCAAAACTGCATACTTATATTAGACAAATTAAGTCTTGATGTTTGAAATTAAACAAATTATTCTATAACCCGTATTTTAAAATTTTAAATTAATGGTTTATGGACACCCCATTTTATTATTATATATTTGCCCCTCAAAAATTCATCATTCCATTCTACTATAACATCTTTATTTTAGAATTTAGGATTATACCTATTTAAATATTGTATTAAAAAATTAAAATAACTGTCCAATTTTATTAATTTAATTAACGGGATGTTAACTTTAGAAGTTAACGGGCAGTTTTTTGGTTTAATTATGGTTTCACTCCCTTTATTACGTTGAAATTTGATTTTTATTCCTTTACTCTAATTTGGTATAATCCAATCTCTTTACTTTTAAAATATTTTTAGTAGCTCCAAATTGATAAATTATTAGTAGTTGTCATTAAAGTGATGACACAAACTTCTATATTGTTATTAAACCGTACAATTAGAGTCTCGTAAAAAATGCATTAATCATGTTCAATTAGTAGATTTACATGTTAGTCGAATGTTTAAGTTTTTTTTTTAAAAAATTTTATTTTATCTTTTTAGTGACAACGACTAACAATGTTATGAATTTAAACTTACCGATAACTTAAAAAAATAAAGGATCAAATTATTTCAAATTCAATGGATTATATCTTAATTTCAGGTTCAATGGTCCTATTGCTATCAATGATTCAAAGCATGAATGATTTAAGGGAGATGTCAAACACATGGTGTGCTCCCAATCTTTTCCAATAAATAAAGACGTGACCCTCATGAATGTCATAATCTTTGGTACATTTCCTTCGGGGGTGGTTCGCCTCTAGATAATATATATATATAGAGAGAGGGATAATATTTAATGTAAAATTTATAATTTTACACGCTTTTAACGGTGCTTTTGGGCAAACACTGCTATAGACGCGTACTTTAGTCAATAGGATTTAAATTTTATTTCCCAAATAGACTCTATATTATTTTACTGAAATTTTATAAAAAAGCGAAGCACAAGTATAGATCGACGAGCTAAGAAATGAGCTGAGAGAAGCGGAAGATACATAGTTAATAGCGGCATTTGGAGGGAAAACGACACTAAAGACAAGCTGTTTTTTCTCCAAACGCCGCTGTAGGGCTAAAAAATGCCACTAAAACTCTATTTTGTTGTAATGACTCCTTACTCTTTTTTTTTTCCAAGTGATAATCTTCACATAACCTATTGTTAATCCCAGTCATTCATTTTATTCATCCAACGATAAAAAAAACGTGTACAAGTTAAAAACTTATATATATATATATATATATATATATATAAGGGATAAGATCTAGTTACATAGTGTATGAGTTTTTTTACTTTTACATGTTTTGGATCGTTGGGTGAGTAAAATTGATAGCTGAGATTAATAGTAGGTTATGGGAAGATTATCACTTGAAAAAAATATGGCGTTAATTTCAACCATCCACTTTACCAATACAAAGATCCACAAAACGTGTAAAACTGCGAGTTTTAAATTCTGTGTAAGTGGATCTTATCCCTATATATAATTATCGGCGTCCAAACGATTAGTTAATTAGATTGGATCATATATTTTTAATGTCTATTATAGGAGCGATCTCCCTAATTCAATTTACTCTCTTTACATTACACATATTTAAACTCTTTATTTTATTTGAAAAATTTAAAGTCTCGTCTTATTAGACCAGCCGGTTGTTGTTTACCTCTAGATAAACTTGTGACTTATAAGTTCGAATACCTCGTATATGTTTGATTCAGTCGAAGTCCAGGGACGGACCCAGGACTTTAGGTTAGGGGGTGAAACTATAGATTTTTAAGGGTGCGAACTTATAGAAGTTTAGGGGGCGAAAATAGATTTTTAATAGAAAATACATAGAAAAATTTTAAAATTTTTCTGAATCATATATGATTTTCAAAATTTTAGAGGGGCGGTTGCCCCCACCAGCACCTCTCGGTCCATCCCTGAATCGAACGTCAATTTTGGTGTAACTCAAAAATGAAAACTTTATAGACAGCCACGTTCATTATAGATTAATGAATAAATACATTTTTGTCAAATTATGTCTTTAATCCTCTTATTACGTCGAAATCCTAAATTTAACCACCCTACTTTGATTTGACTTAATTTGGTTATCTTATTACCATAATAATTTTAATATGTTAAAATCGATAACATCGTTGGTTGTTACCGTTAATATGTTAACATGGATTGTTATAATCACAGGTATCCACTCTATCAATAGACTAATCCATATTTAATACTATAGAGACCTAGTTATTTTGGGATGATCTTCTCGACTTAACTTTCTCCATTCACAACGTTATTATTTAAACTTTGAACGTTGTTTAAGAAATTTAACGTATGTTCCCGCTAAACTATCGAAACTGACAATGTTATCAGTTTACATATTTTAATAATATTATAAAAGTAGACCGATCAACTTAATCCATTAAAATATAGAGATTCAAGAGAGTTGTCAACACATGGTGTGCTCAAAATCTTTTCAAATAAATAAAGATGTGACGACCCTCATGAATGTGATAATCTTAGGTATATTTCTCTAAGTTTAAATTTAAAATTTCTTTATACATTCTGATGTAATTATATGATAGTATATGTTCATTAGTCTTATCCCTTTGATAACGCACGCACAATGTGTAAACAAATTATTTGAACTCGAGTCTCCTAAAAATAACAACATTCCATTTTCCACTAAAACGACTCGATCAATTCACTTTATGTATTCTTTAAATGCTCCAAAACTTGTCCAATTGTAAAAAAAAAATTCTAACCGTATATGTTGGCCACGGGATTGAACGCACACATTTTTTACGTTGGAGAGACTAAAATGATATAATTATAGTAGAGAATAAAATTATAGTAGGGACTAAGGACGTCTAAAATGAATATATTCGATTCAATTCGATTCAGTTTTATCCCATAAGTGAAACTCAATTTTTGGGAAGGCTTGCTAGTTAGCTGAACCATGGCCTAATGTGTTATTGTTTTTTTTGAGAAGTGCCTAATGTGTTATTGGAATTAGGTGGAAGGGGACATATAGTTCAATGGGCTCCTCAACAAGTCTAGGCTTATCCATATGTGGGAGCTTTTTGGACCCAAATTGTTGGAATTTAACTTTGGAGAATATATGCAAATGGTCCTTATGATTTGCATGCCTTGTTTCATTGACCAATGAGTTAATGTAAGATATGCAAGTGAACTCTATATTCAACATGGAAATTGGAATAAAATAAAATTCATTTTTTATAGTTGAGTAAATACTCGGTTAGATCCAGTTAACTGAATAAATCGAATGGATTTAACTGAGTTTTTTTGACTTTAACCGAATACATCAAATAAGATATTTTAATCTATGTAATTGATTAGTTGTTAAAAAAACAGTCTAAATAGATCCAATGAAACATTTATATCCTTTAATCCATCTTTAACAACTAAGTGGCCGAGTCAAAGCTATCTCAAACATTTATGGCGAAAGCTCAAAAAGGTGTCCTATAGAACCAAACTATGTTCAATTACTTTAAACAATTAATTTAATATTTTATTAATAAATTATAAAAATATTATTAAAATTTATCAAAAAAAAGGAACAACCATTAACTTACATAATTATCACTTGAAATTTTGTGAAATTATAAAAATAAAAGACGAAAGCCTTGAACAATCGCTTATACTGCTCGCCTTATCAGACGCTATTGAGTTGTGTCTATAAATATAATGTTATTGTTGTATCATTTTTGAGGTACCTTTTCATTAAATAAAAGAAGTTCAAATATTTTTCTCTTTTAGGAAAGACAGATACTTTCATAAACAGATCCAATAAAACATTAGGAATAACAAAAGCCCCAAGGAAACGGGCTGAACAATAACCCAACGTAGAAAAAGGCAACAAAAGCCTAAAGTATATTCCAAACAAACCCTAACTTTAGTTAAAAAGCAGAGGTTTTCTGTACTTTTTAGTGTCCCTGTTCCAAACAAACGACCCTAACCAACATGAGATGTTTATCTTTTCGAGCTTGGACTATGGCCGTCAATAGTGAGGGTTTTGGACATATGCGAGGTGAACGATCGCACACGACTATTAAGAAAAAGGGGTTCTAAATGAATTGAATTAAATGTTTATATAGAGAAAATATAGTTTAATAAATTACAAGAAAAAAATAACTTTAAAGAGGGTCTCATAATATATTTTTTATTAAGATAAAAATATCTTTTTAAAAAACTTACATATTTTGGGACCATAAATAAAAAGACCTATTTTAATAAATTGTACATGGCCCCGTAAACCTTTAAACTGCCTCTTGTAGCAAAAACGTAAGTTTTTATTAAATTGACCAAAAAAAAAAACGATCAAAGCAACCACAAAATAGAAAGAAAAAAAAAACAGCTAAAGGCAATGAAAGGAAAAAAAGTATAAGGATAATGTCACATATACTTATATACTTATAGTTAAATCATGTCAATAAAAAAATTCAGAAAAAAACAGAAAAATAATATGAGAATTAAAAAATAAAAAAAATAAAATACTTGAAGTATTCACGTCATACTTATATTTGATACAAAAATATATCTAATATATAATAAAACTTTAAATTAAAGTAGCTGTGGTTCATAGTTATCCACTTTACTTATTTGTGCAATATGTGTAACCTATAGAATATGTTTGTTCTGTGATTGAACTTAATGATTTGTTGCTCCAACTGTGAAGTCACATCTAAAATTAAAGAAAACGAAACTTGATGCGATTTGAACGCACCATCGCCATCTCCTGCCAACATAGGCCATACCGCCATAGCCATGTGGTTCTCACTTCTCAGACATCTCCATCTTTGTCTCTTGGTGGGCTCCAATGTCCTACACACTTCACTAACTGCTTCGACTCGTCACATCACCCTTGCTTCACCATTTACTGGTTCGACTCTAATAAAAAAAATTAAATAAAATTTGAGTTATAAAATATAACGCGTTAATTTAAATAATTTAAAATTATTTTGACTCGACTCGATTCAATCAAACGTTTACCCTTATGTCTAATGGTTCTCTTACATCTGTTGAAACAAGCTTTTCACATGCCGGGTAATCAAAATTCTATTTTGAATATCTACTCAGCCAAGTCACCAATAGCTATGAAGTTAATGGAGACATGTGATAGTTAGATAAATTTCTATGGTTATATATTTTGTTTTTGTTAATTAAATATTTTATTAATTTGATTATAATTGAAAAAATAAATATTTTAAGAATAATGAGAGGGGATTCAAATATGAGTGGGCTGGCAAGATAAGGCGTCCTCGGCTATTGAACCAAGATCACAGCTTGGTGAAAGATTTATAACATCTTGTATATATCTTGAATTAGATCTTATTGTTGGAAAATAAAGAAAATAAGAAAGATAAGTAAACTCAAACCTAAGACCGGGAAAATAAGGGTTCTATTAATAATACCAGAATTTATATTTGGCTTAAAGAGTAAGTTTAATTTTGAAGTAAATCCAAATTAATATGGTCAAATCGCGACATTTCTAATAATATAGTGGTCATTTATGTAGTTTACCCTACATTTAACTAGTTAAATGAACTGAATGAAAAAATAATAATTTTATGTTCAAAATTAAACTATGTCTAACCAACAACAAGTTTGTCTAGTGGGATGAGACACTAAATCTCTTAACCAAAGTAAGAGATTTGAGTCCTGACGTTATGAATGGGACAATTAGATTAGGAATGTCACCTCTATAGCCATAATGATTCTTTGTAATATACTATTCATATTAATCAATAAATAAATTGAATACGGTGATTATAATAAAATAAAATAAAACTATACCTATTTAAGTGACTATACAGAGGAGATTTACCTTGGAATAATTTATTGGTAAAAGCTTGCTTATGGTTATTGTGCCGGATATAGAAATCCAGGCATCAAATTTCAGGATAACCCAAGTCATGTACTAATTGATGTAATAAAAATACAATGGGAGACTCAATTAAAGGACAACCTTAGGTTGAAGATTGATGCATTTGTCTTTATTTAATTATTTATTCTTGTTCGATCGTGCATTTTGTCTTCATAAATGCTTCAACATTGACAAGTTGAAACGTACATAGGAATGGAGAGGCAAATCAGAAATAGTGAAATAGAGCAAAGGAAAGGCAGAAGATTGGTGTTATTTCCCTTACCATTGCAAGGCCATATCAACCCCATGTTGGACCTTGCAAACATTCTCCATTCGAGGGGCTTCTCCATCACCATCGTCCACACCACCTTCAACTCCCCCGAGCCTTCGAACTACCCTCACTTCACTTTCCGTTTCATCTCTGAAAATCTGCCCAAAGATCGTCGGGCTTGCTACAAGACCGATCTCGTCGCTTTTCTTTTGACGCTCAACGAGGAATGCGGACCGCCTTTCCGCGACTGCTTGGCCGACTTGTTATCGGATTCCTCGGAGGAGCCTATTGCTTGCCTGATTTCTGATGCTATTCTTTACTTCACTCAAGATGTTGCACATGAACTTAAGGTTCCTAGGTTAGTGTTGAGGACTGGTGCTGCCTCTTCCTTTTGTGTTTTCTCTGCTTTTCCTCTTCTTAGGGAAAAAGGGTATCTTCCTATACAAGGTATGATTGTGCCTCTTTTGTTACTTATTCGAATATACTTACGATGAGGTATCCATTTATATCAGTGTAAAATTGAAGTATTTTTTTCTTTTTGCATTTCTATAACTTAACAATCTAACCATTATATTTGATGTTTTATTTATGTAGACCGTGCATGCCAAGTTTTGAGTGGATTAAAAAAAGCCTAACTTTTAGTTTTAGGTATAAATCTTTCGACCATTAAATACATATGAATTTCATGATGTGATTGTTAAAATATTAATATTATAAATAATTATAGAAGTGTGTAAAACTAAAGTTAGATTTACATAGGTATAAGTAGATCCATCTCCTACATATATACACACATAGAGAGTTAATTGCACCAAACCTATCTAAAGTATTATCATATAAATTTAAAATTGGTTCATAAACTTAAAAAAAATCGAGTTCTCAAAGTATTATTTGTATAAATCAAGTCTTTCTATCAGTTCAAACATCAATTTAGGCCTTGGGTGCTAGTTAAAATAGGACACAAATCATATTTAAAACACAAGGATCGTATTATTAACTCATGCGTACGATATATTTATTGTATGAACAATTTAGATCTGATGTGTTAAAAAAATAGACTGTGATAACAAAATTTAGTAGGATTATTTAGTTTTTTTAACACATGCCTATACAATAGGTATATACATGATTACAATTTGTTTTATGTATTTTTAAATATGTTCTACGTCATATTTGAACTTGTATTTGACATTCGAGTTAATAACTAGATTGAGGGAAGGACCTGATTGTTACGATATTGATATTTACGACAGATTCTCAACTAGAGGAGCCAGTGGTTGAGCTTCCACCATTAAGAGTGAAAGACCTCCCATCGATCCACACAAATGACCCGGAAGATCTTTACAAAGTGGTGACCTCCATGGTGAACCAAAGCAAAGCATCTTCGGGCATGATTTGGAACACTTTCCAAGAACTAGAACAAGCTGCCTTGGAAACACTTCACCAACAACTTGGGGTTCCACTCTTCCCAATTGGTCCATTCCACAAACGCTTTGCAGCCACTTCAAGTCCATGTAGTTCATTACCACACGATGAGACTTGTCTTTCATGGTTAGATAAACGAGTCCCTCAATCAGTTGTCTATGTCGGTTTTGGAAGTTTAGCAACAATAAGTGAAACCCAATTTTTGGAGATAGCTTGGGGATTAGCTAATAGTAACCAACCCTTCTTATGGGTGGTTCGGCCCGGTCTAATCCGTGGTTCGGACTGGCTCGAACCGTTGCCAAATGGGTTCTTGGAAGCTTTGGGTGGAAGGGGACATATAGTTAAATGGGCTCCCCAACAACAAGTGTTGGTTCATCCATCTGTGGGAGCTTTTTGGACTCACAATGGTTGGAATTCAACTTTGGAGAGTATATGTGAAGGGGTCCCAATGATTTGCATGCCTTGTTTCACTGACCAAAGGGTTAATGCAAGATATGTGAGTGAGGTTTGGGGGATTGGTTTGCAATTGGAGAAAGGTCTTGAGAGAGGGGAAATCGAGAGGACAATTAAGAGATTGATGGCGGAGAAGGGAGGGGAAAATATAAGGGAGAGAGTGTCATGTTTAAAGAAGAAATCATATGCCTGCTTGAGTCGAGATGGTTCTTCGAAACAATCATTAGATGATTTAGTTCGTCACATTTCGTCATTGGAGTCACCTACTTTTCATACATATTGACAAGTTATCTTTAAGTTGAATATGTGAGTGAGGTTTGGGAAATTGGAGAATGGTCTTGAGAGAGGGGAAATTGAGAGAACAATCAAGAGATTGATGGTGGAGAAGGAAAGGAAAAAATATAAGGGAGAGAATGTCGTGTTTTAAAAAAAAAATTATGATCGCGTCGATATAGTTCTTTGAGACAATCACTAAATAATTTAATTTGTCACATTTCGTTATTAAAATCACTTACTTTTCATACTCACTTAAAAGTTATATTTTAAGTTTGAATTTGTTTTGTTTTCACTAGAAATGGTTGAATAAGCCTACCAAGCACTTATTTGTAAAAGTCCTTACTAGACTATAATTTTTGGCGAGGTTTTCTAGCTCATTACTCTGATATCTTCAATTAGACGGTCCAAATTACCATAAGAAGATCCACCAGCATTGACACATTGATTGGTAAGCTTAGTCATTTCGGCTGCCGATTTTGCAAACTCCTCCTTTCGATCCACCATCACATCATTCACCATTTTCTCCACCATCTTCCGATCGCAAACATCCTTCATGTCCAACCCGATTCTCCACACCTCACTCACAACCCTACTATTCACTTGTTGATCGGCAAAGTAGGGCCAACAAACCATAGGCACCCCGGAAACGATGCTCTCCAAAGTCGAGTTCCATCCGCTATGTGTCAAGAACACGCCGATGGCTGGATGGTTCAAGACCTCCTCCTGCGGTGCCCATTTGACAATGTAGCCTCGGCCCTCGATCCTTGGTCTTCTCAAAAAGCTCCCTCACAACATCCTCCCCGTCAATGTCTTCTGCGATCACGGAATTTGGCCTTACAACACACAAGAACTTGGTTTTACTGTTAAGAAGTCCGTTCCAAAGCTCTATGATTTGCTCCCTTGACGTGCATGTAATGCTACCGAAACTTACATAGATAACGGATCGATTCGGATGCTGGTTGAGCTAAGAAATGCATTTTTTATCTACTTCCCAAAGGGTATTCAGAAAGGGATGGTATGATTCTTCATGTTTTGCCTTGAGTCTGGTGTTTAACTGTGCACTGATGGGTCCAATGGCATAGACATTAGGGCATTTGGTGCGTATTTGAGACAATATAGGTCCATCGAGCTCCTCTGCAGTGTTGAGTACCAAGGCTTCGGCTTGAGGGGTCTTTCGTGTTTGTTTAGCGACAAGTCTGATGATCGGATCTTCCACGTCGGTTGCACGGCAACAACCGGGAAGTAAGATAAGTTTCCATGCCTGGAACCGTTGTTATCAGCCGGTCCATGTCTTCACTTCCGTCAATATTTTAACAAAAACTCATTCACTATTGTTAGATGATGTACAATAAATTGCCACTAGAAACTTTGTTTAGAAAATTAATCATTCCAATGTAGTGGAGTGTTTGGCAAAAAAAATGCAGTGAAGTGAGTTCAAACTAAGACTTAAATTATTAAGGGGTTTTGTGTAATTTATTAAAATTAGACTTTTAATTTTAAAATAATTAAGTTTTTATTAACTTTTGTGTTCCTAACAAATTAGCCTTCCAATAAAAATAAGTTTAATAGGACTTAGACAATATTTTACTTTTTACGTGTACTTTTTCGCTAGTTTAGAATTAATCTTTTTCTTGCAAACATTTAAAAATTCACTTTGGACTCTTTTTTCTCAACCATGTGTGGTTGCTACTATTGTGTCAATCTATAACCATCACTGGATCTAGTTAATATAAGAGATTATGTGTAATTTATTAAAACAATATTTTCAATTTTTAAATAAGTAAATTTTTATTGATTTGTGTGTGACAAATTAACTTTAAATAAAAAATAAATTCAACATGACTCAAACTTATGAAATACAACAATATTTTACTTTCGATGTGTACTTTTTCACTGGTTTAGAACTAATCTTTTACCTTTTTTCTTGCAAGCATTGAAAACTCACTCTGTACTCTTTTTCTCGATTATTTGCGGTTGTTATTATTCTGTTTGTCCAAAACTATTACTAGAGTTGGTTAATTTAAATCCGAACCCAAAATTCATTTACTAGTGCCAGATGATGTACAATAATCGACACTAAAAACTTTGTTTAAGAAATTCAACGTGTCAATGCAGATCGACACGAATATGAAAATCCGATTCCGATCAACTCGAACCAAAAAAATAAAAGAATAGATAGAAAAAGAAGTTGATTTACCTTTGATAGGAAGGTCACCGGCTTGGATGATATGAGGGATAAAATAATAAGGCCAGAAACTACAAGAACTGCTGGTCCGATGGGGATTCCAAGCTCCTTTGCAACATCTCTCTCAACCTCTGCTTTATCTTCCAACATCTGCAGGAACCAATCGCCTGACCTGGATGTTCCCGGGGGAGACCATCGGTTATGGCCCTGAGCTCGAAGCCCGGGTATCTTTCGAAGTGGGCGGCGATGTCCGTGAACTTGACGAGGCTTTCGTGGTTGTGGTCGGAGTTGAGGAAGGTGATTTTGAAGGCGGCGAGTGCTAGCAGTTCGGTGAGCTTAATCACGGCGTTTATGTGGCTTTGTATTGGGAGAGGGTAGACGAGCACATGTGGAGGAGGAGCCTGTTAGGACCGATCCTATTCCATCTAATTACAGGGTTTTCAGGGGCTTGTGATGACACAAGTTTACTGTATAAATACATATAATTTTTTTTTTGATAATATAAATACATATAATTAAGGATACGTAAAGCTCGACTCCACTCGATTCCTGACTATAAAATATTTTAGATTAAAGAAAAATGAAATGAAATGTTGGTTCACTAATCGCTACGGATTAATTTAAGAGGAAAGCTTTAATGCACAGTACGTGTAAATGATCTCCTAAAATTTTGGAGTTAGGGTATAGGGTTTAGGGTTTAAAATTTAAAATTTTGTGTCAGGGTTCGGGGTTTAAAATTTATGAGTTAGAGTTAAGGTTCTAAATTTTAGATTTTAAAGATTGTATAAAAAAATTACACGGGCTATTATCAAAATATAACTCTTAATTTAAAGAGTAAACTATACTAAATACCATCAAATTTTTGGCATGCATGAAGTATAACTCTAAATTAAAAATTAATATTATTTTACCACTAAACTTTAGTTAGACTTCAGTTATACCACAAAGACTTTAAAATTTTTCCACGTCATCGTAAGCGTGCCGTTAAAATCCAATTATTTCATTGATTTTAATAATAACAATTTTACCTAAAATAATAATTTTGTGGCCAAAAAAAGTTAATAATTTAGTGACCAATGTTATTGTTTACCCATTTTTTACCTATACTATTATCATGCCTAATAAATGTTACACATTTAATAATGAATTAGTCATAACAGCCAAGTAATTGTTAACTCTAAGTTTTTGGGATCATTTGTGTTATGGGTCACATCTCGGTTTTGTTACATGAAATTTCTGGATTTTTATTTTTTGAAAAATAATTAAAAATTTTGACAATATGTTTTTTAAACTTCAATTTTGTTTTAAATTTTAAAACTTATAAAACTTGTTAAAATATTAAAAAATAAAAAAATTAAGCATATTAAAAAATTCTAAAAATACGAAAAATGTATAAAAATCATTCTAAAAACTTTCATAATTCTTTTAATGATATAATTTCAAATTTTCTAGTAATTTTTAGATTGTTTATTTTTTTTAAAATTGGATTTTTTTAAATATTTACCTTCGAACATTATATATTTTTTATTAAATAAAAAGGTATAACATTCTCATACCGATATTCGAAAGCATACAATATGAGACAATATGAACATCTTTAGCCACTAGGCCGATTAGTAAATCTAAACATTTTTTATGTTTAACCATCGATATCCAACTCATTTGCTGACTAATTCAGATAGGATATTACATAGATACATTATGGGACAACCCTCCCAACTCAATTTGCTTCATTCACAAATCACAATGTTAAAATTTAAACATTGCTTAAAGAATATAGCGTCTCATCCCACTAGACCAACTGATTGTTAGTAGTGAATACCAAACTTTTAATTTCCATATAAAGTTATATAATATAAAAAAAATAAAAGAGAAATAACATAATAAAATTGATAAATGGGTCGGACTCGAACATAACTTTGAATGTAAATTCCTTGCTAAACCTTAATTTTTGGTGGGGGTTTCAAGCTCATTTCTCTAATATCTTCAGTTAGACGGTCCAAATTACTGTAAGAAGACCCACCGTTAACAGAATGATTGATAAGCTCAGCCATTTCGGCTGCTGATTTTGCAAACTCCTCCTTCCGATCCACCATCATATCGTTCACCGCTTTCTCCACCACCTTCCGGTCGCAAACATCTTTTATATCTAACCCGATTTTCCACACCTCATTCACAGCCCTACTATTCACTTGTTGATCGGCAAAGTAAGGCCAACAAATCATAGGCACCCCGGCAACGATGCTCTCCAGAGTCGAGTTCCATCCACTGTGTGTCAAGAACCCCCCGACGGCTGGGTGGTTCAAGACCGCCTCTTGCGGTGCCCAATGGACGGTGTAGCCACGATCCTTGGTCTTCTCCATAAGCTCACGTACAACATCATCGTCCCCTTCACCATCTTCTCCGGTCATGAAATTCGGCCTTACTACAAGCAAGAACTTCACTTTGCTGTTAACAAGTCCATACCAAACCTCTACGAGTTTCTCCCTTGACATGGTCGTAATGCTACCGAAACTTACATAGATAACCGATCGATTCGGTTGCTGGTCGAGCCAAGAAATGCAGCTTTCATCTTCTTTCCAAAGAGCGTTCGAGAAGTGATCCTGCGGTTCTCTGTGTTTCGCCTTGAGTCTGGTGTTTAATTGAGCATTGATCGGTCCAAGGGCGTAGACGTTAGGGCATTTGGTGCGTATTTGAGATAGTATAGGCCCGTCGAGCTCTTCGGCCGTGTTGAGTATCAAGGCGTTGGCTTGAGTGCTCCTCCGTGTCTCTTTAACAACAAGTTTGATAATCGGATCTTCAATATCAGGTGCTCGGCAAAAACTCGGAAGGTCTCGACATCGAAGATAAGTTTCCATGCCGGGCACCGATGTTATCAAGCGATCCATGTCTTCGCTTCCTCCGAAACGTTAACAAAAACACATCAACTAGTATCAAATGGTGTAATAACAATCCACATTTCCTAGTGCAAATTCGTCAATTCTAACCTGAACCTAAATTTCAATCCTATTAATTCGAATCCGAGCCCAATGCAAACTCGAAACAGAAGAACAAAGAAGTAAAACAGAGCAACAAAATGAAAAAACGACCTAAACCCGAATCCGAAAGGACACGAACTCAAATGAAAAACTGAAATGGCTCAATCTGTATACAAAATAACTCGAAAATTTTAAAACCCAAAGCAATCCGATTCAGATTAACCCCAAATCCAAAGCTAATCAATCTCAATCTCATCCAAAATTTTAAAATTGAATTTCAAATGAAGTTGATTTACCTTTAATGGGAAGTTCCCCAGCTCGGATTATATCCGGGATAGAATAATAAACCCAGAAACCATGGGGACTACTGGTACGGAAACAAATTACGGGGATTCCAAGCTCCCTCGCAACTTCAAGAACAAACCCTAAAAACCCATCGCCGATTATGCAATCCACCGGCGGACTGATACTCAAAAGCATCTCTCTCAAATTCCGCTTCATTTCCGGTTCAATGACCTCTACGTACTTCTCCATGAACCAATTCCCGGTTCTTGGGTGATCGAGAGGGAGACCGTCGGTAATGGTCTTGAATTCGAAGCCCGAGTATTTTGCGAAGTGGGTAGCCATGTCGGTGAGCTTGACAAGGCGTTGATGGTTGAGATCGGAGTTGAGGAAGGTGATTCTGAAGGCGGCGAGTGCTAGCAGCTCGGATAGCTTGATCATGGAGTTTATATGGCCTTGTAATGGGATGGGGAAGACGAGAACATGTGGAGGACGAGCTTGAGAGGATCCATCCTTGTCCATCTAATTACAAATTTCCCTTCGTTTTTCTTTTGGTTTTTGGGGTTTCAACTGCTCCAACATCAACGTTTTGGCAGCAATATATATATATAGAGAGAACATGTGGGAAATACGAAGTTTTACACGGATTTTAGAGGACGTAACTGTTTAATAACACATTTCATTTTTTTATATTTTCACTTTAGTCATAATTTAAAAAATTTAATAAATTTAGTCTTCAGTATTTAAAAATAATTTAATTTTTTTCTTCTCGTGTCATCATTTGGTTAATAAAAAATAAATTAAAGAATTGAGAATAGGGGATTCGAACTTGAGAAAGGAAGGTGAAATAAAGCACAATAAACTGCTAGAAAAACATAATATTTTATTTAGAGTTTAGGGTTTAAGAAAGTCATACTATTTTTTCCATTTCCAAGCTTTCTTCTCTTATTTCATCGATCGGAGCTCTGCTGCTGATGCTCTCTCCCCCGAATTACTCAACTTCTCTTTCATAGAGTAATTTTTCATTCTCCCTTATAAATAATAGGCATAAAGTCAAAATAACACTTAATGTTTGATTTTTTTGGTCACTTTAACACTTTTTTTATGCAAATAACCCTTTAATGTTTAGTTTTTGTGCAATTTTTACCCTCGATGGATGAAACTATTAGTCAACAGAAATTAACCATTTAGAGTTGACATGTTACTCTAACATGGCATGGAGAGATGTTGTGGTAGTGACATGTGTAAAATGAGAGTGACGTGTAAAAAATAAATTTTAAATTATTTTTTGAGTTTTTTCTAGATTAATTGTACCCAGTTTAAATAAAATATTGCATATTCTATTGGCAATCCTGATGGATGAAAAGCTAAACACTTAACCACCAGGCCGAGTCAATTTTTCATAGAAATATTATATAATGTGATTGTCGATTTTAAAATTATTAATTTATTTCCCTTTGTAATCCATTCTCCCCCTTCTTCAACACCCATTTTCCATATCTAAGACGTTCTTCACCGTGGTCCAATATTTTTCAGTAATCGAAAGGCTCTTGCATCGTCATAGTTAATTTTGTTTTGAATTTAATTTCTGAATGTTTAGTAACAGAATAACCAAAGTTTTCTCTTCGATTGAGATGAACACGTTCTAGTTGGACTCCATTCAGACCCACATTCGGATAATTCTAAAAAATGGCTTAAAGACCAACTAAATACAAGTCATTCAATGGAGGTCATTGGATCAAGCCGGTTCACTGTGAACCGTTGGATTGAGAAAAAAAAGAAAGAAAAAATATATTACTCGGTGAACCGGTAAAAAGAAAATGAGCGAGTGTATTTGAGAAAGAACGAAAATTTTGAAGTCTTCCACAACGCAAGAACCAGGGTTTCGATACTACACAAGGAAAAGTTCTTCATTTGAACGCAAATATTCGATTTTTAGCAAAGGAGCGACGAGGCTCTTCATTTTCACCTAAAGATTTGGTTAGAGAGTAACGATCGACGGAGTAAGAACGGTGTTGGGGTAAGAATAATATTTTTAATTTGGGTTCAAAATTTCTTTGATTATGTGTTGGTATTCAATGGTTTGGAAGGAAGTAATGGTGGGTTGTGTTTGAGTTGGGATTGATGAAGGAAGTAATGGGGATTAAAAGGGGGAAATATCTAGGGTTCAGAATTTGTAGGATTGATTGTTGATATTAATGGTTTAAGAATGATATTTTTAGTTGGGCGAAACAAATTATGTATGATTTATGCTTTGTTTAGGAAGTCAAAAAAGTAGTTTCATGAGGTAAACTTGTCTTAGTAAATTGGGATAATTCTCATGATTGATTTGTTCGATTTTGTGAGTAGAAATGTTTGTTTGGTTGATCATAAATTTGAAGAGATTGTTATGATAAAGTAAACAAGGATTGATTGAGAAGTGTATGAGTTACGATTTTGTCGTAAATTGGTTGAAGATTAGTAGGTTAGGGAATGTTTGAGAAATACATGTGTGTGCAAAAATGATGGATTGTTTTGATATATATATGAGTATAATTATCATGTTTTGCATAAATATATAAACATTTATGGGCCGTGTTCTGAGTATATGAGATTTGGTGGTCTGTTTGAGTAGGAACATCTTTGTATATAGTAAAGCCTTATTATGTTTAGTTCGAGTATGTAAGTATTATGTAGCATATTGATAATTGTTACATTAGGATTTGTTAAATTATTCTCACAAAGATGCAATAGGTGATAAAATAGCATATCAGACATGTTTCGAATGGTGTTTGTAAGTTTGAAGGTGTAATGAATTGTTTAAGGTTTAAGTTGAATCTGTCTCTTACGTATGGCTTGAGTAAATTTAAAGTTGGTAACTATTAGTAGATACTCTTGATGTCTTAGTGACATGTACGATAAAGGAAAAATGGATGAGCTTTATGAACATTAAAAATAGGTTGAATATGTACGTTTGTATGATTGCATGTTGTTTATGTATGTTTGTATAGTAATTAGCATTTGTCATGAGCCATGTTAAGAATGGAAATTCTGTTTATGTAGTAATTAGCATTTGTCATGAACGAGTATTCCTTTAATCGTTCTGTCCTTTATCATTTTAGTTAGACGTTTACAATGAAGCAACATAAGGAGTCCAATGTAGAACCGGTGTGCGAGGCACCTAAAAAATTGACACCCTATTTACGCTTCTATTAAGTTAAAGTTGAATGTATATAACATTGTTGATATTGTTACCTCGTTAGCGATATGTATTGTGTAAGTTAACTCTGGAATGTTGTTTTACAGTATAAGCGAATGTAAAAGATCGAAGGGTGGTAAAAAAATGAACAATAGTGTAAGTGTTGAAAAGAAAAGAACATTGTGTTTTGTAATTGTTTGTTAAGTGTACATATAATGTGCATTTTACTAAATGTGGGACTGATACAGGCAAGAAAAACTTTAGGTATCAGATGGGCTGAGATGAGTGATGATGAGAAGAAGCATTATATTCAAATGTACGAGCAGAAGAAGCAGGTTCAATCCGAAAGCAAAATGAAGGAAATAGTTATTGCGGAAGGAGATGAAAAGGTAACTGCATGTGAAAAGAAAATAACATTGTGTTTTGCAATTGTTTGTTAAGTGTACATATAATGTGCATTTTACTAAATGTGGGACTGATACAGGCAAGAAAAGCTTTAGGTATCAGATGGGCTGAGATGAGTGATGATGAGAAGAAGCATTATATTCAAATGTACGAGCAGAAGAAGCAGGCTCAACCCGAAAGAAAAATGAAGGAAATAGTTATTGCGGAAGGGGATGAAAAGGTAACTACATGTGTATATTTCTTATTTGAGAAAAAAATTATTGGATCAAACATGTCGTAACATAATTTTGCTTCGGTATGAGTAATGTAATTAATGTTGTATGTAATGTTGTAGGAGATATCTACAAGATGTAGCGTGAAGAACCCGTCGGATATGTTTAAAAAATGTAGAAGCATAAGATTAACGGTTTGATTAATGAGTTAGGACTGAGGCCTTTATTCAGAATAAAACCGCGAACTATTCATCGTGGCCTATGTCGCGAGTTAGTGGAAAAGTTTGATGTCTACAGCTCCATAATGGAATTTGGTGGACATAAAATCCCAGTAACTGTTGAAGATGTTGAAGCAGTTTTAAGGTTGAAGAACAAGGGTCTGGATGTTGAAGGGGCTACGAGAAATTTTGATGGTAAAGAACTCACTTTGAAGCATCGGATTAGTAGGAACACCACAATGAAAGGACTTGAGGGCGAGATAGTTAGTGGTGCTTTTGAGGGGATGAGTTGAAAGCTCGCGTACTTCTGTTCATTGTTGGTGTGTTTCTAAGTCCCAATGCAAACCTGGTGTCTTTCTCAGAACATTTGCGGTTGTTGTGCCCAGCTGGGTTGACTGGAAAACTAAATTGGTACAAATATGCATACGAGATGCTACTTGATGGAGTAGCCAAGTGAAAAGATCGTGGTGGTTTGGCATACATGACAAGATGCATCACGATTGTTGCGTGTAAAAGAGTCTATCGCAATTGTAGTGCAAGTGTACACGACGCAAGTAGTAAGTGATACGAAGTATCGGATATCGTCTCCACAGGGATTGGGCTAATAGCTTCACCTTAGTTTACTGCACGGAAGTAAAAGAAATATTTGAGAGTTGTCACGAGAATAATAAAGTAAAAACGTAAATAAAGGAATTGAGATATCAAGATAGAGAAAACATGATGGTATTGAATTGCTCAGTAGTGTAGGTATTGGATTGCTTAGGAACTCCAGTTCTGTCGTCGTGCCCGTCGCGGCAGCACCTGTCGCGGCGGCTGTCCGTTGGCTGTCGCGGCAGCAAACACACCAACTCCGTACTTCAAGTTTGGCAAGAATCCCAGATCTGCCTTGGCCTATCCCTAGGTCCAAGTCTGTCGATGATCACATCTTTGATGATACCTCCCGGCGTGAATCGAAGGATGAACACCGATGTGTATGAATTCTTCTTTAGCCACTTAACCTTGCCCTATCCCTAGGCACAAGATAGCTCAACTATAAACTAGAGAACTCGCTCTTATTTCTTTCGTATACTTAACTCTCCCGATGCTAAGTAAATAGATAACCTCACAATGCTCTCCCGATGCTCTTGCAATATGTTAAAACCAAAATAAGAGAACTTGAAGTTTATTTTATTGAACTTGGAAAATCCTAAAACAAAACAACCCTTGCAACTACTTTACAAAACAACCCGTGGCCCTAGGGGGAATTTAGAACATGTCGGTGACGGGTAAACGACAGAGGGGTTTAGGTTATCGGTTATGGGGTATTGGATGCCTCCTAGGTTAAATCTATGCCCTTATATAAGCTTTGGGCTCAAGTATTCTAAGTTAACAAGGATTACAACTTTAATGAAAAGTAAGATTCTAATAAATGCTTAATCTCTAAGGATTCCTACTTTTCAGCCACCTCCTTGTTTCATGGAAATTCCTCTCCTTGAGCTTTGGCTTGACATATCTTTTGATCCGGGGCTTGGAAAAATATTTGGCTTTCACACGACAGACGAGCAGATTTTTCTCTATCTATCGAGGTCCATTTTACTTTTCCTCTTCATAAGGTTGCTGTCACCTTGCTGTCACGACAGGTCCATGGCAGCTTCGTCCTCCTCGTATGCTTGTCCAGTTCAGCTCTTCTGCTTCTCTGCCCAGCGCCTGCCTTCTTTGTCAACTATGGTAGCTACCTGCAAAATAAGCCATCTTTTAGTAGAATCCGTGCCTTTAATCCATTTGTGATGTTTTGCTGTAAACTAACCTAAATGCAACGTAATGATGCTTGAATGTAGCAGAAATATGGGTTAAAAAGGGTGTAAATAATAGAACTTTTACACACTCAACACACCCCCAAACTCACGTTTTTGCTTGCCCTCAAGCAATTAAACCTAAAAGAAAAAAAGAAAATTTTTGTGTTGGCCTTCAAACGGTGAACTGTCCCTTACCCGTCGCTCAATCTCTATGGTTGCAGCAACCTGTCGGAAAGGTTAGGATCTGTCCGGAATCTCCCTATAGCTCTCGTGCAGTGTGTGCATGCTTGTGAACAGTTATATGCTAAGTCTCTCTTAGTTTCACTAGAATATTCAACTTTTTTAACTCGAATTTTTATGCCAAAGTTTATTTTCTTGAAGACACATTTTCATGCTTCTTTTTCCTTCTATTTTCAAGCTAAGTTTTTCTAGAGCCAGTTTTGGGCACCTCTAGTTAGCTTCCTAGAGCCGGTTTCGAGCACCTCTAGGTTTTTTGAGTTTCTTTTGCTAAACTTCTTTCCTAGAGCCAATGTTAGGCACCTCTAGGGGCTATTCAAGTACTAAGCATCCTATTCTAGTTTGGCTAAAAGAAATCTAAGCAATATAACAGTCACAAAGGTGTTTAAATTTTTAGAACTATAGAAAGGCTCTAAACTTCTCCTTAAACTGTCCTAAAGATGCTGCCACGACAGAGCCGTCATGATAGGTAAGTTAACTTCACAGTTTTAAGCCAACAGTTTAATCTTTTCTGATTTTTTTAAGATAACTTGAATAAATAAAAGACACAACAATTAATAAAAAGATGTACTTAAGACTCCATTAATGATGGAGGGTTGCCACCCCCAAACTCGAGGGTTGCATTGCCCTCAATGCAAAATGACAGAAAAAACAAAAATATGAAGACAAGTACATCACAAAAGATAAAAGCAGGCAGCAATCAAAGGAAAATAAAAACTTAAATTTTCAATCGCTGTCCTCGCTGCTACTGCTGACACGGATCTGACGGTGGCGTCTGGGCTGTGGAGGAGGCTGGGCAGGTTCAGGAGCAGGTTGCTCTATGAGCTGGATATCGGAACTGCTGCCACTGTCCCAAGTGCTGCTAGTGGTGGTGCTAGCCTTGAGCATCAGCCTCCTGTCTGCCACGTGTTTCTGCCTCTTGACAGGCGTAAACTCTCTCTCCAAATTCCTCCTGATCAGAGGGCTGTCATCGGAGGCAGGTCTCTTTGTGCCTCTGGCAGAGGTTTCGGCCGTAGGACTGCCTGCTGCCGTCGGGGCAGGTGATGGGGTGGAAGCGGTAGAGTGGGAATGTGGGGAGGCAGGTGGTGTGGGGACAGGGGAGGGGATATGGAAATAATGGGTAGGAAAAGTAGGGAACTGAACATCGGGAAAATTTAAAGTGTGGGTAATGAAGTTTACCGTCGAATTTGTGAAATCCCGGATGAAGGTCATCAATCCCATTTGTCTTTCCTCTACCCGTTGTAGCGCAGCAAGGATGTGGGCAGATTGGTCCGTCGGAGCGGTGGCGGCAGCAGGTTCAGGGGCAGGCTCCTCTGATGATTCTTCTGGGGAGCCGGCTGGGTTGAAGGAAGAGATAGGTGTAGCCATTACCAGCTCCATGAGGCTGTTGATGTTGTTGTCTGTCCAGCCTCTACCCTTTATTATTTTGTCGGAGGATTCTTCGGGGACAGCAACACATCGGCATAAGGAGGTTATTGTGAACGGCAGGCAGAGGCGGGAGTTGGAGCGGAAGGTGCAGTCCAGGATGCTGTCCCTCATATAGCGACCCACATTAATAGGCCTGTTGTGCATGATGGAATGAATGAGTGCGAGCCGCTGCTGGTTGACTGTCGTGTGGTGGGAAGAGGGCATGATACGCTTTTTGATAAAAGCGTTCCAGAGTTTGGCTTCAGGGAGGAGCTGCCCCCTTTTTACAGAGTGGGGGTTCTTTTTGCTGGTTGTCCACAGAGGTGGCAAACAGGTCAATCGGTTCGGGTTCGGTTCGGGTCATTTCGGTTTCGGTTATTTCGGGTCTGATATTTTCGGTTCAGATTCGGTTTCGGTTTCGGTTCGGTTTTGGTTCAGTTTTAGTTCGGGTCTATTTTATTTCGGGTCATTTCGGGTCGGTTGATTTCAGTTTGGTTATTTTCGGTTCGGTTAATTTCGGTTCGGTTGATTTCGGTTTGGTTATTTTCGGTTCAATAAGAGATCATTCGTTTTTAATCAAATTTTTAGGTTGGTCAGATTTTTACACCCTATATATGACTTTATAAAGTCAATATATTTGACATTTTAGTGATTTGTGCGACTGTTCCTATTTTATCTTTCTTTATTTCTATTAAATGGGTCTATTCGGTTCAGGTTTATTCGGTTCGGGTCCATTCGGTTCGGGTCTATTCGGTTCGGGTCCATTCGGTTCGGGTCCATTCGGTTCAACTAAATTCGGTTCAATTTCGGTTCGGTTTATTTCGGGTTTCGGATCAAATTTTGGATCAATTTTCGGGTCAATTTCGGGTTGATTTTCGGTTTCGGTTTGGGTCTGGGTTCGGGTAATTCGGTTCTCGGGTCAAGTTTGCCAGGTCTAGTTGTCCACGTTGTTCCTTCCTCTGTCACCTCCGCCATAACAGCACCATAGGCGGCAGCATCGAGGGTGTCGAGAAATTTCTAGTGGGCATCATCATCGGGGCCAAAGTAGAGGCCAAACATGTGGTTGATGCTGTCAGCTGTGAAGGGCACTTTCACTCCTCGAACGGTGACAGATGTTGCCGTTCTGCTGTCTATGGCAGCATAGAACTCCCGGACTAATGTGTTGTTTAGTTCTGCCGGTTGTTCAGCGAAGTGCTCCCATAGTTGAGCCGTGATGGCCCTTGTGATGAACGGCCGGAGTCCCATGTTGGGTGCCTTTCGGATGTACACGAAACCCCTTTCCTCCCATAACTCTTTTGTGGCGAAGAGCGTTGCTGCTGCTGAAGAAGAGGCTGAGGCAGCACTACGGCGGGTCTGTCTAGACGACATGTTAGTTGCAAGGGTTGTGAAAAATGAAGAAAGCAAATAAAACTAGAGGAGAAAGCAAGGGAGAATAAGCAGAAGTGAGAAAAAATGAAAATGAGAACGGGGTTTTATAGCGGTCGAGTTGCTGCCCGTTTAATGCTGTAACGGCAGACGTGAATAACGAGGCGACGGATGGGATTTAGCGTGTCTGACGCGTCTGACACGCATTTATGCGTCTATTACGCGTCTGTCACACGCTTCTGCGTCTGCCGTGTTAGTCTGTTGACAGCCTGTCTTATCCGTCTACGGCGGCAGCCGAAACGACAGGCTTCCATAAATGGGCTCTGTTGGGCTGATGGATGGATGGTGGGCTTGGGTCACTTCTCCTTTTCTTCTTGACTCCTTTATTTCCTAAAAACAGAAAATATAAAAACATTATTCGAATAAAATAACCTAATTTCCTAATAAATAATAACTAATAAATAATAAAAATAAAAATTAAATTTAGGTTAAATTAGGGATGCCTTGTGGGGCATCTCCTAAAGTAACCACTTCCTGTATTCCTGAGGCTTCAGTCCCCTGATAATGCTTGAGGCGCTGTCCATTGACTTTGAATTGGTGCCCGTCTTTTAATGATCGGATAGTGATGGCACCATGGGGAAAAACTTGTACCACTTGAAACGGGCCAGACCATCTAGACTTTAGCTTTCCTGGGAAGAGTTTAAGTCTAGAATTGAACAACAACACAAGCTGCCCTGGGCAGAACTGTCGTGGCAGCAGTTTCTTGTCATGCCACTTCTTAGTCTTTCCTTGTAAATTCTTGCATTGTCGTAGGCCATTGTCCGTAATTCCTCAATCTCGTTCAGATCTAATAGCCGTTTCTGGCCTGCCTTGTTGATAAGTGTTTATTTTGGTTATGTTTTTAGTCCTTGTTTTGATCGAATATATATGTTTGAAGGACTTAATTGGGCGTTTTTGTGTTATTCTTGTGCAGGATACGTAATGACAGAAACGAGTTGAAGTGCTGCAGAAAATACTGGATTCGTGGGCAGATTCATGGGCATGAACCAGGGCATGAATGCTGACTGGGCGCCACATCAACACCTTCTAGAAGATGACGTCAGCAAGCTTGATAACCTATCAGTCCACTTATCAAGATAGCCTATCATCCGAATTTTATCTTTTAAGTTTAAAAGTTTGATATTTATCTTATGTAATTTTATTTAAATTTATTTTAGGATTTATCATCTTAGGTTTTTATGGTTTTTCAACTACTATAAATACCCCACTTTGGGGGTGAATTATTCATCAATCAATTTCCATTGTTCTCTTCTTCCTTGAGTAATAAAGTTCTCCATTTTCTTTTCTCCATTTTTGTTTATTTTATTAAGTATGGTTTTTTCACAAACCATGCTTAACTAAATTCCCTTTAGCCAAAAGCAACGCCAAACCCGACAAATCTCGTGAGATTAGGAAAATACTTCAATCCTTCAACAACTCTTTTTTAGATTCTCTGCAAAATTGATTAGGCAATCGGCCTAATCTTTAGGCATCGCAATTGTTTCATTCCGAGAGCGCGCATCGGCTTGAAGTGGTTTAGATCCATCGTTGGGGACGAGGAAAAGCTTGTAGCCAATTCAACTCCCTAAGAACAAACTTAGTGGCGGTCCACTAAGGGGAATCAAAATCGGAAACAACTCTCATCGAGACGAATATCCGAGCATGGGCTTCTCCAGCACTAACTCAGATCTGGGTTAGCATCGATTGCCGTAGCTAATTCACAAAAGTTTGACTTCAAGGATTGCCCTAGGAGTCGAATCTACCAACGAGAAGTAAGTTACAAGGGTTGGGCCTTGTAGACTGTAACCTGCAGGAAAGTCGAAGAAAAATCAACTTCAGTGATCGAAGATGTCGTGGCAAAGCGTGGCTTGAGGCTATTTCTATCCATAATTCTTTCTCAACATTTATTTTTACGTTTTTACTATTTTTCTCATTTAAATCACTATTCTAAAATCCCCCTTTATTCCCTACAGGTTTTTGGTCTAAATCAGAAGAAAGGTGTTAGAATTCCTATTCCCTGCGGATCGACCCTTACTCTCACTATATTAATTTAATTCTTATTTACTTTGAGTTTAAGGTTTTATTTTTGACACTATACGGCAAATTACTAATATCGTTTTATTTGATTTATGACCAGGAGCAATCCGGGAGAACAATTTGATCTCATCCCGGAAATCGAAGCACTAGCCCGAAAGTTGAACGCACAAACACTTCGGGAAAAGAAAAACAAAAGACGCCAACAGAGACTCGAACGCGATCTAGAAATCACATCCGAAGCAGAATCGAGTTACGAGCCCAATCCGATGGGAGACGAAAATCAAACCATACGCCAACTGAATGAGGCGCCCGATGGCCAACAACCTATGTGCATAACTTTCCCGAATGGCGAAACACCGTTCGTGCTAAAAACGGGTTTAATCCATCTCTTGCCTACCTTTCACGGCTTGCCGACAGAAAATCCTCATAAACATTTGAAGGAATTTCACATGGTTTGTCTAAATACAAAACCACAGGGAGTATCCGATGACCAAATCAAACTTAGAGCTTTTCCATTTTCCTTATCTGATATAGCGAAAGATTGGTTGTTTGATTTACCCCCTAATTCTGTTACAACATGGACTGACATGGCTAAACTTTTTCTCGACAGGTTCTTCCCTGCAGCGAAGGTGAGCGAAATCAGGCGCAGCATCCTAAGCATTCAACAAAGAGAAGTTGAATCCTTGTATGAATACTGGGAGAGGTTTAAAAAGTTGTGTGCAAATTGTCCACAACATGGGTTGTCGGAACAAACCCTCCTCCAATATTTTTACGAAGGATTAACGCCTATGGACATGAAGGTGATAGATGCGGCCAGTGGTGGAGCTTTAGTCAACATGACACCAACAGCGGCTAAAACTCTGATATCAACTATGGCCGCCAACTCTCAAAGATTCAATCAGTCTAGCGAACCATCTCGAAGGGTTCGCGAGGTAAGTACAGTTTCATTAGAAAACAAAATCGATAAATTAGCTGAAATAGTGCAAACTCTTGTTGCAGATAAGAGAAAAACAGCTAGACTTTGTGGAATCTGTACCAGCCCAGAACATCCGACAGACTGTTGTCCGATGATTCAAGAAGATGATGTCGCCCAAGCCAACGCCATAGGGAATGCTTATAATTCTGGGTGGAGGAACCAATCAAATTATGGGTACGCGAACAACCAAAGGCCAAATCAACCGTACCAACAAAGACAACCCTACCCTCAACAAAAGACATCTCTAGAAACCTTGGTTGAACGACTAGCGATATCCCAAGAGAAGTTCCAGAACCGTACCGAAATCCACTTACAAGAGTTAGACAAGCAAATGAGCCAGCTAGCCCAAACAGTAAGTCGTCTTGAATCCAAAGGTAAACTCCCTTCACAAACAGAGATAAACCCGAAAGAAAATGTTAATGCCATCACCCTTAGAAGTGGCACCGTGATAGAACCCAAAACCTCAGAGGTAAACACCCAAAAAGATAACCCAACTCCACCAGTCGAAAAAGATACCTCAAATCCAACCCCTAAACCAACCCCTGTACCTTCTCCCTACGCTACACCACCACCATTCCCGTCAAGATTGATGAAGAGGGACAAACAAGCAGAAGAAAAGGAAATCCTAGATGTGTTCCAGAAAGTAGAAATCAACATTCCACTCCTCGACGTAATCCGAAAAATTCCAAGGTATGCTAAGTTCCTTAAAGATTTATGTACTAATAAACGTCGTCTTATTGGAGTTGAAAAGGTTAATCTAGGAGAACATGTATCAGCGGTCTTCCAGCGTAAGTTACCACCAAAATTGAAGGACCAAGGTATGTTCGCCATTCCCTGCAAAATAGGTAAAGTGGGTGTTAAAAGAGCAATGTGTGATTTAGGGGCCTCTATTAATGTTATGCCCCTTTCATTTTATAACTCACTTTCTGCTGAGCCTTTGAAGGATACGAAGGTAACAATACAACTGGCGGATAGATCCATAATCTACCCGGAAGGATTACTGGAAAACGTTCTTGTAAAGGTAAATGATTTAATCTTCCCAGCGGATTTCTATGTCATTGACATGGAAAACGACCGGTCGAACAACTCTTCTGAGATCCTCCTTGGCCGCCCATTTTTGAGCACTGCAAACACGAAAATTGAAGTAAGAAGTGGGATCCTTACAATGGAATTCGATGGTGAGGTAGTAAAATTTGACGTTTACAAAGCTATGAGACATCCTGAAAATGTTGCTAGTTTAAATTTTGTTGATATCATTGAACCTGCCATAAATGATTTCTTTGACTCTAGTTTTACTGACTTCATGGATGATTTGCACAGAGAAATCATGGATTCAGACGAAGAGGACAGGGAGTTCGAAAATCTTTGTTCGATGAATAAAGACTTAATACTTACTACATCTAAGACTAAACCTTTACCTTCTGTATTGCAGGCACCCAAGATTGAACTTAAACAATTACCCGAGCATCTAAAGTATGCATTTTTAGGGGAAAGAGAGACCTTGCCGGTTATTATCTCAACCAAGCTATCAAACGAAGAGGAGGAGGACTTGCTAACAGTATTACGAGCACATAAGGAAGCCATGGGGTGGACCGTTGCAGACATCAAGGGCCTTAGTCCCTCCACTTGCATGCATAAGGTAAAAACCGAAGATGGGGCTAAGCCATCTCGACAAGGACAACGCCGCCTGAATCAACCTATGATGGACGTAGTTAAAGAAGAAATACAAAAACTTCTAGATGCGGATATAATCTATCCAATTTCGGATAGTGACTGGGTAAGCCCGATCCATGTAGTCCCTAAGAAAACCGGAGTCACAGTGGTTAAAAACGCGGAAGGTGAGTTAGTTCCAACAAGAGTCCAGAATGGTTGGCGAGTCTGTATAGACTACAGGAAGTTGAACTCTCTAACTCGAAAAGATCATTTTCCTCTTCCTTTTATAGACCAAATGATTGAAAGACTAGCCGGTAAAACTCACTACTGTTGTCTTGACGGATTTTCAGGTTTTTTCCAAATTCCCGTGGCGCCCGAGGATCAAGAGAAGACAACCTTTACATGCCCTTTTGACACATTCGCCTATCGTCGAATGCCATTCGGGCTTTGTAATGCGCCAGCCACATTCCAAAGATGCATGGTGAGCATTTTCTCAGATTTCATCGAAAAAGGTATAGAGGTATTCATGGATGACTTTACAGTTTACGGTAATTCCTTTGGAGAATGTTTATTAAACTTAACAAATGTGCTAAAAAGATGCCTTGAATTTAACCTTGTTTTAAATTATGAAAAATGTCATTTCATGGTAGATAAAGGTTTAATTCTAGGACATATTGTTTCCTCAAAGGGAATTACTGTTGATAAAGCTAAAACAGATGTTATACGCTCACTCCCATACCCCACAACTGTGAGGGATATTCAATCGTTTCTTGGCCATGCAGGATTTTACCGCAGGTTTATTAAGGATTTTTCAAAGTTGGCGCAGCCCCTCTGCAGTCTATTACAAAAGGATCAACCCTTCAATTTTGACGAAAAATGCAAGGAGGCATTTGACATACTCAAGGAAAAACTTGTAAACGCACCTATCATTCAACCACCGAATTGGAACCATCCATTCGAATTAATGTGCGATGCTTCCGATTTTAGCGTTGGAGCAGTGTTGGGTCAAAGAATCGACAAGGAACCGCATGTTATAGCCTATGCATCACGTACCTTGGATCCTGCGTAGAAAAATTATTCAACAACGGAAAAAGAACTCTTTGCTATTGTCTTTGCCTTAGAAAAGTTTAGATCTTATTTACTCGGTACTAAAATTGTTGTATTTTCTGATCATGCAGCTTTGCGCTTTCTGATGAGCAAAAAGGAGGCAAAGCCGAGACTAATCCGATGGATACTATTACTCCAGGAATTCAACTTAGAAATTAAGGATAAGAAGGGATGCGAAAACCTTGTTGCAGACCATTTAAGTCGCATCCCCTTATCTATGTCCGATCCACCGGTTAGAGAGGAGTTCCCTGACGAAGGATTGATGGCCGCTCAGCTTAACGTTCCGTGGTTCGCAGACATGGTGAATTACTTAGCCACGGGTAAGTTGCCGCAAGATTTACCGAAAACGGAAGTAAAACGAATAAAAAGGGAGTCTCGATTCTTCATTTGGGATGATCCCTATCTTTGGAAACATTGTTCGGATGAGGTAATTAGACGATGTGTAGCAGAAAGCGAGGTAAACTCTATCTTAAATTTTTGTCATTCTTATTCTTGCGGTGGTCACTTCGGGCCTAAACGTACTGCACATAAAATTCTTGAATGTGGTTTCTACTGGCCCAACATTTTTCGTGATGCTTATCTATTTTGTAAATCTTGTGAAAAGTGTCAAAGGGTTGGTAATTTGAGTCGACGAAACGAAATGCCACTTAATCCCATTACTGTATGTGAGATATTTGATGTTTGGGGATTAGATTATATGGGTCCCTTTGTCTCTTCATTCGGTAACTTTTATATAATTCTTGCGGTAGATTATGTTTCTAAATGGGTTGAAGCTAGAGCAACCCGAAATAATGATGCTAAAACCACTGTTAAGTTTCTAAAAGAATCTATCTTTTGCAGGTTTGGCACACCGCGAGCGATAATAAGCGACCGAGGGAAGCATTTCATCAACCGAGTGATCGAAACTCTCATGAAAAAGTTCGGTGTCACTCACCAAATTTCAACATCTTACCATCCGCAAACGAATGGTCAAGCAGAGGTATCAAATCGAGAGATAAAGACCATACTCGAAAAAATCGTGAAGCCGGATCGCAAAGATTGGAGCATTAAGCTATACTATGCGCTATGGGCATACCGTACGGCGTACAAAGGTCCTATAGGGATGTCACCTTACCGCCTCGTTTACGGTAAACCCTGTCACTTACCAGTCGAACTGGAACATTGCGCATTTTGGGCTATTCAGCAATGTAACATGGAAATGGATGCGATTGGAAGGGAACGCAAGTTACACATTCAAGAGCTCGAGGAAATCCGGAAACATGCCTACGATAGTGCACAAATTTTTAAAGACAAAACAAAGGATTTCCATGATAAAAATATTTCATTTAAATCTTTTTCCGTTGGTCAAAAGGTTCTATTATTTAATTCTAAATTTAAACTTTTTGCAGGAAAATTGCGTTCCAAATGGCTCGGACCGTTCACTGTTGTTCAATCTTTTCCACATGGAGCAGTAGAAATTCAAGACACCAAAGGACATACCTTTAAAGTTAATGGACAACGATTAAAACAATTTTTCGAAAATGTTCCAGTTGGTTTGATTGAAGAAATTTATTTCGAGGAACCAAGTGCATAAATAAGGTCGTCAAGCTAGCGACGATAAACAAGCGCTAGATGGGAGGCAACCCATTTTTATTTTTTTTATTTTTTTTATTTTCTTTATTTTTAATGTTATTAAAAAAAATCAAAAAAAAAAAAAATAAAAAACGGAAAAAAAATAATAAAAAGAGAGGAAATCGAAATCAACTACATCTGTTTAAAAGTTCTTTTTATTTTGATTTTATCTCTTATCATATTTCTCTTCATTATTTTTGTTTTCTTATTTTATCTTCTTTTAAATTTATTTTTATTTTTATTTTATCTAATCTTTTCCTTCTTTTTGCAGATAAGTTAGGTTGAATAAAAGATGAGAAGCTATCAAGAATATTCGGTGGACCCAATTTTTAAATGGTATTTGTTATCACCTATCCAAATCTTTTATACCTTATCCACCACCCGGTCAACCATCACAATCCAATCTAAATTCAAACACCCAATTACACCTCCCTATTTCAACCCAATTACCCCGTGGACCCCACCCCCAAAGCCAAGGCATTACACGGCTGAATTCCCCCACCCTCTTATTTATTTCCCTTTTCAGCAGCCTTTGACCAACTTTAATAACCTATTCTAACATTTTTCACCTGCCGCCAACCTACCCATAAATAGCCAACCATTAAAACCTTTCTTTTACCTCTTTCATCTTTTTCAGCAACCACCCGAAAACCCTACAGCCACCACCATGCCTCGCACAAGGAACCAGGCACGCCGGCTTCCACAGCAGCCGCCGCTCGTCATCGGTGGCCGCCGACGTTTCCAGCCGCCGCAGTTCGTCGCCGTCAGCAGCGACTCCGAGCTTCCGCAGCAGCAGCCCACCACCATCCCTTCTCCCGAGCACCCCATCACCACCCCCCGTTCAGCCGACCTTGCACCGCCGCACCACCAACCGCAGCGACCACCGTCACCCCCATCCCCTTCCTTTCACTCCCTTGCGACGCCGACCACATCCATGTATACCGCCACTGCCCGCACGCACCAATCATCTCCTTCGCACCACAACGATCCGGCCATGGCGAGGACCACTCCCACGCACAGATCCGGACAGCCCAGCACCGGCCGCACTGCTCGTGTCACCGGCAGTGGCGACACGCCACCGTCATCCCGTCCACCATCGCCGCCACCGTCCCCTTACCACCCCTTGACGTCCGATGCGGCTGGCGGCTCCTCACGGCATCATTACATGCCCATGCATTCCCCACACCACGTGCCCTCCTATCACATGCACACTAACACGTCCGGGCACTCGGATAATTATTCGGCATCCGATGAGGTAAGTTCTGAATTTTTAACGCCATTATTTGTTATTAACCCTACCTCTGAACATGCAGATTACATGAACGCCGATTTTGCTGCTCATAATCCTTCGGACGCTGCCCAAACGGAATCACCGCCTCCCGACCACAATGATATTCCATCGGACCATGAAGAACATCCACGACGTAGCCAACGATTTACGACACCCAATGATGACAACTTGAAAGGGTTTTTACAATTCACTGGAGACGAACTCGTCATGTTTAATCATATTCGACATCGCCCTCTTCCGGTCTGTAAGTATATTCCCGATCATACGTTAGATCGTTTGCATATTCGTGAGTCGGTCCTCGCACATTTTGATAATATTGGATGGCGTCGATTTCATGTTATTACTTGTGACACGTACTACGAATTAGTTCTTGAATTTTATTCTACATTTTCATTTAATCGTAGTCACGCACGGTCTCTTGATACACCAAATGTAATTTCCTTTCGCTTATTGGGTCAATACTTTCGACTGTCCATTACTGAGTTTAATGTCTATATGGGTTTCGTCACTAATGTTTCGGACCCTAACTATCAATCTGCACTTTTGGACATACCGGAAGATTTCGATAACAATATTTCTCTCGAGACTTTGACAGGTTTAGCGGGTGTGCAGTACAATCCGAAAACAACTAAGGACCACACTATTCATAGCCCTGCTTTACGATATATCCATCGCTTCCTTGTTTACAATTTGTCTGGCAGAAACGACACTCCATCAACCGTGAGTAGATCTGAGTTATTCTTCCTATGGTGTATGCAGGTAAATCTTAAGGTAAATCTTGGTTTTTGGTTGGCCCACACATTTCATCGTGTCCCCCGAACCTCTAGGTCACGACCATTAATTCTGGGCCCCTATATTACCCATTTAGCCTTGCGTATTTTTTCTGCTACTTTTGATCCATCTCAGTTTACTTATGCGTTTTCTATGAGTGCTTTAGATGAGAGATGCCTCGATGCAATGGGCCTACTCACAGGTACCCCTGATGCACCTTATATTGCTCCCCCGGGCACTCTCCCAACTCGTCGAGAACGAGTGTTTCGTAGACGCGCCCAATCACAACCAACACAGGACGACCAACCCCAAAGAGATATGGATGAGCGCCTCCATTCCATCGAGACCAACTTGGCCGATATCTTATCCTATCTTCGCCCCGGCACTTCCCGAGGACGACGTGGCCGCGGTCGTGGCCGCAATTGATTAGGGGAGTCTCTCCTTTCCTCTCTTTTATTTTAATTTTTCATTTTGGGACAAAATGCATCTAAGCGAGGGGGAGGGAGATATGCTTATCAATTTTTTTATCTTGCTTATCCGTCTTGATTGTTCGCTTGAAATCTTGATTTTATTAATTTAAGTTCTCTGTTTAAATCCTTAATTTCGCCTTGTCTCACTGTTTTCACATGATTCTGAACTTATCTTGTTAGAAAACTCTAGGTTGCATGGTAAATTTTTGGCATGATTAATTTTTAATTTTATTATGACATTTTATTTCTCTATTAATCCACATGATGCTTACCTAAGTACACAAGACATATTTGTGAGATTTTGAGCCTAATGAGCATGCATGATATTTGCTCTTTGTTTCTTTGAGTGTGCCTAGCTAAATTAGTTGCATTCTAGAACTTGTTTTTAAATTCTTTTTGAGATTACATTGATTGATTATGATGCTTTAATATGATAGAGGCACTAGGTTTAAACCACTTCTCTTCCCAAATAAATTACCTACCCTTTAATTAATTTCCCCTAGTGAAACAATCTTTGAGCCTTAGCCTTTTTCTTGAAAATTACCACATTTTAAGCCTAATCCAATTTCTTCTCAAATCCATCATTTTTGTTCCCTTTTTCGAGACAAATTTCATCTTAAAAAAAAAAATAGATTCGAATAAATGCAGTGCAGCAGTGTATTACACTGTGCAGAAAAAAACTGTGCAGAGTTGATTCGAATATACAGTGCAGAATTGGATCGTATATACAGTGCAGGAAATTGTTCGAGTCTGCAGAAAAATAAAAACAGAAAAAAAAAACACAGTGCAGTTCGAAAAAAAAAAGAAAAGTACACTGTCGAGCAGTTTTGGTTCGAATGAAAAAAAAAACAGTTTCGAATATATTTTTTTGGGATGATTTTTTGTCTTGGATTTTAGCCTTTATTTTCAGCCTTTATCCTACCCTTACCTTAGCCCCATTACAACCCTTATTTAAAGACCTCTTGATTTTTGCATCATATTCATGTTAGTAGTGGAGATTAGATTTAAACACAAGCTTATGGTTATGCTCTAGTTAGCTTTGGCTCGAGTGATTTTTCTCTACCCTTAAACACTTTGAGTGACATGAGCGATTCCTTGTGAGGGTACTTGGTTTGCATCATTGATGGTTAGTAGAGTTTTTAGAATGTCGTCTTAGCTTTAATTTATTAGTCTTGCCATTTATCTATTTTTGCTCCTTAGTTTTCTCTCATGATTTGATGCTTAATCATATTGAGAATTTTTGAGACTTCGTGAAATTAAGGATGAAAACTTGAACTTAGGATTGTTTAATTTTGAGATACTTGAGGACAAGCATCGGATAAGTGAGGGGGAATTTGATAAGTGTTTATTTTGGTTATGTTTTTAGTCCTTGTTTTGATCGAATATATATGTTTGAAGGACTTAATTGGGCGTTTTTGTGTTGTTCTTGTGCAGGATACGTAATGACAGAAACGAGTTGAAGTGCTGCAGAAAATACTGGATTCGTGGGCAGATTCATGGGCATGAACCAGGGCATGAATGCTGACTGGGCGCCACATCAGCACCTTCTAGAAGATGACGTCAGCAAGCTTGATAACCTATCAGTCCACTTATCAAGATAGCCTATCATCCGAATTTTATCTTTTAAGTTTAAAAGTTTGATATTTATCTTATGTAATTTTATTTAAATTTATTTTAGGATTTATCATCTTAGGTTTTTAGGGTTTTTCAACTACTATAAATACCCCACTTTGGGGGTGAATTATTCATCAATCAATTTCCATTGTTCTCTTCTTCCTTGAGTAATAAAGTTCTCCATTTTCTTTTCTCCATTTTTGTTTATTTTATTAAGTATGGTTTTTTCACAAACCATGCTTAACTAAATTCCCTTTAGCCAAAAGCAACGCCAAACCCGACAAATCTCGTGAGATTAGGAAAATACTTCAATCCTTCAACAACTCTTTTTTAGATTCTCTGCAAAATTGATTAGGCAATCGGCCTAATCTTTAGGCATCGCAATTGTTTCATTCCGAGAGCGCGCATCGGCTTGAAGTGGTTTAGATCCATCGTTGGGGACGAGGAAAAGCTTGTAGCCAATTCAACTCCCTAAGAACAAACTTAGTGGCGGTCCACTAAGGGGAATCAAAATCGGAAACAACTCTCATCGAGACGAATATCCGAGCATGGGCTTCTCCAGCACTAACTCAGATCTGGGTTAGCATCGATTGCCGTAGCTAATTCACAAAAGTTTGACTTCAAGGATTGCCCTAGGAGTCGAATCTACCAACGAGAAGTAAGTTACAAGGGTTGGGCCTTGTAGACTGTAACCTGCAGGAAAGTCGAAGAAAAATCAACTTCAGTGATCGAAGATGTTGTGGCAAAGCGTGGCTTGAGGCTATTTCTATCCATAATTCTTTCTCAACATTTATTTTTACGTTTTTACTATTTTTCTCATTTAAATCACTATTCTAAAATCCCCCTTTATTCCCTACAGGTTTTTGGTCTAAATCAGAAGAAAGGTGTTAGAATTCCTATTCCCTGCGGATCGACCCTTACTCTCACTATATTAATTTAATTCTTATTTACTTTGAGTTTAAGGTTTTATTTTTGACACTATACGACGCGTGTCACTTGTCTAAGTCCATATTCACTGCCTTGATTGCCCAATATGCTTTGTGCTCGATCTCGACAGGCAGATGACAGGTTTTCCCATAAATTAAACGATATGGAGACATGCCCAATGGAGTTTTAAAAGCTGTCCTATATGCCCATAATGCATCATTTAGAAGTACAGACCAATCTTTCCTAGTTGGTTTAACCATTTTTTCAAGAATGTTCTTCACTTCCCTATTGGATATCTCAGCCTGTCCATTGGTCTGTGGGTGGTATGCTATCGCGATTCTGTGCTTAACACCATATTTCTTCAAGGCGGCAGCAATTACCCTATTATCAAAATGTCTCCCTTCATCACTGATAATTGCCCTAGGGATGCCAAATCTAGAAAAAATGTTTTTGTGCAAAAACTTTTGGACCGTCTTGGCATCATTCTTTTGAGTGGCGATGGCTTCAACCCACTTAGAGACATAGTCCACTGCTAGGAGGATGTACAAGTTTCCACATGAAGATGGAAAAGGTCCCATAAAATCAATCCCCCAAACGTCGAAGATCTCGACTTCTAAAATGTTCTGCAATGGCATCTCGTTTCTCCTCGAGATGTTACCTGTCCGCTGGCATCTGTCACAGTGCTTGTAAAAGTCCTGTGCATCCTTATATAGTGTCGGCCAGTAGAACCCTGACTACAACACCTTGGCAGCAGTTTTATTGCCTCCTAAGTGACCTTCATATTATGAAGCATGACAGTGATGGAGAATGTCTTCTTGTTCTTCTTGTGGTACACACCTCCTTATAACCTGATCTGCGCACATTTTGAAAAGAAGAGGTTCGTCCCAATAATAATGCTTAACATCATTTTGGAACCTCTTCCTGGCTTGATAATTAAGATCAGAAGGTAATACTCCGCTAACTATAAAATTAACGAAATCAGCATACCAGGAAAGGTCAGAAGACTTACCTGCCTCCATGGCTGTCGCGACAGCGATTGCGGCAGCAAAGAGCTGCTCATCAGGGAAGGTCTCCAGTATGTGTGTCTCATTTATTGGTAGACTCTGTCCCTTCTCCAACCTTGACAAGTGATCTGCCACCTGATTTTCTGTCCCTTTTTTGTCCTTGATCTCAAGATCGAACTCTTGTAATAGCAAGATCCACCGTATCAATCTAGGTTTTGCATCCTTCTTTGCGAACAAATACTTTAGGGCAGAATGGTCGGTGTGTATTATTACTTTCGTCCCAAGTATGTAGGAACGAAACTTGTCGATGGAGACACCACAGCTAATAGCTCCTTTTCTGTGGTGGTGTAGTTCACTTGGGCGTCATTTAATGTTTTGCTGGAATAGTATATGACATGAAACAGCTTATCTCTGCGCTGCCCAAGTGTTGCCCCGACAGCATAGTCACTAGCATCACACATGATCTCAAATGGCTGTGTCCAGTCTGGTGGCTGTACTATGGGGGTTGTCACTAGTTTTTCCTTCAAAATCTTGAATGCTTCAGTACATTCATCATTAAAGTCAAAGGGTCGGTTCTGCTCTAAGAGATGACATAGGGGCTTGGTGATTTTTGAGAAATTTGCAATGAATCTCCGATAAAAACCAGCATGCCCTAAAAAACTTCTAATGCCCTTGACTGTTGTTGGTGGCGGCAGCTTCTCTATGACTTCTATTTTGGCCCTGTCGACTTCTATCCCACGGCAGCTAATCTTATGGCCGAGGACTATCCCTTCGTCCACCATAAAGTGGCATTTTTTCCAATTTAGAACAAGATTAGCTTTTTCACATCTTTCAAGTACCTTTTGAAGATTGCCGAGGCAGCTCTCAAAATCGTCTCAAAAGACGGAAAAATCATCCATGAAAATCTCAAGGAAGTCTTCTACCATGTCGGAGAATATGGCCATCATGCACCTTTGGAAGGTGGCAGGTGCGTTGCAGAGTCCAAACGGCATCCTCCTAAATGCGTATGTTCCGTAGGGGCATGTGAAAGTCGTCTTTTCTTGATCCTCCGGTGCAATAGCAATTTGATTGTAACCTGAATAACCATCAAGAAAACAATAGTAAGGTTTACCCGCTAATCTATCAAGCATTTGATCAATAAAGGGTAAAGGAAAGTGGTCCTTTCGGGTAGCTTTGTTAAGCTTCCGATAGTCCATACAAACCCTCCAACCGGTCACAGTCCTGGTTGGGATTAACTCATTGTTCTCGTTGGTTATCACGGTCATTCCTCCTTTCTTTGGAACGCATTGCACCGGGCTCACCCATTTGCTGTCGGAGATGGCGTAAATAATACCAGCATCTAACCATTTAATTATTTCTTTACGCACTACCTCCTTCATTGCATGGTTTAACCGCCTTTGGGCATCAATAGTCGGCTTATGATCCTCCTCTAGGAGGATTTTGTGCATGCATAACGCCGGACTAATGCCTTGAATATCTGCTATCGTCCATCCAATCGCCTTTTTGTGCTGCCTTAGCATGTCGATTAGCTGCCGTTCCTGTTCCTGCGGCAGCTTAGCAGAGATGATTACGGGCAGTGTGTCATTGGAACCAAGATAAGCATATTTAAGCTGCCCTGGCAGGGGCTTTAGTTCTAAGACAGGTGGTTCAACAGTAGATGACTTTTGGATTAAATGGTTATCCGAAGTGTAATTCAAAGGTTCGAATAACTTACCTGAACGATGGCCTAACCAGTTTACCTCCTCCTGACCTTCAGTATCAGATGTATCGAATTCAGAGGAGTCGCTGTCGTCGGTGCTGTCGTCGTTGCTGTCGTGACAGTCCTCCAGGTGGCTGCCGCAGCAGTGTCCAAATTTAATATCGTGACAGCCCGACCTGATGCAGGGTTGATCAAGGGTAACTTCAGTGATAGCCTTGCATTCCTCGTCTACATCAGCATGTTTCATTGCTCGGAGAAAATTCAATTTAATCTCTTGATCGTTCACGCGCATGGTGAGTTCTCCTTTCTCCACATCAATCAATGATCTTCCCGTGGCTAAGAAGGGTCGCCCAAGGATGACTGGTGCGTTTTCGTCTGCCTCACAGTCTAAGATAAGAAAGTCAGCATGAAAAATAAGCTTATCCACTCTTACCAGAATATCTTCAATTTTTCCTTCGGGATGAACGTAAGAGCGGTCGGCCAGCTGCAGGGTCACTGTCGTGGGCCGCGCCTTTCCAATGCCTAATTTCTGAAAAACAGACTTGGGCATTAAATTAACACTAGCACCAAGATCACAAAGTGCCTTACCCACAAATTTGTCGCCGATTACACAAGGTATGATGAAGCTCCCCGGATCCTTCTTTTTCTGGGGCGGCTGCCGATGAAGAATACTCATGCAACCTTTTGTCATCTTTACCGTTTCAAATTCCCCAAGTTTAGATTTTTTCGACATAACATCCTTGAGAAATTTAGCATAACCGGGCATCTCCCTAACAACATCTTTTTAAGTTGAGATTCATGCTTAGCTTGCTGTATTCGTTGGGGAAAAGGTGGTGGAGGACGATAATCAGCAATACGCCCTTCCCACTGTATGCGAACCTGAGGACGATAGTCATCTTTTTTCTCCTCTGTCGCTTCTGCTGTCGTGACAGGCTCATCGGCAGCAGTCTCTTTATCACCTGTCGGGGCAACTTCCTCGGCAGGTTTATCCAAGGCAGGTTCCTTTTCTATTTCAGCTTCTTTTTCCGGCCCTGGTAATTTCTTCCCACTCCTAGTAGTAATAGCCTTACATTGCTCATGTGGGGGTGGTCTAGCATTTTCAGTATTGCTAGGGAATCCTCCATTCTGCCTCGGCTTAATATGTTGCGAAACCTGACCCATTTGTGTCTCTAGAGACTTCAAAGTAGCTTCATGGTTTTTCATCCTCATCTCGGTTTTATCCATAAAGGTTTCTGTTTTCTTGACAAACTGATTCATATTCTCCATATACGTACCGGTCTGAGACATAAAGGTGGCCAGAGTCTGCTCCAATATGCTACTCGTGGCATGTGGTGGCTGCTGTTGTTGCTGCGGCGGCAGGTGTTGCGGTAGTTGCGGTGGCAGTTGCTGTCGCGTTAGCAATCTAGGACCTCCCTGATTCTGATTATGTGCATGCGGATTCAGGGCATTATTGGGGTTACTCCAGGAAAATTTGGGATCTTTCCTCCAATTAGGGTTATAATTGTTGGAATTGTAGTTTGGCTTGTAATTTCCAACATATTTTCCCTCTTCTACATTTATTGGGCACTCATCCCGACTATGATTTCCCTCACAGATAGTACAAACTTCCTCGACAGCAAATCCTTGTAATTCATCTTCATTCAATAACCGTTTCATTGCTTTAGTAAGGAATGCTACCTGTGATTTCATAGTGCTGTCGGCTTCATAGTCCTTGACAGCAAGTACCCGTTTACCCCCTCTTCTTGTAGTCGGAAACTGCTCCTCATTCTTGGCCAGATTTTTCAAAACTTGCAATGCCTCGTCTGGATCTTTGTCCAATAATAATCCATTTGCTGCAGAATCAATTCGAATGCGAGTTTGTAAGTTAGCAGCATTATAGAACTTAGTTACCTGATTCCAGACAGGAAATCCATGCATTGGACAGTTCCGAAGAAGAGTAGTAAATCTGTCCCAGGCCTCGTGCATCGGCTCGTCATCTTCCTGTTGAAAAGTAGCAATTTCGTTACGTAATTGCTCAGATAAATGCGAAGGATTAAAACGAGATAAGAATTCACGAGATAAATCTGCCCAAGTTACGATTGAACCCGGTGTAAGTTTATTCAACCAAGTTTTAGCTCTGTCCCTTAATGAATGAGGGAATAACCGAAGCCTCAGTATCTCCGGACTAACTCCTGGCAGTCTAAACGAACCACACATCTCCTGGAACGTTTTGAGATGCTCCCTAGCATCTTCTGTTGCAGAACCACTAAACTGCCCGGCGTTGTTGATCATACTAAACATGACAGGTTTAAGCTCAAAGTTATCAACATCAATATCCGGCAGCGTGGTCTCCAGTTCTACATGATCGTTCAGCATGTAATCACGATATGACCGTCGTCCATCTGCTGCGGGCGGGTCACCGACAGGCGGGTGGTTATCGCCCATCTTCTCTAGCTGTTCCTCGAGGTATTCGTTTCTGTCTAAAAGCCGGCGAAGTTGTTTCTTGAGATTGAAGGAACGTTCGATTTCCGGATCTAATGGATACTCAGGATCTTCACCTCTTTTAGATATGCGCATAAACAAGAAAACCTCGTGAAAAGCGAGAGTTGAAAGCACAAAAGAAAAATTAAAGAAAAATAAAAACGAAAAAAAAATAAAAATAAAAACGAAAAGTGCAAGAAAAGAAAGATGTAGTTATGTTGCCAATCCCCGGCAACGGCGCCAAAAACTTGTTGCGTGTAAAAGAGTCTATCGCAATTGTAGTGCAAGTGTACACGACGCAAGTAGTAAGTGATACGAAGTATCGGATATCGTCTCCACAGGGATTGGGCTAATAGCTTCACCTTAGTTTACTGCACGGAAGTAAAAGAAATATTTGAGAGTTGTCACGAGAATAATAAAGTAAAAACGTAAATAAAGGAATTGAGATATCAAGATAGAGAAAACGGGCTGGTATTGAATTGCTCAGTAGTGTAGGTATTGGATTGCTTAGGAACTCCAGTTCTGTCGTCGTACCCGTCGCGGCAGCAGACACACCAACTCCGTACTTCAAGTTTGGCAAGAATCCCAGATCTGCCTTGGCCTATCCCTAGGTCCAAGTCTGTCGATGATCACGTCTTTGATGATACCTCCCGGCGTGAATCGAAGGATGAACACCGATGTGTATGAATTCTTCTTTAGCCACTTAACCTTGCCCTATCCCTAGGCACAAGATAGCTCAACTATAAACTAGAGAACTCGCTCTTATTTCTTTCGTATACTTAACTCTCCCGATGCTAAGTAAATAGATAACCTCACAATGCTCTCCCGATGCTCTTGCAAGATGTTAAAACCAAAATAAGAGAACTTGAAGTTTATTTTATTGAACTTGGAAAATCCTAAAATAAAACAACCTTTGCAACTACTTTACAAAACAACCCGTGGCCCTAGGGGGAATTTAGAACATGTCGGTGACGGGTAAACGACAGAGGGGTTTAGGTTATCGGTTATGGGGTATTGGATGCCTCCTAGGTTAAATCTATGCCCTTATATAAGCTTTGGGCTCAAGTATTCTAAGTTAACAAGGATTACAACTTTAATGAAAAGTAAGATTCTAATAAATGCTTAATCTCTAAGGATTCCTACTTTTCAGCCGCCTCCTTGTTTCATGGAAATTTCTCTCCTTGAGCTTTGGCTTGACATATCTTTTGATCCGGGGCTTGGAAAAATATTTGGCTTTCACACGACAGACGAGCAGATTTTTCTCTATCTATCGAGGTCCATTTTACTTTTCCTCTTCATAAGGTTGCTGTCACCTTGCTGTCACGACAGGTCCATGGCAGCTTCTTCCTCCTCGTCTGCTTGTCCAGTTCAGCTCTTCTGCTTCTCTGCCCAGCGCCTGCCTTCTTTGTCAACTATGGCAGCTACCTGCAAAATAAGCCATCTTTTAGTAGAATCCGTGCCTTTAATCCATTTGTGATGTTTTGCTGTAAACTAACCTAAATGCAATGTAATGATGCTTGAATGTAGCAGAAATATGGGTTAAAAAGGGTGTAAATAATAGAACTTTTACACACTCAACAACGATCTTAAGGGTAATGTATTTTTAAAAGTATGTTGAGTTCCAATGTAGTAGTTGGTTCATGTAATTTTGCATTTTATTATAATGTTTTCATTAATAATAAATGTAGGCAAGATTATTTGATTACTGGAGTGGAATTCCGAGCAGAGGTGTTGCTTCCGCTGATGGTCGTGGTCACATCCATGCTTGGGGGAAGACGAAAGTAAGAAGGATTTTAAACCGCCTGAAGGAAGAACGGTCTGCAAAAAACCTAAAGTAAGCGGGGGAACATTTTTGTATTCTATAGGAGGTTTTTATGATATGAAATGTATTAATGTTCATGTTTGCAGGTAGTTAGGTCTGAATATGAAAACGTTGAAGGGGAAGAAGGTGGCGCGATCCATGCTACAAATTGTGTGATTATCGGGTTGTTGCAGTCCGTTATCTCAGATGTGGGAGATATAAAAGAGAGTCTCCAAGCTCGTGTGAAGAAGGAAAAAAACTTAGAAGAGAGTTTGGAGACATTAAAGGAGGATTGTAAGCAAGTTGTTGACCAGGTAGCTGGATTGAGTGCAAATATGATGTATTTGAAGAAGGCGTTGCGTAGAATCAATGAAAAATTTGGCATTGGCCTAGACGAAGAGGAAGCAGTAGTGGAGAAAACAGATGTGAGAGAGTCTCATCAGAAAGATGGACTTAATATTGAAGAGCAGACGTTGGTGGACGATAGTGAGTTTGTGAAGGAAGAAAATGTTGTTGAGGGTTGGAAAAAGAAAAAAAGTATAAGAAGTATAATTTTTTGATTTTGATCAACGTTTCATGAATTTCATGTAACACATATTGTTGTTGATACACTTGTTGTTAACTTGTAGGGTAAAGAACAAAGTGGAAGCTCTGTCAAAGGTTAGTGGCAAACGGATTCGAGTCGGAATGAGAATTCGGAACATGAAATAAGTCACAGTTTGAAAGAAGTGTAATGTGGACCTTGATTTGGTTTAAGTAGTATCTTGAAATGATTCAGTTATTGCTGTAATGTGCACTGACTGATTTGGTTTTAACATCATATGGATATGGACGGATGATATGTTTGAGTATGCTTTATGAGCGCTAATCATATGTAATTGAATATCTTCGTATGAGTTTTACATTTACAGATGTTTGCCATTATATATAAATGAGTTTAGGTGTGCTAGTAATGCGTGTGAGTAAATATTGCAAGTTGTTGATGTTATTCAATATGAAAGAACAATTGTTTAAGCGTTGCATGTACTTATGTACATTGAAATACCGGATGGAATAAGGGCGGGAGCCAAAGGCACATGTGATTATATATGGAATACGCCTCTGCCCGGAGGGTAAGCAATCTTAAACGATGGTGCATTGTTGTTAAGGTAAATATAACATTGAAGTTTTTGTATGGATGCAGTGAACTCGTCGTAGATTTTGGACACACATATATCTCTGTAAGCGATGCTGATACTTTACGACCAGGAAGTTGGGTCAGTTCAATGGTGAGTAGTCTTTAGAAACCCCGTAAGCAATAATGTCATCTTTGAAGAAATGTTGTACGATAGTTCCTAAATGTTTTGTGAACTATTTAGGTTATTGACGCCGTTGGGTGGTAGATTATCGTTGAAGACAGTAGGACGAAAGCTCAAGAAAGGAGAGGGTATCTACCGTGCGCATTGAGTGTATGTTTAATATTGAAAAATCTTGTGTATATTAAGAATAAACAAATGTGGTTTATAAGGAAACATACTAAATATTAATTATTGTCTTGTAGAATCAGCTTCTACAAGGGGTAATGGATGGTGGTCATCTTGCTGATTATTAGCGTGCCATTTTCAAACCGTATGGCAAAAATTAACGACTGGAAATTGGTATGACAAAGTAGAATAATTTTATAAACACATTGCAATTTATTTAATATGTATATTAAAAGGGTAATCGTTTTATTTCTCAGATCTTTATCCCCTTTAATGACAATCAAAGTCATTGGTATATATGTGTCATGGATATTGATCGTGACGAATTGAAGCTACTGGACATCCTGCCCACAACTCGAGGCAATGCTGCAAGAGTGTATGCGATCAAGAACTTGGTAATACGCGCAAACTTAAAAGTATTCAACACCCTTTTTAGATGTGACATAATATGTAAAAAGCTATATATGTTTGTGCATATAGATTAAAAGGTTAGGTGAATGTTTTGAAGAGGAAAAGTTTGTACAAGTGTTTGGGTCACCATCAAGGCCATTGACCGATCTCCGCGTGGTGGTGGCTAAAGTAAAACATCAAGATAATGGGTATGAAGTACTTTGTGTTAGCTTGGTTGTACAATTTGCATACGATTAGTAATAATTTGTTTTAAACTAATATGTCTTCAAACAGAGACGATTGTGGTATGTTTTGCATACAGTGGATGCAGCTTTGGCATAGGAAGAGTGTAGATGTTGTGGTACGTTCAAGCTTTGTTCATTATACTTTATTTACTTTGCGAATTTATAGGAATAAACGTTCGTTACTTAATGCATGTTTTGTTTACATTTATCTTCCTAGACTGTTGGAGATTGGGATATAATGTTTCTTTTGTATGATCTCGTCAACAATGATAAGAATATTAGGCGACGGGAAATATCATCTGCTGTGAAGGCACATGTTGTACATATGAAGTCACGACCATTCGTAAATCGTGCCAGCATTTGTCGGCCACAATGGTGAGAGATTATGCATGATGGTTTTGTCTCTTATATAATTGAATTGATTAGAAGGTGTAGTAATTGTTCGTAACTTGGTGAAATTTTTTGTTGCTAAACGAAAGATTGGAGTTCGAGTTGGATCGGTGGTATAGGAATTTTTGTGTGTTTGAAGATGGCGTTTCGTAATTGAACCCTCTTTTTGTACGTGTTGAATTCAGGTTTCTATGTACATTATTAGAATGTTGAAAACACAGTGGGTCATACCATTTCATATGATAACGTACATGTTTTGTAGATGTAAATCATTTTGTGGAGGAGGGAATGCCCTACAAGCATAACTACGTTATGTAACTATAGGATGTAAATACAACAATATGCCATATATATATATTATATTAGTGGAAGATTGAGTTTCTTCTACCATTTTATCGTCATATGTTATTAACCTAAGCTGTGCAGAACGTAAACACTATCATATACGGGAGATAAGGCGTTAGGTTTTATTTACAGTTATTTCCTCTCCAATATATGGTGTCGTATATGTGAAGGCTCTTCAATCGTAAATCTTGGGGATCTGTATCACAATAATGAATTAATTGTCCGAAGGAAGGAATGAATTCATAGTGGAATTATAAGAAAAATGACAATGAACTTGATGGATTCTTGAGTAATACCTTCGATGTTGCGGTCGGTCAGAGATACATTGAAAACATTATTGTCTAGATTCCAAATATGTTGTCCGTCCTAAGTGAAATGAAAAAGCAAACAACTGTTAACTTGTATTTAAGGACATATGTACTAGTAAAGTAAGAATGACTCACACTTTCATAATTTTTTAACATGTTGAGGTCAACAGGAAATTCGTCGTCGTCTTCGAAGAAAGTTGAGGTTGTCGCAAATGTACCAATTGGTAATTGTAGCTTCAAACGAGGGCATGTGTTCTTGTTATGTCCCTTAACATTGCAAAATGAACATTGGTAGGTTCAGGATGTTGGGATAGATTTTTTCATTTTATGTTTTTGATTTGCTTCCTTCTTTTGGGGGTCCCGAACATTGTGCTTGCTTTCTTTCTTAGATGAGGAGTCATTCCACTTTGTCGACTGATCAAATTTAGTAGTTAATCGAAGTAACTCATCTTTTTTGCTTTGAAAAGTTTCGTCTGTTTGCGATGCAAGGTAGCACAACCGCGAAGAAAGTGATCGTAGAGAAGCAAATCGAGCCATCTGTTTCATTTCTTGAGGAACGTCGAACTGCGCGAAAGATGGAGCTGCGAGCTTCACATTTTTGGTCCACCGCGGTAGAATTAAAGATTTAGGGATCTCTAAGATGTCTTCCAACTTAAGGACGTGCAGTTGATGGCGACATGGAAGGCCAACTGTCTCAAATTTCCTACAAGAAAACATTAGGTTATGCGTTGTGAAATCAAGCACGACCTCATATAATTTGCTCGGATCCTTGTACTTTGTTAGACGATAAGTCTACGATCCTCCAACTTCAACAATCGGATGCAAAGCACGATACAATGTCTCATATTTAAGTTCAGTTTGGACAATTTCGAACGATCCCTGAGTAAATATGTCAGCAGCATTCTCTTCAAGCTCATTCAATTTCGTCATTGGGAAAGGCTTGGAATGTGAACTTTTGAAAATTTCCCTCAACTCTGTAATTCGCATCTCATTAATCCCATTGTCAATGGTACGTACAACTTCAAGATATGTCTTCTTACATTGGAGCACGATATCGAGCGCCACATTCTTAGCTTCGTACCGTTGTGTTGATCGAACATTGGCGAAGAAATGTCCTATCAAATATGCTTTTGCCCACATACTTAGGCTCTGATCCTTCTCAACAACCCACAGATGGTGTTCGACGTTAAACTGTTGCAGAACTGATCTCTAGTTGCGATCAAATTCCTCAATTGTCCACCAAGATGACATGCATCTTGTGAATGCGGTAGAAAAGTTTGGATCGCCTATGTTTGCCTAGGCATTTCATGAAAGATGCCACGAACATATGCGATGTCGAGAAAGGAGGAACACCATCTTTATAGCCCTATACATGGCCTTATCACCATCTGTCACGACTGATACAGGAGCCTTGTTACACATTGCCTGTAAAAACTCCGTAAGTACCCATTCAAATGTATCTGAAGTCTCGTCAACTAGAATTGCAAAACCGAATACAATGGTTTGATGGTGGTGATTAACACCCACTATAGGCATTAGAGGCCGGCCATACACATTACCCTTGTACGTAGTGTCAAATGCAATTACATCAACAAAGCATACGTAGTCAGACCTCGATGTTGAATCACACCAAAATAGATTATGCAATCCCTCTGATTCATCAGTACTGTACTGCATGTACAACCCTGCATCTTGGTCTTTCTTGAAGTTAAAGTAAGCGAGTAGAGCGTTTACATCACCGTCACGAATTTCACCCGAGTCCATTTTATGAATTGAGTTGTACAAGTCTTTGCGTATGAAACCAACATTATGAAAACCACCTGACTGTTGCGTGAAATAATTTATTATTTGTGACGTTCTTACCTTAACATTTTCCAATGCACGTGCCTCAACTACATCTGCGTCATTAACTTGTCGACTCGACCGAAGAAACGGTCACATAATAGGTGGGCACAACGGGTGATTATGCTCTGTATGACATATTGCTATCTCTCACTTATCGTAATCTGTACACTTTACAATAACCTTTGCCTTGCATCCAATTCGTGTTATAGCACGGGGTGCACATTTCCGTTCTAAATCAAAAAACTTTTGTTCTCCGAAAGCCTCCCCGTATGCAACAAAATTCTTGTGTATTCCTACCATGCCTAGTTGTACCACGACACACACTGAACCCATTCTTTTTCACATAATCCCTATAAAAGTCCCACGCCTCATCACGAGAGTTAAACACTAAACCAACCAAATTTTCAGATTCAAGACTTTCATTATCTGTGCTCTCATCATGTACAAACTTTCCATCAGCTTTCCTAGTTATGTCATCCATGTTTCCACATCGATTTTGTTAGTAATAAAAATTTTATGAAGTAACGTACCTTCGATTCAGTACTAGCAAGGTTGAAAGTTGGTGAAGATGTTCTAAAAAAGGATTCTTCAAGGTAACCTCAAAGTTTACCAAGGTATTGGCTGCTCCAGCATCAAATTTTCTAAGTGGATGGATGAAGAGAAAGTATTGGCATATTTGTTGAGATTTTCGTTGCTTTTTGTTAGGACATTCACGGTTGGTAGGTGCATTAAGTGCACATATTAAGAGTTTAGTTGAACATTAAATGTACAGTCTTGTAAATGGTTTCGATACCAGACTCAATTGGTCTCGAAACCCCCTTAAAGTATTTCAATTGTGGTCCATAATGTCAAAGAAGTACCGAAACCTCTACAATAGGTTTCGAAACCTTTTGTACACTTTTGATTCTGCCAATTTCGAAACTACAAGGCCAGTTTCTAAGCCACTATAAGGCCTTTGGCATAATTTGGTCTTTGCCAAAGTGGTACCGAAACTACATTATCAGTTTTGAAACCACTATAAGGCCTTTGGCATAATTTCATCTCTGCCAAAGTGGTACCGAAACTACATTGCCAGTTTTGAAACCACTACAAAACCTTTGGCATAATTTGGTCTCTACCAAAGTAGTACCAAAACTACATGGCCAGTTTCGAAACCACTATAAGGCATTGGGAATAATTTGGTCTTAGCCAAAGTGGTACCGAAACTACATTTCCAGTTTCGAAACCACTCTAAGGCCTTTGGCATAATTTAGTCTCTGAGTGGTACCGAAACTACATTGCCAGTTTCGAAACTACTACAAAACTTTTGGCATAATTTGGTCTCTGCCAAAGTGGTACCGAAACTATATGGCCAGTTTCGAAACCTTTAGGGTATTTTGTCGGGGTAAAAGCAGTTATTTCTCATAAAATGGTAACTTTTAAAACCTCATCACCCTTACCGTCCTTCATCTACTAAACTCCCATTAACTTTGAAATCCTAAAAAAACTATGAAACCACTCCGGAAATCGTTTTCTTTGGGGATTGAAGAGGTCTCGCCATCCTTTCAAAATCTTCTGTTCCTAATACATAGTTTTTGGTAAGGTCTGAAAACCCTAATATGTGTGCATACATTTGCATTTGTTTGTAATTATGCATTTCCATCGAATGATTATGTGTTGTATGTTGTTTAATTTGCATGAAGGGTTACCAAAGCCTTTCGAATCTTGTTTACACAAATTCCTCAATCAGTTGCCCACCAAGTGTTTGTTAAAATTCCCCAACTAAAATTTGTTTTCACCATAACTCCTCATTGCTAGTACCATGCCACCTAAAACCAACAACCGTAGGATGAAAGGACCTAAACTTCAAAGAGGTCAATCTTCTTGTTCGAATGAACCTCATCCATAACCTAAACCACAACCTAATCTTCAAAATCTAATTTTTTTGAATCTCTATTTTCGCGATCCAGATTGTCTAGCTCGATTTTATGCAATTTACGAGTCAAAAGAGATTAGAGCCGAGCGAACTATAGACTTTGGTTTCTTGATGTCCGAGGAGTATGAATTCGACTTTTGGCCACTATTTGTCGAATGGGGTTGGATGAAATATCTTGAAATTAAACCCCGTGTCTTTCACAACCTTGTCAAAGCCTTTTATGCGAATGCTACTCTTCTTCATCCACCAAACAACCCCTCCAAAGTCTATGGGATTGAATCGTATCTCATGAGAACCAAATTTACCCTTACTCCGCGAACTATTGCCGAGCACCTAGGTGTCGAAAATAGTGGTGCTTCATCTGAACCCCAGATAGCCCCTTTAAAGTTTGGTGATGATAGTCCTACTCATCTTCATATAAATGATAGGCTTCTCCATCTTTTCATCAATTGGTTCTTTCATCCCTCCGGTGGAAGATGCACTCGCATGCGCCGTCTCAATTATTGGTGATTACACCAAATCCACACCGGTAACTGTCCCAATATCGCCCTCATTATCTTCAAATCTCTTGTACAAATTATTACCAAACCTTCTAAGTTGTCTCTGAATTATGGGTGTGTTCTAAGCCACATTTTTGAGAGTTTAAACATCGACACTTTTCTTGACCCGGAAATCTGTCTCAAGAGTAAAATTGATGAAACAAAAACTAAGAAGACGAGTTGGAGGTTCGTTGATGGTGAATGGGTTCATAAGCGTGAAGAAGATGCAGCACGAATTGGTGGCAGACATGTTCCTGCACTGGAAGATCCACCTCCCGTGACAAATGATTCCCTACTTGCGGCTATGATGACTCGCATTGACAACTTCGATGATTTTTTCCGCACTTCTCAAGCAGAGACTACAGCCTTCCTTTGTAGCATAGATGCTTGTGTCACATCTCTAGAGCTTGATGTTTGTCGTCATCTCCTTCCATGTTGAGTTGTGGTGGTGCTCGATTCGTTCAACCGATGTTGCTCACCAAGTGGCGGAGACGTGGATTTTTTGGTGGATGTGGTGTGAAAGCTTAAATGTAAATGGCACAATGATTTTAGAGTGGTTCAACCTTTTAACCAAGCTCTACATCCACTACCTTAGCTTCCCACTAAGGATTTCCAATCAATCCACTATTGATTCGTCCCCTTTTCTAGGCTTAGGAGGAAACCCTTATACACCGATCAAGCTTTCTACCCAAAGCCTTGATCAAACCCTCTTTACAAGAGATAAAAAGGAAAACACAAATCCCTCTAATAGGTGTTTGTTTGCACAATTAAAGAACTCACCCAAAACCTAAAACACTTGAGCAAATTTGACAATTTTGGCTCACTAGTGTTTGTCTATACAAAGAAATGAAAATTTAGCTCCAAGACAATTTCCTGATCATTTGTTGATTGACAATTGAAGCATTAACCATATCTTGATGCTTGGAGGTCCCTTTTATACTCCTTGATGAGTTTGTAGACGTTACTAGCCGTTGGGGTTGATTTGGAGCCGTTGAGGACTTTATTTTCCACCATAAATGCAGTCCTACAGCTCACCATTTCGAAATACTCGTGACCGTTTCAAAACACCCTTTAAGTAGAAAGAGCCGTTGCAGTCTGATGCAACACCCGTATCGAAACGCCCCTGACCGTTTCGAAAAACCTGTATCGAAACGCCTTTATCCGTATCGAAACGATCTACATTTAAATGTTAGTTAGGAAATAGCCGTTGCGGTTTATGACCGTTATGGTCGATGCCACGTAGGCATATCGAAACGGCATAGCCCATATCGAAACGCTGGGCAAAAATATCATCCAGGGAAGGCCCGTTTCGATACCCGTATCGAAACATTTTTGCTACTGGAATACACCGTATCGAAACGCCCAAAGGTGTTTCGAAACGCCTAGAAGGTTTTGTGTAGTTTGGCTTTTGAAAAACATGTTAAACCCTTTAAAAACATCTCTAAACATAGTTTCAAGTTATTTGGACTTCGGAAATAGTTTTGAATTCTTTTCAAATCAGTCCAAAACATTTTTCAATTATTATATCAAAACATTAGTTCTACATTCTCCCCCTTTTTGATATAATAAAACCAACTTGAAAAATTGTTTGAGATTCTCCCCCTTTAACTTTAAAATTGTGAATAAGAGATTAAAGATATGAAATAAAATAAAGCTCCCCCTTATTCATTTGAAAATTCAATTTTTCAAACCATTTCTCCCCTTTTTTGTTATATCAAAAAGGATTTAAAACATTAAGTTCAAAATAACTATAGAGGAAAAATTTGACAAAAATAAGAATTTGGTTTTAAAATGGCCCCCTTACTCAAAGCATCATTAAAAATGTTAGTCCAACATATATGATCATCTAGTTGACATAAATGTAATAAATCAAATTAAAGCAAAAGCAACTAGATTTTACCACACTTGAACTCAAGGGAGGATGTGAAGCCTTCCTTCTTCAAGTGTTCTTCCTTGTGTGCATGGAGCTCCCCCTCAAAGTTTGACTTGTTGATCACTCTCCATCACACCTAGCAAAAGACAATCAAGTAATTTTTGGTATCCAAATTGCTTTGGATCCATAAATGTTAGTAGCACAAACTTTAGTCCCCTTAGGAATCCATTTTTCAATTTCATCATTTTAATTGAAGTACTAAGTCTTTTTGGGACCCAAATACTTCTAAAACATTTTCCTTTTACAAATCTAGGGGACTAGATTGTCTTACATAAAAATTTGATTTTCTAAAATTGTTTTTCTTTTCAAGCTCTTTGGAAATCAAATCTTTTTCTTCTTGAACTTTTTGAAGCAATTTTTGTAAATCAAAACATTTTAGTTCAAACTCTTTGAGTTTTGCTTCAAGTTCAAGTTTGGTTTTAGAAATCAAATCATTTTGAATTTTTAACTTTGAAATCAATTTATTGTTTTTCAAAATGTGATTTTAAACTCTAAAACCAAATCATCGTAGGCATCTTGTAATTCATCAAAAGAGTAAGAACATGAAGTAGATGAATTAGAAGTTACCCTTGAATCTTCTTCGATGGCCATAAGGCAAAGGTTGGCTTGTTCATCGTCGGTGGAGTCCTCATCACTCCAAGTAGCCACATATGCCTTCTTCTTATGGTATGAAGTGCTTGCCCTCTCACTTTTTTGGATTCTCGTTCAAGCTCTCTTAAGGCTTTCTTCATGAATGGGGCACACTTCTTGAAGAGATGAACTATCTCTTCTTCTTCATTCTCCTCTTCACTTGAATCAACATGATGGCAAGTGGAGGATTTGAGAGCAATGACATTGGTGTTGATGCCAAGCCCCTTGAGCCTTTTCTCTCCCATAGCTCTAATTTCTTCCCTCTTCTTCTCATCTTCTTTATTCTTCTTCATGATTTGATGAGTAAGGAGTGACTACACGAGTTCATCAAGCTTCAAGGTCTTCAAATTCTTGGCTTCGATGATGGCGGTCCTCTTTGAGTCCCAAGACTCGGGAAGTGAGTAGATGAGTTTTCAGACAAGTTTCTCCTCCGGAATGGCTTCTCCATATCCCTTGAGACCATTGGTGATGATGGAGAATCTATCAAACATCTTCTCGATGTTTTCTTCCGGATCCATCTTGAAGTTCTCATACTCTAAGGTAAGGAGCCCAATCTTGGTCACCTTGACTTCATTGGTTCCCTCGTATGTGACTTCAAGCATGTCCCATACCTCCTTAGCACTCTCACAAGAAGACATCTTTTCATAGATGGTTGGGCCAAATGCACAAAAGAGGATGTGCAAGGCTTTGCAATTTAGCTTCATCTTCTTGCGATCGTCGGCACTCCATTCTGCTTTACTTAGTTGAGGTATGAACGAACCATTCTCAACTATGTCTCATAGCTTGTAGTCTCTTGACTTAATGAAAAACTTCATATTTATCTTCCAATGGGCATAGTAGGTTCCGTCGAAGAAGGGCCGTTTGTCGATGGATTGCGCCATTTGAGCCGGTTGGTGAAATGATGATCATGTTTACCGGATCTTCTCAATAGGATATTAATCCTCTTCGATTGAGCCAAGCTCTGATACCAATTGTTGAGTAGTGGTGGTGCTCGATTCGTTCAACTGATGTTTCTCACCAAGTGGTGGAAAGGTGGATTTTCGGGTTAATGTGGTGTGGAAGCTTAAATGTAGATGACACAATGATTTTAGAGTGGTTCAACCTTCTAACCAAGATCTACATCCACTACCTTAGCTTCCCACTAAGGATTTCCAATCAATCCACTATTGATTCGTTCCCTGTTCTAGGCTTGAGGAAACCCTTATACACCGATCAAGCTTTCTACCCAAAGCCTTGATCAAACCCTCTTTACAAGAGATAAGAAAAGCAAACACAAATCCCTCTAATAGGTGTTTGTTTGCACAATTAAAGCACTCACCCAAAACCTAAAACACTTGAGCAAATTTGACAATTTTGGCTCACTAGTGTTTGTCTATACAAAGAAATGACAATTTAGCTCTAAGAAAATTTCTTGATCATTTGTTGATTGACAATTGAAGCATTAACCATATCTTGATTCTTGGAGGCCCCTTTTATACTCTTTGATGAGTTTGTAGTCGTTACTAGCCGTTGGGGTTGATTTGGAGCCGTTGAGGACTTTATTTCCCACCATAAATGCAGTTCTGCAGCTCATCATTTCGAAACACTCGTGACCGTTTCGAAACACCCTTTAAGTAGAAAGAGTTGTTGCAGTCTGATGCAGCACCCGTATCGAAACGCCCCTGGCCGTTTCGAAACACCTGTATCAAAACGCTTTTATCCGTATCGAAACGATCTGCATTTAAATGTTAGTTGGGAAATAGCCGTTGGGGTTTATGATCGTTGTGGTCGATGCCACGTAGGCGTATCGAAACAGCATAGCCCGTATCGAAACGCTGGGCAAAAATATCATCCAGGGAAAGCCCGTTCCGATACCCGTATCAAAACGTTTTTGCTACTGGAATACACCGTATCGAAACGCCCAAAGATGTTTCGAAACGCCGTGAAGGTTTTGTGTAGTTTGGCTTTTGAAAAACATGTTAAACCCTTTAAAAACATCCCTAAACATAGTTTCAAGTTTTTTGTACTTTGGAAGTAGTTTTGAATTCTTTTCAAATCAGTCCAAAACATTTTTCAATTATTATATCAAAACCTTAGTTCTACATTCCAGCTACATCGGCTCCACATTCGCTGGACCCTCTAGATGGTTAGGCTTGTATGCATTGTATTATCACTTTATGCTATTGTACATTAGACATATGTTGATTTTGTTGTTAGCTTGATGAAAATAGTTGAATATTTGGTTTATGTCTACCTTTAGTTCATGGATTGTATGGAATTTTAATTATTGTCATAATGAATGTCTTATCATCATATGCAAAATATACTTATCGCTACATCAAATCGTCCGAAATCCCTCCGATAATTGAGGACCCTTGGATTGTGTTTGCTTTTCTCAACCCTTGGATTGTTTTCCTTTATTTGTATACATTGGATTATTTGTATACAGAACACATCTCATGTACTTCTGCAGCAGAGGAGCAAGAGGATGTGGGGGATGACGACGAGCAAGATCATGCAGTCGAAGAATATATTCCACCTACTTCTCCACCACAAGAGCATAATGATGTAGGTGCTTCCAATCAGACAGATGAAGGTGTTTTGAATTATATAAGAAGAAGAGATCAGGGGAAGGGATAGATGGAGACTCCTCATTTGGTGAAAAAACTTCATCGTGTTGGCATAACTCCAAGTAATGCAATACGCTCTGACATTATGAGACCAAGGAATCATCCATAAAAATATGGCGACTGGGTTACTGATTCACCCATTGACCCGCCTAAGAAAAAACTTCTTATTCTTGATTACAATGGTGTGCTTGCTAGTGCTACCGGAGATGGTACTAAATATCTTTCTCAGTTCTATTCAAAATGTTAACACACTACTTATATTTGTTCTTGTTTACATTTGCAGGTGTGCATCTGAGACCTGGTGCATGGGAGTTGTAGAACTAGTGTTTTGATATAATAATTGAAAAATGTTTTGGACTAATTTGAAAAGAATTTAAAACTTGGTTTTAAGTCCAATCAACTTGAATTTATGTTTGAGGGATCTTAAAAGGTTTTTGGCAATGTTTTTATTGATTTTAAATAGCCAAACTTAAGTTTTCAAGCTACTCGTACCGATACTGTCCAACCTGTATCGATACCTTTTTGCCCCAGTTTGGTTACTACAAAAACCCGTATCGAAACAGGCTTGGCCGTTTCGATACGGATCGGGATCGTTTCGATATGCCTGGTAAGCGTACCGATCCCCTTTCCAACAACCCCAAAGGCTATTTCCCAACGGTCATTTAAAAGTGAAACCGTATCGATACGCCCTCAAGCGTATCGATACGCCTAGGCTGGCAAGAGCCTAACGACTAGTTTCTAATGAAGGTCGTACCGATACGGGTCCAAGTGTATCGATATGGAAGGCTACAGAACAACATTAATGAAGGAAAATAAAGTCCTCAACGGCTCCAAATCATCCCCAACGGCTAGTAACATCTATAAACTCATCAAGGAGTATAAAAGGGACCTCCAAGCATCAAGTAAAGGCTAATGCTCATATTGTCAAACAACAAATGATCAAATATTGTCTTAGTGTTTAAATTGTCAATTCTTGTATAGACAAACACTAGTGAGCCAAAATTGTCAAATTTGCTCAAGCGTTTTAGGTTTTGGGTGAGTGCTTTAATTGTGCAAACAAACACCTATTAGAGGGATTTGTGTTTGCTTTATTTATCTCTTAGTAAAAGAGGGTTTCAATCAAGGCTTTGGGTAGAAAGCTTGATTGTGTATAAGGGTTACCTCCTAAGCCTAGAAAAGGGGACGAATCAATAGTGAATTAATTGGAAATCCTTAGTGGGGAGCTAAGGTAGTGGATGTAGACCTTGGTTAGAAGGTTGAACCACTATAAATCATTGTGTCACATTTCATTTTAGCTTCCACAACCCTTCCACCCAAAAATCCACCTCTCCACCACTTGGTGAGCCTTATCGGTTGAACGAATCGAGCCCCACACAACTCAACATGAGTTTCTTTTTTCTTGTTTTAAAAGCTATAAAGTTGCTATATGGTCTTCAAGGAAAAGGTAATGTGTGTTATTATACTGATCAATTTCCTTTACAGTTTCCATTTTTGGTTCTTTCGCTGTCCACGACCAAATCTACTACCAAATGTCCTTATTGGATAATGTGGCCCTCGGACACCTCTCATAATCCATTGAATGAATCGATCTTTTAAGAATATTGCTCTTTTTAATTTTTTCAATTGAAATTTAAAATCATGCAGAGAAAACCTTGATTGGGCACTTTGGAGAATCAACGATCTTAAAGGAAAATTTTGCTTCATTTGGGTAACTTTTATATTATTAAGCACTAGGTGTATCTTTATTGTGTGGCTGCTTTTGTTTCTTTAAATTTTATGATATTTTAAGGATTTTATTTCAATTATGCAGGCTTAGAATATGTGCAAAAAACATCCATAGCAACATAATTTATTTATTAAAAATCTAAGTCGCGTGTGGAATGCCTTGCCTGAATATAATGAACGAAACACGCTGTTCGTTGATGATTCAAAAGCTAAAATGATTAATAATTCGATCAGTAAATTACTCAAGATATTTGTTTTTACTTGCAAATATATAATTAATTGATTGTTATATAATTATTCTTTTTTCGATTATGTTAATGTTTCAGGAAAACACCTACATATGTCCTAAATCTTACAAGAGAGAATATGAGAGAACTGATAACGCATTAAGTAAGTAAAACTTCCATACTCGAGCATCTTCCATATTTCCTAAACATTTTCTGGCACTCAAAGCTTATTATCTAATTAGTGTACTTGCAATTGATCATAGAAAAAAGTTGTTCCATTCGCGTCTATTTAGAAAACTTGGCCAGAGAAGAGAATGTTCAAGAATATATGAAGCATCATCTATTTTTGGATTGACGCAAAAGGTCAAATGGTCAATTGTTGATACTCATAGCTTCTTAGTTTCCCTTGCCGGGGACGAGAAATTACGAGGCGATACAGATGACCCCCATTCGTTTTTGTTGTCCAATTGTATGTGTTTGATAATATAATAAAGAGAGATTTTACTTTATTATTTTGTTATTATCTTATAGGATGGTGACATCACTTGGGATACAATGTTTAGCTCTTTCTTTGTGAAGCGTGGTTACTGCTTTTGTTTGATGTACAAAATGAAATTTGGTCCTTTGTAATCTATTTTTTAAAGGAATTTTTATGAAGGCATGAGCCAAAATCATATTCTCGATTCCTTTCGTTGTCGATAATTAGTTCAAGTGTTAAGGTTTTAGGTTTTTAGATAATCAGGCTTTCACCTGCAACCATATTTGAACCAAGTATATCTACATAGGTAACAAGGCTTTTAGGGGTTTCGAAACTCTTTTTGTAGTTTCGGAACCACTTTGACAATGTGCCATTAATCAATGTTGATCCAGTAGGTATCAAAACTACCATTATGGTTTTGGAACCACTTTCGCAGTATGCCATTAAATTCATATCTACTCAAGAGGTTTCGAAACCAATAATTGCGGTTTCGAAACCACCCCTACAACACTTATGGTAAATCGGGTACATTTTGTAGTAAAATGTGTACATACACGTCAAATTAGGGGTTTTGAAACCCCAATTGTGGTTTCAGAACCACTTTGGCAGTGTGCCATTAAATCAATGTTTACCAGGAGGTATTGAAACCAACAATGGCGGTTTCAAAACCTCTCATTCAGATCTTGTAGTAGAAAAGGTTTTAGGGGTAGGAAGTTGTGTATATACCGTTTTTGTAAGAATTTAGGTACATACCGTTTTTCCTACTTATATTGTAAGGTTTTTCGTACTTTTTTTAGTAATTTTGGTATATACACAAAACCTTACACTTTGTGTAGCAAATTAGATTTTCTCGTAGAAAATTGTGTATGTACGCAAATTCTTACACTAAGTTGAGCCATTTTGGCCTTTGGTGAAACTTTGTAAGGATTTCGGTAGATACTGTTTTTCCTACTAATATTGTAACGTTTTCCGTACTTTTTGTAGTAATTTCGGTATATACACAAAACCTTACACTTTGTGTAGCAAATTGGGTTTTCTCGTTGGAAATTATGTATGTACACAATTTCTTACACTAAGTTGAACCCTTTTGGCCTTTGGTGAAACTTTGCAAGAATTTTGGTACATACCGTTTTTCCTACTAATATTGTAAGGTTTTCCGTACATTTTGTAGTAATTTCGGTATATACCCAAAACCTTACACTTTCTGTAGCAAATTAGGTTTTCTCATAGGAAGTTGCGTATGTACACAAATTCTTAGGTTGTAACGTATTATGTATATACTCTTTCTCTTACAATTTTCTTAATGGGTTATGTATGTACCAAAATCCTTAAGTTGTAATAATTTATGTTTGTACTGTTTCTATTACATGTTTTGTAATAAAAGCGGTACGAATTTTATAACAAATTATGTACAATTTGTAACCCGATTAGCCGGTTAGCCGTGATTTAGCCTTTAATTAGCGGTTGTTCCCTAAAACTTCCCCACATTCTATTCTGGTAAGCAGTGTAATCGATAACAATATATTGGCCCAGACCAGCCTAAATATCCAAATAAGAAGCAATCATGATAAATTGTCAGCACCTACCAAATTTGAAGCAGTGTAATCGATAACAATATATTGGAGCAGAGCAACCTATCTAAATAACGGAATCGATAAATTCTCAGATTTTGAAAACCAACAATACTACATCTAGGAAAGCTGTAAACGAATTCTAAGAAGCAGCAATGTTTGTTGTGGGTGATTTTGTTTTTATTTTCTTTGTCTAATTCATCTTAGTAACATGTTGGGGCTTGGCTGCTCACATTTGAACTTACTATGAATTCAACTAATGTCGAATTCGATTCAGAACAATCTTCATCTCTGCAACACTCTTTGTCAAGAAAGACTACGATGATGCAAGGGCTTTTTTTTGCTGAAAAAGATTGGACTATTACAGAGGAAAATAAAATTTTAATTAATTAATCATTTTAAATTCAACAATCACATTATATAATACTTCTTTGGGAAACTACTACAATAATGTGACTTGGCCTAGTGGTTTTGCATTATGCTTTTCATTCATTAGGCACATATGCAATTTCTTATTTTTGAATTCATTTCACACTTGTTATCATTTGATTAATTATAATTAATTTTAAAAAATAATTTAAACATATTATTTTTACACGTCATTCTCACTTTACATGTAACACTGCCACATCATCTATTTATATCATGTTAGAGTGACATATCAGCCCCAAACGGTCAACTTCCGTTAACTAACAGTTTTCATCGATCGAAGGTGAAAATTGCACGAAAACCAAACGTTAAAGAGTTGTTTGCACCAAAAAAAGAATAAGTACTAAAGTGACCAAAAGTCCAAATGTTAGGGACTATTTTTGATTTTATGTCTAAATAATATTTTTTTACTAAATCGGTATAATTTATTTATTATGGATAAACCCCGACCCTTAAAATAACATGATAATAACTGATCGACACAAAACTCCACGAACCACGAATGTGCTAAACCCACTCCAAAACACCACAAACGCAAGAGCACACTCGGAAGACGCTAGACATCTGAATTGCTATCGAATTAGCTTTCAGCGTCGTCCTCCAAATTCAAAAGAACTCAAATAGAACCTTTATACACTCTTAAGACGATTTTTGGAGTCTTCAAGACTAAATAAAATTAAAATCAATCAAATAACTCTGAGAGTAAAGTTTAGTTATGATTTACATAATATACCCTACTTCTATTGATGCTTGAGATAGATATTGAGATTTTTGGGTATTGTTTAGAGGCTTAAAGAGTTAATTTTGTGAACATTTCATGTGTGGTTTCATAACCATGTTAATGGGTTTCGAAACCTTTTACTTAATACACTTTTTACCTCTAAACTTTACATGTTTTCCCAACTTGCCTCCTAAAGTTTATTTTGATCACTTTTGCCCCCTAACGTTTTCTTCGTAACCCATATTGTGTCACGTCATTTTATTTTAAATTTTAAAATAAAATAAATATATTAAACCATACCTTAAATTACCCAAATACCATCATCTTATTCCCCAAACTCTATTTCCCATTTCATTCATCTACAACCCTATTTCTCTAATTTTTTCCGAGAGATCTTTGCAAAATTTCAAGCTTTTTAGAGATTCCTTTTTTCAAGAATGAATAGTAATTATTCAGCTATACCCAAAGGCTCCCATGTAGAATAATCCCGGGGGACTTCATATTCCAATAGAAATCGCTCCTTTTCGATGACGAAAACTGGGTAAATTACCCCAAGGTTGCTCATGAGTTTGATCATCTCAACGATAATGATATTGATATTGATGTCGATTTTGATGATTATACCCTTATTGAAAGTAAACCTAATTCTCGGCCTGGTGTTTTCGGTGTTGTTTTCAATTTGACTACCTCAATTATTAGTGCGGGAATCATAATTTTAGCTTCTACTATGAAGGTTCTTGGCGTTGTTTTGGGAATTTTTATGATTTTCCTGATTGGAATTCTGCCTGAAATGAGTGTCAAGATGTTGATTAGGTATGTGGTTTCATGTAAAGCTAGATCTTATGGGGAAGTTGTGCAGATTGCAATGGTGAGAACTACTAAGGTTTTGTCTGAAATTTGCATCATTGTCAACAATGCAGGTGTTTTGATTGTTTATTTGATTATAATGGGTGATGTTATGGCATTAAAATCTTGAAATTGGGGGTTAAAATTAGAAAAATGGAGTTGAAGATGAATGAAATGAGAAATAGGGTAAGAGAATAGTGGACTTTGTGAGCAAGCTCTCCTCTCCCAAAGACTCCTCTCGCCGGTTTTCTCTACATCAGCCGAACCCGTGAGGTGTGACCACCTTTGGTTTGAGGTTGGTTTTCTTTGCTCTTGTCCATCGTTTCATTAGTTTTCTCTCTTTTCTTTTCTGCGTCTCCCCTTCTCTTTTTTCTCCCTTTGTCCTTTCTATCCTTGTCAACGCCTATTCGAACATTCCCCACCCCGCTGAGTCTTTCCAAAATCGACCATCTGCTTTAGTAGCCATGCCAAACTTTTCCTCTCTAAGCCTAGGAGTAGTCAATAATGGTTAACCCAACAACCCAATTGATCCCAACCTTTTCAGCCAAGAGTTCATTGATGAATTATAATTAAATGAGGATGGAGAGATTAACTATACTCTGAAAAATCAGTCACTGGTAGGGAAGTTAATGACGCCAACAACCATCAAACCTCTTGCACTAACGGTAATCATTCGAAAGGCATGGAAAAGTGACAGTGTTGAATGCCACGATCTCGGGAGAAATTTCTTCCTCTTCATCTTCCAGTCATCCGAGGAGAGGCTTCGAATCTTCGGTAGTAAACCTTGGGCAATGCAAGATTCTCTTCTGATCTTGAAAGAGTGGCAGCCGGAGAAGGCCCTCGAGGAGATTGATTTTTTTCTCGAGGAATTCTGGGTTCAAGTTCACAACTTACCCATAAGTTTAATTACACCGGAAAATGTAAGGAGGAGCGGCAAACTGTTTTCTGTCTATTATGGGTCTTCCCTCGACGACGGCAGCAACTCCCATCGTTTCGGATCGGTGAGCGTAAGGGTGGCTATTAGGGTCAAGGATCCGCTCAAAACCGGCTTCATCCTCAACTGGAAAAAGGACAAGCCTCTCGAGGTCGCTTTTAAATACGAGGGTCTCCCTAAGTTTTGCTTCCGATGCGGAAGAATGGGGCATATTGAAAGGGAATGCAACAATGATACCACTCTTTTTCAAGCTTTCCGGCAGGTTTGGCCCTTGGCTCCAGGCATCTTTTGGTGGAAAACCCCAGAAAACAGCAACTTTCAGTGGCAAGGGGAGCCAAAACACAGTGGTGGAGGTAAATTATAGAACTTTTACACACTCAACACACCCCAAACTCAAGTTTTTGCTTGCCCTCAAGCAATTCAGACCTAAAAGAAAAATAAAATATTTTTGTTTGGCTTAAAACAATGAACTTTCCCTTACCTTCCATTCATTCCCTATTGTGAGCAACACCTTGTCGGGTAATTCAGGATTCATCTGGAACCTTGCTATAGTTCTCGTGCAGTGTGTGCATGCTTGTGAACAATTATATGCCAAGACTCCCTTAGTTTCACTAGAATAGTTAAGCCTCTAACTTGAATTTTTTATGCAAAATTTCATCTTTTTGGAGGCAATTCTTAGGCTCCTTTAGTTTTTATTTAGACTCGATTTTATTTTCTCAAGCTTAAGTTTGACTAGAGCCGGTTTCGGGCACCTCTAGCTAACTTCCTAGAGCCGGTTTGGGGCACCTCTAGGTGTATTGAGTCTATTTTCTTAACTTTTTTTCCTAGAGCCAGTGTTAGGCACCTCTAGGGGAAACTCAAGTGCTAAGCTTCCTATTCTAGTTTACTAGTAGAGTTCTAGGCAATATAACAGTCACAAATGGTGTTTAAGTTTCAGAACTATAGTAAGGTTCTAAACTGCTCCTAAACTATCCTAAAGGAACTGCCACGACAGAAGCTGTCACGGCAGGTAAGTTCAGTTTAAAGACTTAAGCCAAAATTTTCATTTTTTTCATTTTTAAGCGAACTTAAACTAAGTAAAAGACACAATTTTTAAACTTAATAAGACTCCATTAATGGAGGGATGCCACCCCCAAACTCAAGGGTTGCATTGCCCTCAATGCAAATGACATATGAAACAAAATACATCACAAAATATATAAAAGGCAGACAACAAAATAAGATAAGAAACTTAAAATTTAGGCGATGTCGTCGCTGCTGCTACTGAGCTGGATCTGTCGGCGGGCAGGGACCTTCTTGGCTGGCTGGCGGATGGGGGAGGCAGAGGTATTCTTCGTTTTGGCCTCCCTTGGAGGTTGAATACGGGTAGGTGAGATGTGAGGAGGTTTCTCCACTACCTGAACCTCGGAGCTGCTGCTGCTGCTGCTACTACTGCCGCTACTGCTGCTGCTACTACTGCCGCTGCCACTGCCGCTATTGTTCTTGTCTGCCACTGTTTTCTGCCGCTTTACTAGTGTGAACTCTGTTGAGTGTGTAAAAGTTCTATTATTTACAACCTTTTTAACCCATATTTCTGCTGCATTCAAGCATCATTTCATTGCATTTAGGGTAGTTTACAGCAAAACATCACAAATATATTAAAGGCACGGATTCTGCTAAAAGATGGCTGATTTTGCAGGTTGTTGCCATAGTTGACGGAGAAGGCGGGCGCAGGGCAGAGAAGCAGAAAAGCTGAACTGGACAAGCAGACGACGAGGACAATGCTGCCATGGATCTGCTGTGACAGCAAGGTGACAGCAGCCTTATGAAGAGGAAAAGCAAAGTGGACCTCGATAGATAGAGAAAATTATGCTCGTCTGTCGTGTGAAAACCATATATTTTTCCAAGCCCCGGATCAAAAGATATATCAAGCCAAAGCTCAAGGAGAGAAAATCCCAAGAAACAAGGAGGCTGGCTGAAAAGTAGGATACTTGGAGATTAAGTCTTTATTAGAATCTTACTTTTAATTAAAGTTGTAATCCTTGTTACCTTAGAATACTTGAGCCCAAAGCTTATATAAGGGCATAGATTTTAACCTAGGAGAGATCATACCATCTTCCCCATAACCGACAACCAAACCCCTCCGTCGTTTACCCGCCGTCGTTATGTTCTAAAAACCCCCTAGGGCCACGGGTTGTTTTGTAAAGTAGTTGGAAGGGTTGTTTTGTTTTAGGATTTTCCAAGTTCAATAAAATAAACTTCAAGTTCTTTTATTTTGGTTATTAACATCTTGCAAGAGCATCGGGAGAGCATTGTGAGGTTATCTATTTACTTAGCATCGGGAGAGTTAAGTATACGAAAGAAATAAGAGCAAGTTCTCTAGTTTATAGTTGAACTATCTCGTGCCTAGAGATAGGGCGAGGTTAAGTGGCTAAGGAAGAATTCATACACATCGGTGTTCATCCTTCGATTCACGCCGGGAGGTATCATCAAAGACGTGATCATCGACAGACTTGGACCTAGGGATAGGCCAAGGCAGATCTGGGATTCTTGCCAAACTTGGAGTACGGAGTTGGTGTGTTTGCTGCCGCGACAGCCAACGGACAGCCGCCGCGACAGGTGCTGTCGGCGACAGGCGCGACGACAGAACTGGATTTCCTAAGCACTGCAATACCTGCACTACTGAGCAATTCAATACCAGCCCATTCTCTCTATCTTAATATTCCAACTCTTTTATTTACGTTTTTCTTTATTATTCTCGTGACAACTTTCTAAACTATTCCCTTTACTTTTGTGCAGTAAACTAAGGTGAAGTCATTAGCCCAATCCCTATGGAGACGATATCTGATACTTCGTATCATTTTACTACTTGCGTCATGTACACTTGCACTACAATTGCGATAGACTCTTTTACACGCAACAAGTTTTTGGCGCTGTTGCCGGGGATTGGCAACATAACTACACCTTTCTTTTATTGCACTTTTCGTTTTTGTTTTTGTTTTTCTTTTAATTTTTCTTTTTCTATTTTTCGTTAGTACTTTCAACTCTTGCTTTTCACGAGGTTTTCTTGTTTATGCGCAGATCTAAAAGAGGTGAAGATCCTGAGTATAAATTAGATCCGAAAATCGAACGTTCCTTCAATCTCAAGAAACAACTTCGTCACCTTTTAGACAGGAACGAGTACCTTGAGGAACAGCTAGAGAAGATGGCCCGTAACCCACCTGCTGGTAATGGTATACCACCTGTCGGCGATCCGCCCGCAGCAGCCGGACGACGGTCCTACCGTGACTACATGTTGAACGATCATGTAGAGCTGGAAACCACGCTGCCGGATATTGATGTTGACAACTTCGAGCTTAAACTTGTCATGTTCAGTATGATCAACAATGCCGGGCAGTTTAGTGGTGCTGTGACAGAAGATGCTAGGGAGCATCTCAAAACGTTCCAGGAAATCTGTGGTTCGTTTAGACTGCCAGGAGTTAATCCGGAGATACCGAGGCTTCGGTTATTCCCCCATTCATTGAGGGACAAATCTAAAACTTGGTGGAATAAACTTACGCCGGGTTCAATCGTAACTTGGGCAGATTTATCTCATGAATTCTTATCTCGTTTTAATCCTTCGCATTTATCTGAGCGATTACGTAATGAAATTGCTACTTTTTAACAGGAAGATGACGAGCCGATGCACGAGGCCTGGGACAGATTTACTACTCTTCTACGGAACTGCCCAATGCATGGATTCCCCATCTGGAATCAGGTAACTAAGTTTTATAATGCTGCTAACTTACAAACTCGGATTCGAATTGATTCTGCAGCAAATGGACTATTATTGGATAAAGATCCGGACGAGGCATTACAAGTTTTGAAAAATCTGGCTAAGAATGAGGAGCAGTTTCCGACAGCAAGAAGAGGGGGTAAACGGGTACTTGCTGTCAAGGATTATGAGGCCGAAAGCACTATGAAATCACAGGTAGCATTCCTTACTAAAGAGATGAAAAGGTTATTGAATGATGATGTATTACAAGGATTTGCTGTTGAGGAAGTATGTGACATCTGTGAGGGAAATCATAGTCGGGATGAGTGCCCAATACAAATAGAAGAGGGAAAATATGTTGGAAATTACAAGCCGAATTACAATTCCAACAACTATAATCCCAATTGGAGGAAGGATCCCAAGTTTTCCTGGAGTAATCCCAACAATGCCCTGAATCTGCAAGCACACAATCAGAATCAGGGAGGGCCTAGATTGCTGACGCAACAGCAACTGCCGCCGCAGCAGCAACAGCAGCCACCAGTTGCCACAAGCAGTATATTGGAACAGACTCTGGCCACCTTTATGTCTCAGACCGGTACTTATATTGAGAATATGAATCAGTTTGTCAAGAAGACCGAGAATTTCATGGATAAAACAGAGATGAGGATGACAAATCATGAAGCTACTTTGAAATCTCTGGAGACACAAATGGGTCAGGTTTCCCAACATATTAAGCCGAGTCAGAATGGAGGATTCCCTAGAAATACTGAAAATGCTAGACCGCCCACACATGAGCAATGTAAGGCGATTACTACTAGGAGTGGGAAGAAACTACCAGAGCCGGAAAAAGAAGCTGAAACAGTAAAGGAACCTGCCTTGGATACACCTGCCGAGGAAGCTGCCCCGACAGGTGATAAACAGACTGCTGCCGATGAGCCTGTCACGACAGCAGAAGCGACAGAGGAGAAAAACGATGATGTTCGTCTTCAGATTCGTATGCAGTGGGAAGGACGTATTGCTGATTACCGTCCCCCACCACCTTTTCCCCAACGGATACAACAAGCTAAGTAAGAATCTCAACTTAAAAAGATTTATGATATTTTTAAGCAGGTTCACATTAATATTCCGCTATTAGATGCCGTTAGGGAAATGCCCGGTTATGCTAAATTTCTCAAGGATGTTATGTCAAAAAAATCTAAACTTGGGGAGTTTGAAACGGTAAAGATGACAGAAGGGTGCATGAGCATTCTCCATAGGCAGCCACCCTAGAAAAAGAAGGATCCGGGGAGCTTCATCATACCTTGCGTAATCGGAAATAAATTTGTGGGTAAGGCACTTTGTGATCTTGGTGCTAGTGTTAATTTAATGTCAGACTGTTTTTCAGAAATTAGGTATTGGAAAGGCGCGGCCCACGACAGTAACTCTGCAGCTGGCAGACCGCTCTTATGTTCATCCGGAAGGAAAAATTGAAGATATTCTGGTAAGAGTGGATAAGTTTATTTTCCTGCTGACTTTCTTGTTTTAGATTGTGAGGCAGACGAAAATGCACCAGTCATCCTTGGGCGACCCTTCTTAGCCACGGGAAGATCACTGATTGATGTGGAGAAAGGAGAACTCACAATGCGAGTAAACGATCAAGAGATTAAGTTGAATGTTCTCCAAGCGATGAAACATACTGATGTGGACGAGGAATGCAAGGCTATCACTGATGTTACCCTTGATCAACCCTACATCAGGTCGGGCTGTCACGATATTAAATTTGGGCACTGCCGCGGCAGCCATCTACATGTCTGTCACGACAGCAACGACGACAGCATCGACGACAGCAACTCCTCTGATTCCGATACATCTGATACTGAAGATCAGGAGGAGGTAAACTGGTTAGGCACTCGTCCAGGTAAGTTATTCGAACCTTTGAATTACACTTCGGATAACCATTCAATCCAAAAGCCATCTATTGTTGAACCACCTGCCTTAGAACTTAAGCCCCTGCCAGGACAACTTAAATATGCTTTTCTTGGTTCAAATGACACACTGCCCGTAATCATCTCTTCTAAGCTGCCGCAGGAACAGGAACGGCAGCTAATCGGCATGCTAAGGCAGCACAAAAAGGCGTTTGGATGGACGATTGCTGATATACAAGGCATTAGTCCGGCGTTATGCATGCAAAAAATCCTTCTAGAGGAAGATCATAAGCCGACTATAGACGCCCAAAGGCGGCTAAACTATGCAATGAAAGAGGTGGTGCGTAAAGAGATAATCAAGTGGTTAGATGCTGGTATTATTTACGCCATCTCCGACAGCAAATGGGTGAGCTCGGTGCAATGTGTTCCCAAGAAAGGAGGAATGACTGTGATAGCCAATGAGAACAATGAGTTAATCCCAACCAGGACTGTGACCGGTTGGAGGGTTTGTATGGACTATCGGAAGCTTAACAAAGCTACCCGAAAGGACCACTTTCCTTTACCCTTTATTGATCAAATGCTTGATAGATTAGCAGGAAAACCTTACTATTGTTTTCTCGATGGTTACTTAGGTTACAATCAAATTGCTATCGCACCGGAGGATCAAGAAAAGACGACTTTCACATGCCCCTACGGAACGTACGCTTTTAGGAGGATGCCGTTTGGACTATGTAATGCACTCGACACCTTCCAAAGGTGCATGATAGCCATATTCTCCGACATGGTAGAGGACTTCCTTGAGATTTTCATGGATGATTTTTCCGTCTTTGGAGACGATTTTGAGAGCTGCCTCGACAATCTACAAAAGGTACTTGAAAGATGTGAAAAATCTAATCTTGTTTTGAATTGGGAAAAATGCCACTTTATGGTGGATGAGGGGATAGTCCTTGGCCATAAGATTAGCTGCCGTGGGATAGAAGTCGACAGGGCCAAAATAGAAGTAATAGAGAAGCTGCCGCCGCCGACCACAGTCAAGGGCATTAGAAGTTTTTTAGGGCATGCTGGTTTTTATCGGAGATTCATTGCAAATTTCTCAAAAATCACTAAGGCCCTATGCCATCTTTTAGAGCAGAACCGACCCTTCGACTTTAATGATGAATGTACTGAAGCATTCAAGGTTCTGAAGGAAAAACTAGTAACAGCCCCCATAGTACAGCCACCAGACTGGTCACAGCCATTTGAGATCATGTGTGATGCTAGTGACTATGTTGTCGGGGCAGCACTTGGGCAGCGCAGAGATAAGCTGTTTCATGTTATATATTATGCCAGCAAGACATTGAATGACGCCCAAGTAAACTACACCACCACAGAAAAGGAGCTGTTAGCTGTGGTGTTCTCCGTCGACAAGTTTCGTTCTTACATACTTGGGACGAAAGTAATAGTGCACACATACCATTATGCCTTTAAGTATTTGTTCGCGAAAAAGGACGCAAAGCCTAGACTGATACGGTGGATCCTGCTATTGCAAGAGTTTGACCTTGAGATCAAGGACAAAAAGGGGACAGAAAATCAAGTGGCAGACCACTTGTCAAGGTTGGAGAAGGGATAGAGTCTACCAATCGACGAGACAAACATACTGGAGACCTTCCCAGATGAGCAGCTCTTTGTTGCCGCAATCGCTGCTGCGACAGTCATGGCGGCAAGTAAGTCCTCTGAACTCCCCTGGTATGCTGATTTCGTTAATTTTATAGTTAGCGGAATACTTCCTTCTGATCTTAATTATCAAGCCAGAAAGAGGTTCCAAAATGATGTTAAGCATTATTATTGGGACGAACCTCTTCTTTTCAAAATGTGTGCAGATCAGGTTATAAGGAGGTGTGTACCACAAGAAGAGCAAGAAGACATTCTCCATCACTGCCATGCTTCACAATATGGAGGTCACTTAGGAGGCAACAAAACTGCTGCCAAGGTGCTGCAGTCAGGATTCTACTGGCCGACACTGTATAAAGACGCACAGGACTTCTACAAGAACTGTGACAGGTGCCAGCGGACAGGTAACATCTCGAGGAGAAACGAGATGCCATTGCAGAACATTCTAGAAGTTGAGATCTTCGACGTTTGGGGGATTGATTTTATGGGACCTTTTCCATCTTCATGTGGAAATCTATACATCCTCCTAGCAGTGGATTATGTCTCTAAGTGGGTCGAAGCTATCGCCACTCAAAAGAATGATGCCAAGACAGTCCAAAAATTTCTACACAAAAACATTTTTTCGAGGTTTGGCATCCCTAAGGCGATTATCAGTGATGAAGGGAGACATTTTGACAATAGGGTTATTGCTGTCGCCTTGAAGAAATATGGTGTCAAGCACAGGATCACGACAGCATACCACCCACAGACCAATGGACAAGCTGAGATATCTAATAGAGAAGTTAAGAACATTCTTGAGAAGATGGTTAAGCCAACTAGGAAAGATTGGTCTTTACTCTTTAATGATGCATTATGGGCATATAGGACAGCTTTTAAGACTCCATTGGGCATGTCTCCATACCGACTGATTTACAGAAAAACCTGTCACTTGCCTGTCGAGATCGAGCACAAAGCATATTGGGCAATCAAGGCAGTGAACATGGACTTGGACAAGGCAGGCCAGAAAAGACTATTAGATTTGAACGAGATCGAAGAAATACGGACAATGGCCTACGACAATGCAAGAATCTACAAGGAGAAAACTAAGAAGTGGCATGACAGGAAGTTGCTGCCACGACAGTTCTGCCTAGGGCAGCTTGTGTTGTTGTTTAATTCTAGGTTGAAACTCTTCCCAGGGAAGCTAAAATCTAGATGGTCTGGCCCATTCCAAGTGGTACAAGTTTTTCCCCATGGTGCCATCACTATCCGATCACTAAAAGACGGGCACCAATTCAAAGTCAATGGACAGCGTCTCAAGCATTATCAGGGGACTGAAGCCCCAGGAATACAGGAAGTGGTTACCTTAGGATATGCCCCACAAGGCATCCCTAATTTAACCTAAAATTTATTTTTATTTATTTATTTTTATTATTTATTATTTATTAGGAAATAAGGTTTATTTTATTCGAATAATGTTTTGTTTTTATAATTTCTGTTTTTAGGAAATAAAGGAGTCAAGAAGAAAAGGAGAAGTGACCCAAGCCCATCATTCATCCATCAGCCCAACAGAGCCCATTTATTGAAGCATGTCGTTCCAACTGCCGCGCAGACACGGATAAGACAGGCTGTCAACAGACTGACACAACAGACGTAGAAGCGTGTGGCAGACGCGTAACAGACGCATAAATGCGTGTCAGACGCGTCAGACACACCAAAACTCAACAGTCGCTCCGTTATTCACGCCTGCCGTTACAGCATTAAATGGGCAGCAACTCGACCGCTATAAAACCCCGTTCTCATTCTCATTTTCCTCACTTCTGCTTATTCTTCCTTGCTTCCTCCTCTCGTTTTTATTTGTTTTCTTTCACAACCCTTGCAACTAATATGTCTTCTAGACAGACCCGCCGCAGTGCTGCTTCAGCCTCTTCATCAGTAGCAGCGTCGCCCTTCGCAACCAAAGACTTATGGGAAGAAAGAGGTTTCATCTACATTAGAAAGGCACCGAACATGGGGCTCCGACCATTCATCGTGAGGGCAATACGAGCTCAACTATGGGAGCAGTTCGCAGAACAACCAGCAGAATTAAATGACACATTGGTGAGGGAGTTCTATGCTGCCATCGACAGCAGGACGACGACATCAGTAACTGTCCGTGGGGTAGAGGTACCATTCACAGCCGATAGTATCAACCATATGTATGGCCTCCATTTTGGTCCCAACGAAGATGCCCACCAGCAATTTTTGGACACCCTCGACTCTGCCGCCTACGGTGCTGTCATGGCAGAGGTGACAGAAGAAGGAACGGAGTGGAATACAAGCAAGAAAAACCCCAACTCCGTAAAAAAGGGGGCAGCTGCTCCCAGAAGCAAAGCTATGGAACGCTTTCATCAAGAAGCGTATCTTGCCGTCCTCCCATCACACGACGGTGGACCAGCAGAGGCTCGCCCTCATTCATTCGATCATGCACGACCGGCCTATCAACGTGGGCCGCTATATGAGGGAAAGCGTATTGGACTGCACATATCGATCCACCTCACGCCTCTGCTTACCGTTCATGATCACCTCTCTCTGCCGCTGCGCTACTGTCCCGGAGGCATCCATCGATAAACTGGTCCAAGGGCGAGGCTGGACCGATAACAACATTACCAGCCTCATGGAGCTAATAGTCGCAAGACCAATCTCCTCCTTCAACCCGGCTGCCTCCCCAGCAGAATCATCTGAGGAACCTGCCCCTGAACCTGCTGCAGCAGCCGCCCAGACATACCAATCTGCCCAAATCCTTGCCGCCATACAGCGGGTGGAAGACAGACAGATGGGGCTGATAACATTCATCCGGGATTTCGCCAACTCAACGGTAAATTTCATTACCACTACTTTAAATTATCCCGATGTTGTTTTCCCCACCTTCCCTGCCCATTATTTCACCATCCCCACCCCTGTCCACACACCTACACCACCTGCCTCCCACCACACCCATTCTACTGCTTCCACCCCTTCACCTGCCCCGACGGCAGCTGGCAGTCCTCCGGCCGACACCCCCGCCAGAGGAACGAAGCGACAGCCCTCTAATGACATCGATGCCTATGCTGCTGGTTTCTCCCCTTCCTCTGTCTGGGCTAACAGCGAGGCAGAACCTCCTATTCGGAGGAATTTGGCGAAGGAGTTCACGCCTGTCAAGAGGTAGAAACACGTGGCCGACAGAAAACTAATGCCCAAAGCCAGCACCACCACCACCAGCACTTGGGATAGTGGCAGCAGCTCAGACATCCAGGTCGTGGAGCAACCTGCCCAGCCTGCCCCACAGCCCAGACGCCGCCGCCAGATCCGTGTCAGTAGCAGTGAAGACACCGATTAAAATTTAAGTCTTTTATTTTCTTTTTATTGCTGCCTGCTTATTTATATTTTGTGATGTACCTGCCTTCATCTTATCTGTCATTTGCATTGAGGGCAATGCAACGCTTGAGTTTGGGGTGGCAACCCTCCATTTTATTGGAGTCTTAGTACATCTTTAATTAATTGTTGTGTCTTTTATTTAATTAAGTTAAAAAAATGTTGGCTTAAAACTGTGAAGTAAACTTACATGTCATGACAGCTCTGTCGTGGCAGCATCTTTAGGACAGTTTAAGGAGAAATTTAGAGCCTTTCTATAGTTCTGAAAAACTTAAACACCTTTGTGACTGTTATATTGCTTAGATTTCTTTTAGCCAAACTAGAATAGGATGCTTAGTACTTGAATAGCCCCTAGAGGTGCCTAACACTGGCTCTAGGAAAGAAGTTTAGCAAAAGAAACTCAAAAACCTAGAGGTGCCCGAAACCAGCTCTAGGAAGCTAACTAGAGGTGCCCAAAACTGGCTCTAGTAAAACTTAGCTTGAAAAATAGAAAAGAAGCATGAAAATGTGTCTTCAAAAATAAACTTTGGCATAAAAATTCGAGTTAAAAAGTTGAATATTCTAGTGAAACTAAGAGAGTCTTAGCATATAACTGTTCACAAGCATGCACACATTGCACGAGGACTATAGTGAGATTCCGGATAGATCCTAATCTTTTCGATAGGTTGCTGCCGTCATAGAGAATGAGCGACGAGTAAGGGATAGTTCACTGTTTGAAAGCCAACACAAAAATTTTCATTTTTCTTTTAGGTCTTAATTGCTTGAGGGCAAGCAAAAACTTGAGTTTGGGGGTGTGTTGAGTGTGTAAAAGTTCTATTATTTACACCCTTTTTAACCCATATTTCTACTGCATTCAAGCATCATTTCATTGCATTTAGGGTAGTTTACAGCAAAACATCACAAATATATTAAAGGCACGGATTCTACTAAAAGATGGCTGATTTTGCAGGTTGCTGCCATAGTTGACGGAGAAGGCGGGCGCAGGGCAGAGAAGCAGAAAAGCTGAACTGGACAAGCAGACGACGAGGACGATGCTGCCATGGATATGTCGTGACAACAAGGTGATAGCAGCCTTATGAAGAGGAAAAGCAAAGTGGACCTCGATAGATAGAGAAAATTATGCTCGTCTGTCGTGTGAAAACCATATATTTTTCCAAGCCCCGGATCAAAAGATATATCAAGCCAAAGCTCAAGGAGAGAAAATCCCAAGAAACAAGGAGGGTGGCTGAAAAGTAGGATACTTGGAGATTAAGTCTTTATTAGAATCTTACTTTTAATTAAAGTTGTAATCCTTGTTACCTTAGAATACTTGAGCCCAAAGCTTATATAAGGGCATAGATTTTAACCTAGGAGAGATCATACCATCTTCCCCATAACTGACAACCAAACCCCTCCGCCGTTTACCCGCCGTCGTTATGTTCTAAAAACCCCCTAGGGCCACGGGGTTGTTTTGTAAAGTAGTTGCAAGGGTTGTTTTGTTTTAGGATTTTCCAAGTTCAATAAAATAAACTTCAAGTTCTCTTATTTTGGTTATTAACATCTTGCAAGAGCATCGGGAGAGCATTGTGAGGTTATCTATTTACTTAGCATCGGGAGAGTTAAGTATACGAAAGAAATAAGAGCAAGTTCTCTAGTTTATAGTTGAACTATCTCGTGCCTAGGGATAGGGCGAGGTTAAGTGGCTAAGGAAGAATTCATACACATCGGTGTTCATCCTTCGATTCACGCCGGCAGGTATCATCAAAGACGTGATTATCGACAGACTTGGACCTAGGGATAGGCCAAGGCAGATCTGGGATTCTTGCCAAACTTGGAGTACAGAGTTGGTGTGTTTGCTGCCGCGACAGGTGCTGTCGGCGACAGGCGCGACGACAGAACTGGATTTCCTAAGCACTGCAATACCTGCACTACTGAGCAATTCAATACCAGTCCATTCTCTCTATCTTGATATTCCAACTCTTTTATTTACGTTTTTCTTTATTATTCTCGTGACAACTTTCTAAACTATTCCCTTTACTTTCGTGCAGTAAACTAAGGTGAAGTCATTAGCCCAATCCCTGTGGAGACGATATCTGATACTTCGTATCACTTTACTACTTGCGTCGTGTACACTTGCACTACAATTGCGATAGACTCTTTTACACGCAACAAACTCCTTGGACAAATTCCTCTTGACAGAGGATTCACCGTCGAATTCCTCCCAAATTAAGGAAGAGGAGAAACCTGTTATGTAGGCATCGAGTTCAGCTGAAGGCATCCTTCTCTTGGTTCCTCAGGCAGAGGTGTCGGCTGCGCGACTGCTGCCTGCAGTTGTTGTGGCAGGGTCAGTGTGGACGCTGCAGATGGCGTCTTAGGCGTGGCAGCAGGTGTGGGTGTATGGGCAGGGGTGGTGGCAGCAAAGTATTAATTTGGGAAGGCAGAAAATACAAAATCAGGGAAATTAAGAGAGGTTTGAATAAATTGTACCGTGGCAGTGGTGAAGTCTCGGATGAAACTCATGAGACCGAACTGTCGTTCCTCCAGTTTTTGTATGGCAGCAAGGATCTGGGAGGAGGTGTCGGTCGGAGCTGCTGTAGGCTGCCTGGGTTCTGTGGCAGCAGGCTCGGTGTCAGTGGGTTCTGTCGGCTCTGCTGCTGTGGCAGTAGGGTCAAAGACGACAGCGGGGTGGGAGCAGTGAGTTCCATCAGCCTGAGTATATTTCTCTCAGTCCAGCCCTTCCGTTTGTCTCATAAATCTGTGACCGTTTCTGGTACTTGGTGCCCGCGGCAGAGGGCGGTGATGAGATAAGGGAAGAAGAGTGTCATGTCGGCCAGTATGCACATTCCAATATACTCTCCCGGATATATCTGCCAACGTTAATTAGCCTCTCATTTAATATAGAATGAATGAGGGCTAACCTAAGTTGGTCTACGGTTGTGTTGTGCGAGGAGGGCATAATTCGCTTTTTGATGAAGACGTTCCACAGTTTGGCCTCTGAGGTGAGTTGGACTCTCTTTATCGTCCTTGGGTTTTTCGGATTAGTGTTCCACTATGTACCTTCGTCCGTGAGTTCTGCCATAACACCATCGTAGGCAGCAGGCTCTAGGCTCTTGAGAAATCGCGGGTGGCCATCTTCGTTTCTGCCCACATAAAATCCATAGAGAGTGTTGATATATTCTGGCTTGAAGGGCACCTCTCTTCCTATGACTGTGACTGTTGTCGCGTTCCTGCTGCCGATGGCAGCATAAAAATTTCGGACAAGAGACACATTCATCTCCTCTGGCTGTTCTACGAGTATCTGCCACTGCAGGGCTTTGATTTTCCTAGCTATAAATGGCTGCAGTCCCAGGTTCCCCTCCTTGGAAGTGTAAATAAAACCCTTCTCCTTCCACATGTCACGGATCTGGAAGGATCATGGGGTTGATGCTGCTGGGGTAGAGCCTGAAGCAGCACTTCTGCGGGTGTTTCTAGAAGACATTGTTGCAAGGATTGTGTAAGAAAAATTGAAAGCAAGTAAAAATTCTAGAGAAAACAAGTAGGAAGAGTAGAAGTGAGTGAAAAATGAATAGTAAAACGGGGTTTATATAGGGGAGAGTTTGCTGCCCATTGGAGCTGTAACGGCTAGCGCGAATAACGGGGCCAGCTGTTACACAGTTTCTGACGCGTCTGTCATGCGTTTCCATGTCTGCTGCGCTTCTGTTACGCGTTTGCGTGTCTACCGCGACAGCGTGTCGACAGGCTGGATTTTCCGCGTCTGTCGCGACAACTGTAACGACAGGCTCCAAAGTTTTGATTATCAATTGAGTGCAAGTGTACACGTCGCAAGTAATAAAGTGATACTAGAGTATCGGATATCGTCTCCATAGGGACTGGGGTAACCCTTTCTTTCGCTATCTGCACAAGGGGAAAAGAAGAGATTTAATAGATTGATTAAGTTGTCATGAAAATAATCAAGTAAAAGAGGAGAATCAGGATAATAAAATGTGCAGTAATTGAATTGCTCAGTATTGCAGGTATTGCACTGTTGAAGGACTTTTGTTCTGTGTCTGGCTCTTGTCACGGCAGCACATGTCGTGACATCGGTCTGTTGCTGTCCCGGCAGCGATAAGCAACTCAGTTTCTTCAAGTTCGGCAAGAATCCCTGGATTGACTTGTCCTATCCCTAGGTCCAAGTTCTGTCGATGAACACATCTTGGATGATACCTCCCGGCGTGAATCGAAGTATGAACACCGATGTTTATGAATTCTTCCTTAGCTGCTTAACCTCGTCTTATCCCTAGGTCCAAGATAGTTCAACCATAAACTGGAGAACCCGCACTTATTCCTTTCGTATACTTAACTCTCTCGATATTAAGTAAATGAATAATCTCACAATGCTCTCCTGATACTCTTGCAAGATGTTGAAAACCAGAATAAGCAAACTTGAAGTTTTATTTTATTGAACAGAAAAATCCGAAGAACAGAACAACCCTTACAACTACTTTACAATATCAACCCTTTACCCTAGGGGAGGTTTAGAACATGGTGAAGAAAGAGAAACGACTAGGGTTTTGAGATGAGAGGTATGGGATGTGATTCTTTCTAGGTCGAATTACAAGCATATATATAGGCCTTGGGTACAAGTTTTCTTAATGGCCAAGAATACCAGTTCGAATTAAAGTACAATTCATTAATGACTAAATCTCTGAATAAACGTCCTTTAGTTCGCTCTATCTTCTTGCTTTGACTTTCTCCTCAAACTTTGGGCAAGGCCTTTCTTGTGCTTCTCGGCTTCAAAAATTATGCGAGTGGTCTCTAAATATTAGGCTTAAAATCCTCTATCAGTCGAACTCCACTTCACATTTTCCAACTCTTCTTCTTTATTGTCGCCACCTCTGTCACAACATATGTCACGGCAACTGTCATGGTATCTGTCACGGCATCTGTCACGGCATCTGTCACGAAATTTTCCACGACATTTGTCCCGACAGTGATGTATGAGGCAGTTTTCTTCAGTCCAGCTCCTATGTACCTCTGCTGCCCTAGATGCTGCCACGACAGTTATCTTCTGTTCCTCTATTGCCCTGGATTCTACCACGACAGTTATCTGCTGCCCTGGATGCTGCCACGGTAGATACCTTCTGTTCCTCTGCTGCCCTGGATTTTGCCACGACAGTTATCTTCTGTTCCTCTACTGCCTTGGATGTTGCCACGATAGATACCTTTTGTTCCTCTGCTGCCCTGGATGCTACCACGGTAGATACCTGCAAAAGTGACCAATTTTAGCAGCATCTGTGTAGTTTTATCTAAATGTGATGTAAATGCAAAAACTAGCCTAAAATGCAATTAAACGTGCATGAGTGTAGCAAAACTAAGGATAAATGAGGGGTAAAATATAGGACTTTAGGCACTCAACAGTGGAGGTAAACGACAAAGGGGAGCCTTTTGCATGCAAAACGGATAAAGCCTCGCGTCTCCCGAGGGAAGGAAAATCCTTAGGATTTTCCGAAACAACGAGGCCATCATCAAAGACTCCTTCTGTTGTCACTTCGATGCGTTAGGAAGTCAACGGAAGTTTACCTATTTGGGATACAATGCAAACTGGCAGCTCACAGACGATGGGAAAAGCTTGCATGGCTTTGGAGCCTCTGCATTGAGATGCTTCCAAAACGAAATCCAATCCTAGAGATTTGCCCTGCGCCTGAACCAAGGTTCTCAAGCCTGATGGAAAAGAATACCGATACTGGCAGTGGAAATATCCTTCTGATGAATGCCTTCGACGGGTCCAAATCAGGAAATCATCACCCTTCGCTAGGAGGCTCAAAGGTTCCATGGGGGAGTATGCTGGTGAAAGGTCTGGATAGGATGGTGGTCTCATATAACAAAAAATTGAAGAATGAGGAGGATGTAGGAGAGTATATTGGCAAAGTTCAACGTCGAGAATTATGGAGTAAGGTCTCAGATGCTATCGTTCAGGTCGCACCAGGCAATTGGTGCTTGCCGGAGAAGGGCTTTGCAGCAAACGATGATATACTCAGAGCTGCTCTTTTTCCAATGTCATTATTCAACAACTCAAGCATAATCAAGGACATCGAAAGAAAGAAGAAGGGGATGACCTTTGGAACTAAATGTCTCACGCTCATCTGCAAAAGCGGCAAGACGTAAGTACTCGATGGAGTGTGTAACCCCCTCGTCCCGGTCTGGTCGGCTGACTGGTTCGAGTAGGCTACACAGGGAAAACCGATGTGAAACCCGTTAAGGTCCCACCTCGGTTAGCAACCCTAGAAAATTTCTTTTGATTACATCTTGTCTAAAGGCATATTTAATTCCTAAGTGATCACGACAGCGGAAAACATCGAGAGATAAAAGCAACCAAATCCAAACAACATGTTAAGCAGTCCATTTTAAAGCCACAGAGCAGGCCGTATCGATACACCAGTCAAGGGTATCGATACGCCTTGACCAAGTCAATTGCCTTCAGTCAACTCAAGAAGATCGTATCGATACAGCCCTTGGGCGTATCGATACGCCCTTCTCGGTCAACATCTCGCGGTCAACGAGACAAAATCGTACTGATACGCTAAGTGCCCGTGCCGATACGCCAAAGACTCGTGAAAATCTCAGAATTCCAGTAGAGATTTGGCGTATCGATACGCCCCCCGAGTATCGATACCTCTAGCCAATTCTGTGTCCCAAAGTGTAGGACCGTATCGATACAGCCCTTAGGCGTATCGATACGCTCTACACTGCAAGACACCAAATTGCAACAAAACAACATGAAACTTAACTCTAAATGCAATTCAAGACTTCCCTAGCCACATACAAGTATTCATACAACATTCAACAAACAAGCACTAGCATGAAGAACAATTTTAGATGAACAACAAGGCATTTCCAACAAGGCATTCACATAAGGATAAATATTGCATTTCAAGCATACTCAAAAGCCTAGAAAGCCAAAAGGCATATGTCTTCACACCAAAAGTTTACATGCTTGCCAAACATCATATAGCATCCAAGGCATAACCTCTCATCACAAGCATTCGACCAAAATATAACATGGTTTACAACTCCAAAGCATAGCATAAACAACATTCAACATATATGAGTCATACAACGCTCATACAAACACATCGCAACCCCATTGCTAAACTACTACTTTATTTACTAAACCATACTTGAGCAACTACAAAGCTTGGAATGCCTCTTCGCCTTGCTCCTTGCTAACTCCACGCTACTGATCTGCATTGTCGAAAATGAGAGCGTAAGCTAGAAGCTTAGTGAGGATGCTCTAAAACCAAAACAACGACAATGCAGGGTTCAAGCATATAATCCTTACATCACATACAAACATACATAAGCATCAACCTAGCAAACTAGCTAGCAATACAAGAGACAATAATATGGCATCTTACTTCATATTAAGCTCAACCAGATAAAGAATTTATCTAAGCAACATAACCACATGAGCAAGTATATTGGCCACTATTAGTTTACTCGGATACGCGAATTACACTCAACAACAACATTACCTCAGTGGGATTACACTCATCACCGGACCTTGCATGGATGGGATTCCACTCATCATCACATGCCCTACGGATGAGATTCCACTCATCATCACGTATAATATAAACATTTCCGGTGGAATATTACATCACCGTACTCCTCCTTGATGGCTTAATGCCACCAAGGCCACGCGTGAATTTGACTCAACCGTATACACACTAATCCTAATGATCGATCATTTATACCCGGTAAGTTAACTAGTGCCAATTATACCTTTAAACCACATCATACATCCATCATTTATAGCACACATCCATCATCACAGACATCAATGTACACTCATACATACACAATTCATGCTTCACAAGAATAGAATAGGCATAAACATTTAAAGCTTGTAACACACAAGAAGTTAAACTACCAATTTAACTTCTACCTTGGAATGGCCTACCAAGCTCATTCCAAAACCTCCACTACACACACTTGAACTAATTTAAACAGATTTGAAAGTTTCACTCACCACCATTCCTTAGCAAACTAAGCAAAAGCCTCTCAAGCCTCCGAAATTTCCAGAATCGTTCCCGAACCTTCCCGATGTTTCCTCTTGCTTCTAACCAATCGAAAGACAAGGTATTACTCACCAAATCAATGCTAAACTCAGCCACAATCTCAACCCACAATCACAAGCCAAAACTTCACAAATTTCAAACCCAAACTAACCACAAAACTCACATTTTCGTACTCCAATATTACCCAGCTGAAATCTACCATTGCCAACACCCTAAATGACCTCTAAAGACTTCCAAAACACTTCCCTAACAACCTTATACCATCAGCTCTTCAACCCAACACAAAAACACACCAAAAATTCATGTTTTGACACTTTTAAAAATGCCCCCAAGACCCATTTCGAGATTTTTGTCAAAATCCTTCCATTTCGAAATATAAGGAGTATTAAGATGAGATTAACTCAAAACTTAACTAAACAAACCAAAATCAAGTTGAAAACCCATTAAAGTTTCTTACTTTTCTTCAATCTAGAAAACTTGAAAAATTAAAATGGTGATGGTTTTGAAATCTAAGACCATGGAAATGATTGGGATGAATAGGAGAGTTCAAAAACAAAATTACCTTCAAAGGAGCTCTTGAATTAATGGAGAAAAGGAATGGAATAGTGATTTAGGGCTTTGGGAGGTTTTTCACGTTGGAAACAAGAATGGGGAGAAGATGACTTCTTTTTTTTCTTTTTTGTTCAAAAAGCTTGTCTCTCTTATTTTCACTTAATTACAGAATTGTCATTACTTTAATTTTAATCTCATTTAAATTAAACCAAGACCTAATTAAATTAAACTGGTTTTGACGACTTGAACCCAACACACACCGAACTCCTAACCCTAAAACACGGGTGTTATAGAGTGCTCTTGCATCCTGGTCGATGAAGCTGGTCTAATCGAGCTTGGGGAGGACTCGTTCGGTAAAAAGATAACCAAGGTGCCCTCAATGTGTGTGGATGATGATTTTGTTCTCAACGAAGAGATTTCCATTAGCGACGGGGAGGAACTAGGACCAGGTTCTAGTGCTTCTAAAGCCTGGGCTTTTGAATCGGATAACTCCATTGAGAGTTATCCGACAACACCATGATCCACCTCGGCATAGGCACCAATGATTGGGAGGCTCATTGGTGTCAGTGGGTTCGCATACCTCCAGCAAATGTGGATGGTTTCACGTTGGTGTTATGGCTTTCTTTTCATTTAGTGCAGTCCTTTTCTTTCTGTGGTTTAGTTATGTGTGTTGTCACGGGTGATGCAACTTGGAAGCAACTGGGGTCTTGGTTTTCTGGATTAAGTTTGGTTGAGAACCATTGTGACGATTGCCTTGATAAGGGCCGTTATCAACGTAACGGAAGCCTGCCTCTGGATAGAGCTCTCAAGCGAAGACATGGTGGTATTTTCTGCCAAGCTTTATGGAAGACTCGTTTTGTCACCAGCATAAGGCTTCCAGGATTGTTTATGTTTGCCGAGTTTTCCCCACTGAAGTTGGTAGACACGACTATTTGGTCCTTTGGCAAGGTCGGTTGTTTTTTGTTGGTTTCTGTTTATTTGTGGTGTTTCTAGCCGTTTTCATTAGGTCTTGTTTTATGCAGCTTTCGCTTCTGATCTTTGGAATGGGTGTCTGTTTGCGATGGTACGTTTGTCTGTTTGTCGAGTCTGTATCGTGTCTTATGTTTAGTAATGAAAGTTCTCTTTTATGATAAAAAAAGAAATGAGAAATAGGGTTTGGAGAAGAAGACGTGGTATTTGGGTAAATTTAAGGTATGGTTTAATATATTTTTTTTGTTTTTTTATTTTATTTTAAAATTTAAAAAAATGATGTGGCGCTTTTTGATTGGTCAAGATAGTTTTTTTAATGGTAGGTGACAATATGGGTAATGAAGAAAATATTAAGGGGCAAAAGTGGTCAAAATGAACTTTAAAGGGCAAGTTGGAAAAACATGTAAAATTTAGGGAGAAAAGTTCAATTAAGCCTAAAATGTATAAAATTAAAATAATTTTAAATTTATTTGTAAAAATTTAAATTTGTAAATTAAAAATAGATTATTTGGACGGACATAATCATGAAGGGTATGGAGTTGATTTTTTTTTTTTTTTTGAATTGGGCCTTGACCTAGATTAGTTATTTTCTCGATAAAAAAGAAGTTAGTTCCTAACAGAAACAATCTCAACCAATGAAATATGATAACTCCATAACCACAAAGAGGTAATTACACCCATTTTTACCATAAAATTTGGCATCTTTTGTTGTATAAATCCATCAACAATCTCTCATTATTCTACACAAGATCCATAAAAAGCAATCAAAGACAAGACTTCGACAATGCCTACAATATCATTGTGGTGCTTTGCTTTGTCCCTTTTTATGGTCTTTGTAATGCCAAGTCCTAATCCTGTTTTGGCTAAGATGAATGTGATCGATAAATGTTGGAGGGAAAACCCTCTTTGGAAAACTCATCGACAACAACTGGCTAACTGTTCTGTTGGTTTCGCTGCTAAAATGACCAACAACACCGGTAAAGATGTCGTAAAATATAAGGTCATTGACCCTTCTGATAATCCCCTTAATCCTAAACAAGGGACCCTTCGTTATGGTGCTACAATGATCAAGGGCAAAGTCTGGATCACTTTCAAAAACGACATGAAAATCATACTGCAAAGGCCACTTCTCTTAAGCAGCTTTACCGTTATCGACGGTCGTGGTGTCGACATCCACATAACCGGTGTCGGTTGTCTCGTGGTGTACCGCGCGACCGATGTAATCATCCATGGGGTACGGATCCATCATTGTAAGTCACATCCACCTAGCACCGTGATGGGTCCGGACTCAAAGGTGATCCCATTAGGTCAAATGGACGGAGATGCTATAAGATTGGTCACGGCAAGGAAAGTGTGGATTGATCACAACACATTGTATGAATGCGAAGACGGTCTTCTCGATGTCACTCGAGGTTCAACCGATGTTACCGTATCTAACAACTGGTTCAGAAACCAGGACAAAGTCATGCTTCTCGGACATGACGATGGCCATTTGAGAGACAGAAACATGAAGGTCACCGTCATCTTTAACCATTTCGGACCAAACTGCAACCAAAGAATGCCAAGGTAAAAACGACTTGGCCCCATGTTTTGATTTACAACAATTACCTAACTATTACCTTAACAACATTACAGAGTCCGCCATGGTTATGCACATGTGGCTAACAATTTCTACCAAGGATGGGAACAATATGCCATTGGTGGAAGCATGAGCCCTAGCATTAAATGTGAATCCAACATTTTCGTTGCACCAAATACAGACAACAAAGAAGTAATCTTTTAACCCTATACCATTAATTATTGTTTTTTATATGAAATATTTGGCTCAAAAATGGTGACTTATATTATGTTTTGAAACAGGTGACATGGAGAAAAGGTGAGAAGGAAAATAAAGGTTTGTGGAAATTCTATTCGGTGGGGAATGTTTTTAAAAATGGAGCATCTTTCAATAAGCAAACAGGTGTAGGAGGGGCGAAACCTAATTATAACCCAGAACAGAAATTTAAGGTTGTCAATGCCAAATCAGTTAGAGAATTGACAAGTGCATCGGGTGTTTTACAATGTTCTAGGACTCTGGTATGTTAACTCCAAGTGAGAAAATATTAAGTGTTTGGGGTTGATATTTGTAATATTACATATTTATATTTGAAATGAAATAAGTATAATACATTACCCTCTCAAACAAAAATATTTGTTCAAAGTAGGTGCGCTAATTGAGTTAAGCAGCTCGAGCTTGACTCGGTCATCGCTTCACTCGAATTCAAACTCCATTTGAGATTTTAACAATCAAATTAAAATAATTTTCAATTCGATTTGATAAGTTCACGAGCAACCCGTTAATTTATTTTATAATTCTTTATGATTTTTGTGGCTACCTTAAAAAAATATGTTCTAAGAAATTTGAATGCTAGTTGAAAACTATAGAAAATTTCGGTGGCTTACTAAATAATTTACGCAAAATCTTTGGGGTTCAAATTTCCAAACTTTGTGTATTTTTTTAGGTTATCGAGTAACGAGTCGAGTCAAACAATTCATTTTTTTAACAAGTACGAGTCGAGTAAAATTTTATCGAGATGAGCACGTGTAAAATAATTTTCGACTCGAGTCAAACACTACTCAACTTGCTCGATAGACCCTCCTAGTTCAAACCCTAAAGATAATATTGTTGAAATGAATAATTCTGACCTCTAAACATTACTCTTAAAACGGACACGGTACCAAAAACCGAAATAAGTTGCACAAAAGACAAAAATATAAAACATATGTATATAACTTTTGACATGATCCTATTAATATTATACACCAATCTTTGCAATGAACATGCCGTGATTATCGCTGAGGATTTGTCTTAATTAATTATATAAATCAAATCCCAATAAAACACATCAAACATTGTCAATTCATCCGAATTTCTTTTCCTTTTGGAAAATTAGAAAAAATCAAAATATTTGTCTCTCAATTAGTGGGAGATCACTCATTATAATTCATTGGATTCCATTTTTTTTCTATCTGAAGAAAAAATAATGTAATTTGGCTTTATTATACCCTACACGAGGGGTTGCATTCCTATAATATTATTATTGTCATTATTTTACAAAAGAATATATTGGATCATGAATTTATAATTACATTGTTTTAAGACTCGATTTCTCAAGATTTTGGCTAGATTGTGAGTGATTTTATGCCTTTTGTCTCTCCCTTGACCCTACAAAGAGGTAGAGCATGTGGTGCTTAAAATATATTGAAATTTCACGCCGAGTCATTTATCTATTGGTGAGAGTATTTGTGGAAAGTAGGTGTGAGTAAAACTTAACTCAACTCGAATTTTATAAATTTGATCAAAAAATTTTAAATAAAGTTTGAATGATAAAATATGTCAAATAACTCGAAAGTTTGGATGAGCATTTTTTTTGCAATTTACTCCCTAAATTATTTATTTTTATTCAATTTAGTCATCTGACTGCAGCTCTTTGCAAATACTTTCTTTCCATCAATTTCTTGAATTATTTATACTCTTGTCAATATTTTCCTTCAAAATATATTTTTTAACAAATAAATATAAACATATTATATTTCTTTATATGATATCTGATTTATTAAATAACATTACAAATCTTACTCATTCTAATGGAAATATATGAAGAAATACATATATATATATATATATATATATGTGTGTGTGTGTGTGTGTGTGTGTACAGTATATGGTTAGAAAGCGCTTAAATTGGAATCAATTAGAACCATGACATTATAAATATCTACAATTAAATTTGAATAGAAACTCATTTTTTTTACTCAACTTGATTAAATACTCATCCTTAGTTACGAGATACTCATTGCTACTGACGTGGATACATTAGTTTAAACAAAAAAAAATATTAATTTGATTTTTTTTCGTAATACTATCCCTAAAAACATTAAAAAAAGTTAGTTAGAATTATCGTTTTTAAGAAAAATCTATTTAACTAAAATATTTAACGGGAAGTGGAAGGATTAAATTATATTTAATTAAAATATAGGGGTCAAATTCTAAATTTGAGCATAGTAACGGATCATAATTGGGCTTTGACCCTAGTTTATAAAAATCCAGAAGGAAGATTTAGATTAGATCATCACTTGCTTCCTACGGTAATATCATTTGACATAAGTCCTTCAAAGATTGAGGAAATTAAAGATCCTCATTACATTTAAAAAATTCTTATTAATTTAATTAATCATTTTAAAAAATGTATTATTTGACGGAAAAATTATTGGTCATGTTTGGCAATTAGCGGATAGCGGATTACATTACCTGATAACTTATTGCATTAGCTGATTTGACTAGCGGATTTTATAAAAGTATTTAGTAAAATTAACTGATAGATGATATTTGTTAGATTATTTAAACAAATAAAATGACATATAAGGACGTGATTATATTTAATACTTGTTTGAATAATTTATTAGTTATCAATATTTTGTATCTAATTAATATTAATTAGATCTATAAAATTATTTTTAATATAAATTTTCTAAACATATTCAAATGATTTATATATTAATTTATTATTTATATAATTATTTTAATATAATATAATTAATTAATAAATTTAAACATGCATATAAATATGTGATAATAAAAAGAAAAAAAATAAATAGGATTAGCTTATAAATAGAGTGAGAAAATATTTAATTTAGGTTATTTTGAGATTTTTGGTAACTGGTAAGGGTAAGAGAGTCTTTACAACTCTAATATCAAACTTTTAATCTCAAAAGGCTCTTATTATGAACTTTTTCAAATTAGCGGTTTCACCCCAATCCGCTCTTTTAATCCGTTGTTCACTAAACAACAATATTAGCAGATTTGACTGGTCAAACCTCTAATTATGGCTCAAACCTCTATTTTTACCCAAACCTCTCTTTACCAAACAGGGCCATTGTAAAATCAAGTTTTCATATGAAATTATATCTGCTTATAAAATATAAATTAGGGTAAATTACATTGTTAGACACTAAACTATTATTGTTTTTTTACTTTGATCACCAATTTTTTTTCAAAAATATTGCTACTGTTATGTTTTATCATTTTGGTCACTGATTGATAAAATTGATGGTCCTAATGTAGAATTGTTCTATTTAAAAATTTTATGTTATTTTCTCTCTCCACGTCAGCAATACATATGTTATTATCTTATTGATGAGCATTAATTTATTATATATATATATATTAACTGTTGATGTGGAGAGAGAAAAATGATGTGGAAAATCAAAAAAATCAACACTATCTTATTTTTTTAACGGTCGGTGATTAAAATAAAAAAAACGTAAGTTAGTGATGATTTTACCAAAAAGTGATGACCAAAATAAAAAAAATGATAATTTGGTAGCTAGTGGTGTAATTTACCCTATAAATAAAATCACACAGGAAAAACAATCAAATCAAATTTGATTCCAAAATGAAAATATTAGTAAATCAAATAATTGAAGGATAAGAACAATCAAATTATTGTTTCCTTGATTATTTTTTACATGACTAAAATCCAAAAATAATTTTATAAGAGATCCAATAATGTAGGTCCCTCACTACCAACAATCCAGGACAAAAAATGTCTTATACACTCAAACTCAGACATTAAAAATCTTTTTTTAATATTAAGAATCTGTGTAATAAAAGAAACCCAAACCATGAAATAAAAATCAAACCCAAATTATAAATATTTTTTAGAAAAAATCAAATAAAATATTTTCAATGAACGTGCATTAGATGATTGGATTGGAAAGGGAGATAAGGTTCATTCTCTTGAGTCTTAAGCCTCGACTCATATTTTCTCAAATTTAAATTCTCAGTAATAATAATTAATAAAAATGCTTAGCAATACACGTGTTGAGATATAAGATATTGGATTCGATATTATTTTGATCATAAATTATACTTGGGAATATATAATTTGAGCTTAATTTAGTTAAAACAAAAAAAAATAACGGAGATTGGTCAAGTTGTAAACAATTTGATATCGCTTAAGTATTCTCGAGTTTGAGGCCTTATGTGTAGAAAAATTTCGCAAAAAAACTCATCAATCAAGGAGTTTTTACTCAAATATAGCTTTAGGTTTTTTTCTCCAAAATAGGCTATTTCTCATTTTAATTCCCGAAATATTACATTTGTTACAGAACTTCAGAAGTCGGTTTCAGTAAAATTCGACTTTAAACAGTGTTTTTCTCAAAAAGCCTTAAAACTTGCCTGAAGTCGGATCCTCATGTACTCGTCTTTAGGGGTATTTTTGAAATTTACTATTCAAAGTTGAATTTTGTTAAATCCAACTTTTGGGCACTGTAGTAAATGCAATATTTCGAGAATTAAAATGAAGAATACCCTATTTTGGGGAAGATGGAAATAAACTCTAAAACAATATTTATAAACTCCCATAAATTAAAGTTAAGTATGCGACGCAGGTCGGTTTAGACTAATTATGACAAAATTTGAAAGAATGAAGAATACAATAAAATTATGAAAAAAAAGGAAGACAATAAAAAATATATATTTGATTTAGGGAATAATTTGGCGGCATGAGACAATGGATTGTTCCCCAAACCACCATGTCTTAATACCATCAAGATGTCGGTCGCATGCCGTGGCATAAACCCATGTTTAAACTTTACTTTTCTAATGATAATTAAAGTGGTTAATTAATTTTTTCAGCATTTTTAATATAGTTTCGTATTAGTATTTGTTTTGTTTTTTTTTAATTTTAAATAAAAATTTACAATATATTTTACACATAAACTTTTTCGGATCCCAATCTTTTAGAAAGGATATTTTTCTCTTGGATAGTTTTTTTGCGTTTGACGAGCAACGACGAGCACTGATAGGTTAATTTATAAAATTTTAAATTCAAAATACTTTATGCGTAATTATATTTTAAAAAAAAATTAAAAGTGTAATTTAATTAAAGTAATTTTTTAGTTTTAAATTTATTTTAAATTAATATAAACTATCCCAAATAAAAAAATTTAAGTTTTTTTTTTTGCTTTGAAATTAACCCAATTGTCGCCTCAGCCACCGTCAACCACTATCGTCAACGACATCCTTTACCGTCGCCGACAACCACCGTCACCGACGTCAACAATCACCATTACTCCTAATCCTTCGTTGCAATTAGGTAATTTATCCCCAATTTTTGAAACCCTGATTATCTTAAATTTGATTCAATTTAAGTATTTTTCATTTAATTTTCATTCAATTTATCCTTAAATCCCAAAATTAGTTGCAGCAATCCAATTTTTTTGATTGATTTACAAAAATAATGGCCGATTCAAACCCCAAAAAGTGCAGTTCGTCGCGCGTACCGGTACGCGAAGGCTAACTATACCAGTACGCCAGGCGTATCGTTACAATTTTTGGTCATTGGATTTTTTGTTTTGTAAGTGTACAGGTACAGTACACTTACCGTATCGATACGCTTGGAATTTTTGTACGGTGCATGCTTCTTGAGGTTTTATTTTTACCTTTTTATTAAGTTTCATTAGATTAAATTTTGCTTTCATTTACTTGTATTAAATTGTAGGTTTTTTTCGAGATGGTTGATATCGTAGACATCGAAGATATTGAAGATCTAGAAAAAAATTGAAGCTACGGAGTTCAAGCCCTATATCGAGGACAAAGAACGTGGACTTAATTCTGAAGAAGAAGAACCTCATCTTGATGTTGACGATGCAAAACAAATAGATGATGAGAAGACCCTTGACTATTTCATCGACGAAAGCATATGGGATATGATTGGCAAAGAATTAAAGGATTATGATGAGAATGATATGAGTATGCTAAAGTGAAAAATTTTAGACGATTGCGTTGAATTTTACCATACCTATGCTAAAGTGAAAGGGTTCGGAGTTCGAGTCGATCAAACAGTGAAAAGTAGGGCTACAAATCAAATAATTGCAAAGAAAATGGTGTTCCGTAAGGAGGGACATAGAGACGAAAAATGGTATAACTTGCCCAACAGAAAACGTTTACGAAGACCGGACATCAGAGTTGGTTGTGGAGCATTTATTAGATTCAAATTGGACGAAAGCCATCATTATTAGAAAGTTGTAAAATTCCAGGACGAACATAATCATGATATGGTTCACGCAACACATGTTGCATATGTCAGGTATGCAATTTTTATTAATAATTCAATTGATAGATACTAAATTTTAGTTGATTATATATATTTAATTATTTTTTTATTTTAGGTCATTTCAAAAAATCAGTCAGTTAGATGAGCTGAAGAAAAAGATACACCACTCTGAAATTACTCCAAGTAGGATAATCCGAAATTTCGTGAATGAAGTTGGTTCAATTCAAAATGTTGGTTTTCTACCCAATGACTTGTACAACTATCTGGATAGAATTAGACGAGAAGAAGTCCAAGATGGCGATGACGAAACAGTGATGACATATTTATATAGGAAACGAGAATCTGATTCTTTCTTTTTTGTTAGGCACACGAGGGATGAATCCGAACACTTAAAAAAGTTGTTCTGGTTCGATGGTGTATCACGCGCCGACTATAAACAATTTGGTCATGTACTTGCATTTGATGCAACTTACAAGTGTAACGCATACAACAAGCCGCTCGTTGTTTTGGTTGGTGTCAATCATCATCGAAACACAATTCCATTTGGATGTGCATTGATTGTGAACGAGAAAGAGGATACATATGTGTGGGTATTAGAACAATTGATCGAAGCGGGAGATGGGTACAAACCGCTTACTGTTATTACTAATAGAGATAAGGCTATGGCAAATGCCATTTCTCGAGTACTACCCAGGGAAAAACATAGATTGTGTTTGTGGCATATCATGAGAAACATGCTTTCTCATATGGAACATGATTTTCGTAATGGCTTTATGAAATGCGCTGACATGTGTAGAACGCCATCTAATTTTGAAAGTGCCTAGAAAGAACTAGTGTAAAAGCACAACGTTTAAGGGGAAAATGGGTAGAAGAATTATATGAAGATAAAGAGAAATGAGCAGATGCATATTTGCAAGGATACTTTTATGTAGGTAACATTATATACACTTTAATTTAATATATTATTTACTGTATCTAACGTAATTAATAAATATTTTTTGTGCAGCAATGAGGACTACTCAACGGTATGAATCAATGAATAGAACATTGAAAACTTGGTTGGACAAAAAGGTGATGTTGTACCGATTCATTGAGAACTACCATAAACAGCTGCAATCTCTAAGATGGGAGGAGTCTCATCAAGATTATAAATCAATGGATGAAGAACCGTATTGTGACGGTGTGTTGGAAACTCTCAAGCGCAATGCAGTCAAGGTATATACGTGCAATTCTTTTGCTACATTGTGCAAAGAAATGTCGTATGAGAGTTATTATTTAAAAAAAACGAATTTCAGGATGAGTGCATGTGTTATTGGCTAGAGCATGTTGAAAAGGAGAAGTGATATCTTGTACTTAGAAATATGACACATGATACCATGTACTGTTGCTGTATGAAGTTGGAGTTTGTTGGATTTCTATGCCGCCATATGTTCGCCGTGTTGAAATATGAAAAGGCTAAGGAAATACCACAAGGGTGGATAATGAAACGATGAACTATCTATGCGAAGAAAGATATTGGACTTGAAAATAAGAATGCAGATTTCGAAGATAATAATCCAACAATAATTCAAGGCGAATATTCCACTCTAGCCTCTTATTGTATGACCATATGTCACCGTGCATCACAGACATTGAAGACTTTCAATGAAGTTAAAGATCAATTTGTAAAAATGAGTCTAAAATTGTAAACGGTTAAAGTGAGATCTAATAAGAGAAGCAGTAAAGGTAAAGAGACTCTTGGAATTGGCGATCCTATAGTTCTTGAAACTGGAAGAGGAAAACCCAAGAGAACGAAGCACCAAGATTCATCGTCCAACCCAAAACGTGTTGCATATGATAAGGATGTCACGTTGGACTCGTATAAAACATCTGAACCTTCTACGAATAAGCCTTCAGATCATGATACGAGCCATATTGATGAAGTTCAGAATTTTAAATTAGCTGGATACATGCTCAACACATACAAATAAAACGACATCTTGAAGGTAATTAAATATGAATTATTCAAATAATTATGTTTTCTTGTTATGTATATTGATAATATAATATGTTTTGTGCAGCATGCTTATACTCGTGAATTGAAAATTATGGAAAAAGATCAAACTATTTTGGATTGACAACCAAATAATGCTTGGTAGTGCACGGTCTCCTCAAAAAATCAGAGTGTTTGTTCTTGTAAGTCATTCATTCATTGAGTTATAAATGTGGTTGTTTTGGTGCGCTTCATAATTTTTGAGAATATTCTTTGTAATGATAAATAGGACAATGCATGAGTATGCCTTGATAGCATATGGGACAAGATGCGAAGCAACTAATGCATGATGTACGAGGGTTGAAACTTTCATTGTTTTCTCGGTCCATTGGGAGATTTAAGATGATTAAATTTTGATTTTTAAATTTTTTTAAAGTTGTTATTATGAAGTATATTATACATTCTTATTCGGTTTGGTTTATTTTTATACATTCAATGTTTATTTTCATACATTCAATGTTTGTTTTTATACATTCTTATTCGGTTTATTTTTATACATTCAATGTGTATACATTTTTTCTCGGTTTTTTTAAACATTCATTCTACCAGTACGGTTACTTATCCGTATTATTACGGCCGTACCGATATGCTATTTAGGCGTACCGATACTGTATTAGATTTCCAAATTCTAGTAACCGTTTCTCGTACTGATACTCAATCTGTATCGATACGATTTATACTCACTGAAAAATTTAAATGCAAATATTGTATCGGTATACCTAAATTGCGTACCGGTATTACCGTACCGATATGGTAAATGACAGTACCGGTACGCGCGACACTGCCCCTATATATATCCCCCACTCAATTTTCTCCCAATCCTAAAACCTAAAACCGACCCCCTCTCTAAAATCCGGCCATTTCACTACTGCATTGCAAATTTGGGAAGGATTGGGCATACCCAACACATATATTTTATCTATTTCAAGAATTATTGAAGGTATTTCAAAAATCTAACGTTTATTTTCTTCATTTTAAATGTTAGGGTTCCTTAGGGTTTTAGGTTTTTATTATTTGTTATGAAATTTTTATATTATTTTAGTGTGTTTCCATCCACATTGGTATTATTTGTTAGTAAAATGGTGGTAGTAAAACAACTATTGATGAAATTCATCGTAAGAAATAATAATGATTTATATTTTGGCACAAAAATGGTGGTAGTAAAATGATGATATATATTTTGGCACAAAAATTTTGAATGTTAGTTAGGGTGATTTGGTAGGTTATTTAATTATTTAAGGTGGTTAAATGGTAGTAGTAAAATGCTATTACTAGTTTGCACAAATTTTGTTGAGTTAAGTTAGATTTTATTGGTTAGTAAAATGGTAGTTTGCACAAATCTAAGTTGGTTAAATGGTAGTAGTAAAATGCTATTACTAGTTTGCACAAATTTTATTTTTTTTATATACATTGTGCGTACTATATTTATAGGGTTTTTAGTTTGAAATGACACCAAAGTCTAAACCTAGTACAAAACGTCAACGCGTGGATGTATCTTCTTCGAGTCAACTTAAAAACAACCCTAAACCTGAATCTCAACCCATTTTACCTACCACATTTGATTCATGTTTTGATGAACCCGAAATACAAAATCAAAGGGTAAACTTGGAATTGTTCAAAAAATTTGATCTTAGGGATGATCATATTGTAGATTTTAACTTTATGTCTGACCCTATTTTTAAATTCTCTTACATGAAGTATATGAGGTGATGGAAATTTATGCAAATGCTCCAACTTAGTCCTGAAATTTATTCCATTTTAGTCCAGATTTTTTTTCCAACGCTCGATGTATTGTTGATTAAACCAGTAAGATTGTTATTGCCATAGAGTCTTACCTTATGGGGAAGTCCTTTCTGCTAGACACCGAAATCATTTGTTCTCATCTAGGTCTAGAAAACATCGGTCTAGATAATGAGGATGTATACATAGATGGTGCTCCAGACACTGGCTCTATTACTTCCCTAAATGCCCATGACCGCTATCTACATCTCATCGTCACTTGGTGGTTTCGACCATCAGGAGGTAAGTATTCCACCATTAGGAATGTCAATTCTTGGTGGATTCAGTGCTTCTACACTAGCCAGCGAATCAATCTTGGCTAGATAATTTTTGCCGACCTAGTACACATCGTCAACAATCGTCAAACCGGTCGTGTAACCTCCTTTTACTATAGTACTGTCCTTAGCCATATCTTTGAGAAGTAGAATATCAATTGTTTCATAGATATTCTTTTCCCTTTAAAATATACTATTGGTGTTGCATCTCTTCGAAAAACCGATTTTCAACTCATCAAATGGTGAGTGGATTCATGATCAACGACCAAATCAACCACCTCGACTCGCTCGTCGTCAGGCAATTGCTCGAGCACCTAAGGGAAAGGTTTCTTTAGCCTCACTTTCGGAGATGATCGCTCAGATGGAGGGTCGCATTATGAGTCGTTTTGACGCAGATGAGGAGTGTATAGAGTGGTTGGAGTATTCAGTTGACCTCCTTCATGATGATGGCGATGGCGACGATGGCAATGACGGCGATGATGCACCCGAGGCTTAGTGTTTTGTTACTTGGATTATACTTTTTATGGATTATGGTGGAACTTTTTCTGGATTATGATATTTTTTTTATAGATTATGCTTGCTATTCTTTTATGATGGTTACTTTTTTATGGATTATGTTGGAACAATTGGAACTTTTTAATTTGGAGTATTCACTTGTTATTCTTTTATGTATTATGTTGGAATATTCACTTGTTATTCACTTGGATTATTCTTTTTGTTATCAAATATGTTATGGAGTTTATGAGTTATTGTATGGATTATATGAATTTCTGAATTTTTATGTATGTAACGTAAAAGATAAAAATAACGTAATTGTTGTATAAATGAGAAATTTTTCTTCAAAAAAGTACTAAAATGAATCGAAATAATAAAAAACATAAAATATAAAGTGTTCAAATTAGTCAAAAAGAAAAGGAAATGACCCAAAAAAATGTTTCACTACAATTCAAACAGATCAACTTCATTGTGATTGCTACAAACAAGTTTGGCCAAAATTCTCAATCGTTCAACTTTCATTTCTTCTGTCTACACAATAGAAATATAATGTTAGTCAACACACTTTTTCAAAACGAAACTACATGGTATACTATACCGTTAAAAAAATCTTCGATCAATCACTTTTGTTATCGGCTTCTATATACTTTAATGTATACGTGCCACAATCATCCTTGAATCAAATATGAAATAAATTAATCTATTAACAAAGAAAAATTTAGAGAAAAAAAACATAATATATTTAAACTTATATTACTTATGAATTTGGCTTCTTTGGTACTTGTACGCAATTGAATGAAAATTCTACGGCATCTTTAAATAATCGACCCAAATGAGCATGACCCGCAAACCAAACTAGAGCTTTAGTCAACTGTATAAACCATGAAAAAACATTAAGATATCAATAGTTAAACACTATTCATATATTAGCTCCCATAAATGAGTTAAGGACTTACTATATTTTCTGTAATCTTTTTACGCGCTCTAGTAGCACTAATAGAGTCCAAAACATAATTATGTCTCTCAGCAACATCAACAGCTAATAAAAACCAGTGACCTTTTGCATTATATAAAGGCACATATACCTGTGAAATCATGTAAGTTCAAAATCACTGCCAACTACATAAAAATAAACTACAAACTATAAATATACCTGCTCAACGTTACTACTATCAGTAGGCATAAAGTCATCTATCCAGCGGGTATGAAATTTGAAAAGATTATGTTGTGATCCCACCTTCTTATCAGGTGAAAAATCTTGAATCAAAGTCTGCGACAAACAAAAAATTGGATAATATCATCAAATCATCAACTGAAAATAATGTTATTTCTAGGTAGCCCATAAATATATTTTTTTACCTGAAAGGACAAAGGAAGATATAACTTTTTTGGCATTGGCTCTTGTCTCAAATGTAAATCGTAGACATAGATATCGATGAACTATTAAATATTAAAAACAAAAAATTAGTAATGTTAACAACAAACAAAATAAAAAAAAAACTTTATTATAACATGTTACATTACCCAACCAGATAACCAATTTTCTGGAGAAACAGTGCGAGCATTGCCAACATCCAACGAATTGATTTTTGCCATGTAAAGAGTCCTGACTGTATCATCCCAAGTAGCAATGTTCATGCAAACTCTGGTTTCTTCAGGCGTTAAGTACTTCAAATATTGCTTGTACGCATCGCTTATCCTCGGATTTTCCTTACGTCCTTCTGCTAACCTATCACCTGGCTTAGAACAATACTGCATGAAATACATTAATTAAACTCTTACAAATGATAATAACCAGAAAATTACATGTCGATATTTATAAATAAATTTTTTTGTAGAATCTAAACCTTTTTTCCTTAAATTTTTTTGAGCACGTAAGATCAAATCTTTCAATTCTTCTTCACTATCAACATCATAGACATTGTTCTTGTTCCCAACCTGCGCAATTAAAGAGTAATTGATCACATATGTAATTCAAATGATATATTTGTACATTATTTATTTCGAATTTACACCCTACAAAGAAAATAATTTTTTTTCTCATTACCACCTCATTTTTTTCGGGAGCATCAACCTTGCAAGTTTCTCCACTATCTTGCAAAGTAGTGTTTTTTTCCTGATATCATATGTCAAATATTAGTTTTAAGTAAAATATGCTAAATAACAAATAAAGAATTATTTATACATACCTTTGTATTCACTCCAGAAATTCGAGCTCTCTTTTCTGATGTCATATCTTTCGACTTCAGATCATCTGTAACATCAGAACGTGCAGTCGAACTTCTCTTTGACAATGAATTCTGACCGTTAGACATTTTAGGTCACATTTTTTACTTATTAGAGTTTCCTTCAACGTAACTAGTTGACTAGGAAATCGATGGGGACTAAATTCAAATTTAAATAAATCGCTCAAATTTTTTGGAAAACCATCCCTATCAGTCTTGATTTTGTCTTCTGAAATAGCTTCAACTTTGCTTTTACCACTACGTTCTAATGAGGGAGAAAAATCCATATCACAATTAATAAATGGAGACATAATCGGTATTTTAATACCACTCACGGTTTCTTCCTTCATTGCCCCGACAGTTAGTTCTTCTTCCCCGTGAGATTTATTCTCTAAACCATCTGCATTCAATGGCTCGTTGTATAAATTCATATTTTCAGGTATACTCTTTAAATCATCTTTCTCTAATGATTTATTATGTACAACCTCTCCTTTAGTGAATCACCATCTTGTTTTGAGCATTTTACATTGCTCGCTGCTAATATGGACACTAATTTCTCAAATTGGTCATTTAATTTCCCAAGTTGACCATTAAATTTTTCAAAATGGGAATTCATTTTCACAAACTCCTTTTCAATATTTTGCATAGATTGAATGAGTGTCTCGAACTTCTAATCACTCTAATAAGGAGTGCTTATGTTTTCCTCAAGTACAACTCCACAATTTTCCTATAAGTACATAAAACACTAATCTCAACAAAAACTATTTAAGACAAGCATTGAAAGTTCAAGTAATTATTAATAAATGTACCTCGGTGTTTGTCTTCCTTGAACACATGTCGATATGACGCTTGCACTTCATCATTATTGTATCTTGTTTTGAAGGCGTTAAATTTAGATCCACCATCTACATCAAAGAGGTTAATTTTAAGTAAGAACAATTTGCAACATTTGAAGCTAGCGTACTGGTACGCCATCAGTAGCGTACTGATACAGGTTTGGTACTAGTAACGTACCAGTATGGTAAAATTATCGTACCAGTACTACACAATATCGCTGAAAATTCAATGACCAAAAACTGTATCGGTACACATACCATACCAATACAATAATATCCAGCGTACCGGTACGTGTGAGAGTACCGTACTGGTACGGTAATTTTCAGTTGGCTAAAAACTGTATTGGTACATGTAACATCCGTGTTTTGGGGTTAGGAGTTAGACGTGTGAGTTGGTTTGAGTCGTTAAAATCGATTTTATTTAAATTGATCTTAGTTTTGATTTAATTGAGATTTAAAATAAAAAGGGGTGGCATTTTTGTAAATAGGTGGAAAAAAGAGATGACAACCTTTTTGAAATTAAAAGAACAAAAAAAAGACTTCATCTTCCCCCTTTCCCCATTTTCACGTGGAAATCAACCCAAACCCCTATTCACTATTCCATTTGATTTCTTCATCTATTCAATAGCATTTTCAAAGGTAAATTCATTTCTCAACTCTCCTCATCATCCCCATCATTTTCCTTGTCTTAGATTTCGGAACTACCACATTTGCATTTTTCAAGTTTAAGGAAAGTTTGAATTTTTAATGGGTTTTTCATTTGATTTTGATTTGTTGAGTTGAGTTTTGGTTTAATCTCACCTAAATACACTTAATATCTTGAAATGGGTGGATTTGGGAGAAATCCCGAAGTGGGTCTTTGGGGCAATTTTTAAAGTGTCAAAAGTTGAGTTTTTGAGATGTTTTTGTGTTGGGTTGAACGGCTGATGGTATATGGTCATTAGGGAAGTGATTTGGGACCTTTTAGATGTCATTTTGGTGTTAGAAATCATAGTTTTCAACTGGGTATTTGGGGAGCACGAAAATGAAAGTTTTGTGATTAGTTGAGTTTGAAAAATGGTGAAGTTTGGCTTGAGTTTATGGGTTGGAGTTTGTGACTGAATTTAGCATTGAATTGGTGAGTAATGATTGTGTTTTGATTGGTTAGAAGCAAGAGGAAACATCGGAGAAGAATCGGGACCGAATCCGGGAATCGAATAGGCTTGACTTGCTTGCTTGGTTTGCTAAGGAAGGGTGGTGAGTAAAACTTTAAATTGTTTAAAGTTGGTTCAAGTGTGTGTAGTGGAAGTGTTGGAATGAGCTTGGTAGGCCATTCCAAGGCGGAAGTTAAATTGGTAGTTTAACTCCTTGATTGTTAATGATGCTTTATATGCCATTGCCTATTTTGATCTTGTGAGATATGAATTGATTCGTATGTGTATACCTTGATATGTGTGATGATGAATATGTGCTATAATTGATGGATGTGTGATGTGGTTTAAAGAAATTGACACTAATTAACTTACCGGGTGTAAATGATCGATCATTAAGATTAGTGTGCACACGATTGAGTCAAAACGCGCGTGGCCTTGATGGAGTTGAGTCATCAAGGAGGAGTACGGTGATGTAATATTCCACCAGAAATTTATTTATATTATATGTGATGATGAGTGGAATCCCATCCATAAGGCATGTGGTGATGAGTGGAATCCCACCCATGCAAGGTCCGGTGATGAGTGGAATCCCACCGAGGTAATGTTGTTGTTGAGAGTAAATTCGCACATCCAAGTAAACTAATAGTGGCCAATGAAATTGCTCTTATGCTTATGATGTTGAGATAATTGATTTATATTGTTGAGCTTAATATGATGTAAGATGTCATATTTATGACTCTTGAAACACTAGCTAGGTTGCTATGTTGATGCCTATGTATGTTGTGTGTGATGTTAAGCATTGCATGCTTGGACCATGTATTGTTGTTGTTTTTGATTTTAGAGCATCCTCACTAAGCTTCTAGCTTACGCTCTCATTTTTAACAATGCAGATCATTAGCGTGGTGTTAGCAAAGAGCAAGGCGAAGGGGCTTTCCAAGTTTGTAGTTGCTCAAGTATGATTTAGTAATTAATGAGGTAGTTTAGCAATGGGGCTACTATGTGTTTTGTACGAGCATTGTATGACTCATGGATGTTGTTGATGTTTATGCCTTACTTGGATATGTAAACCATGTTATGTGTTGGTCAAATGTTTGTATTGAGATGCTATGTTTTTGGTTGAGTGCATGTATCGTAGTTGCATGTAAACTCTATGTGTGGAGACATGTGCCTTATGGGCTATTAATGTTTAAGTATGCCTTGAATGATATTTGAATGTGATGCAAGAATCCTTGTTATGCATATTGATTTGTTGATGTTTGGCTTTACATGTTTATTGTGTGCTAAGCATGTGTTTTTAGGGTGCCTTTCATCTAGCTGGATTGTATGTTGAGTCTTGAGTGTTTTGGTGGAGTTTTGGGGCTGCCTAGTGTCCTAAACCAGCAAAAATCTGTCTTTTCGCAACCTTTTTTTATTGAAATGGTTGTCTCGTTTCGATACGGCCTCTTGTTTCAGGCCAGGCATTTCGATACGCCTAGGGTCCGTTTCGGTACAGATTTGCTACTGGAAATTTGAGAAATTGCCGATATTTTAGGGTTTCGAAATGGGTCCAGGTGTTTCGAAATGGTTAATATGTCATTGACCACGAGAAGTTGACCGTTGGGGGTGTTTCAGAACGGTTGACCTCCGTTCCGATACGGCCTTCTCGTGTGGACTTGGGGCTGTTGACCAAGTCAAGGTGTTTCGAAACGACCTGCTTAATAACTTAAAAATGGGTTGTTTAGCATTTGTTTGGGCTTGGTTGCTTTTATCCCGTATTGTATTTCACTTTCGTAATCACATATGATTTAAATGTGCCTTTAGAGAATATTAAATCAAAAGAAAATTTTAGGGTTGCTAATAGAGGTGGAATCCTTAACGGGTTTCGCATCGGTTTTCCCCGTGTAGCCTACTCAAACCGGTCAGTCGACCAGACCGAGGCGAGGGGGTTACATTTGTTGGTATCAGAGCATGAGGTTACCGAGACCTCGGGCATGTAAGTGAGGTAAGTTTAATGTGTTAAGCAATTGTTATGTCTTGGTATGTGATTTGCCATGAATTCTTGTTGTTTGGTCGCTCATATGATGATTGGAAGCATGAATTGTTGCGTTTGGTATAGTGTCGAGTGCCCATTGCTACTATTACTTAATTTAAAAAGGTTTCGTAAAGGAAAGTACTTGAGCACAGTTGGACCCTTGCCTTTGCTAACTAAATCCTTATATGTTTTTTGTTGTAGTTATTGTCTTGCTAGTTGTATCATGAGACCACGTGGGAGGCCTAGAATGGTTCAACCGGAACTACGGGCACAAGCTCCGGGGATTGAGCAGATTGATGGGGCACAGGCTCCTCAACCTCCCCCACCTCCTCCTCAGCAAGAGGGAGGTGAGGCGGGAGCCGAGGGTGTTGGACCTTAAGTAGGCCAAGGACCGGTCGGAATTGATTTAGCTCCCTTAGTTCAGGTGATAGCCGGGGCTTTCCAGGCTGCAGTGGCTGGGGGTCAGGCAGTGGCACAACTCCAAGGAGAGGGTACTGGTTTGCCATTAGAGAGACTCCGTGGTTTGGGAGGTGAAGAGTTCAGAGGGTCGACACCCGAGAGGTCTGAGATGTGGTTAGAGAAAACCGTCCGTATCTTGTCACAGATGGGATGTACTAGGGGATGCAAGTTAGGGTGTGTTGAGTCCTTGCTTCAGAGTGATGCCTACATTTGGTGAGTCACCATCACTACGGGTATTGATGAGGCTGAGATCACTTGGGAGTTCTTCGAGTCAGCATTCCGTAAGAAGTATATGGGTCCTCGATATCTCGACGAGAGGAAGAGGGAATTTATGGCTTTGATTCAGGGGAGTATGACTGTGACAGACTATGAGATTCGATTTGTTAGGCTGAGTCAGTATGCATCTGAGCTTGTTCCTACTGAAGTGGAACGTTGTAACCGTTTCTGTTATGGGTTGAATGAAGAAATCAAGAGGTACACTCTAGCTTCGGACTACACTGATTTTGATGTCTTGGTCGCGAGGGCCAAGGACTTGGAGCACAGTTTGGGCTTGACCAAACGATCCGGTGGTTCTAGTTCTGGTAAGAGGTCTAGTGACTTTGATAGAGGGGATGCCAAGAGGCATCGAGACAATCGGCATCACTATGACCATAAACGTGGTGGAGGTAACCACGGTAGGGGCCAACAGGGCCAGAGGGCTGGTGGGAAGTTGCCCACGTGTGCTACTTGCGAGAGGAACCACACCGGTGAGTGTTGGGGGAATTTCCACTTGTGTTGGAGTTGTGGAGCTAGGGATCATATTAGGCGTGACTTTCCACATCAGGTGGGGCAGGCACCAGCTCAGGCTCCTACTAGAGCCAATGACTTTCAGAGAGGCCGCAGGCGCGGTAGAGGTAACTTCCAGCCGAGAAATGATGGCTAGAGGAACATAGCACATGTAGTTGCAGTCCAGCCAGAGGGCGGAGGTCAGGCCAGAATTTACGCTCAGCGTGGGGATCAATATGACACAGATGTGATCGCATGTAACTTCTCGATACAGTCTTTGGGTTTGCTTTCTTTGATTGACTTCGGGTCTACACATTCTTATATATTGAGTAAGCATGCACAGTTGTTGAGATTGCCTTGTGAAACATTAATGGTAGGAGTTAGTGTTACTAGTTCTTTTGGGGACACGGTAGTAGTTAGAAAGATGTATAGAAGGTGTCCGCTGATGGTTCAGGGACACGTGTTTCCAGTGGATATGATGGAGCTACCTTTTTAAGGCTTTGATGTGATTCTGGGTATGGACTGGCTCACTGAGCATAGAGCTAGGATAGACTTTGAAACTTAGAGGATTTCTTTGAGACTCACAGATGATTATGAGATTGTAGTGGTGGGTGAGAACATGAAGTTCTTATCCGATGTAGTTTTAGTTCTAGAGGCTAAGAGGTTAGTTGAGTTGGGTTGCGAAGCATACTTGGCCTATGTGATGAATCCAAACATGAGTGAGGTTAGACCTCAAGACATCCCGACAGTTTGTGACTTTCCTAGTGTGTTTCCGGAAGAGTTGTCGGGTTTACCGCCTGATAGAGAAGTAGAGTTTACTATAGAGACTTATTCTGATTCAGCTTCTGTTTCGATTGCTCTGTATCATATGGCACCGAAAGAACTGAAAGAGTTGAAGACTCAGTTGCAAGAGTTGACAAATAGAGGCTTCATTCGACCTAGTTCCTCACCGTGGGGTGCACCAGTTTTGTTTGTGAAGAAGAAAGATGGAAGCATGAGAATGTGTATAGACTACAGACAGTTGAATCAGTTAACAATGAAGAATAAGTATCCTTTGCCTAGAATTGATGATTTGTTTGACCAGTTGAGAGGGGCATCAGTCTTTTCGAAGATTGACTTGAGATCAGGTTACTACCAGCTAAAGGTAAGAGAGGTTGATGTACCGAAGACGGCCTTTAGGACTAGATATGGTCACTATGAGTTCTTAGTCATGCCTTTTGGGTTGACTAACGCACCGGCTGCTTTCATGGATATGATGAATTGGATTTTTCATCAGTACCTAGATCAGTTTGTAGTTGTTTTTATAGATGATATCTTAGTGTATTCGCGAACCGAAGAAGACCATGATCGACACTTGAGGTTAGTTTTGAAGACTTTGCTAGATAATCAGTTGTATGCGAAGTTGAGCAAGTATGAGTTCTGGATCCGAGAGGTAGTCTTCCTAGGGCATGTAGTGTCTGCCGATGGAATTAGAGTTGATCTGAAGAAAATAGAGGTCGTTGTTGAATGGAAGCAACCGAAGTCTGTAACAGAGGTACGTAGCTTTCTAGGCTTAGCTAGATACTATAGAAGATTTGTAGAAGGTTTCTCGAAGTTAGCCGCTCCTTTGACACAGTTGCTTCAGAAGAGTGTTCAGTTTGAGTGGACAAATGCAAGACAGAGAGCCTTTGAGAAATTGAAAGAAGCTTTGACCCAAGCACCGATCTTGATTCAGCCAGAGTCTGGGAAAGACTATGTAGTTTACAGTGATGCTTCCTATGTAGGCCTAGGTTGTGTTCTCATGCAAGACAAGAGAGTTGTGGCTTATGCCTCAAGACAGTTGAAGACTCACGAGCGCAACTATCCGACCCATGACATAGAGTTAGCTGCAGTTGTGTTTGCTCTGAAGATTTGGAGACATTATTTGTACGGTGAGAGATGCACAATGTACACGTATCACAAGAGTTTGAAGTACATCATGACTCAGTGAGATTTGAATCTCAGACAACGTAGGTGGTTAGAGTTGCTAAAAGACTATGATCTTACGATTGATTACCATCTAGGTAAGGCCATTGTAGTGGCTGATGCTTTGAGTAGAAAGGTAGCTATAGATTTGAGAGCCATGTTTGCTAGATTGAGCTTGTCCGGAGATGGTGGCTTGGTAGCCGAGCTTCAGGTTAGACCTACACTAGGTCAGTTGATTAGGGAGAAGCAGCTCTTAGATAGATTTTTGGCATCTCACGTGCAAGATGTGGCCGAGGGTAGACCTTCAGACTACAGTTTCAGTACCGATGGAGTCTTGTGTTTCAAAAATAGGATAGTTGTGCCAGAAGACGGTGACTTGAGACATACGATCTTGACTGAAGCACACAGTAGTCCGTTTGCTATGCATCCTGGAAGTACGAAGATGTACCGCGATTTGAAGAATGAGTACTTTTGGATTGGTTTGAAGAGAGATGTAGCCGACTTCGTGAGTAAGTGTATGGTGTGTCAGAGAGTGAAGGCGGAACATCAGGTTCCCTCAGGTTTGTTGCAACCATTGAGAATTCCGGAATGGAAATAGGAGAACATTACCGTGGATTTTGGTTCGGGTTTGCCTTTGACTCCTACGAAGAAGAACTCACTTTGGGTAATAGTGGACCGTTTCACGAAGTGTGCTCACTTCTTGGCAGTCAATACCACTTATACTTTAGATAGATTAGCCGATCTGTACATTGGTGAGATTGTTAGACTGCATGGTGTGCCGAAGTCTATTGTGTCCTATAGAGATCCGAGGTTTACAACTCGATTTTGGGAGTGTCTGCATACAGCTTTGGGTACCCGTTTGAATTTCAGCACGTCTTATCATCCTCAGTTAGATGGTCAGTCAGAGAGAGTTATACAAATCTTAGAGGATATGTTGCGTTGTTGCATCATTGATTTTCAGGGTACGTGGGAGAAGCACTTACCTCTAGTTGAGTTTGCTTACAATAATAGTTTTCAGTCGAGCATTCAGATGGCTCCGTATGAGGCCTTGTATGGTAGGAAGTGTAGAACTCCAGTTTGTTGGGCCGAAGTGGGACAGAAGTTGTTACCTATGTCGGATTTGCTCAAGGGGACAACTGACAAGGTAAAATTGATTTGCGATCGTTTAAAGGTAGCTTCGGATAGGCAGAAGTCCTATGCCGACTTGAAGAGGAAGGAAGTTGAGTTCTCAGTGGTGAGAAAGTGTTCTTGAAAGTGTCTCCGTGGAAGAAGGTAATGAGATTTGGCCGAAAAGGGAAGTTAAGTCCGAGATACATAGGACCGTATGAGATTGTAAAGAGGGTTGGCCCAGTTGCCTATCAGTTGCGTTTGCCATCCGAACTAGAGAAGATACACGATGTGTTTCATGTTTCGATGCTCCGTAAGTATAGGTCAGATCCATCGCATGTTATGCCAGTAGAAGAGATTGAATTGAATCCGGATTTGACTTATGAGGAAGAACCTGTTGAGATCATAGCTTCTGACAGTAAGGTATTGCGAGGTAGATCGATTGAGTTAGTGAAAGTGCAGTGGCAAAGTCGAGGGTTGGACGAGGACACTTGGGAGAGGAAGGAGGATATGGAAAGGCAGTTTCCTTATCTCTTTCAGTCAGGTAATTTCGGGGACGAAATTCCTTAAGTGGGGGAGAGTTGTAACACCCGTGTTTTGGGGTTAGGAGTTAGACGCGTGAGTTGGTTCGAGTCATTAAAATCGATTTTATTTAAATTAATCTTAGTTTTGATTTAATTGAGATTTAAAATAAAAAGGGGTGGTATTTTTGTAAATAGGTGGAAAAAAGAGATGACAACCTTTTTGAAATTAAAAGAACAAAAAAAAGACTTCATCTTCCCCATTTTCCCCATTTTCACGTGGAAATCAACCCAAACCCCAATTCACTATTCCATTTGATTTCTTCATCTATTCAATAGCATTTTCAAAGGTAAATTCATTTCTCAACTCTCCTCATCATCCCCATCATTTTCCTTGTCTTAGATTTCAAAACTACCTACATTTGCATTTTTCAAGTTTAAGGAAAGTTTGAATTTTTAATGGGTTTTTCATTTGATTTTGATTTGTTGAGTTGGGTTTTGGTTTAATCTCACCTAAATACACTTAATATCTTGAAATGGGTGGATTTGGGAGAAATTCCGAAGTGGGTCTTTGGGGCAATTTTTAAAGTGTCAAAAGTTGAGTTTTTGAGTTGTTTTTGTGTTGGGTTGAAGGGATGATGGTATAGGGTCATTAGGGAAGTGATTTGGGACCTTTTAGATGTCATTTGGGTGTTAGAAATCATAATTTTCAGCTGGGTATTTGGGGAGCACGAAAATGGAAGTTTTGTGATCAGTTGAGTTTGAAAAATGGTGAAGTTTGGCTTGTGTTTATGGGTTGGAGTTTGTGACTGAATTTAGCATTGAATTGGTGAGTAATGATTGTGTCTTGATTGGTTAGAAGCAAGAGGAAACATCGGGGAAGAATCGGGACCGAATTCGGGAATCGAAGAGGCTTGACTTGCTTGCTTGGTTTGCTAAGGAAGGGTGGTGAGTAAAACTTTAAATTGTTTTAAAGTTGGTTCAAGTGTGTGTAGTAGAAGTGTTGGAATGAGCTTGGTAGGCCATTGCGAGGCGGAAGTTAAATTTGTAGTTTAACTCTTTGATTGTTAATGATGTTTTATATGCCATTGCCTATTTTGATCTTGTGAGATATGAATTGATTCGTATGTGTATACCTTGATATGTGTGATGATGAATATGTGCTATAATTGATGGATGTGTGATGTGGTTTAAAGAAATTGGCACTAATTAACTTACCGAATGTAAATGATCGATCATTAGGATTAGTGTGCACACGATTGAGTCAAAACGCGCGTGACCTTGATGTCGTTGAGTCATCAAGGAGGAGTGTGGTGATGTAATATTATACCGGAAATTTATTTATATTATATGTGATGATGAGTGGAATCATATCCGTAGGGCATATGGTGATGAGTGGAATCCCACCCATGCAAGGTCCGGTGATGAGTGGAATCCCACCGAGGTAATGTTGTTGTTGAGAGTAAATCCGCACATCCGAGTAAACTAATAGTGGCCAATGAAATTGCTCTTATGCTTATGATGTTGAGATAATTGATTTATATTGTTGAGCTTAATATGATGTAAGATGTCATATTTATGACTCTTGAAACACTAGCTAGGTTGTCATGTTGATGCCTATGTATGTTGTGTGTGATGTTAAGGATTGCATGCTTGGAGCCTGCATTGTTGTTGTTTTTTATTTTAGAGCATCCTCACTAAGCTTCTAGCTTACGCTCTCATTTTCAACAATGTAGATCATTAGCGTGGTGTTAGCAAGGAGCAAGGCGAAGGGGCTTTCCAAGTTTGTAGTTGCTCAAGTATGATTTAATAATTAATGTGGTAGTTTAGCAATGGGGCTACTATGTGTTTTGTATGAGCACTGTATGACTCATGGATGTTGTTGATGTTTATGCCTTACTTGGATATGTAAACCATGTTATGTGTTGGTCAAATGTTTGTATTGAGATGCTATGCTTTTGGTTGAGTGCATGTATCGTAGTTGCATGTAAACTCTATGTGTGGAGACATGTGCCTTATGGGCTATTAATGTTTAAGTATGTCTTGAATGATATTTGAATGTGAAGCAAGAATCCTTGTTATGCATATTGATTTGTTGATGTTTGGCTTTACATGTTTATTGTGTGCTAAGTATGTGTTTTTAGGGTGCATTTCATCTAGATGGGTTGTATGTTGAGTCTTGAGTGTTTTGGTGCTGTTTTGGGGCTGCCTAGTGTCTTAAACCAGCAAAAATCTATCTTTTCGCAGCCTGTGTAACGAAACGGTTGGTTTCGTTTCGATACGGCCTCTTGTTTCAGACCAGGCGTTTCGATACGCCTAGGGTCCGTTTCGGTACAGATTTGCTACTGAAAATCTGAGAAATTACCGATATTTTGGGGTTTCGAAACGGGTCCAGGTGTTTCGGAACGGTCAATATGTCGTTGACCACGAGAAGTTGACCGTTGGGGGTGTTTCGGAACAGTTAACCTCCGTTCCGATTGTAACACCCGGTTTGGGTGCCGGGAGAAAATAATATTTTAATATTATTCGGGTTCGGTTTTATAATTTAAATAAATTAAATAGTGGTTCGGGTTTTGTTTACAAATAAAACAAAGGTGTTGGACCCAATTTTTAAACCAAAGCCCAATAGCCATTTCATTAATGGCATACTTGTAATTTAATGGAATTGGGGAATTAAAAACACATTTTCTATTTTAAATAGAAAATTCATCATCTTCTTCCCTCCCCCTTTCCAAAATCTCACGACAAAAACTCCCCTTCTCCCTAGTCTACTATTTCATCATCTTTCTTCCTCATCCTTGGTGATTTTCGAAAGGTAAACATATATTCGACTTGTCCTCTCTTTCCTCTACATGCTAGTACTCTTAGATTTCATTAAAACCCATGATTTTGCATTTTGGTATTTTGAAAGTTTAGACTAAAAATGTCATCTTTGTTATCTTAAACTAAAGCTTTTGATTTATTGATGATATATGAGTTCTTTACTATCTATAATGTTCAACATATCCGATTTTTACATGGTTTTATGGTGTTTCCCGAAATTGGGTTTTAGGGAGGTTTTAGAGTGTTGAAATGTTAAATTTTGGGGGTGTTTTGTGTGAGAATTTGGGGGCTGGTGGTTAGGCTATGTATAAGGGTTGTTTTGGGAGCTATTAGGTGTGTTATAAGAGTTGGAATCATTGGTTTTGGACTGTGCTAAAGGGCTGCTCGGAAATGGCTTTTTGGGGTTGTTCTTGGTTCGAAAAATAAGTGTTTGAAGTTTGAATTGTATTCCGGGTTTGCTATATTGTTGTGGACTGATTTGAGGTTAATTTACTTGTGTTGGGGCGACTCGAAGCAAGGATTTGCGATGGTAAAGCTTTGGGATCGAATCCGGAAGTGAGGAGGCTTGAGTCAGTTTTGCTTGGCTTGCTTATGGAAGAAAGGTGAGTGGTTAAAATGTTTTAAGTGGCTTTTAGCAATTGGTTCGAGCATGTAAATGTAGAAATGATTTCAAGTATCGTTTTGGTTCAAAGTTGTTTTGGAAGAGTTTAGTTTGAGCTTAAAAAGGCAATTTTAAAGTCAAGAGTAAGTTGAGGTGAATCGCCTCTTTAATTTCCCTTTTTACCATTGTTTTTCATTGCTTGAAATGATATTTTGATATACATGGGATTCCAATACTTTGAGAGGAAGCATGTGGCTACTTATTAAATCGTTAATTATGTTTGATGGTAATAATGGTGTTGTTGAATATGCCTTGTAAGATGTGTATGAGTTGGTGCAGGTTGTGCACGAAAAATTGTGAGTAAGACCATTTGTGATTGGTAAGATGGTAAGTAGTAAGTGATGCCTAATTGTGGATATTGTTTGCAACTTGTTTTGGTTGTGCATGATATAGTGAGTACATGTCACATGATAGTAATTGTATATCGTGTTGCATGGTTGGTGTCGAACCTCACGTGATGGTTGTCGTTGCTCCGGTGATGTGTAGTCCCACCGGTAGCGAATGGTATAAGACTCCGGTGATGTGTAGTCCCACCGGTAGTGACTAGTAGAAGAGTACTTTGATGTGTAGTCCCATTGGAAAACTACTAGTCGAAACGGTGATGTGTAGTCCCACCGTGTGTGTTTGGTTATGCTCGTGCATGTCATGTGTTGCTCATGTTGTAACTCACTATATCATTCTCTTTTATGGTCTTGCTTTAATCTAAGATTATGTCCTCATGCATACCATGAACTGCAATGCCATGTTAAATGCCTATATTGTTGAATTGTGGTTGAACTTGTATGTCAGTAGAAGGATTAGGTCGTTGGAAGATTTGTATGCGTTGACCTTTATTTTAAAGAAAGCTTTGAACCCTGCATTGTCGTAGTTATGTTTTAGAGCTCCGCTCACTAAGCTTTATGCTTACGCTCTCTTTTTTCCGACAATGCAGATCTTTAGCTTGGAGTTAGCAAGGAGCAAGATAAGGGCGTCCAAGCGTGTGGTGGTTTGCTCAAGTATGGTTTAATTAAATAATGTAATAGTCTAGCAATGGGAAGTGCTACGTGTTTTAGGAGCTTGTATCTAGACTCCTTTGTATTGGCCACATGTTGCTAATGCCTTATGTTGATGTTTTGGTTTGTTTATGGTTTGTAATGCATGATATGCTATGATGGATGTTGTGTGTGTTGGCATGTCTATTGGTGTTTAGGTTGCCTTGTTAGAGAGGGCCAAACCTCATATGCTTTCCTTGTGCCTTTTAAGGCCTTCAAGTTCCATGTATGACTTGTATGCCTAATTGCCTTTGTTGGAATGCCAAGTATGCATGCCTTGTTCCATGTTTTTATGCCAAGTTGCTTGTATGATTGAGTCATCACCTTGTGTTGAAATGTGTCTTTAGTTTCAAGTTTAAGCATGCCTATACTCTTGGTTTGACATAGGATACATGTTAGTGTGTTGGTTGAGGTTTGAGAGGGATTTAAGGGCCTCATTGTGCCTTAAATCAGCCCAAACCTGTAATTTCGTAGCAGGGGTATCGATACGGTTGGTCCCGTATCGATACGACCTTCATGTTTCAGGCCTCGTGTTTCGATACACGAGGGGGCGTACCGATACCATTTTGGCCACTTGAGTTACTGTCTAGTCCGGTATCGATACGAGCCTTTGGCGTATCGATACGGTCATCTTAGCGTTGACCATGGGAAGTCAACCGTTGGGGAGGGTATCGATACACTCCTTGGGTGTATCGATACGGTTTCCACGGGTTGACTTTGACCAGTTGACCTAGTCAAGGGGTATCGATACGCCCCTTAAGTGTATCGATACCGCCTGCAGATCAAGTTAAAAACTGGACTGTGAAATGTTAGGTTGAGTTCGGATGTTTGTCTCGTGAATGTTGTTCCGCTGTATGACCACATAGGATTAATTACTCATCTAGACAAGATTTAAAATGAAAAAAATAGGGTTGCTAACCGAGGGGGAATCCTTTAGGGGTTTTCACTCGGTTTTCCCCGTGTAGCTCACTCGGACCGGTCATCCAGCCAGACCGGGACAAGGGGGTTACACCGATACAGCCTTCTCGTGTGGACTTGGGGCTGTTGACCAACTCAAGGTGTTTCGATACACCTCAAGGGTGTTTCGAAACGGCCTGCTTAATAACTTAAAAATTGGATGTTTAGCATTTGTTTGGGCTTGGTTGCTTTTATCCCGTATTGTATTCCGCTGTCGTAATCACATAGGATTTAAATGTGCCTTTAGAAAAGATTAAATCAAAAGAAAATTTTAGGGTTGCTAACCGAGGTGGAATCCTTAACGGGTGTCGCATCGGTTTTCTTCGTGTAGCCTACTCGAACCGGTCAGCTGACCAGACCGGGGCGAGGGGGTTATAGTACACATAGCGTATCAGTACGGTATTCCCTCGCGTACCGGTACGCGAATAATATTGTACCGATATGTACGGGTAACAACAAAATTAGGGGTTTCGGATCGGACATTAATTTTACGAATGAATCAAAAAAATTGACTTGCTGAAACTGATTTTGGGGTCTTAGCAAAGGCGTTGGGGTTCTTAATTTTGAATTACATAAGCCAATTAATATAATTTTGGTTAGGGTGATGATTAGGGTTTCAAAAATTATGGATAAATTACCTAATTGCAACAAAGAATTAAGACTGGCGGTGGCTGTCGGCGACGACGACGTTTGGCGGTGGTGCGACGGCAATTGGGTTAAATTCAAAGCAAAAAAAACTAGATTTTTTTATTTGGGATATTTTATATTAATTTAAAATATATTTAAAACTAAAAAATACTTAATTAAATTACACTTTTAATTTTTTTAAAAAATTATAATTATGCATAAAGTACTTTGGATTTAATTTTTTTTATAAATTAACATATCAGTGCTCATCGGTGCTCGTCAATAGTAGTGCTTGTCGTTGCTCAAAGTGCTATAAAATTTTTCTTTTCTCTTTCCACTAAAATCACTCATTAAATTCCAAAATTTTACAAGGATCAAAATCTTGGCCGTAAATTAAAGTATGATATACCCTTACTATCTCACCTAAATTTTGTGGTTAGAAAAGTAAACAATTTTGCGTTAAATATACATTTGTCCATTTTTATTCCATTTTTGAAGATATGCTTGTTGACATAAATAAAATCAAAAGTTAGATTTATATGATAGGGGGGGGGGGGGGGGGGGGGGGGTGAGATTGATCCAAAATTGGTGGTGAGTAGCTGTCAAAAATTGAGTTTCACTTTTAAGAGATAATTAGGAGTAAAAGACGGGAATTTAATATATATATATATATTAATAAAAAACAATGGTTTAAGGGTTAATAAGCTTTTAAATTTTTGTAAAAAAAATTATTAAGCCTCTAAATATATTTTTTACCTAATTAAACCCTCGAACTCATGAAAAAAACTTAATTTGGCCCTTTGACCAACGTTGACCGTTAACTTTGACGTTTTTTTAATTGACATGTGTTACAACAGGATAATGCCACTTATCATTTCAAAGAATTTTTATATTTTAAAAATATATAAAATCAGAAGAAAAAATATATAAATTTATTAAAAAATCCGGAAAATTCTAAAAATTATTTTAAAAATATATATAATATTTTTTTAATTTCAAAATTTATTCAAAAGTAATAAAATAATAATTTTTCAAAAGATTATAATATTTAAAAATTTAAAATTTTTAAACATTATTATATAATTATAAAAAAGTTGAAAAAAATGTTAAACAATAAAATTTATTTTGATTTTTAAAATATAAAATTATAAAAATTATTTTAAAAAATATAAAGCAATAAAAGTTACTTTAAAACCAAAATAAATTTTATTGTTTTATATTTTTTCAATTTATTTTTTATAATTTTATTTTAATATTTTTAATTTTTTAAAATATTTTAATCTTTTGAAAAAATATTTTTTTATTATTTTTAAATAAATTCCAAAATTAAAAAATATATTTTAGAAATTTCCATAATTTTTAAGATTTTTTTCGGATTTTAATATATTTTTTAAATTTTAAATTTTAAAAATTTATAAAAATGACAAGTAGCATTATCATGTTGCGACACATGCCAAAAAAATTCCAAAAAAGAAACTGTAGAACTAAATGTTTTGATATAATAGTTGAAAATGTTTTGGACTAAATTGAAAAGAATTTAAAATTTGCTTTTAGTCAAAACAACTTGAAATTATGTTTAAGGGATTTTAAAAGGTTTTGGAATAATTTAAAATACTTTAAAGTAGCCAAACCAAAGTTTTTCAAGTACTTGTACCGATACAGTATGGTACTGCATCGATACGCCTTAGGGTTTCAGCTACAGTAAAATTTCAGTAGCCAAAACCCGTACCGACACGTCTCGCCTTATGGATACGGTATGTTTTAAATAGCTAACAGCTAGTTCGCGTACAGATACGGTTGTATCGTATACCGATACACCCAACTATCCCTAACAGTCTTTTAAATTGCAGGACCGTACCAATACGCTTGCCACGTGTATCGATACACACTAGCTGAAAGTCTCAATAGCTATTTCTTTATCGGGACCGTATCAATATTGTTTGAGGAGTATCGATACGCTAGGCTGTAGCACTGCATTTATGTTGGGAAATAAAAGCTCCAACGGCTCTAATTTAACCCCAACGATCCTCAACGACTACAAACTCAATTAGGAGTATAAAAGGGACCTCCAAGCATCAAGAGATGGTTAATGCTTCAATTGTCAACAACATTATGATGAGAAATTTATCTTAGAGCTAAATTGTCCATTCTTGTATAGACAACACTTGTGAGCTAAAATTGTAAAATTTACTCAAGTGTTTAGGTTTGGGTGAAAGCTTAAAGAGTGCAAACAAATACCTATTAGAGGGACTTTTTATTTACTTATTTTTATTTCTCTTGTAAAGAGTGTTTACTCAAGTTTTGGTCTAAAAAACTTTGAGTGTGTAAGGGTTTCCTCCTCATCCTAGAAAAGGGGACGAATCAATTAGTGAACTGGTTGTGAAATCCTTAGTGGGAAGCTAAGGTAGTGGATGTATGTGCTTGTTAGAAGGCCAAACCACTATAAATTCATCGTGTCATTAATCTTTTAGCTTCCACACCTCAATCACCCAAAAATCTAACTTCTCCGTCACTTGGCTAACTAAATCGGTTGAAGGAAATCGAGCCTATCAGAAATCATTAAAGTTAATGATCAACGTTGGTCACATGGCCAAATTAAAATTTTTTATTGAGTTTGAGGGCTTAATTGTGTGCAAAAAAAAATTAAGAGCTTAATTGATTTTTTTTTGCAAAAGTTTAAGGGCTTATTGAACCTTTAAGCCAAAAATAATTTATAAATGTATTTTTTATAATTTAAAAAAAATAATAACTTATCATTATATTAATATATTTGTGAAAATTTTTAGTTTTCTTTAATAATATATTTTTAAGAAACCAATGAATGATCTCGGTGGAAAAGGAAAGATTATTCTTTCTAGGAGGTTCCAGTTTATGTTGTTTTTCTTTTGTTGCCCTCCTAGTTCTACAGGGATTTGTTCTGATTAATTTAGATCGACTCGCGTCGCACGCTTGATTTTGGTGGGTGAGTCTCCCAACGAGAATTTTCTTCATACACAAGGCCTCGAACTCGAGACTTGCTTAAACAATATCAAATTGTTTATCACTTGGACTAATCATGTTAGTATCGTTTTGTTTGTAAATTGTGTAAATTTTTATAAAAATTAAAAATTGAACAGATATGGTTAACAATATATCTGATAATAATCTATGTATATGTGGAACAAATTGAAAAATAAATTGCTTGGTACTATAAAAATGCAAATATTGTAGGACCCTGCTAACTGAAAATTTGGTGAGCTCCACATATCCTATTCTGTCATGCTTTCATTTTCAAGTTTCAACCTTTGGAAAAGTTCTTCTTAGAGAAAATAACACAATTAAATTGTCATATTTTTGCCATTGACTTCATTGTCTTTATACACATAAACATATAAGTCAAAAGGCTTGAAAAAAAAAAGGTTTTCATTAAACTTAGGGTAAACTACATAAATGACCACCATACTATTGAAAAAGTCGCGATTTGACCACCTTACTTTTTTTTGAAGCAATTAAACCACCATACTATTAAATTGGGTGCAATGTGACCACCCGCCGTTAGAGGTTAACGGTAGGGTGACGTGGCAGTTAAAAAATTAAGGGTATAATTACACATTTGGTCCTTATTAGTTACACATTCTTTCAATTTAGTCATAATTTTAAACTAATAAAATAAATTAATTAGGTGATGACACGTGTCAACACCTTATTGGAGGAATTTAATTATTTATATTTAATATAATAAATTATTTTCCTCCTCCAATTAGGTGGTGACACATGTCACCACCTATTTAAAGGAGAAAAACAAAATCCCAAACTTGCACTAAGAGAGAATCGAACCTGGGTAAATCTGGGAAAAAAGCAAGGCCTTAACCACTGAACTAAGCACTTGTTTATGTTAAAATTCACCACTTTTATTATATGTCTTATTGTTTGTAACCATTCAAACTCATCTTCTTCCTTGTTGTTCCCTCTGCGTTTAAAACAGAGATTAAAGGGCATCTTCTTCCTCTCACTTTTGTAAGGTGGTCAAATCAAGATTAATCTAATCTGTTCATCCTATCATCTTTAAGAGATGATAAATATCATATATAGAATCGAATTCCAACATTTAAGATCTTCCCGTCGTTCTAATAAACTTTGAAATCATAAAATATTTCGCTAAGCCAACTTCGCAATAAAAAAAAAAAAATGGTGTTCAACTCGGGATTAATTCGATTGGTTCAACTTATCTTCTTTACGAGATAGTATATATTATGTATGGAACTGAATCCCATCACGTGCCTTAACTCTATAGCTTCCATTCATTGCAGTAAGGTAGTGGCAGAACCATATGATGAATGCTAAAATTCAATTTATGAATCCATTGCCTTTATAAGAAATGCAGTCTCCATAGCTGACTCTTTGCATTGAAGATATTTATTTTCCTCTACTATATCTGTCATTAGATTCAGTAGTATGGGGTCATAGCTAGTTTGCTCCCGAACTCGAGCGACCCATTTTACCGCTTCCCATACCCCAAATCTGAAGAAAAAAAAAGTTAAACAGAAAGGCATCAATGCCTACTTCCATTACAAGGGAAAAAGATAACACCAACTAGAAGACGGAATGCAGTATGAATTGTCGATGCCCTTTAATCTCTGTTTTAAACGCAGAGGGAACAACAAGGAAGAAGATGGGTTTGAATGGTTACAAACAATAAGACATATAATATAAGGGGTGAATTTTAACACAAATAAGTGCTTAGTTCAGTGGTTAAGGCCTTGCTTTTATCCCAGACTTACTCAGGTTCGATTCCCTCTTAGTGCAAGTTTGGGATTTTGTTTTTCTCCTCTAAATAGGTGTAACACGTGTCACCACCTGATTGGAGGAGGAAAATAATTTATTATATTAAATATAAATAATTAAATTCCTCCAATAAGGTGTTGACACGTGTCATCACCTAATTAATTTATTTTATTAGTTTAAAATTATGACTAAATTGAAAGAATGTGTAACTAATAAGGACCAAATGTGTAATTATACCCTTAATTTTTTAACTGCCACGTCACCCTACCGTTAACCTCTAACGGCGGGTGGTCACATTGTACCCAATTTAATAGTATGATGGTTTAATTGCTTCAAAAAAAAGTAAGGTGGTCAAATCGCGACTTTTTAAATAGTATGGTGGTCATTTATGTAGTTTACCCTTAAACTTATAGAGTAAGTACAACGGTCTTAAGTGAACATTGAAAATTACAAATATTGGTTTAGATGACAAAAGAAGTTATTGAAATATTCAAATTAAGTAATTAATATAGAACTGTGAATTGAATGGATCGAGTTTATTTTAAGTTGAGTAAATTTTGATTGAGTTAATAATATTAGATCAATTTTAAGCTTAAATCATTTAGAGTTTATGTCCCTTTGAGTTTGAATTTGAATTCTCAAAATAATAATAATTTATTAAATTGATTAGTATAACATGAGTTATGTTATCTTTGTTGACTTAAATATCAAAGCATGTTTTGAAGATTAAATTTTTTAACCTTTATTTGTCTCTTCAAGACGTCAATAGCCCTAATGAACAAATAAAAAGGGGCTAATGTAACCTATCAATGGGGTGGATTGGGTTGATTTTGAGTCAGTTAAATTTGGATGGAATCAATTACAAGTTTTAAAATTGTATGCCATTTCGATTTTAGATAATTTTCAAGCTCGGGATATTTAAAGTTTGGGTTATTTCGAATTCATATCATACGAGTTTGAGTTTAAATTTCTATGATCATGTTATTATGAATTTAGATCACTGAGTTTTGATCACTAAAGTTCAAGTTATTTTTGAATCGTTTTTTGAATAATTAATAATTATGATTACTTTTGATTAAGATTATAAATTTTTTAATAGTCAAATTAAATTAAATCAAATTCGGATTAATCGAGATTTGAATTTAAATAAAGAATCAACCGCTTTAAAGTCATTGCTTAACATAACATGAGTTTGGAGTTAGCAAGCAAAGATAACAGCACAGAAAGTATATGCTTGATAACAACACATAATATATATATATATATATATATATATATATATATATATAATACAAGACTATCAAATTTGTAATTGATATTCAAATTACTTTTGGATCCTCGTTAACTATTATCAGTGGCGGATCCAAAAGAAAATTGAGGGTGGGCACAAATCAAAACACTTTTTAGGATGGGTACAAATCATAAAAATCTCAAAATTTCAGGGTGGGCACAAGTCATAAAATTTAATGACTAATTCATAAAAATTATAAAAATTAAAGCTAAATATGTAAGGTTTGAAAAATTCAGGGTGGGCACAAGCCCACCCAAGGAAATATGTGGATCCACCACTGACTATTATCAATCTTATTACTCTTTTTTTGCTAATTCAATGATCCAAAAAAAGGTATAAAATCATTTAGTTTTACATCGTGTCAATAGATATTTAGACATATAGAATAATTATTTGATACATTAACAATAGAATAAATTTTCATAGCCATACTGATTTTAGGTTTTATTGTTTTAGTTTAGGGTTTAAATTTTAACAGTTTATATTTAAGGTTCATAGTTAGATGTCAAGGTTTGTTGTCAGATTTTAAGATTTAGAGTTAACATCTAAATGCCTAACTTTATTACTCTAAACCCTAAACCCTAAATTTTAACTAAAACATTAAATTCTAAACCTCTAAAACTCTAAATCTTAAGCTAAAATCTTAACCACTAAAATCAACCCGTTTATGAAACTTTTTTTACCATCAATATAATAAATAATAGGCTTAATGCCAAAATAAGTGCCCAAACTATGTTTTTTCTTGGCTTAAGGGTCAAATTGGCCCTCAGCAAAAATAAAAAAAACCAATTAAGCCCTTATGAAAATTTTGCACCCAGTTTAGCCCTCATAATTCAAATTACACCCAATTTGGCCCCTCCGTTAGTTTGACCGCGTTGACTGTAACGGTCTGCTAACGGTCGGAGATAGAAGGATGTTATCGTCTAATTCAGCATGCCATGTATGCGCTGACGTATAAAAAAAACTGACATGAACCGATGACGTGTAAAAAATAAATAAAAAACATTTTAATTAAAAAAATCCTAAAAAGACGAGTTATTTCCTATAAAAGAGAACAAAAGTTATGAAAGAGGGGAAATAACAAGTTAGGGTTCTTAAACGATTTCATCTGGATTTTATCATTCTCTTTTAAGATTGTCACAGCTAGCTTTGATTATTAGTTGGTAAGCTTCGATTAGCAATGGGTAAAAGCAATGAAACGATTTTTTTATTATTCTTAATGTTTTATGTGATTATGTTCATCTTTAATCATATTTTGGTTTGGGTTATTTTGTTCGATTCTTCTTCTTGTTCTTAGGAGATTTTATCTTTATTTAGTTGATAGAAAATGAGTTCATCGTCCTCATCAGTTGTTGCCAGTAAAAACATTCAACATGAAGGTTCTTTCGAGTATAAGGGCGATGTTTTCTATTACTGTGGGGAAAAAAGCCCAATGTGGACCGCATGAAAGATAGAAAATATAGGCAGAAGGTTCTTTGGTTGTCCTAATTTTAAGGTATCTGATTGTGGGTTTTTCAAATGGCATGACGCCGACTAAGTGAAAGAGCTAAAATTTTACTACATGAGATGAAGAAGGAGAATGGTGCAATTAAGATAAAAAATCAAAACTTCAACAGTCGGAGTAATAATGAAGATGAACTAACAAAATTGAAAGCTAAATTAAGAGAGTTGAAGGTTGAAATGAGAACGACAAAGGATCAACTGGGTTTAGCAAGGCAAAATTTGAAGCATTTGAATAGGGAAAAGAATATGTGCTTGATTGGAATGTGTATTGCTTGGATCATATGTATGGTAGGGGTAAGTGGTTTCTTCGAAAACAAGTAATTATGTTAGCGTTAGTTTACTATGATTAATGGTTTTTGATGTAATGGATGAACAACTTGGTTGAAAATCTATATTTGAAGTTGTTAAAAACTCATATGTATGTTACATTTTGAATGATGTTCTAGTTTGCGGAGAATAAAATGTTGCATTTTGAATTTTACAAATTGTATACTGAAACTTTGAAAGTACATGAGACATCAATGTCAAACATCATAAATAATGTAAACTTAAGAAGCTTCAAAATAAGACAAATCGAAAGATATCATAGTCATAAGACATCATTGTCATACTACAATAATAGATAAATTAATATTTTGAAGAAACATTATTGCCAAACATCTTTAATAAAGTAAACTTAACAATGGCTTCAACATGAGAAGCATTATTGACAAAAACAAGTTTAAGCATCCATTTTTTTAAAAATGAAAGTATTATAGTACCATACTTCAAACTAGTGAAACATGGTCACTAAATTTAGCTTGATTGTGTGCTTAATGTTTGACTTTTTAGAGGCCTCCCTCTCTTCTTCCTATGTGTCTCAACATTTTCTTGGAGTTGTCTTGTAGTGACAGTAGTATTTTCCTTTCAACTCAACTATTTGTCTTTCGAATGATATTGCAATTTAGACTGAATAGTCTCACCAATTCTCCTTTTGCTAACTTTTGTGACAACACGTTCAGTTGATGTACTAGATTACAAGTATTAACATTGTAAAAAATCAATCAATGCAAGTCAATACAATCAAGGAATAAACAATAATTGGTTTAAATTTTAACTAGACTCACATTCCAAATTTGATCTCCAGTTTTCAGGTAAGTGTACAAACCAATTCCAACCTAAGCTCTTTTCTTGTATGATTTCTTAGTGATTTTGGCTGCGTAGTTGGTAGAACTGTTGAAGCTGATACAACGTTCTGATTTGTACTCTAAAAACATAAAATGCTTATACTAGTTTCAACATAATTCATATTGGTTTAAAATCAGAATTCACATGCATTTATAAGTTTACCTAAGACATGATTTTCAAAGTGGGGGTTAAATTCTGGTTTGACACATGAGATACTATTGATGGACCCGTTGAAGCTGATGCAACATTTTGATTTGTACCCTTAAAACAAAAAGGTGCAAAAGTTATTTTTTGAAATTTAAATTTGTATTTTCAAAAAAATTCCAAAAGTAAGTTTACCCGAGACATTTTTATTGGACAACTTAGCTTGTTATGACCTGGTTGACGACACTTGGTACAATGCCTTTGTTTGACAACATTGGTTTGCCCTTTCTTTAGTTCATCCTTGTAACGCCCCGAGTTTAGGGCCAGGAGATATCATATTAGTTAAACCGGGACGGGTTAAATTAATTTGAAGAAAAACTATTTTTAACACACCAAAAAGTGTTTTAAAGGAAAAAAGGGCAAAAAGGGAACTTTTAGTAAAAAGGAATAAAAAGGTTTTTTTTTATATTCAAAACAAAAAAACCATCATCTTCTTAAAATTCCCTTTTTACATTCTAAAACCTCCCCAAACCCTATTCACTATTCCATTAGATTCAATACCTCAAATCAAGTGATTTCTTCAAGGTAAATGGTTCCTTAACTTATTATCTTCCTTGAGTCCTAAATGCTAAGATTTTTACAAAACTCATGGATTAAACATATTTTGATTTTTGAAGTTTGGTTTGAAATGAAAGGAAATTTATGGGTTTTCATTTGGGTTGGTTATGGCTGAGTTTGAGGGTGTTTCTAACTTTGTTTTATCACTAAAATAACATGAAAAGGATGGGTTTTTAATGGAAACCCGAAATGGGTATTGTGGGTGATTTTAGGAGTTGGAAATCTTGAGTTTTTGGGTGAGTTTTGAGTCTGAATGGAAGCTGGAGGTTTGGTAGCTTTGGATTGATGTTTAGGGATGTTAAAAGGGTAGATTTTTATGGTAAATTCGTTGGTTGTGGTTGCATGTAGTTTGGGATTGAAATTGTTATGTTTCGGGTGAAGTTTGGGCTTGAATCGATGTGTATTGTTGCAAGGTTGTTGAGTTTCGGGTTTTTGATGTGTTTATGAGTGTATTAGTGTTCTAATGTTTGATTTTGGGTTGCTCAAAACAAAGGAATTGGATTCGGGATTTGAGGATGGAAATCCGGGTAGTTCGGAGGCTTGATTTGGCATCTTGGACATCGATTGTGTGTTGGCTGGTGAGTGGATCGATTTTAAAAGCCTTAACGTGGTTAAGGGAATGTTTTGGGAGTTTGGATTGAGCTTGAAAGGTCAATCCAAGCTCAAGAGTAAGTTTTAAAGGTTTTATGCAATTAAAATGTGTTTTACGATTCTTGAATGCAAGTTGAGCATGCTATGCTGATATGTGTTGAATTGCATTGTTATGCATGTTGAGATGTGGGACTCTTGTTTATACTTGCATTGTGAGTACATGATTTGCATTGAAGTTTAGACTTGGTTAGTGGTTCAAGCATCGGTAATGCTTGTGGTTGTGAATGAGTATATTGACACGTGTTTAGTTGTTACCGGATATAATTGTTCGATCAATAGGATTAGAGTGCACTCGAGGTAAAATTCGCACGTGGCCTTAGTGATGTTGGATTCCACTAAGGAGTACGGTGATGTGAGATTCCACCGGAAATTATGTTATTACTAGACGGGTGAGTACGGTGATGTGAGATTCCACCGGAAGTGTCTAGTGGGTTTGAGAAACTATCCGCATATCCGAGTAAAAACGTTGAATGTCAATATACCCATGAATGCTTTAATTCTCATGTTAAGCATGTTGTTGATTTCCCTCTAATATCCCTATGTTTATGCATTGTTGTTTACTTTGTTTGCGTTATGAGAATGAGCATGTGGTAAGCCTATGGCTTGTGGTTGTATTCGGTAAATGCACGTGAAGGTAAAATGCATGTGGTTATGTGTTCAAGCATGTGGAAATGATTTGAAAATGGTTTTGGTTTTTAAGCAAACTGTTGTTTTAAAACTGCATTGTTGTAGCTACCGTTTTGAGCACCGCTTACTAAGCTTAAACGCTTACGCTCTCTTTTCCAACAATGCATGCCCTTAGACCTTCGGAGCAGCTTGGGGAACAAGAGAGAATCCAAGGGAGTTTGGTTTGCTCAAGTGTGTTTTAGACTTCAATAACTAGTATAAAGCAATGGGATATGACCTTTATGTTTGAAGTATTGTTGGCATGTCCTTTTTGCTTAGACAATTTTGCTTAAATGTTTTGGGTTTGTATTGCTTTATGCCATGATGATTTATGATTATGTTTAGTTTTGGCCTTGTTGGTGAATGCTATATATGCATGTTTCCTCTAAGAACCTTATCTTGTTAGATGCTACTTCGTTGAGTGTTTAAATTGCTTCGTATGCTTATCCATGGATGCCTTGTGTTGTATTTGAGTTTGTATGTTGCTTAAATGGTCATTAAATGCCTTTAGTGTCGAGTCCTTATGCTTTTATCAGCTAAAACAAGTCTTGCAGTGCAGGGCGTATCGATACGCTCAAGGGCAGTATCGATACGGTCCCTTGCTTGGGGCCTTGTTTTGGGCAAGGCGTACCAGTAAGCGGGGGCGTATCGATACGCAAAATGCTTTCTGGAAATCTGAGAAATGTACGAGATTTTGGCGTATCGGTATGGGTCCTGAGGGTATCGGTACGGTCTTTGTAGTTTGACCATGAGAAAGTTGACCGTTGAGAGCTTATTGATACAATTTTCTAGCGTATCAATACAGTCTCCCTAGGTTGACTTTTGGGTATTGACCAAGTCTAGGTGTATCGATACGATCCTCTAGCATACCGATACGACCTGTTATAAAAGCTAAAAATGGAGTCTTAATTGTCTGTTTTGCATGTTTTGTATCCATGTGTGTTTTCCGTTGCGTGTCCTCTCACATAGGATATAATTAATGCATCTAGACAAGAAAACTTAAAAGAAATTATCTAGGGTTGCTAATCGGAGTGAAACCTTAACGGGTTTCACTTCGGTTTTCCCTGTGTAACCCATTAGATGCGGTCTGACAGCTAGGTCGGGTCGAGGGGGTTACAATCCTTATCTTTCTTTCTTTCTTTTAGGCCTGTCTGGTAGTGTTCTAATTTAAGGAGGTTGAATAGGATCAGAAGTTTTAGGCCAAATTTTTTCTCTAACAAGCTGGAATACATGATGTAAGCTGCTAGGTACTTCTCTTTAGTGTACCAATTGAAATCATAATCTTCGAGTCTCTTGTTGTGTAACCCCCTCGTCCCGGTCCGGACGTTTGACCGGTCCGAGTAGGTTACACAGGGAAAACCGATATGAAACCCGTTAAGGTCCCACCTCGGTTAGCAACCCTAGAAAATTTCTTTTATTTAAATCTCGTCTAAATGCATTAATAAGTCCTATGTGAAACACGATAGCGGAAACAAAAGCAATATAACAACGACCATCCAAAACAACACATTAAAACAACCCATTTTCCCTTTTTAAGCAGGCCGTATCGATACACCTACAGAGGGTATCAATACGCCTTGACCAAGTCAACTGCCTCCAGTCAAACCAGGAAGACCGTATCGATACAGCCCTTGGGCGTATCAATACGCCCTCCTCAGTCACCATCTCGCAGTCAACGATATTAGACCGTACCGATACCCTTATAGCCCGTATCGATACGCCAAAAACTCGTTAAAAACTCAGAATTCCAGAAAAGATTTGGCGTATCGATACACTCATGCCTATCGATACGATAGGCCAAATTTGAGTCCCAAAGTGTAGGACCGTATCGATACGGCCCTCAGGCGTATCGATATGCCCTGCACTGCAATACCCAAATTTGCAGCAAAAAGACTTAAGACTCGACTCTAGATGCGATTTACGACTCCCCTAGCCACAACCAACATACATACAACCTTCAACAACCGGGACGTCAACATACATGACATTCAAAACGAACAAGAATCATACATCTAAAGGATTCATACATTTACCATAAAAAGGACATACTTAGAACTTAAAGGTTCATGCCTTAGAAACAAAACATATAGGCATTCAACACATGCAACATAAACAAGGTTTACAATTCAAACAAAGCATCCAAAAGCCAAACCAACATCAACATACATCAAGCTCAAACCAACTACACCTATCCCATTGCTTGACTATTACAATCTTTCAATTTAAAGTTCATACTTGAGCTAACCAAAATCGACACTTAGAGGCCCTTCCTCTCCCTTGCCACCCACAAGCTACTGATTTGCATTGTCGAACAAAATGAGCGTAAGCATAAAAGCTTAGTGAGGGTAAGCTCGTAAAACAAACCTCGACAATGTGGGGTCCATGCACGAGCAACTACCAAGATGGGATGCATGATCTTACCTCCGATCCACAAGAGCCAAAATATACATGATGCATGAACATATAATCAACTCTATGCCATGATCAACAACTCATAAATCTAACACACGAAGATACATATAGCAATGTATTAACAACAACATATATCAATCCATATTGGAATCACATTTCATATCATATTGGCACCTAGCTATGACTCGAATACGCGGATTACATTCAACAACAACATTACCTCGGTGGGATTACACTCATCACCGGACCTTGCATGAATGGGATTCCACTCATCATCACATGCCCTACGGATGGGATTCCACTCATCATCACGTATAATATAAACATTTCCGGTGGAATATTACATCACCGTACTCCTCCTTGATGGCTTAACGCCACCAAGGCCACGCACGAATTTGACTCTCGTGTGCACACTAAACATCATAATGATCGATCATTGTACCCAAGCATACTAGTGCCAATATTAAACACAATCCATAACCTTTCACAACATCATTTCATATCAACTTCCGTGCTTAGCACGTACTCACCATGATCACTATTATGCACAATTCACAATCCAAACCACATGCATAACAATGCATCAAACCATGCCTCAACAACATGTATAACACAATATACATAACTACCATAAATGCAAAATAAACAAGAGGCATAACCAAGCAATTAGGAGTTCAACCAAAAGTTTCCTAAGCTAAGCTTGAGATTAGGCTATCACTCTAATCTCAACTCTAGGTGGGTTTACCAAGCCCAACCTAGGTCCACATGCTTGAACCAATATTTAAAAACCATTTAAAAACAGTAACCACTCACCAACCACTCCATTTAGCACAAGCCGACTAGCCTACCAAGCATCCAAGTTTCCAGATTCGAGCCTGAAGCTTCTCCATTGTCTTCTCTTGCTTCTAACCATTCAAAAACAATAAATTAGCTCCACAATCAGCCACAAACCCAAGGTTTACCACCAACACACAAATCCATTACAATTCTCACAATTCAAAGTCAAGTTCATTCTTCAAATTCTCATTTTCGTAATTCCACAAAGACCCATAAAAAATCAGCAATGTAGTCATCCAAAGCACTCCTAAACATGTTCAAAACACTACCCCAAACATAGTATAACCATCAGCCCCCAATTTCCAACATCAAACATACCCAAAATCAACCTTAAAACCCTTCCAAGAACCCCTAAAAACCCAAATCCGAAAATTCATACAAAACTCTTTAAAATTTACATATATTGGACCTCTTGGTTAGTAAACAACCCACACATCAATAACAAATCAAAATCTTTAGCTAGAGACCATAAAGGTAGCATCTTTAATCAAAATCTTTAAAACTTCAAATTTCAAAAACATGAACAATATTGAAAACTAGAGGTATCATCTTGTAGAGGGAAAGGAGGACAAGTCAAAAACGAGATTCCCTTGCAAAAATCACCAACAAAAATCAAAGGTGATGATGAAATAGTGATTTGAAGGGGAAAGGGCATTTTGACGTGAAAAGAAGAAATGAAGAAGATGAAGATGAAATAAAAGTTGTCTTTTAATATAAAAGAGTGGTTTTAATTTGAAAGTTCGCATATTTATAATCTTGCCATTAATGAGATGGCAATCTCATTTATTCTAAAATCCATGGGATTTGATTTCCAAAATAATTTTAGTCCAACATAAATGTTTTCTTCGAATATATGAAGCCCAAAATAATATTTTATTATTTTAAATTTTAAAACCGAAACTGGACCATTATTTTAATATTATTTTCATCCGACCCCCAAACCTGGGTGTTACATGTTGTCTTGGTACATGAAACAAATAGCATGGAAATCAGGAATGTCATTAAGTTCCCATGTCGTGCATGTGCATTTTAATTGCTTCATATCAACTATATGTTGGTCTTCTCCATGCTGAACCTCGTAACTTTCATTACCATTCCACACTAGTCTACAATGTGTACTTTATTTCATATTGTGCTCCAATTTTTTAAAGCCTTCGAATTAATGTTTGTCCTCCATTTTGATGCTCGCGTTCTCTTAACATGCAACCTACTCATCACCATAACTTTAATTTTTTTCTAAAAGACTGATGATTGACTTGCATCTAGCATCTAGTATCCAAGCATTGAATGCCTCAGCCATATTATTATCTACAGCATCACATGTTGATGTTGTAGAAAAATAGGTCTTAGTCCAATGCTAAATAAGATTATGTAACAGATTCTCAATTGAAGTAGACCCCATTTTTTCAAGCTTCTAAAGGTTTTCATCAAAGTCATCAATGTAAGTTGACCTTAGCATACAAATATTGTTAGAAAAAAAATTATACGACATATTTCACTTACTAAACATTGAACATTACAATAAAAGAAGGGTTTGATGTTACCTGACACAATTTCAAAAATATATTTTTCTATTCATACTTTTTCATTTTTTTCTGCCAATTGGCATACAAGTGTCTTGCACGCATTCTATATCCAGTGCCTAGATAATCTTCTAGCAATACCTTCACTAATTCCTACACCATGAAAGATATAAAGTATTTTAGACAGACGCATAAAAAATCAAACAAATATTTTTGACAAACACATGCACACTTTTTGTTAATTTGACGTAAGTGTAATGCCTTCACTAGTTAGACGGTCTAGATCAGTGAAACGTCTTTTTAGAAATCATCTCTATGAAGATACACATTTCAATCCAACTATAGCCATACTATGGAAACATTTGGTTGTTGACATCTCTACCAACAACAACTAGTAACTCTTATTTTTGTGCAGTCTTTAGCCAACATCCATCCACTCCAATAAATAGTCTACAACCATCTTTTCAGCCTTGCTTAAGGGCTTGAAAACACACATAAATTCTGAAGAATACGGCTTGTCCAACATCATTTCTATGAACTTGTATGCTTACAGTAGTTTCAGGATTGCTTTTGATCAATTCGACAGCATACCCCCAAAGACTAGCACATTCCTCTATATATGATTCTCGAAATTCCTTAAAATCTTATTTTCTAGCTCTCTAACACATATTAAAGATGGCATAAATTCCTAACTCTCTTTTGCACATCTTTATCAATGTCTTCACTTTCATCTTTGGATCAGCTAACATTCTATCCTTAAACTCTTTCTGGTTGTACGTGGAAGAAATTAATTTGTTCTTGTTAGTCCTATAGCACTTGGGCACCGAATTGTAAGTTAACATCTAAGTTTCTTGTCAATGCTTGCAAACAGTGTCAAAGAACAACCTTTCATATAATAAAATCTACTTCTATTTGGTTCATTCTTCACAATGTTTAATTGTACCCCTTTTGCAAAAGCATACTTTCTCGTTGAATCTTTGAACTATTTATTATCATCAAACCTTAAACCTAATTTCCACACAAGAATAACACAGTTGGGATCACACCTTGGAAGACGAGATTGTCTTACTCTGGGTGCTTCATCATCTGACTGCTCACTATCTTCATATTCTTCAGGATCAAAAGATGAAATGTAAACACTTTCGAAACCTTCCAGTTTTCCATCTCTGTCACCAGATCTATCATCTTCATCTACATTATCTGGTTTGTAACCCCCTCGTCCCGGTCTGGCCGGATGACCGGTCCGAGTGAGCTACACGGGGAAAACCGAGTGAAAACTCCCTAAGGAACTCTCCCTCGGTTAGCAACCCTATTTTTTTTTCATTTTAATCTTGTCTAAATGAGATTTACATCCTAAGTGAACATACAGCGGAACAATATTTACGAATCAATCAATCGAACCCAAACTAACACTTAAAAGCCCATTTTTAAAGTTAAACTGCAGGCGGTATCGATACCCTTAAGAGGGGTATCGATACCCCTGTGACTAGGTCAACAAGGTTTGGTCAACCTGAGGAGACAGTATCGATACCCCAAATGAGGGTATCGATACCCTCCCCTAAAGTTGACTTCCCCCGGTCAAAGCCAAGACAACGGTATCGATACCCTTGAGATGAGTATCGATACCGAAATCGACAGTAGCTCCAGTGGCCAAAAAGGTATCGATACTCCCCCTCGAGTATCGATACACGAGGCCTGAAACCACAGGGTAGTATCGATACCAGATCAACGGTATCGATACCCCAGCTACGAAACTGCAGGTTTGAGCTGATTTAGAGCACAAGGAGGCCCCTAAATCCCTCTAACCCTTCAACCAACACACTATCATCAATCCCTAAGGCAAGCCGACCATAAAGCATGCATATTTAAGCCAAGGGAGTCAATCAAACATGGATTTAAGCAATCATACATAGCATTCAATTCAATGAGCAATATAGGCATTAATAAGCATACTTGAAGGCTCAAATGGTCTTAAAAGCACAAGTCAAACACAAGAGGTTTGCATCCATACATAAGGCAACCTAAACACCCTAAAGCATGTCATCATACACACCAACAATCATCAAGGTATTACATGCATACAATCCATAATCAAACCAAAAACAACATCAATCATATGAGTCACACATGCTCATACAAAGACTCTTGCCACATTGCTAGCTTTACAAAATCGGTAACCATACTTGAGCTACAAACTTGGAAGCCCTTCTTGCCTTGCCTCGAGCTAACACCACGCTAATGATCTGCATTGTTGAACATTGAGAGCGTAAGCTATAAGCTTAGTGAGGGTGCTCTAAAACGAAAACAACAACAATGCAGGGTTCAAGCATGCAATCCTAATCTCATACATATCAAGCATTGCATAAAAAACCAGTAGACCTAGCTAGTCTTTCAAGTGGCATATATGGTCTCTCAATCCTAGCAAAACTACACATCAATATCAATTATCATGTACAAAACCATATATCAAAACCACATATCACCATCATATATCACATTACATAAACAAGTTTAATTGGCCACTTTAATTACCCCGATTGTGCGGATATAAACCTTGACAACACTTTACCTCGGTGGGATTCCACTCATCACCGGACCTTGCATGTGCGGAATTCCACTCATCGCCACATGCCCTACGGATGGGATTCCACTCATCATCCCGTAGAAATATAATAAGCTTCCGGTGGAATGCTACATCACCGTACTCCTCCTTGATGACTTAACGCCATCAAGGCCACGTACGTTTTGACTCAATTTGTGTGCACACTATCCTAATGATCGATCATTTACAACCGGTAATTATTTAGTGCCAATTATTATAACCACAACATGTATCACCAACCACATATCATCAACACATTCATGCTCAACACATATGTCCACATCATGATATACACATATACATGCACCATCTAATCACAAGCATTTGAGCATAGCCATCAAGCACATAGCATTCAAGGAAATTAGGCTAAGTTAACTACTTGGATTAAAAGGAAGTGGCCTACCAAGCACACTTGCACACACACACACCACTCATGCTCGAACCAACTTTAAAACAAGTTTGAAACCACTCACCGTCCTTCCTTAGCAAATCGAACAATCCTCCTACGCACCCGGATTCGGTCCCAAAGCTCCTTCAACGTTTCCCCTTGCTTCTAGCCAAGCAAAACACACTTATTACACCACAAATCAATGCTAAAGCTCAACTATCAATTCACTTCACAACATAAGCCAAATTTCACAAATTCCCCAAATCACAAAATCTCCCAAAACTCAATTTTCGTGCTTCCCAAATCCCTTGCTGAAAAACCCACTTCCAAACACCCAAATGGCTTCCAAAGCATCCCAAAACACTCTCATACCATAGGTAAACCAACAGCCCACCAATTTTAACACAAAACCCACCAAAAACTCAAGTTTTACAACCTTAAATCTAGCCCTAAGACATCTCTACGAATTTCTATCAAAATTCAACCAAATTTAAGTATATGGTGTATTTCATCATGCTTAAACAAACCCCCAACATAATTTAACAAAACAAATTAAAAAGCCCCATCAAAATCCCCAAATTTCACATGAACCCTAATTTTCAAAACCCACAATTTTTGAAATTCAAGACCATGGTTAGATAGGGATTGAAGAGGAGAGTTAGAAAACATAATTACCTTTGAAAAACGTCTTGGATTGAGGAAGAAAATGAATGGAATAGGGTTTGTAGTGTTGGGAGAGTTTGAAAAGAGAAGATGGGGTTTTAACATGAAAAGGAGATAGGAAAGAGGGAAGACAATTTTTTTGTTAAAGTAGTCTAGCTTTTTAAAAGTTTTTGGTAAAATTGCAACATTGGTCCCTCCCCTTTCGATTGAAGCTTAATTAGGTCACTACTTGAAGTTGAATTATTTTAATTAAATTTAATTTGACTCGAATTATAACTCGGTTAACTCCTAGGCCCAAAACACGGGTGTTACAACTCTCTCCCACTTAAGGAATTTCGTCCCCGAAATTACCTGACTGAAAGAGATATGGAAACTGCTTTTCCATATCCTCCTTCCTCTCCCAAGTGGCCTCGTCCACACCTCTACGTTGCCACCTCACCTTCACTAACTCAATTGATCTACCCCTCAACACTTTACTGTCTGAAGCTAAGATCTCCACTGGCTCTTCTTCATAAGTTAAATCCGGATTCAATTCAATTTCTTCTACGGGCATAACATGTGATGGATCGGACCTATACTTACGAAGCATGGATACATGGAACATATCGTGTATCTTCTCAAGCTCGGATGGCAAACGCAACTGATAAGCAACCGGACCAACCCTCTTCACAATCTCATACGGTCCTATGTACCTCGGACTCAATTTCCCTTTTCTGCCAAATCTCATCACCTTTTTCCACGGAGACACCTTCAAGAATACCTTCTCGCCCACTGAGAACTCAACTTCCTTCCTCTTCAAATCGGCATAGGACTTCTGCCTATCCGAAGCAGCCTTCAAGCGATCACAAATCAATTTTACCTTGTCGGTTGTCCCCTTGAGCAAATCCGGCATAGGCAACAGTTTCTGTCCTACCTCGGCCCAACACACTGGAGTTCTACACTTTCGACCATACAAGGCCTCATACGGAGCCATCTGAATGCTCGACTGAAAACTGTTGTTGTACGCAAACTCTACTAGAGGCAGATGCTTCTCCCAAGTACCCTGAAAGTCAATGATACAACATCGCAACATATCCTCTAAGATCTGAATAACCCTCTCTGACTGACCATCTGACTGAGGATGATAAGAAGTGCTGAAGTTCAAACGGGTACCCAAAGCTGTATGCAGACACTCCCAAAATCTCGAAGTAAACCGCGGATCTCTATCTGACACAATGGACTTCGGCACACCATGTAGCCTCACAATCTCACCAATGTACAAATCGGCCAATCTATCTAAGGTGTAAGTAGTGTTGACTGCCAAGAAGTGAGCACACTTCGTAAAACGATCTACTATCACCCAAACTGAGTTCTTCTTCGTAGGAGTCAAAGGCAAACCCGAAACAAAATCCATGGTGATGTTCTCCCATTTCCATTCCGGAATTCTCAACGGCTGTAACAAACCTGAGGGAACCTGATGTTCCGCCTTCACTCTCTGACACACTAGGCACTTACTCACAAAGTCGGCTACATCTCTCTTCAAGCCAACCCAAAAGTACTCATTCTTCAAATCACGGTACATCTTCGTACTTCCTGGATGCATAGCAAACGGACTACTGTGGGCTTCAGTCAAGATCGTACGTCTCAAACCACTGTCTTCAGGCACAACTATTCTGTCCTTGAAACATAAGACCCCATCGGAACTGAAACTGTAGTCTGAAGATCTACCTTCGGCTATATCTTGCACGTGAGGTGCCAAAGATCTATCTAAGAGTTGTTTCTCTCGAATCATCTGACCTAGAGTAGGTCTAACCTGAAGCTCGGCTATTAAGCCACCATCCTCGGATAAACTCAATCTAGCAAACATGGCTCTCAAGTCCACGGCCACCTTCCTACTCAATGCATCGGCCACTACATTGGCCTTACCCGGATGGTACTCAATGGTAAGATCATAGTCCTTTAGCAACTCTAGCCATCTACGCTGTCTGAGATTCAAATCTCGCTGAGTCATAATGTACTTCAAACTCTTGTGGTCGGTGTATACTGTGCATTTCTCACCATACAAATAGTGCCTCCAAATCTTCAGAGCAAACACAACTGCAGCTAACTCTATGTCATGGGTCGGATAGTTGCGCTCATGGGTCTTCAACTGTCTTGAGGCATAAGCCACCACTCTTCGGTCTTGCATCAGAACACATCCTAACCCTACATACGAGGCATCACTATAAATCACATAGTCCTTCCCGGACTCAGGCTGAATCAAGATCGGAGCTTGGGTCAAAGCTTCTTTCAATTTCTCAAAGGCTCTCTGTCTTGCATCTGTCCACTCAAACTGAACACTCTTCTGAAGTAACTGTGTCAATGGAGCGGCTAACTTAGAGAAACCTTCCACAAATCTTTTATAGTATCCAGCTAAGCCTAGGAAGCTACGTACTTCTGTCACTGACTTCGGTTGCTTCCACTCAACAATGGCTTCAATCTTCTTCGGATCAACTCTAATGCCTTCAGCTGACACTACATGTCCTAAGAAGACTACCTCTCGTATCCAGAATTCACACTTGCTGAGCTTCGCATACAACTGATGATCTAGCAAAGTCTTCAAAACAAGTCTCAAATGTCGGTCATGGTCTTCTTCAGTTCGCGAGTACACCAAGATGTCATCAATAAATACAACTACAAACTGATCTAGATACTGATGAAAAATCCTATTCATCATGTCCATGAAAGCTGCCGGTGCATTAGTCAACCCAAAAGGCATGACTAAAAACTCATAGTGTCCATACCTAGTCCTAAAGGCCGTCTTCGGTACATCAACCTCTCTAACCTTTAGCTGGTAGTAACCTGATCTCAAATCAATCTTCGAAAAGACAGACGCCCCTCTCAACTGATCAAACAAGTCATCAATTCTAGGCAACGGATATTTGTTCTTCACTGTCAACTGATTTAACTGTCTGTAATCTATGCACATTCTCATACTCCCATCTTTCTTTTTCACAAACAATACTGGTGCACCCCAAGGTGAAGAACTAGGCCTAATAAAACCTCTATCTGTCAATTCTTGCAACTGAGTCTTCAACTCTTTCAATTCTTTCGGTGCCATACGATACGGAGCAATCGAAACAGGAGCTGAATCAGAATAAGTCTCAATGCTGAACTCTACCTCTCTGTCCGGTGGTAACCCTGGCAATTCTTCCGGAAACACACTAGGAAAATCACATACTGTCCGGATGTCCTGAGGTCTAACCTCACTCATGTTAGGGTTCATCACATACGCTAAGTATGCTTCACACCCCAACTCCACTAACCTCTTAGCCTCTAACACTGAAACCACATTGGATAAGAATTTCACATTCTCACCCACCACAACAATCTCATAATCATCTGTGAGCTTCAAAGAAATCCGTTTAGTTTCAAAGTCTATCCTAGCTCTATGCTCCGTGAGCCAGTCCATACCCAGAATTACATCAAAACCATAGAAGGGAAGTTCCATCATATCCACCGGAAACACATGTCCCTGAACCATCAACGGACACCTTCGGTACATCTTCCTAACCACTACCGTGCCCCCAAAAGAACTAGTAACACTAACTCCTACCTCTAACAACTCACAAGGCAAATTCAAAGACTGTGCATGCTCACTCAATATGTAGGAATGTGTAGACCCAGAGTCAATCAAAGAAAGCAAACCCAAAGACTGTATCGAGAAGTTACCTGCGATCACATCGGTGTCATGCTGCTCCCCGCGCTGAGCGTAAACCCTAGCCTGTCCTCCGCCCTCCGGCTGGACTGCAACAACATGAGCTAAATTCCTCTGACCATCGTTCCTCGGCTGGAAATTACCTCTACCACGCCCGCGGCCTCTCTGAAAATCATTAGCTCTAGCAGGAGCCTGAGCTGGTGCCTGTCCCACCTGATGTAGACAGTCACGCCTAATGTGGTCTCTAGCACCACAACTCCAACAGGAATGGTAATTTCCCCAACACTCACCGGTGTGGTTCCTCCCGCAAGTAGCACATGTGGGCAACTTCCCACCAGCTCTCTGACCCTGATGGCCCCTACCGTGGTTACCGCTACCACGCCTATGATCGAACTGATGCCGGTTGTCCCGATGCCTCTTGGCATCTCCTCTATCAAAGTTGCTGGACCTCTTACCTGAACTAGATCCACCTGACCGCCTGGTCAAACTCAAACTGTGCTCCAAGTCCTTGGCCCTCGCGACCAAGACATCAAAATCAAAGTAATAAGAAGCTAGAGTATAAGTCTTGATCTCCTCATTCAGCCCATATCGGAAGCGGTTACAACGCTCCACCTCAGTAGGTACAAGTTCAGGTGCATACTGACTCAGTCTGACGAATCGGATCTCATAATCAGTCACGGACATACTCCCCTGAAGCAATGCCATAAACTCTCTCTTCCTCTCATCGAGGTATCGCGGACCCAAATACTTCTTCCGGAAAGCTGTCTCAAAGAACCCCCAAGTGATCTCGATCTCATCCATCCCCGAAGTAACGGTGACCCACCAGGTGTAGGCATCACCCTGAAGCAAGGACTCAACACAACCCAACTTACGATCACCAGTACACCCCATCTGAGCAAGGATGCGGACGGTCTTCTCAAACCACAACTCTGACCTCTCCGGTGTAGCACCTCTAAACTCTTCGGCCCCAAGGCCCCGAAGTCTCTCTAATGGCAATCCAGTGCCCTCACCCTGATGATGAGCTGCCTGACCTCCAGCTACTGCAGCCTGGAATGCCCCGGCTATTGCCTGAACCAACGGGGCTAAGTCAATTCCGGCCGGTCCTTGGCCACCTTGGCCTCCTTGTGGTCCCATTCCTCCGGGCCCGGCCTCGCCTCCCACTCCCGGTGGAGGAGGTGGTGGTGGTGGAGGTGGTGGAGGAGCTCCAACTCCAACCACTGGCTCTCCCACTTGAGCCTCAACTCTCACAACTTGCTCAACTCTCGGAGCCTCTGCCCGTGGTTCCGGTCGAACCATCCTAGGCCTCCCACGTGGTCTCATGGTTCAACTAGCAAGGTATAAACTACAACAAGAAACAATAGGATTACGTTAGCCAAAGCAAGGGTCCAATAGTGCTCAAGTATTCCTCTTTCAAAAATCCTTTTTAAATTAAGTAGTAGTAGCAATGGGCACACACTCACACGAGACACGACCATTCATGCATTCAAAACATCATACAATCAATAAAGCATCAAGGATTCATGGCAAATCATGCATCGAACAACACAAGCATTTAACACATTAATCTTACCTCACTTACCTGCCCGAGGTCTCGGTAACCTCAGGCTCTGATACCAACAAATGTAGCCCCCTCGTCCCGGTCTGGCCGGATGACCGGTCCGAGTGAGCTACACGGGCAAAACCGAGTGAAAACTCCCTAAGGAACTCTCCCTCGGTTAGCAACCCTATTTTTTTTTCATTTTAATCTTGTCTAAATGAGATTTACATCCTAAGTGAACATACAGCGGAACAATATTTACGAATCAATCAATCGAACCCAAACTAACACTTAAAAGCCCATTTTTAAAGTTAAACTGCAGGCGGTATCGATACCCTTAAGAGGGGTATCGATACCCCTGTGACTAGGTCAACAAGGTTTGGTCAACCTGAGGAGACAGTATCGATACCCCAAATGAGGGTATCGATACCCTCCCCTAAAGTTGACTTCCCCCGGTCAAAGCCAAGACAACGGTATCGATACCCTTGAGATGAGTATCGATACCGAAATCGACAGTAGCTCCAGTGGCCAAAAAGGTATCGATACTCCCCCTCGAGTATCGATACACGAGGCCTGAAACCACAGGGTAGTATCGATACCAGATCAACGGTATCGATACCCCAGCTACGAAACTGCAGGTTTGAGCTGATTTAGAGCACAAGGAGGCCCCTAAATCCCTCTAACCCTTCAACCAACACACTATCATCAATCCCTAAGGCAAGCCGACCATAAAGCATGCATATTTAAGCCAAGGGAGTCAATCAAACATGGATTTAAGCAATCATACATAGCATTCAATTCAATGAGCAATATAGGCATTAATAAGCATACTTGAAGGCTCAAATGGTCTTAAAAGCACAAGTCAAACACAAGAGGTTTGCATCCATACATAAGGCAACCTAAACACCCTAAAGCATGTCATCATACACACCAACAATCATCAAGGTATTACATGCATACAATCCATAATCAAACCAAAAACAACATCAATCATATGAGTCACACATGCTCATACAAAGACTCTTGCCACATTGCTAGCTATTACAAAATCGGTAACCATACTTGAGCTACAAACTTGGAAGCCCTTCTTGCCTTGCCTCGAGCTAACACCACGCTAATGATCTGCATTGTTGAACATTGAGAGCGTAAGCTATAAGCTTAGTGAGGGTGCTCTAAAACGAAAACAACAACAATGCAGGGTTCAAGCATGCAATCCTAATCTCATACATATCAAGCATTGCATAAAAAACAAGTAGACCTAGCTAGTCTTTCAAGTGGCATATATGGTCTCTCAATCCTAGCAAAACTACACATCAATATCAATTATCATGTACAAAACCATATATCAAAACCACATATCACCATCATATATCACATTACATAAACAAGTTTAATTGGCCACTTTAATTACCCCGATTGTGCGGATATAAACCTTGACAACACTTTACCTCGGTGGGATTCCACTCATCACCGGACCTTGCATGTGCGGGATTCCACTCATCACCACATGCCCTACGGATGGGATTCCACTCATCATCCCGTAGAAATATAATAAGCTTCCGGTGGAATGCTACATCACCGTACTCCTCCTTGATGACTTAACGCCATCAAGGCCACGTACGTTTTGACTCAATTTGTGTGCACACTATCCTAATGATCGATCATTTACAACCGGTAATTATTTAGTGCCAATTATTATAACCACAACATGTATCACCAACCACATATCATCAACACATTCATGCTCAACACATATGTCCACATCATGATATACACATATACATGCACCATCTAATCACAAGCATTTGAGCATAGCCATCAAGCACATAGCATTCAAGGAAATTAGGCTAAGTTAACTACTTGGATTAAAAGGAAGTGGCCTACCAAGCACACTTGCACACACACACACCACTCATGCTCGAACCAACTTTAAAACAAGTTTGAAACCACTCACCGTCCTTCCTTAGCAAATCGAACAATCCTCCTACGCACCCGGATTCGGTCCCAAAGCTCCTTCAACGTTTCCCCTTGCTTCTAGCCAAGCAAAACACACTTATTACACCACAAATCAATGCTAAAGCTCAACTATCAATTCACTTCACAACATAAGCCAAATTTCACAAATTCCCCAAATCACAAAATCTCCCAAAACTCAATTTTCGTGCTTCCCAAATCCCTTGCTGAAAAACCCACTTCCAAACACCCAAATGGCTTCCAAAGCATCCCAAAACACTCTCATACCATAGGTAAACCAACAGCCCACCAATTTTAACACAAAACCCACCAAAAACTCAAGTTTTACAACCTTAAATCTAGCCCTAAGACATCTCTACGAATTTCTATCAAAATTCAACCAAATTTAAGTATATGGTGTATTTCATCATGCTTAAACAAACCCCCAACATAATTTAACAAAACAAATTAAAAAGCCCCATCAAAATCCCCAAATTTCACATGAACCCTAATTTTCAAAACCCACAATTTTTGAAATTCAAGACCATGGTTAGATAGGGATTGAAGAGGAGAGTTAGAAAACATAATTACCTTTGAAAAACGTCTTGGATTGAGGAAGAAAATGAATGGAATAGGGTTTGTAGTGTTGGGAGAGTTTGAAAAGAGAAGATGGGGTTTTAACATGAAAAGGAGATAGGAAAGAGGGAAGACAATTTTTTTGTTAAAGTAGTCTAGCTTTTTAAAAGTTTTTGGTAAAATTGCAACATTGGTCCCTCCCCTTTCGATTGAAGCTTAATTAGGTCACTACTTGAAGTTGAATTATTTTAATTAAATTTAATTTGACTCGAATTATAACTCGGTTAACTCCTAGGCCCAAAACACGGGTGTTACATGGTTGCACTGGTTGACCCTCACAATCTTCAACAATGTACTCCTCATTTTTAGTTTTTTCTTTACATCTTCTATCTCTTCCCATTTCCCTGATTTTCTCTACCTCTTCATCCACATCACTCTCAATATCTATATTAAATAAGAATGCAGCTTCATTGTCATAAGCTCTACCCTCATTCACATCAACCTCTAACCTATCACTATCATCTTCTGCCCCATTATCATCATTAGTCTCACTATCTGCAAGTTCTAGCTCATTATTAGCAAGCTTTGGCCCAATATCATCAACCTTTTAGCCCATCATTAGCATGCTCTGGCCTATCAACATGGTCTTCACTATCATCACTTGACCCTGCAACATTACTCCCAACCCCTGCATCACCATCATTAACATTATTTATTTTCTCCATAAATGCAACATACAAATCGGCATTACCCTTATCTTTCAATATCTTTTACAGTGTTTTTATCATGTACTAAAACTAGAACATTAATATTGAATGTCGCTGCAGGAATCCTATAATAAACAAAATTTTATTTATTAACATACCCCAAGTCATTCACATTGCCTGTGATATCTCAATAGCATAATCTATCAGGATCAACTTGCAATCTATGCACTTTTCAGTCTACATAATCAAATTTAGGAGATGAAACAAACTTCTTACTATGAAAATATCTTAAAACATATACAACTTGAAGTTTATCAATGTGAGTTTCATCAACCATCCTATAAACGATAATAATAAAAAATCACAATAACAATACATATTTAATCAAAAATTAATAAAAAAATAGGACCAATACTTATCTTCTCCTTTTTTTTACCGTCACAATAATAGGTCATAAATGCCTCTCGCTTTTTAACTTATGCAATATGTATGACTTAAAAGGGTTAATAATCAACTAAAGTTACAAAGGTTTAATTTTTCATCAGTTCGAATTCTCACAAATTGAATACTCCTAAATAATGAAAGTTTTTATTTTCAAATAACAAATGTAGTATCGATTTTCTCATAAAAAAAAGCTTTCGATTTTGATAGCAAAAATAAAAGCTTTTGATTTTTTTAGAAAAAAGAAGCGTATCGTTTTCCTTTGAAGGTTTCAAAATCTTTTTCAAAATAAACTCAAAATTTTCATAAGGTTTTTTTTCGATTCAAAAAGATTTTAGTTTATACAAACCTATTGTTACTTGCAAATCCAAACTATGATCGACATCTTTTAGAGAACTCCATAGGAAATAACTCGTCTTTTTAGAAATTTTCTAATTAAAATGTTTTTTTTATTTTTTACATGTCATCGGTTCACGTCAGCATTTTTCACACGTCAGCGCATACATGGTATGTTGAATCGACGATAACGTCCTTTTGTCTTTGACCGTTGGCGGACAGTTACGGTCAATGCGGTCAAATTAACGGAGGGGCTAAATTGGGTGTAATTTGAATTATGAGGGTTAAATTGATTTTTGATCTTTTACTGAGGGCCAATTTGACCCTTGAGCCTTTTTTCTTTTTAGGTGATTAAACTATTTTTTGTCCTTTTTATGTGTTCAAATTATCTCGTTTTTCCTTTCAAATGTTTTTGTTTTTTGCTCATTTTAAGTTCAAACTGTGGCATATACTTTAACAAAAAAAATTGATAATTTAGGCACTTAAAAAAGATAAAAATAAAATTAGACACTTAAAAAACGATATAGTTTAGACACCTAAAAAGAAAAAGAAATAATTTAAACACCTAAAAAAATTAGACATTTATTTTTAATATTAAGCATAAACAATATAGTCGATATATTATAGTTGAAAGAGAGGAAGAGAGAGATAAAGCGTGCAAACACGACAGAGACAAAGCGGAGCACGTTAGAAAGGGGCCAAGTGGTCGGTTGTTGATGTCCATTGTTCACCGGCTCTCTTCTCTCTTTTTATCTCCCATTCCTCCTCTCATCTTTACTATAATACACCAAATCTCCTCTCTTCTTTACTATACTACACCAAATCTCCTCTGTTTCAGTGCCCAAAAAAGAAAAGAAATAACATTCCCTCCTTCTAATGAGGAAAGTCTGCCCGAATTACGACATCCCAGATGGATTGGAGACTGTCCTGGAAGTACCAATCCCAGAAGAGATGTTCGTTTCCAGCAACACCACCTCATGGCAGAACATGAAATCATGGATGAACATGAAGCACAAACCCCACACAAGACAACATTCCATGCTGGCTGTTTTCGGCCGGAGGAACACCGAGATTCAGCTCTTGCTCGGTGTCATCGCTGCTCCCTTGATTCCTCTCCCTATAAACCCTAACAACGACAACCATTCCATCAAGGATCACCCCATTGTAAGTCCATCGGTGTCATTGCGGTATCACATTGTGTTTGGTCATCGCGATACAGTGTCATTATTACTGTATAAACGGGCCGCCATTTAAATTCCTGATGCGGTGGTGCTTATGGTTTTGGGTTTGTTTTATTACAGGAGGCTTCGATGGCGAAATACATAGTGAAGCAGTACATTGCGGCGGTGGGTGGGGAGAAGGCGGTGGGTGCGATTGACAGTATGTATGCGATGGGGAAAGTGAGAATGGCTGCTTCGGAGTTCAGTGCCGGAGAAGGCAGTGTGAACAACAAGATCGTTAAGGTGAGGAACCTGAGGCACGGGGGAGGAGAGGTGGGTGGTTTTGTGTTGTGGCAGAAACGGCCGGAGCTCTGGTGTCTGGAACTGGTGGTTTCCGGCTGCAAAATCAGTGCCGGCAGTGATGGAAAAGTGGCTTGGAGGCAGACACCATGGCACCATTCTCATGCTTCTAGAGGTCCACCTAGGCCTCTCAGGCGTTTCCTACAGGTAACCACTTTCATGATTCATGTCATTCTACTTTCTCGGTTTATTAGATACGGTTCGATGTCATTCTACTTTCTCGGTTTAATAGATAAGGTTCGAGTCTTGCGGAAAAAATAAATAAATTTTTAAAGAGTTTTATGTAATTTCAAGTTTGACATCTCAATGTCAGTTCTTCATCATATTGGACTGTAATATATTCTAAGGGTTAGGCTGTTGGTCCATTAAAACAATATGAATACAGAATATCGGATCTATTTGATCATGTTAACAATTATTAATAAACTTGCAATCTGACCCACTTGAACGTGGTTTATGTCCCAGTAGGTTAGCTCAACACGCCATGTAGGACCATTGTCCATTCCTATAACAAAAAATATCCACATTTTCCATTTCAATATAATCATACTTGTGTCGGAAACATTATTTATTTGATTTGTTTGCTAACCAACATTTTATTCAACTTGCCAGGGTCTTGATCCGAGATCGACGGCGAATTTGTTCACGAATTCGGTCTGCGTCGGCGAAAGAACGATCAACCACGAAGATTGTTTCATCCTTAAACTAGAGGCTGAGCCTTTAACGCTGAGAGCTAGAAGCAGCAGCAATGTAGAGATCATCCGTCACACGGTCTGGGGTTGCTTCAGCCAAAGAACCGGCCTCTTAATCCAACTCGAAGACTCCCATCTACTGCGTATCAAGTCCCCCGGATCCGACGGCGTCTTCTGGGAAACAACAATGGAATCCTCGATCCAAGACTATAGAATCATAGACGGTATCAACATCGCACATGCCGGCAATACTCGTGTCTCATTGTTCCGGTTCGGGGAGAACTCCGAGAGTCATTCAAGGACGAGAATGGAAGAGGTCTGGACGATCGAAGAAGTCGACTTTAACATCAAAGGGTTGTCGATGGATTTCTTTTTGCCTCCCGGTGATTTGAAGAAAGAAGAGGAAGGGTTTGGGATCGTGTCGAGCAATGTGAGGTTGCCGTTCAGGGTTAGAAATGATCAACCTAATAGGGTTAATGGTTCCAAAGTTGTTGCCATTGATGTCGATGAATGTGACGACGAATCCTCCTCGGATGATGACGATTCGTTTTGAATTCGATGATTTATCTGTAAATATTATTACTACAAAATTATATGTATTTTGTAGCTCTCAGCATATGAAATACAAGTTTTGCTACAATATATGGTAAACGATTTTCTCGGAATTAACTGTAAATGACCAGAATAGGTTGAAAACATAACAAAACATTCCAGAACAGAGAGTTTCATAACACTGCTTGTGTGAATTTAAACCCAGCAAAACATATATTACACACGTTGCTCAAGCCCTATGATACTAATAATATAAACATCATGCTTACGGATTTAACTATCACGAGGATGCGATCGTAAATTGAGAGGCTTGCCGGGGCACCGGCTTGATTATCGTAGCCAAAACGAGTGCCGGAAGCTTGGAGATGGGTACTTTCAAGATGGTACGTTGAAGTGGAAGAGCCAAGAGATTACAAAGGCGAAAACCATACAAGCTAGCAGGAAATTTAGAAACCGATGGCCTTGCCAGAAGTTTCGGGTTTCCGCAGAATGAATGGTAGCGGGAGCTGTTGCTGCTGCTGCTGTGGAATCGTTCGCTTCGTTCCACGGCTCGGCTGTGTCGGTATCAATTACAGCGGCAACAACATTCCGAGCGGTTGATCCGCAAATCTCACATGTTCTGAGATTAAGCAAACAGAAGGGAAATTATTGTAGGTATACAAATGGATCAGGGCAGCATTTAAGGTAATCAACATGCTAATAGTCATGCAGCTCGGACTTGGTGAAGATCGTTTTTTCTATCTTTTTCATGTATTCGGAGGGTCATATGTTTTTCTTACCTAGATCCGGATATGCATCAAACACGAGTGTCGGATACGGGTATTTCATACAAAATGCAAAATCTTCATTGTCATAGTACAAACAGCATTTATCTATAAGCATTAAGCACATCATAAAAGTGCAAAGCAATACCGTACAATCCAAGCTAAAACCTTTCTTAATTTGATTATTACACCTTTGAAGATAAGCCCACTTTCTTCAGTTCCTCTATCTTGACAAGACAACATATTAGAACACTTATGTTCCAGACATCCAAAAAAAAACTCGAAATCCGACACCGTATAATTATACGAATCAATTGAATTAGACCCTATTTACAATTTATCAATGATGTTCCGACTCTTCATTTTGTTTCGACATGGACAAGGTATGGGGTATGATTAAAGGAAACCCAGATCCAATATTCGAACCCGAATTCGAGTAAGAAAAAGAATGATTCTGTAGCTGAAACTACATATAAAGCATCAATATTTAACATTTGATTCCACTAACAAAGCAAAGAGATAATTATTATTCTTTTATCATAGCATTAACAACAAAAATATCTCCCCATTTTTTTTCTTACAGAACAAACTAAAAGACACAAAAGTCAAACAAGGATGACAACAACGAAGAATCAGGCACCAAAATAACCTTAAAAAAGGAACATGGATCCACCATTGTTTGACCACTTTTTCAGTCTCAAGTTTCAAGCAACATTTCAGTTCCCCTAAATCACTATGATTCAAGCAAAAAAAAGAGACAAAAATGGTAAATGTCAGAAGGAAATTTAGTTTAGTTTACTTCACCTGTTTCCCTTGATCTTGAACCAAGCTTCTGCACAGTGTTTATGAGCAGCAGCCAAATCATCCTTGCAAGAACAACCCAACTCAATAGGGACACCAGATTCATGGTTGGCCGTGTCCAAAACAAGATGGCAAATCCTGCAATCTGTCTCCATTTCTTTGCCCAAATGTGGCTCGGGTTCGACCAAACCAGACTCAAGATCTCCCGACATTGAACAACCCTCCCGTTCCTTGATGATCTCAGTTGAACAAGACAAAGAACACCGGCTGTCTTCTTGTTCCTCATTACATGTCTGGTTTCTTTCTATTTCTTCTCCTCCTTCATCAACAACATCAATGGCTACTCCTTGGGGGAGTTGTTTTGGTAAAGCTTCCATTTTTATCAAGACCCAGATTCTGAATCTTCATGTAATTGTTGTTGAACACAGGAAAGTCATCAAATTTCCGACAACAAGCAAGACAAATCCCTCTTGAACTTAAGCTTAACTACACCTTGACTCTCTCAAACATGAAGTCAATGGAACATCAGCCGAAACTAAAGTGATTTTTCTTGCTGGTGTGAATACAGTTTTAAAGAGTGGTGGTAAGTGTCGTTGTTCCTCTTCTCTCTCTCTTTGTCTGTCAGTTCAGAACAATAGAAGTGAGAGAGAGAGAAAAAAAAAGGATTACAAGAAAAGATCTCATGTACAAATATACAATTATACATAGATTTGTAGGGGGAAATAAAGGGTAAAGTTTACAAATTGGTCACTTAATTATGATAAAAATGTTTATTTTGACCATTTAACTTTTAATTTTATAAAATAATTATTAAATTTTAATTTTTTTATAAAATGGTCAATGGATCGTTAACTGTCGATAAGAGAATAGTGTGACGGTTAAGAAAATTTGTATGATAATGCATTTAGTTTATATTTATACATTCAATCAATTTAATCATATTTCAAAAAAATTAAAAAATAGACATTATTGTTTATGTATTCTATCAATTTAGTTTCGTTTTTAATTATAAACAATTTAATATTTTTTTCTTCCATTATTAAATTAAGTAAAATAGTTAAATTTATTAAAAATTTTGAATTAGAACTAAATTAATAAATATGGATGATAAAATGCGTTATTATATAATTTTTAACTATTACCCTTATAGCGTTGGTTAACAACACAATGATTATTTGTAAACGAAATCAAATTTTAATGATATTTTATAATTTAAAAGTTGAATGATTGAATTGAATATTTTTTAAATTTTATCCAAAAATAAAAGAAAACTATGGTCACATTTAACGAAAGGTCCTTGTATTATATAATATGTATGGATTAAACCGTTCTATTTCTCGATATCTGTGTTTATAGTGTCGAGGTCAATTTCTTTGGTTAATTCCATGAAATTGGCTTAGGTTATTTTTTAAGACATGTTATGAGTAAGATATACTTTAATGTTTTCTTTTTTAAAGTTGGTTAAATTAGAAGATTCTTCTCTTATCTTAATAAAAGTGTATCATCTGAAAATAGTTTAGATCTGACTTCTCACTGGTGTCGATAATTCTTACGACGAAAAAAAAATTATGTTAGGGGTACGAACTTTTGTACTTAATAAAATTACATGAGAATTTTAAAATTTTATGAGCTAATGTTAAAGAATTAAATCATCAATATAAATTATAATAAAAAATTAAAATATATAAAAATTTAAAATTTTCAGAGGTACAACTACTTCTATTTCTCCTTGTAAATCCCTGGATATAATAATAATTTTAGTTTTTTAAATTTATACATTTTATTAACTTGTTTATGATTTGAAATAATTCAATAAATTCTCTTCCTATTTTAAAAATCCTTTAGTAAAATGATTGTGTCTACTAACAGTCGACGCTAAGGTCATAATAGGTTTGTTACATTAGTATGTTAGTTGTTTCAACAGTGAAGTGATTGTTTATGTGAGCTATCACACGTTGATTATCATGCTAATGGCTAGTAGCATGAAGTACAAGTGGTCGGACGAAAGGTGTGTCAATATCGAAATTTTAAAATATGAAAGATTAAATTTATTAAATTAATTTTTAATTATACCAAGTTGATAAAATATAAAAGTTTTAGAACTAAAACTAATATTATAACAGGTCATGCTTTAATTTTAACAATAAAGTGACATATTATTAATAAACATTTAAATAGATGGTTTAATTATCGAATTTAGAAAATGGGCTTAAAAACACAATTTTACCATTTTATCGAAGAAAACAAATGACCTTGTTTTTCTCTCTGATTTTTCACCCCTAAATTGATACAATACTGATACTTCAAGAACTAACCTACATAGAACAAGTTAATATTAAAACCTTGAGGGATAGCTACATAAAGATGGGTATAAATGGAATGGTTGGGAATTCATTGTTTGATGAACCAAAAACATATCAACTTTAACTGAAATGATTCTGACAAAATAATGACAGTTTGGATAGGTGAATTGAAGCTCGCCCCTACTATTACTCTTTTTCATGGTAGGTATGTGGTATAACAGATTTAGAGTGTGATGGTGCGATTAAAAGACGATAAGTTTTGAAAGTTGTTCAAAAACTTATAATATTAAACTTTTTGATAATATTTTAAGTTGAATTTTTCGTGTTTTTAAACAAGTATCGATACTTATTTTGTAAGTATCAAAACTTAGTTCTTTTTATAACATTTTAAGTTTTGGGGCGAATATCGATACTTACAAAATAAGTATCGATACTTGTCCAAAAATAAAAATAAAAAATTAACCTAAAATATTAGCAAAGATCCTAATATTTTAAATTTTTAGACAAATATCAAAACTTGTCATCTTTTAACCATACCATAAGCCTACTATTTGGTACACTCGCCATCTTTTTCACATTTTTGTCAAAGACAGCAGCGCCAGACACGATCGGCCTGCCAACAGCACACATTATTGTAATTCACTAAAGGAAACAGTGAAAGAGACCCTGTTCCCCATCACAATTCAGATCACTCCACTAGTAACAATTTCTTTTAATCGAAAATATTCACCGTCTATAACAGTGATCAAACTCACCTATACTACTTGAAATGAGTAACAATGCCATTGTTTGAAGCTTTGTCGGAATAAAAAATTTGAGGTTTCTCAAGTTACACACTCGTGTTTACTTCGAATTTGAAATGATATTTCTCTCTCTTAAATCCGGAGTCCATAACGACTAGTCTTTTGATATTATCTTATTGAATTTCCTTATGCATTGGATCCATTGCCATCAAAGCTAGGACTACAGTGAAGGGTTCTACATGCGATGTCGTTCGCTTTGATGGGTGCCTGGCGACATATCGACAATAATCCTTTCAATGCTTCAATTTGCAAGAGATGGGACCTAGACCAAGTAATAGATCTTATGCGCTGCTCGACTCGGGTTTTTACTAGCATTAAGGCTTTTGCTCATGCTGGTTGGAACTTTGGTTCTCGCCTTTTATACTCCGTTCTTCGGAACTTTGTTCTTGTTTGAAGTTTAAGCTTCCCTTCTTTTGTACCGAGCCACGACTCATTTGTCACAAGATCAAATATAGAGTTTTGTAGAATTAAAAACACAACTGAAGCAACATATCACTAAATACCCTAACCCTAAGATATGAAAAAAAACCATTAAAAAATCCAAGTACGACATGATCACTCTCTAGCTCAAACCCTCCACTTCGGATCGCATCGTACATGTCACTCTTTGTATATAAATGTGATATCCCTATTTGCATGCTTGGAGTAGCTCCTTGAGACACTCTCTAGTTTGTGGCATTGCACGGTATCCTAACATAATTGTTCTCTAGGCCGCTCTTTATCCAAGTAATATTGTTTAAACTGGACGACAGAGGATAGGATGGTTCTTTGGTTCGACAGTAGTTTGATCCTCTTGTATCAGTGGTTTGTCTTCTTGAAACTTCAGTCTATCATCCATCACCATATCTCTTTCTTCCTAAGGCCTGAAGTGGTTTATATCTCCAACAGACAGTGTTTCCTCCGAGGAAGCTTTTGTTTTCTCAAGGCTTCCATCTTCCATCGTGTCAGCCGACCCAGGTTTAAACCTACCCATTTCCATGTAGCGGCGTCTTAAGGTAGAATTCCAATGGTTCTCAATTGCATTATCAGTTCTACCTGGCAAGAGTTTTGCTATTGACGCCCATTTGTTGCCGTGGATCCCGTGAGCTGAAATTATGATACGGTCCTCTTCATCTGCAGAGGTTTACATGATACATTTTGCCAGTGAGTTCCCATACAAGAAAATATTCATTCATTTGGCATATTTTCTCAACAGCACAATGAAAAACAAAATCGAAACCTCCGACTCACCTCGAAAACAAACTCAACTTGAATTCATCACGAGTTGGAAAGAACAAAAAATGAAAAAGAGAGACACCACCCTCACATCAAAAGATTTGCATATCATTGTTTGAAATTTAAAACTTCATACATCTTCCTCCACAACGAACATTATTAATACGACTCAGCCAAGAAACAGATTTAATAATCCGGTATTGGAATCACGGAGAGTTCCCCTAAAGTTCAACAGACACACAAAACAACCTAGAAACTCTAAAACAAACCCAACCCTACCATTAAATATTTTGCTCTAGGTGGTGCTTTACACTTACGAAAGGCCGTAGAGCTCCAGTGCTAAGATCAACTAGGTAAAGATGCATTGTTCTAAGTACACAAAGCAGAAGATAATAGATTTACGAATAAAATGAACCGGCATTCCGACTTGGTCTCCGCTATCCGAAAATAATAATAAACCAAACAGTACTTATCTCTTAAATGCACACATTATCCTCAAAAACCCAGAACATTCGATTGCGAGAATGTGGGTGTGAGTGATCATTTTAGCTTCAACTCACTTACAACGGCATCGATCAACCATCGATACATACATCATACTTGAGAAGTAACAGAATGGCAGTCGAAAACAATTGACTTCCAAACAACAAAAAACAAGACAAGAACAACAATCATGTTCTCCATAGTAGGCATTAGGGGTGTGAAAAACTGACCCGACCTGGTAACCTGCCTGAAACCCGATCGAGTCAGAACCTGGTTTAATCCGAGAATTTAAAGACCGAACCCGACCTGCACCCGACCGAAATGAACCCGAATCCGAATTTGACCAGTAACTGTAGAAACCGAACCCGAACTGCACCCGACCGAAGTGAACCCGAACCCGAAATTGACCTGTTACTGTAGTAACCGAACCCGACCTGCACCCGACCGAAACGAACCCGAACCCGAGACTAACCTGCCAGATAACCGATTTAACCCGACCTGTTTGGACCCGACCTGAAATGAACCCGACCTGTTTTGAACCCGACCTGTTTTGAACCTGAACTGTTATTGACCTGAACTGTTATTGACCTGAACTGTTATTGACCTGAACTGATATTGACCTGAACTGTTATTGACCTGAACTGTTATTGACCTGAACTGATATTGACCTGAACTGATATTGACCTGAACTGATATTAACCTGAACTAATACTATTATTTGATTTGCTAATAATGATAATTATCTGACATTTAAAGAAGTTATATTTAATGAATATAAAATAATGTCAAGTATTGAAAATTTATAAAATTAATAATAATTTCAAGTATTGATAAATTACTAACTTAACTTCAATTAAAAGATAAATTGAATTAATAATAATTCTAAGTATTAATAAATTGTATTTCTAAGAATAAATTAAAATTTTATACTTAATTAACTTAAGTGGAATGAATAACCATTATTAAATTAAAATTTTATACTTAATCAAATTAAGTTAAATGAGTAAAAATTATTAAATTAAATCTATATTTTTAATTAAAATAAGATGACTTAAATTTTTTATTATAAGAATAAATTAACTTAACTTAAGATTAAACTTAACTTAGTTATTAAATTAATGCTAAATAATTAACTTACATTCATTTTAATTGAAGTTAAGTTAGTTATTAAATAATTAACTTAAGAATAAATTAATGCTAAATAATTAACTTACATTCATTTTAATTGAAGTTAAGTTAGTTATTAAATTAACTTAACTTAAGATTAAAAATAAATTTAATTAACTTGCATTCATTTTAAGTTAAGATAGTTAATAAATTAACTTAACTTGCATTCTGATAAAGTACTTAATTAGATAAGTTGAATGAATAACCATTATGAAATATTTTTTTATACTTAACTAAAATTCGTTTGAAGTTAGTAAACTAAATATGTATACTAAATTAATATAAGAAAATCAGTTTTTGCTAAGTCAATTAAATATGTAAACTGATTAACTTAAATGACTTAATTATGTTAACTTGCTTAAAATATAATAAAAAATTAACTTCGGATGGAATCAGGGATACTTCTAAAAAACAGAATAAGGTAAAACTTACAAACTGAAACTTACAAACTTGCATTCTGATAAAGTACTTTATTGAATATTACAAGAAGTTTAAACTTACAATCTGAAACTTACAACAAACTGAAACTTACAAACTAAATAATCTTTACAAACTGAAACTTCAACTTTAACATTACAAAATTTACAAAACTACAAAAGTTTAAACTTTAAGCTCTCAGATCTTATAACAAAGTTTTACAAACTTTGCTACCAGAATTATCATCATCGAGCTTTGAAGGGCAACCAAGTTTAAATTATGGGCAACTTAACTTTTAAAGCTAAGTCACCAACATAATTAAAACTAGGAAAACCAGCAACCAGCAACAAACTGCAACAAGCAATTAAAATCATTAGAAACACTAACAGACTGAAATAAAGCAAACCAAGCATATATAACTAAACAGAAACATACATACATTCATTCATATATAACCAAACATAAAACAGAAACATACATACACAATACATAGTGAACAACTAAACAAAAACATACATGCTGGAGACAAACACATTACATACTAAGCAACTTAACAGAAACATAAACATACATACATATAACCAAACATAAAACAGAAGCATACATACACATTACATACTGAGCAACTTAATAGAAACATACATACATGCATACATGCATATATAACCAAACATAAAACAGAAGCAGACATACACATTACATAGTGAACAACTAATCAAAAACATACATGCTGGAGACAAACACATTACATACTAAGCAACTTAACAGAAACATAAACATACATACATATAACCAAACATAAAACAGAAGCATACATACACATTACATACTGAGCAACTTAATAGAAACATACATACATGCATACATGCATATATAACCAAACATAAAACAGAAGCGGACATACACATTACATAGTGAACAACTAAACAGAAACATACAAACATACATGCATATACAACCAAACATAAAACAGAAGTATACATACAGATTACATAGTGAGCAACTAAACAGAAACATACATACATGCATATAAAGCAAACATAAAACAGAAACAATGAGAAATATAAAATTAAAAAAAAAAGACAGTGAATAAGAACAACTTACCAAACATCTCCAGCTTTCAACAAATAGAAAACATACCTACCAGATCCATAGCTTCTTTGTTCTCAGAGGTCCCTACAAAAAAAAGAACTAATCAGTTATGAAATAAAAAAAAACAAAAAAAAATAAGTTAAACAAATCAGAAACTTACTCTGCACTAGGATCTTCATTAACTGCACAATCTTTCATAACAGAAAGATATTCCTCATCCTCTTCCTCGGGCTCAAACCCATACAACCAATTACGGGTTGTCACAAATATCTCAACATTTTTAGGAAGGAGTTTAGCCCTTAGCTTATTTAAAATCCTACCACCAGTGCTAAAAGATGATTCAGAAGCAACTGAAGTGATGGGAATGGCTAAGATATCTCTAGCCATGAGAGAAAGTACATGGAAAGACACAGATTGGGCTTTCCAATAATCCAAAATATCAAAGTCTGAATCATCAGCATGAGGGAGAAGGGGCAAACTAATAAAAGAGTCAACATCTGACTTCCCACTCCTTGAAGCAGCTAGATTAGCATCAAAGTTCTGGAAAGAAAAAAACAAGTCAGTAATTGAAACTAAAATAATAAAATAAAGGAAACTGAAATAACAAAAAAAACTAACCTGAAAAAGGTTAGACTTCTTAAATGTTCGAGGCCGACCAGTGGAGGACTCGGTTGTACTTAGAGAGGAGTTACTTCGAACAGAAGATCCAGAATTGCAAAGGACAGATTTTGAATAATAAACATACATGTTTACAAATTCATTGTAAACAATACTTACCCTTCTCTCAACCTCATCCTCAACATAGAGGACAGAATACAACTCCTTCAGGAGTTGTAATTTATACCTTGGATCAAGCAAAACAGCAAAGGACAAAATGGTCGAGTGCTCAGACCAATACTTCTCATACAACTCAAGCATAGGTCCAGCCATTGCAGAGATGGCCTCACAAGGATCATTGTGAGCATCATACAACAGTTTCTCAATGGCAACCACATTAGCCAAAAAAAGGTTAGAAGTAGGATACTTAGAACCAGAAAACAGTGTAGTAATCTCAAAAAAAGGCTCCAGAAAATCACAGATCAATTGGGAAGTTTCCCACTCAGAATCAGCAATTACATCTAAATCATTTTCCCTATTAACAAACAAGTTTATGGCTACTTTAGCATCAATGGCCCTACGAAGCATTAGATATGTAGAATTCCATCTAGTAGGGACATCTAGGATTAATTTACCAGAAAAAGTAGAACCACAGTCTTTAACAGCAGAGTCAAAGTTACAAAGTCTAGCATCAGAAGAATCAATGAACTTAACAATTTCACGCAACTTAAGAACAGAAGAGTCAATTACCTTCAAACCTCTTTGAACAATTAAGTTCAAAATATGGGCAGCACACCTTACATGGAAGAACTTACCACCGCAAGGTAGGGGAGAAATAGCATTCAAGTCATCCTTAAGCCTCTTCACCATTCGATCATTGGCAGAAGCATTATCAACAGTAATGGTAAAGGCTTTTTTCTCAAGACCCCATTCACATAACATTTTTTTCACAAACTTATATATAGACTCACCATCATGTGGAGGGGGGAAACGCCTAAAATTAAGTATTTTAGACTGAAGTTTCCAGTTATTATCAACATAATTAGCAGTCAAAGCAAAATAAGAACGTGAGGTGCAAGCAGACCATCCATCACATGTAAAGCAGATACGACTAGGAATAGAACTCATAGAATCAATCAGCAATTTTTTATGTTTTTCATGCTTTAACATGCAATGTTTAGTAATGGTATACCTAGAAATATGCTTAACATTAGGATTCAAATACTGATGCAGAACCCTAAGTTTTTCATGCTCAACAATACTTAAAGCATAACCATGACAGAGAACAGCTTCAGCAAACAGTTCACAATATTTTTTTTGATAAAAAACAGATGCAGAACTACTAGTAACATTTTTAGCAAGAAAATCTTTATAGGCTTGGCATTTATCAGTATGTCTTTTAGGTGTAGAAGTACCAACATAAGAATCAGCTTTATAGCTAGCAGTTTTGCAATACTTACATTGAGCGATGACACCATCAGCAGTCTTAATAAATGTATAGTGATCCCACACAGGAGAAGTTCTTCTCCCAATGTCAGTTGAAGCCCTCCTCCTAGAGGTAGGAGCAACTATTGACACTTGATCATTAGCTTCCCCTTCAAAAAACAATTACAGAGTTAGTAACTTTAACACTGAAAACAAGTAAAGAATAAAGAAAATAAAAAGAAAGAAAGAACCTTACCAGTTTCACCAGGATAGTTCATCTCAAAAGAAACAGAATCCATTGCAGAACCCAGAAATGTACCTGAGATCAAGAGGAACCACAGTTAGTAAAAAAATTAAAACAACTAGCATGCATACTAAATCAACAACACAGAAACCCTAGCATGCATACTAAACAAACAACAGAAACAGAGGGTGGTTTCAGTTTAATCCTTGTACGTGGCGTTGTTTACACCGAACCCCAGGGTCCTTTAAAAAACCCCTTTGGCACCAGTAGCCCCGCAGGTCTGGTATTCCAGCCTATATACTCGGATTAAACCAAGGAAACCCTAGCATGCATACTAAATCAACAACACAGAAACAGAAACCCAAGAAATACCAAACAAAGTAGACATGCAAACATATAACAAGACTCAAACATGCAAACATATATACAAATCAGAAACATGCAAACATATATCAAAACTCTAACATGCAAACATATATCAAAACTCTAACATGCAAACATATAAACAAACCAGAAAAACAGAAGCATAAATCGAGACTGTAACACGCAAACATATATACAAAGCAGAATAAAGACATGCACACATAAATCGAGACTGTAACACGCAAACATATATACAATACAGAAACAGAGGGTGGTTTCAGTTTAATCCTTGTACGTGGCGTTGTTTACACCGAACCCCAGGGTCCTTTAAAAACCCCCTTTGGCACCAGTAGCCCCGCAGGTCTGGTATTCCAGCCTATATACTCGGATTAAACCAAGGAAACCCTAGCATGCATACTAAATCAACAACAGAAACAGAAACCCAAAAAAAAACCAAACAAAGTAGACATGCAAACATATAACAAGACTCAAACATGCAAACATATATACAAATCAGAAACATGCACACATATATCAAAACTATAACATGCAAACATATATACAAAGCAGAAAAAATACATGCAAACATAAATACAAATCAGAAAGAGAAGAAACATATAAACATATAAATGAAAACATATATACAATCCAAGACAGAAACATGCAAACAAAAATCAAGACAGAAACATTTAAAAAATAAATAAAAGAGGAAGAGAAGAAACCCTAAACCCAAACGCAGATGTGGAAGAAGACTCTTGAAGAACCCAGAAACGATCCTGAGATCAAAGCACAAGAGAGTTAGTAAAATGAAATTTAAAAAACTAAATAATTAAATGAAATATGAAAGGGTTTTGTACTTACCGAGAGAGAGAGGAAGACAACGAACAGTCTGGACAGTGGAATGAGAAGGGTCAGGGTGGATCTGAAGAGGTTTAGGGTTTGCAGATTAGGGTTTAGGGTTACAGGATTAGGGAATAAGGTTTGGGGTTTGAGGATCAGGGGTAAGAGTTTAGGGTTTGAGGATTGGGGTATAAGGTTTGGGGTTTGTGGATCAGGGGTAAGGGTTTAGGGTTTCTGGATAAGGGGTAAGGGTTTAGGGTTTCTGGGTAAGTGTTTAGGGTAAAATAGAATTGAATTGGGGATTAGGGTTTGAAGGATTGAAAAGATGGAAATGGAAGAACATAGGGTTGTTCTTGAGAAAAAATTAGGTTTTGATCGAGAACAAACAGATGGAGAGTGGGCTAAGGTGTTTGTATAAGATCTGGAGAGGGGAAATTGGATGAACAAGGAAGAACTTTGAAAAAAAAGATGTTTTGATCGAGAATAAACAGGTTTTTGGTGGGCTAAGGTGTTTGTATAGGATCTGGAGAGGGGAAAGTGGAAGAACAGGGAAGAACTTGGTAAAAAACCAAGAGTTTGATCGAAAAAGAATGAAACTTTCTGGGAATTTTGTGTTTTTAGAGGAGAGAGAAGATGAGAGGATATTTTGGCAGAGTAACGGTAGGGGAAAAAGTGTAAAATTAAGGGGGGGTGAAGGTCTATTTATAGAGTGAGTCCGGGTCAAAAGATCCGCGCGTTATTATACGGGTCACGCGGGTCTTGCTCCGCAAGCACTCTTAGTTTCAATTCTTTCATTTTAATCCTTTTTTATTTGAAATTGAGCTAATAATTTTGTTTTCATTTCAATTTCGTCATTAATGCAGTTTTAAGCTTTAGTGTATGGATTTAATTTAGGGTTTGGGATTATAGTTTAGGGTTTTTCTTTATATATTATTAAATTTTATATTTTAGTTTTAGGGTTTATATTTGTGTAATTATTTTTAGGTTTAGGGTTAGTCTTTGAATTAAGATTTGGGGTTTATGTTTAGGGTTTTAGGTTTATTTTAATTAATTTTTAGGTTTAATATTTCATTTAATTAATTTAGGGTTTTTGGTTTATTTTAATTAATTTAGGGTTTAGGGTTTAATAAACCCTATGCCTAAACCCTAAATCTTAAACCCTAAAATACTAAAAACCCTAAACCCTAAGCCCTAAACATGAATCCCTAAAAATAAAAACCCTAAACATGTAAGTTGTGGTTTAGGGTTTATTTTAATTAATTTAGGGTTTATGATTTATTAAACCCTAGATCTTAAACCCTAAATCTTAAACCCTAAATCTTAAACCCTAATCCTAAACCCTAAACAATAACCACTACCCTCTAAACCATAAAACCCTAGATCGAGGGTTTAGTGGTTAGGGTTAATTACTCATGCTTTAGGGTTTAATGCTTAGGGTTTAGAATTAGACATTAGGGGTTTAAACCTTAAACCCTAATATTTAATTAATGAACCATAGCCCCTAACCCTAAACCCTAAACAATAACCACTACCCTCTAAAGTCTAAAACCCTAATATTTAATCTATAGCATATAGCATAAAACCCTAGATCGAGGTTTTAGTGGTTAGGGTTAATTACTCATGCTTTAGGGTTTAATGCTTAGGGTTTAGAATTAGACATTAGGGGTTTAAACCTTAAACCCTAATATTTAATAAATGAACCATAGCCCCTAACCCTAAACCCTAAACAATAACCACTACCCTCTAAAGTCTAAAACCCTAATATTTAATCTATAGCATATAGCATAAAACCCTAGATCGAGGGTTTAGTGGTTAGGGTTAATTACTCATGCTTTAGGTTTAATGCTTAGAGTTTAGAATTAACATTAGGGGTTTAAACCTTAAACCCTAATATTTAATCAATGAACCATAGCCCCTAACCCTAAACCCTAAACAATAACCTCTACCCTCTAAACCATAAAACCCTAATATTTAATCTATAGCTCATAGGTTTAGGGTAATCCTAGATCGAGGGTTTAGTGGTTAGGGTTAATTACTCATGCTTTATGGTTTAATGCTTAGGGTTTAGAATTAGATTTAGACATTAGGGGTTTAAACCCTAAACCATAATATTTAATCAATGAACCATAATCCCTAACCCTAAACCCTATACATTTAATTACAAATAATAATAATAATAATAATAATAATAATAATAAAACTAATAATAATAATAAGCACAGTAAATATATAATAATAATAATAATAATAATAATAATAATAATAATTGTATTTAAGTATATAATAATAATAATAATAGTAGTAGTAGTAATAGTAATAATAATAATATTACTAATCATAGTAATAATAATAATAACTAATAATAATAAAAATAAAAATAATAATAATAATAATAATAACTAATAATAATAATAAGCATAGTAAATATATAATAATAATAATAATAATTGTATTTAAGTATATAATAATAATAATAATAATAATAATAATAAACCCTAAACCCTAACCACTAAACCCTAAAACCTAAACGCTAAAACCTAAACGCTAAAAACAAAAACCATTAATCCATCAATATATATATATTACATGTACGTATGTACGTATCATTTTTGTATTAATTTAAGATTACTAACCCTAAACCCTAAACCCTAAACCCTAAAAACCTTAATCCATCAATATATATAATTAATGTGGGCATGTTTGTATTAATTTAAGATTACTAAACCCTAAACCCTAAAAACCATAATCCATCAATATATCTATAATTAATGTAGGCATGTTTGTATTAATTTAAGATCACTAAACCCTAAACACTAAACCCTAAACCCTAAACCCTAAACCCTAAACCCTAAAAACCATAATCCATCAATATATCTATAATTAATGTAGGCATGTTTGTATTAATTTAAGATCACTAAACCATAAACACTAAACCCTTAAACCCTAAACCCTAACCCTAACCCTAACCTTAACCCTAAACACTAAACCCTAAACCCTAAACCATCAATATATATAATTAATGTGGGCATGTTTGTATTAATTTAAGATTACTAAACCCTAAACCCTAAACCCTAAACCCTAAACCTTAAACCCTAAAAACCATAATCCATCAATATATATATATATATAATATATAATTAATGTAGGCATGTTTGTATTAATTTAAGATTACTAAACCCTAAACCCTTAACCCTAAAAACCATAATCCATCAATATATATAATTAATGTGGGCATGTTTGTATTAATTTAAGAACCCTAAACCCTAAACCCTAAACCCTAAAAATTAATCCAATAGTACCAAATATATATATATATCGCATATACATAATCCCCTAACCATAAACCCTAAACCCTAAACCCTAAAAATAAAAATCATAATCCATCAATATATATAATACACATAACACAATAAACCATAAACCCGAAGGAACCCGACCTGAAATGAACTCGACCTGAAACGAAACCGACCTGAAACAAAACCGACCTGAAAAGAACCCGACCTGAAACGAAACCGACCTGAAACGAACCCGACCTGAAATGAAACTGACCTGAAATGAACCCGACCTGAAACGAAACCGACCTGAAATGAACCCGACCTGAAACGAAACCGACCTGAAATGAACCCGACCTGAAATGAACCCGACCCGAAATGAACCCGACCTGAATTGAACCCGACCTGAAATGAACCCGACCCGAAATGAACCCGAACCCGAACCGAATCGAGTCAAAACAAAAAATGACCCGAAATGACCTGTAACCGATTTGACCCGACCTGACAGAGCCCGACCTGAAACCCAACTGTTGACCTGTTTTTACATCCCTAGTAGGCATTATCAATGAGACAACAATTCCAGAACTAATTCTTGTCAATAAGACACTGATTTTCACTACGAACCGATAGGTATCACACTCTAAAACCTACTTTTACTTCTACTAAACAAAGATACAAACTTTGCAATACAATGTAACAAACAGAGTACTAAATTTAGAGCATTAGGAAACAAAAGCCAACTCGAACAAAACATCGAATAGTTGCAGCATTTGTCAAAACAACCTAAAAACCAAAACCATCAAGCACTCAAAATTAATCCAAATGTAAAATAAGAAGAAAAACACAATCTTTTTCATTGTCTAAATCAAACCCAAATCCTCGTTTAAAGGAAGAAAAACAATTACCAGTAAAAGGCTTATGCTTGAGGCAAGGGTCGAGCTGGTTACACCAACAAAGCCGACACGATTTTCCCGACCGACCCGGAATTCCTCGCGCGATCAAACTCCAATTTCTCGCCCCGAACTTCTCCACCAGGCGACTCAACACCGTATCTTCCTCCGGCGACCAGGGTCCTTTCACTCTAGCATTACCATCACCACCTCCAACATGCTCCGAATCAGCCACAATAAGCTCCGACTCGTCTTCGCCACTTTCGGAACCACTGCCCACCGCCGCCGCCGGCGAGTCTTGGCGGTTGCTCCCTCTTTCATCCTCCATCTTTATTGTTACCTACCTGCCCAACTGCAAAAAAATATATATTAATTTTTTATTATTAAAGGGGTTTATTTTTCGGTGTGCTATTGGTGAAAATGACCATTTTGTCCCTTCTTTTCCCGCTTCAATACTTAATTTTTTGTTAGGGTAAACTACACGGAATAACACTCAATTTTATCATTTGACTCGAACATATCACTGAACTATAATTTGATACTATTATACCAAAATAACGTCGTTTTGTTAGTAAAGAAAATTAAAAAAAAAATTGTATTTTGAAAAGCTTATACCCAAGACATTTAAGTTGAAGGGCTTATACTAAACCACCAAGCTAACTTAAATACTTAATATCATTTTAACAAAAATAATATATAAATAATATTGGAACTTAATTTCATTTATCTCATGATATAATTTTATAATATTTATATATATATATATATTAAATTTATAAATAAATATTATTTATAATTTATATATATATTTATTAATAGATATAATATATATAATTTAACCCAAACTCTAAATTAAATATTAATTGAAACACCAAACCCGAAACTCTAAAAACTACAAACCCTAAACCATATATTAAATAAAACATCAAACCCTAAACCATATATATAAATAAATCATAAACCCTAAATCATATATATAAATATATTAAATTTATAAATAAATATAATTTATGATTTGTATATATATGAATAGGTATAATATATATAATTAAACCCTAAACCCCAAAACTCAAACCTTAAACCATATACATAAATAAATCCTAAACCACAACCCCTTAAACAATATATGTAACTAAACCCTAAACATAAACCCTATATTACAAATCTTAATATATATTATAAATAATATTTTAATTTTAGGATTTTGGGATTTATGATTTAATTATGTTTAGGGTTTGTGGTTTATTATTTAAGGTTTGTGATTTATTTATGTATATAGTTTAGGGTTTTAGTTAATATATGGTTTAGGGTTTGGGGGTTTATTTAATATATGGTTTAGGGTTTATAATATAGTTTTATAAATATATTAATTTTATAAATAAATATTATTTATAATATATATTTATTTAATAGATATAATATATATAATTAAACCCTGAACCCTAAAATCCAAACCCTAAACAGTATATTAATTAACATACCAAACCCTAAACCGTGTATAAAAATAAAACCCAAACCTTAAACCATATATTAAATACAACACAAAACCCTAAACCATATATAAAAATAAATCATAAACCCTAAACCATGTATATAAATATATTAAATTTATAAATAAATATTATTTATAATTTATATATATATATATATTTGAATAAATATAATATATATAATTAAACCCTAAAGCCCAAAGCCCAAAGCCCAAACCTTAAACCATATACATAAATAAATCCTAAACCCTAACCCCTTAAATAATATATGTAACTGAACCCTATATTACATGTCCTAATATATAATATAAATAATATTTTAATTTTAGGATTTTGGGTTTGGGATTTATGATTTAATTATGTTTATTATTTAAGGTTTGGGATTTATTTATATATATGCTTCAAGGTTTTAGTTAATATATGGTTTAGAGTTTGATGTTTTATTTAATATATGGTTTAGGGTTTGTAGTTTTTATAGTTTTAGGTTTGGTGTTTTAATTAATATTTGATTTAGGGTTTGAGTTAAATTATATATATATTATATCTATTATAAATATATATATATATATATATATATATATATATATATATAAATTATAAATAATATTTATTTATAAAGTTAATATATTTAGAAAATTATATTATAAATATTATAAAATTATATCATGAGATAAATGAAATTAAGTTAAACTGCAGTATTATTTATATATTATTTTCGTTAGAATAATATCAAGTTTTTAAGTTGGCTTGGTGGTTTGGTATAAGTCTTTTATCTTAAAGGCCTTGGGTTCAAGCTTCCCAAAATGGCAATGTTTTTTTTATTTTCTTTACTAACAAAACGACGTCGTTTTAGCCTATTTTAAGCTTCAAAACAACGAAATCAAAACGACGTCGTTTTGGATTTAACGATTCATTATAAGTTAAGGGTCGAGTGCTTACATTGAAACCAAAAGCTAAGTTTAGTGGTATAATAGTATCAAATTATAATTCAGTGATATGTTCTAGTTAAAGGGTAAAGTTGAGTGATATTTCGTGTAGTTTATCCCAGTGTCATTTTGACTTGGGTTGACTTCTGTTTAAATAGGGCAAGCCTGTTGGTGGCCAATGACGTTCTAACCCTTCGACTGTGTGTGTTCGGTAATAAGGTTCTTGCCGTAAAAATCCACCGATTTTTGGGATACTTTGAGTAGTTTGGTTTCAGTTATTTTGGAGGGCCACATCGCATAGGAAAACCGCCTTCAGTTTTTGGTCTTTGGAAGTTTAATAAACCATAGGCTAAACTATAAAATAAGTGCCAAAACTATGTTTTTTTTTTGTAATAGGTGTTTAAAATATTTTTTGGTTGAAATAGATGATTAAATTTTTATTTTGGTTGAAATAGGTATCTAAACTATTTTTTGGCTGAAACAGGTGCCTAAACTTTTATTTTTGGCTTATTTTAAAGTTAATTTTGGCACCTACTTGGGCATTTATTTCAATCAAAAATAAAAATTAGGCACATATTTCAGCCAAAAAATAGTTTAGGCATCTATTTCAGTAAAAAACGAAACTTCAGGCACCTATTTCAACCAAAAAATACTTTAGGCACCTATTGCAAAAAAAGGCATAGTTTGAGCACTTATTTTGTAGTTAAGTCTAGATTATACTTGGGCTTGCTCAATTACGTTTTTACCCTTTATCTTGGGCTTTTTGAGCCAAATTTGGGCAATGGGCCTATGGACTAAAGTGGAAATTAAATAATTGGGCCTGATGTATTTACCACTAGCCCAAATGTATTTATTGGTAAATTATGATCCGATGGGCCTAATCATCAGAAACAAATTTGGAAACCATGTTTCTCATGTAAGCATGAGTGAATATTCGATCGAGTCGAGCGAATAAAAAATGCCAAGTTATTCGAGTTGAAGGATCCAATTTTATAACTTAAACATTATTTAAAATTTTTTAGAGTCGAGTTATTCGAGTTTTTGTTCAAATTTAATTTTAACATTTATAATGTTATAGTACTAATTAGTTCAATTTGAACCATTTTCTATAACCATAAACGATATACATATTATATATCTTGTTTTTTTTCATATATAATATACATTTATCATATAGAGGAGAGGGGATCGACTTAAAATTAAAAAACAATCCAATAAAATTTTAAAATCTCGAAAAAAAATTCGAGTTATTTAAAGTTATATTTTATAATCCAATGGAGAAAGTTCAATGGAGGGGCGATTGATATAAACGGACAATAACTGTTTTTTTTAACTGAACTGACAATAATTGTTATATGGAAGATTTAGAAATTACTAAAACTGTAACATTTGATAATGGTTTGGTATTAAAAGCAACGGAAGGGCAACTGAATTTTTTGTTGTTAGAAACAAGTTATTTTGCTACTAAAATTGAAAGCAGATAGTTTAATTTCAGTTTTCAAAACTTACTTACTCTACTATTGTAATTTTGATTAAAAATAATTTAATAAATTTAATTTTATTATTGTTATATATTTAAAAAAATATTAGTGAAGTGACTCTGTCTACTAACAGACAACGTTAATGTCATAATGTGTATATTTCATTAATTTGTCAGTTGTTCATTAGTGTAGTGATTTGTGTCTCTGAACTATCACATATGTTACTTTCAAGCTAATGGCTAGTAACATGAAATACAATATCGAAAAAATTAATATTATAACATGTTATGTTTTAATTTTAAGAGAAAAGTTACATGTTTCTAATAAAAAATTAATTAAATAGGTTAATTATCAAATTTAGAAGAGGGGCTTAAAACAAAATTTCACCAGTTTATCGAAGAAAATCAATGTCCTTATTTTTTCGTTGTGATTTTATCCCTAGATAGATAAGATCATACTGATACTTTAAGAACTAACGTACTTGGAACAAGTTAATGTGTAAGAAAGTAATTAAAATTTTGAGGGATGGTTACATTCTACATCACAATTCAGATCAAACTTTTCTTTATCGAAAAATTCGAATATTCACCATCAATAATAGTGATCGAAGTCTCGACCATACTACTTGAAACGGGTAACAATGCCATTTGAAGCTTTGTTGGAATATTAAATTTTGGTTTCTCGGGTTGTTACGAACTTGTGTTTACTTCGAGTTAAAAATGGTGTTTTTTCTATTAAATTCGAGTCGTTTTAACTTCCACGAGTCCATAACGACTAGAGTCTCTTGATGTTAGCTTCGTGAATTTCCTTATGCATTAGTTCCATTGTCATCAAATCTAGGACTACAGTGAAGGGTTCTACGCATCGATGCGATGTCGACAGCCAGCCGACATAGGCAAGAATGCTCCTGATGCTCCAATTTACAGGCGATGGGACCCAGACCAAGTTGGATCTTCTGTGCTGGTCGAATCGGGTTTTTACTAGCATTTAGGCTTTTGCTCATGTTGGTCGGAAATTTGGCTCTCGCTGCTCTTCGAAGCTTCGTTCTTGTTTGAAGTTTAAGCTTTCCTTCTTTTGTACCGAGCCACGGCTCATTTGTCACAAGATCAAATACAGAGTTTTGCATAATTAAAAAACAACTTATCATTTTATACCCTAACCCTCCGATATGAAAAACCATTAAAAAATCTAAGAACGATATCATCACTCTTTAGCTCAAACCCTCCACTTCAGATCGGATAGTACACGTTTGTTTAGGCATTACCTGCGTTGGCAGAACTTCCGTCGACATGCATGTTAACTTGTTCTGTCCATCATTGAAGCGCATGTTAGATTCACTGTGTTATGCTTGAATCAGTATGATTCATAGCTGTTGTTCTCAGAAGATTTGGGAATGGAGATAGGACGGAGAAGACAAGGAAATGAAGAGAGAGAAAAGAAAAGGAAAATAGAAAAGAATTAAAGAGAAATTATATTTCATCAGAATATTATGAAAACGTGTTACAAGAATTAAATGACCCAAACCTGAGAAGCCCAAGACCAATTTATAGTCTTTGCCCAACTAACCCAACAGACTCTCTAACAGCCTAACCATAATCGGTTTACAGTCTAACCGATTGAAATATGATTCAATCTAGAACACTCTATTACATTCAATTCTAGAATACTCTATTACTCTTCTGGTTTTCTTCTTCTCCAAAGATCTCTGCACGAGAAAAAACACCAAGCTGCATACGAAGAGTACTGAAAGATGCAGGAGGAATAGGCTTGGTCAACACATCCGCAACTTGATCAGCAGAAGGAATATAATTAACAACAAGTTAACCAGCAAGAACACGTTCACGAACAAAATGAAGATCAATCTCTACATGCTTAACCCGAGCATGATGAGTGGGATTAGCAGCAATTGAAACAGTAGAGGTGTTATCACACCAGACAACTGGTTTTCCTACCAGATTAACACCAATTTCAGCTAACAACTGTTCAAGCCACAATAGTTCAGAAACAGCATTTGCCAAACTCCTGTATTCAGCCTCTGAAGAAGACCGAGAAACAACACTATGTTTCTTTGAACACCAAGCAACATGATTACCACCGAGATAAACACAATATCCTCTGGTGGAACGCCTATCTTCAACAGAGGTGGCCCAATCAGCATCACTGTAACAGACAAGATCAATCCTTGGTGATGACTTATAGTGAAGACCATAATCAAGAGTACCATTGAGATATCTCAAGATTCGCTTCACAGCCTTCCAATGTAACACAGTGGGACTATTCATGTACTGACTCACTTTATTCACACTAAAGGTAATGTCGGGCCGAGTCAAACACACATATTGAAGACTGTCAACAACACTTCTATACAGATGAATATCATCAAAAGGCTGCCCGTCCCCCAGAAAAAGCTTAGGAGCAACCACCATAGGTGTTGGTGTGGGAGTGGACTGTCTCATATTTGCCTTATCCAACAGATCCAAGACATACTTCTTCTGATTCAGGAAAAGACCAGAAGCACATTGAGAAATTTCCATGCCAAGGAAATACTCAAGTTTACCAAGATCCTTGAGTAAGAACTCTGAGTTAATGAGCTTCACCACCATGTCAACTTCAGAAGCACAACTGCCAGTGATGACAATATCATCGACATACACCATGAGAAACAACTTACTGCTGGCCTCACTCTTAAGAAAAAGTGAACTATCAGCTTTAGAAGTAACAAAACCAAGCTTGGTAACCAGAAAAGAGCGTAGAGTAAGAAACCAGGCACGCAGGGCTTGGCGAAGACCGTAAATAGCCTTCTTGAGATGACAAACCAATGACTCTCCATTAGGACCTTTCTTCTCAAACCCAGGAGGCTGGGACATATAAATATCTTTAGTGAGCTTTCCATTAAGGAAAGCATTGTTAATATCAATTTGTCGAACTGGCCATTTAGCAAGAACAACAACAACTAGCACAGTTCGAATAGTGGACGCACGAACCACTGGACTGAAAGTATCAGTAAAATCACTACCATACGTTTGAGAATACCCCTTGGCAACAAGTCGGGCTTTAAACCTTTCAACCGAACCATTAGGTTTCTTCTTCACCTTGAAGATCCATTTGCAGCCCACAGGTTTACAAGAGGGAGGTAAGACTTGAAGCTCCCATGTGTCATTCTTCATGAGAGCATCATACTCAGTGTGAACAACAGCCCTCCACTATGGATGATGAAGTGCCTCTAAAATAGAAGAAGGTTCTTTGCAATCATCATGAACCAGAAAAGCCTTAGGCTTCACAATCCCAGACTTGCCTCTAGTGACCATAGGATGTAAATTCTGAACAAGAGGAACAGATGAGGATGGAGGATGAGTGCTGGTAGAAAGTGGAGATGAAGGTGACAAAATAGGAGATGAAGGGGAAGTATGAATGTTGGTAGCAGATGGAGATGGGGGTGACAAAGTAGAAGATGGTGGTGAAATATGGATGTTGGTAGGAGATGAAGATGGTGGTGACAAAATAGATGATGGTGGTGAAATATGGATGTTGGTAGGAGATGAAGATGGTGGTGGCAAAGTAGAAGATGGTGGTGAAATATGGATGTTGGTAGTAGATGGAGATGGTGGTGCTGAAACATGGATGTTGGTAGGAGATGGAGATGGTGGTGACAAAGTAGAAGATGGTGGTGAAATATGGATGTTGGTAGTAGATGGAGATGGTGGTGACAGAATAGATGCTGGTTGTGAAAGAGGATCATGGATAGTAGATGAAGATGATAATGGCAAATGAGAAGATGGTGATGAAGAATGAATGTTGGGAGTAGAAGAAGGACAAGACACAGAAGTAACAGGCAAGGAAGAAGAATGAAGAACATTAGCAGGTGAAGGTAAGGAAGAAGCAGTAGGTAAAACAGTAGTGTCAGAAATCCTAGAAGACAGAAAAGAAGACTAAGAAAAGGGAACTGAACTACCAGGAGAAGAAAAAGGCAAAATAGAAGAGAGAGGAGCAGTTTGAGAAGCATTTAAAGAGCCATGAACAGACTTGGAATTGTAAAACATAGGAGGATGAATAGAAGAAGAAAAGGATCCAGTGGTAACTGAATCAACATGATATAAAAACTTGAGAAAATCCAAATTAGTGACAGAAGAAACAACTGAAGACCAAACAGAAGTATCAATTAAGTAAGGAAACACATTTTCATCAAATCTAACATGTCTAGAGATATAAACACGATCAGAAGAAGCTAGACACCTATAACCCTTATAAACAGGAGAGTGTCCAAGAAAAACACAAGGTGTTGACCTAAATTGTAACTTATTTTTATTGTATGGTCTAAGGTATGGGTAACAAAGACAACCAAAAGTTCTAAGAAAACTATAATCAGGTTTTTGATGAAACAATTTTTCATAAGGAGAAATACCTGACAGGGTTGTGGTGGGAAGCCTATTGATGAGAAAATGGCACTAGAGAAGGCATCATTCCAGTAGGTAAGGGGCATTGCAGCCTGAGCAAGAAGAGTCAGACCAACCTCAACCACTTACTTATGCTTCCTCTCAACAAGCCCATTTTGTTCAGAAGTGTGGGGACAGGAAAGCCGATGAACAATTCCTTGATTGAGGAGATACGAATCCAGAGCAGCAAACTCACCCCCTCCATCTGTCTGCAGAACCTTTAACTTCAACCCTAACCGCAGCTCAACTTGCTTGTGAAACTGAGGAAATACTTCCTTCACTTGAGACTTCTGTTTTAAGAAATAAATTCAGGAATACCGAGAGCAAGCATCAGTAAACGCAACATAGTATTTAAAACTATTGGATGCAACAGGGGCAGGACCCCATACATCAGCAACCACTAAAGCAAGAGGAGTAGATGTTCAGTAAAAGAAGTTGGAAAAGGAAGTTTGTGAGCCTTACCAAGTTCACAAGCATTACACAAATCAGAACTTTTGAATTTATTAATGCAAGAAATATTACAATGGGTCAAGGCTTTATCCAAGACCTGAACAGATGGATGTCCTAATCTATTGTGCCAAGTGTGCATAGACACATTATTAGCAAAAACAGACTCAAAAGGAAGACCAGAAACAGTACTGGATGAGGAAGAAGAACAAGCAGAAGGAACATACTTATTAAAAGGTAAATGCAACTTGTATAAACCACCAGACTCAGAACCAGTGAGAAGCACCTCCTTAGTAGCAATGTCTCGAACACAACAATGCTTGGGATAAAACTCAAAAAACACTTGATTATCCTGTGTAAGCTTGGACACAGACAACAAATTTTTAGTAATATTGGGAACAAAAAAAGATTATGCATAAGTAAAGACTTAGAATGAGACAACAAAGCAGATTGACCAAGAGAGTGAATTGGCAAAGAGTGACCATTACCAACTTGAACCTTACCTACACCAGGAAAAGCAGTAACAGACTGTAAATTGTTGGTAAGATGATGAGAAGCACCTGAGTCCGGGTACCAAGCATTGTCATCCAAGATATCAGTTGTAGCCAAATGAACTTGAGGATGAGAGGGCTGAGTATTGGACTGCAGTACCCCAGGATGAGAAGTGTAGGAAGATGGCACTTGTGGAAAAACAGCAGAAGGTAAAGCAACAGTAGCATGAGGAACAAAAGAATGTGCCAAAGGTTGATATGCATGCACAAAAGCAGTAGACAGAGGTTGGGATGCAACATTATGAGTAGCCAAATGAGGAGAGGCAGGTACAAAAGAGGGAGGAGAGTAAATGACAGTATGAGGAGGAGGAGCAACAACATAAGGTGAAGCATATGTGGACATATGAGCTTGAGGAGCAATATGAGACAGAGCATAACCTCTACCACTTGGCCCAGACCTGGAGGACTCATTCTTGAAACCAGTATCAAACCTAAAATAGCATCTCTCAACCAAATGTCCTAGTCGACCACATAATTGACACTGTGGTCGATTCCTCCCACCATTATAGAAGCCACGACCTCTACCTCTGTTATAACTAGAACCATTATTCTGAAAATCTGAACCAAAATTAAAATCAGTGGTAGAACTGATGTAAGACCCTTGTTCTACATTAGCCACATTAGCATGAATAGGTTCAACAAGATCTGATGAGGGCTGAGTGGGCTGAGTGGGCTGAGTATGAGTAGTAAGATGAGCCACAACATTAACATGAGAAACAACAGAGGTAGTTTGTCTAGTCTCAACATCAAGAAGAATAGTACTAACATATGACAAGTCAGAGGAGCTAGGACTAGCAGTTATTACAGTAATAACTGAATCATAATCAGTAGGGAGACCATTAAGAACAGCTGTGACATGCTCCTGCTCAGAGATAACCTCTCCACAATTAGCAAGGTTATCACACACAAACTTAACTTTCATAAAAAATTCCTTCATAGACAGATCTCCTTTTTTCTGTGAGTGTAACATACGCCTATAAGACATAAGTTTAGAGGTAGTTTTCTCACTATACAGCCTATGCAACGAATTCCAAATGTCAGAGGCAGTGCTCAACCCTATTCAATTGGGCAACACATTCTCACTTACTGTGGACAGCAACCAGGTGGCCAACGCCCCATCTTGTTCCTCAAAAACCTCAAAATCAGGATTTATACTAACAACACTATCTTTTGTAACATATTGAGGAGGAGCAGTGACATTTCTATCTATAAATCGCAACAACCTATGTGTCTTAATCGTTAAAAATACTTGCTGATGCCACAGCAAGTAATTGTGATCATCTAAGGTCACATTTATCTTTTTAAACGAGAAGACCTTATTAGATGCCGAGGAAGTAGTAGACATAGAGAAATCAGGAGCATTAGGAGTATTAGTAGAAGTTGTAGTATTATCAGAGTTCAGATTGGTAGCACCAGTCGTAACATTACCAGATGCATCATTCGGAACCTCAGGAGCCATAACAACACAGCTTAAACTAAACAGAAACTCAATATCCAGAAGACAGAGAACAACACAAAAGATTGCAAACACGAACAGATCCACAATCAAACAGCAGAATATGAATCAAACGGCACAACACACAAAACCGAAGCAGATAGGGAAATAGAAAAGAATTAAAGAGAAATTATATTTCATCAGAATATTATGAAAACGTGTTACAAGAATTAAATGACCCAAACCTGAGAAGCCCAAGACCAATTTATAGTCTTAGCCCAACTAACCCAACAGACTCTCTAACAGCCTAACCATAATCGGTTTACAGTCTAACCGATTGAAATATGATTCAATCTAGAACACTCTATTACATTCAATTTTAGAATACTCTATTAGCGCATAGGGTCACTCTTTGTATGTAAATCTGAGATCTTTATTTGCATGCTAGGAGTAGCTCCTTGAGACATTCTCTGGCCTGTTGTATTGCTCGGTATCCTAAGGCAATTGTTCTTTATACCGCTCTTTATCTATGCAATATTGTTTAAATCGGTTTCTATGGAGATTAGTTCGTGACTTGAAAAAATGGGAGGCTTCTCATAGTCGTTGAACTCCGGCCCCAATAATGAACTCTGAGAATGTCCCCCACAAGGAGTTGAGCAGCAACCGAATCTACATCGCAAGGGAATGACAGGTTCACAATGAAGATCTTCTAGGATTTTCCCGACTCCCTAGTCTGGCCTGGATGATTGAGCTAGAGGCCCTTGCATCGTGATTCTATTTGTAATTCCAGATTCTATTTTAAAATTGCTAGGAGCATTATAACGCCTGAAGGCACTAACGCGGGCAACTGGACGACAAAGGGTAGGATAGTCCTTTGGTTCAACAGCAGTTTGATCCTCTTGTATCGGTGGTTTGTCTTCTTGAAAGTTTGGTCTATTATCCATCACCACATCTCTTCCTTCTTGAGGCCTGAAGTGGTTTATATCTCCAACCGATAGTGTTTCCTCCGAGGAAGCTTTTGTTCTCTCAAGGCTGCCATGTTCCATCGGGTTAGCCGGTCCGGGTTTAAACCTACCCAGTTCCATGCATCAGCGTCTTAAGGTAGAATTCCAATGGTTCTTAATTGCATTATCAGTTCTACCTAGCAAAAGTTTTGCTATTGAAGCCCATTTGTTGTCGTGGATCGCGATACGGTCCTCTTCATTTGCAGAGGTTTACATAATAGTTTTTCTCAGCAGCAGAATGAAAAACAAAATCGAGACCTCTGACTCACCTCGAAAAGAAACTCAACTTGGATTCGCCATGAGTTGAAAAGAACAGAAAAAGAGCGGCACCACCCTCCCATCAAAAGATTTGCATATCATTGCTTGAAATTTAAAACTTCATACGTCTTCCTCAACAACAAACATTAATAACATACGACTCAACCAAGAAACAACCCCAACCCCACCGTTAAATATTTTGCTCTAGGTGATGCTTTACACTTACGAAAGGCCGTAGAACTTTGGTGCTAAGATCAACTAGGTAAAAATGCATTGTTCAAAGTACACAAAACAGAAGGGAATAGGGTTACAAATAAAATGAACTGGCATTCTGACTCAATCTCCACTCTTCGCTACCCGGAAATAATAACAAACAAAACAACACTTATCTCTTAAATGCACACATTATCCTTAATAACCCTGAACATTCTCTTGCAAGATCGTGGATGTGAGTGATCATTTCAGCTTCAACTCACTTCCAATGGCACCAATCAATACATACATTACGCATGAGAAGTAACGGAATGGCAGTAAAAAACAAATGACTTCCAAACAACAAAAACAAGACAAGAACAACAATCATGTTCTCCATAATAGGCATTGTCAATAAGACACCGATTTCCACTAAGAACTGATAGGTATCACCCACTAGAACTTACTTTTACTTCTACTAAACAAAGATTCAAGCTTTGCAATACAATGTAACAAACATAGTACTAAATTTAGAGCATTAGGAAACAAAAGCCAACTCGAACAAAACATTTAATAGTTGCAGCATTTGTCAAAACCAACTAAAAACTAAACATCATCAAGCACTCAACATTAATCCAAATGTAAAACAAGAAGAAAAACATAATCTTTTTCACTATAGAATTCAAGCAAACAAACAAAACAAAACACACATTGACTTGACTTCCCACATTCAGACCAAGAGAGACATAGAAAATAACAAGTACCCATTCTAGAACAACAAAAAATCTAAACGAAAAACACATAATTCCTCATTTAAAGGAAGAAAAACAATTACCAGTAAAAGGTTTGCGCTTGAGGCAAGGGTCGAGCTGGTTACACCAATGAAGCTGACACGATTTCCCCGACCGACTCGGAATTCCTCGCACGATCAAACTCCAATTCCTCGCCCCCGAACTTCTCCACCAGCCGACTCAACACCACATCATCCTCCGGCGACCAGGGTCCTTGTTGAGTGTGTAAAAGTTCTATTATTTACACCCTTTTAACCCATATTTCTGCTGCATTTAAGCATCATTGCATTGCATTTAGGATAGTTTTCAATTAAATATCACAATTATATAAAAGGCACGGATTCTACTAAAAGATGGTGTATTTTGCAGGTAGCTGCCAAGGTTGAGGATGAAGGCAGGCGCAGGGCAGATAAGTAGGAAGGCTGAACTGAACAAGCAGCTGAAGAAGACGAACCTGTCATGGACCCGTCACGACAGCATGGTGACAGCAGATTATTGAAGAGGAAAAATGAAGTGGACATCGATAGATAGAGAAAAATCTGCTCGTCTATCGTGTGGAAGCCAAATAATTTTCCAAGCCCCGGATCAAAAGATATGTCAAGCCAAAGCTCAAAGGAGAGGAAATCCCTAAAAGCAAGGAGGCGGCTAGAAAGTAGGATACTTTAGAGATTTAATCTTTATTAGAATCTTACTTTTAATTAAAGTTGTAATCCTTGTTACCTTAGATAACTTGAGCCCAAAGCTTATATAAAGGGCATAGATTAAACCTAGGGCATAGCCGACTACCCCATAACCGAAACCAAAACCCTGCCGTCCACCTGTCTCCGACATGTTCTAAATTCCCCCTAGGGCCACGGGTTGTTTTGTAAAGTAGTTGCAAGGGTTGCTTTGTTTTAGGATTTTTTCAAGTTCAATAAAATAAACTTCGAGTTCTTTTATCTTGGTTTTAATATCTTGCAAGAGCATCGGGAGAGCATTGTAAGGTTATCTATTTACTTAGCATCGGGAGAGTTAAGTATATGAAAGAGATAGAAGCGAGTTCTCTAGTTTATAGTTGAACCATCTCGTGCTTAGGGATAAGGCGAGGTTAAGTGGCTAAGGAAGAATTCATACACATCGGTGTTCATCCTTCGACTCACGCCGGGAGGTATCGTCAAAGACGTGTTCATCGACAAACTTGTGCCTAGGGATAGGGCAAGGCAGATCTGGGATTCTTGCCAAGCTTGAAGTACTGAGTTAGTGTCTGCTGCCGCGACAACTAACGGACAGACGCCGCGACAGGTGCTGTCGGCGACGGGAGCGACGACAGAACTGGAGATCCTAAGCAATTCAATACCTGCACTACCGAGCAATTCAATACCAGCCCATTCTCTCTATCTTGATTTCTCAATCTTTTATTTACGTTTTACTTTATTATTCGTGACAACTCTCTAAAATATTTCTTTTACTTTGTGCAGTAAATCAAGGTGAAGTCATTAGCCCAATCCCTGTGGAGACGATATCCGATACTTCGTATCACTTTACTACTTGCGTCGTGTACACTTGCACTACAATTGCGATAGTCTATTTTACACGCAACAAGTTTTTGGCGCCGTTGCCGGGGATTGGCAACATAACTACATCTTTATTTTATTGCACTTTTTGTTTTTATTTTTTTTTATTTTTGTTTTCGTTTTTAGTTTTTCTTTAATTTTTATTTTTGTTTTTCAACTCTTGCTTTTCACAAGGTTCTCTTGTTTATGCGCAGATCGAAAAGAGGCGAAGATCCTGAGTATAAGTTAGATCCGGAAATCGAACGATCATTCAATCTCAAGAAACAGATTCGCCATCTTTTAGACAGGAACGAATACCTTGAAGAACAGCTAGAGCAGATGGCCCGTAACCAGCCTGCTGGAGGAGACATACCGCCTGTCGGCGATCCGCCTGCGGCAGGTGGACGACGGTCATGTCGTGACTACATGCTGAATGACCATGTAGAGCTGGAGACCACACTGCCGGATATTGATGTTGATAACTTTGAACTTAAACCTGTCATGTTTAGTATGATCAACAACGCCGGACAGTTTAGTGGTTCTGCGACAGAAGATGCTAGGGAGCATCTCAAAACGTTCCAGGAGATCTGTGGTTCGTTTAGGCTACCAGGAGTTAGTCCGGAGATACTGAGGCTTCGGTTATTCCCCTATTCATTAAGGGATAGAGCTAAAACTTGGTGGAATAAACTTACACCGGGTTCCATTATGACTTGGGCAGATCTAACTCGTGAATTCTTATCTCGTTTTAATCCTTCACATTTATCTGAGCGATTACGTAACGAAATTGCTACTTTTCAACAGGAAGATGACGAGCCGATGCACGAGGCCTGGGACAGATTTACTACTCTTCTACGGAACTGCCCAATGCATGGATTCCCCGTCTGGAATCAGGTAACTAAGTTTTATAATGCTGCTAACTTACAAACTCGCATTCGCATTGATTCTGCAGCAAATGGACTATTGTTGGATAAAGATCCGGACGAGGCATTACAAGTTCTGAAGAATCTAGCTAAGAATGAGGAGCAGTTTCCGACAACTAGAAGAGGGGGTAAAAGGGTACTTGCTGTCAAGGACTATGAGGCTGACAGCACTATGAAATCACATGTAGCATTCCTCACTAAAGCCATGAAACACTTATTAAGTGAAGAGGAAGTACGAGGGTTTGCTGTCGAGGAAATTTGTGCCACTTGTGAGGGAAATCATAGTAGGGATGAGTGCCCTATAAACATAGAAGAAGGGAAATATGTTGGAAATTACAAGCCAAACTACAATTCCAACAACTATAACCCTAATTGGAGGAAAGATCCCAAATTTTCCTGGAGTAATCCTAACAATGCCCTAAATCCGCAAGCATATAATCAGAATCAGGGGGTCCTAGATTGTTGACGCGTCAGCAGCTGCAGCCGCAGAACCTGCCGCAGAACCTGCCGCCTCAGCAACAACAGCAACCACCACCTGCCACGAGTAGTGTATTGGAGCAGACTCTGGCTACCTTTATGTCTCAGACTGGCACGTATATGGATAACATTAATCAGTTTGTCAAGAAGACGGAAAATTTTATGGACGAGACTAAGATGAGAATGACAAACCATGAGGCCACCTTAAAATCTCTAGAGACACAAATGGGTCAGGTGTCGCAGCATATTAAACCGAGGCAGAATGGAGGTTTCCCTAGCAATACTGAAAATGCTAGACCACCCCCACATGAGCAATGTAAGGCGATTACTACTAGGAGTGGGAAAAAGTTACCAGGGCCGGAAAAAGAAGTTGATACAGAAAAGGACCCTGCTTTGAACAAACCTGCCGAGGAAGCTGTCCCGACAGATGACAAACAGACTGTTGCCGATGATCCTGTCACGACAGCAGAAGCGACAGAGGAGAAAAAGGAAGATTATCGTCCTCAGATTCGCATGCAGTGGGAAGGACGCATTGCTGATTATCGTCCTCCACCACCTTTCCCTCAACGGATACAACAAGCTAAGAATGAATCTCAACTCAAAAAAATTTATGATATTTTTAAACAGGTTCATATTAACATACCGTTGTTAGATGCTGTTAGGGAGATGCCCGGTTATGCTAAATTTCTCAAGGATGTCATGTCTAAAAAATCTAAACTTGGGGAATTTGAAACGGTAAGGATGCAAGAGGGTTGCATGAGTATTCTTCATCGACAACCACCCCAGAAAAAGAAGGATCCAGGGAGCTTCCTCATGCCTTGCGTAATCGGCGATAAATTTGTGGGTAAGGCACTTTGTGATCTTGGTGCTAGTGTTAATTTAATGCCCAAATCTGTTTTTCAGAAACTAGGTATTGGCAAGGCGCGGCCCACGACAGTTACCTTACAGCTAGCCGACCGCTCTTACGTTCACCCCGAGGGAAAAATTGAAGATATTTTGGTAAGAGTGGATAAACTTATCTTTCCTGCTGACTTTCTTATTTTAGATTGTGAGGCAGATGAGAACGTACCAGTCATCCTCGGACGACCTTTCTTAGCCACGGGAAGATCGTTGATTGATGTGGAAAAAGGAGAACTCACCATGCGCGTGAACGATCAAGAAATTAAGTTGAATGTTCTCCAAGCAATGAAACATGCCGATGTGGACGAGGAATGCAAAGCCATCATCGAGGTGACCTTTGATTACCCCTGCATCAGGTCAGGCTGCCGAGATATAAAATTTGGTCACTGCTGCGACAGCCATCTAAAGACCTGTCACGACAGTGACGACGACAGTGACCCCTCTGAATCCGATACATCTGATACTGAAGGTCATGAGGAGGTAAACTGGTTAGACCATCGTCCAGGTAAGTTATTCGAACCCTTGAATTACACTTCGGATAACCATTTAATCCAAAAGCCCTCCACTGTTGAACCACCTGTCTTAGAACTTAAGCCCCTGCCAGGGCAGCTTAAATATGCTTATCTTGGTTGTGATAACACACTGCCTGTAATCATCTCTGCTAAGCTGCCGCAGGAACAGGAACGACAGCTGATCGACATGTTGAGGCAGCATAAAAGGGCGATAGGATGGACGATAGCAGACATCCAGGGCATTAGTCCGGCAATCTGTATGCACAAAATCCTCCTAGAGGAAGATCATAAGCCGACTATTGATGCCCAAAGGCGGTTAAACCTTGCAATGAAGGAGGTAGTGCGTAAAGAGATAATCAAGTGGTTAGATGCTGGTATTATTTACGCCATCTCCGACAGCAAATGGGTAAGCCCGGTGCAATGTGTTCCCAAGAAAGGAGGCATGACTGTAATAACCAACGAAAACAACGAGTTAATCCCAACCAGGACTGTGACCGGTTGGAGGGTTTGTATGGACTATCGGAAGCTTAACAAAGCTACCCGAAAGGACCACTTTCCTTTACCCTTTATTGATCAAATGCTTGATAGATTAGCGGGTAAATCTTATTATTGTTTTCTTGATGGTTATTCAGGTTATAATCAAATTGCTATTGCACCAGAGGACCAAGAGAAAACGACTTTCACATGCCCCTACGGTACGTACGCATTCAGGAGGATGCCATTTGGACTCTGTAACGCACCTGCCACCTTCCAAAGGTGCATGATGGCAATATTCTCCGACATGGTTGAGGACTTCCTAGAAATCTTTATGGATGATTTTTCTGTCTTTGGAGACGATTTTGAGAGTTGTCTAGGCAATTTACAAAAGGTGCTTGAGAGATGCGAAAAAGCTAACTTGGTTTTAAATTGGGAAAATGTCACTTTATGGTGGATGAAGGGATAGTCTTAGGCCATAAGATTAGCTGCCGTGGGATAGAAGTCGACAGGGCAAAAATAGAAGTCATAGAGAAGCTGCCGCCGCCAACAACAGTCAAGGGCATTAGGAGTTTTTTAGGGCATGCTGGTTTTTATAGGAGATTTATTTCCAATTTCTCAAAAATCACGAAACCCCTATGTCATCTCCTAGAGCAGAACCGACCCTTTGACTTTAATGAAGAATGTACTGAAGCATTCAAGGTTCTGAAGGAAAAGTTAGTGACAGCCCCCATAGTACAGCCACCAGACTGGACGCAATCGTTTGAAATTATGTGTGATGCTAGTGACTATGCTGTCGGGGCAGCACTTGGGCAGCACAAGGACAGGCTATTTCATGTCATATATTATGCCAGCAAAACATTGAATGATGCCCAAGTGAATTATACCACCACGGAAAAGGAGCTGTTAGCTGTGGTGTTTTCCATCGACAAGTTTCGTTCTTACATTCTTGGAACGAAAGTTATAATACACACCGACCACTCTGCCCTCAAATATTTATTTGCAAAGAAGGATGCAAAACCTAGGTTGATACGCTGGATCTTACTATTACAAGAGTTCGACCTTGAGATAAAAGATAAAAAGGGGACAAAAAATCAGGTGGCAGATCACTTGTCGAGGTTGGAAACGGGACAGAGTCTACCGCCAGATGAGACACACATACTGGAGACCTTCCCAGATGAGCAGCTCTTTGCTGCCGCAATAGCTGTCGCGACAGCCATGGCGGCAGGTAAGTCTTCTAACCTTCCCTGGTATGCTGATTTCGTTAATTATATAGTTAGTGGAATATTACCTACTGATCTTACTTACCAAGCCAGGAAGAAGTTTCAAAATGATGTTAAACATTATTATTGGGACGAACCTCTTCTTTTCAAAATGTGCGCAGATCAGGTTATAAGGAGATGCATACCACAAGAAGAACAAGAAGACATTCTCCATCACTGTCATGCTTCACAATATGGAGGACACTTAGGAGGCAACAAAACTGCTGCCAAGGTGCTGCAGTCAGGGTTCTACTGGCCGACACTGTATAAGGACGCACAGGAATTTTACAAAAACTGTGACAGGTGCCAGCGGACAGGTAACATCTCGAGGAGAAACGAGATGCCACTGCAGAATATTTTAGAAGTCGAAATCTTCGACGTTTGGGGGATTGATTTTATGGGACCTTTTCCATCTTCTTGTGGAAATCTTTACATCCTCCTAGCAGTAGATTATGTCTCCAAGTGGGTAGAAGCAATCGCAACTCAAAAGAATGATGCCAAAACAGTCCAAAAGTTTTTGCACAAAAACATCTTTTCTAGATTCGGCATCCCTAGGGCGATTATCAGTGATGAAGGGAGACATTTTGACAACAAGGTAATTGCTGCCGCCTTGAGAAAATATGGTGCCAAGCACAGGATCGCGACAGCATACCACCCACAGACCAATGGACAGGCTGAGATATCCAATAGGGAAGTAAAGAACATTCTTGAAAAAATGGTTAAACCAACTAGGAAAGATTGGTCTTTGCTTCTGAATGATGCATTATGGGCGTACAGAACAGCTTTCAAGACTCCATTGGGCATGTCTCCATACCGTTTGATTTATGGGAAAACCTGTCATCTGCCTGTCGAGATAGAAAACAAGGCATATTGGGCGATCAAGGCAGTAAACATGGACTTGGACAAGGCAGGCCAGAAAAGGTTGTTGAATTTGAATGAAATCGATGAAATACGGACAATGGCCTACGACAATGCAAGGATTTACAAGGAAAAAACTAAAAAGTGGCATGACAAGAAGTTGCTGCCACGACAGTTCTGCCCAGGGCAGCTTGTGTTGTTGTTCAATTCTAGATTGAAACTCTTTCCAGGGAAGCTCAAATCTAGATGGTCTGGCCCGTTCCAAGTAGTTCAAGTTTTTCCCCATGGTGCCATTACAATTCAATCACTAAAGGACGGGCACCAATTCAAAGTCAATGGACAACGCCTCAAGCACTATCAAGGGACTGAAGCCCCAGGAATACAGGAAGTGGTTACTTTAGGTGATGCCCCACAAGGCATCCCTAATTTAACCTAATTCTCTTACTTTTATTTTTATTATTATTAATATTATTATTAGGAATTAGATTTATTTTATTCAAATAATGTTTTGTTTTTAATTTCAGTTTTTAGGAAATAAAGGAGGCAAGTGAGAAGGAAGAAGTGGCCCAAGCCCACCGCCCATCCATCAGCCCAAATAAAGTCCATTTATGATAACCTGTCGTTTCGGCTGCCGGCGCAGACGGAGTTGACAGGCTGTCAACAGACGCACAGCAGACGAAGAATCGTGCGGCAGACGCAGCATTAATGTCCGTCAGACGTGTCAGACGCAACATTCAATCTGCCGCTCCGTTATTCCCGCCTGCCGTTGTGGCATTGAATGGGCAGCCCCCGACAGCTATATAAACCCCTTCTCCTTTCATTTTTCATCACTTCAGATTTTCTCTCTTGCTATTCTCTTCTAGTTTGATCTCTTTTCTTTCATTTTCAGCCCTTGCAACCAAATATGTCTTCACGACAAACCCGACAGAACGCTGCTGCCGCTTCCTCTTCCGCAGCAGCATCTCCGTTCGCTATCAAAGAACTTTGGGAGGAGCGAAGCTTCATCTACAACAGAGATGCCCCTCTGTTTGGACTCCGGCCGTTCATCATGCAGGCCATAACAGCTCAATTGTGGGAAGACTTCGCCAAGCAGCCGGCAGAACTTAACGACACCCTAGTCAGGGAGTTCTATGCGGCGATCAAGAGCAAGACGGCGACATCTGTCACCGTCAGAGGAGTGACAGTACCCTTTACCGCCAGCAGCATCAACCATGTCTTCGGCCTCTTCTTCGGCCCCAACGATGATGCTCATCAACAGTTTTGGGACACCCTCGACGCTGCCGGCCATGATGCTGTCATGAGGGAGTTGACGGAAGCAGGAACGACGTGGAGCACGAGTAAGAAGAACCCCCATTCTGTCAATAGGGGGCAGCTCCTACCTGAGGCAAAGCTATGGAACGCTTTTATCAAAAAGCGTATCCTGCCCTCATCCCACCATACGACAGTCAACAGGCAGCGGCTGGCCCTCATCCACTGTATCATGCACAACAGGCCCATCAATGTGGGCAGGTACATGCGGGACAGCATTCTCGACTGTGCTTTCCGCTCGGACTCACGGCTCTGCCTGCCCTGCACCATAACTGCCCTCTGCCGCTGCGCTGCCGTACCGGAGGAAGTCTCAGACAAAATCAAGAAGGGCAGCGGCTGGACAGACAGCAACATCTCCAGCCTCATGGAGCTGGTCGTCGTATCGCCCCTCAACGCCTTCGATCCCAACGCCCCTCCGGCTGAGTCTGATGATGAGCCTGCCACCGAGCCTGCCACCGAACCTGCCCCAGAAGCTGCCACCAACACCGCACCGGCAGATCAGAACGCCCACATCCTTGCTGCTGTCCTGCGGATCGAGGAACGCCAGATGGGCTTAATGACATTCATCCGAGACTTCTCCAATGCCACGGTAAACTTCATTACCAATACTTTGAATTTTTCGGATGTCTCTTTCCCCACCTTCCCCGCCCATTATTTCAACCTCCCATCCCCTACTCCCACACCACCTGTCTCTCCCCATGGAGAATCTGCCTCCTCCACCCCTTCCCCGACGGCAGCCGGCAGCCCACCGGCAGACACCTCCCCTCGAGGAACAAAGCGAGCTGCCACTGACGACAGCCCCCTTGTCCGGAGGAATTTGGACAGCGCCTTCACACGGGTGAAGCGTATCAAGCATGTGGCAGACAAGAGAAAGCTGTCCAAGGCCATCATGTCCACCAGCTGGGACAGCAGCAGCAGCAGCAGCAGTTCTGATGTCAGGCTAGTGGAGCCAACTGCCCTTCCACCTGCTGACGACCCTGTCCCCCAACCGGAGGAAGATCCTGCCCCTCAACAGGCTGACGAAGCTGTCGATCAACCTGCTCCGGAACCTGCCCAGCCACCTCCTCAACGCAGACGCTACCATCAGATCCGCGTCAGCAGCAGCAGCGAGGACAGCGCATAAAATTTAAGTTTTTATTTCTTTTATCTCTTCTTATTGCTGCCTGCCCTTATATAATTATGATGTACTTTTTCTTTTTTTTATCTTGTTTTTCTTTGTTTTTATGTTATTTTGCATTGAGGGCAATGCAACCCTTGAGTTTGGGGGTGGCAACCCTCCATATTTAATGGCATCTTTAGCACATCTTTTGTTTAACTGTTGTGTCTTTTTATTTGCCTTTAATTTAAAAAAAAATCAGAAAATTAAACTGTTGGCTTAAGACTGTGAAGTTAGCTTACCTGTCATGACGGCTCTGTCGTGGCAGCATCTTTAGGACAGGTTAAGGAAAAGTTTAGAGCCTTTCTATAGTTCTGAAAAACTTAAACACTTTTGTGACTGTTATATTGCTTAGATTTCTTTTAGCCAAACTAGAATAGGATGCTTAGAACTTGAATAGCCCCTAGAGGTGCCTAACACTGGCTCTAGGAAAGAAGTTTAGTAAAAGAAAATCAAAAACCTAGAGGTGCCCGAAACTGGCTCTAGGAAGCTAACTAGAGGTGCCCAAAACTGGCTCTAGAAAAATTTTAGCTTGAAAATAGAAGAAAAAGAAGCATGAAAATGTGCCTTCTAAAAAAATAAACTTTGGCATAAAAATTCGAGTTAAAGAGTTGAATATTCTAGTGAAACTAAGAGAGTCTTAGCATATAACTGTTCACAAGCATGTACACACTACACGAGAGCTATAGGGAGATTCCGGACAGATCCTAACCTTCCCGACAGGTTGCTGCCGCCATAGAGAATGAGCGACGGGTAAGGGACAGTTCACTGTTTGAAAGCCAACACAAAAATTTTCATTTTTCTTTAGGTTTAATTGCTTGAGGGCAAGCAAAGACTTGAGTTTAGGGGTGTGTTGAGTGTGTAAAAGTTCTATTATTTACACCCTTTTAACCCATATTTCTGCTGCATTTAAGCATCATTGCATTGCATTTAGGATAGTTTTCAATTAAATATCACAATTATATAAAAGGCACGGATTCTACTAAAAGATGGTGTATTTTGCAGGTAGCTGCCAAGGTTGAGGATGAAGGCAGGCGCAGGGCAGATAAGCAGGAAGGCTGAACTGAACAAGCAGCTGAAGAAGACGAACCTGTCATGGACCCGTCACGACAGCATGGTGACAGCAGATTATTGAAGAGGAAAAATGAAGTGGACATCGATAGATAGAGAAAAATCTGCTCGTCTGTCGTGTGGAAGCCAAATAATTTTCCAAGCCCCGGATCAAAAGATATGTCAAGCCAAAGCTCAAAGGAGAGGAAATCCCTAAAAGCAAGGAGGCGGCTAGAAAGTAGGATACTTTAGAGATTTAATCTTTATTAGAATCTTACTTTTAATTAAAGTTGTAATCCTTGTTACCTTAGATAACTTGAGCCCAAAGCTTATATAAAGGGCATAGATTAAACCTAGGGCATAGCCGACTACCCCATAACCGAAACCAAAACCCTGCCGTCCACCTGTCTCCGACATGTTCTAAATTCCCCCTAGGGCCACGGGTTGTTTTGTAAAGTAGTTGCAAGGGTTGCTTTGTTTTAGGATTTTTTCAAGTTCAATAAAATAAACTTCGAGTTCTTTTATCTTGGTTTTAATATCTTGCAAGAGCATCGGGAGAGCATTGTAAGGTTATCTATTTACTTAGCATCGGGAGAGTTAAGTATACGAAAGAGATAGAAGCGAGTTCTCTAGTTTATAGTTGAACCATCTCGTGCTTAGGGATAAGGCGAGGTTAAGTGGCTAAGGAAGAATTCATACACATCGGTGTTCATCCTTCGACTCACACCGGGAGGTATCGTCAAAGACGTGTTCATCGACAGACTTGTGCCTAGGGATAGGGCAAGGCAGATCTGGGATTCTTGCCAAGCTTGAAGTACTGAGTTAGTGTCTGCTGCCGCGACAACTAACGGACAGACGCCGCGACAGGTGCTGTCGGCGACGGGAGCGACGACAGAACTGGAGATCCTAAGCAATTCAATACCTGCACTACCGAGCAATTCAATACCAGCCCATTCTCTCTATCTTGATTTCTCAATCTTTTATTTACGTTTTACTTTATTATTCGTGACAACTCTCTAAAATATTTCTTTTACTTTGTGCAGTAAATCAAGGTGAAGTCATTAGCCCAATCCCTGTGGAGACGATATCCGATACTTCGTATCACTTTACTACTTGCGTCGTGTACACTTGCACTACAATTGCGATAGTCTATTTTACACGCAACAGTCCTTTCACTCTAGCATTACCATCACCACCGCCAACATGCTCCGAATCAGCCGAAATAAGCTCCAACTCGTCCCCGCCACTTCCGGAACCACTGCCCCCCGCCGTCGCCGGTGAGTCCTGGCGGTTGCTCTCTCTTTCATCCTCCATCTTTATTGTTACCTACCTGCCCAACTGCAAAAAGAAATACATCGATTTTGTCCCTTCTTTTCGCTCTTTAAAACGGTGAGGTTTGTTATTAACCCGATGTAGTTTTTGACTTGGGTTGACTTCTGTTTAAGTGGGACTAGTTTGTTGGTGGCCAATGACGTTTTAACCCTTGAACTTCGTGTTTTCGGTACTAAGGTTTTTGCTGTAAAAATAGACCGATTTTTTGGGTACTTTGGGTGGTTTACTGTTTTAGTTATTTTGGAGGGTCACACCGCATAAGAAACCGCCTTCAGTTTTTTTGTCTTATGAAGTTGAATAAAGTAGACTTGGGCTTGCACAATTACGTTTTTACCCTTCATCTTGGGGTTTTGAGTTTCAAATTTGGGCAATGGGCCTATTGTATTGACCACAAGCCCAAATGTATTTATTTGTAAATTATATGACCCAATGGGCCTAATCAACATAACAAATTTGAAATCCATGTTTCTTATGAAACTGAGGGTGAGAATTCGATCGAGTCGAGTCAAAAAAATTTAAGTTAATCGAGTTGAAGAATCATATTTTATAACACAATCTTTATTAAAAAATTCAATTCGAGTTGTCGAGTTTTTGTTCAAATATAACTGTAAACATTTATAATGTTATAGTATTAATTGGCTTGAAATTCAAACATTTTTTCATTTGATATAAATATATCGGACATAGTAGAGAGAATCGACTCGAAATTAAAAATTGATCCATTGATTACAAAAAAATTGAATTTTTCGAGTTATTCAAAGTCCAATTGTATAAGTCAAATTTTATTTGATTTTTTAAGTAAAATCAAATCTTTTCGCACCAAGTCGGAAAAAATTAAATTTTTCGAACCTAGTAAATTTTAACTCATCCTTGTATAAGTACAATTGTGTCCACGAGTACAGAGGAAAATGGTTTTAATCCTGACCAGCTGACGTTTAACTAGTTAAATCAGATTAGCCTATAACAATTATGATATTAATATCGTTTAACCAACGATTTTGGTCCAAGTGGTAAGTAGTTTGGTGTCGCTTAAAAAGTTCTTGAGTTTGAGGTCTTGTGTATACAGAAAATCCTCGCTGAGAGATTCATTGTAACACTCTGATTTTAATTAGCATAAAGTTTATAAAAAAAGAAGAAAAGATAAAGTTCTATCAAAGGGATTTGAACCTTAGACCTTTGGAGTGAAACGTTGAAGCATTAACCGTCTGACCCAATACCACTTCTAGTCTAAGTTTGCCTTGAGTGTAACCTCCTTAGCCTGGACTAGATGCTAGACCCGAAATACGAAGATTACACAGGGAAAACCAAAGTCAACCCGAAAGTCAACCTTGATTAACGACCCTTTTTTTCTTTTTAATCTTTTCTAGATGCACATTAAGCCTATGTGAACACTCAAGAATCAAGGGAGAGAAAGGCACAGTGATCGGAAGTCATTTAGGGACTCAATTGCATGAATTACACTTTTAAGGACTAAAATGTAATTTTTAGAAAATATAAAGACTTAATAGATTTTAAGCTTACCAATATGTAATTAATCATATTGCATGCTCCTCTATCAAATTTCAACTAAAAAGAACATTCCCAGCTCAAGCAATTGCATCCCCATCATTCAGGACTAAATTATTAAATATGGAAACTTAAAACAATTCAAAATCACCATCCAACGGTCATCTGTTCCGAGACTGGTATCGAAACATGCCTCTCTAGTGGCCAAACTGTTCCAAAACACCTTCAATCGTACTGAAACACTATGGCCATTACAGGCCTCCGTTTCGAAACAGTTAAGGGTGTTTCGATACACTCTGCCCAGTGACAACATAATATGCTGGTTTTTCATGCTTTTTCACACTTGAATCAACCCCGAGACATGCCACATCATACGTACATCAAGGATACATATCAACAACCATCATACCGAGGCTATAGCCTAAACAAGGCAACTAACACTTAAGAAAATGCACTAAAGGCATGCTCCTTAATTTTCCAAAACCATAACAAGTCATATCACCAAATAAACCAAAGTCCAAACTCCAAAGGCCATTTACAACTCAAGTATAGGCAAACAAACATGCACAAAGTAAAGGGAAACATTCCAAAGTATAAATCCCACCCATTGCCATTTATTACACTAAAGATGAACCACATACATCTCTTTAACAAAGCTTTGCATTCCTCTTGCTTTTGGGCTGCCTTCAAGGTTCAATTCTCTGCATTGATGAAACAAAATAGCGTAAGCATAAAGCTTAGTGAGGATCCCTAAACAACACTCATCAATGCATGTTTCATATTTTGCAAAACCAACAATTTACGTTTCATGCCATTTCTAAAACATGTCTTCTCAAGACTTCCATGCACTTTTGAAACCTCGTGCACATATACATCAAACATAAACAACAATAAAACCATTGCTCATGCTTTACCAAGCATCTCATGCGTCCTTGCATCATACACAATTATCTCATGCATCCTTGCATCATATACACGCATCTCATGCTTCACTTTACTCATTTACATTATATTGGCTTTCAAGTGATAACCCAAAAAACCATTTCAACACAAGACACAATCGGATACGCGGATTACAAGCGTTGTCTCTCACGCTTCATACAAACTACCGTACTACACAAGGTGGAGACAAATGGCACAATCACAACCCCTCAACACCCGTGATGGAGATTAATGGCACAATCACAACCCCTCAACATCACTCATCGGTAGTTGTATAATTCCACTAACGAGAGTATGGGACACATACACAAGACTCACACACGGGACTAACCATTCACTGTTGTGATTTTAACCTCGATCGTTAGGGTACTTGGATGGAGATTACGGCACAATCACAACCCCTCAACGTCCAAGGCGACTTTATTCACGGTGCACCCAATCCTATAGCCGGCTAACTATATCCGATTAAAGTAACCAAAAACCATTTTCATCACTTGCCAATATAATCATTTATCCACATTAATCCAATGTTTTTCAAGCATAACCACAATGTCATTTCCACAAGCACACATGCTTAACACCATATGCATTTTCATATGAAAACCAAGGATCACTTACCTAGTGCATCCTTAACATAATGACATTAAAATCCATCATTAAACCATGCTTAAACATGCTCAAAAACAGTAAACAAATTCACTCTTACACAAAATGCATTTTCATCAAACTTAGCACATTTCCAAAAGAGGGATTACCGAAACACTTACACTTGAGCTTAGTTCAGTGTACCAAACTTACACTAAGCTCCCAACAGCACGCTCAAGGCGTTACAAAATAGAAAATTGCATTTCCACTCACCGATACGCGAAGCCTCGTTCGCCGACATGGAAATTACACCTCCAGAGCCTCAAAAATCACCTCATTAGCTTCCGGATCAAGATCCCCAGTTTTCACATCAAAAAAACAGAGATCTAAATGCATTAAAATGCATTCTAACACCAGCAACAATCCATAAACTCGTTGCTCACTCATACTACACCAAAATACCCTTCCGAAACAACCGAAAACTCAATCGATTGCTTCCTAAACCAAGCTCAGCCATCATACATCACTTCCAAACAATTGTCAACATCAAAACACATATAATAAACATCCTAACACATCCTTATACCTCCAGCAATCAAAATTCCACCATTACACCCCAAAATCACACTTAAAACTGCCAAGAATTCAATGATCTCAAGGATTTTAGGATCTATATTAACCACACCTCATTTTAACATATAAACCAACTTAGAAATCAATTAAAATCAACACAAAACAGTGCCCAACTCATCAAGTCCGAAAATCAAGATTTCATCCACATTTTCACAAGATTTTGATCTCAAATCAAAACTATATTGAAAACTCAATCAAAAATAGTTATTAGAAGCCAAATATCTTGGGAATTTCAATAAAGAACTTAGATTAGAGGTTGAGAACGGGATTTACCTCCAATCCTTGCTTTCTTCAATAGATGACAAGTTTTCCTTCCAAAAATCTTGAAGAATTTAAGATCTCCTGAAAAAGATTTATAAAATGTTGAGAGGATTTTTTGGAGAAAGATTTCTGGAAATGATGAGAGAAAATAGTGTTTGGCTAGAATGAGAGGGAATTGGTAGTTACGTAAAATGAAAATCCACTAACTACCAATTAATTAACATCACATTCTAATTAAAATCATTTAATTAAAACTCATTTAAATTACATGTCATATTGAAGAAAGGTCAGATTGACTTAAAGCCCCCTAAAGATTCTAAGATTTTGGCTTTCACCTTAAAAAGCACATTTTTAGAGGATTTTAACAATTTTTGAAACTTTACAATTTGGTCAAATTGTAAAATTGATCACTACTCAAAATCTCCGTTTTCCAAAATCATTTTTGTAAAATTGATTTGACCAAACTCTTAATTATATTTTTAGAGGATTTTAGCAATTTTTATCACAATTTTATCCTATCTCGATCCTTGATTTCCTAAAATCACTTTACGCGATTCGAATCGTTCTCGAATGGTCCGATTCGATGTCCAAAACATCTAGGCCCAAAACTAGGGCGTTACATTGAGCTACTTTTAAACTAAGCCTTTTTTGTATCTGAATTTAATAAAATCGATTAAACCCCCCACCTGTCACATTTAATGTATATCCAACAAAAAGAGAAAAACCTTCTAGAACTATCTCCTTCACCCATCGACCCTACACCTCCCCAAAACCCAATCATCATACGTTAGTCTCACCGTCGCGCCATATTGCTCACTACCGATGCCCTTGAAACCACCGTCGCACCCCGACCAAAATCCCTAAGGCCACTCGCGCGTTCGCCGCACTGATCACTGGTAATCGGACGTTAAAGATTCGGCGAACCTAGGGTGAAACCCTATCTGTTTTTTGACTTTTTCCAACCGCCTCTAACGTCGTCTCGTGCTTTGCTCGCTGCCATCGTCTTCCCGGTGTCGAGGCGAGCACAACACCGGTCACCAACTGCTAGATCGACGCCGTCCGAAGCCTTGTCGGAGACTTCCATCGTCCGTCCAATTTAGGGTAAGTTTGGTAAGTGTTTCGGCCTAAATCTTGAATTTTTGAGTTGTGGATGAGAAAATGATGGCAATTGTGTGATCGGGGGTGTTTTTCGGCCCATTTCGGACAGGGAAAAGCCACGCGTGGGCTTCACGCGCCGTCCAGCCGCCATGGACGGTGGCTGTTGAACCAGCCGGCTCAGACCCGGTCTGACCTCGGACCGAGCCGTTTAAATCAGTTCGGACAAACCGACCCAAGTCTAGTGGTAAACCAAGCCCAATAACCGACCCGTCCCGTTAACCGACCCGACCCGTTGACCCGTACCCGACCCGTTGACTGAGTCAACTCGGTGAGTCAACTCGCCCGAGTCAACCCAGTGAGTCAACTCGCCGAGTTAGCCATTGGACCAGTGACGTCAGCGTTGACTTTGACCGCTGGAGTTAGCGTTGACTTTGACCGAAAAGTCAAAAAATTTCGAAAAGCCCTATTTTATGTTTTTCGACGTCCTGCGTTTGATTTCGATGCCCGTTTCGCAAAATTCTAACCTGAAGGCCTCCAAATATGACCTTGAACCCGAGAGTGCTTATGTGTTTAACTAATTGGTTAAGAGCATTGTGAATATGGACTGATCTTGGGATTTGTGTAATTGAAGGTACTCACCGTTCCTTGAATATGAATGGTTGAGGACGTCGAATTCGGGTTCGAGAGTATCGAAATGTCGTTTCAAGGGTTGACCGATGTAGCAAGTATTAAAGGTAATATACTATTACCTCTAGTATGCTTTATGAACATGTTGGCATTCGGTTAATGCATACATGGATATGATGAAGAGTGTTGTTAATTCTGCTTAAGTCAAACCAGATATGAAATTGAGTATGATAACCTAGATAAGATCGAAATGCTCGAACACGAAAGTTAATAAATGTAAGGATATGGAGTTCAATAAATTAAGTAATAAGGCAACTAATCTCCAAAGTTGATTATTAATGTCAAATGAATAAATGCTAAAAATATTTGGATATGAAATTATGAAAGTGCCCTTACGGTATTAGAATGACTAAAATACCCTTGGAATTGGAAGCGATCTAGAAATCTACACTGGATATGGTAAAACAACCCGATTCATCTAAAAACCTCGAACTACTTGGAAAGTCATGGTAACAAGATTTAAACCTTCGAGATTGTAAGGTGTTAGGTTTTCTTGAATTTGGAATGAATTTCTGAATATAGATTTATGGGAAACTATCCATACCTCTAAATTAATCAAGTGGCTCAAAATACTGAATTGATTGTAATGACTGAAAGTATTGGAAATATTGTTATGGTTAAATTAATCGGAATGATCGTATTGACCAAAAAGGCTGAAGTACCCTCGGACACCGAGGTTTGCAAATTAACTGGAAGGATGGATAAACCCTTGAGTTCTGAAATAAATGAAGTGGTTGGAGGTACCGAAATTTCTTGAATGGCTGAAACACCCACGAGTAATTAAATGATTGAAATACTATAAATAGTTCAATTGACATGAATGATGGATATCCCGAGCTTCTTAATGACTGAAATACCTCTTGATTGGTGTTGCGTGTAAAATAGTCTATCGCAATTGTAGTGCAAGTGTACACGACGCAAGTAGTAAAGTGATACGAAGTATCGGATATCGTCTCCACAGGGATTGGGCTAATAGCTTCACCTTAGTTTACTGCACGAAGTAAAGGAAATATTTTAGAATTGTCACGAGAATAATAAGATAAAAACGTAAATAAAAGGATTGGAATATCAAGATAGAGAGAATGGGCTGGTATTGAGTTGCTCGGTAGTGCAGGTATTGAATTGCTTAGGATCTCCAGTTCTGTCGTCGCTCCCGTCGCCGACAGCACCTGTCGCGACGTCTGTCCGTTGGCAGTCGCGGCAGCAGACACACCAACTCCGTACTTCAAGTTTGGCAAGAATCCCAGATCTGCCTTGCCCTATCCCTAGGCACAAGTCTGTCGATGAACACGTCTTTGATGATACCTCCCGGCATGAATCGAAGGATGAACACCGATGTGTATGAATTCTTCCTTAGCCACTTAACCTCGCCATATCCCTAGGCACGAGATGGTTCAACTATAAACTAGAGAACGCGCTCTTATTTCTTTCGTATACTTAACTCTCCCGATGCTAAGTAAATGGATAACCTCACAATGCTCTCCCGATGCTCTTGCAAGATGTTAAAACCAAAATAAGAGAACTTGAAGTTTATTTTATTGAACTGAAAAATCCTAAAACAAAGCAACCCTTGCAACTACTTTACAAAACAACCCGTAGCCCTAGGGGGAATTTAGAACATGTCGGTGATGGGTGGACGGCAGGGGGTTTTTTGATGTCGGTTCTGGGGTAATCGGTTATGCCTCCTAGGTTAAATCTATGCCCTTATATAAGCTTTAGGCTCAAGTTATCTAAGGTAACAAGGATTACAACTTTAATTAAAAGTAAGATTCTAATAAAGACTAAATCTCTAAAGTCTCCTACTTTCCAGCCGCATCCTAGGTTTTAGGAATTTCCTCTCCTTGAGCTTTGGCTTGACATATCTTTTGATCCGGGGCTTGGAAAAATATGTGGCTTTCACACGACATACGAGCAGATTTTTCTCTATCTATCGAGGTCCACTTTGCTTTTCCTCTTCATAAGTCTGCTATCACCATGCTGTCACGACAGGTCCATGGCAGCTTCGTCTTCTTCGTCTGCTTGTCTAGTTCAGCTCTCCTGCTTCTCTGCCCTGCGCCTGCCTTCATCGTCTACTATGGCAGATACCTGCAAAAATAGCCATCTTTCAGTAGAATCCGTACTTTTAATCCTTTTGTGATGTTTTACTGAAAACTAACCTAAATGCAATGCAATGATGCTTGAATGTAGCAGAAATATGGGTTAAAAAGGGTGTAAATAATAGAACTTTTACACACTCAACACACCCCCAAACTCAAGTTTTTGCTTGCCCTCAAGAAATGAAGAAAGAAAAATGAAAATTTTTTGTGTTGGCCTTCAAACAGTGAACTGTCCCTTACCCGTCGCTCATTCTCTATGGCGGCAGCAACCTGTCGGAAGGGTTAGGATCTGTCCGGAATCTCCCTATAGCTCTCGTGCAGTGTGTGCATGCTTGTGAACAGTTATATGCTAAGACTCTCTTAGTTTCACTAGAATATTCAACTTCCTAACTCAAATTTTTATGCCAAAGTTTATTTTTTTGAAAGCACATTTTCATGCTTCTTTTTCTTCTATTTTCAAGCTAAATTTTTCTAGAGCCAGTTTTGGGCACCTCTAGTTAGCTTCCTAGAGCCGGTTTCGGGCACCTCTAGTTTTTTTTTTTCTTTTGCTAAACTTCTTTCCTAGAGCCAGTGTTAGGCACCTCTAGGGGCTATTCAAGTTCTAAGCTTCCTATTCTAGTTTGGCTAAAAGAAATCTAAGCAATATAACAGTCACAAAAGTGTTTAAGTTTTCAGAACTATAGAAAGGCTCTAAACTTCTCCTTAACCTGTCCTAAAGATGCTGCCACGACAGAGCCGTCATGACAGGTAAGCTAACTTCACAGTTTTAAGCCAACAGTTTTATATTTTCTGATTTTTTTAAGAGAAAATAAATAAATAATAAGACACAACAATTAATAAAAAGATGTGCTAAAGACTCCATTAAAGATGGAGGGTTGCCACCCCCAAACTCAAGGGTTGCATTGCCCTCAATGCAAAATGAAATGAAAAATAAAAGAAAAAATTACATCACAAAATATAAAAGCAAGCAGCAATAAGAGGAAAATAAAGACTTAAATTTTCAATCGCTGTCCTCGCTGCTGCTGCTGACGCGGATCTGACGGCGGCGTCTGCGCTGTGGAGGGGGCTGGGCAGGTTCAAGAGCAGGTTGAGGGGCAGGTTGAGGGGCAGGTTGCTCCACTAACCGGACGTCAGAACTGCTGCCACTATCCCAGCTGCTGCTAGTGGTGGTGCTGGCTTTGGGCAGCCGTTTCTTATCTGCCACGTGCTTGATTCTCTTGACCCTCGTAAAGTCCCTCTCCAAATTCCTGCGGAGAAGATGACAGGTGGTGTAGGTGTGGGGAGAGACAGGTGGTGTAGGTGTGGGGGAGGGGATATGAAAGTAATGGTCGGGGAAGGTGGGGAAGATGACATCCGAAAAATGTAAAGTATTAGTAATAAAATTTACCGTTGCATTTGAGAAGTCGCGGATGAAAGTCATCAAACCCATTTGCCGCTCCTCGACCCGTAGGATTGCAGCAAGGATAAGTGCCGACTGATCTGTCGGAGCGGTGGCGGTGGCAGCTTCAGGGGCAGGCTCGGTGGCAGGTTCCTCATCCGAGTCAGCAGGTGGTGCGTTTGGATCAAAGGCGTTGATGGGTGTTGCAGCCACGACCTCCATGAGGCTGGAGATGTTACTGTCGGTCTAGCCATTACCTTGGTGTAGTTCGTCGGAGGGCTCCTCTGGTACAGCAGCACAGCGACAGAGGGCTGTGATGGTGAACGGAAGGCTGAGTCGTGAGCCAGAGCGGAAGGCACTGTCGATGATGTTGTCCCTCATGTACCTGCCCACGTTGATGGGCCTGTCATGCATAATAGAGTGAATGAGGGCCAGCCGCTGCCGGTTTACTGTCGTGTGGTGGGATGAGGGCAAGATACGCTTTTTGATGAAAGCGTTCCACAGTTTCGCTTCGGGGAGGAGCTGCCCCCTAGTGATGGAATGGGGGTTCTTCTTGCTGGTAGTCCATGTCGTACCAGCTTCTGTCAGCTCCGCCATGACAGCTTCATAGGCAGCAGCATCGAGGGTGTCTACAAATTTTTGGTGAGCATCATCATCGGGGCGAAAGAAAAGGCCGAACATATGGTTGATGCTGTTGGCGGTAAAGGGTACTTCCACTCCTCGGACGGTGACAGATGTCGCCGTTTTGCTGTCGATGGCCTCGTAAAACTCCCGGACCAAAGTATCATTTAGCTTTGCCGGCTGTTCGGCAAAATCCTCCCATAGCTGTGCCGTTATGGCCTTCACAATGAACGGCCGGAGTCCCATATGGGGAGCATCTCTGTTGTAAATGAAGCCACGCTCCTCCCATAGTTCCTTGTTGGCAAAAGGTGATGCTGCTGCTGAAGAAGAAACGGCAGCAGTGCTACGACGGGTTTGTCTCGACGACATTTTGGTTGCAAGGGCTGTGAAAGAGTGAAAACAAATAAAACTAGAGGAGAAAACAAGAGAGAAAAATCAGAAGTGATGAAAAATGAAAGGGAGAACGGGGTTATATAGCTGTTGGGAATCTGCCCATTTAATGTTGCAACGGTAGGCGGGAATAACGGGGCGGCAGATTGGATGTAGCGTGTCTGACACGTCTGACACGCATTTATGCATCTGCTGTGCGTCTACCGCATGCTTCTACGTCTGCAGTGACAGTCTGTTGACAGCCTGTCAAGTCCGTCTGCGCCAGCAGCTGAAACGACAGGTTATCATAAATGGGCTTTATTGGGCTGGTGGATGGGCGGTGGGCTTGGGCCACTTATTCTTTCCTTCTTGACTCCTTTATTTCCTAAAAACTGAAATTATAAAAAACAAAACATTATTTAAATAAAATAAATCTAATTCCTAATAAATAATATGAATAAAAATAAAAATAAAACTTAGGTTAAATTAGGGGTGCCTTGTGGGGCATCTCCTAAAGTAACCACTTCCTGAACTCCTGGGGCTTCAGTCCCCTGATAGTGCTTGAGGCGTTGTCCATTGACTTTGAATTGGTGCCCGTCCTTTAATGATTGAATTGTGATGGCACCATGGGGAAAAACTTGAACCACTTGAAACGGGCCAGACCATCTACACTTTAGCTTTCCTGGGAAGAGTTTAAGTCTAGAATTAAATAAAAACACAAGCTTCCCTGGGCAGAACTGTCGTGGCAGCAGTTTCTTGTCATGCCACTTCTTAGTCTTTTCCTTGTAGATTCTTGCGTTGTCGTAGGCCATTGTCCGTAATTCTTCAATCTCGTTCAGATCTAATAACCTTTTCTGGACGGCCTTGTCCAAGTCCATATTCACTGCCTTGATTGCCCAATATGCTTTGTGCTCGATCTCGACAGGCAAGTGACAGGTTTTTCCATAAATCAGTCGGTATGGAGACATGCCCAATGGAGTCTTGAAAGCTGTCCTGTATGCCCATAATGCATCATTCAGAAGTAAAGACCAATCTTTCCTAGTTGGTTTAACCATTTTTTCAAGGATGTTCTTCACTTCCCTATTGGAAATTTCAGCCTGTCCATTGGTCTGTGGGTGGTATGTTGTCGCGATCCTGTGCTTGACACCATATTTCTTTAAGGCGGCAGCAATTACCCTATTATCAAAATGTCTCCCTTCATCACTGATAATCGCTCTAGGGATGCCAAATCTCGAAAAAATGTTTTTGTACAAAAATTTTTGGACCGTTTTGGCATCATTCTTTTGAGTTGCGATTGCTTCTACCCACTTGGAGACATAATCCACTGCTAGGAGGATGTATAAATTCCCACATAAAGACGGGAATGGTCCCATAAAATCAATCCCCCAAACGTCGAAGATCTCGACTTCTAAAATATTCTGCAGTGGCATCTCGTTTCTCCTCGAGATGTTACCTGTCCGCTGGCACCTGTCACAGTTTTTGTAAAATTCATGTGCATCTTTATAAAGTGTCGGCCAGTAGAATCCTGACTGCAGCACCTTGGCAGCAGTCTTATTGCCTCCTAAGTGACCTCCATATTGTGAAGCATGACAGTGATGGAGAATATCTTCTTGTTCTTCCTGTGGTACACACATTCTTATAACCTGATCTGCGCACATTTTGAAAAGAAGAGGTTCGTCCCAATAATAATGTTTAACATCATTTTGAAACCTCTTCCTGGCTTGATAAGTAAGATCAGAGGGTAATATTCCGCTAACAATAAAATTAACGAAATCAGCATACCAGGGAAGGTTAGAAGACTTACCTGCCGCCATGGCTGTCGCGACAGCAATCGCGGCAGCAAAGAGCTGCTCGTCTGGGAAGGTCTCCAGTATGTGTGTCTCATCTAAAGGTAGACTCTGTCCCGTCTCCAACCTCGACAAGTGATCTGCCACCTGATTTTCTGTCCCCTTTTTGTCTTTGATCTCAAGGTCGAACTCTTGTAATAGCAAGATCCATCGTATCAACCTAGGCTTCGCATCTTTTTTTGCGAACAAATACTTGAGGGCAGAATGGTCGGTGTGTATTATTACCTTCGTTCCAAGTATGTAAGAACGAAACTTGTCGATGGAGAATACTACAGCTAACAGCTCCTTTTCTGTGGTGGTGTAGTTTACTTGGGCGTCATTTAACGTCTTGCTGGCATAGTATATGACGTGAAACAGCTTATCTCTGCGCTGCCCAAGTGCTGCCCCGACAGCATAGTCACTAGCATCACACATAATCTCAAATGGCTGTGTCCAGTCTGGTGGCTGTACTATGGGGGCTGTCACTAACTTTTCCTTCAGAACCTTGAATGCTTCAGTACATTCCTCATTAAAGTCAAAGGGTCGGTTCTGCTCTAAGAGATGGCATAGCGGCTTGGTGATTTTTGAGAAATTTGCAATGAATCTCCTATAAAAACCAGCATGCCCTAAAAAACTCATAATGCCCTTGACTGTGGTTGGCGGCGGCAGCTTCTCTATGACCTCTATTTTTGCCCTGTCGACTTCTATCCCACGGCAGCTAATCTTATGGCCTAGAACTATCCCTTCATCGACCATAAAATGGCATTTTTCCCAATTAAGAACAAGATTAGCTTTTTCACATCTTTCAAGTACCTTTTGAAGGTTGCCGAGGCAGCTCTCAAAGTCGTCTCCAAAGACGGAAAAATCATCCATGAAGATCTCAAGGAAATCCTCTACCATGTCGGAGAATATAGCCATCATGCATCTTTGGAAGGTGGCAGGTGCGTTGCAGAGGCCGAACGGCATCCTCCTAAATGCGTATGTTCCGTAGGGGCATGTGAAAGTCGTTTTCTCTTGATCCTCCGGTGCAATAGCGATTTGGTTATAACCTGAATAACCATCAAGAAAACAATAATAAGATTTACCCGCTAATCTATCAAGCATTTGATCAATAAAGGGTAAAGGAAAGTGGTCCTTTCGGGTAGCTTTGTTAAGCTTCCGATAGTCCATACAAACCCTCAAACCGGTCACAGTCCTGGTTGAGATTAGTTCATTGTTCTCGTTGGTTATCACAGTCATGCCTCCTTTCTTGGGAACACATTGCACCGGGCTTACCCATTTGCTGTCGGAGATGGCGTAAATAATACCAGCATCTAACCATTTGATTATCTCTTTACGCACTACCTCCTTCATCGCAAGGTTTAACCGCCTTTGGGCATCAATAGTCGGCTTATGATCTTCCTCTAGGAGAATTTTATGCATGCATATTGCCGGACTAATGCCCTGTATATCTGCTATCGTCCATCCAATCGCCCGTTTATGCTGTCTTAACATGTCGATCAGCTGTCGTTCCTGTTCCTGTGGCAGCTTAGCAGAGATGATTACGGGCAGTGTGTTATCACAACCAAGATAAGCATATTTAAGCTGCCCTGGCAGGGGCTTAAGTTCTAAGACAGGTGGTTCAACAGTAGAGGGCTTTTGGATTAAATGGTTATCTGAAGTGTAATTCAAGGGTTCGAATAACTTACCTGGACGATGGTCTATCCAGTTTACCTCCTCATGACCTTCAGTATCAGATGTTTCGGATTCAGAGGAGTCACTGTCGTCGGTGCTGTCGTCGTTGCTGTCGTCATTGCTGTCGTGACAGGCCTGTAGATGGCTGTCGCAGCAGTGACCAAATTTTATATCACGGCAGCCCGACCTGATGCAGGGTTGATCAAAGGTCACCTCAATGATGGCCTTGCATTCCTCATCCACATCAGCATGTTTCATCGCTTGGAGAACATTCAACTTAATCTCTTGATCGTTCACGCGCATGGTGAGTTCTCCTTTCTCCACATCAATCAATGATCTTCCCGTGGCTAAGAAGGGTCGCCCAAGGATGACTGGTGCGTTTTCATCTGCCTCACAATCTAAAATAAGAAAGTCAGCAGGAAAAATAAGCTTATCCACTCTTACCAAAATATCTTCAATTTTTCCCTCAGGGTGAACATAAGAGCGGTCGGCTAGCTGTAGGGTAACTGTCGTGGGCCGCGCCTTCCCAATACCTAATTTCTGAAAAACAGATTTGGGCATTAGATTAACACTAGCTCCAAGATCAAAAAGTGCCTTACCCACGAATCTGTCGCCGATTACACAAGGTATGATGAAGCTTCCCGGATCCTTCTTTTTTTGGGGTGGCTGTCGATGAAGAATACTCATGCAACCTTCTTGCATCCTTACCGTTTCAAATTCCCCAAGTTTAGATTTTTTCGACATAACATCCTTGAGAAATTTAGCATAATCGGGCATCTCCCTAACAGCATCTAACAACGGAATATTAATATGAACCTGTTTAAAAATATCATAAATCTTTTTAAGTTGAGATTCATGCTTAGCTTGTTGTATCCGTTGAGAGAAGGGTGGTGGGGGACGATAATCAGCAATGCGTCATTCCCACTGCATGCGAATCTGAGGACGGTAATCATCTTTTTTCTCCTCTGTCGCTTCTGCTGTTGTGACAGGCTCATCGGCAGCAGTCTGTTTGTCACCTGTCGGGGCAGCTTCCTCGGCAGGTTTATCCAAGGCAGGTTCTTTTTCTTTTTCAGCTTCTTTTTCCGGCCCTGGTAGTTTTTTCCCACTCCTAGTAGTAATCGCCTTACATTGCTCATGTGGGGGTGGTCTAGCATTTTCGGTATTGCTAGGGAAACCTCCATTCTGCCTTGGCTTAATATGCTGCGACACCTGACCCATTTGTGTCTCTAAAGATTTCAAGGTAGCCTCATGATTTGTCATTCTCATCTTGGTTTTATCCATAAAGGTTTCCGTCTTCTTGACAAACTGATTAATATTCTCCATGTACGTACCAGTCTGAGACATAAAGGTGGCCAGAGTCTGCTCCAATACACTACTCGTGGCAGGTGGTGGCTGCTGTTGCTGCTGCGGCGGCAGGTGCTGCGGCAGGTTCTGCGGCGGCAGTTGCTGTCGCGTCAACAATCTAGGACCCCCTAATTCTGATTATATGCTTGCGGATTCAGGGCATTGTTAGGGTTACTCCAGGAAAATTTGGGATCTTTCCTCCAGTTAGGGTTGTAGTTGTTGGAATTGTAGTTTGGTTTGTAATTTCCAACATATTTCCCCTCTTCTATATTTATCGGGCACTCTTCCCTACTATGATTTCCCTCACAAGTAGCACAAACTTCCTCAACAGCAAATCCTCGTAAATCATCTTCATTCAATAAGTGTTTCATGGCTTTAGTGAGGAATGCTACCTGTGATTTCATAGTGCTGTCGGCCTCATAGTCCTTGACAGCAAGTACTCGTTTACCCCCTCTTCTAGCTGTCGGAAACTACTCCTCATTCTTGGCTAGATTTTTCAGAACTTGCAATGCCTCGTCCGGATCTTTATCCAATAATAGTCCATTCGCTGCAGAATCAATCCGAATACGAGTTTGTAAGTTAGCAGCATTATAGAATTTAGTTACCTGATTCCAGACAGGGAATCCATGCATTGGGCAGTTCCGTAGAAGAGTAGTAAATCTGTCCCAGGCCTCATGCATCGGCTCGTCGTCTTCCTGTTGAAAAGTAGCAATTTCATTACGTAATCGCTCAGATAAATGTGAAGGATTAAAACGAGATAAAAATTCACGAGTTAGATCTGCCCAAGTCATAATAGAACCCGGTGTAAGTTTATTCCACCAAGTTTTAGCTCTGTCCCTCAATGAATGAGGGAATAACCGAAGCCTCAGTATCTCCAGACTAACTCCTGGCAGTCTAAACGAACCACAGATCTCCTGGAACGTTTTGAGATGCTCCCTAGCATTTTCTGTCGCAGAACCACCAAACTGCCCGGCGTTGTTGATCATACTAAACATGACAGGTTTAAGCTCGAAGTTGTCAACATCAATATCCGGCAGCGTGGTCTCCAACTCTACATGATCATTCAGCATGTAGTCACGACATGACCGTCGTCCACCTGCTGCGGGCGGGTCATCGACCGGCGGTACACCGTCACCAACAGGCTGGTTACGTGCCATCTGCTCTATCTGTTCCTCGAGGTATTCGTTCCGATCTAAAAGGCGGCGAAGTTGTTTCTTGAGATTGAAGGAACGTTCGATCTCTGGATCTAATTTATACTCGGGATCTTCACCTCTTTTGGATCTGCGCATAAACAAGAAAACCTCGTGAAAAGCAAGAGTTGAAAACACAAAAGAAAATTAAAGAAAAAATAAAAACGAAAACAGAAAATAAAAATAAAAGCAAAAAGTGCAATAAAAGAAAGATGTAGTTATGTTGCCAATCCCCGGCAACGGCGCCAAAAACTTGTTGCGTGTAAAATAGTCTATCGCAATTGTAGTGCAAGTGTACACGACGCAAGTAGTAAAGTGATACGAAGTATCGGATATCGTCTCCACAGGGATTGGGCTAATAGCTTCACCTTAGTTTATTGCACGAAGTAAAGGAAATATTTTAGAATTGTCACGAGAATAATAAGATAAAAACGTAAATAAAAGGATTGGAATATCAAGATAGAGAGAATGGGCTGGTATTGAGTTGCTCGGTAGTGCAGGTATTGAATTGCTTAGGATCTCCAGTTCTGTCGTCGCTCCCGTCGCCGACAGCACCTGTCGCGACGTATGTCCGTTGGCAGTCGCGGCAGCAGACACACCAACTCCGTACTTCAAGTTTGGCAAGAATCCCAGATCTGCCTTGCCCTATCCCTAGGCACAAGTCTGTCGATGAACACGTCTTTGATGATACCTCCCGGCGTGAATCGAAGGATGAACACCGATGTGTATGAATTCTTCCTTAGCCACTTAACCTCGCCCTATCCCTAGGCACGAGATGGTTCAACTATAAACTAGAGAACGCGCTCTTATTTCTTTCGTATACTTAACTCTCCCGATGCTAAGTAAATGGATAACCTCACAATGCTCTCCCGATGCTCTTGCAAGATGTTAAAACCAAAATAAGAGAACTTGAAGTTTATTTTATTGAACTGAAAAATCCTAAAACAAAGCAACCCTTGCAACTACTTTACAAAACAACCCGTAGCCCTAGGGGGAATTTAGAACATGTCGGTGACGGGTGGACGACAGGGTTTTTTTTGATGTCGGTTCTGGGGTAATCGGTTATGCCTCCTAGGTTAAATCTATGCCCTTATATAAGCTTTAGGCTCAAGTTATCTAAGGTAACAAGGATTACAACTTTAATTAAAAGTAAGATTCTAATAAAGACTAAATCTCTAAAGTCTCCTACTTTCCAGCCGCATCCTAGCTTTTAGGAATTTCCTCTCCTTGAGCTTTGGCTTGACATATCTTTTGATCCGGGGCTTGGAAAAATATGTGGCTTTCACACGACAGACGAGCAGATTTTTCTCTATCTATCGAGGTCCACTTTGCTTTTCCTCTTCATAAGTCTGCTGTCACCATGCTGTCACGACAGGTCCATGGCAGCTTCGTCTTCTTCGTCTGCTTGTCTAGTTCAGCTCTCCTGCTTCTCTGCCCTGCGCCTGCCTTCATCATCTACTATGGCAGATACCTGCAAAAATATCCATCTTTTAGTAGAATCCGTACTTTTAATCCTTTTGTGATGTTTTACTGAAAACTAACCTAAATGCAATGCAATGATGCTTGAATGCAGCAGAAATATGGGTTAAAAAGGGTGTAAATAATAGAACTTTTACACACTCAACAATTGGAAGAAGTAAATTTCCTTTGATAAAATTCTAGAAATGCCAATAAAGCTAAAAATGGCTGAAATGCCCCTAAGGGTTGAAACATGACTCGTGTACGTCAATCACTCTTGATATTAACATAAGGTTGGAAGTTTTTCTGCACAGAATATAAGTTCGACTACTCCGTGGCAAGTCATGTGGTGAAATATGAAGGCAGCCGTTCAAATATAGCAAATATATGATACAATCAATATTTAGAAATGATACTCGTGAAGTGCATACATCAGAAGGTTTGGTAAGTACTGAAATGTTGAGACATATTAGTTCGATTGGTTTTAGAGGCTTGATAAACTTCTGGAAATCTTAAATATTGTAAATCATCATTTTATCACTATTGGGGCTAAATTACAAAATCACCCCGAATAGTTAAATGACCAAAATGCTCTCATTGGCCAAAGTAATCAAAATAGCCCTAAATGTATCTAATATCGTGAAAGATCTTAGACATAGAAATCTCTGAATAACTGGTTGGAAACCTGATGAGCAAATAGAATTCCCGAGGCACTGTTTATGTCTTGTTGGTATAAATTACCAAAATGCTCATGTATGATAAAATAACCATAAAGCCCTTGTAGGCTTAAATGACTAAATCACTCATGATTTGTCTAAACTCTCAAAGATCTTGATGTAACGTCCCCTTAATATCTAGTTTGAACCGTTGGTACGAAATCCCCCTTTTTATAGGAGCCTCGTTTCAAAAACCCGTTCAAATTGTCAAAAGTTTGATGTGTTCCCTTCCATAAATGCCAAGTATCTCCCAGAAACAAACTGTTCCACCTAGTGTGTTCCATATGTGCTACACGACTGTTTTTCATACTGATTTACATGTTATAATACCGATCACGTGCACCTGACTAACATACTTGAATTCACAGGAACGTGACATGTTATATAAGTTAAGCATAATCGTATTGTATTTCTGATATATGCCTATGCACTTGATATAACAAACATGTTATATGGATAATGTATTATTGAAAATATTGTTATTGATTAATGAACTATTGATGATCTAATTCACTAGGGTACTTGAGAAATGATATGAAGTTGCTGACGGCTCAGCCCTGATCCAACTGATAAGTCCATCCGTTTTTGGTTCATATGCTTCGGCTAGGTCCGCCCGTATTCGGTTCCTATGCTTCGGCTAGGTCCTCATGTATTCGGTTCCTATGCTTCGGCTAGGTCCGCCCGTATTCGGCTCCTATGCTTCGGCTAGGGTCGCCTGTATTCTAAGGTATTCCCTTAGGATGGTACCCACGCCCAATGGGCTCGGGTTAATGCATGTACATGATACCGCACTGGGGAAACTAAATACTGGAGTATGGTTGGAGGGTAAATAAAGAATTAAGATGAACTTTACTGCTACTTAAAACAAATGTATTTGAAATAAAAAGGTTTACTGCATTGTTACATTTCATGCATTAATGTTGCACCGTTGGAACACACTAGACATTAAACTTTTTGATTCCACCTCCGTATGTTACCAGCCTATATAATTCCCGTCTAATTCTTGATGTTTGAATAAAGAACAAATATCGTTATTCTCGAGTATGATGCAACCTCGAAATAGTAGAACAGAAATGGAGACTGTTACTGTGTGGAACATCATGAAAATGTTATGCCTACCATATATCTGCATGAGCTTATAACATCTTTTGGTAGTTCTGTATTACTGAGCTTTTTCAAGCTCACGCTATTTTTACCATCGCAGGTTAAAAGAATATATCATGGTATAATGGTTGACAGTAGTGTTCGGAGTTGTCTCGACGTTGCCTTTGGAGTACGGTAGTTAGTGGGCATGTATGTCATGTATTGTTTTATGACAATGTAATTAAAACACTTTCTGAAATTTTTGTTATGTGTTTAAATGACTTCCTGAAGTGGTATTTTAAACAGAAGTTGATTTTACAGTTTAATAAGTGTTTGAGGAAAAAAATGTTTTTATGGATATTTTTACTGTGGGTCGCTCTTGTGACCCTAATGTAACTTCCTAGGATCCGTTGTAACGCATAGGCGGGTCTAGGGGGTTACATTCATCCACTAAAACTAAATGTGTGACGTGAATCGATCCAGATTAGTAAGAACAAGAACCTGAAGAACCGAAAGAGCAACTAAAGATCTATCCTTTAAGTCTTAGATGTTAAAACGAATGAGGATACCTATGGATTTTTAAAAAGAGCTAATAATTTAACCAATCTTTTTATTATCTTTATATAAACCAACAAAACACATATAATTAATCATTGAACTTCTTCAAATGAATATATTATGAAATAAAAAAATAATGTAATTAAAACACAATCAAAAGTATACATACTTTACCAACAATTAGTTGGTCTAGTGGGATGAGACACTAAAATCTCTTAAGCAATGACATATGTTCCAATTCTGACATTGTAAATGAAATAAATTAAGTTAGAACGATCGTTCACATAATAAACTTCTACAACAACTGATTAAGAAAAATAACTAATGAGTTAAATATTAACCGTTAAACAAAAAAAAGTATACATACATTTGTCATTATGCATGTCACATATTCATTCATGTGAATATATGCAAAACTTTATTCATTTCCCCCAAGAAATGAAACGAGGGTCGTGTTCTAGTCCATCAACAAAGCAAAACTCGAGAAAGTTGTATTGATGTCGTGTTCAAAGCAAGAGATGGAAACAATTATTACAGCCAACTGAACTGTTGATCAACATTAAAAGACAAGGGACAATATCAGCCATATAAAATTAATCCTCAATTATCCTCCACAACACTTATTGACAGAGCTCTTAAATTTTTGAATCGACTCTAATAATAATTAATTTCTCTTATTGCAAATATTTTTCTTTTAAATTAAATGATTGATATGAAATATATTTCATTTAATGAATGGAGACATGACATCTAACCACATAATTTAAAGGAAGTTAAATAGTCATGCATCACTCCACATTTCAAGATTAATTATAGGATAGGTTTTTTAATATTTTTACGTGATTATATGTTAGTATATATTTTTTATTGTTAGCCCCTTGAAAATATATATATATTAGGGCTGAGCATGGTTAATCGCAAAATCAAAAATCAATCTAAACCGAAGTATTTGGGCGATTTATGGTTTATAAGTTTGCAAACCTTAGTTAACCGAATCGAACTGAATTGAACCGAATTTGATATTTTATTTAATTTATAATTATTTTTTAAAAGTAAAAATACGTATTTTATATTTAAAATATTATAAATGCATTTTAAATTATTAGTATTTACTTAAAAAATAAGTTTTTAATAAATATTTATAAAAAAACACTTTAAAACTTTAACTCTTATTGTTTAAAAGTCATCAAATAAAGTTATTTTGTCAAAATAAAATACAAAATTTCAAAAACTAACGTTAATATGAAAAAAATCGAAAATCAAGGTTAACCGAACCGAAAACCGATGGTTACTAAAATAGCTTACCAAATTAAACCAAAATCGAACCGTATACACCCCTAATACATATCATGTAAACAAGTTGCTCGAATCCGATGAATTTAATTATTGGATAGTTAGTCATCATGACTATCAACCAAATTCATCTACAAAATTAAATTCATTATAATTATAAGAAGACTGAAAAAGGTATTGGATGTGGTCGCACCTCTAAAAATTTTAAATTTTTATATATTTTAAATATTATTTTATATTTTTTATTAATAATCTAATTTCACATTTTTTAAAATTCATAATTTCACGTCCCTAAATTTATAATGACCATATTTGGTAAATAGCGGTTTGAGCCAATACTAGAGGTTTGACATTTGTAATATTTTCTATTTTAATTCTTCACCATCCGATATTTACATTGTGACATTTGTAAACTAGTAGTTTTTGTTTTCTTTTTATTCTCACATATTTATATTTATATTTATATTTATATTTATATTTAATTATATTATATTAAAAATAATTATATAAATAATAAATTAATATATATCTTTCAAATATGCTTAGTAATGTTATATTAAAAAATAATTTTCATAATCAAATTAATTAAACAAGTATCGAATATAATCATGCCCTTATATATCATTTTGTTTGTTTAAATAATCAAATAACTATCAGCTATCTGTTAACTTTACCAAACACTTTTATAAAATCAACTAATACAATCCGCTAATCAAATCAACTAATGCAATCACCTATCCGCTAATGTAATTCGTTGTCCGCTAATACGAAATATGTCAATATAAATTTTTTTAAATTTACACCCCTAATTTTAAATCACGCGTTCACCTTTAATAAAAGGGTATAATTCTACCATCTTCAAGATAGCATGTACAATATAAACATTTTTTACATTTTTATAATGTCACTTTTGCGTTAAAATATTAAAAGGGTAATTTTTTAGATATAATGTGTAAAAAAATATATAAGTCTATATATTTATTCTTTAACAACTGAAATTTAAATTTACTATTAAAATTTTCTAAAACTTAAACTCTAATCATATACTATAAATTTTAAATCCTACAAATTAAACCCTAAACTAAAAATCAAACATCTAAAACTAAATAGTTTTTACATAATATTGTATATTTAGTATTTTTTGTTTAACCACTAATATTTAACTTATTGAACGACTAATTCAGATCGAATTTTACATAAACTCAATTTGGGGTTGACTTTTCTATTTTTTTATTTATAATATTAAAATTTAAACCTTTGACCTTACTGAAGAGATCCAACACCTTATCCGCTAGATAAACCGGTTGTTATAATGTATATTTAGTATTTAGCCAAACTTGCATATTTTCTTTAAAGGAATGTTTTTTTATTTATAATATTAAAATTTAAATCTTTGACCTTACTGAAGAGATCCAACACCTTATCCGCTAAATAAACCGGTTGTTATAATGTATATTTAGTATTTAGCCAAACTTGCATATTTTCTTTAAAGGAATGTCTCTTCAAGGCTGGAGTTCGAGAAGGTGTCATATGTTTAGTCTAAAGCAAATCGTGGGCAGGGACGAAGCCAGGATTGAACCATGAGGGGGGCAAGTTAACTAACTTCAAAACAAATAGGGTTCTAAAAAGTAATTAAATCATAAAAAGTAAGGGAATTAAGGTTTAATTTTACTAATTTTAAAATTGAAGGGTCTTAAAAAGTGATTAAACTAAAAAAATGAGGGGTCATGGCTTAATTTCATTAATTTTAACTTAAAGGGTCTTAAAAATAATAAACTAAATTTTTTTGGAGGGACAAGGAGTTAATTGCAAAAGTTTTAAAACTATCAATGGCCTAAAAATAATTAAACCATTTAAAGTTGGGGAGGCACTTGTCCCTCCCACTCTCCCTTTAGCTCCGTCCCTAATCGTGGGTGTCTGCTGAGTCACCTGACACAGTGGGATAGGGGGCCCTACAACAATATTCCTTTATGGTACACAAAGAAAGTGTCCCAAATTGATGGGACATTTCAACCATAATATATAAACACCAATTATATGGTTGCGTTTGTCCTCTAAATGGATGGATACATGCAACTTTCAGTTGCGTGATCCTCTGCATTGCTTTCTGCCAACTTTTTTACTTTTATTTTCCTTCTATTTGCGTAATCAATTTGGGTATCCTCTTCTTTACTCTTTTAACTTTCGAGAATTTACGGGAGGTTCTGCGGTACAGCGCCTAGTATGCGTCTAATATACGGCGTAATCGATTAGGGCTGTGACCGGTTAAAGATCATACTTCCGGTAAAAGTTACCGATTATGTTGATCCGAATATTCATATAATCGGTAGCGCCGAATTTGTTGTTAAGTTGGAGCGGATGGGGACTCGGACATTTGGACTATAACAAAACCGGTAAAATTACCGGTTATGTTGATCCGAATTTCAATATATTCGGTAGCGCCTAATTTGTTGTTTATTTCGAAAGTATCCATACTTTATAAATCATTATCGATACTTTTTGAACACCAATGTAACCGCGGTTGAAAAAAATGTCGAAAATATCGATATTTTTTTAAGAGCGTGCACAAAAGAATCGGTACAATAAAAAAAATTCTACATAACTGGTTACATTATTAATTCATATAATCTAACCGGTAAATCTTACCGGATATATTGTTTGGTTTCGATACGTTTTTTAAGAACGTGTGCAAAAGAATCGGTACAATAGAAAATATGAAAACATAACCGATTACATTATTAATTCATATAATGTAACCGGTAAATCTTTACCGGATTTATTGTTTGGTGTCGAAAGAATCGACACAATTTAAAAACGTATCGAAACTTTTGGGAATTGTATCGATTATATATATCATAATGATATAACCGGTTAAAAGTATCTATTCTCCGGATTTTTCCCACTCGCCTTTGTATTGGTTGCATTTACAGAAAACCTAAGAGAGGAGAGTATTTGAAATCGACCCGAGTTTGGTTGCTGTGAAATCGACCCGAGTTTGGTTGCATTTACAGAAAGCCTAATTTGTTGTATCAGAATCGAAAGGAAAGGTTTTGGGTTTGGGGACTTTGAAGTAAAAGGTATGTTGTCGAAACCCTAGTTTTTTGGTAATGTAGTATTGGGTAGTTGGGGATAATGTTTTGGGTTTAGTGATGTTGAAGTAAAATCGGAATTCGGATCGATATAGGTCGAAATTGTGTAAATATATTTAGGAAATAAATATCGGTACTTTGTTCTGAGAACTTATCGGTAGAAATTAATAATGTCGGTAGAAATTATATATCGATACTTTTGTCAGAAAACTGAAGCGAGATGGGTTCTAAGGATCATGAAGATGTTGTTCAAGATGAGACTGAAATGATTCAAATGGAGGCGGAGAGAGTAGATAGGGAGGAAAATCCGAAGAAACCAAAGGGTGGATTTCTGTACTTCTAGTAAGTAGAAATTGTGAAATAATTAATCTGTAAATTGTAATTGGATGAAAGTATTTAAGAACATTTAAACTTTCCTATCATGACAGTATTGAAGAATTGCAGAGGATGAGGGATTGTGGGACTTACACTGTCGGTTCGGTATGTAAATTGAAATTATAGTGAATATATTGGAGGTTGAATATTTTGATTGTTTATGGTTTATGCATAATTTGCAGGTGAGAGACGTGGTGGTGAATAAATGGTACACGATGAGTGAAACTGAGAAGCAACCATTCAACATGTTGTCCATAAATGCTAGAGAAAACTATGAGGCGAAGAAGAATAAGAAAGTATTCATTATAGTTGTAAATATTTTGATAAATGATATATAAAAACTCTGACATTATATGAATATTATTTACATAGGAAGTGTCGACTAGGTGTAGCATAAAACGAGTGCACCACATAGTAGAGGAGTTGAAAGCGAAGGGTAAATCAAATCTGTTGGAAGAAATGGGGTTTGGATCTCTTATTGGGATTCAGGACCGACCAATTCGGAGGGAATTGTGTCGGTTGTTGATGGGAGATTTTGATTTGCAGAAGTGTGATGTGCGATACGGAGAATATTCATTTCATTTTAGTGTCCGAATTGTTGAAGCCGTATTGGGGCTACAAAATAAAGGCCAGAGTGTGGATGAAGTTATAAATAGGGAGGATTGGAAATTACTTGTGCAGAAGTATGGCCTAACGTCTAATGTGTCATTTGCTACACTTGAGGACGAAATAAAAAGCGGCAAGTATGAAGGGGATGATCTGAAGGCCCGGGTACTATTGTACATTGTCGGAGTATTCCTTTGTCCAACGGGTGATTCATCCCCGAGCAAGGATAGTATGAAGCTATTGTGCGACTCCGGGTTTAGAGGTGAATTAAATTGGGCTTCATATGTGTATGACAAATTAATTGATGCAATCAAGACTTTTCAAAAGTCCAAAACCCCTCATACCTCAAAGGATGCATTGCTGTCTTAGAGGTAAACGAGTTGAATATTGGTATTGGTTTAGAAAACTTTGTAAGTAGTTATTATAGAAAATGATAAAGTTTATAGAAAATGCAGGTTGCATTGTATGATTTTTGGTCAGATTTTTCTTGTGTGCCGTCATTCCGAAAAACCGGAGTGGCACGCATCACTGCCTGGGGCAAGGAAAAAGTTGTTCGAGTTATGGCAAAGTTAAAGTTGGAATTACCGAAAAAGAAGGTAATGGTAATTTCAGTATTTATAGATTACTAAGGACTTAAAAAAGAAAGATGCTCTAATAATGTAGTTTATTTGTGAAGGTTGGCGAGGAGGAAGAGGAGAAGATAGAATATAAGGTGAAAGTGAATGAAGGGGGAAGTAAAATTGACATATTGATTGCTGAGTTGGCGGAGGTTAAAAAACTCGTTTCTGATTGTTTGCAAAGACAATCCAGAATCGAACAGGCTATTGAGAGCTTAAAGGGGGAAGTAGGGGAAAAGTGTAATGGTGTTGTTAAAGAAGTGGTGGAATTGAGGGGTGAGTTAAAGGGGGTGATTGAAACGGTGGAAAAAAAATTAGATGAGGGGATACATTTAATTCCTGAAATAAACAAAAAATTGGATGAGGGGATACATTTAAGTCCTGAAATAAACAAAAAATTTGATGAGGGGATACATTTAAGTCCTGAAATAAACAAAAAGAGGAGTTATGTTGAGGCAAAATATGATGAACTTATAAAAAATGATGAAGAAAATGTAGAAGAATTGAGTAAGAGGGTGGAGGAAAATATAAGAGAGGTCCACCATGAAGATACGAGGACACCGGGTCATGCAATACATGTAGAGATCGATTCAGGGTGTCCTGCACCAAAGAAGCAGAAGACTAAAAAGGTAAAATGAATAATACAAATGACATCCATTTTGATTATTGTGTTGTGGCTAATATCTATTGATATATCGTAGGTTACAAAGGTCAAAATACCAAGTGGAATTGATGACGTCGAGGCTGCGATGTGTGATTATGTATGGAATAGTGGATTGTTAGAACCATCGTAAGTTATATATATTGCTTTGCGAGTGATATTTAAATAAATGTGGGAAAAAATTAATACAAAAAATTGCTTCTATAGAGATGTTATCCTAGATTACGGGCTCGAACACGGCACAGTAGGCGACCTTGGCTGCTTAAAACCCGGGGAATGGCTAATAAGTCCGATTATTAATTTGAAAGGCTGGTTGTTGGGTTACGATTCGATGAGGAAAAGTTCAGCGAAGCGGAAGATTTGCTATCTACCATCCGAATTTGTGGTAAGTTACATTTTTACACATTTTCGTGTCCAATTTGGTCATGGCTGGTCAATTAATGGAGATTGTTTTTTAAAATGCAGAGCACGTTCATAATGGACGGTCAAAATGCGCCGTTTCTTATAAAGTTCTATTCTAGAACATTGATGGGCCATAATAAATTCACCGATTGTGACATGGTAAGATATTTTTGCGTACATGTTGTTAAGTATTTAAATAATAACAATAAATGTTCTAATATCTTGTGTGACAATTGTTGTAGATCTTCATGCCAATAAACGATTCGAATAATCATTGGTGTCTCTTGGTGTTGGATATGGTTGATCGTGTAGCATCATTTCTTGATAGTTTACATAGATCTCCCCGGCACAAGACTAGAGTGGAGCAAACCAAGAAAACAGTATGTGTCGATACATTTTGTAATTTATAATGCATAAATTCTTCGTAATCTAATTTTAAATTTTTTTTTGACGCAGTTGGAATGTTTACATAAATTTAGTGAGGACGAGGCGTTTTGTGCCCAATTTGGGAAGATTAAGGTACCACCGAGGGATTTAAAATTCGTGGTCCGTAAGATGAAGGTGCAAATGAACGGACATGATTGCGGAATGTATGTGGTCATGTGGATGGAAGCTATTTCTGAAGGGAGGTCACCGGATGATTTGGTAAGTGGTCCGAAAAGGACTTCATTTTTAAAAAAATTTGGCACTGACATTGACTCCTAATTTGAATGTAGGTTGTTGGGGATTTTGATCGTCCGAGAGTTTTAAACGATCTCATAAATCACGATTGTAATAGAAGGAAAGCGAAGTTCACAACTGCTTGCCTGGGACGTATGAAAAAATAATTATGTTACCATAATTTTTCCTTTAGGAAACAATTTTCGATACTCTTGTAAAAATATCATACTTATTTTCCTTTAGGAAACAATTTTCGATACTCTTGTAAAAATATCGAAACTTTTATACGAAATATATATATCCTTAGAGTAACAATCCCCGACAAAATCGATACTTTTTTCCTTCAATATCAAATTATCGATACCTTTTGACACCGACGGACTGCCGTAGCTTACTGGAATTATAGTGTCGATACTTTTTCTGCCGCTATGAGAAAAAATATCGATACTTTTATAGGAAATGTATGTATCCTTAGAGTAACAATCCCCGACAAAATCGATATTTTTTTTCCTTCATTATTAAATTATCGATACTTTTTGACACAGACAGACTTGCTTAGCTTACTGGAATAAAAGTGTCGATACTTTTTCTGCCGCTATGAGTAAAATATCGATACCTTTATACGAAATATATGTATCCTTAGAATAACAATCCCCGACAAAATCGATACTTTGTTTCCTTCGTTATTAAATTATCGATACTTTTTGAAACAGAAGATAGCTTAATATAATGAAAGTTTCGATCCTTTTGGACGCAATGATTATAAGTATCGATACAAATAATCTAAATCGGAAATTTAGGCGGGATTTCTATTTAAACCAGCACTTAACTTAAATCAAACCTCCATTTAAAAATTTTATCGATACTATTGCAGAGATCTCTTCAACTCCAACGACGATTACCACCGTTCAGAGAAATTGCACCGTTCAACCTGGGTAAAATCAACACCGACGAGGACGATTACTAGTTACTACGATCATATTTACAGGTTAGTAAAAGTGACTGATTTTGCGTACTTTAGGGTTAGGGTTTTGCACGATTATGGAGTAACCGATCCTCTTCTGCATATAACAGTTGTAATGGCACCCAAAAAAGGGGCACTCAAACGGAAGAGAGCTTCTGCTTCGAAGACAAAGTCCTCTTCAAAATCAAGGTCTGCTAGTCAAGTAAGTTCAAGTTTTTCTGAAGAAAATTTGTCTTTTGAATCGCAAAACTTTAGAAGCACCGATGACAAACTGACATATGATAGCAATTTCAAAACAAGGAAGATTCGTCCAGAACGTGTTATTGACTTGGACTTCTTCTTCGATGAGAAAAACAAATTTGGGTTTAAAGATACATTTACAGATTGGGGTGGCTTGAACTGCTTGGTGTAGAACCAAAATATTACCCCAATCTTGTTAGAGTTTTCTATAGTAATGCAAAATTAGACCGGCAGCCTACTACGGGAAAAATATTAGGATTTACGACTCATGTCATGGGTAAGGACATATATATAGATGTGTCATCTATTGCTGCTGGTATAGGAGTGAAGAATGTAGGAGATTCCGATGAACATGTTTTAGATCCTACCATGAAACGTGTGGATCGGAATAGTCCCATTCGCCTTGGTGCGGAGGGTAGAATTTTCCACTTTCTTGTCAGTTGGTTTCTTCGGCCGTCCGGTGGGAAATTTTCACAAATTCGAGATGCTGATTACTGGTGGTTGTCTAAATATGAATCAAGAACCGCTCCAAACATAGCAAAACTGATATATGAGACAATTCTACATATAGTGAAGAAGGGTGCTTCCATTACAACCTCACTACCATATGGATGCATAATTTGCTATATATTAAGGAAGGAAGGAGTGCAATTCAATCTTGACTACCCTCTTCGACTATCCCGGAAGATCGACATGATTACCTTGACAAAAGCGGGATACGATTTTATTGAAAACGTCGGTTGGATAAACAAATGTGTAATTGGAGCGGAACAAGGCAACGACCAAGTGGAGAACGTTGAAGCAGAACAGCACGAACGGATGCAAGAAGATGAGATCGAAGGGGTGATTACAATGAAGTCAGTGATGGATTACATGGTTCATTTCCGTGAGCATATAGATGCTCGTTTTGGCGAGATTAATGACCAAATCGGCCAAATGCGAGCAGATATTTCCTCACTTCGTGTTGACTTCTCCAACTTCCGTAATCAATGGGTTCAAAGCAAATACAAACCCATAGGTAAAATAACCTTTCAATTTACAATTGACATTCGGTTATTTGACTATTAACATGCTTATAACAGAAGTGGACAATCCAGTGGTGCGTGAAGAGGATAATATGGTGCCTGAAGAGGAGAATGATGAAGAGGTAGGCAGTTCAGATGAGGATGACAGTGAAGACCCCAACAGATATATTATTTCTGTAACACAGAACAAAAAACTTGTCATTTTTGATGTCAACGGAGTCCTTGCGTATTATACAAAACAAACTCCCAGAGGTAATTAAATGTCTGCAAATCTGTTTACGGCTATAAAGAAAACAATTATGTTTAATTTCCTTTCATGTTGTAGATGTTAAACTGAGGCCCGGTGTAGAAGAATTTATGCAATTTTGTTTAGAGAATTTCGATATTGGAATATGGTTATCGAAGTTGAGGTAAGCACCGTTATGATTAAAATTGTTAACATTTAACGTTGACCTCTTAAATAATTTGAAGTTTATCGTGGTATTTGTTCACGATTGCAGGCATAACATTGACCTTGCTCTTAACAAACTACCCGTACAAAATGAACGATATTTTTTCATCTGGGTAAGATGCTTCTTACATATTGGTAATTGAATTTGTTATGATTCTTACATATTGGTGCTTTACAAGTTACTATTAACAGGATCAATCAAAGTGCATAGAGGAAGAGGAATACACCTTCTGCAAAGACTTGCATCAAGTTTGGAATGAGTATCCTCAATTCAAAGAGGAGAATACACTGTTGGTGGATGATTCTTCCGAGAAAATGAGGCATAATCCAGTGAGTAATATTTTTTACATTCAATTTATTAATAACGTAATATGCTATTATTTTGTTAATTTATCTTTTCTTTATAGGAATACAGCTACATATGTCCGCCTCCCTATAACCAATCATCTTCCAACGATAATGCGTTAGGTATGACAGTTACATATGTGACTAATTCCATTGGTTTATTTATATATTGAAGCTGTTGACAGGAGAGTCTGCTAATTTGGGTTATTTTTATATATCCACAGAAAAGGGCGGAAGCATCCGAGAATTTTTCGAGAAGTTGGCGAATGACCAGAGTACTGTACCCGAATTTGTAAAAAATAACCCTTTAGACATTTGAATGTTATATCATAATGTTGTATGTAGTCACCATGTCTGTTGATGGGAACTTGCTGTATTCCAAATGTCCTTGTTGCCCTGAGACATAAAGAAGTGATTGATATTAAAATTAACCATAAACAAACAATTGAAGACAATATGTTGTAGAATAGATATAGTAACTTACATTATAATCCTCATCTGCGGGGTCGTAGGACCATTCCGCATCGTTAGCAAAAAAGTCAGTCGAGGTAGGTTGTGTAAAAGAATCCAGACCCAGCTTTAATTTAGGACACGTTACTCTGTTATGTCCCTTAGTATTGCAGAAAGAGCATTGCCTACTTTTCTTCTGGACTATCTTCTTTTGGACAACTTTTCACTTTCCTTGTCTTCGTTTAGGGTCGCCAACGCGAACTCCATTATCAACATTTCTTCGTTTACTTGAATCTTTCAAACCGAACGAGTGTTCAAATTCGACAGTTAGTCTTTTCATCTCATCTCTTGCGGTTATGAAAGATGCATTTGTCTTTGATGCAATGTAGCACAAACGACTTGACGTTGCACGTAGGGCCGCGAACCGTGCCATTTGCGTAACTTCAGGTGCTACATTGAAGTCAAGGAAACTTGGTGCAGCAGCCTTCGCCTCCTTCGTCCATCGAGTTAGAATCAACGACTTTGGAATACATGTGTAATCCAAGTGCTTCAGAACATGCAGTTGATGGCAACATGGAATTCCTACAGTCTCAAACTTCCTACACGAGCATGTGACGGTTTCCGAGACAACATCAAAAGATACGTCAAATTTAATGTTCTTTTCCTTGTACTTTGACAGAACAAAATGTAGAGAGTCATCTGATAAGGACTGAATTTTTTCGTCAATCCGGTACAAAGTCTCCTCTTGAAGTTCGTCTTGGAAGAAACCAAATGATGCTCGCGTATAAATTTGACCAACATGGCTTTCTAGGTCTGTGAGTTTAGTGATCTGGTAGGGCGTTGTCTGCGAACTTAAGCAATCTGCTTCCAACTCGTTGATACGAATTTTACCAATAGTTTGTTCAATTGTACGAACTACGTCTACATATGTCTTCTTCTTTATCAGGGCACGTCCGAGTGCAGCATTCAAGGACTCGCTTCTTTGTGTGGATCGCAAATTGGCAAAGAAATGACCCGTTTGATATGCTTGAGCCCATAAGTTTCGAGTATTTCCCTTCTCTATCACCCATGGATGGTTTTCGACGTTGAATTCGGAAATCACCCTAGACCATTCACTATCAAATTCGCTGGTTGTCCACCACAAACTCATACATCTATTAAATGTTGTGCTAAATTTGCTGTCACCAATGTTAGCTTGTACATTGCGAGATAGATGCCAGGAACATAATTTGTGCTTAGCATAAGGGAAAACACATTTGATAGCCCTCTGTATTGCCCTATCCCCATCTGTCACAACTGAAAGAGGCGCTTTATTCAGCATGGCTTGTAGAAAATTTCGCAGCACCCACTCGAACGATTGAGTCGTTTCGTCAGCTATGATCGCAGTAGCAAAAACTATTGTGCTATGGTGATGATTGACACCGACAATAGGCAAAATTGGTCGTGCATAGTAATTACCTTTGTAAGTTGTGTCGAACGCAATAACATCACCGAAGCAAGTGTAATCTGATCTCGATGTTGAATCAGACCAAATAAGATGCTTCAATGCCCCTGATTCATCTGTGGAGTATGTCATAAAAAACCCTGGATCATCATCTTTCTTGTACTCAAAGTAATCAAGGAGTGCATTCACATCCTCATTGACAAGCTCCTTTGCTTTACCTCTATCAAGTGCATTGTACAGGTCTTTACTAGTAAATCCAACATTACGAAATCCCCCTGCCTGATTCATAAAATATTTCATTACCTTTGATGTCCCAACACCAACATCTTTCAACGTTGTTGCCTCAGCCACATCAGCCTCAGTCACACCTCTATTTGAATGCATAAATGGTGTCATAAGAGGTGTGCACAATGCATGATTATGTTCGTGGAAAGACTTACTTAGAACCCACTGATCTTTTGTTTTTGTTGCTGTGACAACGATTTTGGCCTTGCATCCTGTTCGTGTGACTGGCGTATGCGCACGTTGACGATTAACATTTTCGACTTTCGAACACCTAAACCCTTCTTTTGAACAACAAAATTCTTGTGTCTTCACATTCCCTTCGCCATCCAGCCGTGATGTTCCTCGACGTGCACTAAAACCTTGTTTCATTGCGTATTCCTTGTAAAAATTCCAAGCTTCCTCACGTGAAGAAAAGAGCTGACCTACCAACCGTTCCGAATCATCAACGGTCAACTTTTCATCTTGCAAATTCCCGCTACCATTAACATCGTTGGATGGAATATCTTCCATTTTCTTAAACACGATCGGTTGAAGTGGTCCAAACTTTTCCTGCACAGGACTTCTGTTGTGTTGCTTTCATTTTCAGGTACTAAATTCGGTAGGTGGTGGTGGTTGATGGTGGTTGAAAGCATTTAGAGCATTTATTTCTTCCTTCCTACAAAGTTAACGTGCAATAAATTGTATTTTATTATCGATACATTTTTTCCCTCTATTGAAAAAGTTTCGATCCTGTTGTAAAATTCCATGATACGTTACCAAATCTGCGCGAAAATATCGAATCTTTCTTTCCTTCACGATAAAATTTATCGATACTTTCAGAAACAATGAATTCTCATAGGTTACTGTAAATAAAGTTTCGATACAATTTTCCTCTTTCTGAAAATGTTTTGATACTGTTGTTAAATTCCCTGATACGTTACCGAATCTGCTCGAAAATATCGATTCTTTCTGTACAGGACGATAAAAATTATCGATACTTTCAGGCAACATTATTCCAACTTACTAAATATGTTTATATACTATTGTAAAATGAAAGTATTGTTAAATGAAATGCGAATTAAAGTTTTCATTCCAGTTAAATTTACTTATGTGGTGTTTTGCTTTCCTATAAATACCCACGAATTCCACCATCACTTACTCATTCCAAATTCTCTCTAAACACCGAGCCCAATCTTTGCTCACCTTATGGCAAAATTTCAGGCAACATTTTATTTTCTCGATACTTATTTTCAGTCAACAATCACCACCAAAATGCACTGAAAGATTTAATACAGTTGACAACAATCGAGGTTAGTAAACACGGCCACAAACAAATTTCTTCCATGGAATGTCGAATCCCAACACCGTCAGCAAACAAAACACACTACGTTATGAAGCTTACGAACGAAACAGACGTTCGTAACATGTATGACCGCCTCAATTCCGTCGGAGCTACAGACGTCGATTTACATGTTAAGTTTGACGACGTCAACGCCGGCGAAGGTAGTTCGTCTGCACCTGTACAACCTGATCCAAACACTGAACGTGCACCGTCTTCACCGGATGTTGATGCGGCTGCGGATGAGCTGCAACTTTTTATGTACAGGCGTAGACAAAGAAAACAACAGCTGATCGAAGAACTAAACCTAAGTTCAGACGTGTCCACTGACTACGATGATTCAGATTAACAATAAACTTCTGAAATTATCTTCCAATTATGTTATATGACGTCTTATTTCATCCTTTATCCCTTACTTGTCCACTGCCTCCAAATAAAATTTCGATACATTATTCCCCCTTCCTGAAAATGTTTCGATATTGTTGTTAAATTCCATCATACATTAGCGAATCTGCTCGAAACTATCGATAGTTTCTTAACGTTACGATACAATTACCGATACTTTACGAAACAAAGGATTCCAATAGCTTACTGGAAGAAAAGGTTTCGATACGTTTTCACCCGTTCAGTAAAAGTATCGATCATGTGCTAAAATTACATGCTACGTTAGCAAATAGGGTCGAAAATATCGATATTGTACTCCTATTTGCAAACAATTATCGATACTTGTAATTCACATATGGATCCCCATTGCATACTAGAACCAAAGTTTCGATACGATTTACACATTATTAATAAAAAACCCGATACTTTTGAAAGAAAATCAATGTTTCCGGTACGAATATCGTTCGAAAATATCGATGCTTTTACAAAAATATCGATAATTAACAAAAACTAAAGGCTTCCCATAGCTTAATGGGAACAAGATTTTCGAAACTTTTTTCCATGTTTTAATGAAATTATCGATACGTTTGCAAAAACATTCATGTTCCCGGTATATTTTTACTGTATTCTTTATTCATTACATCAATGTATCCGGTTTATTATTACCGTTTTCATTATACACTTCTACAACTTTGCATTCCAGTGTTATGTCATTTCACTTGTATCACATGCACCGTTTACTGCTCATCCTGTATAAAGCTGAAATCCTTAATCCCCAGAACGAATCTGATTCTTCCTTTTCAGTATCGTGTATTTTCACTTCTACCTCCATGTATCACGCATGCACCGTTCATGACCTTCATTTATTGGGTAGTTCCTCCTACTTCTCCACATTTATTTCTATAACCCCGGAAAACGAGGAGAAGAACGAATCTGATTCTACCTTTTCAGTTTCGCGTCTTTCCAATGTATCACATGCACCGTTCTGTTCATGTACCTTCTCCTCATTTATTTCTATAACCCGGGAAACGAGGAGAACGAATGAATCTCTGCCTTTTCAGTCTCATGCATTATCACTTTCCCTCCCAAACGGAAATTGCCTATAAATTAACAACTCCTCTATTTTCTCTTCACAACATCTTCAATTTTATCTACTCAACCCTTTCCTTTGCTTTTATAATCAGTTCTCTTTCACAATCTTCTATTATACAATGAGTTCAAGCAAAAGTTCGGGTAAAAATCCTCAGTCTTTCGCAAAGAGGAAGATTGAATTCGAGACATCATCAAACAGTGATGATGATTTCTATATTGATTCTGATTCTGATAATGACGAACAACTAAGCCACGAGGCATTGAAATCCAGCAAATGCTTCAGGAGTTTCTTCGAGGCCTTCGATCGAATGAACTCTATCAACGACCCTACTACTCCATGGCGGTGTCCAGCATGCCACGGAGGTCCTAGTGCCTCTAAGTCGTTTTGTGGCCTTCAGTCCCTACTCACCCATGCAAAAACCAAAGGAGGAGAAAAGCTGAAAATTCATCGCCTCCTTGCTCAGATGTTGGACGAGGAATTACGAAGAAGGGGTACTTCGGCCACTCCTCAACCTCAACGTCACGCTTCAGGCCAATGGCGTGGTCTGAGTAATGATGCTGCTATTGTCTCCCCCCCCCCCCCCCCGCCTTCAAGCCACCAGGAAGCTCATCACCAAATACTCTGGCCACCCATGGTGATGATTAGGAACACACAACATCATAGAGATGGAGATGGGAAGGTAGTTATATAACTTCTGAATTATGTTTTCATTAATATTATAATACTTAACTTCTTATTTCTTTAATTTTTTGCTTCAGTGGATTGGCATGGGAAACCAAGACCTTCTCGACACTTTCAGTTCCTATGGTGCTGTTGCCAAGGCTCGCCATTCATACGGTCCAGAAGGCCATCGTGGGATGAGCCTTCTGATTTTTGAGAGCACGGCAAGAGGTTATCTAGATGCTCAGCGTCTGCATAACCAGTTTGCTGCCCAAGGTTTCGGGTTAGATGCTTGGCAACGTCATGCTCCATCCCTTCCATCCAGCCAGCGCCAACTATATGGTTACATGGCTGAAAAAGAAGACATACACATCTTCAACTGCCATCTCCAAGGTTTTCTCTATCATTTTCTTCTATTATTAATAACAAGTTACACTTCTGCTCATACTTATGCAAAAAAAATTTGTTCATTAGGCAACCAAAAGGTCAAGTTTGAGATGCGACCATATGCAGAGATGGTTGGACAGCAAGCTAGTGCTGGAACAAGTTCCATGGGTGGCAGGGGGACTTGAAGGGAGGAGGCTTGAAGGGACAATGAATTCAGAATAAAGAAAAGATTGATGGTCTAATATTTATGTGCAGTTCAAAGACCGTGCCAGATTGTTTCCAATATCATAAAACTCTATTACATGATATTGGAAACAATCCGGCTTGGTCTTTGCATTGCACATAAATATTAGAAGATCAATCTTTTGTTTCTTCTCAATTTCTTTTTCTTTCCGTTGCCATCTCGTTTTGTAATCTTTTCCTTTTGTAATCTTTTCATTACTATCTGATGCACTAGTATTTTCTTGATTCTAATTCATATAAACGATTTAATAGAAGTTTCCATAATTTTTATAAAGTATCCATACTTTTTCGAAAGTATCCCTACCTCTCATAGAAGTATCCAAACATTTAATATAAGTAGCCATATGTTTCATTTAAGTATCCATACTATCGACCCACAATTGAACCAGTTCCAATGTTTTTCTTAAATTATCGATAATATTGTATAAGGTATCGATTCTTATTGGCTACCTATTACGTCATCCTAGTACAACATATATTGATAAAAAGTATCGATAAACTTTTCAAAAGTATGGATACTTTCGAAATCAACATATCCGGTACCGCTTTACCGAATACATTATATACCTTATAACAAATTAGGCGCTATCGGTTTTGTTATGTCTGACATTTTACTTAAATTTGCCGGTTACCATTATTTTATCATTTTTTTAGTGGTTTTTACCGGATACATCATTTCATATCAACATATCCGGTACCGCTTTACCGGTTACATTATATACACAATCATGTTTCCGGTAACGCCGTATATTAGCCGCATATTAGGCTGCCGCATGGTAGAAAAATCCAGAATTTACCTAAATCATATTGAGTACAGTCCCGCCTTGGGTTTTTGTAACTCTGTGGTTGGAGTCATATTTTCTGTTATCTTATGTGAATCGTGATTGCAGATATAATATATATTATTTTAGTTACTGTGAGTATTATAGTTATAAATATTTTTAATAATATACGCTATTGTAAATATAACAGTTGCAAGTATCGCAGTTTCAGATGGTGTTACGTCCGTCCATAACGATCGTTGGTGTGATTGTATATTGCTATTTAAATCTATGTCCCTAATAACAAATAATAAAAAAATTAAATTTTAAGAGTATGTCATAGTAACAAGTATTGAAAAAAATTAGGGCCCTAATAACTAATATTGAAAAATTGAATTTTAAGACTATGCTCATAATAACAAATATTAAAAAATCAAGGCCCTAATAACAAGTAATAGAAAAAAAACGAATATTAAGAATAGACCCGTAATAATAAATATTGAAAAAAAAACTTAGCCCACATTAACGAATATTAAAAAATAAACTTATTATCACAAATATTAGAAAAATAAATAAATAAATATTTAATAATAAATATAATTCAAAAAATACAAATATTTAGTTTCCTGATGGTGGGCCTTGGGCGGGCGCTCTTATTGTCCTTGCCCAAGGCCGAGCCTAATTAAGTAGAGAGTTATTACATTCCCAAGATAAATGTTAAGATTTGAACTTACATTATGTAAAATAAATAAACATTCTTGACCACTCGATCAATCAATAGAATTGAGATTACCTAATTTAAGATAATATATGTATCCGTACTTTGTTTTGATCTAATCCATATATGATTATATTTTTCTGTTAGATTTTGATTTTTAATTTAAACTAAAAATTTAGTTTAAGTTCCTTTGTAATTTTATAAATATGTAATGTGACTTAGTAGAGAAAAGTGTTTCTTTAAAAGAGCCCAAATTGAGTGATGCATTATTTAGTAGAGAAAAGTGTTAAGTGATGCATTATTTTTGTTTCAATAAAAATTTGATCATAATTGAGTCACGAGCGAGGATGACAATTTTTTTTCGATCATGACGGATGTTAGCCCGGTTAGGGTCGATTTTTTTAGTTAGGGATCAAAATGAGATAAGTGAGTTTTTAATTAAAATTTTTGGAGTCAGGTCGAAGTCAGTTTTAATCCCTAATTAAAAAAATATATATCATTTCTTATTTTTTTTAATATTTTTGGGTTGATGCATGTTTAATAAGTTTTTTTATTAAAATTTTAAGGTCGGAATGAGATCGAGATATGTTTTTACAATGTCAATCCGATTTAGGGTAAATTATATTAAAACTGAGGTCATGCTATCCCTCGTCATGAGGGTAGATTTGTAAATGAACAGAACTAACACAAACGACTGAATGTTCATGACCGTTCATTTAATTTTGACCAAACAAGCGAATAACTAAACGTACATAATTTATTGTCCGTGTTCGTTCGTTAAAGAATGTAATTTGTTAGTGTTCACTCATGTTCGTTCATTAAAATGATAAACGAACGCAAACAAACATTGAGTATTGTTTCATTTTTTTCTTAAGAAGTTTGAAGTCTCGTACATTGAGCATTGATTAATTTTTTTCTTCATATTTTTAATATATGTTTTTAATTTTTTTAAAATATAATACTTTTGTTATGAAGAATAATAAATATAAATGGGTATATATGAATAAATTTAAACAAACTTAAAGAAACGAGTTACCGAACGTTCATGAATGTAAATGAACGAACAAACCCTTTGTTCATGTTCGTTCATTTAATTAAACGAACATGAAATCTTGTTCATATTCGTTCGTTTAATAAATAAACAAACGTAAACGAACTTCATGCCGAACGGTTCACAAACGGTTCATTGAATGCTTACAACCCTACGTGAGGGACCAAGGAAAAAATAATGTTGAGGCTACTATTTATAAATCATTTTTTCCTAAAACTCGAGAGTAATATTTTGATATGAATGTTATGTAAAAAATTTACTCAAATTTTTATATTTACTCTTTAGAATCTAAATGCATAAAACTTTAAACATTAAACCATAAACTGACTAAATTCTTAACCCTTAAAATATAAAGAGTTGTGTAGTCTTAAGATTTCATAACAAGTGTGTTGAATACAATTCATATTCAGGGTTCATAATTGTCTCTTTCAACAGATGAAAAAGATGTGAGTTATTATTTAATATAATATGCAAAAAAATTGTAACCCCTCGTCCCGGTCTGGCCGGATGACTGGTCCAAGTGGGCCACACGGGGAAAACCGAAGCAAAACCCGTTAAGGTTCCCCCTCGGTTAGCAACCCTATTTTTTTCTTTTATTTTAATATTGTCTAGAGGAGTATTGAATCCTAAGTGATCAAAAAGCGGAAAGAATTACACGAAATAATCATTCGAACCACAAACAACATTTAAACAGCCAAATTTTAATGTTTCAGACAGGCCATTTCGAAACACCCTTGAGGTGTTTCGAAACACCTTGACCAAGTCAACTGCCCCAGAGCCTATACAAGGCGTCGTATCGAAACGGTAGTCAACCGTTTCGAAACGCCCACGACGGTCAACATCTCGTGGTCAACGAGATTTTGACCATTTCGAAACCTTCAGGCCCGTTTCAAAACACCTTTATCTCGTGAATTTCTCAAAATTCCAGTAGCCAAAACGTTCCGATACGCGTTTCGAGACAGGGGTTTCAAAGGCCATATCGTATCGAAATGCGTTCCGATACGGGGTCCCTGAAGCCTACCCGTTTCGAAACGACCCTTCCCGTTTCGAAACGTTGGCTATCTGCAACTTTTGAAATTCAGATTTAGGAGAGTCTTGACAAGTCTAAAGGTCCCCTAAGACCCCCTAAAGGCACACAACACCATCAAACCAAATCTAGAGGCATGCAACCTAGGCTTAACATACACAAACACTCACAAGACATGGATATTCATAATCATACAAACATGACAAATAGACAAAGGCCTTTCATACAAGTCATGCTTGAATACATTAATAAGCACAAACATCATTCATTCCATAAGGGTTACATACCACATAGCAGTGTTAACATTCAAAAGACATACATTAAAAGCATTTGGCAAGGTAAACATACTTACAAACCAAGTCAAGCATAAACATCAAAATCACAAATGAGTCATACAAGCTCATACAAACACACTCTTGCCACATTGCTTAACTACTACAAAATTAACAACCGTACTTGAGCCACAAACTTGGAAAGCCCTTCTTGCCTTGCTCCGAGCTAACACCACGCTAATGATCTGCATTGTTGAAAATGAGAGCGTAAGCTATAAGCTTAGTGAGGGTGCTCTAAAACCGAAAACATCAACAATGCAGGGCCCAAGCATGTATCCCCTAAACCTCATATCTAGCATGCATAGGTAAAGTCACAAGTAGACCTAGCTAGTCTTTCAAGAGTCATGTATGGCATCTCACATCATATTAAGCTCGAATATAAGTAACATCATCATATATCAACATCATATATCACAATCATATGAACAAGATTAATTGGCCACTATTAGTTACCCGGATGTGCGGATTTAACTCTCAACATTCACATTACCTCGGTGGGATTTCACTCATCACCGGACCATGCATGTGCGGGATTCCACTCATCGCCACATGCCCTACGGATGGGATTTCACTCATCATCCCGTAGAATATATAAAAGCTTCTAGTGGAATGTTACATCACCGTACTCCTCCTTGATGACTTAACGCCATCAAGGCCACGTACGTTTTGACTCAATTTGTTTGCACACTAATCCTAATGATCGATCATTTACAACCGGTAATCTATTTAGTGCCAATTTTCATTTACCACATCACATTTCCATCAACCATATCATCATGCTCATTACATATTCATACCATGGCATACATGTACATATTAACCACATATCACTAGAGCATAGATAGGCAATATACAATAGCACTTAAGGGAACTCAATGGCTAAGATAAAACAACTTGAAATAAAGAAATGGCCTACCAAGCACATTCCACACACACTCTACACACACTCGAACCAAACTTTAAACCATGATTAAAACCACTCACCGCCCTTCCTTAGCAACCAAGCAAAACTCCTACGAGCCCGGATTCGGTCCCAATGCTCCCTCGACGTCTCCTCTTGCTTCTAGCCAACAAAAAACACAACCAACAACCTCAATCAATGCTAACATTCAACCTTTGAGCTTAAACTAACTTCACCCACATTTTCCAACCAAATATATCACTTTCGTGCTCCCCCAAACCTTAGCCGAAATCTCCTTTTTCAATCACCCAAATGACCCCCAAAAGGTCCCAAAACATCCTTCTAACCTATATAAACCATCAGCCCTTTAATTTTTACTTAAAACCCACCCAAAAATCAAGTTTTGACATCCTAAAAATGGCTTCAAGAACCCACTTCGGGTTTTCCATAAAACTCAACCAAATTTACATATGTTGTACCTTTTAATATGAATAAACAAAAACTCAACTTCATTTATCAAAACAAGATGAAAATCCCCATAAAAACCCAAACTTTAAACCAAACCCTAATTTTCAAAAGCTCATAGTTTTAAAATCTAAAACCATAGATAGATAAAGGGTGAAGAGGAGAGTGAGAATATGATTTTACCTTTCAAAATGGTCTTGAAATGGAGTTGAAAATCAATGGAATAGTAACCTTAAGCTTGGGAGGGTTTTGAAGATGGTTTTAACGTTGGTGGGGGAGATGGGGGAAAGAGAAGACAACTTTTCTTTAAAAGTTGTCTTGCTTTTAAATCTTTTTGGTCAAATTACTACATTGGTCCCTCCCCTCTTTATTTAAGCTCAATTAGGTCTTAATTAAGGTTGAATCGATTTTATTTAATTTTATTGACTCGGACTACAAACCCGACTAACTCCTAACCCTAAAACACGGGCGTTACAAAAATTACACAAACATGTCTTTTTTAATTATAAAAACTAAAATTTAAATTTATAATTTTTAATCTCTAAATCATAAACCATAAATTTTTAATCTTAAACTCTAAATCTAAAACTAAACCCCTAAACTTAAAATAGACATGCTCGTGGAAAAAAATCACCAACATTGTATCAAATATTTTTCTCATAAAATATTATATTTATAAAATAAAAATTGGAGTATTTACTCTTATATTACAATTTAATTATTTTATTCTCAAAATAGAGAACTCAAGAAATTATTTCCCAAATTAGGGTACTTTATTGTTTACATAGTAAAGACCCATGAATCACCCCGTCTTTGAATAGTTTTTTGCCTTTGGCATTGTTCAAACTTGGGTTGTACACCCTCCATTTTCAAACATTACACGGGCCACCTTATTTTTTCACGTGGTGCAATGTGGAGATGCTAGGCACTGTTTAAACTCGGACTCTCTCCCCCCTCATCTTTAAACAGTGCTTCGATGGGGTGGCAGGCATGGCAGGCTGGTGAGTGGCAGATGACATGCATGCCATGTTGGGTGTGTATTTTTTAAGTTTGATTGGATAAATGGTAGGTGGTTTTTGGGTGGTTGAAATTGAAAGGAGTTGGGGTTAAATAGGGGTTGTGATGAAATGGTAGGTGAAGATAGAAGATAGAAGAAAGAACATAGAAGAGGAAGATTTGGAAGAAATTTTGTAAGTGTATATATTTTATTTGAGAAAATTATGCTAAATTAATATTTTTTTGTAGTTATGATTTTTTTTTATTTTTTCAGTTTAATTTTTCTAATTTTATATTTGTTAGGAATTTTGAAGTTGATGTTTGAATTATTGAAATTTTTGTCTTAAATAGGTTGTTGAGGAGAAGAAATTTTGTAAAGAGTTTGAGTAAAGAAAGACAGATTTGAAGAAATATAGTAAGTATGACGAAATTTTAATTTGGTGGTTGAATTTTTTAAATTTGTGAAGAGATTAAGTTGTTGTTGTTTTTTAATTTTGAAGTTGATGTTTGAAAATTTTTATTTTTGTTAATTGTTTGTTAGATTTTATAATATTAATGTTTAAAATGAGTATATTTAGAGTATATTGGGAGTAAAATAAGTATATTTAGAGTTGAATAAAAAAATTAGTAAATTAGTGATTAGTTCGTAATAATCTTAAAGTTGAGTTGTTTTAAAGTTGTATTAGTAGTAGTAGTAAAAAACGGTTTTAAAATTTTAATTTTATTTTGAAAAAAAATAACTAAGGAGTTGGCATAGTAAAAAATATTAATTTTTTTTTAATTTAGGAGATTTTTAAAAAATTTATGTATATACCGAGTAATTAGGGTATTTATTATAAGTAGATTAGTGACTAGTTTGTAAAAATCTTAAAATTGAAGGGTTATGAAGCGAAAGTAATAAATTAGTGAGTAGTTTGTAAAAATCTTAAAGTTGAAAAGTTTTAAAGGCAAATTGGCGAATGATATAGGACTAATGATTACAGTTATATTATTAGTAGTAGTAGTAGTAAAAAATATTTTTTTAATTTTATTTGTAATTTTAAAGAAATTATTCTATTTAGGAGTTGTTGACAATTAGTAAAAAATATTAATGATTTTTAATTTGGGAGTTTTTTTTAAAAAATTAGTGACTAGTTTGTAAAAATCTTAAAATTATATGTAGTAAAAAATATGGATGTTGTTAGTCTTTTAATAGTAGTGTAGTTGAATTGAAATTTAAACAAAAATAATTTATAATATCTTTAGTCTAGTTTTATTTTTAATTCGATAAAATTCAACGAAATTTAAATTCTAAGCATTTATTTAGTTATTTAGTGGAATAAATGTATTAGAAGGAAAATTTTAAATTCGTAGAATTTTAGAAAATTTAGTCTCAAGTTGTAATATATTCTTACTTATCATGTAGGATGGCTGAGCAAGCTTCTCTATTGAGATTTCAGGACACATTAGTAGTTTGCCGATTCTTGAGATGATACAATTTTGTTAATAATTGATTTATTAGAATTCAATTATGTTAATAATATTTGGTTTGGTTTATCCCTTTATTTATTGATGCGTTAATTACAGGATTTTGAGGATACATTTAAACATCACCTGACCATGGCGAAAAATCATTCGCATGATCAAATCACTGAATGGTCGCAACAGTCTGGATTTTATCATGCGACATTCGTTCGAGAGTACAAGTTGGTGCCCGGAGTGATTGATGCTCTGACTGAGCGTTGAAGGCTGGAAACCCATACGTTCCATATGCCATGTGGAGAATGCACGATCACACTTGAAGACGTGGTCATGCCTATTTGGGTGCCGGTAAACGGGGCACCATTGACCAGGGAACCCTCGATCGACCAGACTGAAGTTAGACTTGAAGCTCTTTGCGATTATTTTCTTGGGAAGGTGCCAGACCAATCAAATTTGACAGGAGGTTGTGTGAAACTGAGTTGGTTGCAAAAAGAATTCCAACTCAATGATTATAGTTCGATTGATGTTGTTGCTGCAAGTATGGGCTTGGCAGTGACTTTCGTTCTGGACACCGGTTACTAGAACACTAGTACAGTTCCCTCTTGTTGCCAGGTAATTATTTTAATTTTAAGTTTGGATTTGGGGTAATTTTAAATTATTTTTATTATTAATTAAAACATTATTTGTAAATTGTATGCAGATGATGCGAGAAAAAAAGCACACACGGGATTAACGAATAACAACTTGAAAGTATTTAGAGCGAGAATTGATTTGTATTGCCAGGAGCATGTTTATGGTTAACTATATTGTTTACAATTTAGTAAGATATTAATAGTTTATTATTTACATTATAGTTATAGGTCTTATTATAATAATCATTATTTTTTCAGTTTATTTGGATGTCGTACAATGATGATCGTATATTTGTACCAGATGAACTGTTGATGTATTCTAACTAGTGGTGTACGGTTACACCGTTGATCCACTTTGTCATTGTCGAGTTCCACTTTGTCGACAGGGTGCTTAGGCAATTTGACTTCCACCAGCCTATTCTGTATCCCCACATTGAGTATGATTATTTGTAAAATTATGATGAACGCGGCGAAGACTGATGTAAATTGAGAAGTCATACACGTTGAGTACATTACCATGTGGAACAACAGAGCTTCAACGGTACCGTTTCGCGCTCAAATCGAAGAGAATGATTTTGATTTTCAAAGGTTAGAGTACATGATCTATTTTTTTAATAATGGAAAACCTTACTTAACTTTAGTCGAAGAATTGGAACAATGTCGAACATATAAGAAAAAATATGGCAATAAAGGTGAGTTCTCTAAAAGTGCATCAATGGTCGCATCTCAATATCCCGTTTGGTGTAGAAACCCCGAAGGTTGGCCAACCACTTGGGAACAACCAGAAGTGGGCTCTCCAGTTAGTTGGGAAAAGGAACCGACCCCTACACATCACGCACCAAAAGTGGGCCTGAGCTCCTCTGATAATCACGGGTTTGTTGAAGATGTTTTATACACACTCGAGTTTATTTCTCCATAGTTACCTCGTTACTCGAACTTTGAACAGAGCATGAATTTTCAAGAAATTCAAGATTTCCTGAATTCACCAAAGTTTATGGGAGGGCAGAGCAGTTGCGTGGACATGTTCACAACACCGCCTCATATGCCCTCGGTGAATGAGGAGGATGCTGAAGAGGAGGATGTTGAAGAGGTTCTCGAGGTAGAACTGAGGCCACAACGTAAGAGGATCCAAAACACACATATTTTTCGACCATATCGTCCCATTGTTAGAAATTACGTAAGGGGATGCAAAAGAAAAAATAATTTTATCTCAATTGCCTTAATTAAAAATTAAAACTAGAAACAAAGCAAGTCTTTGTGAAAAGCTTTACGAAATTGTCGTGCGTTTGAATTTGATTTCGAATGGCCTTCACCCCTACATATGGTCTAAGTACAACTACTACACATTCGGACAATATTTTCAAATACAAACATAATATTTTCAAGTACAAACATGACAAGTCATTGAGGTATAGACACATATCTTGGTTCATTGAGACATTTAGATTTCGAATGGCCTACACCCCTAAAAATGGTCCATCTCTTGTGTTGGCCATTCTCTTTCTGAAGAAGATCCATACTCGTGTAGATCTGAGTCGATCTAGGTCGGTCAGTTGGCTTTCTACGAAGTGTCGGATCCGGTAACCATTTTTTATGCTCCACTGGCAGCCAATACATTGAATTTGGGATCGGCGGGAACTCAATTTTGTAAATTTCTAACATCTGGTTGAGATTGAAGCATTCATCAACATATGTGTATGGGTAAACATTGACGAACATACATGCTGCAACTGCATGAGCACATGGATATCGCCACGCTTAGAACTTGCCACAGTCACACCATCTACGTCTGAAATCTACTCGAAATACGTTCGAGTGAGGTGTTCCGTGTCGGATTCTGGAACCAACAACATCGAAAGTCTGATTCATTTTGTCGAATGCGTGAACTATCAGCATCGTTGCACTCTTCACATTTTCATCCATTTTTGTCACTATTGTAGGAGCCCATTGTTGAGTGTGTAAAAGTTCTATTATTTACACCCTTTTTAACCCATATTTCTGCTGCATTCAAGCATCATTGCATTGCATTTAGGTTAGTTTTCAGTAAAACATCACAAATGGATTAAAAGCACGGATTCTACTAAAAGATGGCTATTTTTGCAGGTATCTGCCATAGTTGACAAAGAAGGCAGGCGCAGGGCAGAGAAGCAGAAGAGCTGAACTGGATAAGTAGACGAAGAAGACGAAGCTGCCATGGACCTGTCGTGACAGCATGGTGACAACAGACTTGTGAAGAGGAAAAGTCAAGTGGACCTCGATAGATAGAGAAAAATCTGCTCGTCTGTCGTGTGAAAGCCACATATTTTTCCAAGCCCCGGATCAAAAGATATGTCAAGCCAAAGCTCAAGGAGAGGAATTCCCATAAAGCAAGGAGGCGGCTGAAAAGTAGGAATCCTTAGAGATTAAGTATTAATTAGAATCTTACTTTTTATTAAAGTTGTAATCCTTGTTAACTTAGAATACTTGAGCCCAAAGCTTATATAAGGGCATAGATTTAACCTAGGAAGCACCGAATACCCCATAACCGAAACCTAAACCCCCTGCCGTTTACCCGTCACCGACATGTTCTAAATTCCCCCTAGGGCTACGGGTTGTTTTGTAAAGTAGTTGCAAGGGTTGTTTTGTTTTAGGAATTTTTCAGTTCAATAAAATAAACTTCAAGTTCTCTTATTTTGGTTTTAACATCTTACAAGAGCATCGGGAGAGCATTGTGAGGTTACCCATTTACTTAGCATCGGGAGAGTTAAGTATACGAAAGAAATAAGAGCGAGTTCTCTAGTTTATAGTTGAACTATCTTGTGCCTAGGGATAGGGCAAGGTTAAGTGGCTAAGGAAGAATTCATACACATCGGTATTCATCCTTCGATTCACGCCGGGAGGTATCATCAAAGACGTGATCATCGACAGACTTAGACCTAGGGATAGGCCAAGGCATATCTGGGATTCTTGCCAAGCTTGAAGTACGGAGTTGGTGTGTTCGCCGCCGCGACAGCTAACGGACAGCCGCCGCGACAGGTGCTGTCGGCGACGGGAGCGACGACAGAACTGGAGTTCCTAAACAATTCAATACCTGCACTACCGAGCAATTCAATACCAGCCCATTCTCTCCATCTTGATATCTCAATTATTTTATTTACGATTTTCTTTATTATTTTCGTGACAAATCTCTCAACTATTTCCTTTACTTTCGTGCAGTAAACAAGGTGAAGCTATTAGCCCAATCTCTGTGGAGACGATATCCGATACTTCGTATCACTTTACTACTTGCGTCGTGTACACTTGCACTACAATTGCGATAGACTCTTTTACACGCAACACCCATTGATGTCCCATATTTATTAAGGACTGCACCTGCTTCCCTTTGACGGACCAAGCCTTAGCCAAACGGTAGTATGTCTCTGTTACCAAGCTGGCTATTGGGAGATGACGTGACCCTTTGAGTACTCTATTAATGCACTCCACAAGGTTGGTAGTCATTTTTCTGTATCGTCTACCACAATCATCATATGATTGGGTCCATCTCTCTCTCGATGATGATGTTGGCCCAACTCCAAACACGTTTGCCATATTTTTATAAATCCACCATCTTCCTCTCAAACTTTGGCTGTAGTAATTGATACCATGTGCCATAATATTTGTTTGACTTAACATCAACAAAAATCAAAACACATCACTGCATACGCATATATAACAAAATTTGAAAGAATGACACTTACCCATGCTTAAAATCTCATTGCGAAGGTACTGATTTTTTAATTGTTCATAGCTATTCTTTCTGATGTGATGAACACAGTATGTAGGGTATGCGTGGAGAGGTGTCCAACGAATTCCCTCTCGATTAATTGTTGCTTTGATACATGTCGTTCGATCAGAGATAATACAAATTCAGTCTTCTCGCACCACATTCTCACGTAAATTGGTTAAAAAGAAATCTCAAGCTTTAGCAGTTTCCCCCTTAACAATTACGAATGCAATCAGAATGACATTGCTCTCACCATCTTGCGCAACGACAACCATCAGTATGTGAGAATATTTTTCGTAAAGCCACGTTCCATCAACTTGGATCATACGCTTACAATACGAAAAGTCGCCAATGCATGGCTTGAAAGCCCAGAACAATCGATGGAAAAATTTATACCCTTGAAGCAATTGGTCTTGTTGGTCGCACACACCATTTGTTTTATACCTCCTTATGGTGTCTGGGATGAACTGTGTCATTGCAATCAATAAAGCTGGTAGCTCATTATACGATATGTCGTAATCACCGTACACTGAATGCAATGCCTTATCCCTTGTATGCCACCCCTTCTTGTATTTTATTTGATATTTAAATTGTTGTGCAATGGTTGTTTGAATAGCTAAAACTCTTGGATTTGCTTCGACCAACTTCATCACGTGATGGCTTATTACACTTGAGTCCAATTTAGGGTGGTCCTGGTCGATGGATGTTCGTAAACATGTGTGATCGCCGTTGTACTTTGTGACCTCCCAGCGATCTGTCTTCTTACGCTTCGTTACACGAATCTTCCAGTTGCACCCTTCTCCGTATTTCAGACACTTCGCACATAAAGTTCTCGTGTTGGATTCTGTAACCGCATAATCTACATGTTGTCTGATGATATACTCTTTAATTGTCAATATAGCTTCATCATTTGCATTAAATTCTAGCCCCTCAAACAATTCACCATTCTGACTCGAAGTTAGTTGAGGTATATCTAGGAATTGCGGTGCCCTCATCGCATCGAAATCCACCAAGTTCATATGAGCTGGAGCTTCATATAATGTAATGTCGCCCCCGGTCGGAAAAAAATCCTCCAACACTGAAATCAGAGGCTTCACCAACATTATCCGGGAACAAATCAGGATCCTCAATATCTTCATTTTCGTCGGAATCTTCTAGTGATTTTCCCCATCGACCACGTAGGTTCACAATATTAGCATCAACAGTCAGTCTATATGATGTTGCATATGTTGACGGCCCACCTTCATGAAATCCACTAGATGTCTCAGTTGCCAACATTGCAACAAAACTACCTCTAGACATATGAAATTCGTTATCGACCCATTTGACTAGATTCCCCAACTGCGTTTCTGAAAAGGCCAGGAATATCGCACACCTCAGCAAACAACTCGACATTTTGAATTCCCATAAACTCATGCTCTGCGATCATTATTCATACATCTGCATTATCTTCGAGAGCTATTGCGGAATATATGATTAGATTCGAACATGTCATCTGTCGATACCGCAAACCATTAATCTGAGCTCCAATTTGCTCCGATATCTCATCTTTCAATACTTGAAGCGTGATTTCCTTGTTAAATCTCATCTTCGTAGAGCTCTCAGAATGAAATACGATACCAACATCAAATTTTAGCATTTGTCCATTGTAATGGACAATCACAACAAAGTTGTTGTTGCTCATTTTCTCTGCATGTTCAAAAAAATATTTTCAATAATAATAGGCAAATCAAAATGAAAAGCTACAATGTCACTAAACCTAATTTTAAACTATAAATAACAACCCATAATTTTAGAACATACTACTTATTTACGGGAGTATTTTGAATATATTTTCGAATACACTTTCAAATTATATATATTAATTTCACAAAAATACTAATTACGGATTTTTCACACTACTATAATCCTAAAAAAATAAAACACTTATCGTTCTAACATAACAATTAATTTTCAAACAACATCAAAATTATACAGATAAAATAATTAATATTTCAAAACGATTTACAATTTTTTTCCCGCAACTTTCTTCTTCTACTACTTCTTCTTCTTTCTCTTTACTCAATTTTTTACTGAAGTGTTTTCTATCAAATTACATTCTTCAACACTAACACAACCTATTTTAAAAAACAACTAGAATATTTCCCTAGAATACCCCTACACAAAAATTAATATTCACTAACAGATTTCAAATAAAAAGTACACCACCCCTACATAATTTAAAACTATTATAACAATTAAAAAATTTTATTACTACCCTACAGCTACACCACTATTATTTCACATCACTGCAACCTTATATATATGGGATGAGATCAAGTTACATGGTGTAAAACTCATTTAGTTTTACACTAATCTAGGACCATTGGATGAGTGAAATGTATGGATGAGATTAACAGTAAAAAATGTGAAAATTATCACTTGGGAAAAATGATAAGGAAATAATCTGGGCCATTAATTACCATCATCCAACAGTTCAAAAATTGTGTAAAAGTAATTGAGTTTTACACAGTGTAAATTGATCCTAACCCTATATATATATAAACCTACTCTCGAAGCATGCATGCACCATGCATGCATGCATGCTATCTGCCACTCAATAGCCTGTCATGCCTGCCAAGGTTGTCACCCCCATCGAACTACTGTTCAAAGACGGGGGAAGGGCAGTCCGAGTTTGAACAGTGCCCAACATCCTCACATTGCACCACGTGGCAAAATAAGGTGGCTCGTGTACTGTTTGAAAACGGAGAGTGTACAACTCGAGTTTGAACAGTGACAAAAGCAAAAAAAACTGTTCAAAGACGGGGTGATTCATGGGTCTTTACGGTGTAAAGTACCGTACTTTGAGAAATAATTTATTGGGTTCTCTATATTGAGAATAAAAAAATTAAATTATAATATTGGAGTAAATACTCCAATAAAAGTTAGTGATTTTCTAAAAACCCATATTTATTTATAACGTATTATACTTTAATAAATCAATGACGAATTAAATATTAAATTCTTTAAATAACGGCAAAAATTAACTTAATTAGTAAAATTGTTATAATATTCAATTTCAATTAATCTATCAATAAATAAAATATATTTTATTTGGATTATATACGCGTGTGTGTATATATATATATATATATGTGTGTGTGTGTGTGGACATGTGTACTTAAGAAAGAAAGTGGAAGAGAGAGATCAGTTACTGAAACATTACTTTCCATTGCCAAGCAACAAGAATCCATTTGTTTCTTTAACAAAAATCCCCAGATTTACTTCCATTTGATTCTTTGCCGAAAACCCAAATTTTTTCCCTTCTTGGGAATCAAAGTTCTTTGGTTGACTCTGCTAAGTTCTGACATTGAATTCAATAACAAAACCATTTACAAATAAATATAAAAAGAAGGTTTAATCCCCAATCAGCAACCCTGGCGTTCATAGATATATTTGCAGAGGAAGATAAAAACGGAGACCAACAAGAACAAACTGTCTGGCTCTTTGCAGAGCAAGGAAAAGAAGAGCCAAACATGGTGGAAGAAAGCAGGGATGAAGATGAACACCGGGATGATAACTTGACTGTTAAAGTCCCTGAAACTGCTCATCAAATAAGCACTGGTAAATTTGTTTCCCGTTTTATTTTTCAAAGATTGTTCCTTTATCTGCATGGTGAAAAGTAGTTCCATTTTTCTGGGATTTTTTCAATTTTTTGTGTATTGCTTATTTTGTTGGATTTTAAGACTTTTGATTGTTGTTTATCTTGCTGTATTCTAGTTTTGGATTGCAACACTTCTTTGTTCGTTGCATTTTCATACTGTTTTTGGGATTTTTATCTTCTAATTATTATTTTCTTTGATACTTTGATGCCATAAAAGTTCATGTTTTTGGGATTTTTCAAAGATTGTTCTTTTTTTTCCTTTCTAATTCTGAGTTTTGTTTTTGGTCCCATGCTTTGTTTAATTCTGGGATTTTGTTTCTATTATTGTCTGCATGGTGAGAAGTAGTTCCATTCTTCTGGGATTTTCCATTTTTGATTTCAACACTTTTGATTGTTCTTTCTCTTGCTGTATTCTAATTTTGGAATTGCAACACTTCTTTGTTCGTGGCATTTTCATACTAATTTTGGGATTTTTATATTCTAATTACTTTTTCTTTGTTATTTTGATGCCACAAAAGTTCATATTTCTGGGATTTTTCATTGTTAGAATGATCTTTGTATGGCCTTCGATTGCATATTCTGTTGTATTTTCTGCTGCAATATTTTGTTTTTGTTTGTGGGGTCTTCTGATTGTTCTTTCCTTTGATGTTTTGATGCCACAAAGTTTCCATTTTTCTGGGATTTTTCCTTTGTGGTGATCAAGTTCTTCAATGGCTTTTTGTGTGAGTCTTTATCCGATGAGGCTCCGGTTTGGTTTTGACCTTTTGGTGTGGCTTTTCCTTTTCAGATTCATGGTTCCAGGCAGGTTTTGTGTTGACCACTGGTATCAACAGTGTATTCGTCTTGGGATACTCCGGAACCATCATGGTCCCTCTCGGATGGGTTGGAGGCGTAGTCGGTTTGCTATTAGCCACCGCGATATCGCTACATGCGAATATGCTTGTTGCAAAGCTCCATGAATTCGAGGGGAAGAGGCATATCCGATACCGAGAGCTTGCAGAACAAATATACGGTATGAGTTGCCTAATTATTGTTTGATGTTATTCGCTATCTATTTTGATTGTTGTTTGATTAGCATATTGTTTTCAACAGGTAGGGAAGCTTATTACCTTACATGGGCATTGCAATATGTCAATCTGTTCATGATCAACCTCGGATATCTCATTTTGGGTGGTTCTGCTTTAAAGGTAAGACCTGAAATTTGCTGAATATCGGGAAGACGGTTTGAATGTAGTTTGCGATTCTGATGTTTACTACTTCTTCCATAGTTCTATAGTTTAAACTGCTTGAAGTTTATTCGGAAATCTGTAACATAGGTATATGTGATGCAGGCTTGTTATGTCCTTTTTAACGAAGAGCATACCATGAAGCTTCCACACTTTATTGCCATAGAAGGACTCGTGTGTATCCTGTTTGCTGTTTCGACACCCCATCTGTCATCACTTAGAATATGGTTAGGATGTTCGACTGTTCTCAGTATGATATATATCATCGTGGCTTGTGTGCTGGCAACTAATGATGGTAAGTTCTAACATTGCATGAAAAGTTATTGTAGGTACTCTAAAGTGATAATCGAATCGTGGATGGAAATAGTTGCCTTGAAGCCAATCACTTCTATGGCTTGGGGCTGAATTCTGCAGTCTAATCATTCTTTCGAGTAAACCAAAATTTTGATCCATGTTTCTAAGTTTGAACCGTAAGAAGCTTTTAAGCTTCATTTGTATATGCAATAACACGTAAAGAAGCCGGTTCATTATTTGTCTGTCATCATCAGTTAAACAAAGTTAGCCACCACTTAGACCGACTGCGCATAACTAGTTATTCAGTTCGACCTTTTGTTATTCATTGAAATCTGGTATTGGATAATGAATTTGCCTGCCTATTCAGGTATAGGGCAATGTTGTCAAGGGCTCAAAGCATACTTTAGGTGCTTAAACCCTTATATTGCCTCAGGTGCAAGGCGCAGAAAAAGCGTTAGCCTGGGAAACCGCTATGTGTATATGTGAATTTTTGTAACATATATAGCTTAGATATATAGAAATTTAGTCAAGAATAACCTATTTGCAAGGCTAATTTGCGTTAATCCATCCCGTCTTGTATGTAACTCTGATATTCTCAGTTTCGTTTTTTCACTTTTTCTGGTTTTGCTGGTGTAAATTTACGGTTTTTTTCTTGCATTTATGTGGCATTAATGATTCTCATGCCGTTATAGGGTTGAATGCGCCGCCCAGAGATTATACCATACATTGGAAATCAACCACTGACAGAATTTTTACAACCATAGGGGCATCTGCAAATCTCGTGTTTGCATTCAATACCGGAATGCTTCCCGAAATACAGGTGAGCCAGATCCTATCCGGTTGTATTTCAATCTTTAGCATTTTTCTTGGAACTCAAATACGATGATTTAGCTCTCGTTAATGTGAATTCTTTACTGTTGGCTTCTAAACCTTGTTCTCAATAACAGGCAACAGTGAGGCAACCTGCAGTGAGGAATATGCTGAAAGCTTTGTACTTTCAGTTCTCTGTCGGAGTTGTACCGATGTATGCTGTTACCTTTATCGGCTACTGGGCTTACGGATCTTCAACACCTACGTATTTACTTAACAGTACCAGCGGCCCGGTTTGGGTGAAGGCAGCTGCAAACATGTCTGCCTTCCTGCAATCGGTTATTGCTTTGCATGTAAGTATTCACATTTTATTTCCTGGTTTTAGTAAATGCCTCGACGAACCCTGATCACATTCCTCATCGCCGTAGATATTTGCAAGTCCAGCTTACGAGTACTTGGACACAAAGTTCGGGGTTAGAGGAAGCTCATTGAAAGTGACAAACATAGCATTCAGAACCGTAGCGAGAGGCAGCTACCTTACTGTAAGTACGCTTGTGTCGGCTCTCCTGCCTTTCCTCGGAGATTTCGAGACCCTCACAGGAGCATTGAGCACGTTCCCACTGACATTCATCCTCGCGAACCACATGTACCTCGTGGCGAAGAAGAAGAAGAATAGATTGAGTTCCTTGCAACAGTTGTGGCATTGGTTCAATGTGGGTTTCTTTGGTCTCATGTCTCTTGCAGCAACGATTGCCGGTATAAGGCTTATCGCCGTGGACTCCAAGGAGTACCATATATTCGCCGATGTGTGAGTAGTTATTAGTTTAAGAATAGATGAAGATGATGGGGTTGCAGATGTTGGAATTTGAACTCTTGGAGACTTATCAGACACGGTCGGGGATTCATCTCAGGTGATCCTTTTCATTTTGAAGAGTTGGAACCTCTGATTCAGCTAGGCGTTGAATAAGAGTTGGTATAGTATTTGTTGCTACTAGCTTTACTACTGTAAAGTGTGTTTATAAATAATGGTGTTTTTTTCGAACTCCAATTTTTTTTTCTTTTAACAATATTGATTGATAATAATTTGAAGACAATATTATTAAATTTCGAACATAACAATAAAATGGACATTAATCGTATAAACAAAAACTTCACAAATCAGGATTCGTGAGAACATTAATAAAGAAAAAGTTTAAATTACTAAATGAACTTGAATAATTTATTTCTTTTAGTAATTAGTGGATTAATTTTTAAGTAAAAATTGAGTCTCTTTAACTATGATACACATATATAATACATACGAAAAATTATGAAGATTATATGTATATATAGACAAATCTAGAAACTTAAATTTGGTGGTTCGTTGATCAACAATAAAAAAAATCAAATAACAAATTAATAGGACATAATAAGCGGTTGGCAAAACTTGACTAGACTCCAAAAAACAGAATTATATGACTCGACTCGATACGAAAATACTCGAATCGTCTTTGACTCGACTTGTAATTTCATAAACTCGACTCGAAAAGTTTCAAACAAAGTTTGAGTTATAAAATAGAAATTTGAATAACTTGAAAATTTTTATAATTAGTGGATATTGTTAAGTTCGAGTCGAGTCTCTCAATTCTGCTTGATATATATCACATACGAAGAAATATATAGATGTATTGTATATGGTTATAGAAAACTATTTAAATTGTAACTAATTAGTATCATAACATTATAAATGTTTACAACTAAATTTAGGTAAACTACACAGATGACCAACCAACTATTTGGGGTACATATTTTGACCACCGAACTAGGTAACTCGTCAATCAGACCACTAAACTTATTGAATTGACTTATTTTGACCACCGCTGTTAAAAAATTAAGGGTAAACTATACCATTGACCACCATACTTTGCTTAATGTATTAAAATGACCACCTTAAAAAATTGACTCAATTGACCACCCAAACTATTGAAATTGGATCAATGTGACCATCAGCCGTTAATGGGCTAACGGAAGATGACGTGGCAGTTAAAAAATTAAAGGTATAATTACACATTTGGTCTTTACTATTTACACATTTTTTTAATTTAGTTTTAATTTTAAACTAATAAAATAAATTAATTAGGTGGTGACACGTGTCAACATCTTATTGGAGGATTTTAATTATTTATATTTGATATAATAAATTATTTTCCTCCTCCAATCAGGTGGTGACACGTGTTACCACCTATTTAGAGGAGAAAAATAAATTCAACCACACATGCTATCTAGGAAAATCAAACCTGGGCAATCTAAGTGCAAAGGCAATGGCTTAACCACTACACCAAGCACAATTTTGTGCTTTAAAACACTAAATTCAATATATATCTCTTATTGGTTTCTACATCTATAAGCTAACAAGCTCAAACCCTAAGCACTAATTTCACATATATAACCCTAAACCTTAAACCCAAAATGTTTCAAATTAATTTTACACTAAACATTTCAAGTTAATTTCACATATATAAATTATATAACACAAAGATTTTAAAGCACAAAATTGTATATGTACTATTTGTGCAGTTTAGAATATATACTATTTGTGCTGGAAATAAAACAAAGATGCTAAGTTGGCTTAGTTGTCAAGATGATGCCTTTAATTCCAAAAATCTTTGGTTCAAATCTCAGTGTCTGTATGATTTTTCATATTTTCTTCCAGCAAAATGATGTCGTTTTAGCTAATTTAGCATCAAAATAGAGCACCAAAACGACGTTATTTTTGTCTGGTGTTCAAGTCGTCGCGCCGGTAAAAAATAACGACGCAATAATATAAAGGAGTCGAAAAATAAAATTTAATGGTAAATTTTAATCAATTTGAAGCTCAATACTAAAAACAAGTCACCTTTAGTTCGATGTTACCTGACATAGTTTACCCTAATATCTATGTATTTATATTATTTGTTTTAAATAAAAAGTTCTTCATAAAAAGTAACACGACGTCGTATTATATTTCGAAAATGAAATGACAAAATTACCTATCTTTTGCTTTGAATTTTCACTTTTGAGTTCTAGATTTCAATTCCATGAATTAAAGTATTTAAATTGTTTTCCTTTTGATGTTAAAAAAAACTGTTTTCCTCTTGAAAAATAAAACCCTAAAATCTCAGAGAAATTTGAGGGAAAAAACAGTTGAAAATTGCAAAACATGTCGAGATTCAGAGATCGAACTGAAGATTTCAAAGATGCTGCGCGGCAGTCTGCAATTTCATTGGGTTTCAACGAGGTAAACAATTTCCCCCCTTTATTTGGTGTGATTTTTAATAATTTGAATCTGCTCGTTGTTAATTTAGTTTTACAATTCCCCTTCAATTTCAAATTGTATTTGATTTGGATTTTTTTGTTGACAGGCTAAATTGGCAGCAATAATGGCGTCGTTCATAATCCATAAACCACGGCAGACGACGCCTTTTATCAAATCTGCACTTAAAACGGTAAATTGTAAAAATAGATTTCCAAATTCTTGTTTTTGTTTTTTTATTGCAGAAATTTTGAGTTTTTTTAAATGTTTTTTTTGTTTAAACAGCTGGAGAGTATTGAAGCTTTGGATCAGTTCTTGTCAAAGCACCGTAAAGATTACGTGGATCGTCATAGAACAACGGAACAAGAAAGGGACAGCATTGAACATGAAGTAATGTTGCATGTTTTAGATTCGTATACTATTATGCTGTTCCTTGCTGAGGAAAATTGTCAGTTCTTAGTTTGTTCAGTAAAATTTTGGAAGCTTTTTTTTTTCCGTGTTCTTATGATTGCATAAATTGTCTAAAGATGAACAAATGCTATGCATATTTAAGTTTTTAATTTCTACCAATCTAGCTTTAAGGTGGTAATGCATTTTAATGTGGTATATTTTGTTTTTTGGATATGCATTTAAAGTGTATAGAACTTTTAGCTGGTTTTGGATTTTGGTGCTATTTGCTCTCGATTGAATGGTGCCAAATGGTAGGGTGCAGATTTTGATGTTCAGGTATATGTGCATTTTGCTTTTCTGCTTTGCAGGTATAATGGAACTGATAGATTATAGAGTTTATAGCAGTTATTGGTTCCCGAGAGAGAGTGTTTGATTGGATTTGGTTATTTGTTGCTTTGATTAGCCAGGAAATGGTTTTATTGTCAATTAAGTCCATGATTGTGAGTATTTGATTGTTTACTGCCTATGTTCTAAGTCAAAATTTGATGCAGGTTACTGCTTTTGTTAAAGCTTGCAAAGACCAAATTGATATTCTCAAAAATTGTATAAATGACGAAGAGGCAAGCTCGAAGGGGTGGCTCGGAATCAGGGATACCTCGAATGCTGATACCATTGCGCACAAACATGGAGTGGTAAGTTTAAATTCTTCCTGTTTATTGAGAGGAATTAGTTGTAAGGCTTTGCCTATTTTCTACAGCTATCTAGCCTAAGTTGATTGATTAAAACTGTTAAGCTTGCTTGCTTCCTGGGGTAAATAGCTCTAGTTTTCTCCTTTCTGATAGCACCTATATTTTGTCCTTCAATGTGGCAACGAGTAAATGTCCTATATGTCTGTTTTTTGGAGCTAAATGATCTTATCAAGATTCGAGAGTAATATTTTATGTCCTCGGCATTTCTTCATTCAATAGCTTTTTATTTCTACATTGTACCGCTTTCTTCCTCTAAGAAAAAGCTAGTGGTATAGTTAGCTTGATGAATGAACATTTGTGGTTTACCTTAATACTCAGGTACTAATTTTAAGTGAGAAACTTCATTCAGTCACTGCACAGTTCGATCAGATGAGAGCAGTCCGTTTCCAAGATGCTATCAATAGAGCAATGCCAAGAAGAAAACTTAAGAAGGTTGTTGATTCAGATTCTGCAGATGCCTCTAAACCATACAATTTGGAGCCCAGAGATACCAATGATAATCAACCCGAATCTCTTAGAGTCAAACAGGAGTTACTGGATGATGAAACTCGTGCCCTTCAGGTAATCACAATACTTATCCTGATAGATTTCATATGGCATTTTCTTTATTTTCTTCTTTTTTGGGGGATACGTAAAATTATATTCATCCAAAAAGAAAGCAAAGTGTTGCCACAGCTCAAAACTAATCACAGCATTGAAAAAACAAATAAAGCAAAAAGAACAAAAATACTGCAACAAAAAGAATGAAAAAAAAAAAGATTCTATGCCATATTTACACTCAGTCCCCATTCTGTGCATAGAGTTTGTTGGCTGAGAGATTTTTCAACCACTTGACCTCCGGTTAGTCTATCCCTGACTAAACCCTTCAAACATAGAAAAAAGAACTTGCTGTTGCCTTTTCCTTCTACCATGGATTCTTCCATTTTGTTCTTGCCAAACCACATATAAAAATGCACTCCCGGGACAAACTGAGGATGGTGGCCTTTAAAGTTTTTGCCCTTGCAGTTTGCCACTAACCATCGAATTCTATCCTGTGAAGTACAGTGAACAGCATTGCAGCCACAAGCATTTAATATTTCTTCCCATAGCAGCTTAGAATACGAGCATGTAATGACTAGATGATCTCTGGTTTCCAATGCTTCACCGCACCAGACACAATCAGTGATAGTTTGATAACCCCTGGAAGTCTATCCAACATGGCTAGCCAGGATTTGAAAGAATGTTTAGGTATAGAGAGCTGACCCCATATCAATCTATGCCATGGCAGCTTCTCTTGTCTATGTCTAACGAGATCCCGAGCCTTAGCAGCCTTGTAACCTTAACTGATCCATTTCCACTTCAGATTCATATGACCTATTCAATCATGCCCTTATATAATTCATTTTCTGAACCCCTTATATACTGAAGATGCTAACTGCGCTGCTCTTATTATTTAGGTGGAGTTGAGTAGTCTTCTAGATGCTGCTCAACAAACTGAAACTAAAATGGTGGAGATGTCTGCTCTGAATCACCTAATGTCGACGCATGTTCTGCAACAAGCTCAACAAATAGAACATCTTTATGATCAGGTGCAAAAATATTCCCCTCCACGCTCACTTTCTATTTCCGCTGCCTATATCTTTAGCTAATGTCACTGCATCACATGAACCATCCGTTTTCCTTTTTTTTCGTTATTATTCCGTTGTTACATAAAGCTCATTTATGAAACTGATTAGACTAAGTCTGTATAAACGGGATTTCCTTTATGGGATGAAAATTCTAGTTTTTAATCGATATTTTCATCGAAAAGTGAAGTGGATACACTTATACAGTTCATTACAGTAATTGAGTCAGGCATTTTGGCATCAGATGTGTTCCCACTTCATTTTGTTCAGCTCTAAGCATACAGTTTCCAATTCTTCCTGCAGGCAGTTGAAGCGACAAAAAATGTAGAGCTCGGTAACAAGGAGCTTTCTCAAGCGATCCAACGGAATAGCAGCAGCCGGACAATTCTCATGCTTTTTTTCCTTGTACTTACCTTTTCAATCTTGTTTCTTGACTGGTATAACTAAACAAATTGTACTTGCTACTACCATTTTTAATGCACTGGTCGTTAATTTTCTTTTCCCAAAAGAAAAGAAAAAAGAGTCTCGTTGTTTTTTACTTGTAGATTTGATGGGGCGAAAGAACATGAAAGCACCCTTTCCTTTATGAAAGAACAATGTTGGAATTTGTTGTGCTTAGCTGAATTATACACCATTTGTAGTTTAGTTCGACACATGGATATGAAGATATGATCTTCGAGGTTTTTCCAAACACACGGAAAAAACTCGCAAGTATCCAATCAAATTTGTGTACCGAATATATACATGTATTTACCATTGTTTCCGGGCCAGGTTTAACTTGAATTAAGTCGATTTTCATGAGGTACTCTTGGTACGACTAAAAACGACAACACCGATCTTTGGTGCTTCAGAACCTGAATAAGAACATAAATTACCGGTTGATCTGGCAGGCTGAGATGTTAGATCTTTTAAAGAAAATTAGAAGTTTGAATTAAATTAAAAAACCACACCATAATAGGCGTCTAGAGCAGTTGATCCAAATTAATTAGCTAATAGATCAAATACCAGAATCCACCTAAGAAAAATGAACAAAATGCTAAGGCCCAAATCCACATGCATATATTCATTGGGCTTATTGTACTTAAATTTCAGCCACCTTATATAAATTCCTCAAATCTTTAGCCCTTATAATTAGGGTTTTAGTTCTCCGCCTCGCAGCCGCCTTTATCAGAATCCAAAGGACGAAACAAGCTTCAGCTTCCAGAAATGGTGAAGGGACGCCAAGGAGAGCGAGTCAGGTCTGTTTTGATCTACATTTACCCTTTCGAAAACCTAATTTCCTTTTTTTTCATTTTCCGATTTTAGCATATGGTGTTTCAGTTTTTTATTCAACTTACTGTTTTCCATTTTCGTTTTTAATTAATTTTCATCGTTTTCAACCTATTATTTGCAGACTCTATGTAAGAGGGACCATCTTGGGTTACAAGAGGTAATGGAACTTTAAACTTTTTGTATTATTTGAAGCACCGTTTTTGTTTTAGGAACTAGAGAAATAGCTTCAAGAAGTTGAATATTTAGTGAATATTTGAGTGAAATGAGCTTGATTCAATGAAGATGTTAAAGGAAAACTGAAACTTATTTTTCTGGGCGGGAATTACTGTTTTGGAACAAAGGGTGTGATTGAATTTCAAGGTTTTCCGTTGGGGGACTGAAATTAATTACTTTTATAAATGAAATTATGAGAACAAAGGGTGTGATTGAATTTCAAGGTTTTCCGTTGGGGGACTGAAATTAATTACTTTTATAAATGAAATTATGAGAACAAAGGGTGTGATTGAATTTTGGACCGGTGCTTATGATTTGTTTGGTGCCTGTGGGTGTTAGGTCAAAGTCGAACCAGTACCCAAACACTTCACTGATCCAGATCGAGGGAGTTAACACCAAGGAGGAAGTGGCTTGGTATGCTGGCAAGCGAATGGCTTATATCTACAAGGCTAAGGTTAAGAAGAATGGCTCACACTATCGCTGCATTTGGGGCAAGGTAACTAGGCCTCACGGTAGCAGCGGTGTTGTTCGTGCTAAGTTCAAGTCTAACCTTCCCCCCAAATCTATGGTAAGTGTGTTGTATTGTTGTTGATTAATGGGCTTATGTGCACTGTGCTTTTAGTCTTACATGTATCATTCGATTACTTTGCAGGGAGATAGAGTTAGAGTCTTCATGTACCCCAGCAACATTTGAGGTTATGTCGATTTCCCAGTTTATGATCTTTCTTAGTTAATTTCTTGGTTCATTTTTATTTGCATTTAGTGATTTGTATACATAAATGTAACTGGTTGCTTGTTGCAAAAGTTTTAAGACCCCGCCATTAACATTTAATCGAATGGCATAAGTAGCTTTACTGATTTTCCCAGTTGTAGTTTTTTTTGTTTCTGCGTTCTTGTGATCCTTATTGCTGCATGGTTTACACAATTTATCAACTTTTAGCATATCTCATCGTTTTGATTTCTTGACCTGCCATAACCTTTTGTATACCTCGTTTTAGTGGTATTACACTTTCGTTTAAAACGGGTCTCTCGCTTGAACAGTATGATAACTAATTAAGAACTTTTTCCTTTGTAGAATTGGAACAATTTGTCCAAGCTCCCTAATGTTATATATTTTCTTCTTTCCTTGCAGTTGTCTCTAGATGTTTGATGGCATTCGGTTGACGACCGAAGTGACTCTTGCCTTTTCACCAGGTTTTCGCAAACTTCGTGAAAATGTCACATGTTTTGAATCAGTTGATTTGTCTCTTGACGACAGTAGATGAAACTCTGCTTTTGTCTAAATATTTCTTCTATCTCGGATTGACATTTTTGTTTTGACTTTGAAGTTTTGGGTAATCCATTATTTATGGAACTGAATAGCAAGTTTTAAACTTCTTGGAGATCGCATATTATTAATGTGTTAGCTTTAAAATAATTAAATATGATTTCGACCTGTTCGTATTAGTCCCGGTACATTAAACTGTTGTTCATGGCCTGATTCACACCCGTGTATTTATTACCAAATCAAGCATGGTAGTTTGATCTTGGGATAAGTCTAGTTGAAGTGTTTCAAGAAAATTTTGGAATTTCAATCAGTATCAGTACGTCTCATTTTGTGTGTTATTTGTATACCAATAATGTATTATTTAAGTCAGATCGGTATTGTAAATGTAGTAAATTTGTTTGAGATGGTCGTCTTAATAGTTTTTTTGCAGTATTTGATTTAAATTAGTTAACTATTTGGTCGTATACGAGTGGTTATACAAATAATATATTTTTAGATTAAAGTTAATCTTGTTTTAGAAGTTTACAACAAAATTGCTATATACTTCTAATTCAAAAGTTAATTACATCTTACATAAATGCCGCATGTGGACGCAATAAATCAAACAAAAAGAACACTCAAAGTGAATGAGTTTTCTGCCATTATTTATTTTTAGTTATAGTATCTTATAAATTCTTCTACTCTGTGAAGATTGGATCTATATTTAAAAATATAAAAAGTTGAGAGTTAAATTGTTAGAAATTAAAATTTTATATATTAAAAAGTTACGTGGACTTAAGTATATTTTAACCTTTGTTTTTAATCAAAATAATGTAGATAATTTGTTAAATAGATTTAAAATTTTCGTTATCTTTCCCATTTGTTTTATAATCTGTAATCGAATAATATTGTCATTTTACTACTCTTAATATTTTTATGAATGGTCTAAAGGTGATTACAAAGTAGTTTAGGTTTATATATATTTTTAATTTTTTGACAAGTTGTATACACTATGTAGATAAAGTGATTTGAAACTGTATTTTTTAAAATAAATACTATATGCTTTTTCACTAAAATATTTATTGGGTTCATTACGTCTAGTATTTATTAGTTGCTTTAATTTTTTATTTGCGGTCTATTTACTAGTATTATTTATGAAGGCAAATTGTTAAATTAATAAAAAAACAAGGAAAATCCATATAGTAAAGTGTATGAAAGAATAGAATGTGACATAGCGAGTATTAAATACGTAACAATGGAGATCATTATTGTAGTTTTTTTTATTATGTCAGCTTCTTTGGTATAATTACTGATATTTTATACATTAAGTGATCAATTTGGATAAGTCATGTAAAAGAAGATTTGGGAGTGACATTTTTAATTTAATTTATTTTTTCTAACGTTATAATTTAAATATTTAATTTTGTTTAAAGAATTTAACCGATAAATCAACTGATAATTAATTTACACTAATTTAATTGGGTCACTAAACTTAAAACTGTTAGTCTGTTACCTGATTTATTGTTGCCTTAACTAAACTAAAGAAAGCATGAAATATATGAATGTATTTGAAACGCATTTTCTTTAAATATTAATTAATAAATTATTAAAAATATCGTGTTATATAATGACAACTTTATTTATAGTATTTTTTAGTATACTTGTGTGATTACATAACAATTTTTGTTTATATTTTATTTTAATTTTTAACACTTTGATAAGAACCACACGAATTCAGGTCTCCTGAAATAAACATCATCATTTTTTCACTGAAATCATTATTTGAATTACATTTATTGTTTTTTTTCCTGCATTAAAACACGATTCATTTAATAATTTAATTATAAATATAATGAAATATATATTATATACATATTTAACTTATAAAATCACGATTCATTTAATAATTTAATTATAAATATAATGAGATATATATTATATACATATTTAACTTATTTTAAGATTCAATAAATTTTATTTTTAAAACAGAAGATTCAAATGAATTCATGTATATGAAAACTAAAAGTTTTTCAATAGAATTTAATTTTAATAAAAAAAAGCCAAAAGATAATTTATCAGAATTGTCTTTCTTTCCATATAAAATCACAATATCATTAATACTTAAAAAATCTTTCTTTTTTTAATTCTCAAAAACTTACAAGTCAAAGTTCCTTTTCCTTTCACCATGCATTTCCCACTTGTTAGAATTGAACCCTCAAGCAAATCCCTCAAAAAATTATCAATAATAATAATAAAACAAAAGGTTTATTATACAAATTGGTACCTTAACTTTTTTTTCTTTCTTAAATCATACATGACCTTGAAAAGAATTCTCAAACTGAGATCTAAACTTGAAAAAAAAATCAAATAAGTACCTAGTGTTGATGTGTTATTTCAACAACCAATTAGGTTATAACCAAGGGCGGATGCATATGGCTCCTATATGGAGCATATGCATTCCTATTTTTTGAAAAAATGTAAAATTATAGCTTAATTTTAAAAGAAAATTTATTTTGTATACCCATTTACAAAGAAAAAAAAGTGTATTGAAATTTTGGACCCAATTTTTAAAATTCTGAATTCGCCACTGATTAAGACACACAGTACTTAATGTTGTCACCATTTGGTCAGTTAATGTCAAGTCAACACATATACCGGTTTAAGATTGTTTTTTAATTAAAGGTACCTATTTGAGACGAATAAAATCAGATGCCAAATTGAGAGAAGTTAATAAATTCAGGTACTAATTCACATAATATACCAAATAAAAAAACTCAATTATTAATTAATTATAGCGTTTACCTTCTCTTCTTTAAAATCCTTCTGTCATTTCTATTCTTATTAGTATTCTCTCAATAAAATTTGCAGAGAAATATCCACATTCTTTCCCTTTTGTCTTCTTCAAAATCTGATATTTTCCCCCAAATTTAGTCAAAAACTCTAATTTTCCTTCTATTTGCAGCACCTTGATTTCATAATGAGAAGCTTGAAGCCTTGAATTAGATGGTCGGAAGCTAATTTCATCAAATTATTTCCAAAAAATCCATTTTTTCACAAAAAACCCCTATAATTCCACAGATCCATCTCCATACAATTCCAATTCCCTTGTAATTTTCAAAACCCAGGATTTTCCCATCAAAATAAAGATACCCAAACCCTCAAAAACACCACACAAAAAAAATGAAAACCAATTCGAGATTCTTCACGATCGGGCTAGTAACAGCCTGGTATTCATCCAACATTGGTGTCTTGTTGTTGAACAAATATTTACTGAGCAATTACGGCTTCAAATACCCAATCTTCTTGACCATGTGTCACATGACGGCTTGTTCTTTGTTGAGCTACATCGCGATTGCATGGATGAAGATGGTCCCCATGCAGACGATTCGATCTCGGGTTCAGTTCCTGAAGATCTCGGCCTTGAGTTTGGTCTTTTGTGTGTCGGTGGTGTTCGGGAACATCTCCTTGAGGTTCCTGCCGGTGAGTTTTAACCAGGCCATCGGCGCTACGACACCGTTCTTCACGGCGGTTTTTGCTTACTTGATGACGTTGAAGAGGGAGGCTTGGCTTACTTATGTTACCCTCATCCCTGTTGTTACTGGGGTTATCATTGCCAGTGGGGTATGCATTTTGGCTAATCTCTGTTTATTTATTCATTTAATTGTTTAAATTAAAATCTTTGGCTTTATTCATTTTGGGTTTTAGAAATTGAAATTGAGTTGCTGGATTGCTTTTATTCTTTTGGTTTGATTGGATTTTAATTGATTTTTACTTTAATTTTGTTGAAATTTGTGTTGGTTTGTGTACTAAAAATGGTAGTTTTTGGGGGGATTATTAAGGATTTGGTTGGAAATTGGAAATTGGAAATTGATTTGCTTTAGCTTGTTCAAGATTCTATTTTGTTATGCTTTTTACATTATATTGGAAAAATTAGCTCCTTTTTTCTGTGTGTTTATGGAGAATTTGAAGGGAATGCGGAAAGGATTTGCTTTATTTTTATTGAATTATGTTGGCTTTATATGTTTCGAAATCGAAGTGATAATATAGAGAAGGAAATAATGTGGGAATCTGATGCTAATTCCACCATTTGAATTAGGATAATGTGATTGTTTTAATGTGACATGAAAGGTTCAAACTTCAAAGTATTCTATAGTTGTAAATAATATATCGGTAGTTGAACAGTTTCCGTACGAAAAGGTTACGGATACAAGTAGAAGTATATGTTAGAAACTTAGAATTATGATCCGAGGTATTTACCTTAAGTTCTATTCAGTTGCTGAAACATGCAAGGTTTAAAGTAGATATCTTGTTATTTGGAACTTTTAGGAATGCACAGCTTTTTCAGCTTAATTTGGAGGATTTTTAAACGATAATTGTCTCAATCTGTGGATTATCTTTTCCTTTTTCTCGGTTTCAAACAGATGATTAAATCGTAAAATCTGATATGCCTTTGTTTTGTTTATGATTCATCAATGCTTCTCATGTACAACCTCTCTTCCCTATTGTATGTTTTGTTTGTTGTATTTAGAAGTGTGCAGTCTGGACTTTTACGACTCTATTTGATTTTCAGTTTAATTAATCCGTTTTTCTGATTGTTATCATTCGTTTTTCTTCCATGGCCATAGGGTGAACCAAGTTTCCATCTATTTGGTTTCATCATGTGCATTTCGGCTACTGCTGCAAGAGCTCTCAAGTCGGTTTTACAAGGAATTTTACTTTCTTCTGAAGGGTGAGCAAATTGTTATGCATTTACTTCTGCTTTGCGGTTAATGGCATAAGTTTTATATATTTATGTTAAGTTCGGATATTAGAAACGAGCACTGAAAGTTCTTGTAATTTGATTTTAGCGAGAAGCTGAATTCCATGAACCTCCTTCTCTACATGGCTCCCATAGCTGTTGTATTTCTACTTCCGGCAACTCTCATTATGGAAGAAAATGTGGTCGGTATTACCGTGGCCCTTGCCAGAGATGATGTGAAGATCGTTTGGTATCTAATATTCAATTCATCCCTTGCGTACTTCGTGAATTTGACCAACTTTTTGGTCACGAAACACACCAGCGCCCTCACTTTGCAGGTATGACATGCATGATATGCTTTTACCTAATTTTTCGGCTTTTAGGAATTTGCTACATTTGTTGCCTTTTCTTATAAAGAAAAAACGGATGGATTGTGCGAACCTCTTATGCGCTAAGAAATTAAATTGGCATAAGTAGACTTCCTAGATTATGAACTTTGCATATGTATAGCCGTTCTCGGTAATTTCATGCACAAATTCCTTTATTTTGGTATCACTGTTGGCGATGTTCAAACTTGCAATAATTTTATGCTTTTCGAGATACTGAAATTTTTGCTCTTGCAGGTTCTAGGAAATGCAAAAGGAGCCGTTGCTGTGGTGGTTTCGATTTTGATTTTTAAAAATCCAGTCTCTATCACCGGAATGCTCGGCTACAGTCTCACAGTCTTTGGGGTCATACTCTACAGTGAAGCCAAGAAACGAAGCAAATGAGGCCATCATCTCGGGAACACGATATGTGCGTGACGGTCGTACATTTCGTTTCCTTTATCACAAAGAACATCAACAATGTTCAAAGAGGAAAGTTACGGCAATGCAATAGCATATGATGACATGGATTACCCACCTTAGATTCTTTTAAATTTTCCCTGGAAAATCAGGGAAATCGGTTTTTCTTCTTTATCGGATACAGCTGCCGGACTAGTCAAGCATTAGGAAGCTCAAATAAGTGACTGATTTGGTCTCTACTATTCTCATTTTAATGTTTCTTATTCTTTCAGGAAAAAAAGGTTGTAGAATTGGTCTTTACAGTTTACACAGTTTTATCTGTTATTAACATTTCTAATATTGATTATTAATGGAAAAACCCCCCTCATAATTTTACCCATTTTTACTGTTTAAAGTGTTGATTTTAGTCTGTTATATGCTGGAAATCATGGATGTATGATGACTATGATGGATTCATGCATCACACAGAATTTGCCCATCAAAAAGTACTAAATTTGGAGAATACATGCATACATACATCAAATGCCATTTCATATCTGCAGATGAATGAGCCAAATGCAACACAAGTTTGAGGGGGGTTTTCTTCCTCATAAGAAAACAACCACATAGCACAAGGAAAGAAAGAATGAAAAAAAATAGTATGAATACAATAAAATCAAGGTTCGGGAACGGCGACGGCCGTACGCTTTATCGATGCAGACTTGATGAGATGATTGTAGCTTCCTTTCTCCTTGGAAAGCTGGGAAAAGTGATGTTTGCAATACAAAATGCCCTAAAATGCTGCATAATTTGAAGGGAGAATAAATTGACCCGAATACAAGTAGTCCAATCTAAAACCAACCCGGCCCACAATCATACACTATATGGATCCACCCCTGCAGACACTACTATTACAACTTAGATCATCGAGGGAGAATATATAGTCTTGAACCACTAAAATCACTCAACGAGTTTAATTTCAATATTCTTGAATTCTCTCAAAACTCGTAACTCGGGGAAAAACTCGAGTTATTTTTTTTTTTAATAAATGGCACACCATACAATGAATGAAGAGAATGGTGATGAAATTGTGTGGTCCATCCCATGTTAACATCCTTACATATGCAGACAGTTAAAACAAAGGGTTCCAAGTTGCAAAAGGCCTTAGCCACTTTGAGCAACGCATTTGATCACATCTCCTACAGAAGATTGGAACCTTAGCCACCACAAATTAAATGTGAGATGCTAATTTCACCAAAGCCTAACCCTTTCCCCTGCCACGTGTCGCGATGCTGTTAGCCGCTTATCTTCTATCCTACTCAAGCATTTCAAGCACCAGATTTCTGTTTTTCAAAGATTAATATCAATCAAAAGCTTCTTCTTCTTCTTCTTCTCTTTGAAGTTTTCTTTTTGCCAATGGAGACGGGTGTCACGTGCTATGCTCGTGGGATTGTTCTTCCTAGTGTCTCCTCTAAGCACTCCACTGCATTAGTCTCCCCTCCATCCATATCTCCTTCCTTCAGCTCAAGGGTACATATATATATATTTGTGTGTGTGTGTGTATTGCTGTTAATTTCAGCTAATTTCATTGTGGTATATACATATATATGTGTTGCAGAGCCTTAAATCGAGCTCGCTATTCGGTGAATCACTTCGGGTTGTTCCAAGATCATCATTGAAGGTTTCAAAGGCAAAGAACTCTTCCCTTGTGACAAAATGTGAGATTGGAGACAGTCTGGTAAGTTTACCATACTAAGAGTACTTATCTGTCCGTTTCGATTTTGGATTGTTTTTAATATTGGTTTTGCAGGAAGAGTTTCTTACGAAATCGACCCAGGATAAGGGACTGATTCGATTGATGATGTGCATGGGAGAAGCATTGAGGACAATTGCTTTCAAAGTGAGGACAGCTTCATGTGGAGGCACAGCTTGTGTCAATTCCTTTGGAGATGAACAGCTTGCTGTGGATATGCTTGCCGACAAGCTTCTTTTCGAGGTTCCCAATCATTCATCTTTATCCAACTCTTCCATCAAATTCTCTACAGATTAACCTTTCTTTCTTCTGCTTTAGGCCTTGACTTACTCGCACTTCTGCAAATACGCCTGCTCCGAAGAAGTTCCCGAGCTTCAAGACATGGGAGGCCCTGCTGAAGGTCTGCATTTTTCTTTCACAGTTTCTTATGCTTCAAGTAAACCTGAATCTGTAGTCATAAGTTATCACTATATGTAACAGGTGGATTCAGTGTTGCTTTTGACCCGCTCGACGGCTCTAGCATTGTCGATACGAACTTCACCGTAGGTACCATATTTGGGGTGTGGCCTGGTGATAAGTTAACCGGTGTAACAGGACGAGACCAAGCGGCCGCTGCGATGGGGATTTTCGGTCCTCGGACGACATACGTTCTCGCACTTAAGGACGTCCCCGGCACCCATGAATTCCTCCTCCTTGATGAAGGTACTTGCAAGCTGCAACAACATTTATCATCAAATTTTGAAATCATGAAAATGATGTTTTTCAATGGTACATTTATCAGGAAAATGGCAGCATGTGAAGGACACTTATGAGATTGGTGAAGGAAAGATGTTCTCCCCTGGGAATTTGAGAGCCACATTTGACAACCCTGAATATGATAAGGTTCGAACCCACTTAAATTTCCGACTCTTCATTTTTGTTAAATCACACGTATTTAACACTCGTGTCAGACACATATTTGGACATGAATATGAGTATCTGACTCTCCAAATACATAAAAATACCAAAACAAAAAAATGAAACATACCAAAGTCAGATACATTCATGTACTCGAAACTCACACTCTAATTCGAGTAACATAGGCTTTCAAATGTCAATTATTTAGTAACTTTTATTCTTTTAATGGAACAGTTGATCAACTATTATGTGAGAGAGAAATACACATTGAGGTACACTGGTGGAATGGTGCCTGATGTCAACCAGGTATATCTCATGCTTCTACAAAATAGTCCCTGAACTTAGCAAGTTTGATCAAATTGACCCCTGTGGTTTAACTGCCCCTTAGGCTTATTCTGGGGTCAAATTGGCCTCTGAACTTATAAGTTGTTATAAAAAGTTCAGGACCAATTTGATCAAACTTGACAAAGTTTAGGGGCCAATTTGACCAATCTTATCAAGTTCAAGGGTCAATTTTTGTGTTTGAACCCTTTTTTAATAATTGTTATTTTTTACCCCACAGATCATTGTAAAAGAGAAGGGTATATTTACAAATGTGACCTCACCCACTGCCAAGGCCAAGCTGAGATTGTTGTTTGAGGTAGCACCATTGGGGTTCTTGATTGAGAAAGCTGGTGGTTACAGCAGCGACGGTAAACAATCGGTGCTCGACAAAGTGATCAATAACCTTGACGAAAGAACTCAAGTCGCGTATGGTTCGAAAAACGAGATCATCCGGTTCGAAGAAACTCTATACGGATCGTCGAGGCTCAGTGCAGGGGTCCCTGTTGGAGCCTCTGCTTAAGTGAACAATGTTTCACTTGTTTGCCTTTTCAGACAGTTGCATTTCCTTGTACCTTAATCATGTCAAAAACTTTTAAGTAATGTTCCCATATAGAAGTTGTGAAATAGTGGATGAAATGAAATGCTTGAATTATGATGAAACTTCGACTTTCGGATTCGATTTATCCACCAGTTAATATCTTTCGAAGTGCCCATGGCATTTTTTTGTTTAAATTTCATCGAATAATGTCTGGTTTTCGAATAATCATCGCATCGATCTTTCTAAACAACACAACTAAATAAAAAAAAAATGGAAATTCCAAAGAAGTTAATCCTTGGATTTATCCCCCATTGGCATAGTATGAGCTATTATAAGCATTAGAATTGCAGTCTATCACACATATAACATTTTTTTGTCAATACCCATATGGTGCGAATCATGTTTTTTCGCCCTTCGATTTCATCTCATTATCTGATTAATGTTCCAACCTTGTTTGCAGGCAGTTGAAAACGGAAACCGGAAATGGCGAGGATCGGTCTGCGGGATAGTTGATTCACCTTTAGACAAAGTCTGGACTGTTGTTTCACAAACCAAAAGATTATCACAATGGATGCCGATGGTCGAGCGGTGCACGGATCTAGCCGGGGACGAAGGCGTTCCGGGGTACGTTCGTCTAGTCTCGGGCTTCATGTTCCCTCAACAAGACGGGGAAAGGTCGTGGATTAAAGAGAGGCTGGTCGAAATGGATTCGGCATCACACAGTTATGTTTACAAATTGGAAGCAAGCAATGTGGGATTAGATGGATCTATAAATTCTTTGAAACTTACAGATTATGGAAATGGCTCAACTTTTGTCAATTGGTCATTTGAGATAGACCCTTTAGAAGGTGCAATTGAGGATAGAATCATTGATTATTTAGGGTTTCTCTATAAATCATGTATCAACAGGATCCAAGGTGCCATTGAAGCTGCTAAGCAGAAAGATGTCAATTTCGATCGAATTTGATCGTTCTAAGTCATGTAATTTAATTATATTGTCTATGTAATTTATTACTGAGATAAATGTGGGGTTTGCAAGAGAACAAAAATATGAGGATTGAAATCAAAAGGTGAAATTCTTCTATTAGCCTTTGTACAAATTATGGATTCAGTTTGTGTACTCCAATTTAGACGTTTTTATTCTTCGTACATTTTGGATTTTGAAATTTCAGTCCTGACCCAAAAATAATTATTAAATCCGTTAAGTCGAATTTTGTAATTAGTTAATGTAACTTGCGTAAGCCGTGGGTTTTGTTCCTATTATCCAATTTGATCATTTTAAGTTCTCGTGATTTAGTCATATTGTCTTTGAATTTGCTTGGGTCAAAATTGAAATTTCAAAATTAAGAAAGTATAGGGATTAAAATTTATCAAATTAGAGTACAATGACTAAATCCAAGACCTACGTCAAGTATAGAGACTGATGATAAAATTTGACTAAATCAAAATCCAGGGTAGTTGAGTTGTTACTACAAAGTGCCACAAAAAAGTTTTATTGGTAAATTGCCCACTGAAGTATACTTCGACTCTCAAGTTAGTCATTTATTTATTGCATAGTCTTAAGGTAATTACAAGCATGAACGGATTGTTATAAGGGCCAGGGGAGCCCTGCCTCCCCCCCCCCTCCCCCCAAAGTTTGGGGATTTTGATATTTAACCCTTTAAAAGTTTAAAAGTTTTGATTTGGCTCATACAAATTTTAAATATTTTTATTATGTTTCAAAATTTCAAAATATTTTTAACTAAGTTACCTTCTAAAACTTTTATAACTTCCCATCAATTCTAATTTAAATTTAGTTAAACTTCATTTTTTTTTTGAAAATTTAAAACTAAACCCTTCAAAAAATTTGAAAATTTTAATTTATACTTTCAAATTTTAAATTAGCCCTCTCAAACCTTGTTGTCAAGATCCGCCCCTGATTACAAGGTAGTATCTGTTCATATCCTTTATTTATTTATTGGTTAGAAGTGATTCATAAATTATCATTTTTTTCATTTTACCCTAAAAGTGTATAATGTTCAATAAAAATATGTCACATCTCACATTCTTATCAGTTGGTATTTTTTCAGGTACACTAGGAACAAATTGACAGTTTATGTATCACTTTTGACTGAAAAATAATAACTTTAAGGACTAATTTAGAAATTGAGGTATAATTCAAGGTTCAATTTACTAATAAATCCAAAAAGGAAACATCTTTCAATTTTTTTTAAAAATGTTTCTAGACATCTGACGAGGCCATTGATCATCATGTCTGAAAGCCATTTCTCAACTACAAAAGAATTATGACATCGTTACATTTTATACGTATAGCCAACTACCCACCACCGTATTTGGCTGTTTCATGCACGTGCATATAGGGATAGACATGGGATAGAAACCTGATGGGTTTCGACCAGACGCGGTTTTATAGGGTCAGGTTTTAAAAAGCCGGGTCGAGTGAAAAATATTAAAGATTGTGGTGAAAAAATTCGAGCCGCTATATTTGTACAATTTTTTATGTATTTAATTTTTCATATATTTTTTCAGTTATGTTCTTTATTTCATCGAATAGAAAAGAGAAGATAATAGAAATAATTATTATAAATACCCATACTTATATTTTTCTCCATTACCTCACATTATTTTTAATAAAAAAAATGAAAAAAGTATTTGTTTCAGATTGGGTCGAGAGATGAATTTTAACCTTAAAATTCGGGTCGGTTAAAATTCATCATATGTCAAGTTGGGTTCATGTAGAATCTTTATATTCTCGGGTCGAATTGGCAAAAAACTCGATCCGGCCCAACTCATACTCATCCCTATGTACATTTACACTTGTTCTATTCTAAAAGGTCGGTTGATTACATGTTGTTTACAAACCGTAATATAAGAAAAATTATTAGATGGACCCAAGTTCCAACTCACCATGTTATCTTTAATCTCAACCAATAATTTTTCGTAATATGAAGATACGATCTTTTGAATACAAACAAAAAATTATACATAACTATTCTTAATTCGAAGTAATCTTTCATAAATATATAAAATCACTATCATTTAAAAGATTAAACAGTATTAAATTGTATGCTTATTTAGTTATATATTAAATATATATTAATATGAAAGCAATAGATAATTAAAGATATGAACAACTTGGGGACTTGAATGTTGGAGAAAGTTACAAGAAACTGAAAGAACATTTGTAATGAAGAAGGAAGAGTTTGAGAAAACAAGATATGTATGTTTTGCAGACGGGAAGTAAGTTTCAGGCATAATTGTTTCGGTGAATGACAACCTTTGAGAACATGTGATTAGAGATGAGAAAAGTTTCATCCGAAAAAATTGAATTTTTGATTTGCAATATTTAATTCGATTAAAAAAAAATTCAAATAAAGTTTGAGTTGTAAAATAGGATTCGAATAACTCAAAAAAAAAAATTGGTTGCCCTCCCAGTTCCCCTGAGCTTTGCATTGGCTAATCCGGACCGACCCGCATCGCACACTTAGCTTTGGTGGGTGGAATAACTCAAAACTTTTGGTAGTTAGAATATCGATTTTCAAGTTTGAGTCTAGTTCTTCAACTCTACCTGATATATGTATGTCACATAAGAGTGAAATGGATGATGAGATTAAAAGTTAAAAATAAAAAAAATTTGAAAGAAAAAAAGAAGACATGTGTTTAATCTTATACATCCATTTCATCCTCCAATAACCATAGATTACTGTAAAACTACTTTAGTTTTATATGTCTAAGGGCATCCTAACTAGGGGTAATCTTAGGCGGGTAATCTTATAAAAAAAATTACCCGACTCGATAATTTTTCCGGGACACGGACCGAAAGTTTTCCCTTACCGGGTATCCAACCCGACCTGATAAATTTTAATATTTTTTTTATATTTTAAAATATATTTTTATTTTAAATTTCTTAATATTTTTACTCTAAAAATAAGTTTAAATCCCTAAATTCTTTCTATGTTTGTATTATATACTTTTAAGTTTTAAGTTTATTTTTTTTAAAAAAATATTTTTGTGTTTAACATGTGATTTTTTTTTAAATTTTAACATAAAAAAATAAAAAAATATGAATCAGGTATCCGAGTTTTACGAGTACCCGAGTCTCGGATATCCGGATGTGATGAGCCGGGACACGGGCCGAACAATGAGGTACCTGAATGAACCAGGTACCCGACAATGCTCACCCCTAATCCTAACCCAATATATATATATATGAGATAGGATACACTTGCATTAAATTAAAACTTTTAGTTTTACAATGCTCACCCCTCATCCATTCGTTTCACTCATCCAACGATCTATAAAACATGTAAAAGTTAAAAACTTTTACATTATGAGTTTTAAAAACATGAATTCGTTTCACTAATCGAATACTTTTTTTTTTGCTCAACAAGATGTCGTATATTAAAAAGAGAATGGCTAAAGGGTTAAATTTGCCCCTATTGTAACCCCCTAGACCCGCCTATGCGTTACAACGGATCCTAAGAAGTCACATTAGGGTCACAAGAGCGACCCACAAAAAATACACAAAAACATTTTTGTTTCCTCAAAACACTTATTAAATTGTAAAATTAACTTCTGTTTAAAATATTGTTTCAGAAAATCATCTAAAAAAATATCAAGAATTTCAGAAAGTTATTTACAGACTCTATCATAAAACAATACATGACATACATGACATACATGCCCACTAACTATACAGTATCGTACTCCAGAGGCAACGCCGAGGGAACTCCGAACATTGCTGTCAAACATTATACCATGCTATAATCTTTTAACCTGCGATGGTAAAAACAACGTGAGCTTGGAAAAGCTCACTAATACAGAACTACCAAAAGATGCTATAAGCTCATGCAGATACATGGTAGGCATAACATTTTCATGATGTTCCAAGCAGTAACAGTCTTCATTTCCTTTCCGCTATTTAAGGGTAACGTTATACTTGAGAATAACGGTACTGTCTCTTTATTCATTCATCGAGTAACAAACAAGAATTATTCAAGCTAATAGATTACGAAGATGGAAACAAGGAGTTTAACGCCTAGTGTGTTCCAAATGGGTGCATATCAAATAGGCATAAATGCATACCAATCATATCATGATAACACATAACAATTCAATGCAAATGTTCAAGTACATACAAAAGTTTACTAGTAATTACCCTCCAACCTTACACCAATATGCAGTCCCCCAGAACTGCATCCATAAGGACTTACCCTAGGCCCGATGGGCATAGGTGCCACCTAAGGGGATGCCTTAGGTTCATAAGGACTTACCCTAGGCCCGATGGGCATAGGTGCCACTCAAGGGGAGACCTTGAGTCCATAAGGACTTACCCTAGGCCCGATGGGCATAGGTGCCACCTAAGGGGATGCCTTAGGTCCATAAGGACTTACCCTAGGCCCGATGGGCATAGGTGCCACTCAAGGGGAGACCTTGAGTCCATAAGGATTTACCAGCTTGATCAGGGCTGTACCAACAGAGACTTCAAAACATAACCCAACAGTATACCCCAGATGGTAATCAATGTTCAGATTCCAGACATGGGTAACAGAATACATGTGACAGATATATTTTATTTAGAACATCAGAAACGGAAGAATTTATGCTTTTGACAGATAAATGGGCATACTATTGAACAGAGCAGACATTTTCAGCATTCATCATGCAAACAGATTGTACCATCATAGGTCAAACTAACAGATCATGCTAACAAATTCATCAAACAGTCAGACAATACCATCACAGATCAAACGATCACATACCAAGTATACAGATTGAGCAGACATATATCAGGTAGGCAGAGAATGTCATCATATATCAAGTTCATCAAACATAAGATTATTCACGATTAAATAATTATACAATCTATTCAACAGAATATATCACACATGGAACACACTAGGTGGGACAGATCTTTTCTTGGAAATACTTGGCATTTACGGAATGAGACATATTAAAATTTTGACGATTTGAACGGATTTCTGAAACGTGACCCCTAATAAAAGGGGATCATACTAACAGTTTAGCCCAGATATTCAAGAGGGGATACATCATGATCTTGAGAGTTTAGGCATATCATGGGTGATTTAGCCATTTAAGCCTACTAGGGGCATTATGGTCATTTCGACGTTCATGGACATTCTAGTAATTATACCAACATTGAATAAACAATGGTTCAAAGAACTCGGGTATCCTATTTGCTCATTAGTTTTCTAACCGGACATTCAAGTCTTTTAAGTTATCAGATATTTTCAGTGATGTTCCGGTTATTTAGGCTATCATGGCCTTTTAGTTATTTGACTGTCATGACAAATTTTATACTATGGCACAATCATATCAGAACAAAAATTATAATTATCAGGGGCTCTAGCAATTTATCATACCTCCAGAATTTGTTTAATGCAGCGTAACCCAACTTGACAATACTTACCAACGTTCAGATGTGAGTAATTAGCGTGCATCAGAACTTAACACTGACTGTATTGTATGTCTGAACAGTTGCCCTCATACTTTACTATACGGTTTAACTTTGAGCAATCGAACATACAATTTATGCGGATCTTCCTACCTTACATCGATATGGTGAGCGATGGGTATACACGTGTCGTATTTCTCAACACTTAAGGGAACCTTAGCTATTTAAGTCTTATTAACAAATCCAAAATTTCGTCAAATAAATAGTTACCGATTAACTCAGGAGGGTATTTCGGTTATTTTAGACTAAGATAAATCTATCATTTCTTTCTGAATTACCATTTGGTACTTCCATCATTCACGTACTCAAACGAGATTAAGTCGTCCTAACTCTCCGACCCTTTACAGACGATTCATTCATTACAGAACTTGAGGGTATAACGTCATTCAAATTAATCAGACATTTAGGTGCTCGAGGGCGTTACCATCTTTTTGGTCATTACGATCATTCTCATTTAATTCACGCATTACTGTCATAAGGATCGACTTAGGATTTCAACAATATTTCCAGAGAATTCTCATTCATGTGTTATACCGAGTTTGAGGGATTATCCAAGTTTGTATCACACGTATAGCATAATGATGCCGAAGTCTTTCCATTAAAACATACATCTTGGGTAGTGTAAATTGCATAATCAGGTCGAATGCAGATTTTAGGTCATTTCCTTTATCAGAGGGGTAGTTTAGTCATACTTATGCTCCAAGGGCATTTTCGTACTTTCATAATTAATATCTCTCACTCCGTATCCTGGGCCTCGATTCTTACACACTGCTGATTGAGTTGCGGATTAACTGGATTTAACTATTAGAACTTCTGATACTGTTAGCTCATTAGTAATCTTATTCGGATAATTTGGTCTTATTAATATCCATACTTATTGCTTGAATTTGATTCAATTTAAGCAGAATTTACAGTACGCATCATCATAAGCATGCATGCGTTAACTGAATATCAACATGTTCATAAAGCATACAAGGGGTAGTAGTGTATTACCTTAACTCCGAGCTATATCAGACGATTCATGATACGACATTCGAATACCCTCGAACCCAAATTCGACATTTCTCAACATCGTGTATCCAAGGAACCGAGAATACCTTCAATTACACAAATTCCAAGATCAAACCTTACTCACAAGCTCTTAACCAATTAATTTAGTACATAAACAAGTTTGGGTTCAAGGTCGGATTTGGAGGCTTTTGGATCAGAATTTTGCGAAATGGGGTTCAAAAACGGACTCAGGACGTCGAAAAACATAAAATAGGAGTTTTCGGAAAATTTGACTTTTTGGTCAACGGTCAAAGTCAACGCTGGCGTCATTGGTCCAAGGCTGACTTAGCGAGTTGACTCACTGGGTTGACTCGGACGAGTTAACTCACTGAGTTGACTCAACGAGTTAACCCAGCCGGATCAGACGGGTCAAGTCGGACGGGTTTGGGCCTGGGTCAGGTCGGTCCAACGGGTCAGGTCAACGGGTTTGACTGAGTTGACCGGTCCAGTCGGTTCAGACCGGTTCACTTACCCTAAAGAGCTCGTCGGAATGTCACCGGAATGCCCCAAAATGGTCGGTTCTGCCGGATTTTGAAAGCCCGTCAGCTCACCAAAATAACCCATTCGTTAAAAACACAAAATCAAGCCGGAATCTTACCGGATTTTACCTTAAATAAAACCGATGAGGCCGGAATCGACGAAGCTCCGATGAAGCCCTTCTCGGCGTCGAACAAATGATCGGCCGATTGGGTTTTGTTCGTCGTCACGTCGGGAGCCCGGATCTGGCGGCGGCATCGCGAACGGACGACTGAGGCGGCTGGAATCGGACGAAAACAGTGATGCGGGGTGAGGGTTCTCGCCGAACCTTTATCGCCACTTTTACGGTAGACGGCGGTGAACTATGGCGAGTGGTGGCCATGGGTGTGGTCACGAGGGGGAGACGACCAAGTTGCCGGTGGCGGTGCACAACACCGACGAGCGGTGGAGGAGATCTGGGCAGTGGCCGGCAACCAAAGTTCAAAGGGTTTGGGAAAATATCTCTGATGTTTTCTTAGATATGAAACATTAATGACGAGCTGGGGGTTGGTTAGGTTTATTTTATTTTTGTATACCCACTTAATCACAACCTAAATAAAAACTGGTGGAAACAAGGACTAAAAGACGGCTTAGCTTAATTGGTTAAAGCGTTTGGTTTACATACCCAAGGTTAGAGGTTCAATACCCCATGGCAACACATATATAATTTTCAATTCATTTCATTTTCATTTTTTTCCGCCAAAACTCAGGGTGTTACACCTATAGTAATCCGAAATCAGCAATGTTGCCCATACTTTTTTTTCTCCGTAATTTTGCCCTCAAAGTCAGTCAATTGAAGCAATGTTGCCCTTTGACCGATTTTGACCGTTAAATGCTAACGTGGCAGTTAACGGTGCTGACGGGGTAATTTTACCCTTGAAGTAATTCATGCAATTTTGCCCTCGAAGTCATTAATTGCAGCACTTTTACCCTTGGTTTATTTAGTTTTTGAATAAAATTGGATATATAATTTGGTTTTTTCGAGTTGAACTTTAACAAACAGAATATATGAAAATTCGATTAACAAATTGATGTAAGTATCCTTTGAGTCCTTAGTAATTTTAAAAATAAGCAAAATGAGAACTCTCACAAAAAATCAAAATATTATTCATTTTTTTTAAAAATCTATAAACTTAATAAAAATAAATACGATATTCAAAAAAATTATTGAAAATAAACCAACGAGAAGCGTGTTAATTGAACGGCGAACGTGAACTATTCTATTCGAACGACGTTCGATTGACACACTTACCGACGACGGGTTGTTAGGAAAAAATGTACGATGATCTCAAAAAACGACATTAGTGGTGTTCGACGAAAACGACATGGGAGATATATACCAGGATATCCAGAAGATAAAGCAGAATTCAACCTGAGCAACATGATTCGAGTTCACCGTACATTTTTTCATAACAACCCATCGTCGGTAAGTGTGTCAATCGAATGTCGTTCGAATAGAATAGTTCGCGTTCGCCGTTCAATTAACACGCTTCTCGTTGGTTTATTTTCAATAATTTTTTTGAATATCAATTTTTTATTAAGTTTATAGATTTAAAAAAAAATTGAATAACATTTTGATTTTTTGTGAGAGTTCTCATTTTGCTATTTTTAAAATTACTAGGGACTCAAAGGATACTTACATCAATTTGTTAATCGATTTTTCATATATTCTGTTTGTTAAAGTTCAACTCGAAAAAACCAAATTATTTATCCAATTTTATTCAAAAACTAAATAAACCAAGGGTAAAAGTGTTGCAATTAATGACTTCGAGGGCAAAATTGCATGAATGACTTCGAGGGTAAAATTACCCCGTCAGCACCGTTAACTGCCACGTCAGCATTTGACGGTCAAAATCGGTCAAAGGGCAACATTGCTACAATTGGATGACTTTGAGGGCAAAATTACGGAGAAAAAAAAAGTAGGGGCAACATTGTTGATTTTGAATTACTACAGGGGCAAATTTGACCCTTTAGCCTTTTTTTTATAAAAGCCACTAAATTTTTATTAAGTTCATAGAAAAATCACAATTACAATGCATCAAAGAAGAAGAATATTTGATTTAAACAACAAAAAAAATCCTTACAACCCAAAAACAAAGAAAAAAGAAAACTTCTATGGAGATAAGCATACCAACAAAATTTAGCAGCCTCCTGAATCTCCTTGTCTCTGTCCAAACAAGACGCATAAAGAAGGAAGAAGGAGTGGTGCACGATCCAAGCTGTCAAGCAAAATGTATCACTACCCAGGACTGATTTCATCGGCAAACAACCATCAACCGAGTGGGGGTATAACTTTTCAAGTGACCACCGACAAAAACATAAATCAGAAACTAGCGCCGATTGAATCTTTGTGCGAACAACAACCGATCGCTGGGGTATGCTGAAACATGCCACAAAGACAGATGAATCAAACCAAAAAACAAAAACAAAGACATGTCACAAGGACAGAGGAAAAACGTGTCACAAGGACAGAGAAGGAGATTCTGATTAAAATAAAAAAAAAAACAAGAAAACTAATAGATCTGGTGGTCGACAACCAATACTAAAATTAATTGCCGACCACCAATCAAAAGGATTGATCAAAGTAGAGAACGACTAGGGTTGAAGGAATTTTGGTAGTAAAGAGCGGCTAGGGTTTGGAGGTGAAATTATAAGATGTTAGTGCTAGAATAATGAAATGCTTCAAAACTAGGAAAACAAATTAGTTTTAATGAAATACTCAAAGAGGTATTCTTTTATACAAGTTTGAATTTTATATGTTAAATGTAGAAGACTACACCATGTTAAATTTAAAATTACAAACTATAATGACCATCTCGATAGAAAAAAAATATTAAAATTAACTTTAACATTGAAATAGAAGTCCTGAATGTTTGTTTGATAGATAAAAACTTGAAACATAAGCAAAAACGTGGATTAAAACTTTAATTACCGATTAGAATTAAAAAAACTAATTAAAGTAGAAAAAACAATTTCGAAAATCGAATAACTCGACTCGAAAAAATCGAATAACTCGACTTGACTCGAGGCAAAAAACTCGACTCGTCTTGACTCGACTCAAAATTTCATAAACTCGGATAACTCGAAAAAGTTTCAAATAAAGTTTGAGTTGTAAAATGTAAATTCGAATAACTCGAAATTTTTAGTAATTAGTGGATTTATTTTTAAGTTCGAGACAAGTCCCTCTATGTTTTATGATATATACATACAAATATATAAAAATATGAAGAAATATTGTCACATGTGAAAAAATATATATGTGCATATCTTATATGATTAGAGAAAGGAGTTTAAATTGGAATCAAACCCTACTATAACATAATAAATAATTGCAGTTAAATTTTTATAGGAACTCGAAAACTCGACTCGACTCGAATTTCTTAAACTCGACTCGAATCGAAAAAAATTCAAATAAAGTTTAAGTTGTAAAATATGGCTCGTCAACTCGAATAACTCGAAATTTTTTGACTCGACTCGACTCGATCGAACGCTCACCCCTAGTAGCTACAAGAGAATAAGCATTTTTAAGTCCATCTAAAGGGGACGCCAAGGCAATTCAGTTGACATCAGTGTAGGACATATCCATAGAATGTTGAAGTAATCAATTTTATGAGGCATTTCGAATGAAATTTTGTCTCCGATTATTAGAAAAAGGAAAAAAACACGACATCTCATTCATCGATTCAATTCAAGGACAGAAGGGTCTATCGGAGCAAGCCTTCTGAACTTCGCGTTTGGAAAAAAATATTATCTAAGAATGGCCCATACAGGTCTCAAACCTATGACCTTCGCGTTAATAGCACGACACTCTAACCAAATAAGCTAATAGGTTGATGCATTTAATTTGCTGAATTGTTTTTATAATACCAATACCGTAGATGTATTAGCTAGAATTGGTATTGGGTCCATTCAAAGCAAAACAGAAAGGAGAAAAACATAAACGCTAGAAGGAGAAAAACAGAAGCAAAAAGTAGATTAAAACTTTAATTACCAATTAGAATTTTAAAAAACTAATTAAAGTAGAAAAAACAATTTCTGAAATCAAATTGCAGTAACTCCAAGAAAATAAGCATTTTTAAGTCCATCTAAAGCAGGGGACGCCAAGGCAATTTAGTTGACATCAGTGTAGGACATATCCATAGAATGTTGAAGTAATCAATCCGATGAGACATTTCGAATGAAATTTTGTCTCCGATTATTAGAAAAAGGAAAAAGAACACGACAGCTCATTCACCGATTCAATTCAAGGACAGAAGGGTCTATCCAAGCAAGCCTTCTGAACTTCGCGTTTGGAAAAAAAAATTATCTAAGAATGGCCAATGCATGTCTCAAACCTGCAACCTTCGCGTTATTAGAACGATGCTCTAACCAACTGAGCTAATAGGCTGATGTGTTTAATTTGCTGAATTGTTTTTATAATACCAATTCCGTAGATGTATTAGCTAGAATTGGTAATGGGTCCATTCAAAGCAAAACAGAAAAAAGAAAAAACACAAACGCTAGAAGGAGAAAACAGAAGCAAAAACGTGGATTAAAACTTTAATTACCAATTATAATATAAAAGAAAACTAATTAAAGTAGAAAAAACAATTTCTGAAATCAAATTGCAGTAGCTCCAAGAGAATAAGCATTTTTAAGTCCATCTAAAGTAGGGGATGCCAAGGCAATTCAGTTGACAATAGTGTAGGACATATTCATAGAATGTTGAAGTAATCAATCTGATGAGGCATTTAGAATGAAATTGTGTCTCCGATTATTAGAAAAAGGAAAAAGAACACGACAGCTCATTCATCGATTCAATTCAATGACAGAAGGGTTTATTCGAGCAAGCCTTATGAACTTCGCGTTTGGAAAAAATATTATCTAAGAATGGCCAATGCAAGTCTCAAACCTGCAACTTTCGCGTTATTAGCACGATACTCTAACCAACTGAGCTAATAGGCCGATGTGTTTAATCTGCTGAATTGTTTTTATAATACCAATTACGTAGATGTATTAGCTAGAATTGGTATTGGGTCCATTCAAAGCAAAACAGAAAGGAGAAAAACATAAACGCTAGAAGGAGAAAACAGAAGCAAAAACGTGGATTAAAACTTTAATTACCAATTAGAATTTAAAAGAAAACTAATTAAAGTAGAAAAAACAATTTCTAAAATCAAATTGCAGTAGCTCCAAGAGAATAAGCATTTTTAAGTCCATCTAAAGTAGGGGACGCCAAGGCAATTCGGTTGACATCAGTGTAGGACATATTCATAGAATGTTGAAGTAATCAATCTGATGAGGCATTTAGAATGAAATTTTGTCTCCGGTTATTAGAAAAAAGAAAAAGAACACGACATCTCATTCATAGATTCAATTCAAGGACATAAGGGTCTATCCGAGCAAGCCTTCTGAACTTCGCGTTTGGAAAAAAATATTATCTAAGAATAGCACATGCAGGTCTCAAACCTACAACCTTCACGTTATTAGCACAATGCTCTAACCAATTGAGCTAATAGGCCAATGCATTTATTCTGCTAAATTGTTTTTATAATACTAATTTCGTAGATGTATTAGCTAGAATTGGTATTGGGTCCATTCAAAGCAAAACAAAAAGGAGAAAAACATAAAACGCTAAAAGATTAAAGTTTTTTAATGACAATATTTGTATTCCTTCTTAAGGTATAGTAAATAATGATATTATAACTTTAGAATATTCTTATTTTTTATGAATGTCAAATTAAATAACACCATTATACAAATAAAACAATCGAGGAGAACTACATTTTAGTATTTTTACTACCCAACTTTAAATTAGATTTTATGCATGATAAAAATTTTCATTCAATTGTGTAAGTGTTATTCTTTACTTAGAAGATGTCTTGTTTTTTTTACTAGATTCACCTTGTAATTTTAAGTTTAAAACCATACCAATTCGTTTCAAAATAAGACAAACTATTTTAACACTTACGTGATAATTAAATTTTAGGATAAAGTACACAGACGGTCACTGAACTTTAGTAAAATAAAATAAAATGGTAACCAAACTTTCAAAAATCACAAAATGACAATTAAACTTTATTTTTATAACAAAGTGGTAACTGGACGTTAAATCCCGTTAAGTGGCTGTTATAAAATTTGGTATAATAACACATTTAGTCCTTCATATTTATACATTCAATTAATTTAGTCCTAATTCGAAACAATTCACTAAATTTAGCCCTCGTTATTTACGCATTCTTTCAATTTGGTCCTTAAATCAAAATTCTAAAGTTTGGAAACATGATAAATAATTACAATTAAATTTTTATAGGAACTCGAAAACTCGAATCAAATCGAAAAAAATTTCAAATAAAGTTTGAGTTGTAAAATATGACACGTCAACTTGAATAACTCGAAATTTTTTAACTCGACTCGATCGAACGCTCACCTCTATCTTAAGATATGACTCGTCAACTCGAATAACTCGAAATATTCGAATATTTTAAATCAATTTTTTTCTTTTACATCGAATATTTTTTAAAAATATAATATTTTATAATTTTATATTTAAATCACATCAATTATTTCATAACAACTTTAAATATTCGATTTAATTTTAAAATATTAGATTTAAAAGAAAAAATGATTTAAAATATTCAAATATTTAATTAAATTTTTATAGGAACTCAAAAACTCGACTCGGCTCGAAGCGCACAAATTTCAAATAAAGTTTGAGTTGTAAAATATGACGTGTCAACTCGAATAAATCGAAATTTTTTTGACTCGACTCGATCGAACGCTCACCTCGAAATTTAATAACTACTTTAAATATGTTTCTTCTAAATATTCGAATATTTATTAACTACTTTAAATATTCGAATATTGTAAATCAAATTTTTCTTGTAAATTGAATATTTTTAAATTAAATTGAATATTTAAAGTCGTTATTAAAAGAAAAAAATGATTTAAAATATTCGAATATTTCGAGTTATTCGAGTTGACGCATCACATCTTAAGATAGAGGTGAGCGTTCGATCGAGTCGAGTAAAAAAATTTCGAGTTATTCGTGTTGACGTGTCATATTTTACAACTTAAACTTTATTTGAAATTTTTTCGATTTGAGTCGAATCGAGTTTTCGAGTTCCTATAAAAATTTAATTAAAAATTCAAATATTTTTAATCATTTTTTTCTTTTAAATTAAATATTTTTAAATTAAATCGAATATTTAAAGTAGTTATTTAATAATCGATATGATTTAAATATGAAAATATTAAATATTCTATTTTTAAAAAATATTCGATTTAAAAGAAAAAAATCATTTAAAATATTCGAATATTTCGAGTTATTCGAGTTGACGCGTCATATCTTAAGATAGAGGTGAGCGTTCGATCGAGTCGAGTCAAAAATTTCGAGTTATTCGAGTTGACCCGTCATATTTTACAACTCAAACTTTATTTGAAATTTTTTCGATTCGAGTCGAGTCAAGTTTTCGAGTTCCTATAAAATTTTCATTGTAATTATTTATTATGTTATCATACTTTGGAATTTTGCTTTAAGGACCAAATTGAAAGAATGTGTAAATAACGAGGGCTAAATTTAGTGAATTGTTTCGAATTAGGACTAAATTAATTGAATGTATAAAATATGAAGGACTAAATGTGTTATTATACCAAATTTTATAACAGTCACTTAACGAGATTTAACGTCCAGTTACCATTTTGTTATAAAACATAAAGTTTAATTGCCCTTTTGTGATTTTTGAAAGTTTGTTACCGTTGTATTTACTTTTACCAAAGTTTAGTGACCGTCTGTGTACTTTACCTTAAATTTTACTTGTATTAATACTTACAAAGTCAAATGAAACATAAGTATAATAATTAACATGTATGAATAAGTGATTTCGATTGGTAGATCATAGAACAAATTATATTATCTTATAAATACATATAATAATTAACATGTATGAATAAGTCTAAACTTTCATGAAAATAGCATGTCAAAGGGATTATATTCCCTTTGACATGCAAAGGATGTGTTTATTTAAAAATTTGTGATAATGGCAGAGCAGTATTAGAAATTTATAAAGGGACCAAAATAAAATTAAAAATTTTGAGGGACATGATAAAATTTTATAAATTTTAAAGGATTATAGAACTAATTTTTCTTTTTTATTTTCTAAAAAAAATCTATTCTATTACTAATATAAAAATAAAAAAGTTGGTGGAGACCATTCCTTTTTCCCTGCTACGTTCCACCCATGATAATGAGAGTGGGCAAAGGGAGTTTTGATGAGATAATGGCCTAAATTAGTGGAAATGTGACTATGGTTCATTATAATTGTCATGGATTTGATGTGTTTGAAGGCAAGGGTTACCCAATTCACATCCCCACAATTTATATTTTTCTATTCTAATTATATTCGAAAAAATATATTTTTTATAAGATAAATATTATAAATTATTTCGTACATTGCCAGTGGATCTAATTTAGGGCTTAAGTATAAAAGTTTAGAATTTAAAGGTTATGGTTAGAATTTAAGTATTAGAGTTAGAATTTAGGGTTTAGATGTTAAGATTTAGTTTTAAGGCAATGAGGTTTTTAGGGGTTGTGGTTTGTGGTTAAAATTTAGGGTTTATATATTAAAATCTAAATCTCAAACCATATTATTCTAACTAAACCCTTACCACTAAACCCTAAATTCTAACCACAACACCTACTCTTAAACTCTACACCCTAAACTAGATCCACAAACCCCTAAACTAAGATGTTTGTGAAAATTATTTGTTTTCACCGCCAGTGTATAAAATATAAATTCTTATTTAAATTAAGAATTTAATATAATTTCACAAAATATAAATAAACAAAATATCCTAACATTATAAATACTTATAATTGCAAAAAAAATATTATACGAAATTTCCTTATTATATCATTTATGATCTTAACCACTAAAAATAATTTATATCACTAATTTTTTCATATTATTGTTTATATGTGAATCTACCCTCATTTTCTTCACATCATTTAAAATTAATTATTTGAACGCTTTAATTTGGGTGGACTGATGATCTAGAGGAAAACGGTGATGCGAGCATCTTTTAATGGTTGAGACTATAATTGACGTGGTGAGAAAAGTTTATTGAGATTATGATTGACGTGGTGAGAAAAGTTTATGAAACAATTTCTTTATTAATTGGGTAAATTAAATTGGTTTTGAACTGAATCAATCTAAATCAAGTCAATTTGAGTTGTAAGATTTTTGGATTGTTTAAAATTTAAGTTCAAATTGTTTAGAGTTTGGGTCATTAGGATTTGTCGATTGAGTTATTCAGGTTCATGTCATTTTAGGTGTTGTCATTTGGGTCATTGTAGGTTACTTTATGAGTCGTTTCAAATTTGGATCATTTAAATTTAGTTTAGGATAAAATTTACAAATGGTCACCGAACTTTACAAAATTATTTAATTCGGTAACCGAACTTTACAAAATTATTTAATTCGGTAACCGAACTTTTAATTACGTCAAAGTAGGCATTAAACTTTTCGTTTTGCTTCAAATTGGCCACCGAGCCTTTAACTGCTGTTAAAAGGGTGACACGATAGTTAACAAAAAATTTATAATAACACATTTAGTCCTCCAAATTTACACATTCAAAAAATTTAGTCACAATTCGAAAAAAATAATTGGGACAACCAAATTTAAATTCAAGCTTCATAATCTTGGTTCCAAAACATTTTGTTTACTGCGTTCATTTCATGTATTCAACACATTCCCTACCATTGTCCTAAAAAAACCGACAATTTTCACTGTTAGATCGGTACAACACTAATCAGAATACATGCATAAGCAAAAATTAAATAAAAAAAGAGTAAACAACATTTTACCAGAAACCAAACACTTTGATTAAATACAATAGTTTTTGAGAGATTGATTCAGTGTTTTTGATTAAATATATTATATGAATAAGTCGTGGGACATGTAAAGAGGAGATTAGATGGGTCTCAGGGCATACATGGGTGATGGAACAAGAACGATTTTGGTCTTGCGGGGTAGGGATAATTTTAAATTTTGTATTCAGAGGAGGTCCTGAGGAGAAGATGAAGGTTAAAATTCTTAATGGGAATGGTTGTGAGAAGAGTACCTTTCACACCCACCCCACCCATTTGACATCCCTAGTATCCACATACGATATATTAAAGTCATCAGCCTCATTGTTCTTCTTGTTCAACTGCTTTTGTTTTGCCTTCTATCTTGCCCTTATCAAGGGGATCAACACATCTTGATTTCGACGAATTTGCAGCAATTTTTTCCAAAGCTTATAGGACAAAATCTTGGTAACTCTAGGCCACACATCGAGTATGCTGAAACCTCCAAAATACAATAGAATACCACGCTGAACATCCTCAATTATTCTGTCTGTTATTCTTAAAGCTTATCGCCAAAGCACGTAAGGGCAGCAAAGTCTAAACTGATAGGATTTGGGATTTATAACCAGCTGAACAAATTGGTATTGGGTCCATTCAAAGCAAATGGAAAGGAAAAAAGGATAAACGGCTAGAAGGAGGGATTAAACCTCCAACTTCATAGTTAACAACCACACGCTTTAACCAAATGAGCTATTCGAGCGGCTGTTTCATTTTCTTCAACTGAAATTTAAAAGGGCAGAAAAAACATAACTGATGAACTTTGGGGAAACGACAGCGTTTAAAAAAATACAGAACAATGGCCCATGCAGGTCTCGAACCTGCGACCTTCGCGTTATTAGCACGACGCTCTAACCAACTGAGCTAATAGGCCAATGCGTTCAATTAGCTAAATATTATTTTGTAGACTTGATATTATGTTATGGTATTGGAAAGCAGAATAAAAAAGGAAAGGAAGCTAAACGCTAGAAGGAGGGCTTGAACCTCCGACCTTGTGGTTAACAGCCACACGCTCTAACCAACTGAGCTATTCCAGCTTTGATTTAATATTTGCAAAGAAAACTTTAAATTATTTATTTATACAAAGTGTTCGACTGAACTCATAAAATCAGACTTAAAACGGTCAAGCTTTCTTAACAAATCTGTAGGTTAACACTGTTATTAAAATACCTGTTTCTCAACGATTATTATACTTTCGACCTTTTATTTTTAGTCGATTGAGTATTAGTTTTATTGACTATGATATTAGAGTTTGATTGCAATTAAACACAATCATTTCTAATTTATGGGATAGGAGAACTATGTCTAGTTTAGACTTTGTAATTTAGGAGGATTTAATGTGGAAAGTCTAACAGTCTAACATATATGAGTTAATTACAAATTTGGTAAATTAATTGTTTTATACGATGACACGAGTTCAAATTTGTTGAGAGGATATATATATATATATATATATATATATATATATATATATATATATATATATATATATATATATATATATATTTGATGCACAAATATTAGTTTTTTTTAAACAATTCTATTCAATCTTTAAAACCTAAATCTTAATCTTTAACCCTAAATTCTAACTCTAAATCCTAAAACATAAAACCTTAAATTTTAAAACAAGCCCTAACCTCTAAATTGAAATCATTAATGGAAAACTTTATTTTTTACTACTACGTGTAATATTTTCCCCTATGTTAATTGAAAGGAGGGCCAAAGACCATTTACATTAGCTAAAAACTAAACGCAAGTATGGGACAATACAAGTCCCTATGCAAAAACATCCCATAAGAAATTAGGTACAGATTAAAAAATAAACAGGCAACCATCAAAGGAGTTTGTTAAATTGGCAAGACAATCAATAATCATTTTGCTTTACATTGAGTTAATTGAAAATATACCATCCATGTTGTTTCTCGAATCCTAGCAAATGCTCTAAATAGTGAATAAGGAATTAGAAAAAACTAGAGTAAAGAGTTTTATTAATTGATCTAGTGATTTGGGTAAGACGAATTGCGAGGATATGCTGCAAGATCATGAGAGTCGAATTTTGACTCTTTTTTCGAGTCCGTTGGAGGTTATAGATTTGATGTAATGACTATAGCCCAACTGCATAAAAAAAGTGTATTTGGAGTGATTACAAAGTAATATTTGTTCGTAACAAACCATGCCGACGATCAAGAAGGATCCGTCTTACTGATCTTTTTGTCAAGAAGCTGATTTCACCATTTTAGGCAAGTTGTACGACATTCATAGCCCCCCGGAATTCTTGTTAGCATCATCTAGGATTGAAAGATGAGAAACCTGAAACCTCTTGAGAACCCCTCGTCGTCGTCCTTCATCATTACCACACTGCAAACGCAATGCTATTGCTTCCCTGTGACACAGCAAAGCTAATCACCGGAAACTGAGGAAAGAAAAGATAAGAATGAGGAAGAAAGAGAAGAGAGAATTCAGCAGAGGAAAGGACAAAGACAACTCATTTCATTCATGACTAACTGTTTCAGTACAAAGAGCCCTATATAAACTCTACCCCCTCCCTTACACGACATCGTTTTATGTATATACGGGCCACCTATACGCTGCGTTTCATTAACAGCCTAACAAACATTCAAAAGGTCTTTCCCAACGACTATATTCCTAATTGGGCTCGTGACAACACTCCCTCCTTCAGCAAATCCTTGACCTCAAGGATTAAAAGCTGGAAATTGCTGCTTCAGCTCGTGTAAGATCTCTCAGGTTGCATCTTCTGGAAACGAATTGCTCCATTCCACTAATACTTCTGTCACAACTCGATTTCCCTTCCTTCCAATTATTCGATTGATAACTCGCAGAGGCTCTTTGCTTATACTGCCATCAGCATCTATGATCGGCCACTCCTCTTGAATCTTCTCAGACCCCACTCTCTTCTTCAATTTAGAAACATGGAACACTGGATGCACCTTTGAATTCTCAGGGAGTTCCAATTTGTAGGCCACAGCTCCTATCTTTTCGATGATGCGAAAAGGGCCAAACCACCTGGAAGCAAGCTTTTGTCCACTTCTGGCACTCACTGATTGCTGTCTGTATGGTTGAAGTTTTAGAAAAACCCAGTCACCCACCAGATATTCACACTCCTTCCTCTTTCGATCTGCCTGGCTTTTCATCCTGTCTTGAGCTCTTTGCAAATGGAACTTCAGCATTTTGATGGCAGCTTCACGAGCCTGCAAGCTTCTGTCCACAGCTTCAACTAGTGATTCTCCAGCAATGTAGGGTAGATGAATAGGTGGTGGTTGTCCATAGAGTGCTTGGTAGAGAGTGGTTCGGATTGTAGAGTGAAACGTCGTGTTGTACCACCATTCGGCCAAGTGTAGCCACTCAGACCAATCCTTAGGCCTCTCACCTGTCATACACCTGAGATATGTCTCCAAGCACTGGTTGACTCTCTCCGTTGACCATCCGTCTCAGGGTGGTAAGCTGTCGATGCATGTACAGCAACCCCTAACTTCCCAAATAATTCCTTCCAGAACGCGCTCATGAACACCTTATCCCTGTCACATACGATGTTGCTGGGTAAACCATGAAGTTTAAACACATTCTTCAAAAATGCTTGAGCTACATCTTTGGCTGTGAATGGATAAGTTAACCCCAGGAAATGGCTATACTTGGTTAGCCTATCAACCACCACTAGAATGCAATTCATTCTCCCAGACTTAGGCAACCCCTCTATGAAATCCATTCCAATCCAAGACCACAAGGTTTCAGGTATTGGTAAAGGCTGTAACAGGCCCCTAGGATGATGTTTGTCACCCTTATTCCTCTGGCATGTCATGCAATCACGAACCCAACTCTTCACATCTTTTTTCAGGCCTTTCTAATACAGTACTGCAGAGATTCTCTGAATTGTGGCTATTACTCCTGAATGCCCCCTACCATGCTGTCATGAAAGAAGTTTAGCAAGTCCTTCTTCACTTCAGAAACACTCTCTACCACCAATTTCCCTTTCCTCTTCAAGAGTTCCCCATCCCATTGGTATTTAGGATGCTTATCGGGTTCCTCTTCTTTATTTTTGATCAGATTCTTCAATTTGTCATCAGCTTGCCAAGTCTCCTTAATTTTGTCCAACATTTCAGAACTCACATGGCTCACTCTCATGGTAGCACAACTGCTTCCCTCGGGCCTTCTTGACAATGCATCAGCCACAATATTATGGATACCCCTCCTATACTGCACCTCGTAATCAAGGCCCATCATTTTCACAACCCACTTCTGTTGGAAAGGAGTGAAAGCTTGGTTCTCAGATAAGAACTTCAAGCTTTGGTGATTTGTCTTGATCACAAAATGTCTACCAACCAGGTAAGTTGACCATCGTTTTACTGACATTAACACAGCTAACATTTCCTTTTCATACACAGACAAAACCCTGTGTTTAATGCCCAGGCCTTTACTGAAGAAGGCAAGTGGCTTACCTTTCTGCACCAACACAGCCCCAACTCCAGCATCATAGGCATCTGCTTCAACAATAAATTCTGAATTGAAGTCAGGTAGAGCTAATACAGGGGCTGAACACACAGCTTCCTTTAATTTTCTGAAAGCTTCTTCTTCTTCAATTCCCCACTTCCAGGCCCCTTTCTTCAACAGATCAGTTAAAGGCCTTGCCAAGCATCCATAGTTCTTCACGAATCTCCTGTAATACCCCGAGAGCCCTAAAAACCCTCTGAGCTCCTTCACAGTTGTTGGTGCCGGCCATGAAAATATGCTCCTGACCTTAGATTGGTCCATTGAGATGCACCCTCCAGAGATCACATATCCCAGATAATCGACCTCACTTGATCCAAAACAGCACTTGGATCGTTTTGCATATAACTGATGTGTCTTCAGTGTTTCCAGAACTATTCTCAAATGTTGTAAATGTGATGAACTATCCCTCGAGTAGACTAAAATATCATCGAAGAAAACGAGTACAAACTTCCTCAAATACTGTTTAAAAAGCTTGTTCATCAAACCTTGAAATGTTGCTGGGGCGTTTGTCAACCCGAAGGGCATCACTAGGAACTCGTAGTGGCCTTCATGGGTTCGAAATGCTGTCTTTTGGATATCAGCTTCCCTCATTCGAATTTGGTGGTACCCAGACCTGAGGTCCAACTTGGAAAATACAGTGGCTGCTCCCAGTTCATCTAGCAATTCTTCAATCACAGGCATAGAGAAGTTGTCTTTGATGGTGAGCTGATTTAATTTTTGATAGTCCACACACATTCTCCACGACCCGTCCTTCTTCTTCACCATTACAATTAGGGAGGAGAAAGCACTGTTGCTATCTCTGATGATCACGGATTGTAACATCTCCCCTACAAGTCTCTCTATTTCATCCTTTTGGTGTGCAGGATGTCTGTACGATTTAACCTTCACCACAGCTTTGTCATCCTTCAATTCAATTCGATGATCATGTCCTCTTTCTGGAGGAAGCCCAACTGGTTCTTCAAATACCCTCCTAAACTCATTCAACAAAGTTTCAATTTCAACCTTCAATGACTCCCCTTCTGATTTCAACACTAGTTGAGCCTCGAGTAACCACACACTGGCAGTATAGGGTCCCTTGATGCCTCTCAATAATTTCTCACATTGCTTAGGTCCCACTACTTGCAATGTCTGTGAAGCACAACCTTGAAGCTTAACTTCCTTGCCCTTGTAACCAAATTGCATGCTGAGCTTGGCGAAATCCCATTGGATATTGCCTAAGTGTGCAAGCCATTGAATTCCCAGCACCATCTCGCAGTTCTTAATTGGTACAATCAGGAAATCAGAGACAAATTCCACTCATTGGCTCTTCCAATCCACCTTCATGCATTCTCCAATAGTGGTCATCCAGTTCCCATCAGCCACTGTGACTCTCAATTGCTTGTGCTTATTCATCCTCAAATTCAGTTGTTTGGCAATAGTCAAACTGAGGAAATTATGTGTGCTCCTTGTATCAATTAGAGCTACACATTTGATCCTCCCAATATGCACTTGTATCCTTATCGTGTCCCATTCAGCCTTGCCCCACATAGCATGTAAGGACAAAACTGGTTCTTCACCTGATGTGTTTTCTAGCACCCCTGACTCCACTACTTCTTCATAATCCAGAAAAACTTCAGCTTCACCTTCATCCTCCACCCCATCCACCATTATCTGATACATCTGGGTTTTCGCACACTTATGCCCAGGAGTATATTTGGCCGCACACCAAAAACATAGCCCCTTTTTCCTCCTTTCCTCCACTTCAGCAGTCGATAGTGTTTTCCCTGAATTCCTGGGGTTACTTGTACTGGGCTTCAAATGCACGGGACTGGTGCTCCTTGGACTCGAGAACCTCGATGATGGTACTACAGTGGTGCCACTCGAAGGTGCAGGTCCTCTGAAAGCACTTCCACTGGCCCTCGATGGGAAGCTTAGCAATGAAGGGGTGTTCGAATAGGCTCTATGCATCGTCCCCTGGCTTTTCTTCAAGTTTGGGTAGTACATAGACTCCACATGCTTAGCTAGATGAAACGCCTCCAATAAAGTTTTCGGTTGCAACAACTTGACTATTTGACCAATCTCCAAACGCAGATGGTTTTTGAAGACACTAAGAGTGTAAGCATCAGGGAGCTTACTGATCTGGTTCAGCAAATCAATAAAATCCTCATAGTATTTCTCCACGGTGTCCGTCTGTCTGAGTTCAATTAGATCTGCGAAGGGGTCGTCGAATCCACCAGGTGCAAACCTTTCTCTCATCAACTGAAGGTAATCCGTCCATATCATCGTGTTCAGATCCAAATAAGTTTTTGACAAAAACTGGTGCCATTGGAGAGCCTTCCCTTCAAGATGCAACATCACCACCCTCACCTTAGCCCATTCTAGTACTCCTTCCGCTTCAAAATACTGTTCCAGCTTGCACATCCACTCTCGGAACCCAGATCCATCGAACTTAGGACAAAGGAGCTTGTACGCGAAATTCATCTGTTGAATGGGTTCACGCTCCAGATTCTCTTTGACCAACTCTCTCATTTCAGGTTCTCCTTCACCATCCACACCCGTTTCTGTTGCCAATCCATCCTCCGGTGATGGATTCACTCCAGCCTGTGGATTCCCAGGTGAGGTTCCTAAAATCCCTGAATGTTGCCCTGCCATCGCACTTGTGTCAATCTTCTTCCCAAGTCCAATCTCTAACAACTTGTGCAGATTGGCCATCATCGCCGTCTGCATCTCCTGGAATCGAGTGTTCATTGAAGTTTCAAGCCTCTAAACATGAGCTTCAATCCGAGTGGTCTCTTGTTTCCAATCTGGGTTTGTTTCTTGTTGTGTTACCCTCGTAGCCGTCGGAGGCACCTCACTGCCTGCAGCGGTTGTTTGACTGTGAGTACCCACCATTCTCCGAGAACCGGTGGCTCTGATACCCTTGTGACACAGCAAAACTAATCACCGGAAACTGAGGAAAGAAAAGATAAGAATGAGGAAGAAAGAGAAGAGAGAATTCAGCAGAGAAAAGGACAAAGACAGCTCATTTCATTCATGACTAACTGTTTCAGTACAAAGAGCCTTATATAAACTCTACCCCTCCCTTACACGTCATCGTTTTATGTATATACGGGCCACCTATACGCTGCGTTTCATTAACAGCCTAACAAACATTCAAAAGGTCTTTCCCAATGGCTATATTCCTAATTGGGCTCGTGACATTCCCATATCTAGAAACCATTCTCATCGCCACACTGCAAACACAATGCTATTGCTTCCCATATCTAGAAACCATTCTCATCGCCACACTGCAAACCTCTGGAGAACCACTCGAATCATCCTTTCGATTTTCTTTCGCTCTACCAAGATAAGTCTTTTTAGATATGGGAAGGATGAGAAGGGGGGCTCAAGAGGTTTTGGGTTTGTCAACTTTCAATCCCAAGATGATGGTAACAAGGTTGTGGAGGCTATGAATGGTGTACAACTTGGTAAAGACGGTGAATTGCAGGTTCTTGACAAAAAAGATAAGCAAGACCTATTCTTTAGTGTACATTCATCCTCGCTGGTTTTCTCTTCAGGTCGGCGTGTTTTAGACCTTTATATAATGAAAAAAATCTTTGATAACAAATAGGGTAAACTTTAGTTTACATATAGCTTTTAATTTTAGGGGTTATAGTTTTAGTTTAGAATTTAAATGTTTAAGGGTTTAGTTGTAGGGTTTAGAATTTAAGATTAAGCTTAGAATTTAAAGTTAGCGTTTATAATTTAGGGTATAGAATTGAATGTTTAGGGTTTAGTTTTTCAGGGGTAAAGATAGACATGTAAGATTTGGTTTTTATATTGTAATAGAAAAATTTATGGAAAATTAGTTTTACATGTATATTAATTTTTTCCTCTTATAAAATACAAATAGAAACCTTTGCTCTTTTTCGGTGCCCCTATTTATGTCCTCATATTGAAATTTAGGGTTTAAGATTAGTGTTTGTGGTTAGAGATCATGGATTTTGGGTAGGGTGTATTTTTAGGCTTTAGGATATAAAACTTAGGGTTATGGCTTGTAATTTAATTTTTTTAGTATTTTTAGTGTTGGGGCATAAAAAGGGGCATCGAAAAAAGGTAGAAAATTTTTATCCATAAAATACTCTTAAAAAAAGAGGATAAACATTACTAATATATATACAAGTTATTTTCTTAAGAATGGGTGAGCGTTCGATTGAGTCGAGTCAAAAAATTTTGAGCTATTTGAGTTGATGAGTCATATTTTACAACTTCAACTTTATTTGAAATTTTTTCAATTCGAGTCGAGTTTTTGAGTTCCTATACAAATTTAATTGTAATTATTTATCATGTTATAGTATAGTTTGGTTCTAATTTAAACGACTCTCTCTAATCATATAAGATATGCATATATATTTCATTATATTTTTTATATGTGGCATATAATATCGTTTGATTTTTCCTATAAAAAACATATGTGACATATATTTCTTCATTTTTAATATTGGTATACACACATACATACATACATATATACATATATATATATATATCATTAAAATTTGAGGAATTGACTTGAACTTAAAAACCATCCATTAATTTCTAAAAATTTCAAGTTATTCAAATTTCCATTTTACAACTTAAACTTTATTTAAATTTTTTCGAGTCGAGTAAAAAATTTTAATTTTTTCGAGTCGAAATTTACTCACCCTACTCTTAAAGTACAATTCATGGTATTATTATTTTATAAATATATTTGGATTGGGGTCAAGTTTATGGTTAAACTAAAATTTTAAGTCTTTCAAACGTTTTAATTTCTATGGATATATTATAAAATTTTGAGTTCATTTTCTCTAAGTAAAATAAAACAATCAAGCAAGTTTAATCATAAAACTAGTAATTTATTTTTAAAGCTGATTTGACTCAATAGTTTTCTCTTCTTCAATTATTCAATCATATATTAATTAGTAGATGAATCATAAGTGGAAAGTTTATTTGCAAGCAAAGTTTTAAAGATGTCACGTATCTCTTTTAAGAGCCTTAAATTTTAATAGGAATGTGTATTTCGGATATCAGATCTGATCCAAAATTTCGGATACCTAAACTTTTTGGATAGACAATTTAACGATCCGTATTCGATTCGAAAAAATCGGATATTCGAAATTTTTGGATCGGATATTCGGATATCCAAATTTATAACTTGATTTTATTATTTTTAAATTTGGCGGTCATATCCATGAAAATTTTAGGGTTTTGAATATAATAATCAACAAATGATTGAATATAACTAGATTTGTATCCATGAAAATTTTAATTTTTTCATATATAACAAGTAAAAGTATCGAATATAACAAGATTCATATATATATATAATTGAATTTTCGGATATCGGATAATCGGATATCCGATCCGAATGGGAAACAACTATCCGTATCTAATTCGAAATTTTTGAATATCCAATCCGAATTTTCCGAAAAATAAAAACAGGTCGGATATCTAAAATTTCGGATCGGATCAATGGATAAACGGATCAGATCAATCAGATCGAATTTTTTTTGCACAACCCTAATCCTAATCCTTAAATTTTATACCTCAAAACCTAAAATTCAAACCATAAAATTTATTCTCAAACCTTAAAATCTAACCAAAAACACTAAAACTCTAACCCTAAACCTTAGCTATTAAACCCTAAAATTAGGTATTTGTTGAACCTTTTCTATTGCTAGTTTATAGGATAATAAGCATATTAAAAAAATATTTAATGTACTGCCGATGTAAAACTCTGTTTATACTAGCATGCTTATTTGAAGGGTTTTAGATTTGATTTAAGGTTTAGGAAAAATATTGTACTTTAATTGTTGTAGCCCCTATGGAAATTTTATAAACCTCTTCTAGGTAAAAATCTAACTCCGCATCCACAGTATGCTTAAGCTTCATGAAAACTACAACAAAGTTGAGCACTTTACATGGAGCTACAAATCAATTTCTTTACTCTTCACTCTCCAAAGCCTTGTCTGCAATATTATTTTTTCTAAATTAAGACCATTGTCCAAATGCGTACCTTAGGGTTCAACACCATAAATTTCAAAGATGCACTTGTCTGCAATATTATTTTTTCTAAATTAAGACCATACTTAGAGATAATATATGCAATGAGGTGATTAATAAAATTGCTATGTCATATCATATATGACTCAAGTTTCCACTCCAATTGGGTACTCTCAGCTCGGGTAATTCAATAACACAAGCACGCTCCACGACATGCACTCCTACACGCTCTGCAAAAAAACAACCAATCGAATAAGCAGCAATACCTAACAAGATAAACAGGTGCAAGAAGACATATTCAAACGCATGAAAAAGAGCACTTCCTCGTTCTCCTTAAAATCATAGAACCACTTATAGTTAACAATAAAAGTGATTGTGATCAACATAGCACTCTGTAGTCTGTACCATATTTTGGAGCATAGAGATGAAAAAGATCTTATTTGCTAAGAAAGACGATGGCAGTATGAAAGAACATCAAACCTCGAACAAAATGCTTGAAAAAGAAGAAGTAAAACTAATCAGCAATGGCAATGCGATGACCCCAGAAGATAAATAGAATTGCCAATGCAACAAGAAACGAAGTACAGAGAAAGAATAAAGTGTTACAAGATGGAACAGAGGTTTAGGGTTTCTAAGAAGGCGAAATTGGTAAAATAATGTGTAATTGCAAAGGTAAAACACCAAGGCAAGGTAAAAAGAGTAAACAAAAGAGTCGATTCCAAAATTTATGAATTACTTACCAATTAAGATCTTGAAAGCATCATATTAGTTGGTAAGGGATCCGGCTACACTACACATTGATTTACTTGACAGTTCAATTCAAATAAATAGACAAATTGGAACCACTTTAAACCAATTAAATTTTGGACTATTACCTTTCCGCGATTGTACCACATAGTTAATATGCACTTCATCAAGATAATAGCTGGATTTGGACTATTACCTTTCCGCGATTGCAGTGGATTAAGACCGGATGATTTCTCACATCTGTAAAGAAACAAGTTCATTTCGCAAAGTTAAAACAGTCTGCTAAGGTAAAAAGATGAAACAAAAGCATTGATTCCAAAACTTATGAATGACTTACCAATTAAGATCTTGAGAGCTTCCCCAATGGCATCTGTGGGAGCAGCAAATGAAGGCTCCTGAGAAGTAAAAAAAGAAAAGTCGACTTCAGGTATTTGAAGCTGAAAATTACTTAAATTCATTAAGTATCAAACAAGCTAAAATGAAGGCTCCTGAGAAGTAAAAAAAAAGGAAAAGTCGACTTCGGGTATTTAAATCTGAAACATACTTAAATTCAATAAGTATCTAACAAGCTAAAATGAAGCTACGAAATTTCTGGTAACAAATGATTTCACACTCCCTTCTAACATACTTAAATTCAAAAAGTATAATTTTCATAGAAGCATAGGGGAAAGTACCTTTTTCCCTTCAATCCCAAATTGGAAAAGATGTATATGACGCGCTCTAAGAAACTCCATATTCTCCTCAGGATAAGGCTCGAGGCATAAGTATCTGCAAAATTGGAAGGAAAACAAAAAGAGAGTTTGTTTTCCAAGTAGAGAAAGGCATAGGCATATTAAGTAGTCACCTGGGAATTCCTTTTCATATTTTTCAGAACACATAATATAGCATGCATGAATGTGGAAGTTAATTATTTAATCCTTTCAATCTGTCGCTTTTTTCCTCTTAATTTTCTAGGAAACCAAATAGTCAGAAAGAAAACGAAAGATTGAGATTCTTTTCTCAAAATCACACCACACACTAAAAGAAAAAAATGACTCTCTGCGAAATAAGGTCCCAACTAACCATCTTCCTGAAACCACCCTCATTCATACACTACCACAATCAATTCCATACATCCAGAGCAACGCCAAGATGGAGCGAAGCCTAAAGGAACTAGAGCCACAACACAATTGCAACTTGAGCTGCCAAATCAAACGAGATAGCGGAGAAAAGCTATGACCAAACACCTTCAAAATCTCACCCAAATAGAAACAAGAATCAAAGAAAATAAAAATACCCAGCTACCCCAACCATCCTTAGAACGAGTCATACTCACAAGCCTACCTAATACACGGTCATCATCCGATCAGCCCTCAACAACCCTGCTTCAACTCAAAAACCAGCCTCAAATACAAAAACTTCTACAATTCCCAGGAAAAACAAGCAACAGACTTTACACCCTACTAATCAACACCAACAGCAATATCATTCCAAGGAAACTCCAAATTGAAAGGTACACTCCTACATCACACCACACTCCTAAGAAACAAACTAAGAAACTCTTATAGGATCTAAAAAAAAAACTAACCCTGCAAAGGAAGATGAAACAGAACCTAAATGACCCAACTAAAACCAAACTAGAGGGACTAATTTTTGCTAAAAGTCTTTAATATCACTAAATCTGCCACCGCCTGCTCTTCAATACTACTTGCCCTCAGTCAACCAAAAAAACATATCCAAGTTTGTAATCCATCGCAAGCGAAACACAGAAACCAACTCCCTTTTCACCCATCCAATACTTCCTTCAACATATAGCATATCAACATTACGCCAAATACCATGGCAATCTTAGAAAATCCTTAATCAACCCCTGGAGTATACTCGATATAACCTAACAAATTAATAAACAGCTACATCATCAACAGATTAAAACTTCCTACTCAACAAAACCAGTACACAAATCTCCAGCTTCTAAAGCACTTTACTGGCCAGCAAAGGATACAAACACAAGATACGAGACTAAAACATACTCAAATCAACGAACAGCAACAGCTAAATCAACAGAATATAGCATGCATGTCGAAATTAACTATTCAATCCTTTCAATCTGTCTCTTTTCCTCTTAATTTTCTAAGAAACCAAACAGTCGGAAAGAAAACAGAAATCGAGATTCTTTTTTAAAAAAGATCTTAATTGCTAAGAAAGACGATGGAAGTATGAAAGAAAATCAAACCTCGAACAAAAAACTTGAAAAAGAAGAAGTAAAACTAATCAGCAATGGCAATGCGACTGCCCCAAAAGATAATGGAACGGGGGTTTAGGATTTCCAGGAAGCGAAATTGGATGGTCGAGGGCAACCGGCTCTGTATACGCCTTCTTTCACCGTTGAAAAATTGTACGGCGGTTCCATGACGGAGACAACGCCGTCATGGAACCGCCGTACAATTTTTCAACGGTGGAAGAAGGCTTATACAGAGCCGGTTGCCCTCAGACCATCCAATTTCGCCTTCCTGGAAACCCTAAGCCTCCGTTCCATCATGTAAGCTTTCTTCTTTCTCTGTACTTGGTTTCTTGTTGCATTGGATGAAAGAAAGAAGAAGAAGAAGAGAGAGGAAAAGAAAGGGTTTGGTATAAAGCTTCGGTTAGGACTTAGGATTGAGTTCTGGGAGGGGAATTCAATTGAACTGCTATATATACTTTTCTATTTCCCCCTTCTTTCTTTTATTTTATCTTTATATTAAAAATAAATAATTTGACCCGTGCTGGAGGGCAAAAAAGGAACCCTAAGTTTTTAATGTATAAACTAAAATAATAAATATTATAATTATCAAAATTTCAATTCTATACTAAACGATTCAAAAAAATCCAATGAAAATTCCCAAAACATATAATTTTTATGTAGTTAGAATTTAGTTAATTTTCAATTAAATAGTAATTCATTTTTCTCAATAATATTTATTTAAATAAACAAAAATATATAAATTCTACTAACGGGTTGGTCCAAGTGATAAGCAGTATGGTATCATTGTTTGTATTATCAATTTTAACATTTTAAGTGATAAACAATATTAAATATTGTGAGGATTATATAAAGTTTCTATGTAGTTATATTATTATATTATAAATTTAAATCGAGTCAAGTTTTGTTCACCCTAATCACTAAATTGAAAATAAATATTTACTAATAAATTAATATACGTAATACTTATTTAACATTTATATAAAAATACTTATTTAATATTTTGAGAAATTTTCAATCAAACCAATTAACCAACAACCAAAATCCTCATATAATATTCTAATCTTCCATGCAACATGGGAGTAGCCTAGTATGTGAGCATGAACCTTAATTTCCAAAAACATTTAAAAACAAACAAAAATTTATGTATATACATTAAAATATAATATTGTCACTTTATATAGCAAGGTTGGCAATTTTCTAATTTGCAACATTTTTCTTAGATTGGTAAGATTTTATTATATATATATTATATAATAAGTCCGAGTTGGTGTAATTAATTAATCAAGTATTAATATAGTAAAAAAATAATGATTAATATTATTATGATAACATTTTTATTTTTCATTCTTTTATAAATATAACTGAAAATCAATCGTCTAATGATCAAATTAGCGCACTCTTATTGTCCTGCTCAGCCTGAAACTTTAGCGACACTCCTTTTCCAGGTTTGACTGTTGCTTGCAACATCTTCAGCTAGTTTTTCTTTATTTATATCATCAGAATTCAATCTCTAAATCATCTCGTTAGATTAACTAAGTCTCGGTACAATCTAAAACTTAACCATTCCCTAATGTTTTAGTATTTACATATCGATTTAATTAGATGATATTCTAAATTACATTTAAGCGAATTTTGATAATGTAAATTGAGTAAATTAGATTGTAAGAGTTATTTTCATAACGAGTCTTTGTAAGATTAGTCGATCAAAGATTCGAATATCGATACTTATACAAATAAATGTCATTTTATCCACTTTCATGCAAATGCTTTAAGAGTGTGTTTGATTCACGAAATACACATAATAGATTAAGAATATAATTACCAGAAATTTTGCATTATCTTATTTGAATTGAACTTTCAATTAAATCAATGTGTAGTGTAGCCGGATCTTTTACCAACTAATATGATGCTCTCAAGATCTTAATTTGTAAGTCATTCATAAATTTTCGAATTGACTCTTTTGTTTACTCCTTTTACCTTGCCCTGGTGTTTTACATTTGCGAACATGAACATAAACTTGTTCCTTTACATATGTGAGAAATCGTCCGATATTAATCCACTGCAATTGCGGAGAGGTAATAGTCCAAATCCATCTATTATCCTAGAATTATTAGCTTAGCTTGATGAAGTGCATATTAAATTTGTGGTACATTTGTGTGGTTAATGAAAATTTTTTCAACTCTGTTCATTTCATCATTCATGCACCATCGAACGGGTAGACTTGTTAATTGCTTTAAAAAATTACAGAATTGGTGCTTCTTTTCTGTCATTGACGAGTACAAACGTTTTGATGGCGTCAAATCTCGTGCCACCGATGTGAAGTTCATCGAAACATTTGATGCAACATGCCTGAGACAATCTCTTCATAGCATCATCTAGCGGTATCAAGAATACGATACAGAAAAGAGACAAATGTTGTATAGAGAGAACAACATAAACATTCCCCAAGAAACTTCGGTTTAAATAGATCGTAGAAACTGATTTTTAACCTACAACTGAATATGGTAGACTATCCATTGTTAGAGATGTTTTAACAATAGGTCGTTTCTTAAAAATCCAGTTAATGTAGTCTTTATAGTGCTTATACAACATTTTTTGAAAGTACCTTGCGTAGTTCATTTTTTCCTATAGCAAGTTGTTTTGATTTGTATGTTTATAGTTTTTTTTTCAGTTTCTTTATTTAAAATGATTTTTTTTAATTTTAGGGGTTATGGGTCCATTTTAGTGTTTATAGTTTAGGGGTTTAAAATTTATAGTTTTTTGTTAGAATTTAGAGTTTAGTGATAGGGTATAGGGTTAGAGGATAGAGTTTAGGTTTTAGAGTAATATGGTAGAGATTTAGGTTTTTTACCTATAACCCCTAAATTTTAATCTTAAACTCTAAACTCAAACCACAATTCTTAAATTCTAAGCACATAAACCTAAACCCCTAAACTATGAACCCTAAATTAAATCCCTATCACTAAAATTAGGACGCTTGTAGACAAAAATATTTCCACAACCAGCGCATGGTATAATTACTCATAATTTAAACCCCATTGGTTTGATTTTATATACCAATATATTTTCTTCATAGAGTTTTAAGTATTAGAGTATTTTGTTATAGTTTTATATAAATTTTTTAAAACAAAATTATAATCATAATTATTATATTAATCAATCAATAAATAAAATCATTAGAGTATCTATACTGAAATATATTTATATATTCAAAACAATTATGAAATATATTTATAATTAACTTTATTTTATAAAAAACATTAAATGAATTTTAAAAATGTAAATTACACCGAAATATAAAATGGAGAGGTACACTGTTAGTATAAAATGGTGAGTACCCTAAACCTCAATCCTAAAACTCTAAATCTAAACCCTAAACATAAACCCTAAATTCTAATTCTTACAACATAAGCCCCTGACCTTTAAATCCTAGACCCTTCAATAATTTCACTTGTAAAATTTTTGCTTACACAACAAGTATATAAGATAATAATTCAATATAAAATTACACCCATAATGATATATTATGACTATATAATAATATTTACGAACTAAATATCATGACTTATACTAAAATCTAATATTATGTTTTGTAATCATAAAAAAGTGAACCAAATGTTTCAAAAAGGGATAGTCAATTGACTCTAACACGACCTAGTTTGACTCGATATGACCTAGTTTCAAAGAGGGAGGAAAATATAGACACTAGAAGGAGGGCTTAAACCTCCGACCTTGTGATTAAGAGCCACACGCTCTAACCATCTGAGCTATTCTAACTTTGCTTTAACTTTTGAAATTTAAAACATTTATTAATACAATACTTTCGACTGAACTCATAAAATCATACTTGAAACGGTAAAGCCTTTCTTAACAAATAAGTGGACATTTCTCATTTGTGTTTCATGGTATATCCAAGCAACTAAAACCAAAAGAATAAATGTTAAATTTTCATTTTGTCTCTTTTGTACATATTTCTCAATTGTGTTTAATGGTATATCTTTCTCCCATTCTTTTTTTAGTTTTCAACTTGTAAACACCCACTTAAAAATATTACTCGTTTATTTAGAATTGTTCTTTAATTCATTAAATACACTCTTTCTTCTTTCTCAACAAAAGAAACAATAAAACATACAAAGTAATAACATAGACTTGTTTTTGTTAAAATGGATGCACAGTTTGTTTATTTGTTTGGTGAGTAAAATGTTTTAAGATTATAATGATCATCTCAATAGAAACAATTAAAATGGATGCACAATTGTCAAAAGTTCTTTTTCTCCACCAACGCGAGGGGTATTGTAATTAGGTAGTTATTGTTACTGATAGTTTTTTTTTTGGCTAAAGGGTTAAATTTGCCTCTGTAGTAATCCGAAATCAGCAATGTTGCCCCTACTTTTTTTCTCCGTAATTTTTCCCTCAAAGTCAGTCAATTGTAGCAATGTTGCCCTTTGACCGATTTTGACCGTCAAATATTGACGTGGCAGTTAACGGTGCTGACGGGTTAATTTTACCCTCGAAGTCATTCATGCAATTTTGCCCTCGAAGTCATTAATTGCAACACTTTTACCCTTGGTTTATTTAGTTTTTGAATAAAATTGGATAAATAATTTGGTTTTTTCAAGTTGAACTTTAACAAACAGAATATATGAAAAATCGATTAACAAATTGATGTAAGTATCCTTTGAGTCCCTAGTAATTTTAAAAATAAGCAAAATGAGAACTCTCACAAAAAATCAAAATATTATTCATTTTTTTAAAAAATCTATAAACTTAATAAAAATAAATACGATATTAAAAAAATTATTGAAAATAAACCAAGGAGAAGCGTGCTAATTGAATGGCGAACGTGAACTATTCTATTCGAACGACGTTCGATTGACACACTTACCGACGACGGGTTGTTAGGAAAAAATGTACGATGATCTCAGAAAACGACATTAGTGGTGTTCGACGAAAACGGCATGGGAGATGTATACCAGGATATCCAGAAGATAAAGTAGAATTCAACCTGAGCCACATGATTCGAGTTCACCGTACATTTTTTTCCTAACAACCCATCGTCGGTAAGTGTGTCAATCGAATGTCGTTCGAATAGAATAGTTCGCGTTCGCCGTTCAATTAACACGCTTCTCGTTGGTTTATTTTCAATAATTTTTTTGAATATCGTATTTATTTTTATTAAGTTTATAGATTTAAAAAAATTGAATAACATTTTGATTTTTTGTGAGAGTTCTCATTTTGCTTATTTTTAAAATTACTAGGGACTCAAAGGATACTTACATCAATTTGTTAATCGATTTTTCATATATTTTGTTTGTTAAAGTTCAACTCGAAAAAACCAAATAATTTATCCAATTTTATTCAAAAACTAAATAAACCAAGGGTAAAAGTATTGCAATTAATGACTTCGAGGGCAAAATTGCATGAATGACTTCGAGGGTAAAATTACCCCGTCAGCACCGTTAACTGTCACGTCAGCATTTGATGGTCAAAATCGGTCAAAGGGCAACATTGCTACAATTGATTGACTTTGAGGGCAAAATTACGGAGAAAAAAAAGTAGGGGCAACATTGCTGATTTCGGATTACTACAGGGGCAAATTTGACCCTTTAGCCAAAGAGAATATACAACCAAACGTCACAACGTTCGCCTCGTTAAAAACCTCCCTAATCCTAACGGAGGAAAAGAGTACGGCCCGTTTGTGCCAACAAAATACAATCAGACAACATACGAACGAAGAAACCAGCACCCACTCAATAGCATTAACACGCATAAAATAGAGAAAACACACGACCCCTCCTTAGCTAATGCATCGGCTAGACCATTCGCCTCTCGAAAAATATGCGAAAAACACACCAAATGCAAACTACTACAAGCGCTGTCTATCTCATGAAACACCTCTCAATACCGCCACGACCGTTTGTCCACGTGTAGCACCCAACTAACAGCGACCATGGAATCCGACTCCACAACCAATGGATACGATGACCAAGCCGACTGCTGAAAGAAAGTTAACGCAAAGGCAACCGTGCGCAACTCAACCTCATTAGACTCGATACAACCAAGCGGACCAGAAAACAAAGCCACAATCCTGCCTTGATCATCACGCAACACACCCCCGAAACTTGCTGGACCCGGCTTACCACGTGCGGACCCGTCGACTGAGAATTTCAACGTCCCTGCCATCGTTGGTTCCCAACAAATGCCGCTACGTATCGGCTGCGAACCAGAAGGTTCAATATATAGGCTTGGGCAATCCCACCACAATGCCTCACCAATGATCTCCAAGACGCTGCCATAACAGATTTTGTGCCAACACATCGCAAGGAGCATAAACGTTCAAAATGCAGCAATGCAAATCCTCCATGCACCATCTCCCCTGTAAAAGAATAAAATATCGGTCCACCTCCACCGAATCTAAACTGAATTGTGAACCTTCCCATATCGTAATTAGACCTCCCGAAGGTGAAAAAATGACCTCATATCCATCCGATACCCATAAACTTGCAACCAATCGAATACTGCATGGCAATCATGTACATATGAACACAACATGAATTACTAAATGTAACGAAATCTTAAACACGAAAACTATGTGTGTCATGTTCTGTTTATTAACCATGTCGTATCCGGCGTTGTGTTTTCGTGTTGCATCTGATTCAGATGGTCTTGAAAAACTCAACAAAGCTTTGCACCACTAAGACGATTGTGACCGTCAACGGCAGGTTTCCGGGGCCGACTCTTTATGCTCGACAGGGCTACAACGTGCTCGTAAGGGTCATGAATCATGTTCAATACAATGGGACAATCCACTGGTAAGCAAGTTCATCACAAAGATCCTATACAACTTGAGAGCCCTGAGCCCTTCTTCTTCTTGATATTGCAGGCATGGAGTCCGGCAACTTCGAACCGGTTGGTCCGATGGACCGGCATATATCACACAGTGTCCCATTCAACCGGGCCAGAACTTCGTTTACAACTTCACTTTAACAGGTCAAAGAGGGACACTCCTCTGGCATGCACATATTTCCTGGCTCAGAACAATCATTCATGGTGCCATTGTTATCTTGCCTAAAAAAGGTGTCCCTTATCCGTTTCTGAAACCCGATAAGGAAAAGGTCATCGTATTAGGTGAGTTTCGGACTTTCCGGCATCTCGAAGCTTGTTTTTGCCCGCACAAAATGTGTTCATGAGACTAATATGTTGATGGTGGAAAGCAGATACTGAAGCCGTGGTGAACCAGGCAACGCAAACCGGTTTGCCTCCGAATATATCGGATGCACACACGATTAATGGCCATCCGGGACCAGTTCCTAACTGTTCTGTTGATGGTATTAGCTTTGGACCATATATAATCCTGTTTCGTGTTCGATCCGAATCATAAAAATCACAATTTCTTTCTATCGGAATGTCGGAAAAACGTGTTGAAAACCATTTTGTTCAAGGGAAGAAAAGACTTAAAGTAGCATATAAGAACAAGGTTAATCATTTAACAGAGTTGTATCATTTGGTGAATGCAGATGCATATACTTTACATGTTGAAACCGGAAACACCTATTTACTTCGGGTTGTGAACGAGGAGCTCTTCTTCAAGATTGCATACCACAATCTGACTGTTATCGAAGTTGACGCCGCCTACACAAAACCGTTTAACACTGATACATTATTTCTCGATCCGGGACAAGCCACAACTGCACTTCTTAGAGCAGATCAGGGCATCGAAAAGTACTTAATAGCCATATCTCCATTCATGGACACCATTGTCCCAGTTGATAACGTGACCGGAGTCCGATACTTCCGCTAGAATTGCACCCTTTCCTTTACACCAACTACCTTGGTCAGCATTCCTTCTGTAAACGCAACGCCGGTGACATCGATTTTTTCTGATTCACTTCGAAGCCTTAATTCAAAAGAATATCCAACCAATGTTCCTTTAACCGTCAACCACTCGTTATTTTTCACCATCGGTGTCGGGATTAACCCCTATGCCACATGCATCAACAGTAGCCGAGCCGCAGCATCTATTAACAACGTCTCTTTCGTCATCCAACTACAGCTCTCCTTCAAGCACATTACTATGGAATAAACGGAGTTTTCACCGATGATTCCCGGGAAAGCCATTAATACCTTTTAACTATACCGGCACTCCACCGTCCAACCTACAAACAAATAATGGTACCAAGTATATTGTATACAGACTGGCCTATAATTCAACAGTTCAGCTAGTGATCCAAGGGAATAATATAATAGCACCCGAGAGCCATCCGACAAATCTTCATGGATTCGACTTATTCGTAGTCGGTAGAGGGGTCGGAAACTTCGATCCGGAAAATGATCCATCGAAATTCAATCTCGTTGATCCAGTCGAACGGAACACGGTAAGTGTACCGACTGCAGGGTGGATTGCAATCAGATTCAAAGCAGATAACCCAGGTAATTACTATCAAATATTACTTCTATAACAAGCAATGTCTATTCAGCTTTACTTTAACAACAAGCAACACATGTTCCAGTTCCACTTCCAACATTATGTTACTGTCTCTGTCTTTTTAGGGGTCTGTTTTTTTCATTGCCATTTGGAAGTTCATACAACATGGGGACTTAAGATGGCATTCTTGGTGGAGAACGGGGAAGGCCGGAACGAGTCGATCGAATCGCCTCCGAGCGATCTTCCGAAGTGCTAAACGAAGTTTCGAGACAGCTTAGAGAATCAAAGTTTGAGATAATAAACAACACATGATCAAAGGATTGGTGGGGTGGAGGGGTCATATATATATATATATGAGTGTATGTAATGGAAGTAATATACAACAAGTACAGGTAGTTATCAGAGTTGCAATCCAAATTTATGGTGAAACTGAAGCTTTGAAAAACTGGAAATCTCTTCATATCTGAATATTTTTACTTGTTTTGCAATTTATCTTTTAATTAATTTAGAATTTTTCATGAAATGGAAAGGGAAAAAATAAAATTCTAAAAATAAAAATAAGCGCCAGGTAGGGGTCGAACCTACGACTTTCTGCTTAGGAAACAGACGCTCTATCCACTGAGCTACAGGCGCTTTTGTTTGTTAATTCATTATAAGGTTTTAAGAACGTTTGTTGTAAATTTGCATCAAATTGCAATACAAGATAACTTTTAACTTGAAGCTAAGAATCATTCCTTTTCTTTAAGTTGGCGATTCAAAATTTATCAGGTGTAAAATTCTTCCTCCCTTCCTACGTAAAAATTATTTAAAAAGAAAAGAATTATGACCGTTAATGTAACAAAATAATCACAATAAAATAAACATTGATTAATTTTTTTAAATAATTTAAAGGTAATAGTATTGCTTAAATTTTTTATTATATTAATACTTATATAAATAGATGAGATATTAATTATGTCACTTATATAATTATAACACGTATAGACAAATTATCATATCTAAGTGAATGGTGTGCATAGCTCAATACTTTTTTATAATGCTTTGTTTCTTTTAGGATAATTATTACAACTTTATGAACATATGATATAAAAAAACAAAAAATATAACCCATTCACAAACATTCATGTCTAATTAAATGGGGTTGGATAACTCCACAATTTTTGTATCATTTTTCATTTTTTTTTAATTTTCCTTTCTCCTTTTCAAGATAATCATCACAACTTTACAAACTTATGACTAGATCTTTCAACTCAAAAATATTATTTCTGTTTGTTAAATTAACTATTTAATTTTAAAGATCAATCTGATTTAATTTAAACATAATCAAATTATATAATATTATCGGACATGGATATTATTCGAGAAAAATGAAATATTTTTTTTTTTAATTTTTCGTATGAATCACAAGTATTTTATCTTATTTATTTCATAATATAAAGGTAAAATACACAAATAATCACTAAATTATTATTTTAAATGATCATCAAACTTTCAAAAGCTATATATTTTGTATTAAATTTTAATTTTTATGCAAAATGGTCCCTGAGCCGTTAGCTGTCGTTAAATAGGTGGCACGACAGTTATAAAAATTTGAATAATGAACGTTTAATCTTCTATATTGTCACATTCAATCAATTTATTCTTAATTTAATCCTAATTATTGATGTTTAAATTGATTAAATTTATAAATATTGATGATTAAATATGTTATTATACAAATTTTTGTAACTATTATGTCTCCCATTTAACGATAATTAACGGCCCAGTGACATTTTTAATAAAAGTTAAAATTTAATGTTCATTATGTAACTTTTAAAAATTCGGTAATATTTATATTTTTAAAGATAATTTAATGACTAGTAATAATTTAATCGAGTCTGATATAAACATACAAACAATAAAATTATTTTGATGCATTCTCTTTCCTATTCTTGTCTCTTTAATCTCATCCACTTCCCAACAGTGAAAAACCAATATTTTTTCTTCTTCTCAATTTTCCTCCACATTTTCCATTTGATCAAATTCTGTCTCTTCTCTTTCAAAAGAAAACCCATTTTCTCACTGTTTCCCACCAGTTTTTAAGTACCCAAAGAATCAATCTTTTTCTCCATTTATTTCACTCAACTGGGTCTTCAACTTTTTCTTCAAGCTTTCTTGTTTTACCATTCTTCAAACAGTTTCACCTTCTTGTTTTATCATTACATAACCAAAGAAAAAAAAACAAAACCCTCAGATTTCCCTGTCTTGTTCTTTGTCAAAAATCTCTTGATTCTTCAAAAGATTTGTCTTTGGGGGGAAAAAGATTGATTCTTGACCAAAAAAGCTTCTTTTTTGGCCATAATTTGTCAACAATGGAAGCTTTGTTTTCAACTTCTTTCAGGGCAAATGTTGATTGGTTTGATATTCATCAAGAGAGCCAAAGCACATATTGGACCAAAGAAGAAAACAAAAGGTTTGAACATGCTTTAGCTATCTATGGTGAAGATGTTCCTGATAGGTGGATCAAAGTTGCAGAGATGATACCTGGGAAATCTGTCTCTGATGTGATTAAACAGTACAAGGAGTTGGAAGAAGATGTTTCCGACATCGAGGCCGGCCGAGTTCCGATTCCGGGCTATCTCGGCTCGCCTTTTAGGTCGGAATTGGTTGATAACCATGATCTTGATGGTTATAGAAAGAGGACTAATGGTGGTAGAGGCCATGATCATGAAAGGAAGAAAGGTGTCCCATGGACTGAAGAAGAACACAGGTGATTTTTCTTCATAAACTAGTTCAAAATTCACTTTAAAGTTCTTGGGTTTTTTGGTTTTTTGTTGGTGATTAATGATAATGTTGAAAACACGGTAGGACCAATGATTTTATGTTAGGATATAAACTTTTATACTTACTAAAATTATATGAGAATTTAAAATTTCAGTAGGCGATATTAGATTATCAATATAAAATACAAAAAAATTATTGAAATATACGAGAATTCTAAATTTTTAGGAGGTCTGACTGCCCTTAGTACTCCTCGCTTCAACGTGGTTGAAAAGTTTGAACTTTAGCTTAGGGTTACTTTCATCAGTTTTCTTAGTTTGCAAGTAAATTTGTAGTTAAATTTTTGTTGGATAAATGTATATGTACATTTTAGCACTTGAATTTGAATTTAAAGTTCAATTAGTAAATGACTTGTTCAAATCAATTTGAACCACGGAGTTAAGTTCAAGGTATTGATTTGAACAAAGAAGTAAAGTTTATGTATCTAATTGGACTGACGAAAAGTTTAGATACCACATTAAACCTTCAAGTCAAGCTTAGATATATGGTTGGAAAAAAAAGAGTTAGGTATCAAATTGAATTTTGAGGCTAAGTTTAGGTATCGAAATGTATATTTACTAATTTTTTATTTAATGTCTAACCATGGTTGCTTTGATTATGGCATATAAAGGAGGTTTCTGATGGGACTCGTAAAGTATGGTAAAGGGGATTGGAGAAATATCTCAAGGAACTTTGTGGTTTCCAAGACCCCAACACAAGTTGCAAGCCATGCTCAAAAATACTATCAAAGGCAGCTTTCAGGAGGGAAAGATAAGAAGAGACCGAGCATCCACGACATTACGGTTCTCAATCTCTCCGGCACCACCGCGTTTTCGAATGATCGTAAGCCGCCTTCGGTAAACCAGTCTAATGTTCTTGCATTGCAGCAAAAGCTGGCTAGTATGTCAAAAGCTGGAGGCCTTAATTGGAATAACCCCAGTGATGGATCGGCAACGGGTTTTGATTCGGCGAATGGCAACCGGTTTACATCCTCGAATGGCCACGAAAATCTGTATGGCAGTGCTTATCATGGAGCTCATATCAAACACCAAAGCTCAGTGTTCTAAAAATGTACAAGGCTGTTGTTCTCTGTTGTACTCGAAAACGTTTCGATTTCATGATGTTAAATGGTTTGCTTGTTCCACAGCGGTGTAAATCAATGTACTGTAAATTCGTAATAATACGTTATCCGGTTCGTAAAAATCGGCTGTTCGGAGTATGAGTCAATGGAAAGAAAAATACATGAACCATCTCAGACCCTTACTGTTTTTTTTTCTGCAGTTCTTTCATCTTTGTCAGGCTAAAGCCTTGTTGGATGACGATGACCTGAAACTGAACCTTGTGAGGCCGAACCGAGACACGGCCGGACATGTTCGAGGTTTACTGCAATGTCAATTTGTGATTTGGTCTAACAGGATGACTCATTTGGCACTGCCATGGGAATTCCTTTGATATTTCACCCCATTTTTCAGCTTTTATGGACTCAAAATGGCCAGCTTGACTCGGCTTTGATTGCCACCACTTAGTAGAAGCTGAGTATGCATTCCACTTGATTTCAGCATCACATGCTTTCAATCTTTTACAGAATATAGAAAGATGCAATGTGAACATGCGCATAGGGTGTTCAATTTCAATCAGTTAATTCTGTCGGTGACAGGAATTGAATTAACTAAAAGGGTTAACTACTGGGATAGTCACTTTATTTTTTTCAGAATAAAATTAGTCACCAATTTTGAAAAACGACTAGTAAGGTCACTTACGTTTTCGGGGCGTAAACTTTTGGTCACTTAGCCGTTTGGTGCCGTTAACCTTTGACGGCTTGCTGACCTGGCAGCGAAAAAAATAAAGGTAAACTACTGCAATGGCCACTAACGTTTATCTCATGTATATTTTTGGTCCCCAATTTTAAAAAATAAACATTATGGTCACTACTGAAAATGTTTCTTTCTAATTTCACCATTGAATTTTTTAAAATTCATTTTTCAACCCTAAAACTTTGCAATCAATTAGTACAATAGTATTATTATAAAGGCTTAAATGAAAAATAGGTGCCAAAAGTATACCTTTTTTTGAATTTTAGGTGCCCAAAGTATTTTTTAGTAAAAATAGGTGCCCATAGTTTCTAAAGTTAGAATTTTAGGTGCCTAACCATTAATGGATGTTAAAAAATATACTTAACCAATCAATGCTTGACTCGTGAAACTAATTTGATTTTTTAAAAGAAAAAACACCTCAAAATTTCTGTTTTTTATAAAATCCCAAAATTTTGAAAATTTCACAAAACAGTCCCCAAATCCCTAAAATTTCCCAAACCCAAACCCCCAAATCACCGTCGCTTCTGCCACCGATCGCCGCATCTGAGCACACCCCTTTGGTCTCTGGATCAAGGCGATCATTTTCTCCAACATGGTGTCGCGAGAAACAACGAACGACGTGCAGCTGAATGTCGAATGCGAAATCGATGTTTGGCTGGCATGTCGTTTCCGGCGACACTGTGTTGGGGGAAATGACCGCCTTGGTGCGGCGACCAAAGGGGTGTGCTCAGGGGCAGCGATCGACGGTGGAAGCGGTGGCGATTTGGGGGTTTGAGTTTGGGTGAATTTAGGGATTTGGGGATTGTTTTGTAAAAATTGTAAAATTCTGGGTTTTTTTGAAAAATTCGGAGTTTTTTTCCATTAAATTGATTTTAAAAAATAAAAATAGTCCACATGTCGAGCAATTGATAATTTTTTAACATCGTTGCACGTAAATTGGGCATGACACCTAAAAATATAACGGTTGAAACTTTGGGCACCCATTTTTACAAAAAAAAAGTACCTTAGGCACCTAAAGTTCAAAAAAGGTATACTTTAGGCACCTATATTGATTTAAGCCTTTCGAATATGCTATGTAAACATCGTTGCACGTAAATTGGGCATTATTTTGTACTGAACCATATTAAGAATTACAAACATTATTTGAAACATGGATGTATATGGTGATGGATTATAATATACGGTGTGAATTAAGGATTAATATAATAGAAAATTAGCTGAAGAAGAATATGGAAGACGGCGGAGGAGAGAAGAAATAAAAAAATTGTAAATATGGAGGATTAAATGTATAATTATACAAATTATTTTTATTTTAGTGGTCAAAATAAGAGTGAAGTAATAGTTTAGGGACTGTCTAGGTAATTTATCTTTTTTTTATTGTTTCAGATCAACCTCCCGTCAAAGGTTAACGACACCAAACGACTAAGTGATCAAAAGTTTACGCCCCGAAAACGTAAGCGAACTTACTGGTCGTTTTTCAAAATCGGTGACTGACTCTATACTGAGGAAAAACAAAAGTGATTATCCTAGTAGTTAACCGTAACTAAAATTTTATATTTTCAAGCTGTTCACCGAATCAAATTTGTTTGAAAATTATTAACCGCACAAAATTCAATTAATTTGATCCGTTTTTGAATTAACCGAAATTTGTATAAGATTTCTTAGTTTGAGTATTTTCAGGTATTAATTGAGTTGTTTTTTTAATTTAGATTAAAAAAACTTAATGAGTTTAGTTTTTAGTTAAAAATTAGTTGAATTGAGTCTTGATGTCTTAACGGGTTTAAGGTTAATCCTTAAAATATGTATTTAATATATATATATATTGTCACATCGATAGACTTTAGCTAACTCGATCGTGCGGCCTTAGCTCGCTTTCGGAAATTTTCGCGACTAAGTAAGCTTGAAACAGTTAAGCACAAAGGCTTAAACTCTTGCGGAAATGGAAAATGACAACGGAAAGGAAAATGACAACACAAGAGAAGAAATGTTGGGAATGCTAGTTGTATTCCACAATAAAGAATTGATTAAGTGAGGAGGGGTAAACCTCTATTTATACATGAAGCCCCGTACATCTAACGGTCTAAATTGAACTACACGGACGACTCAAGTCACCCAAAAATCTCTAAATCCCTAAAATAAGGGGAGCCATTAAATTATTAAAATAAATGAGTAAAAATAAGATTACATGGCTTAAAATAGCAATGACTTATTCCAAACTCGGGCTGGACCCTCCTGGGCTCGGTCGTGCAGACCCATGGTGCTGAAACATGCCCCCATGGTGCGAAAACAAGCCTCTAGGGCCCTTGGTGCGTGTTGGCTGCACCTTGGTGCGGGCAGAATGCACCCTTGGGTGTGCTAGACAAACCCCAGTGCTGAACTGGCTCGGTCGCTGGCTCGCGGTCCGTGACATTCTCCCCCACTTGATCTAGCGACGCCCTCGTCGTGCGGTCGACATGATACTACTCCATTTGCTGCTTGAACTGCCAAAGGTCCTCGGCTAGTTCCCAACTCCCCTCACTGTCGGGAAGTCCCTTCCAAAGAACAAAATACTCATGCCTTGGCCGGTGACCTGGTCGAGGAATCACCCTTTCGGCCTAGATCTCTTCGACCTGGTTCTCATAAGAAACTTTCACTCCGACTGGTGCTCTGTGTGACTTGCCTCGATCTGGATCCTCCTCATCCTGGTGGAATGGCTTAAGTAGGCTGACATGAAACACTAGATGAGCTCGGATGGATGATTGTAGCTCTAGTCGGTATACCATAGTGCTGATCCTCTTCAAAACTTTGAACGGACCCTCGTATCTTCGCACAAGCCCCCTGTGCATGGTTGGGTTGTGCAAAATCCCGGTCAACTTGGCTAGGACAAGGTCGCCAACTTGAAAGTTCACATCTCTGCGCTTTCGATCCGCCCATTTCTTGGTCCTTTTCCCCGCCTTGTGCAAACAAGCTCGGGCTAGCTCCTGATGTTCTTGCCACTCCTTGGCATAGTCATGTGCTGCTGGATTAGGCCCATCATACTTGGTAGTGACCGCGTTGGGTGTGAGCGGTTGCTGCCCCATCACTATCTCGAACGGACTCTGACCTGTGGCTTCACTCCGTTGCAAATTGTAAGAGAACTAATCTATGTCTAACAACTTGGGCCAATTTCGCTACGTGGCATTCACATAGTGCCTTAAGTAAATCTCCAAAAGTGCATTCACCCTCTCGGTCTGTCCGTCTGTCTGTGGGTGAACACTCGTCGAAACGTTCAAGCTCGATCCTATAAGCTTGAACAGTTTGGTCCAAAAACGCCATGTGAACCGTGTGTCCTGGTCACTGATGATGGTCTTTGGCACACCCCAATATTTCACCACGTGCTTCAGGAAAAGTCTGGTTGCTTCCTTGGCTGGGCACACCTTGGAAGCTGGGATGAATGTCCCATACTTCGAGAACCTGCCCACGACCACCATGATACTCGACAACCCGTCAGTACAAGGTAAACCAACAATGAAATCTAAAGAAATACTCTCCCATTGTCGGTCGGGTATCGAAAAAGGTTGCAAAAGTCCCGCGGGCTTCTTCATCTCTATCTTGTCTTGTTGGCACACAAGGCAAGTTTTCACATAGGCTTCAATGTCTGCACCCATGTGAGGCCAATAGTAGTCTCGGGAAATGAGGGCTATGGTCCGAGTAATGCCTGGATATCCTGCTCACATCGAATCATGACACTCCTTCATGATCTCCTTTCGCAACTCACCAAACTGCGGCAAATAAAGGCGGTGGTCTCGGGCATATAACAAGTCCCCCTCAAGCCAAAACTTCCTAGTTTTTCCCTTTTTGACATGATCTATCAACATCTTGGCTGTCGGGTCATGAGATAGCCCCTCTTTGATGCGCTCTAACAAGGTTCCCACAAGCAGGCTGACTGTCTCGATGTTGTACCTTCGGCTTAGTGCATCGGCAATAGAATTCACCTTCCTTGGCTTGTACTCCAAGGAAAATCAAACTCTACTAAGAATTCCTGCCAACAGACCTGCTTGGGAGAAAGCTTCTTCTGGGTCATAAAATAACTATTTGCAACGTTATCGATAAACACAACAAACCTCGACCCAAGAAGATAATGTCGCCAAATGCGCAAACAATGTACCACTGTCGTCATCTCCTTCTCATGGACCGTGTACTTCTTCTCGGTCTCATTAAGCTTTCGGCTTTCATATGCAACCGGATGTCCCTCTTGCATCAAGACTCCTCCAATGGCAACTTCTGATGCATTTATGTAAACTTCAAATGGCTTGGTGTGATCAGGCAATACCAACACTGGTTCGCTCACCATGGTCTTCTTCAATTCTGCAAAGGCATTCTGACACTCAATGCCCCAAACCCACGCCTCGTCCTTCTTCAATAGCTCGGTCAAGGGTGCGACAATCTTTGAGTAGCCCTTCACAAACTTTCAGTAATAATTGGCAAGCCCAAGGAACGACCACAGCTCGGTCACCTTGGTCGGTGGACTCCACTCATCAATAGCTCGAACTTTGGCTCCATCCATTCGGATTTTGCCCCCACCAATGATATGGCCAAGGAAAGGAACTTCTTTCTTAGCAAACGTGCACTTCTCTTCTTTCACATAGAGCTCGTTCTGTCGTAGTACTTCGAACACCTGTCTCAAGTGCTCAACATGCTCCACAAGAGATTTGTTATATATAACAATATCGTCAAGGTAAACCACAACGAATTGATCTAGAAACGGTTGTAGTACCTTGTTCATAAGAGTGAAAAATGTTACTGGAGCATTTGTGAGGCCGAACGACATCACTAGAAACTCAAACGAACCATAACGGGTAACACACGCTGTCTTCGGCTCATCCCCTGCGGCTATTCTGACTTGCCAATATCCGGATCTCAAGTCCAACTTGGTGAACCACCTTGCACCACCAAGCTGGTAGAACAAGTATGCAATAAGCGGGATCGGATACTTGTTCTTCACTATGACTTGTTCAAAGCTCGGTAATCAACGCACATTCTGAGGGATCCTTCATGCTTATTCTTAAATAATACTGGAGCGCCATAGGGTGCTTTCGACGGTCGGATATACCCTGCTTCTAGGAGTTCTTTCATCTGTCTACGTAACTCCTCTAATTCAGGCGGAGTCATTCGGTAAGGGGCCTTGGCTAGTGGCTCTGCATTGGGCACAAGCTCAATTCTGTGGTCTACCTCCCTCTTTGGCGGCAGACTCTTCGGCAATTCTGCTGGCATCACATCACAGAAATCTGCCAACACTTTTCCCACCTCATCGGGGACCTTCTCGACACTGACATGTTCATTTACCACCAATGTCGCTAGAAAGGTGGGTTCCTCCTTGCGCACCCCCTTAGATACCTGAATAGCTGACAACATTCAATCCCCAACTCCGGTTTCTCGGCTTGCCGGAACAACACATTGGTGCCTCGGATCCAGGATGCACAAGAAATCAGCAAAAGGGACGGGAAAACATTAATCTTGTCAAGGAAGCTAATCCCAATAACAAAGTCAAAATCATCAAGTGGAATTACCTTGATGGCTTCCTTACCCGTCCAACCTCCAATGTCGAGCTTAACTCCTTTTGCTATGCCGACAATCGGAGCTTCTTTGGAATTGACTGTTTTGATGTACCCACTCACCTTCTCGACACAAAGGCTAAGTTTCTTCGCGGCTTGTTCGAATATGAACAACTCTGAGGCACCCGTATCAACTAATGCACTCAGCTTCTGACCGAAAGTAGTGGCGTCTACAAATATCAGACCCTTCTTCTTGTTTCCTTTCTTGGAGTCCATGCAACTAAGAATGGCTCCCATCTTGTGAGTCTCTTTCTCACCAGCATCCTTCTCTTGGATGGCAGCAGCTCTCGCATTCTGTGGGCAGTCCCTCGCTATGTGTCTTCCCCCACAAGTGAAACAACCGTTACTGTGATTGTTCCTGTCCCATGGTTGACGTCCCCTTCCATGGGGGCGACCTCCCGATGCCACTTAGAGGTCTATCGGACCTAGTTTCCTTGTCCCTGTCTCCTCTCCCACTACTCTTGAACTTCAACTTCAGTTTGGATGACTCGGGTTTATTATTCTCAAATTCGGCTATGTCTTCGGCCCTAGATAGGGCCGATGAAAGGTCTTTAACTCCCATACGCCTCAACTCCATCTTCGGCCACTTTTGAAGCCCATTCATGAAGTCGAAATAGCCTTCATCTTCACTCAAACTCGGCAGTTGGAGCTTAAGTTCCGTAAACTTCCTCACATACTCGAGGATGGTCCCATCATGCTTTAGGTTGCGCATCTTTGAACGCGCCTCTTGCTGAGCATTCTTCGGATAGAAATGCTTCTTAAACTCATATTGAAAGTCCTTCCATGTCTTGAAGGGAAGTGTGTCGTCTTCTTCCTCATCACACATACGTCGCCACCACAACAGAGCGACATCGGTAAGGTAAATCGAAGCTGTGTTTACCTTTGTCGTATCATCACACATACGTCGCCACCACAACAGAGCGACATCTTGGGTTGCTCTCGACCCACTGAACTTGCTAGGCCGCGGAGCATTTATCTTCGGCTTCGGTGCTGCTACTTCGGCAAGCATCCCACTCTTCATTGCTGCTTGGTAAATGCGAAGCTCGCTCTTGAGCTCCGTCATTTCTTCCTTCATGGCGACTATCTGCTCCTACAGTGAGTTGTCACGATCATCAAGTTTGTCGTACATCTCACTTAGGAGGTTCTCCAACTCATCTTTGATCTTCCCCTCAAGGGTTTCGAACAGACTAGAATGTGACTCCTCGTCACCTCGGGTCTCCTTGACTTCCCTCACGGACTCTTCAAGTTTAGCGACCCTCTTATCCAAGGCTGCAACCATGTCCTTGGAACTTCCTCGCTTCTTCTCACCATTGCGGTCGTTACCTCCCTCAGCTGCTTGGACTTCACCGGAGTTCTGTGGTGCCATTTCTCCCGATCAAACTCGCTCTGATACCACTTGTCACGTCGGTAGACTCTAGCTAACTCGATCGTGCGACCTTAGCTCGCTTTCGGAAACTTTCGCGACTAAGTAAGCCTGAAACAGTTAAACACAAAGGCTCAAACTCTTGCAGAAATGGAAAATGACAATAAAAAGGAAAATGACAACACAAGAGAAGAAGTGTTGGGAATGCTAGTTGTATTCCACAATGAAGAAGTGATTAAGTGAGGAGGGGCAAACCTCTATTTATACATGAAGCCCCGTACATCTAACGGTCTAAATTGAACTACACGGACGGCTCAGATCGCCCCAAAATCTCTAAATCCCTAAAACAAGGGGAGCCATGAAATTATCAAAATAAATGAGTAAAACTAAGATTACATGGCTTAAAATAGCAATGACTTATTCCAAACTCAGACTGGACCCTCCCGGGCTCGGTCGGGCAGACCCATGGTGCTAAAACAGCCCCCCATGGTGCGGAAATAAGCCCCTAGGGCCCCTGGTGCGTGCTGGCTGCACCCTGGGGTGTGCTGGACAAACCCCAGTGCTGAACTGGCTCGGTCGCTGGCTTGCGGTCCATGACAATATATATATATATATATAATATTTAGGCTAAAAGGGTTATTTTGTCCTTGAGTTCGACCCAAATTAGCAATGTCGCTTTTTGCGCGAAAACACTTTCAATTAGGTCTCAAATTATCAATGTCGCCCCTCGCGCGAAAACACGTTCAATTAGGTCCTCTAGTTTGCACAATGCAGCAAATTAGCCCTTTGACCAACGTTGACGGACGAAATCGTAACTTCTGGTGCCGTTAACTACATGCTGATGTGACATTATTATTTTTTAAATTAATTATTTTTTAATATTTATTTTTTATATTAAATTTTAGACAACTCAAGATATAAAGAGGGTATGGATCAAACTTGGGTCTAGTTAGTGTAAAGCAATTTTGCTTTTATCACCAGACCAACATCTCAACCTTGTTAATAAACACCCAATTTAATATATAATCTCATCTCAATAGCTTGGCTGTTGCTTCTTTCTTCTTTATTACTCGGGATTTACTTTGGAACTTTAAAATCTTAAAAGCAATTTAAAGGATTGATGAATTCAAAGAATCGAACATGAAGTATTGAAGGCGACAATCCAAATTCAAATTGATGAGCAAGTAATTAAAAATCCCACCACCCCATTTTATCAAATAAAAACAAAATACAATTAATTAAAATTTATGGAATATTGGCGAGTAAGAGTAAAGGAAAAGGATGAGTGAATTTTAGAGAGTTTGAAATTTGAGTGGCTTTTCCGAACTTGGCATTCGTCTTTCTCCGAGGGGTGATGTTGTCGTCGCTCTCAACGCTGCTAGAACGGTTGTGGTGCGATCTTGGTTTACTTTAATGGCTCTCGTGCTTACGTTCAATCCTTTCAACTGCTTTTGAGATTCAAAGTTCCAAAGCAAATCTCAGGTAATGAAGAAGAAGCAACCATGCTATTTGAATGAGATTATTTCTTATATTGAGTGTTAATTGACAAGGTTCCATATCTTAAGCTGTTTTAACTCTTAATTAAAACTAATCAAATATGACACGTATAAAAAATAAATATTAAAAAATAGTTAATTTTTTAAAAAAATTGATGCCACATTAACATTTTTGCCACGTCATCATGTAGTTAACAGCAACATAACCGGCAATTAACGGTTTCATTAGTCAATGTTGGTCAATGAGCTAATTTGTTGTAATGTGCGAACTGGAGGACCTAATTGAACGCGTTTTTGCGCAAGGGGGACATTGCTAAATTAGGTCGAACTCGAAGGCAAAATAACCCCTTTAGCCTAATATTTAATATTTTTTGTTAATTAACCGGTTGTAAATTGATTTAATTGATAATCGAACTTTGAGAATCTTTAACTATTTTTTTTAAAAGATGTAGGGTCTTGTTAAAACCTGTCAAAAACTTATTTGGGAAAAAAGAGTACCCTTGTTTATTGATAATACAAAATAAACCTATAGTCCATCGTTACAACTACAAAGGCAGGACCCAAACATAGGATACCCTCCATAACGTAAACCCATAGCCATTACAGAACACTGCAAAACGTAAACCCTTGTTTATTGAAAATCTTTAACTATTGACCAACCAAATACTAAATTAATCTACTGATTAACTGAATTAAATTTTGATTTAGTCGATTAATTCGGTTAAAACTAAATAATGACAACCCCAAACATGCAAATGGTCCAATTAATCCAATTTGGCCATTTTCTTTGAGATTTCTGTTTCTGCCAACCCAACTGTCAATGGTGGCAAGCAAGACGGATTCAATTAGCAGAGCAGCTTTTATGTCTTTTTGCTCTTTTCGTTATTCTTGGGACGGAACTAAGATAAAATATCCAAAGTCTACATTGTCAAACTTTAAAAATAACAGACTTAAACCAAACAGATGCATGTAAGAGCATCAAAATTAATAAAGACCAAATGTGCATCCGAACTAAAAAATTTCGGGGAGGACCCGACAATGTCCATGGCTCCATCAACCATATCTTACGTATAATTATATAAGTTTAAAGATAAGGCTTAGTTTTAGTCTCAAGGTTTTATCTATTATCTCTAATTTAAAATTCATATTTATAAAAGTCAATTCACACAACTCTGAATACAATCGAATACAGATGAAATAATCTTTAAATGCAGAGATAGAATTCTAAAAATAGAATATAAATCCCTACTGACGAATTCGAATAATATAAATTATTGGTAGTGATGCAAGCATGATGAAATGACTTGGTTAGTGCCCTACCTATGTCACATTGCATGTAAAATCTATCATCATTTTCTATGCCACGCAATAAACTTTTTAAAGTGTGCTCAAAAGTTACAAATCGAACACGATCAACATTTGACGACAAAAACCATCTACTTCATATTTATATATATTTATGGATAAACTATTTATTTAGTCACTAAATTATGGGGTCGGTTATATTTGGTCACTAAAAAAAATTGTTAATTACAACGCTAACTTTAGGAAAATTGATCAATCAAGTCGTTGGCTGTTTAATAGTTAATGACAATGATGATGTGTGTCGTATTTAATTGGGATGATAACAATTTTAACCTCCATATTTATACATTCTTTTACTTTGTTCCCAATTTTTAATTATTGGGATAATGAACCGGTGGGCTAAATCGGCAGAATTTGTAAATGTGAAGGTCTAATTTTGTCGGATTATTTAGAATCGGGACCAAACTGAAAGAATATATAAATACGAAGGGTTAAAATTGTTAATATAAAAAGAGACATTACATTATTGTCTTTAACTATTTCACAGTCAATGACTATTAATTACTTTTTCAAACATTAGTGCCTGAATTGATCATTTTTGTTTAGTGACTAAAATAAAACTAACATATAGTTTAATGACTAAATAGATAATTTACCCACATTTCTAAGCAAGAGCAGCTTTGTTGCGAGTTGAACAGAAAAGCACTATTTTCCCACTGTATTAAAAAATTGATGAAAACTTTTATTAAAGGTTATATTATATATTTTTTGGCCATTTTTTTATTCTTTTCTCCATAAAGAAACTATGCAATCTTAAACTTTAACAATAACCCAATGATGAACATTCAAAATCTCATGCAAAAATATGAGATGTGATAGTAGTTTATTTTTTAACTAGATTAGGGGTTTGATTGTTACTATGAAAACGAATTAAAAAAATCATTATTGTATAAATAAAATAAGAAAAATAACGTAGGCTGCTAGGTCAATATCATCAATTAGTGACGCTATTATATATTGATAGCTACAGAGTCAGAATTTGAGGTTGAAGGGCAAACTATAAATATATAAAAGTGGTGGGTAAATTTATAAATAAATCAAGGCTTAATACAACTTTCCTCCCTAAACTATACGCGATTTCCCAACTTGTCCTCTAAACTTCATTTTGCCCACTTTTTCCACTTAAACAATTCGTCGTTTTCCATTTTGCCCCATTCCGTTATTTTTTTCCGTAAAAACAATTTTCGGCCAATAACATGCTGCCACGTCATCAACGGGTTGACTAAGTCAATCCGTCTGGTTTTATTTAAAGGGTAAATTACATGTCAAGTCTGTCAGGTTTGTTTTTTTGTTCAATTTAGTCACTAAAAAGAATATTTTACCTTAAATTGACCTCTATTTGTTTCTAATTTTTATAATTTATTCCATTATTTGTTATTATCAATAATATTATTTTATTAAAATGTTAATATTTAATAAAAATAAATAAAAACAAATATTTTAATACTAAATTAGTAATTTTTAGATTCGAATTCCAATTAAATTCTAATTATTAATTCTAATTTCACTATATTTGAATTATAGTTTTTGAGTAAAATTTAAATTATACTCGATCATGTTCGTATTATATTCGAATCATATTCAAATTATATTTGAATCATCTTCTAATTATATTCGAATTATTAATTCAAATTTTTCTATATTCGAAATATATTTTTTTGAGCAAAATTCAAATTATATTAGAATTATATTTGAACCATGTCTATATTATATTCGAATCATATTCAAATTATTTTCGAAATATAATTTGAATATGATATTTCGAATGTAATTTGAATATGATTCAAATATAATATGAACATGATTCGAATATAATTCTAATATAATTACATGTTTTTTCAACTATTATATTCGGAACATGTTCATACTATATTCGAATCATGTTTAACATGTAATTATATTCGAATCTTGTTTAACATGTAATTATATTCGTATTATGTTCATATTATATTTGAATCATATTAAAATTATTTTCGAAATATAATTTGAATATGATATTTCGAATGTAATTTGAATATGATATTTCGAATGTAATTTGAATATGATTCGTATATAATATGAACATGATTCGAATATAATTTTAATATAAGTACATGTTTTTTGAACTATTATATTCGAATCATGTTTAACATGTAATTATATTCGAATCATATTTGACAGGTAATTATATTTGAATCATGTTTAACAAGTAATTATATTCGTATCATGTTCATATTATATTTGAATCATATTCAAATTATATTCTAAATATAATTCGAATATAATATGAGCATGATTTGAATATAATACGAACATGATACGAATATAATTACATGTTAATCATGATTCGAATATAATACTTCAAAAAACATGTAATTATATTAGAATTATATTGAATCATGTTCATATTATATTCGAATCATATTCAAATTACATTCGAAATATCATATTCAAATTATATTTCAAAAATAATTTTAATATGATTCGAATATAATATAGACATGGTTCAAATATAATTTTAATATAATTTGAATTTTGCTCAAAAAATATATTTCGAATATAGAAAAATTCGAATTTATAATTCGAATATAATTAGAAGATGATTCAAATATAATTTGAATATGATTCTAATATAATACGAACATGATTCGAATATAATTTGAATTTTACTCAAAAACTGTAACTAAAATATAGTGAAATTAGAATTAATAATTAGAATTTAATTGTAATTCGAATCTAAAAAATTACTAATTTAGTATTAAAATATTTGTTTTTATTTATTTATATTAAACATTAACATTTTAATAAAATAATATTATTAATAATAACAAATAATGGACTAAATTATAAAAATTAGAAACAAATAGGGGTCAATTTAAGGTAAAAATAGACTTTTCAGTGGCTAATTGAACAAAAAAAAACAATCCTGACAGGCTTGACATGTCATTTACCCTTTAAATATAACCAGACGGATTGACTTAGTCAACCCGTTGATGACGTGGCAGCATGTTATTGGCCGAAATTTTTTTTAACGGAAAAAGTAACGGAATGGGGCAAAATGGGAAACGGCGAATTGTTCAAGGGGAAAAGTAGGCAAAATGAAGTTTAGGGGGCAAGTTGGGAAATCAGGTATAGTTTAGGGGGAAAAAGTTGTATTAAGCCATAAATCAATTTTTTGTGTCTCTGTATATTAAAATTTCTAACAGTTAAAGATTATAAGTATTAAGGTTTAGAGTCTTAAAAATGATCGCTGATTTTCCTGAAAACTGCGATACTCCCCGGAAACCTAGGAAAATTCGTCGACAGGATGAAGAGCCGCCGGATGGAGGCGGATCTCGCGGTGTCGCTCACTCCCCTGCTAATCCCCCCTCCGTTCAAGATGGACCTGCTCACATGGACACAAGCTCTTCTGATCTCCCTCCGCATCAATCAATTCCCAAAACTTCCTCTTACAGAGATAAGCTATTGGGGGGATCTCATTCGTTTACTGAGGAAGAGGAAATTTTTGATGAGGAAGAAATCGAGATTCTAGAGGGTGATGTCACACGCTCTGTTGTTGATGGAATCCCTTCTATCGATTTTTCAGACAGAATCCACTCGCTCGCAATTAAGAGTTTCAATTTGACTATCATAATCAAATTGTTAGGGAGGCGTATTGGTTACAATACTCTACGCGGCAAGCTTTATGATTTATGGAAACCCAAACAAGCTTTTCGCTTAACAGACATAGAGAATGACTATTTCCTGGTTTCATTTCGTTCTCACGCAGATTTCTTGAATGCTATCTCGGATGGTCCTTGGGTTATCTTCGGCCATTACCTCACAGTAGAACCCTGGTCTTCTGATTTCTCCACGCTTCAACCTTTCCCGAGCAATGTTATTGCCTGGATCCGATTACCAGGCTTACCCATCACTCTCTATAAAAGCAACATTATCAGGGAAATTGGTGAATGCATAGGCTCAGTTTTCCGCATCGACTATCAAACTGATACGGGAAGACGTGGACGCTTTGCCCGTTTAGCTATCAAAGTGGATCTTCACAAGCCCCTAATATCGAAAGTTCTTGTTGACGGTAATGTTCAGATTGTTGAATATGAAAACCTTCCTTCTATTTGCTTTTACTGTGGCAAGTATGGGCATACTCAGGAAACTTGCCCGGATCGTGTAACTCCTGCCACTGCTGACCCAGTTGCTCCTCCGCCTGTGCCTGTTGAACCACCACAGGCTGATCCATCCTATGGTCCCTGGATGATAGTTGACCGCCGTCAGCGCAGGTCGTCATCTAAATCACATACTGCTGCTGCTCCTGTCTCTAATATCCCTGCATCAGGCTCTAGATTCAATCCAATTTTCGATGAGAGTCTGATGATCCCTCTCGTGCACTTGACGTTCCCACTCACACTCCTGTTGCTCCCGTTGATGCCATCAATAATGTACCGACGGATGTGGTTAATACTTTTGATTCAGCCGCACCATCGACCTCCTCGATCCCAGTTCCACATACTATGTCTCATGCTCCTTTGGCCAAAAGCAAGTCTCCAATTGCACCTTCTTTGAAGAATAATAAACAAAAACAGTTGGTTACTGTCCGCAAGCCGTTGGCGGTTGTCACTAATAGCAACAAGCACAAGATTTCTTCTTCATCCAGTATCCCCCGGCCGCCTCGGAGAACTCAATCACTTCCCTCGGCCAAGCTTGATAGAACTCAACATTCTGTTGTTATTGTTCCTGATATTGACACTGCGCCCCCTGCTCAACTTCATTTGCAGCCATCACCATCTTTGGGTCATGCTCCTCCTCCGAGTGTGCCACCTGATATGGTTACTACATTGGATCCATTGACTACGGTTACTCGAGATAATGCTCTGCAGTCCACGCCTAGTGCGGTGAATATGGTTTCAGACATGAAGAGAGATTAGTCTATCTCAGTTTAGATTTCTGATTTTCTCTAATTAATTTTCTGATGATAGTTAAAGTATTTTGTTGGAATATGCAGGGATGTGGGCACCCTAAATTTTTGCCTGCTATTCGACAGTATCTGCGGGACAATAGACCTGATGTTATTGGTTTAGTTGAACCCCGTATTAGTGGACTAAATGCTGACTCGTTTATTGCTGCTCTTGGTTTTCCACATTCACACAGAATTGAAGCTGCGGGATTTTCAGGCGGGATTTGGTTATGTTGGAATGACAATGTATCAATTGACATCCTAAGTAACCATTTCCAATTCCTGCATTTTCGTCTCCTTTGTCGGGCTGATGGTTCTTCCTCTCTAGCGACTCTGGTTTATGCGAGCCCTAATGCCACTAAAAGGAAGCAACTCTGGAATATGTTACGTAACCTTGCCATGTCTATCTCTTCTCCTTGGATTATCTTCGGAGATTTCAATGCAACCTTATCTGTTAATGATAGAATGGGTTGCGCGGACTCGACTACACCATGTAAAGCTTTCAGGGATCTTGTTTTTGATTTTGGCCTTCGCGATATGGACTTCTCTGGTCCTCATTTCACTTGGTCTCGTGGTTTGGCTCTTGCACGCCTTGATCGTTTTATTTGCAATTCTCATTGGGATGTTTCCTTTCCGGAAGCCAGCGTTCAACATCTAATGAGAATGCGTTCTGACCATCGGCCACTACTTCTTGTTGTTGGCCATAACCCTGCTCATCGCGAACCTCCTCCATTTCGCTACTTGTCTGGATGGAAACTGCATCATGATTTTAAACGTATGCTTACGGATAGCTGGCTACCATCCATGTCCCTTTCGGATTCTATACAATCTTTCTCTGTTGCTGCAGCTGAATGGAATAGGGAAGTTTTTGGTTTTATTGGTACAAATAAAGGCATTATTATGGCCCGCCTAAGGGGTGTGCAAAAGGCTCTTTGTTCTCGCCACTCTCACTTTCTTCGAGAGCTCGAAGAGAAACTCCTTCAAGATCTTGAAGCTATCTTAGACCAAGAAGAGCTCTTATGGAAACAAAAATCTCGTACTGATTGGATCACCTTGGGTGACCGAAACACGGCATTCTTTCACCGCAAAGCTACCCTTCGCAAGCAACGGAATCGTATCAGTTCCTTAAAACTCCCGTCTGGTGAATGGTGCAATGATGCCTCTACCTTAATGCAAGAGGGAGTGCGATTTTTCCAGAGTTTATTCTCCCTTGATGAATCACCCAATGAACCTTACCCGGTGGTAGGTAAATTCCCACAAGTGCCTATTTCTATGTTGTCTTCACTTGACAACCCCCCGTCGAACGAGGAAATTCATGTTGCACTGAAAACCATGGCGCCATTAAAATCCCCTGGGTTAGATGGGTTCCATGCTGAGTTTTTCCAGCAAAATTGGGATATTGTGGGGCCCTCTCTCTGCAATACTATTCTAAATGTCTTCATGGGGGGCGAGCTTGAACCTATCTTCAATCGGACAGTTCTAGCTCTTATCCCTAAAGTCTTGGCGCATGAATCCTTTGCCGAATTCAGACCGATCAGTTTGTGCTCAGTAATCTATAAAATTCTCACCAAAGTGATTGTCATACGCCTTCAAAATATTATGCCTATTTTGATTGCTCCAAATCAGTCAAGCTTCATTAAGGGGAGGAGCATCACAGATAACATTATAATTAATCAGGAGGTAATACATTCGATGCGTTCCACTAAGGCTAAGCTCGGATGGATGGCGATAAAGGTAGACCTTGAGAAGGCCTTTGATAAAATTCGCTGGGACTTTATTGAGAACACTCTGTTTGATGCTGGTTTTCCAAGTAATTTTATCAATATTATTATGCGTTGTATAACAAGTTCGTCTTTCCAAATTCAATGGAATGGCTCGCTCTCTGCACCTTTTACTCCGGAAAGAGGCATACGACAGGGCGATCCCCTATCTCCCTACCTCTTCGTGCTCTCTATGGAACGTTTGGGACATAGTATCTCATCTGCGGTTAATTCTGGTCTTTGGACTCCCTTTCGATTCAATAAGCAAGGCTTTCCGGTTTCTCATCTCTTCTTTGCCGATGACCTTATTTTGTATGCTCGAGCAGATATTCACAACGCTAGGCTCATTGATAAGATTCTCTCGGACTTTGGTCTTCATTCTGGTCATAGGGTGAGTAAGCCAAAGACTCGTCTTTTCTTCTCGCCAAATACATCCACTGATCTTTGTGATGATATTGGTTCCATTTTGGATTTCACTGTGGTTGACACCTTAGGCAAATATTTGGGAGTACCTGTTATCCATCAACGAGTGAGATGCTCAGACTTTGACTTCATTCTTGATAAGATGCGAGCTCAACTCTCGGGTTGGGCTGCCAATACTCTTTCACTTGCAGGGCGTATCACCCTTGCCAAATCAGTTTTGGAGGCAATACCTGTTTACTTTATGCAGACTACATCTCTTCCAAAGCGTGTTTGTAATGATATAGAGAAGCTCATCCGGAACTTTATCTGGGGCTCGTCGCCTTCTGCACCAAAAATTTCTCTTGTTAACTGGGAAACTTTATGTCAACCTCTTGAAAATGGGGGCCTCGGTTTACGACGTATACATGAATATAATAAGGCTTTTCTATTGAAAATTGGCCTTGCTTTGGTTTCGAAGCCTAGTGCTTTTTGGGTTCAGCTTCTACGTCAAAAATACAAAGTTTGTGAAATCCTTCCCCAATCAATTGCTCGCTCCTCTTGTTCTTCTCTTTGGCGTTCTCTTTCATGCATATGGGATGAATTTCGAACTCATATGGCTTGGTCTGTTGGTAATGGTGAGGCCGTCGCGGTTTGGGATGATGTTTGGCTTCCGCAAATAGGTCCCTTACGGCACAAGGTTTTTGATCCCATGACCCCATTTCTTTATCCTAGCTTTGATGATCTTATGTTGGATAACGGTGTTTGGAATTTTTTCCTTTTGTCTTCGCTTCTTCCTTCTCATACTGTTCAACATATAGCAAGTACAAGATGCCCGATGCCGAGTGACATCATGGATTCCTGTGTGTGGCGCTGGAATCCTTCATTTTCAATTAGCAACGCCTACGATATTCTTATGCAGCCCACTCGCAATCCTATATCGCCACAATGGAAACTTATCTGGCAGTTGGCTGTTCCGCAAAGGGTTCGGCTATTCCTTTGGTTGGCTTGCAACGCTAAAATCTTGACAAATCAAGAGCGTCACCGACGCACCCTTGCTGTGTCTCCGGTCTGCTCAATATGCTCAGCTTCCAACGAGTCGGTTCTCCATAGTTTGCGTGATTGTGCTTCTGCCCGTGCTGTTTGGGCGCAAATTAATCCAGCTGGTGTTTTACCTGATTTTTATAGGTATGACCTTAACTCCTGGTTCCTACATAATCTTCAGCAGTCTGCGAATTTTCCCTTGTTAGATTTACCTTGGTGCATCATTTTTGCGGCATTTGTTTGGCACATTTGGAAGGCTCGAAATGATGAGGTTTTTAATGGTGCACGTCCCTCTGTGCTTTCCACTTCTCGCCGTAGCATGACATGGGCGGCATATTATGCGTCGTGCATGGCCTTAGTCACGCCTCGACCCTTAAGTATGATCAGTATTAAATGGTCTCCTCCACCGGCCCAATTTATCGCGTTGAATACTGATGGTGCTTCTTGTTTAATTTCTGGCTCAGCTTCCATTGGAGGTCTTTTCCGAAACAATTTAGGTAGCTGGTTGCTTGGTTTCAATCGAAATATTGGCGTGGCTGATGCACTACAAGCTGAGTTGTGGGCTATATTTGAGGGACTCCAACTGGCTTGGAATCTTGGCTTCGAATATATTCAGGTTCAGTCTGATTTTTTGCGCGCTATCTCGGCCATAAATGCGACAGATGCTTCTTCTAGTGTCATTCCTCTTGTTCGCGCTATCTCGACTCTGCAAGATCGCAGCTGGGTGGTTGAATTCCTTTGGATTAAAAGAGAAGCCAACCATGTGGCTGATACACTAGCTAAACATGCTGATAATTCCAATTTTTCACTTCTGCAGCTTGAATCTCCTCCTTCTTATGTTCAATCTCTCTTACTGAGAGATGTTGTTGGCCCTCCCTACTGTAAAACTAGTGCTCTCTAACCTAGTTTAGTCTTCATTACAATTCAAAAAAAATATATTATAAGTATTTTTTTATAATATATTTATTTATTATGATTATATTTTAATATATCTAAGTCTTATGAAGCGTCATGGCCTAAATGCGCCCATAAAGACATTTCATGTCAATCGTTTTATTTTTTTAGTAAAAGTATCATCTGTGAAAAATTTAATCATTTCTATCAACAATGGATACATTAGTTAAATAAAAACAATTCTCATGGCCATGCAAATAAAAGAAGAGTCTATTCTTTTAACTGATCGGCAACCAAATTTAAGTGCTCATTAATTGCGACCTTAAAAAGAGTCATAACATCCAACAATGCTGCTAATTGGTTAAAAAGAGTCTCAATTTGCAATAAAAAAGATACAATATCATCTACATGAAAAAGTGTTGTAAACTTAAAAATTTTATAAAGTACTTATAGTCACAAATAACGTCTTTGCACATAAATTATTTGAAGTAATGGTGCTGCTGCAAACACTGGAGCTGGGAACACCAGTGCTGCTGTGAACGCCATTACTCTGAATTATCTATGTGCAAAGGCTTTATCTGTAAGTAATTTATAAAATTTTTAAGAGTACAATACTACTTCATGTAGTTGATATTGTACATGTTTTGTTAATTGCAAAATGAGACTCTTTTTACCAATTAGTACAACTGTTAGATGTTATGATTCCCCGACCTTAAATCAATGACGATTGACGAAGGCTAACCTGAAATCCATTCGATTACCTGTTTTTACATCCCTGTACTAGCAATAATAATGTTTAAAATGTTTCAACACTGACCTTAATTTGTGTAAACGCAGTCCTTGAGGAATTTTTTGTAGGAAAAATGTTTGGTTAAATCGAAAAAGGTTGAAAATAAGACTTGCTTGAGGCGTGCACTAGACACTGTCCTTAAGGATATTTCGCGGTGAAGCGTACCCTCCAGGATTCAACAAGCACTTCTGCTAAAGCAGGCAACAGAAAGAGCAAAGAACCAATGAATACTCAGCTTTTAAAATGTGTTTAAAATGAGAGAAAGAAGAAGAAAATAAGTAGATGATTCTACTTTAGATGTGAATTATGAATGCATATGTGCATGGTATTTATAGTACCATGCATGCCTAAAAAGGTATCTAAAAATAGTAATTAGTCAAGGGCAAATCGGTCGAAAATAAAATGAATGGTTAAGAATAAAGATATTTTTATTTGAAATGAATGGTTAAGATTAATCAGAAAAATGGATGGTTAAAAATGAATATAATTTCATTTTAAAATGGATGGTTAATAACGAACTTTAAAAATAATAAATAAATAATAAAAATAGATCGAGCCTCTAGTTCATGCACATGAAAAAATTCGCCGGTTTCAACTAGACTGAACTTCTTGACCAAACCTCATGTGCGCGCAACCACCATTATATTTTTCTCTTACAAGCTCAATACCAAGTCTTTATATTTAAAGACAAAACAAATAATATAAAAGAGAGATGTGGGATTCTTTGAAATATACTAGGTAAACTTATATTTTTACAACAATCCCCCACATATTTCAAAGAATGAAAAAAAAAGTTTAGCTGAGTATTCTGACATAACGTATTCATTCTGGTGTCTTTCGGACTATGAACCAAAACTTAGAAAAATGAGACGTAACATACAGAGTAATTGGTGAAACACGTTTCTATGAACCAATAACTCATTATTGTAAGCTAACATTCTCATTAATCACATTATATCTATTCTTTCTCTTTATCACGGTTGTGCGCTAATAGGCCATGCGCGTGCCTGGTTTTCATAAGTGCTCTAAAGACTTTGCCTTAAATCTCATAGAAGCGACCTCACTTCACACTTATATAGGTCAAGTCATCAAGTGTATTCTGTAGATCAATACACCACATATAAAGGCTATGAACTTGATTAAGAGTTTTACTCATCCTCACCATCCTTGTAGTTTTTAGCACTATATACACCATAGGAAGGGACAAAAAAAATAATGTAGTGCTTTCTCTACAAGATCAAGCAATAACTTGTTATTACCCATATGAACCTTCTTCATGGGATCGACAATCACAAAGGTTGGGTTACCATCATTGTTGATTTCTTATATTGGCATATGTCCCCTTTCCCCTCGATGTTTCACATATTAATTTTCTTCCCAGGGATTTAGCTGAATGATTTGGCCAAAATCATTTCTAACTTCACATATTCAATTGATATTACTTCATCTTTTTGCAGCTGCTTTATTACCTCATGTCATTAGACAAATATGTCTAGTTTAACCTTCGAAAATTTTTATTCTTTGCAATGTCTATTGCTACTTGGAAATCATAATGCATTGGCACTGAATCTATCATTTTTGTGCCTAATGAAATACAAGATAAGGATTTTTTCAACCGCTCAACTTCAAGTACATGCTAAGAGATCACTTAGCTTTATTGTTCAGGTTAAAAAATTTTCTACCACTTAACTTCTTTACACAGGCTAAGAAGTTTTCCTACCACTTAGCTTCATTGTCAGGCTAAGAAGTTGAAGAATCCACTTAGCTTCATTATTAGCCAAATCTAACGCAATAAACACAGACTTTATAGTAAATTTTTTATAAATGTCTGTTTGGCTAGTTTTCAAGATAATGTTCTACCTCTAAAGGTGAATACATAACTACTAGTAGATCTAGTTTCACGTGAATAAGATATTCAATTATCATCATTGTATCCTTTTAATACAACGGGTATTTCACTAAGTAGAATATCATAACTCATGATATCCTTTTGATATCTTATTAACTTTACTACATCAACTCAACAATAATGATTTGAGTTGTGTATATCAGCTCAATTGAAAAATAACATGTGTCATCTCAAGTCTAGTAAAATTCATCAAGTACATCAAAATTTAATAATTTTGTGCATACTTGGATTGAGCAACATGATCACATGTATATTTTTCTCATTTTAATATAAGCATCACAATAAATATTTACAGGTTTGATATCAATATATCCAAACTTCTTAAAAAATTTAACGTTATGTTCTTGTGATAGCATTTTGCTACCACGCTTCATCATGATTTAAATACTCAATATGACATTTGCTTTTATTGAAGCAAGATACCTTTCAGTCTCACATAATAATTATTAAGATAAGCATGTTATCAATACATAAATAAATAATCACACAAACATCGTCAATCAGTTTGGTATAAACAAAAAATATTATTAAGATAAACATGCTACCAACACAAACAAATAATCATTCATGTTTTCACTTATCCCTTAATTGAATTTCTCATTCCACAATTTTGAAAGTTTGTTTCAAGACATACAATAATTTGAGAAATTTACAAACTTTGATTTCACGACCTGATACGATGCATTCTTCGGGTTGATCACTATATACTTTTGAGTAACAAAAAATATGACTTTAACGTCCATTTGGCTGATAAAAAAATTTGTATTGAAACTAGAGAAAAAGATTCCAATAATTTTTTTTGTAAATGGAGTAAAAATATCAAATAAAAACTTTTGCAATATATATTTATAGAATAATTATTCTTAAAATTTCTTTGTAAATAGAATTTGTTTGCAATTGATAAGTTTTGTTTTATGAAGTAAAAAAAACTAATTTACAAACGTTGTAAAAATGAGTTACATTCAATATTAACTACTTTTCAAAAGAAAAACATCTCAAGAAGAAACTGATTCAGAAAAAATTGTATCATTTTCAACTAAGTATAAATATAAAAAATAATACTTCCAAAGAATTTTACAGTTCTAGGTCGTTCAGATCTTTTCAAATCATTATGTTCACAATCAGATCTTAAATAAGTTTGGTTCATAAAGTAGAAGAAACAAGCGTGCAATTTTAATGATACACCAATTTATAAGAGGAGATAAATCACAAATTATGATTTCTTTTTCATTATAGTCATTAAACAAAATAAGCATCTCCTTTATCTTACACATTCTTTTTTTTCTTAAAATAAAATATGATATAACTCGAAAACATACTACTAAAATTGACATAAATTATAGTCATTGTTTGTTTAACAATTTTATTTCAACTGAATATGTTATTGTCCAAAGCATATATGCAATATTGTGAACATGCAATCTAACACTTTAGAAACAATTATTTTTCCTTACGAACTAGAAGCATAAATTTGGTAAAATACCCCCACACTTAAAAATATTTCAAGAACATATAACTTTTATAAATTTAAGATGTCTCTAATCATTTTCATATAGAAAATTCAACATACACATTTTACAAGTTATGTTAATATTATCATGTCAAATCAATCATAACAATATAAGTTCTCACATTAACATGTCACATAAATCATCATAATATTTAAGCATACAAGAAATATAAATAACATGCCTAATAATTTTGAATGAACATGTTACAAACCCTTTTTCACAGAATCACTACACCAAGTTTGGTATATAGCGGCGTTTCTCGCGGCGTTTTTGAATCAAACGCCACTAAATTTAAACATATAGCGGCGTTTAGGGGGAAAACGCCACAAAATGACACATTTCGCGGCGTTTTAGGAAAAACGCCACAATAGCTCATACTTTAGTGGCGTTTTTTTTTATAGAAACGCCGCAATAGACGTCTTATTTAGTGTAAATGCTACAATGGGTTTCATTTTTAGTGGCGTTTTTATAAAAACGCCGCAAAAATGTCGCATTGGTGGCGTTTTATTTCAAAAACGCCGCAAAAGGTGTTGTATTTGTGGCGTTTGGTTTTAAAAACGCTGCAAAAGATGTTGTAATAGCGACGTTTAATTTTACAAATGTCGGTATAGGTGAAACAGTGAGTTTTGATTTGAGCATTATAACTCTACTGACTGAGCCCCTCCCTCACCTCGATCCCCAAATCAACACATCGTGAAATCCCTAAATCTCTTCCAGCTGCTCTCCCTCGCTAGTTGTCTCCATCGCCGTTGTCTGTCGTCGTCGGTCATCGCGAATAGAACACTATTATCGTCGTCGTCGTTTTCATTTCATTGTTTCTCTGTGTCTCCTTTCGTAACCCCTGTTGCGTGATTTGCAGGGTCTTTTCCTATCAGTTCTTCAACAGGCTGCATAATTTCGTCTAGCAGTAAGTGTTTCTTCTCGACAAATAATCTATATATTTTTGCCAAACTAAGCTTACTTTTCTAATTGAAACCAATTATTTTCAACGGCTCCTATTTAACCATTTTGTATTCCCGTAAAGCCTAAGAATTTGTGGAAATTTTCACAATTTTATTTTCAATTCATCATAGAAACCTAGATTTGCAGTCTTTACATAATCAACAAATTAGGAGGTTTGATGTTCTACAAGGTATCATTTCTTTGAAACAATTTCTGTTTGTCTCTCAAGAATATTTGGTAAAGTTTTTCTTTATTTATTTTAAGGATTATGGTTCAAATGGACGTGTGGATATGAATGATAGCTTGAGAGTGGCTAGTTTATAGCATTCGATGCACGCAATCTCATAGCAGTTATCACCTACCACTGGTTGTAAGGGAATTGAGCTACTTGAGGCTGACTTCAATCTCTTAAAGGTAAGTTTCTGCTTTGAAATGGAGTAGCAATTATATTATCTTATTAATGGGAAATTTTGAAGTGCCAAAGTAGAATCAGAAGAAACTAGTTTGCAGATATGATGTTTCCACTCGGTTGACTGAAAGTTGTACACTAGAGTTGATTAGCTATTGTTTGAATGCTCCGAGATTCCATAAAAGAAGTTGCTATTGCTCGTCACCCCTCTAAAATATGGTATTGGTAGTTTATATCATGTAACATGATGAATTGAAAATAGAATTGCTGCTTTTGTCAAGAAATTAACACGTTATCGGGTTTTTTTATGTGTATGATCGATATGCTGAAAGTCGCAGTTTACAACTATGTCTATTGTTGTCAATTTATTAACTGAAATTTCATGGCTCTATATCTCGTTTCTTGACATATTTGTTCTCAAAAGCTTTTATATGTTTCATCTTTTGCTTAAATAAATGTGTAATCGGATTCTGGAACATTTTATTTCTTGCCCCCTTTTTTAGCGAGTCTTCTTTCATATCCTTCTCACCTTAACACATCACAGATCTGCAGCAGTGTCCAATTCATTCCTTGGAGACCTTGGGAAGGTATGTCTAAGGTTTTATGGTACTCTTTTCATAAGAATCATGCTGAGGGGATTTTTGTCACCATCCACAAGTTGGACGTATTTGAGTATTTGTTTCCTCTGATTTGATTTATAGTTGATTTAGTTTCACAAATGGCCAAAACATGCAAATTTGAGAGAATACTGTGGGGTTTTATTTTTTTCATTCAATTTCAGTATATGAGATTGGAATAGGGAATTCGAGTAGACAATTATGGTTTGTGACTCCACCAAGAGCTGGCCCTGATGTTCCTTATACTTTCGGTCAATAGGTATTTGACTATTTGTCTGATTATTTATGTCACTTCAACAGAGACAAATTCCAGGGAATGTTGTTCCACATGTTCACTTAAAATACTTGTGTTTCCATCATAGAGTGTTTTGCATGGTTTGATGAACAGGGAATCTTGGTCAAACGCATTAATCAAATTCAAAGGTTGCTTTTAAATTTAGAAATATGTTGCTGATCTGGGAAGCTGGCCAAATACTTGTGTTTCCAAATGCTGGCCAAATCCAGGGAATGTTGTTCCTCCCTCTTGGCCAAATGCGTTTGACTTTTAAATGATCTTTATGGTGGTTGCTCATGTGGGTGGTTTACTTTCTTGTCTTGCTTGCTTATTCATCCTCTTCAAGGGCTTATGATATTCCTTGTGTTTCTTTAATTTTGAATATACGAATATAGTCAAGGCTTTCACCCCTTCCTTCAGAACCATTTGAAAACACTAAATTATGCAAATATTTGATTTCATATGTAAGTGGTGTTGTCTGCAGGGTGATTTTGCAGTTCTTGTTTTCAGAATAAATTGTTCTCATACTAAATGAGTGTTATCTTTGTATCATGCAGGAACTAAGGAAGAGGGAGGAAGCAATAAAAAAAGGTAGGTTCTTTTTTATTTTTGATGCTTGATGATTTTGTGCATTACCAATTTTATTTACATATATGCTTTACATTTGCCTTCATGTATACTGCTTTCTCAACATTGATAGGTGAGTTGAAGTTCAGGGTTTTTCTTTTCTTTCTTTTTCTAATAATAAAAGTTTTAATATTTTAAGCATGACAGTGCTTCGGTTTTGGTTTTCGATTTTTTTTATAAGTTTGAGATCCACATAATGATTAGCTTTGTAATTTGTTGTTAGAATTAGAAGATTAAATTGTTCATTTGAAAAATTGGAGCCTTTCTTCTTTTAATAAGATGCTAAAATGGATGACTAACTCATTCTATATTAGAACTAATCATGGGTTCTTATTTTTTCAACAATGTCCCATGATCAAGAATTAGTTGAATCTTGTGAAACCATTTCATAGAAGTTCATGTTTATTTATGTCGTAAAGGTTCATATTAGTGGTTTTATGAAGGGCAATTCCTTAATATTTCTCAAAATTTTATGTGGATCGAATTGGTTGAAATGTTCATTTCTTGAGAGAATAAAATTGTTTGAATTGTCAATTTGTTGTAATGGTCTATGCTGACATATGTCTATAAATTTATACGGACAAGGCAGGTTTGGTTATCTGTCTTCTCTACAATATGGTGGCTGTTCATTTTTGTTTTGAATTTTAGAAACTCAGTCTTGTCTTTTTATTATTTTATAGATTTCTTTTAACTTGTATTTGTTTCGATATAAGGCCTCGGATCAACCATTCTCCATTGGTGCTGAAGAAATTGACAAGAGGATTGCTGAAAGATTTGAAGATCTTCAGGCTAATGTTCAGGAGCAAATATGAAGAGAGCCAAGTTCTTTCTTTCTCCACTAGAAGCTGAAATTATAGGAATGTGGATAGATTTATTTTGGACCATGGTGTTATTCGCCTTTACTTTGTTTAAAAATGACTATTTTGTAATGCCTTTTTTGTTTAAATGTAATGCATTTTAGATTATTATATATATGATTTTTATTTGAATTTTTTTTGAAACATGGTGTTATTCGCGGCGTTTGTACTCATAAACGCCACTAAAGACCAATTATTTGCGGCGTTTGTACTCATAAACGCCACTAAAGACCAATTATTTGCGGCGTTTGTACTCACAAACGCCACTAAAGACCAATTATTCATGGCGTTTAAGTTCCCAAACGCCGCTACAGATCATAACCTTTTTGCCGCTATAGACCAGTTATTCGCGGCGTTTGTAAACACAAACGCCGCTATAGATCGTGACTTTTCCCGGCGTTTTCCCCTCAAAAACGCCGCGAACTATTGCGGCGCTGCTTTAAGCGGCACTTCTTGCGGCGCTTTCCTAAGCGCCGGGGGAGTTTTTAGCGGCGCTAAAAAACGCCGCCATAGGCCTAAAAAAACGCCGCTAAAAGCCTGTTTTGCTGTAGTGAATATATTCTCGATTCGTCACATTTGAAGGAAACTTAGGCTAATTTTTTTTAACTTTGAATAATACCTTGCCTCTTCAAATACTTGTGCAGTTTCAAACGGTGTTTAAGATAGATAATTTCTTCCCCTTCCTCCGTAAGGGGGTATGACATAAATATGTGCCTTGTAGCACCATTGTCTATCATCAACTCTTTTGTATTCGTAAATATATCAACTTTGAGAAATGGTCACAAAAATTATCTATCTGCTTCAACCAAATTAAAATTAGCTCAACAAAATTTTCCTTTTTTGATTATTTCATCTGTTTCAACCAAATCGATATTTGATTTAACAGGATTAACAACGTCTGTTTTAACCAAATTGGCTTAACAGGATTAACGACATCTGTTTCATCCAAATTAATATTTGGCTTAACAGGATAACCATTTCTCATTGAAATTTCTGCAATAAATTATATGGTGGCTCAATGTGTCATCATAATTAGAGATAGAAATCGTGGGCATAGTCAATGAATAATGCACCAGGTAGGTTCCTATGAAAGAGGGGTGGTGTAAAAGACACTCTTAAATACCAAGTCTTTGATAGGACCAATCATAGACATGCACTTTCACATTATACCAACAATCAATTATGAAGTCTGCCACACATAAAATAATTTTTCTTTTCCTTATTTTTCAAAATATTATTTTAAGTTTGTAACCAACTTCAATCATGCATAAAGCTCAACCCACAAAATTCTATAAGCATAGATATTAGGCATAAGCATAATAATTCAATATTATAACATAAATAAATAAAATATTATCTAAAAGCATCCTCAAAAATTCATAGACAATACATACCTATTTTAGCAGCGGAGTTCAAATTATGATATACAGACAACATCGCGACTGTAAAGGGACGCACTAGAGTATTGCACGGACAGCGTAACAACAACAGCAATAACACCAACGAAAATCTTTGTTAAGAGGTCGCAAGTTTTCGGTTTAAAATAGGAAATGAGAAAAATATCCTTAAGATTGTAGGAAAAATGTTTGGTTAAACCGAAAAAGGTTGAAAATAAGACTTGCTTGAGGCGTGCACTAGACACTGTCCTTAAGGATATTTCGCGGTGAAGCGTACCCTCCAGGATTCAACAAGCACTTCTGCTAAAGCAGACAACAGAAAGAGCAAAGAACCAATGAATACTCAGCTTTTAAAATGTGTTTAAAATGAGAGAAAGAAGAAGAAAATAAGTAGATGATTCTACTTTAGATGTGAATTATGAAGGCATATGTGCATGGTATTTATAGTACCATGCATGTCTAAAAAGGGTATCTAAAAATAGTAATTAGTCAAGGGCAAATCGATCGAAAATAAAATGAATGGTTAAGAATAAAGATATTTTTATTTGAAATGAATGGTTAAGATTAATCAGAAAAATGGATGGTTAAAAATGAATATAATTTCATTTTAAAATGGATGGTTAAAAACGAACTTTAAAAATAATAAATAAATAATAAAAATAGATCGAGTCTCTAGTTCATGCATATGAAAAAATTCGCCGGTTTCAACTAGACTGAACTTCTTGACCAAACCTCATGTGCGCGCAACCACCATTATATTTTTCTCTTACAAGCTCAATACCAAGTCTTTATATTTAAAGACAAAACAAATAATATAAAAGAGAGATGTGAGATTCTTTAAAATATACTAGGTAAAGACAAAACAAATAATATAAAAGAGAGATGTGAGATTCTTTGAAATATACTAGGTAAACTTATATTTTTACAACATTTTTCCACTTGAGGTTGGATTTTTACGTGAAACGCAGGGTAAGGTCATTAGATTTTGTTTTTAACGAAATATTTGGATAGAAATATTTGATTAAAGAACCTATCTTTTGCTGCAGAAACATGTGTTGGAAACTCTTGAACTGGAGTTGTTGAAAATTGATAAGCAAGTTAGGTTTATTATTGATGTTATAAAGGGGAACATCATTGTGAAGAATAGGAAGAGAGCTGATCTATTCCTTGAGCTGAAGAAGAAAGGTTTTATTCCTTTCCCAAAGAAGAAAGTTGTGGGAATAGCCATGGTTGCGGATATTGACAGAGAGGAACCTGAGGGCAACTCTGAGGCTAGCCCTGCAGCAATTGAGAGTGATTATGAATTTATGATTATTTGTTGTCGATGGCAATCAGTACTCTGACCCTGGAGAAGGTTCGTGAGCTTATTTCAGATAAATATAAACTCAAGCACGAGGTTGAATTTTGGAGGAAATTAACCCCGAATTCTTTATGGTTGAAAGACCTTGATGAACTTGAGAAACAGTTAGATGTATGGACCCTGAACTAGTTTTTCTCTTAAGTTGATTACTTGTCATATATATGTTTTCTCATGACTGTGACATTCTGTTTTGTTTAATCAGGAACAAGATAGAGCTGATCAGGGAGCGGAAGAATGGAGCTGGCAAGATGGCTGGGAGACAAGCATCTAAAAACACAAGGACCTGCTGGAAAGAAAGAGCCTAGCAAAAGGGCACCTGCTAAGAACCCTGCCATATCTGTCATTGAGATTTCAGAAAGCATAGGTGAAATCAACATCAGCAATGGAGATAAGGAGGTCACAGCACCAGCCAAGAAAGGGGGGTGTAAGCCAGCTGCAAATTCCAAAGCCGGTAAGCACCCGTCTGTAAATTCCAGAGCCGGTAAGCCGGCTGCAAATTCTGAAGCCAGTAAGAAACCGGCTGCTGCGGCAAGGAAGAGAGGCCTGGCTGCAGCAACAACAAAAGACATAATTTGAATATATATATATATATTCAAAGAAACGGATGGTATTATGAAGTTTTTTGGATCAAAACAAATGAAATTTGATTTCGGCAAAAACAACCTTCTCGGTCATATAACTATGGCCTAAGTGGGCAGTGGGCAGTATACTATTGGTCCGAATTTTAAAATAAAATCCCATACTTTACCCGACTTGATATAAATTTAAAAGACATAACTTTTATTTTATTCGGTAAAATAGAGATGCAATTGAACAAAATAGAGGGTTATTATAATAATTATCCCTAAAAATATGTATGGTGAAATTATATTATTATCCCATATTGGATAGAAGATTTTCACCGTAAATCCAAACCGACCTCATCTTTCACTTCTGATCCGAACTCAATTATTTTAAAAAGATTCTGACCTTATAAAATCGATTTGAAACTGCCGGATTCAAGACAAATGAACATCCCTGCTCAATACTAAGTCCCCTGTCCAACCAACGGATCTAATTAAAACAATATTTAAGTGTGGGAAGTTAAAACAAATTAGTATTTTGAAAATTCTAAAATAGTAACTCTCCATTTTTTATACATAACTTTTGTTTCAGGTCTAATTATTTGAATTTGAATTTTTTGAACATTATGTGTCTAATTAGATAAAGAAAAATTAGGTACCAAATTGAACATTGAAGCCAAGTTCAGGTACTAAATTATGTATTTACCCATTCTAAAACTATATTTTTTGCCGCCATTGTGATTTGATGTGTGCATAATTTCCCGCCGAAAAAAGAGCTATATGGGATTTCTGTCTACTGCTATTTGCATAATTCAGTATGTCTACTCGGGCGAGTCAGAACTCAGTGTTTCATCTTCTTTCGGTTTCTCTTTATCTCTAAATTCCAACATATTTCTCATTCGTCCAGTTTCTGAAGTAGAAAAACCTAGATAGATTTGCAGATATGGCTGACCAATCCGATCCTCACATCTGTCTCTTCTCATTCAAAGAGGTTTGCTTCCTTCTTTCGTACCCTTTATGCTGGTCTAAAATTTTCTACAATTCCGTTTCACCTTTTTTTCTTAAAAAAACAATAGTCTTGTTTGGCAATTAGTAGATAACTGATAGCGGATTACATTAGCTGATTGCGTTAGCTATTTTGACTAGTAAATTATATTAGCTGATTGTATAAAAGTGTTTTGTAAAATTAACTAATAGCTGATAGCTGTTAGATTATTTAAACAGACAAAATAACATATAAGAACATGATTATATTCAATACTTGTTAAATAATTTATTAGTTAATAATTTTTTGTATTTAATTATTATTAATAGATATATAAAGTTATTTTTAATATAATTTTTCTAAACATATTTAAATGATTTATATATTAATTTTTCTAAACATAAATGGTCCTCCGACTATGCTTCAATTATCTTTTGCGTCCTTTGACTATTAAAAGTTACAAATCGGTCCACTGACTAATCGTTACATACAAAGTAGTCCTATTCTGTTAAAAAATAAATGGACGTCTAACCAGAACGTTAATGTGCTGACTGAGCTTAAATAAAATTATTTTTTTATTATACTATATTTCCATGTCATAAATGGTTAATAAAAATAAAATAGAAAAATAATTCCACTTCCATTTTTCTATTTTCTTCAACAATCCAACAAGAACAACCCTGTCTCAATTTCTAATTTTTAGATCTGACCACCGAAAGAAATTAAAATAAATTATAAATGACACCTTTCTTTCTCTTGGCCATCTCAAGCAAAACTGCTTGAGTCACTTTCGTTGTGCCTTCAACATTAACCTTAATCAAATTCCTCAGCGGTTGCTCATCAACCTCGTGGAAGAACCTTGCGTAAGGATACAAAATCTCAATATTGTTAATTAGAACCCTAACGTCCAACTCTTAAATGGAGTGTTTTATCTTGTTCACGCCTTCGTCCAAATCGCCGGTGAAGTCCACAACTATTGTTTTGATTTGAATCTTGTCACGCTTGGCCAAGATTGAATCGAAAACATCTATTAGTTTTTTTTTGGGATTTCGACCCACCAAGTCCAGATTTATCCCTTTACGAGCTAACTGAAAGGCGAAACCTTTTCCGATATCGTCAGTGGGTCCGGTTACAAGACCCCATGAGCCATAGTTCTTGAGATTCTTATCGTGTCTAAGAAAATTGACCCAGACCCATTTTTAAAAAACGAAAAAGAATTTTAAAAGTGACAAAAAAAACTCATAGTAAAAAGAGCAAAGAGCCACAAAAGGTTGAGTCTTGAGAATTTCAAAGAAACATGTTGTCGCCATGGATAACGCAGAGGGAAAGAAAGAAAAACTGGAAATGGATTTTGGGTTATTTGATTAGGGTTTTAAAGGGAACATTATTTTATTTTTATTGTACATTTATGACATGGAAATATAGTATAATAAAAAATAATTTTATTTAAGCTCAGTCAACACGTTAACGTTTTAGTCAGACGTCCGTTTGTTTTTTAACGGAATGGGACTGTTTTGTATGTAACGATTAGTCAATGTACCAGTTTGTAATTTCTAATAGTTAAGGGACGTAAAAAATAATTAGAGCATAGTCGGAGGATCATTTATGTAGTTTACTCTAAAAAAATTAATTCCTCCTGGCCATCACATGAAAATTTAAAATGTTACACTATTTTTATGACAGTGGATAAAAAATTTATACAAGCATACTTATTTTGATATTAAAAAGTAAAATTGACATCATTCTCTAATCTTAAAATGTAGCGGATCTAAAATCTTCTTAAAGGTGGAAAAAAAATATATATATATATATTTATATATATATTAATAATGCAATTTTTTTAAGATGAGAAGACTTTTATGGAAAAAATAAGTAGAATATTCTTAATTTAAAAGATTTAATCTCACCCAATAAAATCAATTGATCTAACAAATTAAAAAATGTTTAAAAATGTTAACAATTTAGTTTTACATGTTATTTGAATTATTGGATTAGCTAAGTTTAATAATTGAGATAAAAAATGTTAAATTGAGGGTAATCTAATTTTCCCGTAAAAATTTCATCATTTTCTAATTTTAATCTTAATTATTCATTTTCACCCACACAACGATATTAAATACGTGTAAAATTAAAAAGTTTTACATTATATCAAAAAATCCGTTACCTGTATATAAAAGTTGTAGTTTGAGGATATAGAAAAACAAATAATTTAACATTCTTTAATCTGCCTTTAATATAAAATTGTTGACTTCGTCCATGGATTGTATCGAAAAATTATGGAACAAGAACGAACTAGATTGACTCGTTGGATAAAAAATCGGTGGTTTATTTGATTTGGTGATTATATGTGAACCGGATTCTAAGTGAATCTTTCAAAACCCGGTTTAATCGATAAAAAGGATATATTTAAACGTGATGGGTAAATACGGAAATAATTACTTAATTCAAAATATGAGGTTACCAAAATTACCCTTGTCTAGGGTTTCTTCTCTCTATCTTTCTATTCAGCCACAAAATACCCAAGCCGCATCCAAAAATCCTATTCCTAACAGCGATTTTTAAGGTATTTAATTAATTTTTTAAATATTTCTTTGCTCTTGCTCTTGTTCTGCTTCGTGCTTGTTGTTCCTTGTTTTAGAAACAATAGTATTTTTAAACTTCGACAGTTGAGTGCTGATCATCGGGTTTGTTAAGACCACAAAATTTAGTACATTATTTAAAGAATGTTATGAAGCTCGATCACAGTGGTATTTTAGAAATGGCAAGGAAACAACAAATTAAATGAGATTGTTGAAAAATTCTGCCATATCAAGCGTGATTATCTATGCGAAGAAAGAAACCTTCTAATTGATATAATTAAATAGAATTTTATAAAAATTTAGCTTAATCCGAACTATTAATTAAGTGGGAGCTCAACTATAAATAGAGAGCCTCTCACTCTCATTTATATCATCTATCTCAACATTCTCTCATTTGAGAAGAGTAATAACCACTCTAAGGCATTTATTCTAGTTTCTCTCTTGTCCCTTTTAGTTGTTCTTGTTTTTAAAGTTGTTTGTTTTAGTTGCCTTTTCGTGTGGCTAAGAGTAGCCACTTTAGTGCTTAAAGCTTTCGCATCCATCAGAGCCTTGAGAGCTTGTCCGAACCTTGGACGAGCAGGAGAACTAGCAAGGCATGGTTAAGGCTGACTTAAGCGCGAGAATCAGTGGTGAGCGTTCGAGCGAGTCGAGTCAAAAAAATTTGAGTTACTCTAGTTGACGCGTCATATTTTACGACTTGAACTTAATTTGAATTTTTTCGATTCGATTCGAGTTTTCGAGTTCCTATACAAATTTAATTGTAATTATTTACCATGTTATAGTACAATTTGATTCCAATTTAAACGACTTTCACTAATTATATAAGATGTGCATATATATATTTCTTCATATTATTTTTCACATGCATAAGTAATATTTGTAATGTTATTAATAAAAAATATCATCTAAACTTCTAAAATATATTTATAATATTATTTTTAAATAAGGAATTCTTGAGGATAAAGTATTGATGGGGTATAAATGAGTCAATAAATTGATGTAAAGAAAAAATTACAAAAAAAATCAGTTGAATGATTAAATTGAATAAAATATAAAGTTAAAGGGCTAAATTGAAAAAAATATATTTGTTAAAAATATGAATTGAAGTTATATAGATATTATATAGTGTTAGTGAATCATGTGGTTTAATTTTGGTAAAAAATAGACTTAAAACAAAAGAGAAATTGAAGAAATGAGAAGCATTCAAAGTTGAGGGGCTAAATTATAAAAGTAAAAAATTTAATTTAAAAATATGAATTGAAGCTAAATATGTATTCTAGTTTCTACAGTGGTTTAGGAGCATGCGGTTCAAATTTGTTCAAAATTGACTTAAAACGAAAGAGATATTGAAGAAATGAGTAAATCATAGAAAGTTAAGGGGCTAAATTGAAAAAAATATGAAATTTATTTTTAAAAATATAAAATTGAAGATAAATACATGTTCTACTCTGGTTGAGGAATACGTGGTTCAAATTTGGTCAAAAATGGACTTAAAATGAAGGAGGAATTGAAGAAAAATAAAATCAGTGACTAAATTGCAAAACTGTAAAATTCAGTTTTTCGAGTTGGGCAAATTTCAAACCGGATTGAAATCGAAATTTTTTCGAGTTAATCGAGTTGACTCGAATAACTCAAAATTAAAAAAAATATCGATTTTTTCGAGTCGAGTCGAGTTTTGCTCACCCCTAACGAGAATTGACCAAGTAGCGTCCAAGGCGTTTAAGGCCGTACGGATCAGCTAAGGTTGAGCTCTAGCCCCGTGACAAGTGCTCTCTTTCGAATAGTGAGAGTATGTTGGGGAAGAAAATCCACCAGTAGAGTTATTTTGTAAGACGTGTTATTGATCAAGCCTTTTATGCATGCCCTATCAATTGTGCTGCGTACTCAATTTGAGTTTTAAAGTTTTTGGACCATTTCAAGTTTAGTTCATTGTGAGTATGGGTTTTTGTTGTTGTTTTTTTTAATGTCTAGTTATTTTAGGTGTTTGTTGTTGTTTTGGATCCGCTATAATATTATATCTCTTTTATAGACGAGGAGAATCTGTGAACTTAGGCCATTGGGGACGCTGGTGTTGCCAAGGTTGCTAAACTTGTGGAGCACTTAGAGAATGAGATGGAGAAGCGCATAGCACAAGGCCATGAAAAGAATGAAGTCAACAATCTGAAGAATCAACTCAAGGCTAGGAAATAAGCCAGACGAGGTTGGATCAAGATGATTGCCACTGTGAATCAAAAGGCCAAATCTGCTATTGAATCCGTGCCTGCCAACTGATTTGTTACCTCACAAAAACACCTGAATTGCCGTTGATGCAATCTCATTTTAATTGGTTAGGTGAATGAAGAAGAGATGCCAGAACCTGAGAGGTTTTTGTTTATTTTGTTTCTAAAATCTAAAGTTTCCATGGATGTTGCACAAAGAATTAAATGCCGTTCGGGCGAGTATTCGATCAGTGAGTAAATTTTTTTTAGGGTAAAGTACACAGACGGTCACTGAACTTTGGTAAAAAAAATAAAAAGGTAATCAAACTTTCAAAAATCACAAAATGACAATTAAACTTTATGTTTTATAACAAAATAGTAACTAGACGTTAAATGCCGTTAAGTGACTGTTATAAAATTTGGTATAATAACACATTTAGTCCTTCATACTTATACATTCAATCAATTTAGTCCTAATTCGAAACAATTCACTAAATTTAACCCTCGTTATTTACGCATTCTTTCAATTTGGTCCTTAAAGCAAAATTCCAAAGTATGATAGCATGATAAATAATTACAATTAAATTTTTATAGGAACTCGAAAACTCGACTCGATTCGAATCGAAAAAGTTTCAAATAAAGTTTGAGTTGTAAAATATGACGCGCCAACTCGAATAACTCGAAATTTTTTGACTCGACTCAATCGAACGATCATCTCTATCTTAAGATATGACACGTCAACTCGAATAACTCGAAATATTCTAATATTTAAATCATTTTTTCCTTTTAAATCGAATATTTTTTGAAATAGAATATTTAACATTTCATATTTAAATCACATCGAGTATTTAATAACTACTTTAAATATTCAATTTAATTTAAAAATATTCGATTTAAAAGAAAAATGATTTAAAATATTTGAATATTTAATAACTACTTAAAATATTCGATTTAATTTACAAATATTCGATTTAAAAGAAAAAATGATTTAAAATATTCAAATATTTAATAACTATTTTAAATATTTTTCTTTTAAATATTCAAATATTTAATAACTACTTTAAATATTTATTAAATATTCAAATATTTTAAATCAATTCTTTTCTTGTAAATCGAATATTTTTAAATTAAATAAAATACTTAAAGTAGTTATTAAATATCCGATGTGATTTAAAAGAAAAAATGATTTAAAATATTCGAATATTTTGAGTTATTCGAGTTGACGCGTCATATCTTAAGATAGAGGTGAGCGTTCAATCGAGTCGAGTAAAAAAATTTTGAGTTATTCTATTTGACGCGTCATATTTTACAACTCAAACTTTATTTGAAATTTTTTTGATTCGAGTCGAGTTTTTGAGTTCCTATAAAAATTTAATTAAATATTCAAATTTTTTAAATCAATTTTTTTTCTTTTAAATCGAATATTTTTAAATTAAATTGAATATTTAAAGTAGTTATTAAATATTCGATGTGATTTAAATATGAAAATATTAAATATTCTATTTAAAAGAAAAAATGATTTAAAATATTTGAATATTTCGAGTTATTCGAGTTGACGCGTCATATCTTAAGATAAAGGTGAGCGTTCGATCGAGTCGAGTCAAAAAATTTCGAGTTATTCGAGTTTACGCGTCATATTTTACAACTCAAATTTTATTTGAAATTTTTTCGATTCGAGTCGAGTCGAATTTTTGAGTTCCTATAAAAATTTAATTAAATATTCGAATATTTTAAATCAAATTTTTTTCTTTTAAATCGAATATTTAAAGTTGTTATTAAATAATCGATGTGATTTAAATATGAAAATATTAAATATTTTATTTTAAAAAATATTCGATTTAAAAGAAAAAATGATTTAAAATATTTGAATATTTCGAGTTATTCGAGTTGACGCGTCATATCATAAGATAGAGATGAGCGCTCGATCAAGCCGAGTCAAAAAATTTTGAGTTATTCGAGTTGACGCGTCATATTTTACAACTCAAACTTTATTTGAAACTTTTTCGATTCGAGTCGAGTCGAGTTTTCGAGTTCCTATAAAAATTTAATTGTAATTATTTATTATGTTACCATACTTTGGAATTTTGCTTTAAGGACCAAATTGAAAGAATGCATAAATTACGAGGGCTAAATTTAGTGAATTGGTTCGAATTAGGGTTAAATTGATTGAATGTATAAATATGAAGGACTAAATGTGTCATTATACCAAATTTTATAACAGCCACTTAACGACATTTAACGTCTAGTTACCATTTTGTTATAAAACATAAAGTTTAATTGCCATTTTGTGATTTTTGAAAGTTTGGTTACCATTTTGTTTTTTTACCAAAGTTCAGTGACCGTATGTGTACTTTACCCTTTTTTTAAGTTCATCGTGTGTACGAATCTTATTTTATAATTTAAATTTTATTTAAATTTTTTTTTGAGTAAAGTTGTTCGAATTTCTATTCAAATTTATTTGTAAATATTTATATTGTTATGATACTCGTTGATTTCAATTTAAATATATATATATATATATATATATATATATATATATCTTATTCATTTATTCACCCTCGTCTAACTAATGTAGTATCTAAATTGGATAGTTTCTTATGTTATTAGTTGTTGGAAAATATCTAAATTATGTGTTTAGTTTAAGTTTATAGGTGTAAATCCAACTTATTATAATTTTGATATTTTCTCTTTTTTAATAAAACTAACTCCTTATGTCATTAGTTGTTGAAAAATATTTAAATTATGTGTTTAATTTAAGTTTATGGGTGTAAATCCAATTCATTATAATTTTGATATTTTCTCTTTTTTAATAAAACCAACTCCTTCCATATATATATATTGTTGTGAATAAAATAAAGAAGAACAAGAATAAGAACAAGAAGAACAAAGAGATGAGAGAAAGAGGGAGATTTTATTATTCTCAAAATATATAATTGTGTACAATGCCTTCAATGAATCATCCATTTATAGGCATAAGAAGTACATAACACATTAAACTCTAAATAATAGAGATAATATTCCTAATAATAAATAAATCAAACTCCTTAGATAAAGTTCTAATCATGATAGACATCCACATAGATAAATATTCATAACACTCCCCCTTGGATGTCTGTGAAGATAATGTGTCTAGTTAAAACCTTACTAAGATAAAAACCCAGTGGGAAAAAATTTCATTAGTGAAGGAAAAAGAGTACACACATCTTTAGTACGCATAACATGTTGCCTCATTAAAAACCTTACCAGGAAAACCCATTGGGACAAAACCTCGGTTAAGGGGAAAAGAGTGCAACGCGTATTTACTCCCCCTCATAAAAATATCACATAAGATCTTTGAATCTTCATAATTCAATCTTGAATATGATCTTCAAATGTTGAAAATATAGTATGCACTAGTGGATAAATCTTCCAAATTATTGCTTGAAATGATCCATCAAATACTATTCTTCTGAAGATCATGAGGGACGAAATATGTTTCGTTTTATCACATTTGATGTATCCACCTTGAGATATAAGTTCTGCATTATCTTTACATAAAATAGCTTGCATCTTATCTTGTGAAAGCAATTCACATATCTTCTGGATATGTTTAGCCAAACACATATTTCGGCTTTGCCTCATGCATAGCAATTATTTAAAGGCAATGGTCTCGTAGCACTTAGATAGTATTTCTGGACCAACCAAGATACGATGCTTCCAGATCAATTAATGTATATATGGTGCTTTTAGACCAAGAATATCATCACTTTTTTCTCGAGGGCGGAATGGATCTTTGTTTACATTAAGAGACCTAGCAACCAAATAGTGGTCAACAACTATAAATTATGCATGTAAAGTCTCTTTAAACATTTTTATGTGTTTGCCAATTGTTGCACAAGGATTTCATTATTAAGAAGATCTCTTCATGAGTCTCAATGAATCGCCAACATACTTAATAGAAACAAAGACAAATCCAGAGCTAAACCTCTTAATAAAATGCTCTGGAAATTAAATCATTCTTATAGCCTTCCGCTAATAAGTATTCAATGGGGCGGTTATACTAAATGTGCCCTAAATATTTTAATCCATAAAAATATATATTTAATATAATTGAATAATGTTCTCGAGAACTTGAATTAACTGCTTATGGCAGTCTATATCCTTCCAGAAGCTTCATGTAAATGTTGTTATCAAGAGGCTCATACAAATAAGATGTAACAACATCCATTAGGCGAAAACTGAGTTATTTCATTTATTGTCAGACTATCTAAAAGTAACTGCATCCACCACCGAGAAATATATTTTTCTCATAATCGATTTTCATGTCTTTGTGAGAATCTTTGTGCAATCAAACAAACTTATATCTTATGATTTCTCCTTTTGATTTCTCTTTCTCACAAAGGCTCATTAATATCCACGAGCTTTACACATTTCAATATACGGGCTATAGGCCCAAATACTTCTCTTTTCTAAAGAGATATTAGTTTCGCCTCAATTGCCTCTTTCCATATTGGCCAATCATTTCTTTGTTTACATTGTCTAATTGACAATGATTCATGATCCACATCATCAAATAAAATCTCTAGTGCTACATTGCATGCAAATGTATTATCGACGTCGATTTGATTTCAGTTTCATTTATTACCAGACATGACATAATCTATTGAGATCTGTTTATTATCAGGTACCCGAGTCATGTTAATGCCTCTATTGGAGACCTTTTAATCTCTTCTTGAGATTTTCATAATTCATTAATTCCTCGATCAGACCATCATAATTATAGCTCCCTTCCTTTTTTTCGAGGATTTTTTATCTTTAGAACCTACTTGTCTACCACGCTGTTGAGTGTGTAAAAGTTCTATTATTTACACCCTTTTTAACCCTTATTTCTGCTGCATTCAAGCATTATTCATTGCATTTAGGTTAGTTTACAGCAAAACATCACAAATATATTAAAATGCACAGTTTCTACTAAGAATGGTTGTTTTTGCAGGTTGCTGCCGTAGCAGACGGAAAGGGCAGGCGCTGGGCAGTGAAGCAGAAGAGCTGAACTGGACAAGCAGACAAAGAGGACGATGCTGCCATGGTTGCTGCCGTGACAACAGAGGACAACATCAATTTTGAGGTGAAGAAGCAAAGTGGACCCCGACAGATAGAGAAAATTTAGCCCGTCTGTCGTGTGAAAACCTCATATTTTTCCAAGCCCCAGATCAAAAGGAATGTCAAGCCCAAAGTTCAAGGAGAGAAAATCCCAAGCAAGAAGATGACGGCTGGAAAGTAGATTCCCTAAAGATTTAGTCTTTATTAGAATCATACTTTTATTTAAAGTTGTATTCTTGCTATTTTAGATAACTTGAGCCCAAAGCTTATATAAGGGCATGTATTTTAACCTAGAAGGGCATAACCGATTACCCTAGCTTCCTTCCCAAACTATAGTCGTTTTCCTTCCCACAACATGTTCTAAATTCCCCGTAGGGCCGCGGGTTGATTTGTAAAGTATTTGCAAGGGTTGTTTTGTTTTAGGAATTTTCAGTTCAATAAAATAAACTTCAAGTTCTCTTATTTTGGTTATTAATATCTTGCAAGAGCATCGGGAGAGCATTGTGAGGTTATCTATTTACTTAGCATCGGGAGAGTTAAGTATACGAAAGAAATAAGAGCAAGTCCTCTAGTTTATAGTTGAACTATCTCGGGCCTAGGGATAGGATGAGGTTAAGTGGCTAAAGAAGAATTCATACACATCGGTGTTCATCCTTCGATTCACGCCGGGAGGTATCATCAAAGACGTGATCATCGACAGACTTGGACCTAGGGATAGGCCAAGGCACATCTGGGATTCTTGCCAAACTTGAAGTACTGAGTTGAGTGTTTGCTGCCGCGACAATCAACGGACTGCTGCCGCGACAGGTGCTGCCGCGGCGGGCACGACGACAGAACTGGATTTCCTAAACTCTGCAATACCTGCACTACTGAGCAATTCAATACCAGCCCATTCTCTCTATCTTGATACTTCTACTCTTTTATTTACGTTTACTTTATTATTTTCGTGACAACTTTCTCAATTATTTTCCTTACTTTTGTGCAGTAAATTGAGGTGAAGCTATTAGCCCAATCCCTGTGGAGACGATATCCGATACTTCGTATCACTTTACTACTTGCGTCGTGTATACTTGCACTACCATTGCGATAGACTATTTTACACGCAACAAGATTTTGGCGCCGTTGCCGGGGATTGGCAACATAACTCTACCTTTTCTTTTACTGCACTTTTCGTTTTTATTTTTATTTTTATTTTTATTTTTATTTTTCTGTTTTTCTTTGGTGCATTTAACTCTTGCTTTTCACAAGGTTACTTGTTTATGCGCAGATCGAATCGAGGTAAAGATCTTGAGTATCAATTAGATCCGGAAATCGAACGATCATTCAATCTCAAGAAACAACTTCGTCACTTACTAGCCAGGAACGAGTACCTTGAGGAACAACTAGAGAAGATGGCCCACAATGGAAACAACCCACCTGTCGGCGATATTATACCGCCTGCCGGCAACCCTGCTGCCGCTGCCGGACGATGGTCCTGTCGTGACTACATGTTGAACGATCATGTAGAACTGGAAACCACGCTGCCGGATATTGATGTTTACAATGTCGAGCTGAAACCTGTCATGTTTAGTATGATCAACAATGCCGGTCAATTCAGTGGTGCTGTTACAGAGGATGCTAGGGAGCATCCCAAAACGTTCCAGGAAATCTGTGGTTCGTTTAGACTGCCAGGAGTTAATCCGGAGATACTAAGGCTTCGGTTATTTCCCCATTCATTGAGGGATAGAGCAAAAACTTGGTGGAATAAAGAGATACTAAGGCTTCGGTTATTTCCCCATTCATTGAGGGATAGAGCAAAAACTTGGTGGAATAAACTTACGCCGGGTTCAATTAGAACTTGGGCAGATTTGTCTCGTGAATTTTTATCTCATTTTAATCCTTCGCATTTATCTGAGCGATTACGTAATGAAATTGCTACTTTTCAACAGGAAGATGACGAGCCAATGCACGAGGCCTGGGACAGATTTACTACTCTTCTACGGAACTGCCCAATGCATGAATTCCCCGTCTGGAATCAGGTAACAAAGTTTTATAATGTTGCCAATTTACAAACTCGTATTCGAATTGATTCAGCAGCAAATGGACTATTGTTGGGTAAAGACCCGGACGAGGCAATGCAAGTATTGAAAAATCTGGCCAAGAATGAGGAGCAGTTTCCGACAGCAAGAAGAGGGGGTAAACGGGTACTAGCTGTCAAGGATTATGAGGCCGACAGCAGAATGAAATCACAGGTAGCATTCCTTACTAAAGCAATGAAAAAGTTATTGAATGATGATGCACAACATGGATTTGCTGTTGAGGAGGTATGTGAAATCTGTGAGGTAAATCATAGTTCGGATGAATGCCCGATACAGTTAGAAGAGGGAAAGTATGTTGGAAACTACAAACCGAATTACAACTCCAACAACTATAATCCCAACTGGAGAAAGGATCCCAAGTTTTCTTGGAGTAATCCTAATAATGCCCTGAATCCACAAGCACACAATCAGAATCAGGGAGGACCTAGATTGTTGACTCGACAGCAACTGCCGCCGCAACAGAAGCAACAACAGCCACCAGCTGCCACGAGCAGTATACTGGAACAGACTCTGGCATTTTTATGTCTCAGACAGGTACTTATATTGAGAATATGAATCAGTTTGTCAAGAAAACAGAGACATTCATGGATAAAACAGAGATGCAAATGACAAATCATGAAGCTACTCTGAAATCTTTGGAGACACAAATGGGTCAAGTTTCCCAGCATATCAAGCCAAGGCAGACTGGATGATTCCCTAGTAATACTGAAAATGCTAGGTAGCCCACACATGAGCAATGTAAGGCCATTACTACTAGGAGTGGGAAGAAATTACCAGGGCCGGAAAAGGAAGCTGAAGCAGTCAGGAATCCAGCGTTGGACAGACCTGCCGAGGAAGCTGCCCCGACAGGTAACAAACAGACTGCTGCCGATGAGCCTGTCACGACAGCAGAAGTGACAGAAGAGAAAAATGATGAACCCAAACCTCCTCAGATTCGTATGCAGTGGGAAGGACGTATTGCTGATTATCGTCCCCACCTCATTTTCCTCAACGGTTACAACAAGCAAAGCAAGAATCTCAGCTCAAAAAGATTTATGATATTTTTAAGCAGGTTCATATTAATATTCCGTTGTTGGATGCCGTTAGGGAGATGCCCGGTTATGCCAAATTTCTCAAGGATGTTATGTCAAAGAAATCTAAACTTGGGGAATTTGAAACGGTGAAGATGACAGAAGGCTGCATGAGTATTCTTCATAGGCAGCCACCCCAGAAAAAGAAGGATCCGGGGAGCTTCATCATCCCTTGTGTAATCGGAGATAAATATGTGGGTAAGGCACTTTGTGATCTTGGTGCTAGTATTAATTTAATGCCAAAATTTGTTTTTCAGAAATTAGATATTGGAAAGGCGCGGCCCACAGCAGTAATTCTGCAGCTGGCAGACCGCTCTTACGTTCATCCGGAAGGAAAAATCGAAGATATTCTGGTAAGAGTGGATAACTTTATTTTTCCTGCTGACTTTCTTGTTTTAGATTGTGAGGCAGACGAAAACGCACCAATCATCCTCGAGCGACCCTTCTTAGCCACGGGAAGATCACTGATTGATGTGGAAAAAGGAGAACTCACCATGAGAGTGAATGACCAAGAGATTAAGTTGAATGTTCTCCAAGCTATGAAGCATGCTGATGCAGACGAGGAATGCAAGGCTATCACTGAAGTTACCTTTGATCAACCCTGCATCAGGTCGGGCTGTCACGACATCAAAATTGGTCCCTGCCGCGGCAGCCACTTACAGGATTGTCACGATAGCACCGGCGACAGCAACTCCTCAGAATCCGATACATCTGATACTGAAGATCAGGAGAAGGTAAACTGGATAGGCGATCGTCCAGGTAAGTTATTCGAACCTTTAAATTATACTTCGGATAACCATGCAATCCAAAAGCCATCTACTGTTGAGCCCCCTGTTTTAGAACTGAAACCCCTGCCAAGGCAGCTAAAATATGCTTTTCTTGGTTCAAATGATACGTTGCCCGTAATCATCTCTTCTAAGTTGCTGCAAGAACAAGAACGACAGCTAATAGGGATGCTGCGGCAGCACAAAAAGGCAACTGGATGGACGATAGCCGATATTCAAGGCATTAGTCCGGCGTTATACATGCACAAAATCCTTTTAGAGGAAGATCATAAGCCGACTATAGATGCTCAAAGGCGGGTAAACCATGCGATGAAAGAGGTGGTTCGTAAAGAGATAATCAAATGGTTAGATGCTGGTATTATTTATGCCATCTCCGACAGCAAATGGGTGAGCCCGGTGCAATGCGTTCCCAAGAAAGGAGGAATGACCGTGGTGACCAATGAAAACAATGAATTAATCCCAACCAGGACTGTGACCGGTTGGAGGGTTTGTATGGACTATCGGAAGCTTAACAAAGCTACCCGAAAGGACCACTTTTCTTTACCCTTTATTGATCAAATGCTTGAGAGATTAGCGGGTAAACCTTACTATTGTTTTCTTGATGGTTATTCAGGGCATAATCAAATTGCTATCGCACCGGAGGATCAAGAAAAAACGACTTTCACATGCCCCTACGAAACGTATGCTTTCAGGAGAATGCCGTTTGGATTATGCAATGCACCCGCCACCTTCCAAAGGTGCATGATGGCCATATTCTCCGATATGGTGGAGGACTACCTTGAAATATTTATGGATGATTTTTCAGTCTTTGGAGATGATTTTGAGAGCTGCCTAGGCAATCTACAAAAGGTACTTGAAAGATGTGAAAAAGCAAACCTAGTTTTAAATTGGGAAAAATGCCACTTTATGGTGGATGAAGGGATAGTCCTTGGCCATAAGAATAGCTGCCGTGGGATAGAAGTCGACAGGGCCAAGATTGAAGTGATTGAAAAGCTGCCGCCGCCAACCACAGTCAAGGGTATTAGAAGTTTCTTGGGACATGATGGTTTTTATCGGAGATTCATTGCAAATTTCTCAAAAATCACCAAGCCCTTATGCCATCTTTTGGAGCAGAACCGACCCTTTGACTTTAATGAAGAATGTACTAAAGCATTCAAGGTTCTGAAGGAAAAACTGGTAACAGCCCCAATAGTACAACCACCAGACTGGACACAGCCATTTGAAATAATGTGTGATGCTAGTGACTATGCTGTCGGGGCAGCACTTGGGCAGCAGAGAGACAAGTTATTTCATGTCATATATTATGCCAGTAAGACACTGAATGATGCCTAAGTAAACTACACCACCACAGAAAAGGATTTATTAGCTGTGGTGTTCTCCATTGACAAGTTTCGTTCTTACATACTTGGGACGAAGGTAATAGTGCACACAAACCATTCTGCCCTGAAGTATTTGTTCGCGAAAAAGGATGCAAAGCCTCGATTGATACGGTGGATCCTGCTATTGCAAGAATTTGACCTTGAAATCAAGGACAAAAAAGGGACAGAAAATCAGGTGGCAGATCACTTGTCAAGGTTGGAGAAGGGACAGAGTCTACCAACAGATGAGACAAACATACTTGAGACCTTCCCAAACGAGCAGCTCTTTGCTGCCGTAATCACTTCCGCGACAGCCATGGCGGCAGGTAAGTCTTCTGAACTCCCCTGGTATGCTGATTTCGTTAATTTCTTAGTTAGCGGAATAATTCCTTATGATCTTAATTATCAAGCCAGGAAGAAGTTCCAAAATGATGTTAAGCATTATTATTGGGACGAACCTCTTCTTTTCAAAATCTGTGCAGATCAGGTTATAAGGAGGTGTGTACCACAAGAAGAGCAAGAAGACATTCTTCATCATTGCCATGCTTCACAGTATGGAGGTCACTTAGGAGGCAACAAAACTGCTGCCAAGGTGATGCAGTCAGGGTTTTATTGCCCGTCACTGTATAAAGATGCACAAATTTTCTACAAGAACTGTGACAGGTGCCAAAGGACAGGAAACATCTCAAGGAGAAACGAGATGCCGCTGTAGAACATTCTAGAAGTCGAGATCTTTGACGTATGGGGGATTGATTTTATGGGACCTTTTCCATCTTCATGTGGGAATCTATACATCCTCCTGGCAGTAGATTATGTCTCTAAGTGGGTTGAAGCCATCGCAACTCAAAAGAATGATGCCAAGACAGTCCAAAGATTTTTACACAAAAATATCTTTTCTAGGTTTGGCATCCCTAAGGCGATTATCAGTGATGAAGGAGACATTTCGACAATAGGGTTATTGCTGCCGCCTTGAAGAAATATGGTGTCAAGCATCGGATCGCGACATCATATCACCAACAGACCAATGTACAAGCTGAAATATCTAATAGGGAAGTTAAGAACATTCTTGAGAAGATGGTTAAGCCAACTAGGAAAGACTGGTCTTTACTCCTCAATGATACGTTATGGGCATATAGGATAGCTTTTAAGACTCCATTGGGCATGTCTACGTACCGATTGATTTATGGGAAAACATGTCACCTACCTGTCGAGATAGAGCACAGAGCATACTGGGCAATCAAGGCAGTGAATATGGACTTGGACAGGGCAGGGCAGAAAAGACTGTTAGATCTGAACGAAATTGAAGAAATACGGACAATGGCCTACGACAATGCAAGAATCTACAAGGAGAAAACTAAGAAGTGGCATGACAGGAAGTTGCTGCCACGACAGTTCTGCCCAGGGCAGCTTGTGTTGTTGTTCAACTCTAGACTGAAACTTTTCCTAGGGAAACTAAAATCTAGATGGTCTGGCCCGTACCAAGTCGTACAAGTTTTTCCCCATGGTGCCATCACAATCCGATCATTAAAAGACGAGCACCAATTCAAAGTCAACGGACAACGCCTCAAGCATTATCAGGGGACTGAAGCCCCAGGAATGCAAGAAGTGGTTACCTTAGGAGATGCCCCACCTGGCATCCCTAATTTAACCTAAAATTTATTTTTATATATTATTATTATTTACTATTTATTAGGAAATAAGGTTTATTTTATTTTGAATAATGTTTTTATGTTTATTGTTTTTAGGAAATAAAGGAGTCCAGAAGAACAGGAGAAGTGAACCCAGCCCACCATCCATCCATCAGACCAACAAAGCCCAAATATTGAAGCCTGTCATTACAGCTGCCACGACAGACGCGGAAAATACAGGCTGTCATCACGCTATCACGACAGACGCGGAAACACGTCACAGACGCGTCACAGACGCGGAAACGTGTGTCAGACGCGTCAGACACGCTAAAGCTCAACAGCCGCCCCGTTATTCGCGCCTGCCGTTACAGCTTCAACGGGCAGCAAATCCTTTTATATAAAACCCCGTTTCATTTTCATTTTCTCTCACTTCTGCCGTTCTTACTTGCTTTCCCTTTTTAGTTTTCATTTGCTTTCATTTACTTTTCACAACCCTTGCACTAATATGTTCTAGAAAAACCCGACGCAATGCTGCCTCTACTTCCTCACCGGCAGCAACTCCCCCACAGTCCTTTACGACCAGAGACATGTGGGAAGAACGAGGCTTTATCTATACACCAAAGGCAAAGAATCTGGGCCTCAAGCCTTTCATAGCCCAGAAGATTAGAGCTTTATTGTGGCAAACATTTGCGGAGCAACCAGAGGAAATGAATGTGACGCTGGTGAGATAATTTTATGCTGCCATCAACAGCAGAACGGCGACATTAGTGAATGTTAGAGGGAAAGAAGTGTCGTTTAAAGCCGAGCACATCAACTCCTTATATGGCCTCTACATAGGCCACAATGACATGCACACCAGCAATTCCTCAACACCTTGGAAAATGCTGCCTATGACGTTGTCATGGCAGAACTGACCGACGAAGGAACCGAATGGAATACCAACCAGAAAAATCCACACACGGTGAAATGAAGCCAGCTGCTGCTAGAGGCAAAATTATGGAATGCCTTCATAAAAAAAAAGATAATGCCGTCATCCCACCATACCACCGTCGACCAGCAAAGGTTAGCATTGATACACTCTATTTTAAATGAGCGACCCATTAATATGGGCAGTTATATTCGAGAGAGTATTTTGGAATGCGCACATCGACCGACGGGCCTCCTTTTCGTCCCATACCTCATCACTTCGCTCTGTCGCGGCCATAACGTGCCAGAAGCACACACTGATTCAATAGTCAAAGTACGAGGTTGGACGGAAAAGAATATCCTCAGCCTCATGGAGCTGACCGTGGCCACCCCTCTATCATCATTCAACCCCGCTGCCGCCACAGCTGAATCAACAGAGCAGCAAAATCCTGAACCTGCCGCCGCAGCAGCTGCTCCGACAGACTCCTCCACTCAAATCCTAGCTGCCATTCAAAGGATGGAGGAAAGACAGTTGGGCTTAATGACATTCATCAGGGACTTTGCCGCCTGTACGGTAAATTTTATTCAAAATACTTTAAATTTCCCAGATGCTGTTTTCCCTACTTACCCTGCCCATTACTTTACTGTCACTACCCCTGTCCACACACCTACACCTGCTGCTACACCATCTGCCGCCTCCATACCATCGCCTGCCCCGACAGCAGTCGGCAACACTCAGGCCGAACCATCTGCCCGAGGAACAAAGCAACCAATGACATCGGATGACCTTGCTTCCTTTGTTGCTGGGTTCTCCTCCTCCTCTGTTTGGGCAGACAGTGACAATGAACCCTCTATTTAGAGGAATCTGTCAAAGGAGTTTTCAACGGTAAAAAGGCATAAACGAATGGCAGATAAGAACACTTTGCCAAAGGCCAGCAGCAGCAATGACAGCAGCAGCAGCAGTGACAGCAGCAGCAACAGCTCTGATGTTCAGGTTGGACAGCAACCATCCCAGCCCGCCCCGAGAACCAGAACCCGCCACCAGATCCGCCTCAGCAGCAGCAACGAATACATCGATTAAAATTTAAGTCTCTTATCTCATTATTGCTGCCTGCTATATATATATTTTGTGATGTACTGCCTTCATATGTTTTCATTTTTATTTTGTCATTTGCATTGAGGGCAATGCAACCCTCGAGTTTGGGGGTGGCAACCCTCCATATTAATGGAGTACATCTTAGTTAAATTTTGTGTCTTTTACTTAGTTTATTTTTCTCTAAAAAAAGTGATGAAAATATTGAAAATTTTGGCTGAAAACTGTGAACTGAACTTGCCTGTCGTGACAGCTCTGTCGTGGCAATAACTTTAGGATAGTTTTAGGAGAAGTTTAAAGCCTTTCTATAGTTCTGAACACTTAAACACCACTGTGACTGTTATACTGCTTAGACTTCTTTTAGCCAAACTAGAATAAGAAGCTTAGCACTTGAATAGCCCTTAGAGGTGCCTAACACTGGCTCTAGGAAAGAAGTTTAGCAAAAGTGACTCAACAGCCCTAGAGGTGCCCGAAACTGGCTCTAGGAAGTTAACTAGAGGTGTCCGAAACTGGCTCTAGGAAGTTAACTAGAGGTGCCCGAAACTGGCTCTAGTAAAACTTTAGCAAAAAAATTAGAGAAATCTAGTCAAAACAAAAAAATCAAAGAAGCATGGAAAAGTGCTTTCAAAAGATAAACTTTGGCATAAAAATTGGAGTTAAGAGTTGAATATTCTGGTGAAACTAAGAGAGTCTTGGCATATAACTGTTCACAAGCATGCACACACTGCACGAGGACTATAGTGAGATTCCGGACAGATCCTAAATTATTCGATAGGTTGCTGCCGTCACAGGAAACGAACGACGGGTAAAGGAAAGTTCACTGTTTGAAAGCCAAAACAAAAATATTTCATTTTTCTTTTAGGTCTTAGTTGCTTGAGGGCAAGCAAAAACTTGAGTATGGGGGTGTGTTGAGTGTGTAAAAGTTCTATTATTTACACCTTTTTTAACCCATATTTCTGCTGCATTCAAGCATTATTCATCGCATTTAGGTTAGTTTACAGCAAAACATCACAAATATATTAAAAGGCACAGTTTCTACTAAGAATGGTTGTTTTTGCAGGTTGCTGCCGTAGCAGACGAAAAGGGCAGGCGCTGGGCAGTGAAGCAGAAGAGCTGAATTGGACAAGCAGACAAAGAGGACGATGCTGCCATGGTTGCTGCCGTGACAGCAGAGGACGACATCAATTTTGAGGTGAAGAAGCAAAGTGGACCTCGACAGATAGAGAAAATTCAGCCCGTCTGTCGTGTGAAAACCTCATATTTTTCCAGGCCCCAGATCAAAAGGAATGTCAAGCCCAAAGTTCAAGGAGAGAAAATCCCAAGCAAGAAGATGACGGCTGGAAAGTAGATTCCTTGAAGATTTAGTCTTTATTAGAATCATACTTTTATTTAAAGTTGTATTCTTGCTATTTTAGATAACTTGAGCCCAAAGCTTATATAAGGGCATGTATTTTAACCTAAAAGGGCATAACTGATTACCCTAGCTTCCTTCCCAAACTATAGTCGTTTTCCTTCCCACAACATGTTCTAAATTCCCCCTAGGGCCATCGATTGATTTGTAAAGTAGTTGCAAGGGTTGTTTTGTTTTAGGAATTTTCAGTTCAATAAAATAAACTTCAAGTTCTCTTATTCTGGTTATTAATATCTTGCAAGAGCATCGGGAGAGCATTGTGAGGTTATCTATTTACTTAGCATCGGGAGAGTTAAGTATACGAAAGAAATAAGAGCAAGTTCTCTAGTTTATAGTTGAACTATCTCGGGCCTAGGGATAGGACGAGGTTAAGTGGCTAAAGAAGAATTCATACACATCGGTGTTCATCCTTCGATTCACGCCGGGAGGTATCATCAAAGACGTGATCATCGACAGACTTGGACCTAGGGATAGGCCAAGGCACATCTGGGATTCTTGCCAAACTTGAAGTACTAAGTTGAGTGTTTGCTGCCGAGACAATCAACGGACTGCTGCCGCGACGGGCGCGACGACAGAACTGGATTTCCTAAACTCTGCAATACCTGCACTATTGAGCAATTCAATACCAGCCCATTCTCTCTATCTTGATATTTCTACTCTTTTATTTACGTTTACTTTATTATTTTCGTGACAACTTTCTCAATTATTTTCCTTACTTTCGTGCAGTAAATTGAGGTGAAGCTATTAGCCCAATCCCTGTGGAGACGATATCCGATACTTCGTATCACTTTACTACTTGCGTCGTGTATACTTGAACTACCATTGCGATAGACTATTTTACACGCAACACACGCTACAAGCGTAAGTTAGACTCATTAGCAACTAGAGTTTGTCCTTCCGGAACATCAAATTTAAACGGAGCATTCATAGCTGGTATATGTGACTTAGTCACTCTATTAGGGTCAGCAAAATCATCTGACAATTGATTTGCTAAATGAATTATCCTTTGAACTTATAGTTCACATTGTTGAGTACGTGGATCAAACTAAGACAATGATAATTCATTCCAATTTTTTTTCTTTTCCTAGCTATTTTATTTACTCCCCCTAATGTTGGGAAAATCGACTCATTAAAATGATAGTAGTAAATCGAGCCGTAAATAAATTCCCTATCAGAAGCTCAAGCTATTTAATTATCAAGGGAAATTTGAATCCACATATATTCCCAACCTCCTTTGAGAACTCATCTTTGTGCATTGTGGTAGAGGAATCAGAACATATACCACACACAAGAAAAAATCTAGGATGAGAAATATTTGGTTTTGACCAAAAACCATTTGTAATGGGGAGAACTTATAATAATTTGTTGGCTTGATGTGAATTAATGATACTACATGTAAAATGACATGTCACCAGCATTATCAAGACCGATTGTCTTTATAAGGTAATCTGGAAAATGTGCTCATAATTTTATCAACTGAGCAAGTAGCCTCGCAAACACCAAGTTACGGGTTGATAACAAGGATACATATGACCATCTATTCGATGCATCGATCAAAATCATAAAATATATAGATGGACTATAAGAAAGGTGTATGGGCCCATATATATCACCTTTGTATCCGTTCCAAAAAAAAATTAATAGATTCGCAATCTATCATAGCTGATAATGATTGAATAATCGGTTTGCTTTGATAACAAGTATCACATGAAAACATTACTTTGAAGAAAATTTCAACTCTTCAATAAATTACCACATGAAAGTGTCAACAAATTTTCGCATCATAATTGAACCGGGATGGTCTAACCGGTCATTGCCAAATAATAAAGTTATCAGTAAACTTCTGATTCACAATAGCATGAGCTTCAATTTGTACTAATTCTATTGTAGTACACTATGGATGACAGTGCATATAACTTTTTCAAGTTTTTATTATTGCCTTGATTTATACTCATAATATTGAGATAGTCAACATCCCATTGATTAATGGTCTCAATATGATATCCATTACCGTGAATATCTTTAAAATTAAATAAGTCTCTTTATGACTTTGACGAGTATAACGCACTGTGAATATGGAATAAAGTTCCATTTGACAATAACATATTTGCTCAACCAGAGCCTTTTGTGATATTAGTACTTCCGGATATAGTACTCACATTATTTCCTTGCATTTTAATCGAGAAATGCATAATTATGCACCATTCAAAATGTGTTTTGTTTCATTTACTTCGGGTAATGAAAATATGTACTTTGTATCATTCACTTCGAGGAATGAAAAATATAAAATATAGCACATCATATCAAGTCGATTATCTATTAGAGATAAACTTTCAAGTGCTCTTCCGAAGCATTGATATTTTAGTACTTTGAGAAATATTACTCATATTTACCCTTGCATTTAAATGGGAAAAATATTTCTTATGCTTAAGTACAATATGAGTACTTGCATTATCTGCTAGGCATAAATAGCCACAATTCTAGGCATAAATAGCCACAATTCATTGTATATTTTATTCTGAAAGTAATCATATTCTTCAAATAATAAATTAACATAAATCGTAAATAAATAATATGTGAAATAAATAAACATAAAGCAAACTAACATAAATAAGTAATAGATAAAACGAATTAACATAAATAAAATAAATAAATAAATAAAAATCAATTATTCCTTTTAGAGGTTATAAGAGAAATAAAATAAATGGTAAATTATTCCTTTCAAGGGTTATGAGAAAATTAACAATATCCAATTGAGTTGGACCAATAATGCCACAATTATTTTCGCCATAAACAAATTTTGTTTATATTTTATTTCATTTATCATTCATGATTATGGATAAAGTCCATAATACTTTGGCGTTTGACAATTACGAAACTAATGGTTTATAACATCACATTGATAAAAGGATTTCACTTCCTTAGAATGATCTTTATCACTCTGTCATCCTTATAACTTCGCTACCAGCGGGTAGAAGTATTCTTAAAACGACTATATTTTTTATGTGTATATTCATAGCATCAACCACGACCACAACTTTTAATGTGTTTTTTTATTCCTTCCATAATATAATCTCACATTCACTTCAGGGAATGGAGTAGAGCCAGTGGGCCTTTGAAACCTTTTTCACATATCTTTATCACAGAGAACAAAGATTTAATCCTCGTACGCGGCATTGTTAAACATGTCCACAAGGTCCTTTAAAAACCTCCTTTGAGACCAGTAGCCTCGCAGAACGGGATGTCCAGCCAATATACTTGGATTATATCGAAATTATGTCTCTAATTGAATAATGATTTACCATGTTTGCATTCACTTTAGGGAAAGGAAAATAAAATAAAATCAGAATTTACCGATATTGATTTTCCTCTTGAGGACAATTGAGACGTAGCAAATAACCAAGACAGCTTCTCATAATCTCTTTATGTCATATCTCTTTCCAAGCCATATAAAGATATCATGTAAAACTCAAAACGCGGTTAAAAACATCAATTCTCATCAATCATCAATAGAATAATATAAACTAAGACAATTTCCATTCTTTAGAAACTTATTGATATGAAAATTAATAAATATAATACATAATCACATTCTTTAATCATAGATAAAGACAATTTCTATTCTTTTGATTATATTATTCGGTCAAATGAAAAATCCATGAAATAAGCATAAAATATCAATTAGATTAAAAAGACTTCAACTAGAAAAATTCAAACAATAATGATAATTATTTATAAATCGGGATGTTTAACGGAATACAATTCAAATCAAATTAAATTTGATAAAAATTCAATACACCGCATTAAAAAGTTTTTTTTAAGAAATTCAAGTCAAATACATAAACTTGATTATGTAACTAAAGTTGAAAACATTAATAGTTTTACCTGAATGTTATTAGGGAAATTTATCGCCGTATGCAGAATTAGTATTCTTTGATCAAGAATCTTGATGATTGGGATTTTCGATTTCCGCAACATATTAGCAACATCTTTGGAGTAAGACCATCGACACGTTCGACTGAAGATTAATTTGGTTTTTGGTTTCGTCAAAATTCTTCGAGCAAACTCGTGCTGATAACGTGTTGTGAATAAAATAAAGAAGAACAAGAATAAGAACAAGAAGAACAAATAGATGAGAGAAAGAGGGAGATTTTATTATTCTCAAAATATATAATTGTGTACAATGCCTTCAATGAATCATCTATTTATAGGCATAAGAAGTACATAACACATTAAACTCTAAATAATAGAGATAATATTCCTAATAATAAATAAATCAAACTCCTTAGATAAAGTTCTAATCATGATAGACATCCACATAGATAAATATTCATAACATATATATATATATATTACGGTGGTAAAAATAATTTTTTTTACATATGCCTTAATTTTAGGGGTTAGTGATTTATGTGAAACCGATATTTTAATTTTGATATAACTAAAGAATCTAAGGACTAAGTTGAAAATGTGAAAACGAATTTTTAAGTCTTCAAACCTCTCTATATGTTTTAAACAATATGCCTAAGTTAAAAACTAAATTTATCAAATATTTTCTAAGTGTTCTTAAAGCCAAAATTGTGATTTTCGAGTCACCGTTTCGGAACGGCTTAAGGCGTTTCGAAACAGTTTTGAAACTGTGAGTTCATGTTTCGAAACGGGTATCGAAACGATTTCAGCACTGCCAACCCGTGTTTCGAAACAAGTTTCAAAACGGCTTGAGAACCTCGAGATACCGTATCGAAACGACATCAAATGTTTCGAAACAGTACTCAATCAGATTTGAAAAAATATAACCGTTGAATGTTTTAACTGATTTTAAACAAGTCGTTAAGGCGTATTGAAATGATCTCATTCCGTTTCGATACGGTCATTGACAGTGGCAAAATTGTTTCGAAACGGGTTTCGAAACAGCTCTTAGCGTATCGAAACATTTCTAACCGTTTCGATACGAACTCTTTAATGCACTCCAACGGCTCTTTCTATTTTGGTCTGTTTCGAAACAGGGTCGGGCGTTTCGAAACGGTTGGTTGCAGGCTGCATTTTTGGAGGGAAGATAACACCCCCAACGGCTCTATTGATGAATGCAACAACCACAACGGCTAGAATTCAATGAGAAGGTATAAAAAGGACCTCTAAAAGATTCAGCAACAACTATTGATCCTAAAGCAAACATCCAAACATCAAATCCAAGCAATTGTGCCTAAATCCCATTATTGTCTTGTAACCCCAATTGTATTTTTCATTCTTATCATTTCAATTGGGTTGAGTGCTTGTAATTGGGCTATATTGTGTATTGTGAGATACTTGTTTTAGCCTACAACTTCTTTGTTTCAATTGTGTGAGGATTGGGTCAAATTTTGGGTAGAAAATTTGACCGAAAATTGTAAAGGTTACCTCCTTAGCCTAGAAAAGAGGAAGAGCAATTAGTGGAATTGTTGCAAATCCTTAGTGAAGCTAAGGTAGTGGATGTAGAGTTCAATTGGAACTTGAACCACTCTAAAATTCCTTGTCTACAATTTTTATTTGCAAATTCCACCACCAGGAACTTTAAAAATCCAATTCACCGCCTCTCTTGGTTTATTTCGATCTTTCGATCCACTCAACAATTGGTATCAGAGCCTACCTCTTTGAAGAATTAACAACTACAAGAGGAGTTCCTAGGACGAGTGTGATCATCCAAAAATCAAGATATGACATCTACCTCCGGTTCGAGCATGTATGAGTCTCAATCCACTACAAAACCACCTTTCTTCAATGGTGACAATTATCCGTTTTGGAAGAATCGGATGCGCCTCTTCATCAAGTCCAACGATTACTTGGTTTAGGATGTCATTGAAGATGACCCCTACATTCCATTGAAGCAAGATAGTGAATGGAAGATGGTTTTGAAGAAGAAGATGGAGATGAGTGAAGAAGAGAGGAAGAAGATCCAAATAAATGAGAAAGCTCTTCACATGCTCTTTTGTTCTTTCGGTCCGGACATCTACTCCAAAGTCTCATCCACTGAGAGTGCCAAAGAAGTGTGGGATATGTTGCGTGTAAAATAGTCTATCGCAATGGTAGTGCAAGTATACACGACGCAAGTAGTAAAGTGATACGAATTATCGGATATCGTCTCCACAGGGATTGGGCTAATAGCTTCACCTCAATTTACTGCACGAAAGTAAGGAAAATAATTGAGAAAGTTGTCACGAAAATAATAAAGTAAACGTAAATAAAAGAGTAGAAATATCAAGATAGAGAGAATGGGCTGGTATTGAATTGCTCAGTAGTGCAGGTATTGTAGAGTTTAGGAAATCCAGTTCTATCGTCGCGGCAGCACTTGTCGCGGCAGCAGTCCGTTGATTGTCGCGGCAGCAAACACTCAACTTAGTACTTCAAGTTTGGAAAGAATCCCAGATGTGCCTTGGCCTATCCCTAGGTCCAAGTCTGTTGATGATCACGTCTTTGATGATACCTCCCGGCGTGAATCGAAGGATGAACACCGATGTGTATGAATTCTTCTTTAGCCACTTAACCTCGTCCTATCCCTAGGCCCGAGATAGTTCAACTATAAACTAGAGAACTTGCTCTTATTTCTTTCGTATACTTAACTCTCCCGATGCTAAGTAAATAGATAACCTCACAATGCTCTCCCGATGCTCTTGCAAGATATTAATAACCAAAATAAGAGAACTTGAAGTTTATTTTATTGAACTGAAAATTCCTAAAACAAAACAACCCTTGCAACTACTTTACAAATCAACTCGTGGCCCTAGGGGGAATTTAGAACATGTTGTGGGAAGGAAAACGACTATAGTTTGGGAAGGAAGCTAGCGTAATCGGTTATGCCCGTCTAGGTTAAAATACATGCCCTTATATAAGCTTTGGGCTCAAGTTATCTAAAATAGCAAGAATACAACTTTAAATAAAAGTATGATTCTAATAAAGACTAAATCTTCAAGGAATCTACTTTCCAGCCGTCATCTTCTTGCTTGGGATTTTCTCTCATTGAACTTTGGGCTTGACATTCCTTTTGATCTGGGGCTTGGAAAAATATGAGGTTTTCACACGACAGACGGGCTGAATTTTCTCTATCTGTCGAGGTCCACTTTGCTTCTTCACCTCAAAATTGTTGTCGTCCTCTGCTGTTACGGCAGCAACAATGGCAGCATCGTCCTCTTTGTCTGCTTGTCCAGTTCAGCTCTTCTGCTTCACTGCCCAGCGCCTGCCCTTTCCGTCTGCTATGGTAGCAACCTGCAAAAACAACCATTCTTAGTAGAAACTGTGCCTTTTAATATATTTGTGATGTTTTGCTGTAAACTAACCTAAATGCAATGAATAATGCTTGAATGCAGCAGAAATATGAGTTAAAAAAGGTGTAAATAATAGAACTTTTACACACTCAACACACCCCCAAACTCAAGTTTTTGCTTGCCCTCAAGCAACTAAGACCTAAAAGAAAAATGAATTATTTTTGTTTTTGCTTTCAAACAGTGCACTTTCCCTTACCCATCGTTCGTTCCCTGTGACGGCAGCAACCTGTCGGATAATTTAGGATCTGTCCAGAATCTCACTATAGTCCTCGTGCAGTGTGTGCATGCTTGTGAACAGTTATATGCCAAGACTCTCTTAGTTTCACCAGAATATTCAACTTTTAACTCGAATTTTTATGCCAAAGTTTATCTTTTGAAAGCACTTTTTCATGCTTCTTTGATTTTTTTGTTTTGACTCGATTTCTCTAATTTTTTTTTGCTAAAGTTTTACTAGAGCCAGTTTTGGGCACCTCTAGTTAACTTCCTAGAGCCAGTTTCGGGCACCTCTAGGGCTGTTGAGTCTCTTTTGCTAAACTTTTTTCCTAGAGCCAGTGTTAGGCACCTCTAGGGGCTATTCAAGTGTTAAGCTTCCTATTCTAGTTTGGCTAAAAGAAGTCTAAGCAGTATAACAGTCACAATGGTGTTTAAGTGGTTCAGAACTATAGAAAGGCTCTAAACTTCTCCTAAAACTATCCTAAAGTTACTGCCACGACAGAGCTGTCACGACAGGCAAGTTCAGTTCACAGTTTTCAGCCAAAATTTTCAATATTTTCACCTTTTTTTAGAGAAAAATAAACTAAGTAAAAGATACAAAATTTAACTAAGATGTACTCCATTAATATGGAGGGTTGCCACCCCCAAACTCGAGGGTTGCATTGCCCTCAATGCAAATGACAAAATAAAAATGAAAACATATGAAGGCAGTACATCACAAAATATATATATATATAGCAGGCAGCAATAATAAGATAAGAGACTTAAATTTTAATTGTTGTCTTCGTTGCTGCTGCTGAGGCGGATCTGGCGGCGGGTTCTGGTTCTCGGGGCGGGCTGGGATGGTTGCTATACAACCTGAACATCAGAGTTGCTGCTGCTGCTGTCACTGCTGCTGCTGGCCTTTGGCAAAGTGTTCTTATCTGCCATTCGTTTCTGCCTTTTTACCTTTGAAAACTCCTTTGACAGATTCCTCTGAATAGAGGGTTCATCGTCACTGTCTGCCCAAACAGAGGAGGATGAGAACCCAACAACAAAGGCAGCAAGGTCATCCGATGTCATTGGTCGCTTTGTTCCTCGGGCAGATGGTTCGGCCTGAGTGCTGCCGGCTGCTGTTGGGGCAGGCGATGGTATGGAGGCGGCAGATGGTGTAGCAGAAGGTGTAGGTGTGTGGATAAGGGGTAGTGACAGTAAAGTAATGGGCAGGGAAAGTAGGGAAAACAACATCAGGGAAATTTAAAGTATTTTGAATAAAATTTACCGTAGAGGCGGCAAAGTCCCTGATGAATGTCATTAAGCCCAACTTTCTTTCCTCCATCCTTTGAATGGCAGCTAGGATCTGAGTGGAGGAGTCTGTCGGAGCAGCTGCTGCGGCGGCAGGTTCAGGATTTTGCTGCTCTGTTGATTCAGCTGTGGCGGCAGCGGGGTTGAATGATGATAGAGGGGTGGCCACGGTCAGCTCCATGAGGTTGAGGATATTCTTTTCCGTCCAACCTCGTCCTTTGACTATTAAATCAGTGTGTGCTTCCGGCATGTTATTGCCGCGGCAGAGCGAAGTGATGAGGTATGAGAGGAAAAAGAGGCCCATCGGTCGATGTGCGCATTCCAAAATACTCTCTCGAATATAACTGCCCACATTAATGGGCTGTTCATTTAAAATAGAGTGTATCAATGCTAACCTTTGCTGGTCGACGTTGGTATGGTGGGATGACGGCATTATCCTCTTTTTTATGAAGGCATTCCATAATTTTGCCTCCGGCAGCAGCTGGCTCCATTTCACCGTGTGTGGATTTTTCCGGCTGGTATTCCATTCGGTTCCTTCGTCGGTCAGTTCTTCCATGATAGCGTCATAGGCAGCATTGTCCAAGGTGTTGAGGAACTGCTGGTGTGCATCGTCATTGTGGCCTATGTAGAGGCCATATAAGGAGTTGATGTGCTCGGCTTTAAATGGCACTTCTTTCCCTCAAACATTCACTACTGTCGCTGTTCTGCTGTTGATGGCATCATAAAATTATCTCACCAGCGTCACGTTCATTTCCTCCGGTTGCTCCGCAAATGTTTGCCACAATAAAGCTTTAATCTTCCGGGCTATGAAAGGCTTGAGGCCCAGATTCTTTGCCTTTGGTGTATAGATAAAGCCTCGTTCTTCCCACATGTCTCTGGTCGCAAAGGACTGTGGGAGAGTTGTTGCCGGTGAGGAAGTAGAGGCAGCATTGCGTCGGGTTTTTCTAGAAGACATATTAGTGCAAGGTTTGTGAAAAGTAAATGAAAGCAAATGAAAACTAAAAAGGGAGAGCAAGTAAGAACGACAGAAGTGAGTGAAAATGAAAATGAAACGGGGTTTTATAGAAAAGGATTTGCTGCCCGTTGAAGCTGTAACGGCAGATGCGAATAACGGGGCGGCTGTTGAGCTTTAGCGTGTCTGACGCGTCTGACACACGTTTCCGCGTCTGTTACGCGTCTGTGACGTGTTTCCGCGTCTGTCATGACAGCGTGATGATAGCCTGTATTTTCCGTTTCTGTCGTGGCAGCTGTAACGACATGCTTCAATATTTGGGCTTTGTTGGTCTGATGGATGGATGGTGGGCTGAGTTCACTTCTCCTGTTCTTCTGGACTCCTTTATTTCCTAAAAACAATAAACATAAAAACATTTTTCAAAATAAAATAAACCTTATTTCCTAATAAATAGTAAATAATAATAATAATAAATAAAAATAAATTTTAGGTTAAATTAGGGATGCCAGGTGGGGCATCTCCTAAGGTAACCACTTCCTGCATTCCTGGGGCTTCAGTCCCCTGATAATGCTTGAGGCGCTGTCCGTTGAATTTGAATTGGTAATTGTCTTTTAATGATCGAATTGTGATGGCACCATGGGGAAAAACTTGTACGACTTGGTACGGGCCAGACCATCTAGATTTTAGTTTCCCTGGGAAAAGTTTCAGTCTAGAGTTGAACAACAACACAAGCTGCCCTGGGCAGAACTGTCGTGGCAGCAACTTTCTGTCATGCCACTTCTTAGTTTTCTCCTTGTAGATTCTTGCATTGTCGTAGGCCATTGTCCGTATTTCTTCAATTTCGTTCAGATCTAACAGCCTTTTCTGCCCTGCCCTGTCCAAGTCCATATTCACTGCCTTGATTGCCACATGAAGATGGAAAAGGTCCCATAAAATCAATCCCCCATACGTCGAAGATCTCGACTTCTAGAATGTTCTGCAGCGGCATCTCGTTTCTCCTTGAGATGTTTCCTGTCCTTTGGCACCTGTCACAGTTCTTGTAGAAAATTTGTGCATCTTTATACAGTGACGGCCAATAAAACCTTGACCACAGCACCTTGGCAGCAGTTTTGTTGCCTCCTAAGTGACCTCTATACTGTGAAGCATGGCAGTGATGAAGAATGTCTTCTTGCTCTTCTTGTGGTACACACCTCCTTATAACCTGATCTGCACAGATTTTGAAAAGAAGAGATTCGTCCCAATAATAATGCTTAACATCATTTTGGAACCTCTTCCTGGCTTGATAATTAAGATCAGAAGGAATTATTTCGCTAACTAAGAATTTAACGAAATCAGCATACCAGGGGAGTTCAGAAGACTTACTTGCCGCCATGGCTGTCGCGGCAGTGATTGCGGCAGCAAAGAACTGCTCGTATGGGAAGGTCTCCAGTATGTTTGTCTCATCTGTTGGTAGACTTTGTCCCTTCTCCAACCTTGACAAGTGATCTGCCACCTGATTTTCTGTCCCTTTTTTGTCCTTGATTTCAAGGTCGAATTCTTGCAATAGCAGGATCCACCGTATCAATCGAGGCTTTGCATCCTTTTTCGCGAACAAATACTTCAGGGCAGAATGGTCTGTGTGCACTATTACCTTCGTCCCAAGTATGTAAGAACGAAACTTGTCAATAGAGAACACCACAGCTAATAACTCCTTTTCTGTGGTGGTGTAGTTTACTTGGGCATCATTCAGTGTCTTACTGGCATAATATATGACATGAAATAACTTGTCTCTCCGCTGCCCAAGTGCTGCCCCGACAGCATAGTCACTAGCATCACACATTATTTCAAATGGCTGTGTCCAGTCTGGTGGCTGTACTATAGGGGCTGTTACCAGTTTTTCCTTCATAACCTTGAATGCTTCAGTAAATTCTTCATTAAAGTCAAAGGGTCGGTTCTGCTCCAAAAGATGGCATAAGGGCTTGGTGGTTTTTGAGAAATTTGCAATGAATCTCCGATAAAAACCATCATGTCCCAAGAAACTTCTAATACCCTTGACTGTGGTCGGCGGCGGCAGCTTTTCGATCACTTCAATCTTGGCCCTATCGACTTCTATCCCACGACAGCTAATCTTATGGCCAAGGACTATCCCTTCATCCACCATAAAGTGGCATTTTTCCCAATTTAAAACCAGGTTTGCTTTTTCACATCTTTCAAGTACCTTTTGTAGATTGCCTAGGCAGCTTTCAAAATCATCTCCAAAGACTGAAAAATCATCCATAAATATTTCAAGGTAGTCCTACACCATATCGGAGAATATGGCCATCATGCACCTTTGGAAGGTGGCGGGTGCATTGCATAATCCAAACGGCATTCTCCTGAAAGCATACGTTCCGTAGGGGCATGTGAAAGTCGTATTTTCTTGATCCTCCGGTGCGATAGCAATTTGATTATGCCCTGAATAACCATCAAGAAAACAATAGTAAGGTTTACTCGCTGATCTATCAAGCATTTGATCAATAAAGGGTAAAGGAAAGTGGTCCTTTCGGGTAGCTTTGTTAAGCTTCCGATAGTCCATACAAACCCTCCAACCGGTCACAGTCCTGGTTGGGATTAATTCATTGTTTTCATTGGTCACCACGGTCATTCCTCCTTTCTTGGGAACGCATTGCACCGGGCTCACCCATTTGCTGTCGGAGATGGCGTAAATAATACCAGCATCTAACCATTTGATTATCTCTTTACGAACCACCTCTTTCATTGTATGGTTTAGCCGCCTTTGAGCATCTATAGTCGGCTTATGATCTTCCTCTAAAAGGATTTTGTGCATGCATAACGCCGGACTAATGCCTTAAATATCGTCTATCGTCCATCCAATTGCCTTTTGTGCTGCCGCAGCATCCCTATTAGCTGCCGTTCCTATTCCTGCAGCAACTTAGAAGAGATGATTACAGGCAACGTATCATTTGAACCAAGAAAAGCATATTTTAGCTGCCCTGGCGGGGGTTTCAGTTCTAAAACAGGGGGCTCAACAGTAGATGGCTTTTGGATTGCATCGTTATCCGAAGTATAATTTAAAGGTTCGAATAACTTACTTGGACGATCGCCTATCCAGTTTACCTCCTCCTGATCTTCAGTATCAGATGTATCGGATTCTGAGGAGTTGCTGTCGTCGGTGCTGTCGTGACAGTCCTGTAAGTGGCTGCCGCGGTAGTGACCAATTTTGATGTCGTGACAGCCTGACCTGATGCAGGGTTGATCAAAGGTAACTTCAGTGATAGCCTTGCATTCCTCGTCTGCATCAGCATGCTTCATAGCTTGGAGAACATTCAACTTAATCTCTTGGTCGTTCACTCTCATGGTGAGTTCTCCTTTTTCCACATCAATCAGTGATCTTCCCGTGGCTAAGAAGGGTCGCCCGAGGATGATTGGTGCGTTTTCGTCTGCCTCACAATCTAAACAAGAAAGTCAGCAGGAAAAACAGAATATCTTCAATTTTTCCTTCCGGATGAACTTAAGAGCGGTCTGCCAGCTGCAGAATTACTGTCGTGGGCCGCGCCTTTCCAATATCTAATTTCTAAAAAACAGATTTTGGCATTAAATTAATACTAGCACCAAGATCACAAAGTGCCTTACCCACATATTTATCTCTGATTACACAAGGGATGATGAAGCTCCCCGGATCCTTCTTTTTATGGGGTGGCTGCCTATGAAGAATACTCATGCAGCCTTCTGTCATCTTCACCGTTTCAAATTCCCCAAGTTTAGATTTCTTTGACATAACATCCTTGAGAAATTTGGCATAATCGGGCATCTCCCTAACGGCATCCAACAGCGGAATGTTAATATGAACCTGCTTAAAAATATCATAAATCTTTTTGAGCTGAGATTCTTGCTTTGCTTGCTGTAATCGTTGAGGAAAAAGAGGTGGGGGACGATAATCAGCAATACGTCCTTCCTACTGCATACGAATCTGAGGAGATTTGGGTTCATCATTTTTCTCCTCTGTCGCTTCTGCTGTCGTGACAGGCTCATCGGCAGCAGTCTGTTTGTTACCTGTCGGGGCAGCTTCCTCGGCAGGTCTATCCAAGGCTGGATTCCTGACTGTTTCAGCTTCCTTTTCCGGCCCTGGTAATTTCTTCCCACTCCTAGTAGTAATGGCCTTACATTGCTCATGTGTTGGCTGCCTAGCATTTTAAGTATTACTAGGGAATCCTCCAGTCTGCCTTGGCTTGATATGCTGGGAAACTTTACCCATTTGTGTCTCCAAAGATTTCAGAGTAGCTTCATGATTTGTCATCTGCATCTATGTTTTATCCATGAATGTCTCTGTTTTCTTGACAAACTGATTCATATTCTCAATATAAGTACCTATCTGAGACATAAAAGTGGCCAGAGTCTGTTCCAGTATACTGCTCGTGGCAGCTGGTGGCTGTTGTTGCTGCTGTTGCGGCGGAAGTTGCTGTCGAGTCAACAATCTAGGTCCTCCCTGATTCTGATTGTGTGCTTGTGGATTCGAGGCATTATTAGGATTACTCCAAGAAAACTTGGGATCCTTTCTCCAGTTGGGATTATAGTTGTTGGAGTTGTAATTCGGTTTGTAGTTTCCAACATACTTTCCCTCTTTTAACTGTATCGGGCATTCATCCGAACTATGATTTCCCTCACAGATTTCACATACCTCCTCAACAGCAAATCCATGTTGTGCATCATCATTCAATAACTTTTTCATTGCTTTAGTAAGGAATGCTACCTGTGATTTCATCGTGATGTCGGCCTCATAATCCTTGACAGCTAGTACTCGTTTACCCCCTCTTCTTGCTGTCGGAAACTGCTCCTCATTCTTGGCCAGATTTTTCAATACTTGCATTGCCTCGTCCGGGTCTTTATCCAACAATTGTCCATTTGCTGCTGAATCAATTCGAATACGAGTTTGTAAATTGGCAGCATTATAAAACTTTGTTACCTGATTCCAGACGGGGAATCCATGCATTGGGCAGTTCCGTAGAAGAGTAGTAAATCTGTCCTAGGCCTCGTGCATTGGCTCGTCATCTTCCTATTGAAAAGTAGCAATTTCATTACATAATCGCTTAGATAAATGCGAAGGATTAAAACGAGATAAAAATTCACGAGACAAATCTGCCCAAGTTCTAATTGAACCCGGCGTAAGTTTATTCCACCAAGTTTTTGCTCTATCCCTCAATGAATGGGGAAATAACCGAAGCCTCAGTATCTCCGGATTAACTCCTGGCAGTCTAAACAAACCACAGATTTCCCGGAACGTTTTGAGATGCTCCCTTGCATCCTTTGTAAGAGCTCCACTGAATTGACCGGCATTGTTGATCATACTAAACATGACAAGTTTCAGCTCGAAAATGTCAACATCAATATCCGGCAGCGTGGTTTCCAGTTCTACATGATCGTTCAACATGTAGTCACGACAGGACCGTCGTCCGGCAGCGGCAGTAGGGTTGCCGGCAGGCGGTATAATATCGCCGACAGGCGGGTCGTTTCCATTGTGGGCCATCTTCTCTAGCTGTTCCTCAAGGTACTCGTTCCTGGCTAGTAAGTGACGAAGTTGTTTCTTGAGATTGAATGATCGTTCGATTTCCGGATCTAATTGATACTCAGGATCTTTACCTCGATTCGATCTGCGCATAAACAAGTAACCTTGTGAAAAGCAAGAGTTGAATGCACCAAAGAAAAACATAAAAAAAAATAAAAACGAAAATGAAAAGTGCAGTAAAAGAAAAGGTAGAGTTATGTTGCCAATCCCCGGCAACGACGCCAAAAACTTGTTGCGTGTAAAATAGTCTATCGCAATGGTAGTGCAAGTATACACGACGCAAGTAGTAAAGTGATATGAAGTATCAGATATCGTCTCCACAGGGATTGGGCTAATAGCTTCACCTCAATTTACTGCACGAAAGTAAGGAAAATAATTGAGAAAGTTGTCACGAAAATAATAAAGTAAACGTAAATAAAAGAGTAGAAATATCAAGATAGAGAGAATGGGCTGGTATTGAATTGCTCAGTAGTGCAGGTATGGTAGAGTTTAGGAAATCCAGTTTTGTCGTCGCGCCCGTCGCAGTAGCAGTCCGTTGATTGTCGCGGCAGCAAACACTCAACTCAGTACTTCAAGTTTGGCAAGAATTTCAGATGTGCCTTGGCCTATCCCTAGGTCCAAGTCTGTCGATGATCACGTCTTTGATGATACCTCCCGGCGTGAATAGAAGGATGAACACCGATGTGTATGAATTCTTCTTTAGCCACTTAACCTCGTCCTATCCCTAAGCCCGAGATAGTTCAACTATAAACTAGAGAACTTGCTCTTATTTCTTTCGTATACTTAACTCTCCCGATGCTAAGTAAATAGATAACATCACAATGCTCTCCCGATGCTCTTGCAAGATATTAATAACCAAAATAAGAGAACTTGAAGTTTATTTTATTGAACTAAAAATTCCTAAAACAAAACAACCCTTGCAACTACTTTACAAATCAACTCGTGGCCCTAGGGGGAATTTAGAACATGTTGTGGGAAGGAAAACGACTATAGTTTGGGAAGGAAGCTAGGGTAATCGGTTATGCCCTTCTAGGTTAAAATACATGCCCTTATATAAGCTTTGGGCTCAAGTTATCTAAAATAGCAAGAATACAACTTTAAATAAAAGTATGATTCTAATAAAGACTAAATCTTCAAGGAATCTACTTTCCAGCCGTCATCTTCTTGCTTGGGATTTTCTCTCCTTGAACTTTGGGCTTGACATTCCTTTTGATATGGGGCTTGGAAAAATATGAGGTTTTCACACGACAGACGGGCTGAATTTTCTCTATATGTCGAGGTCCACTTTGCTTCTTCACCTCAAAATTGATGTCGTCCTCTGCTGTCACGGCAGCAACCATGGCATCATCGTCCTCTTTGTCTGCTTGTCCAGTTCAGCTCTTCTGCTTCACTGCCCAACTCTTGCCCTTTCCGTCTGCTACGGCAGCAACCTGCAAAAACAACCATTCTTAGTAGAAACTGTGCCTTTTAATATATTTGTGATGTTTTGCTGTAAACTAACCTAAATGCAATGAATAATGCTTGAATGCAGCAGAAATATGGGTTAAAAAGGGTGTAAATAATAGAACGTTTACACACTCAACATGATACTCTTGAGACCACGTATCAGGGAACCAACAATGTCAAGGAAACCAAGATTGGAATTCTCAATCTTAGTTATCAGAATTTCAAGATGGAGCCCGATGAGACGGTGTCCAAGATGTTTGATCACTTCTCAACCATAGTCAATGAGCTCAAAGGATTTGGAGAGACTATACCGGAAGACAAGCTTGTCCGGAAGCTACTCTACTCACTTCCTGAATATTAGTATGGGAAGAGAACCGCCATCATAGAAGCCAAAAACTTGAAGACTTTAAAACTTGATGAGCTAGTGGGTTCTCTCCTTACTCTTGATATTATGAAGCAAGGAAGGGAAGAAGAGAAGAAGAAGGAAGATAAAAGAGTAGAAAAGCTAGAGGTGGAAAAAAAGAAGAAAATGAGAATAACTCTCAAAGCTTCATTACTTGAGGAGAGCTCTTCTAGTGAGGATGATGAGCTAGAAGAATTGGCTATGATAGCCAAACGATTATCACGCTTCATGAGGTCCAACCGGGGAAGAAAAATTCAAAGAAAGATGGACTTCAAAGGTAAAGACAAAGAAGAAGCAAGGGATCAAATCATTTGCTTCGAGTGCAATAAACCTGGCCACATACGTTCAGAGTGCCCTCAACTCAAGAAGAAGGGATTTGAGAAGAAAAAGAAGCTCAAAGCCAAGCTTGCTACTTGGAGTGATGAGAAGTCATCCGAGGATGACGAACAAGAAGTGGCCAACCTTTGCCTCATGGCACTTGAGGAAGATTCCTCCATGGTAACCTCTAACTCATCATCTTTAGATTTTACATATGATGAATTAAATGATGCATATGATGAGTTGCAAGAGGTCTATGATGAATTAGTTGAGAAATACAAGGAGTCGGTCATTAGGAATAAGAAAATTATTTCAGAATTAAATGATAAAAATGAATCACTTTCTCAAGCTAATTTAAAATTTGAGAAAAAGATTTTAGGGTTGAAAAATGAACTAAAATTCTTCCAAGATGAAAATGTTGACCTTAATAATCTTCTTTCTCAATGTAATAGTGAACACCAAAAGGTGTTAGATGAGCTTAACAAGCTCAAAGAGTCTTTTAAAAATGTTGGTAGTGTGAAGCATGAAATAGGTGAATCTTCAAAAACAAACCAACCTAGGAAAAAGACTAATAACTACAAACAAAGTAGCTTTCCTAGACATAGTAGAACTAAAAGGATTAGAAGTGTACGGGTTCCTAAGGAACTTGTAAAATCTAATAACATTGTTGCTATGTCATCTTGGATTCCTAAGGGAACCAAGTTATTGGGAGCTAACACTCGTGGACCCAAAATGATTTGGGTACCAAAAACAAAAGTTTAATATCTTTGTTTGTAGGGGGAGCATTGCTACAAGGCCAAAGCACAAAGTCAAAACTCATGGTACCTTGATAGTGGATGCTCGAGGCATATGACCGGAGACAATAGTAGATTCATGGATTTAAAGCCAAAAAGCGGAGGAGTTGTGACATTTGGTGACAACTCCAAAGGCTACATTAAAGGTATTGGCTCCATAGGTAATCACTCTACTATTCTTATTGAAAATGTCTTGTATTTCGATGGTCTTAAACATAACTTGTTGAGCATAAGTCAATTGTGTGATAAAGGATTTAATGTTTTATTTGATAAAAATGGGTGCAAAATTGTTGACATTAAATCTAATAATATTATGCTCATAGGTCATCGCATAGGTAACATATACATGGTGCATCTAGATGACATACATACATCTCATGCATGTTTGGTAGCTCAAAATGAAAATGATGCATGATTGTGGCATAGGAAACTAGGACATGCTAGCATTAGTGTTTTAGAAAAATTAGTTTCCCTTGATCTAGTTAGAGGTTTACCCAAGATTAAGTTCTCAAACAATAAAATTTATGATGCATGCTCTAAGGGTAAACAACATAAGTCTTCCTTTAAATCCATTAATGATGTTTCTACAAGTAGGTGTTTACAACTTATCCATATAGATTTATTTGGGTCAATTAGGACTATGAGCTTGGGTTGTAAATCCTATGCATTTGTTCTTGTTGATGATTTTTCTAGATTTACTTGGGTTCTATTTTTAAGTACTAAAGATGAGGCTTTAGAAAAATTCATCACATTTTCAAAACTAACCCAAAATGATGTTGAACTTAAAATTTCTCATATTAGAAGTGATCATGGAACTGAGATTCAAAATTTAGGGTTTGAAGAGTTTTTGAATGAAAATGGTATTAGCCACAATTTTTCGACTCCTCGAACTCCTCAACAAAATGGGGTAGTTGAGAGGAAAAATAGAACTTTACAAGAAATGGCTAGAACCATGCTTTGTGAAAACAATTTACCTAAATACTTTTGGGCGGAAGCCACAAACACCGCTTGCTACATTGTAAACCGAGTAATGATTAGGCCAATTTTAAGGAAAACACCTTATGAGATTTTAAAATCTAAAAAGCCTAACATTAGCTATTTTCATCCTTTTGGTTGCAAGTGTTTTGTTTTGAATAATGGAAAAGACAACTTAGGTAAATTTGATGCAAAAAGTGATTAAGCTATTTTCATAGGATATTCTTTAACCTTTAAAGCCTATCGTGTATTTAACAAGAGAACTTTAGTAGTAAAAGAATCTATACATGTTGTATTCGATGATAACCTCCTTCCAAGGAAGGATTCTTGTGATGATGATGATGTAGGAATCATAAATGCCTTTGATGGAGGACAAACTTCAAAGGAGGATGAGATTCCAACAAAAGAAGAGGACACACAAGATCCACCTCTCGAAGCCTTGAAGGACTTGGCTCTTGAGGAAAAGGAAGTGAGCTACCCAAGGGAGTTCAACTATGTCAAAGATGGTGAAATCTTGGGTGATCCATCCAAGGGGGTAACCACTCGATCTTCTCTTAGACTAATGAATCATGTTGCATTTATCTCATGCATAGAGCCTAAGAATATAAAAGAATTATTGAAAGGTGGTTTTTGGATTATGGTTATGCAAGAAGAGTTAAATCAATTTAAGAGAAGTAACGTTTGGACATTGTGAGAAATAAAGCTAGACTAGTAGCACAAGGTTACACTCAAGAAGAGGGAATAGATTTTGATGAAACCTATGCACATGTAGCTAGAATGGAAGCCATTAGGATGTTGCTTGCATATGCATGTTATCATGATTTCAAGCTTTTTCAAATGGATGTTAAAAGCGCGTTTTTAAATGGCTTTATAAATGAGGAAGTGTATGTGGAACAACTACCGGGTTTTGAAGACTTAAAATTTCCAAATCATGTTTTCAAACTCACTAAAGCTCTTTATGGTTTAAAACAAGCTCCTAGAGCTTGGTATGAAAGACTTTCAAACTTTTTAATTGAAAAAGGTTTTGAAAAAGGCAAGGTGGACACTACACTTTTTATAAAAAGGTATAAAAATGACATCTTAGTAGTACAAATTTATGTTGATGATATTATTTTTGGTTCTACTAGCGAATGTCATTGCAAAGAGTTTGCTAAGCTAATGCAAGGTGAATTCGAGATGAGCATGATGGGGGAGCTCTCATTCTTTTTGGGACTCCAAATCAAGCGAAGGAAGGATGGCACCTTCATCAATCAAGCAAAGTACATAAAGGATATGCTCAAGAAGTTTGGCTTGGAGAATGCAAAGCCTCAAGCCACACCTATGAGCTCATCTACAAAGCTTGACAAAGATGAAGGAGGTAAGTGTGTCGACTCTGAGCTTTACCGTTCTATGATTGGATCATTGCTTTACCTTATCGCAAGTAGACCGGATATCTTGTTTAGTGTTTGCTTGTGTGCTAGGTTTCAAGCTAGTCCTAGAGAGTCTCACCTTATAGTCATTAAGAGAATCTTTAGGTACCTTAGAGATACTCCTTGTCTAGGTCTTTGGTACCATAGAGACTCCACCTTCAACCTTCATGCTTATTCGGATGCGGATTATGGGGGATGTAAAATCGATAGGAAAAGTACTTCAGGAACTTGTCAATTCCTAGGTAGTATGCTCATATCTTGGTTCTCTAAGAAACAAAATAGTGTAGCCTTATCTACCACTGAAGCCGAGTACATATCCTTAGGGAGTTGTTGTGCTCAAGTCCTTTGGATGAAGCAACAACTCTTAGATTATGGTATTAAAGTTCAAACCATACCCCTTAAATGTGATAACACTAGTGCCATATGTTTGACAAAAAATCCCATCCAACACTCTAGAACCAAACACATAGAAATAAGGCATCATTTCATTAGAGATCATGTCCTTAAAGAAGATGTTGTTATAGAGTATGTTGACACCTTAAATCAATTAGCAGACATATTTACAAAACCTTTAGACAAAGAGCGTTTTTGGTCCCTTAGGAGAGAGTTAGGTCTAACTAGCCTATCTTGACCTTTTAGGACCTATTTTGTGCTTAAAATTGTTTGATCTTGTGAAATGCCATGTTTATGTGTTTTTACTCCTAATTTCATCCATGCCTATAGCTAGGGGGAGTATGTTTATGTTTGCACATGTTATTCCTGCTCATTCATGTCATTCATGCAAGTTAGGCCTTCAAAGATTTCATTTTTCTGCACTTTTAGAGCCTCATCTGCCCTTCCAGGCCCAGATGTATCGAAACGGGTCCACCTGTTTCGACACGGATGCTTTAAAATTTCATCTAAAAGAAGGGTTTTTCGAAACGCCTTCCAAGGGTTTCGAAACGTTTTTGCTACTGCCAATGGGTGTATTGAAACGTGTTTCGATACGAGTCAACGGGGATTCAATACGGTCAAAGCTGTATCGAAACAGACAGCTGGAGTTGAAAAATCGGTCAAACTTCGGTGCCCGCGTTTCGAAACGATCGACACTGTTCCGAAACAGGTTAGCGGACAGCTTTATAGAGGGCTTTTAATGTTAAAGTTCTACTTTAATTAAATCTCTCCTCAAACCCTAAAAACCCTAAAATGATTTTTCCCTATAAAAACCCTCTAAACCTCTTTGTTTTTCATCAAATCTTGAGGGCTTTTACTCTTAAACACAAGTCTAAGCAAGCATCAACAACTTTGTGCAAGGATTTTCATCTATTCATCCAAAATCCCAATTTAAGGTATTTTTTTATCTTTTTCTTTTTCCTTCAAGTTGTATTCGAATATTAGGTTAGGAAATTTTAGTTTTGTATAGTTTATGTATTTTGATACTTGGGTTTTTCAAAACTTGTAAAAAAATCAAAATCTTCAATTTTTTTATTCGAATATATATGTTTTCATTCGTATTTTCTTTACTTTTTTTTTGTTTTTCTCTTAATTTTTTTTGTTTTGTTTCTTTGTTTTTAAAACTTGTTTTTAAACCTAAGTGGAATTTATCATTGGATTGAATTAAGAAATTTCATGCATACACTTAAACTTGTTTTTAAATTGCTTGCTTTAGGTTTTTAGGATGTCTATGGAGAACGTTAACAAAAAGCGTAAGACGGGTCAAACAAGTGATTCGAGTATCCGTCCTAATCTCACCCAGTTGTTTCTCAAAAGTCTTCGGACTCTAGAGATGAGGGAGCGTTTCAATTATGTCAAGGAGTTTGACGTTCGTTGTGAGCGTGTTGTTGACCTCTCGTTTCTTGACTCCGAGCGCTTTCTCTTTCGTTACCTCCCCCGTTTAAGAGAATGGGGATTCCTTGGTTTCTTGAGTATCTCGGATATTTGCTACAAGCACATGGTTATTCTCTTTTACTCAAATGCCCAATTTATTAATAGTGAAGACAACTCCGAAATTGTTGGCCTTGAGTCTTCTATCTTGGGAAAGAGGATTGTCATTGACATCCCTTACTTAGAGACTACTTTTGGTCTTAAGAACGAAGGAATCAAGAATGAGAGTCACTTTGGTTCTCACACCGGTTCGGTGCTTGCCTTGGATGCTCACGATAGGTTCCTCCACTTGATAGTCTTGTGGTTTCTTCGCCCCCTCCGGAGGTAAATTTTCTCACGTTCGTCAAGTAGATTATTTTTGGCTTGAATGTTTTCGTCGTGGTGAGCGCCCTAATCTTGTTAAAATCTTGTTTTCCGAGATAGTAAATAATGTTAAGCTTCGTGACACCGATGCATTAAAATCTTTCACTTATGGGACTGTTTTAAGTTACATCTTTGGAAAGCTTAATCTTGATTGCACCTATGACTCACCGGAACCCCGCAAGCAAAAACTTGGTGAATCTTCTCTCCGCAAGTCCGGATTTCGATATATCAACAATGGCCAATGGGAACGTGTTGATAGGGAAGCACCTCCACCTCAAGTTGAACCTCAACCACAAGCTCTAGTTGCGAACAATGAAGCTCTCACGGCTTTTCTTACCGAGCGGTTCAACACTTTGGACACTAACATGTCTAGAGGTTTTGGTGCTATTAATACACGCTTGCAATCTGTAGAGGATCGTCTCCTTGCAAATGAGAATCGACTCACATCCCTTGAGAATCAACACACATCTATGGACATGTCCTTCTCCACCTTTTATGGCCAATGGATGAATTTTCGTCACTCTCAAGCCAAGGACGATGATGATTCCATGGATGATGATGGTGACGACGACGAGGCTTAGGATTCTCATGTCATCTCATATTAGCTATGCATATTAGGATTAAGTTTGCATCTTTATTTCTTATGTTTTATGAACCTATGATTTGATTTTATTTGGGATTATGCTTTGAACTTATTGTTTACGATTTATGTTTTGGATATTTGGATTTTATGAATTAATATTATGTTGCTTATTGCTTATTGATTATCGCTTTTAACCCTATCTCTTCTCTTTGAGCCTTGTTTCTTATTTTTGATCTAACAAAAAGGGGGAGAAGTAATCTAAGAGCCTAAATTCGTTTTAAGTTTTTTTAAGTTTTTTTAAACTTAGATCTAAATCTTTTTAAAACTTAAAAACCCATCTTAAATTGAGGGGGAGTTAGAATGTTAGAATGAATTCAAAATTTTCAAAACTCCTAAAAATTCTAACTTTGGTTTTGTTATATCAAAAAGTGGGAGATTGTGAAATCGATATTTTAATTTTGATATAACTAAAGAATCTGAGGACTAAGTTGAAAATGTGAAAACGAATTTTTAAGTCCTCAAATCTCTCTGTATGTTTTAAACAATATGCCTAAGTTAAAAACTGAATTTATCAAATATTTTCTAAGTGTTCTTAAAGCCAAAACAGTGATTTTCGAGTCACCGTTTCGGAACGGCCTAAGGCGTTTCGAAACAGTTTTGAAACTGCGAGTTCATGTTTCTGAACGGGTATCGAAACGATTTCAACACTATCAACCCGTGTTTCGAAACAAGTTTCGAAACGGCTTAAGAACCTCGAGATATCGTATCGAAACGATATCAAATGTTTCGAAACGGTACTCAATCAGATTTGAAAAATATGACCGTCGAGTGTTTTTAACTGATTTTAAACAAGTCGTTAAGGCGTATCGAAACGATCTCATCCCGTTTCGATACAGTCCTTGACAGTGGCAAAATTGTTTCGAAACGGGTTTCGAAACGGCTCTTAGCGTATCAAAACATTTCTAACCGTTTCGATACGGGCTCTTTAATGCACCCCAATGGCTCTTTCTATTTTGGTCTGTTTCGAAACAGGGTCGGGCGTTTCGAAACGGTTGGTTGCAGACTACATTTATGGAGGGAAGATAGCACCCCCAACGACTCTATTGATGAATGCAACAACCACAACGGCTAGAATTCAATGAGAATGTATAAAAGGGACCTCTAAAAGCTTCAGCAACAACTATTGATCCTAAAGCAAACATCCAAACATCAAATCCAAGCATTTGTGCCTAAATCCCATTATTATCTTGTAAACCCAATTGTATTTTTCATTCTTATCATTTCAATTGGGTTGAGTGCTTGTAATTGGGTTATATTGTGTATTGAGAGATACTTGTTTTAGCCAACAACTTCTTTGTTTCAATTGTGTGAGGATTGTGTCAAATTTTGGGTAGAAAATTTGACCGAAAATTATAAGGGTTACCTCCTTAGCCTAGAAAAGGGGAAGAGCAATTAGTGCAATTGTTGCAAATCCTTAGTGAATCTAAGGTAGTGGATGTAGAGTTCAATTGGAACTTGAACCACTCTAAAATTCCTTGTCTACCATTTTTATTTGCAAATTCCACCACCAAGAACTTTAAAAATCCAATTCACCCCCTATTGGTTTATTTCGATCATTCGATCCACTCAACAATTTAGTTTAGGGTGTGTGGTTTATTAATTTAGAATTTAAAGTTTATAGGTTAAACCGTAAATTCCTAACCATATTACCCTTAACATACACTCTAACTTCTAAATTCTAAATTCTTACTATAAACCTTAAACTATAACCATAAACTTAAATTCTTTAGCCCTAAACCCTAAATTAGTTCTCTAAGCTTTAAAACTAATGCGATTGTGAATTTTTTTCACTGTCAGTGCATGAAATATTTTTCCATACATTATTGCATATATTTTTTCATTTGTGATATACATATATCGTGTAGAGTTGATGAACTCGGTTAAAACATAAAAATCGATACATTAATTACTAAAAAATCGAGCAGAGTTGATTTCTTTTGGTATTAAAACGAGTCAAAAAAATTAATTTTTTCGAATCAAATAAGATAATTTAATTTTTTAATCTAATTTTGTTCCCCTCTAACCTATATTCTCAAAGGTTGTCATTGTCAACTGACTGATACAATTATGTCTGAAACTTACTTCCCATCTGCAAAACATACATATCTTGTTTTCTCAAACTCTTCCTTCTTCATTACAAATGTTCTTTCAGATTCTTGTAACTTTCTCCAACATTTAAGTCCCGAAGTTGTTCATATCTTTAATTATCCATTGCTTTCATATTATTATTATTATTATATATTTAATATATACTTAATATATTTCCCCTCTAAATTTACTTGTTTTTTAACTTGTTCCCTAAAATTTATTTTGATCCCTTTTGCCCTCTAACGTTTTCGCCATTATCCATATTGACTCCTACAGTTAAAAAATTGTTTTGACCAATCAAAATGTGCCGATTATTTTTTTATTTTTAAATTTTAAAATAAATAAATATATTTAAATATTTATTAATTTAATTATATTTTCTAAAAGACCCCAAATATCCCATCTTCTTCTTCAATTTTTCAAAAATCCTAAAAAATATAGTTAAATTAATAAATATTTTGCATATTGTCTATGCCACACAATAAACTTTTTTAATTGTACTCAAAAGTTACAAATCAAACACGATCATTGTTTTCACATTAGACGAGAAAAACCATCTACTTCATATTTATATATATGTGTGATAAACTATTTATTTAGTCACTAAATTATGGGGTCGGTTATATTTTGGTCACTAAATAAAAAATTTGTTAATTAAGACACTAACGTTAGGAAAATTGATCGATCAAGCCATTGACTGTTAAATAGTTAATGAAAATGATGATATGTGTCGCATTTAATTGGGATGATAACAATTTTAACCTCCATATTTATGCATTCTTTCAATTTGTTCCCAATTTTAAATAATCGAGATAATGAACCACTGGGCTAAATCAGTGGAATTTGTAAATGTGAAAGTCTAATTTTATCAAATGATTTATAATTAGGACCAAATTGAAAGAATATAAATATGAAGGGTTAAAATTGTTAATTAAAAAAGAAACATTTCATTATTGTCTTTAACTATTTCAGAGTCAATGACTTTATTGATTATTTTTTCAAACACCAGTGCCTGAATTGATAGTTTTTGTTTAGTGACTAAAATAAAATCGAACTATAGTTTAATGACTAAATAGATAATTTACCCACATTTCTAAGCAAGAGCGGCTTTGTTGCGAGTTGAACGAGAAAATCACTCTTTTCCCACTGTATTAAAAATTAACTCGGAGAGTCCCCTGCAGAAGATTGGCAATAGAGCTAGGTGGCTCATGAAATTCATGAAAACTAAGTGGGAGCTGCCCGGCCAAATGAGCAAAAGCATCCGCTATCTTGTTACCTTCATGTGAGATAATTGATATTTTGACATCTCATTGTGCATTTAAACTTTTTTAACATACATATACATTTTTTTATATTTTTTCATATGCAATATACATATATTAGACAATATGACTAAAATTAATAAATATGACTAAAAGCCCCCTATACTTTTCAAATTTTGTAAATTCAATTTTGACCCAAGCAAATTCAATGACAATATGACTAAATTACGATGGCTTAAAATGATCGAATTGGATAATATGAGCTATATTTATAACTTATACATGTAGTAACCCCCTCGTCTCGGCCTAGCCAATAGACCGAACCGAACGGGTTACACGAGGAAAACCGGAACGAAACCCGTTAAGGCCTCACTTCGATTAGCAACCCTATTTTTTCATTTTATTTATCTTGTCAAAATATCACTTTTAATCTTATGTGTGAAGGCAACAGCGGAAATGCGAAAGCAGAATACGAACCAATCAGAGGGCATATGATAATTTAAACTTACCAAGTAGCTTATTTGTCAAATTTCATGCTCACGAGGAAAAACCATTACAAAGGGGCACATATAACTCATTTAGGAAGCATACGAGCATTAGGGACTAAAATGTAACATTCGAAAACCTTCATAGAAGCCTTTTAACCGTTTTAACTACATGCGTTTCGGAACAGACCTGCTTGTTCCGAAACGCGGGCTTCATTTAAAAAGTAACACCAAGCCGTTCCGGAACGGTCCCACCTGGTTCCGAAACGGGAGCCTCCAGTGGCCAAACGTACCGGAACGACCCTACATGGTTCCAAAACAAGAGCCTCTAGTAGCAAATCGTACCGAAACGGCATCACCCCCGTTCCGATACAGGAGCCCCTGGAGCTCGACCGTTTCGAAACCACATCAAGCGTTTTGAAATGCTTGGACACAGTTTGGCCCGAAAATGCATTTCGGCATCTCCAAACGTTCCCAAACTTACTCCGAAACATCACAAACCACATGGCAACTTACTATGCAAATAATCTAGAGGCAAACACCCTAAACATAACTTCAAACATGCATACACGCAACAAAATGGATCTCAAACCCAAAGCTCATAAGATGACTTAGCTTCAAAAACACCAACAAGTCAAAATGCAAGGTAATCTACCCAAAGCCATAACAAGCTTCAACATATCATGGTATCAACATTTAAAACATGCTAGCAACTTAAACAAAGCCAAATATAAGAGTTTGAACACCAACTCCCTAACATAAAAGTCTAGTATTCCCATTGTCTAAGCATTATTATGACTAGTAAAATCATACTTTGACCTAGCAAGAACTCCAAGAACTCCTCCCTTGCCCACTTGCCTCTCGGAGCCTCTAATGATCTGCATTGTTGGAAAAAGTGAGTGAAGCTCTAAAACACAACAACAATGCAGTTTAAAACATATATCTTAGTTTTAAAAACAAAACCACTTAAGAAGAGATACAATGAGATGGAAACATAGACGAAACATGGTTTGCACAAGCACAACCATCCCCGGTGGGACTACACATCACCGTACACAACAACTAGCATTTTTCTGATGGGACTACACATCACCGTACTCATCTACTAGTCACTACCGATGGGATTACACATCATCGTATACAACGACTAACCATGACGTGAGGCTTGACATCAACTATGACTACACAACAACATTATAACGGAGAGTAAAAGCAATCCACATTTTTCACAACAACACGAATATCCGCACACACCAACACTTAACGAAACAAGGCAAATTAGACAAACTTACACTTAGGTTTAGGTTAGCCCTTAAGGCTCCACCCAAACCCCCGAGAATACCTCTTTGAACCGTTTTAAAGTTTTAAAACATTTCCTCTCACCAGCTTAAATCCCAAAACAAGCTAACGGTTCTCCTTCAAGCTTCCGCAAGTCCCAGTGTGACGTCCGAAGTACCCGAATCGTTATCCGCTGCTTCTACCCAAATCAAAACAAGGAATTAATACATCTTTCAACATTCGAACTCACTGAAAACAACTCCATCAAATCTGACAACAACAAGCATTCCTATTTCTATTCCATACTAACCAAAACCATCCTCAAACCTACTATAACCTCAAGTTAGCCATATCCCCATCAATTTATCATCCAAACCATGTTTAAATACTCCAAAAACATCAACCCAACAACATCAAAACATTAGGAATCCTTCTCCACCATTTTTAAGCCAAAAACCCAAATACTCATTAATCAAAATCACACATTTTCCCCAAATTCGGGATTTCATGTTAAACCCAATATCTTAGTACCATTTTATACTCAAAACATCCTTTAAAACTCACTCAAACCACTGGTTTCACCATAGATCTTAAACCCCTCAAAACCCCCATTTTTACCCAAAATGGAGAAACTTGAAAAATCTCTCTTCTTTTGAAAAGAAAGTGTTACTAGCAAGTTTAAAATGAAAAGATGATTAAGAAATCAAGTTTCTTACCTCCTTGAACTTCCAAATGGTGAAGATTGATGAAAAATAGGTTGTGGCTATGGTTTGGGAAGTTTAACGTGAAAAACCTTTGGGGGAAGAATGAGGGATGGAAATTTTGAAGTAATGTATTTTATTCCAACTCAAAACCTATCTCCAAAACCCATTTGGCTACATTTTACTAAAATACCTCTTTTTCTTTAAAGACTTTAAAATTGGTTTATTTTAAATTGTTTCCCTAAAATCGCTTATCTTTAACCGGCTTAACCCGACGTCCAGACCCGAGTAACCTCTGGGCCCCAAACCCGGGGGTTACAACTCTCCCCCACTTAAGGAATTTCGTCCTCGAAATTACCTGACGAAAAGAGATACGGAAACTATTTTTCTATATCTTCCTTCCTCTCCCAAGTAGCCTCTTCTACACCTTGGTGTCTCCACAAAACCTTGACTAACTCGATAGATCTCTCACGCAACAATTTCCTGTCCGTAGCAAGAATTTCAACCGGCTTTTCATCATACGACAAGTTTGGGTTCAACTTGATCTCTTCCACTGGCATTACATGAGACAGATCCGATCTATACTTCCGAAGCATCGAAACGTGGAACGCATCATGAATCTTCTCTAACTCTGTCGGCAGTCTCAATCTATAAGCAACGAGACCAATCCTCTCAACTACCTCGTAAGGACCAATGAATATCGGGCTCAACTTACCTTTCTTACCAAACCTCATCACCTTCTTCCAAGGTGAAACTTTCAAGAACACTTTGTCGCCCATGACATACTCTATCTCCTTTCTTTTCAAATCGTCATATGGTTTCTGTCGGTCTGAAGCTGCCTTCAAGCGATCACATATCAGTTTTACCTTCCCGGTAATGCCTTTGAGCAAGTCGGGCATAGGTACAAGATTATGTTCGGCCTCGACCCAACAGATAGGTGTTCTACACTTCCTACCATACAGAGTCTCATACGGTGTCATTTGAATAATATCCTGATAATTGTTGTTGTAAGCAAACTCCCCTAACGGTAGGTATTTCTCCCAATAACCCTGAAAGTCGATGATGCAACACCTCAACATGTCCTCCAACACCTGAATAAATCTCTCTAACTGACCATCTGACTGCGGGTGATACGAAGTGCTAAAGTTCAACCAAGTACCCAAAGCACGATGCAAACACTCCTAAAATCTAGTTGTAAACCTTGGATCTCGGTCTGATACAATCGATTTCGGTACCCCATGCAACCTCGCTATCTCACTGATGTACAGATCGGCCAACTTATCTAAGGTGTAGGTAGTATGAACATGTATGAAATGGGCACACTTAGTGAATATGTCGACTATCACCCACACTGAATTCTTCTTCGAAGGAGTCAACGGTAAACCCGACACAAAGTTCATGGTAATATGTTCCCACTTTCATTCCGGAATCTTCAACGGCTGTAACAAAACTGAAGGAAACTAATGCTCGGCCTTAACTCGCTGACATACCATACACTTACTCACAAACTCATCCACATTTTTCTTCAACCTAATCCAGTAGTACTCTTCTTTTAACCCACGGTACATCTTTGTACTACCCGGATGCATAGCAAAAGGAATGTTATGGGCTTCATTCAAGATGGTACGCCTTAACTCAACATCTTCTAGAACTACTATCATATCCTTGAAACATAGGATCCCTTTCTCACCAAAGCGGAAATCTGTGGGTCTACCCTTGGCTATATCTTGCACGTGAGGTGCCAAAGACTCGTCTTGCAACTGTTTCTCTCGAATCAATTGAACCAATAATGGTTTAACTTGTAGCTCGGCTATCAAACTTCCATCCCGTGACACACTCAATCTCGCAAACATAACTTGTAACTCAACTGCTACCTTTCTACTCAAAGCATCAGCCACTAAGTTTGCCTTACCCGGATGATACTCTATCGTAAGGTCATAATCCTTAAGAAGATCTATCCACCTGCGTTGTCTAATGTTCAGCTCCCTCTGAGTCATCAAGTATTTCAAACTCTTATGGTCGGTATAGACTGTGCACTTCTCACCATAAATGTGGTGTCTCCAAATCAGAGCAAACACTACTGCAGCTAACTCTATATCATGAGTGGGATAGTTCTTCTCGTGAACCTTCAATTGTCTCGAATCATAAGCTACAACCTTACCTTCTTGCATAAGCACACAACGTAAACCTACATACGATGTATCACTATAAATCACAAACTCTTTCCCCGGTTCAGGCTGAATCAAAATAGGAGCTTCGGTCAAAGTTTTCTTCAACTTCTCAAACGCTTGTTGCCTTGCATCTGACCACTCATACGGAACATTCTTCTGAAGCAATTTAGTTAGGGGTGCCGCAATCTTCGAAAATCCTTCAACAAATCTTCGGTAGTACCCCGCCAAGCCTAGGAAACTACGGATTTCGGTCACCGACTTCGGTTTTTTCCAATCTTCTTGGGGTCCACACTAATTCCATTGGCTGAGATCACATGACCTAAGAAGACTACCTCCTTAATCCAAAACTCGCACTTACTCAACTTGGCATACAACTGATTTTCAAGCAAAGTCTGAAGCACTAGTCGCAAATGCTCATCATGTTCTTTCTTGGTCCTAGAGTACACTAAGATATCATATATGAACACCACTACAAACCTATCCAAAAACTCGTGGAACACTCGATTCATCATATCCATAAATGCAGCTGGAGCATTAGTCAAACTGAAAGGCATTACCAATAACTCATAGTGCCCATAACGTGTACGGAAGGTTGTCATCGATATGTCCACATCCTTTACCTTCAACTGATAGTAACCCGATCTCAAATCAATCTTTAAGAACACTGAAGCACCTCTCAACTGATCAAGCAAGTCATCTATCCGCGACAAAGGGTACTTGTTTTTCACTGTTACCTTGTTCAACTGCCTATAGTCTATACACATCCTCATACTGTCGTCCTTTTTCTCACAAACAAAACCGGAGCACCCCACGGAGAAATACTAGGCCTAATGAAGCCTCTATCTAACAGTTTCTGAAGCTGTGTCTGCAACTCTTTCAACTCTTTCGGTGCCATTCTATACGGAGCAATAGACACGGGTGCAGAATCTGAATACGTCTCAATAGCAAACTCAAGTTCCCTATCTGGAGGCAAACCCAACAACTCTTCCGTGAAAACACTCGAAAAATAACAAATTGTTTTGATGTCTTGCGGTCTAACTTCATTCATATTTGGATTCATCACATAAGCCAAATACGCCTAACAACCCGAATCCATCAATCCCTGAGCTTCTAAAGCAGATAAAACATTTGACAAGAACTTAATGTTCTCGCCCACCACTACAACATCAAAATCATCCATAAGCCTCAAGGAGACTCTCTTGGTCTCAAAGTCTACTCTAACTCTATACTCTACGAGCCAATCCATGTCCAAAATCACATCAAAACCATAGAACGGCAATTCCATCATGTCAACCGGAAACACATGGCCCTGAATCATCAAAGAACACCTCTTATACATCTTCCTAACTACCACGGTCTCACCGAAAGAACTAGTAACATTTACACCTACTTCTAACCACTCGTACGGTAAACCTAGAGACCTTGCATGTTCACCCAAAATGTACAAATGTGTCGAACCCGAATCTATCAAAGAAAGCAAAGTCAAAGACTGTAACGAGAAATTACCTGCGATGACATCTGTGTCATTCCCAGCCTCTCGTTGTGCATACACCCTAGCTGGTCATCCACCCTTGGGATGAACTGCCACCACATGAGCTAAGTTTCTCTTACCATTGTTCCTTGGCTAAAAATTACCTCGACCGCGCCCACGGCCTCTCTGATGCTCAAACCCCCTAGCTGGAGCTGGTCCGCCCCTAGCCGGGTGTGGACAGTTATGCCTCAAATGATCTCGAGAACCACAGTTCCAACATACCTTAAAGGTACCTATACACTCGCCCGGGTGGCGTCTCTCGCATCTAGTGCACTTAGGAGTATGAACAACAGCTCTTTGGCCCTGATGACCCCGTCCATGGTTACCACCCCTATGTCTCGAATCGGGCTGATAACTTCTATCTTTGTGCCTCTAGGCATGATCTATGTCCCAATCCACATGTCTCTTCCCGGAATCAAACCCACTAGCACGAGTACTCGAGCCTAAGTTCTGCTCAATATCTTTGGCCCTAGAGACCAAAACATCAAACTCGGTGTAGTCAGAAGTGAGCATATAAGTTTTCACATCCCTAGTCAAACCATAACGGAAACGCTCACACCATTCCCTCTCACTGGGAACCAACTTGGGAGCATACTGGCTCAACCTCACAAACTGAACCTCATACTCGGACACCGTCTTACTACCCTAAACCAAGGCCATAAATTATCTCTTCTTTTCATCATGATATCGAACTCCAAGATACTTCTTCTTAAAGGTTGTTCTGAAGTATTCCCAAGTGACATTCGCTTCTGCCATACCCGAAGTAACGGTAGTCCACCAAGCATACGTATCTCTCTGAAGCAAGGAGACAACACAACCCAGCTTATGAGTGTCTGAGCACTCCATCTGACCTAAGATTCGTGTGGTACTCTCGAGCCAAGCCTCTGAACCCTCATGAGTCAAACCACAGAACTCAACTCCACTCAAGCTACGAAGCCTCTCAAGGGGTAAACATGTCCCCACAGCCTGAGGTGGTGCTGCAGCATGTATACCGGCCAAAGTTGTCTAAAAATCCCCGACTATAGTCTGAATCAAATGAGTCATGTCCGCACCTGCCAGACCCTGACCTGCCTGAGCTCCATTACCCCTAACATTTTCACCGGCCTGAGGTCCATTACCATCACCTACAGCATTCGCACCGGCCTGAGGCACATTACCTCCGACATCCACCTCATTACCATCGGGAGCAGGAGGAACATAAGGCACATCTCTGGGTGTCTGGTCAGCCGCTCTAAGCCGTCCTCTCGGTCTTACCATAACGAAGATAAAATCTAAAACAAAAACATATCACACACAAGAAAACATTGGGTTAGAAACGGCAAGGATCTGAGTGCTCAAGCTCTTTTAAATCGAAACCATTTTCCGTTAACAACACCTAGCAATGGGAACACTCGATTAACTTCAACCAAAAACAAGAACAATAAAACATGCTTCCACACATCGTGCAATGGAAACCAAAACAAACAAACCAACTTACCTGACTTACCTTCTCGGGAGACCTCGTAACCTGGCTCTGATACCAGCAAATGTAACCCTCTCGTCCAGGCCTAGCCAACAGACCGAACTGAACGAGTTACACAGGGAAAACCGAAACAAAACTCGTTAAGGCCTCACTTCGATTAGTGTTGAGTGTGTAAAAGTTCTATTATTTATACCCTTTTTAACCCATATTTCTGCTGCATTCAAACATCATTGCATTGCATTTAGGTTAGTTTTCAATAAAACATCACAATTATATAAAAGGCACGGATTCTACTGAAAGATGGCTATTTTTGCAGGTATCTGCCATAGTAGACGTTGAAGGCAGGCGCAAGACAGATAAGCAGGAAAGCTGAACTGGACTAGCAGCTGAAGAAGACGAACCTGTCATGGACCTGTCACGATAGCAAGGTGACAGCAGATTTATGAAGAGGAAAAGTCAAGTGGACCTCGATAGATAGAGAAAAATATGCTCGTCTGTCGTGTGAAAACCAAATATTTTTCCGAGCCCCGGATCAAAAGATATGTCAAGCCAAAGCTCAAAGAGAGGAAATTCCTAAAAGCTAGGATGCGGCTGGAAAGTAGGAGACTTTAGAGATTTAGTCTTTATTAGAATCTTACTTTTAATTAAAGTTGTAATCCTTGTTACCTTAGATAACTTGAGCCCAAAGCTTATATAAGGGCATAGATTTAACCTAGAGGTAGAACCGATATCCCATAACCGAAACCAAAACCCTGCCGTCCACCCGTCACCGACATGTTCTAAATTCCCCCTAGGGCTACGGGTTGTTTTGTAAAGTAGTTGCAAGGGTTGCTTTGTTTTAGGATTTTTCAAGTTCAATAAAATAAACTTCAAGTTCTTTTATCTTGGTTTTAATATCTTGCAAGAGCATCGGGAGAGCATTGTGAGGTTATCTATTTACTTAGCATCGGGAGAGTTAAGTATACGAAAGAGATAAAAGCGCGTTCTCTAGTTTATAGTTGAATCATCTCGTGCTTAGGGATAAGGCGAGGTTAAGTGGCTAAGGAAGAATTCATACACATCGGTGTTCATCCTTCGATTCACGCCGGGAGGTATCATCAAAGACGTGTTCATCGACAGACTTGTGCCTAGGGATAGGGCAAGGCAGATCTGGGATTCTTGCCAAGCTTGAAGTACGGAGTTAGTGTCTGCTGCCGCGACAACTAACGGACAGACGCCGCGACAGGTGCTGTCGGCGACGGGAGCAACGACAGAACTGGAGATCCTAAGCAATTCAATACCTGCACTACCAAACAATTCAATACCAGCCCATTCTCTCTATCTTGATATTCCAATCCTTTTATTTACGTTTTTATCATATTATTCTCGTGACAATCTTCTAAACTATTTCTTTTACTTCGTGCAGTAAATCAAGGTGAAGTCATTAGCCCAATCCCTGTGGAGACGATATCCGATACTTCGTATCATTTTACTACTTGCGTCGTGTACACTTGCACTACAATTGCGATAGACTATTTTACACGCAACAAGTTTTTGGCGCCGTTGCCGGGGATTGGCAACATAACTACATCTTTCTTTTATTGCACTTTTTGCTTTTATTTTTATTTTTGTTTTCGTTTTTAGTTTTTCTTTAATTTTTATTTTTTTGTTTTCAACTCTTGCTTTTCACGAGGTTCTCTTGTTTATGCGCAGATCGAAAAGAGGCGAAGATCCTGAGTATAAGTTAGATCCAGAAATCGAACGATCATTCAATCTCAAGAAACAGATTCGCCATCTTTTAGACAGGAACGAATACCTTGAAGAACAGCTAGAGCAGATGGCCCGTAACCAGCCTGCTGGAGGAGACATACCGCCTGTCGGCGACCCGCCGAGGGCAGATGGACGACGGTCATGTCGTGACTACATGCTGAATGACCATGTAGAGCTGGAGACCACGCTGCCGGATATTGATGTTGACAACTTCGAGCTTAAGCCTGTCATGTTTAGTATGATCAACAACGCCGGGCAGTTTAGTGGTTCTGCGACAGAAGATGCTAGGGAGCATCTCAAAACGTTCCAGGAGATCTGTGGTTCGTTTAGACTACCAGGAGTTAGTCCGGAGATACTGAGGCTTCGGTTATTCCCCCATTCATTGAGGGACAGAGCTAAAACGTGGTGGAATAAACTTACACCGGGTTCTATTATGACTTGGGCAGATCTAACTCGTGAATTTTTATCTCGTTTTAATCCTTCGCATTTATCTGAGCGATTACGTAACGAAATTGCTACTTTTCAACAGGAAGATGACGAGCCGATGCACGAGGCCTAGGACAGATTTACTACTCTACTTCGGAACTACCCAATGCATGGATTCCCTGTCTGGAATCAGGTAACTAAATTCTATAATGCTGCTAACCTACAAACTCGCATTCGCATTGATTCTGCAGCAAATGGACTATTATTGGATAAAGATCCGGACGAGGCATTGCAAGTTCTGAAAAATCTAGCCAAGAATGAAGAGCAGTTTCCGACAGCTAGAAGAGGGAGTAAACGGGTACTTGCTGTCAAGGACTATGAGGCCGACAGCACTATGAAATCTCAGGTAGCATTCCTTACTAAAGCAATGAAACACTTATTAAGTGAAGAGGACTTACGAGGATTTGCTGTCGAGGAAATTTGTGCTACTTGTGAAGGAAATCATAGTAGTGAAGAGTGCCCTATAAATATAGAAGAGGGAAAATATGTTGGAAATTACAAGCCAAACTACAATTCCAACAACTACAACCCTAATTGGAGGAAGGATCCCAAATTTTCCTAGAGTAATCCTAACAATGCCCTAAATCCGCAAGCATATAATCAGAATCAGGGGGGTCCTAGATTGTTGACGCGACAGCAACTGCAGCCGCAGAACCTGCCGCCTCAGCAACAACAGCAGCCACCACCTGCCACGAGTAGTGTATTGGAGCAGACTCTGGCCACCTTTATGTCCCAGACTGGCACGTATATGGATAATATTAATCAGTTTGTCAAGAAGACAGAAAATTTTATGGATGAAACTAAGATGAGAATGACAAACCATGAGGCCACCTTGAAATCTCTAGAGACACAAATGGGACAGGTATCGCAGCATATTAAACCGAGGCAGAATGGAGGTTTCCCTAGCAATACTGAAAATGCTAGACCACCCCCACATGAGCAATGTAAGGCAATTACTACTAGGAGTGGGAAAAAGCTACCAGGGCCGGAAAAAGAAATTGATACAGAAAAGGAACCTGCCTTGGATAAACCTGCCGAGGAAGCTGCCCCGACAGGTGACAAACAGACTGCTGTCGATGAGCCTGTCACGACAGCAGAAGCGACAGAGGAGAAAAAGGATGATTATCGTCCTCAGATTCGCATGCAGTGGGAAGGACGCATTGCTGATTATCGACCCCCACCACCCTTCCCTCAACGGATACAACAAGCTAAGCATGAATCTCAACTCAAAAAAATTTATGATATTTTTAAACAGGTTCATATTAACATTCCGTTGTTAGATGTTGTTAGGGAGATGCCCGGTTATGCTAAATTTCTCAAGGATGTCATGTCTAAAAAATCTAAACTTGGGGAATTTGAAACGGTAAGGATGCAAGAAGGTTGCATGAGTATTCTTCATCGGCAGCCACCCCAGAAAAAAAGGATCCGGGGAGCTTCCTCATACCTTGCGTAATCGGCGATAAATTTGTGGGTAAGGCACTTTGTGATCTTGGTGCTAGTGTTAATCTAATGCCCAAATCTGTTTTTCAGAAACTAGGTATTGGCAAGGCGCGGCCCACGACAGTTACCCTACAGCTAGCCGACCGCTCTTACGTTCACCCCGAGGGAAAAATTGAAGATATTTTGGTAAGAGTGGATAAACTTATTTTTCCTGCTGACTTTCTTATTTTAGATTGTGAGGCAGATGAGAACGCACCAGTCATCCTAGGGCGACCCTTCTTAGCCACGGGAAGATCATTGATTGATGTGGAGAAAGGAGAACTCACCATGCGCGTGAACGATCAAGAAATTAAGTTGAATGTTCTCCAAGCAATGAAACATGCCGATGTGGACGAGGAATGCAAGGCCATCATTGAGGTGACCTTTGATCAACCCTGCATCAGGTCGGGCTGCCGAGATATAAAATTTGGTCACTGCTGCGACAGCCACCTGCAAGCCTGTCATGACAGTGACGACGACAGCAACGACGACAGCATCGACGACAGTGACTCCTCTGACTCCAATATATCTGATACTGAAGGTCATGAGGAGGTAAACTGGTTAGACCATCGTCCAGGTAAGTTATTCGAACCTTTGAACTACACTTCGGATAACCATTTAATCCAAAAGCCCTCTACTGTTGAACCACCTGTCTTAGAACTTAAGCCCCTGCCAGGGCAGCTTAAATATGCTTATCTTGGTTGTGATGACACACTGCCTGTAATCATCTCTGCTAAGCTGCCGCAGGAACAGGAACGACAGCTGATCGACATGCTGAGGCAGCATAAAAGGGCGATAGGATGGACGATAGCAGACATTCAGGGCATCAGTCCGGCAATCTGTATGCACAAAATCCTCCTAGAGGAATATCATAAGCCGACTATTGATGCCCAAAGGCGGTTAAACCTTGCGATGAAGGAGGTAGTGCGTAAAGAAATAATTAAATGGTTAGATGCAGGTATTATTTACGCCATCTCCGACAGCAAATGGGTAAGCCCGGTGCAATGTGTTCCCAAGAAAGGAGGCATGACCGTGATAACCAACGAAAACAACGAGTTAATCCCAACCAGGACTGTGACCGGTTGGAGGGTTTGTATGGACTATCGGAAGCTTAACAAAGCTACCCGAAAGGACCACTTTCCTTTACCCTTTATTGATCAAATGCTTGACAGATTAGCGGGTAAACCTTACTATTGTTTTCTTGATGGTTATTCAGGTTATAACCAAATTGCTATTGCACCAGAGGATCAAGAGAAAACGACTTTCACATGCCCCTACGGAACATACGCATTTAGGAGGATGTCGTTCGGCCTCTGCAACGCACCTGCCACCTTCCAAAGATGGATGATGGCTATATTCTCCGACATGGTAGAAGACTTCCTCGAGATCTTCATGGATGATTTTTCCGTCTTTGGAGACGATTTTGAGAGCTGCCTCGGTAACCTTCAAAAGGTACTTGAAAGATGTGAAAAAGCTAATCTTGTTCTTAATTGGGAAAAATGCCATTTTATGGTGGATGAAGGGATAGTCCTAGGCCATAAGATTAGCTGTCGTGGTATAGAAGTCGACAGGGCAAAGATTGAAGTCATAGAGAAGCTGCCGCCGTCAACAATAGTCAAGGGCATTAGAAGTTTTCTAGGGCATGCTGGTTTTTATAGGAGATTCATTGCCAATTTCTCAAAAATCACGAAACCCCTATGTCATCTCTTAGAGCAGAACCGACCCTTTGACTTTAATGAAGAATGTACTGAAGCATTCAAGGTTCTGAAGGAAAAGCTAGTGACAGCCCCCATAGTGCAGCCACCAGACTGGACACAACCGTTTGAGATTATGTGTGACGCTAGTGACTATGCTGTCGGGGCAGCACTTGGGCAGCGCAAGGACATGCTGTTTCATGTCATATATTATGCCAGCAAAACATTAAATGATGCCCAAGTGAATTATACCACCACAGAAAAGGAGTTGTTAGCTGTGGTGTTTTCAATCGACAAGTTTCGTTCTTACATACTTGGGACGAAAGTAATGGTGCACACCGACCATTCTGCCCTCAAGTACTTATTTGCAAAGAAGGATGCCAAGCTGAGATTGATACGGTGGATCTTGCTATTACAAGAATTTGACCTTGAGATCAAAGACAAAAAGGGGACAGAAAACCAGGTGGCAGACCACTTGTCGAGGTTGGAGATGGGACAGAGTCTACCCATTGATGAGACACACATACTTGAGACCTTCCCAGATGAGCAGCTCTTTGCTGCCGCAATAGCTGTCGCGACAGCCATGGCGGCAGGTAAGTCTTCTAACCTTCCCTGGTATGCTGATTTCGTTAATTTTATAGTTAGCGGAATATTACCTTCTGATCTTACTTATCAAGCTAGGAAGAAGTTTCAAAATGATGTTAAACATTATTATTGGGACGAACCTCTTCTTTTCAAAATGTGCGCAAATCAGGTTATAAGGAGATGCGTACCACAAGACGACATTCTCCATCACTGTCATGCTTCACAATATGGAGGACACTTAGGAGGCAATAAAACTGCTGCCAAGGTGCTGCAGTCAGGGTTCTACTGGCCGACACTGTATAAGGACGCACAGGAATTTTACAAAAACTGTGACAGGTGCCAGCGGACAGGTAACATCTCGAGGAGAAACGAGATGCCACTGCAAAATATTTTGGAAGTCGAGATCTTCGACGTTTGGGGAATTGATTTTATGGGACCTTTTCCATCTTCGTGTGGAAATCTTTACATCCTCCTAGCAGTGGATTATGTCTCCAAGTGGGTAGAAGCAATCGCAACTCAAAAGAATGATGCCAAAACGGTCCAAAAGTTTTTGCACAAAAACATCTTTTCTAGATTTGGCATCCCTAGAGCGATTATCAGTGATGAAGGGAGACATTTTGACAACAGGGTAATTGCTGCCGCCTTGAGAAAATATGGTGTCAAGCACAGGATCGCGACAGCATACCACCCACAGACCACTGGACAGGCTGAGATATCCAATAGGGAAGTGAAGAACATTCTTGAAAAAATGGTTAAACCAACTAGGAAAGATTGGTCTTTGCTTCTGAATGATGCATTATGGGCATACAGAACAGCTTTCAAGACTCCATTGGGCATGTCTCCATACCGTTTGATTTATGGGAAAACCTGTCACTTGCCTGCCGAGATCGAGCACAAAGCATATTGGGCAATCAAGGCAGTAAACATGGACTTGGACAAGGCAGGCCAGAAAAGGCTGTTAGATTTAAATGAGATCGATGAAATACGGACAATGGCCTACGACAATGCAAGGATTTACAAGGAAAAGACAAAGAAGTGGCATGACAAGAAATTGCTGCCACGACAGTTCTGCCCAGGGCAGCTTGTGTTGTTGTTTAATTCTAGGCTGAAACTCTTTCCAGGGAAGCTCAAATCTAGATGGTCTGGCCCGTTCCAAGTGGTTCAAGTTTTTCCCCATGGTGCCATCACAATTCAATCATTAAAGGACGGGCACCAATTCAAAGTCAACGGACAACGCCTCAAGCACTATCAAGGGACTGAAGCCCCAGGAATACAGGAAGTGGTTACTTTAGGTGATGCCCCACAAGGCATCCCTAATTTAACCTAATTTTTTATTTTTATTATTATTATTTATTAGGAATTAGATTTATTTTATTCGAATAATGTTTTGTTTTTAATTTCAGTTTTTAGGAAATAAGGAGTCAAGTGAGAAAGAAGAAGTGGCCCAAGCCCACCGCTCATCCACCAGCCCAATAAAGCCCATTTATGGTAACCTGTCGTTTCGGCTGCCGGCGCAGACGGATTTGACAGGCTGTCAACAGACGCACAGCAGACGAAGAAGCGTGCGGCAGACGCACAGCAGACGCATTAATGCACGTCAGACGCGTCAGACACGCTACATTCAATCTGCCGCCCCGTTATTCCCGCCTGCCGTTGCGGCATTAAATGGGCAGCTCCCCAACAGCTATATAAACCCCTTCCCATTTTCATTTTTCATCACTTCTGATTTTTCTCTCTTGTTATTCTCCTCTAGTTTTATCTATTTTTTCTCTTTTTCAGCCCTTGCAACCAAAATGTCGTCGAGACAAACCCGTCAAAACACTGCTGCTGCTTCTTCTTCAGCAGCAGCATCGCCATTCACCAAAAAGGAGCTATGGGAGGAGCGTGGCTTCATTTACAACAGAGATGCACCTCTTTTTGGACTCCGGCCGTTCATTATGAAGGCCATAACAGCACAACTTTGGGAGGACTTTGCCGAGCAGCCGGCAGAGCTTAATGACACTTTGGTCCGGGAATTTTATGCGGCGATCGAAAGCAAGACGGCGACATCTGTCACCGTCCGAGGAGTGACAGTTCCTTTCAGCGCTAGCAGCATCAACCATGTGTTCGGCCTTTTCTTTGGCCCCAATGATGATGCTCACCAACAATTTTGGGACACCCTCGACACTGCCGGACATGATGTTGTCATGAGGGAGCTGACAGAGGCTGGTACGACATGGAGTACCAATAAGAAGAACCCCCACTCTGTCAACAGGGGGCAGCTACTCCCTGAGGCAAAACTATGGAACGCTTTTATCAAAAAGCGTATCCTGCCTTCGTCCCACCATACAACAGTCAACCGACAGCGGCTGGCCCTTATCCACTCTATTATGCACGACAGGCCCATCAATGTGGGCAGGTACATGCGGGACAGCATCCTTAATTGTGCCTTCCGCTCGGACTCACGACTCTGCCTGCCGTTCACTATCACCGCCCTCTGCCGCTGCGCTGTCGTACCGGAGGAGCCTTCAGACAAAATCAAGACGGGCAGCGGATGGACAGACAACAACATCTCCAGCCTCATGGAGATCATAGTCGTATCGCCCCTCAACGCCTTCGATCCAAACGCTCCTCCTGCTGAGTCCGATGATGAACCTGCCACCGAACCTGCCCCAGAAGCTGCCACCAACACCGCTCCGGCAGATCAGAACGCCCACATCCTTGCTGCCATCCTGAGGGTAGAGGAGCGCCAGATGGGTTTGATGACTTTCATCCGTGACTTCTCCAATGCAACGGTAAATTTCATCACTAATACTTTGAATTTTCCGGATGTCATCTTCCCCACCTTCCCCGCCCATTATTTCAATATCCCCTCCCCCACTCCCACACCACCTGTCTCTCCCCATACACAATCTGCCACTTCCACACCATCCCCTACCCCGACGGCAGCCTGCAGCCCACCGACAGACACCTCCCCTCGAGGAACCAAGCGAGCTGCCACTGATGACAGCCCTCTTGTCCGGCGGAATCTGGAGAGCGACTTCACGCGAGTCAAACGCATTAAGCACGTGGCAGACAAGAGAAGGTTGTCCAAAGCCATCATAACCAGCAACTCATGGGACAGCAGCAGCAGTTTCGACATCAGGCTAGTGGAGCCACCTGCCCTTCAACCTGCCGACGACCCTGTCCCCCAACCGGATGAAGAACCTGCTGTTCAACCTGCTCCGGAACCTGCCCAGCCAGCTCCACAACGCAGACGCCGCCATCAGATCCGCGTCAGCAGCAGCAGCGAGGACAGCGAATAAAATCTAAGTTTTTATTTCTTTTTCTCCTCTTATTGCTGTCTGCCCTTATATATTTGTGATGTACTTTTATTTATCTTGTTTTTCTTTATTTTTTGTGTCATTTTGCATTGAGGGCAATGCAACCCTCGAGTTTGGGGGTGGCAACCCTCCATCTTTAATGGAGTCTTTAGCACATCTTTTTATTAATTGTTTTGTCTTATTATTTATTTTCTCTTAAAAAAATCAGAAAGTTAAAACCGTTGGCTTAAAATTGTGGAGTTAACTTACCTGTCATGACGGCTCTGTCGTGGCAGCATCTTTAGGACAGGTTAAGGAAAAGTTTAGAGCCTTTCTTTAGTTCTGAAAACTTAAACACTTTTGTGACTGTTATATTGCTTAGATTTCTTTTAGCCAAACTAGAATAGGAAGCTTAGAACTTGAATAGCCCCTAGAGGTGCCTAAAACTGTCTCTAGGAAAGAAGTTTAGCAAAATAAAATTAAACCTAGAGGTGCCCGAAACCGGCTCTAGGAAGCTAACTAGAGGTGCCCAAAACTGGCTCTAGAAAAATTTAGCTTGAAAATAGAAGAAAAAGAAGCATGAAAATGTGCCTTCTAAAAAAATAAAATAAACTTTGGCATAAAAATTCAAGTTAAGAAGTTGAATATTCTAGTGAAACTAAGAGAGTCTTAGCATATAACTGTTTACAAGCATGCACACACTGCACGAGAGCTATAGGGAGATTCCGGACAGATCCTAACCTTTCCGACAGGTTGCTGCCGCCATAGAGAATGAGCGACGGGTAAGGGACAGTTCACTGTTTGAAGGCCAACACAAAAATTTTCATTTTTCCTTTAAGTCTTGATTGCTTGAGGACAAGCAAAAACTTGAGTTTGGGGGTGTGTTGAGTGTGTAAAAGTTCTATTATTTATACCATTTTTAACCCATATTTCTGCTGCATTCAAGCATCATTGCATTGCATTTAGGTTAGTTTTCAATAAAACATCACAATTATATAAAAGGCACGGATTCTACTGAAAGATGGCTATTTTTGCAGGTATCTGCCATAGTAGACGTTGAAGGCAGGCGCAAGACAGATAAGCAGGAAAGCTGAACTGGACTAGCAGCTGAAGAAGACGAACCTGTCATGGACCTGTCACGACAGCAAGGTGACAGCAGATTTATAAAGAGGAAAAGTCAAGTGGACCTCGATAGATAGAGAAAAATCTGCTCGTCTGTCGTGTGAAAACCAAATATTTTTCCGAGCCCTGGATCAAAAGATATGTCAAGCCAAAGCTCAAAGAGAGGAAATTCCTAAAAGCTAGGATGCGGCTGGAAAGTAGGAGACTTTAGAGATTTAGTCTTTATTAGAATCTTACTTTTAATTAAAGTTGTAATCCTTGTTACCTTAGATAACTTGAGCCCAAAGCTTATATAAGGGCATAGATTTAACCTAGAGGTAGAACCGATATCCCATAACCGAAACCAAAACCCTGCCGTCCACCCGTCACCGACATGTTCTAAATTCCCCCTAGGGCTACGGGTTGTTTTGTAAAGTAGTTGCAAGGGTTGCTTTGTTTTAGGATTTTTCAAGTTCAATAAAATAAACTTCAAGTTCTTTTATCTTGGTTTTAATATCTTGCAAGAGCATCGGGAGAGCATTGTGAGGTTATCTATTTACTTAGCATCGGGAGAGTTAAGTATACGAAAGAGATAAAAGCGCGTTCTCTAGTTTATAGTTGAATCATCTCGTGCTTAGGGATAAGGCGAGGTTAAGTGGCTAAGGAAGAATTCATACACATCGGTGTTCATCCTTCGATTCACGCCGGGAGGTATCATCAAAGACGTGTTCATCGACAGACTTGTGCCTAGGGATAGGGCAAGGCAGATCTGGGATTCTTGCCAAGCTTGAAGTACGGAGTTAGTGTCTGCTGCCGCGACAACTAACGGACAGACGCCGCGACAGGTGCTGTCGGCGACGGGAGCAACGACAGAACTGGAGATCCTAAGCAATTCAATACCTGCACTACCAAACAATTCAATACCAGCCCATTCTCTCTATCTTGATATTCCAATCCTTTTATTTACGTTTTTATCATATTATTCTCGTGACAATCTTCTAAACTATTTCTTTTACTTCGTGCAGTAAATCAAGGTGAAGTCATTAGCCCAATCCCTGTGGAGACGATATCCGATACTTCGTATCATTTTACTACTTGCGTCGTGTACACTTGCACTACAATTGCGATAGACTATTTTACACGCAACAATTAGCAACCCTATTTTTTATCATTTTATTTATCTTGTCTAAATATCACTTTTAATCCTATGTGTGAAGGCAACAGCGAAAAAGCGAAAGCGGAATACGAACCAATCAGAGGGCATACAATAATTTAAACTTACCAAGTAGCTTATTTGTCAAATTTCATGCTCACGAGGCAAAACCATTACAAAGGAGCACATATAACTCATTTAGGAAGCATACGCGTGTTAGAGACTAAAACGTAACATTCGGAAACCTTCAAAGATGCCTTTTAACCGTTTTAACTACTTGTGTTTCGAAAAAGGCATGCACGTTCCGAAACGCGGGCTTCATTTAAAAAGTAACACCAAGTCGTTCCGGAACGGTCCCACCTGGTTCCGGAACGGGAGCCTCCAGTGGCCAAACGTACCGGAACGGCCATACACAGTTCCGAAACAGAAGCCTCTAGTAGAAAATTATACCGAAACGGCACCACTCCCGTTCCGATACGGGTGCCCATGGAGCTCGATCGTTCCAAAACCATATCAAGGATTCTGAAATGCCTAGACACAGTTTGGCCCGAAAATGCATTTCGGCATCTCCAAACGTTTCCAAACTTACCCCGAAACATCACAAACCACATGGAAACTTACTATGCAAACAATCTAGAGGCAAACACCCTAAACACAACTTCAAACATGTATACACGCAACAAAATGGATCTCAAACCCAAAGCTCATAAGATCATTTAGCTTCAAAAACACCAACAAGTCAAAATGCAAGGTAATCTACCCAAAGCCATAACAAGCTTCAACATATCATGGTATCAACATTCAAAACATGTTAGCAACTTAAACAAAGCCAAATATAGGAGTTTGAACACCAACTCCCTAACATAAAAGTCTAGTATTCCCATTGTCTAAGCATTATTATGACTAGTAAAATCATACTTTGAGCTAGCAAGAACTCCTACCTTGCCAACTTGCCTCCCGGAGCCTCTAACGATCTGCATTGTTGAAAAAAGAGAGTGTAAGCTTAAAAGCTTAGTGAGCAGAGCTCTAAAACACAACAACAATGCAATTTAAAACATATATCTTAGTTTTAAAAACAAAACCACTTAAGAAGAGATACAATGAGATGGAAACATAGACGAAACATGGTTTGCACAAGCAGAACCATCCCCGGTGGGACTACACATCATCGTACACAACAACTAGCATTTTTCTGATGGGACTATACATCACCGTACTCATCTACTAGTCACTACCGATGGGACTACACACCACCGTATACAACGACTAACCATCACGTGAGGCTTGACATCAACTATGACTACACAACAACATTATAATGGAGAGTAAAAGCAATCCACATTTTTCACAACAACACGAATATCCGCACACACCAACACTTAACGAAACAAGGAAAATTAGACAAACTTACACTTGGGTTTAGGTTAGCCCTTAAGGCTCCACCCAAACCCCCGAGAATACCTCTTTGAATCGTTTTAAAGTTTTAAAACATTTCCACTCACCAGCTTAAATCCCAAAACAAGCTAACGGTTCTTCTTCAAGCTTCCGCAAGTCCCGGTGTGACGTCCGAAGTACCCGAATCGTTATCCGCTGCTTCTACCCAAATCAAAACAAGGAATTAATACATCTTTCAACATTTGAAATCTCTGAAAACAACTTCATCAAATCCGACAACAACAAGCATTCCTATTTCTATTTCATACTAACCAAAACCATCCTCAAACCTACTCTAACCTCAAGTCAGCCATATCCCCATCAATTTATCATCCAAACCATGTTCAAATACTCCAAAAACATCAACTCAGCAACACCAAAACATTAGGAACCCTTCTCCACCATTTCTAAGCCAAAAACTCAAATACCCATTAATCAAAATCACCCATTTCCTAAAATCTGGGATTTCATGTGAAACCCAATATCTTTGTACCATTTTACACTCGAAACATCTTTTAAAACTCACTCAAACCACTATTTTCACCATAGAGCTTAAACCCCTCAAAAACCCCATTTATACCCAAAATTGAGAAACTTGAAAAATCTCCCTTCTTTTGAAAAGAAAGTGTTACTAGCAAGTTTGAAATGAAAAGATGATTAAGAAATCAAGTTGCTTACCTCCTTGAACTTCCAAATGGTGAAGATTGATGAAAAATAGGTTGTGGCTATGGTTTGGGGAGTTTAACGTGAAAAACCTTTGGGTGAAGAATGAGGGATGGAAATTTTGAAGTAATTTATTTTATTCCAACTCAAAACCTATCTCCAAAACCTATTTGACTACATTTTACTAAAATGCCTCTTTTTTCTTTAAAGACTTTAAAATTGGTTTATTTTAAATTGTTTTCCCAAAATCCTTTATCTTTAATCGGCTTAACCCGACGTCCAGACCCGAGTATCATACGGGCCCCAAACCCGGGTGTTACACATGTTACATTAACTAATTACAGAATTTGACTTAACATATTTAACAATTATTTTTGGGTCATGAATGAAATTTCAAAATTTAAAAAGTACTTTAGGGGTCAAACGGGCCATTAAGCCTTTTTAATTAAGTTTCAATGTTTCGTTATTTTCAAATAAAAGTTTTCTATCTATTTTTCGTGCATATTTATATGTACAACATTAAAAAAGTAAAGGAAAATTCAAAAACAAGTAACACATACCGTTGCACACTACTAAAGCAACACATTGTTGTGCACTATTAAATTTTTAATAATTTTGAAATTATTGTTAAAAATATCAAAGATTCGTTATAATTCCCTTGGCTTAGCAATATGGTCAGCCACACAGTTGACTGTCGAAAGTTTTGATTCTCTTTATTCAGGGTAAGTGTATTCATGATCGAGAAAGGGAATTTTTTATTTTTTATTATTTCTTCACAAATTATTCAAATCAGGGCGTAGGAACCCTAAAAAACAAGGTGTATTTTCATAAAAGAGAGCAGCCGACGCAGGTGTCGGACGATCTTTGTGGATAACCTTTCGGATCAAATCTATTGGAAGGGGGTGTGGCAGGTTTTATCATCGTGGTCAGGTGGTTGATGTTTTTGTGCCAGCAAAATGTACACGCCATGGTTCGCGATTCGGATTTGTATGTATGAGCACAGAGGAGAAGGCGTTGCGGACAATTGAAAGGCTTAATGGTAAGTGAATTTATGGAGCAAAATTGAGGGTTGAGTTTGCGATGAGAGGGACACGGGATGTGTATTGGAAACAAAAGGGATTGGTTGAAAATGAAAAAGGTTGCAGTATAGGAAGGAGGTACAGAGTGGATCAATGGTCGAATGGGATGGTTCAGGGTGTAAAGGATGAGGGCAAGATAGGGATCATGCAATGCTGCGCCATAGCATGGTGTCGAGTCCCAGTTGGAATTGCGAAATTATCTAGGGAATTAAAGGAGGCAAATCTTGAGGGGTTTTCATTAATAAGAATTGCAAGATCATGGATGTTGTTGATGTTCTCTAGTATGGATATGTGTCGAAGAATCGTAGAGAATGAGGTGCTGAGTAAATGGTTTGCGAAGGTGGTGAATTTGGATCCTTCGTGTGATAGAGGTGGTCGTCATGCCTGACTATCGATCAATGGTTTGCCAATGCACGCGTGGTAGCGTGGTACTTTTGAGAATATCGCGTTAAGATGAGGAGTATTGATTCGATGCGATGATTCAATGCCGGAACCTAACTCTTTTAAAAGGGGGCAGATCCTGATGGAAACTGAGTGCCTAGAACATATTGAGGGAGATCATACAGTTGGATGTGGAGGGTGAGATGTTCCGGGTGCGGGTGGTGGAGTTTGAACCACCACTGGAGTCTCAATTCTATTCCAATTACGAGTTGGCGTGGGATTCTGAGGTGAATAGCGATGATGAAGACAATGTAGGGTTGGATGAATTGGAAAGGGATCAATTGGAGCGGGTTGACCTTAGGGAGGATGAGAAGCCTAACAAGGACATTACAGAGCATGTTGTGGTGCAAAAGTCCCCTGTGTGGAAATTAAACACATTATGGAATGAGCCAAGCTTGTCGGATAAGAGAGTTGCTGTAATCACGTCTTGTTTAGGAGGTTGGATATTGAAGAAGTGGGAATGGTCTCGAGGGAAGAGCCATCATCGCAGGTTAGAAATAGATGGATTGGATTGGATGGTATGATGTTGGTGGATTGTTCGGTGGAGTTTGAGTCGTTACCGGTACGGGATGGGGAAATTGGGACATTAGACGCGAGATATGTGATGCATGTTGAGCCTATAATTGAGGAAGTTCAACCTAATGTAAGTGCTATAAAATTGCTGGACTCGGTGGTGCCTGTTGAGCGTGAAAGTAAAAATAGCAAATCATGTGTTGGGAAACGAAAATCCAAGAAGAATCTAGGGAAGGACTCGGGTGGTGAATCGATGGGTGTGGATCAAGAGGTATTGCATCGCGAAGTGGATGCTACGTTTCAGTTCAACAAGTTGATTAGGGTTCAGACGATTGGGAGGGAAGAAGACATTGTTCGCGATCTTCTTCGTGTTTTCTCAGGGAGTGGGGCGGAGTTTTAATCATGCTTACGTGGCACTGCAAGATGATTTGTGTGTATATGCCTTATACGTTAGAGGGTTAATTGAGACTTTGGGCGACTGCTCGTGATGTTTTTGGAAGTGTTGATGTGCTATGTTTAATTGGGGGGACTTTAACGTTGTAAGATTGAGCGAGGAAAGGTGTAGTTGCGAAGGAAGTAGGCGAGGGATGACGGTCTTTGTTGATTTTTTGAATTAGAGGGACTGGTTGATGTTCTGTTGGTTGGCAAACATTTCACATGGTTTGGTCCAAGGAATAAGTGTAGCCGATTGAATCGTTTTCTGGTTTCTTATGGTTGGGTGGAACAATTTCTAGTTTGGTTCATGGATTTGCCAATGTGGGGCTTCTCAGTTGTCTTGGCAATTAACTTACCTCGGAATTTAACTTGCCGCGACATTGTTTAAACAATCTTTGTATCAATTTTTTTATTGCAATCCTATTCTACTTCTACTTAGAGGGGGAGGGAGAAAATCTAGGTGAAGGTAATGCTCCTGAGGGGTCTTGAACCCGGGACCTAAGGAAAAGGGAGTGGAGCAGGTGAGCGTGCTCTGACCACCAAACCGTCATCGCATGCTCATCTTTGTATCAAAAATTTACTCTTAATGTTTTGTCTCCAAACTTCAATCTTGATTTTGTCCATGTTTATTTTATATATAATATTTTTTATAATAAATTTAAAATTTATTAACGGTTTAAATTTTTAAAAGTTTTATCTTTATAGTTAACTCTCTCAAAATTTAATGTTGAAAACTGTCATTGTTCACATAATTGGTTTTTGAGATTGGAAGTTAATATATGTATCAATTTAAGAAAAAAATTTCAAGTTCATATATCAAATTAAGACAATAACATGTTTCGGTATTAATTTGCATAATAAGCCTTTTCTATATTTAAAATAAGAATAAATAATACATGAGTACCTGAATATGGAGTCAAGATGGCCGAGTTGGTCTAAGGCGCTAGTTTCAGGTACTAGTCCGAAAGGGCATGGGTTCAAATCCCATTCTTGACACGTTTTTTCCTTTTTTAAAATATTAAAGTTGACCCTGCTGGCCGTTCGATCGAGTCAAGTTAAAATAAAATTTAAGTTATTCAAGTTTGCAAGTCATATTTTATTATTCATATTTTATTTGAATTTTTTTTTAATTGAGTCGAGTTTTTGAGTTTTAGTACAAATTTAATTGTAATTATTTATAATGTTATAATACATATTGATTCCAATTTCATCGGCTTTCTATATGCATATACATATATATTTATTCATATTTTGATGTGTTATACATAATATATCATGCATAATTGATAGACTCGATTCGAATATGAAAATTGATCCACTAATTACTAAAAATTTCGAGTTATTCGAATTTCCATTTCATAACTCAAACTTTATTTGAAATTTTTTTCGAGTCTAATCGAATTTATGAAAGTACGAGTCGAATTAAAATGAGTTGATTTTTTTCGCCTCAAGTCGAATTGAATAATTCGGTTTTTTCAAATTAAATTTTACTCTCCTAGTTAACTCTATTTGTCCATGACCCAAACACCATTCTATATTTTTAAAATCCTTTTTTTATTAAAACATGTATTGTACATATTTGTTATAATAATTAAATCTTGTTTATAGCCTTAAGAAAATATTTTTTAAATTCGTCACGGAGCTTAAGAACTGTTCCAATATTTATAAATCTATTTTTGTATTAGACCTTTGGGCCTTAGGTTAGTTCATTCGTATGGAAAGGTAATATCAACCACGCCATATATATTGTGTTTGAGTTGTGATAAAATCAATCGTTAACATGTTGCTATATTCTATTATTATGTTAGTGTTGAAAGTATTTATCCTTCATCATTGACAATTGTGTTTGTATCTTTTTTTTTCCGAGTAATTCGATTGTATTTTTTGAACTTTTTCACTTTTTTTTCTTAAGATTGTGTATTTTTATTGTATTTTATATTTATTTATTTAATAAAATCAATTAATTATCATTATTTTTATTATTTAAAAAATAAAAATGTCACGTTAGTAAAGTACATGTATCATTTGCTACACTACCCCTTTTCGTTTACTGGGTCACTCTTAATTGGAAAGAAGTACTGAATATTCCCACTTTTTAGTCTTAAAAGCTAACCTTTATGCATTGTTTGTAAGAATATATATATATATATAAATGGAAATGGAAATGAAAAAAAAAAACTTCATTGATTAACTTTTTCCTCCTATATATATTTATTTATCTTAAGATTTATTGATAAAAAAATTCTTGAAAATTAAATATAAAATTTAAAAAAATATATCAATTTAATTTTAATTTGGTTGCTCTATCTTAAATAGGGGTGAGCAAATATCGACTCAATTCAAAAAAAATAATTTTTAACTCGACTCGACCTAACTCAAATCTTAATATCATAAACTCGACTGTACTCGAGAGATTTCAAATAAAGTTAAAGTTATAGAATGGAAATTTAAACAACTCAAAATTTTTAATAGTTAGTGTATTAGTTTTCAAGTTCGAGTTGAGTTACACAGCTTTGCATGATATATGCTTATCATATATATATGATTATAAAAGATGTTTAAATTGAAACCAATTACTACCATGGCATTATAAATATCAATAATTAAACCTGAATAGAAACTCGAACGACTCGACTCAAAAAAATTCAAATAAAATTTAAATTAAAAAATATGACTAATAAACTCAAACATCTCAAAAAAGTTTACGTGACTCGATAAAATGTTCAACCTAAATTCTTAAGTATAACAAATTCATATATATTTAAGCATAATTTCCCGATAAATTATAGGCAATTTAAAAGTATATATTAAAAGAAAAAACAAACAAACAAAGCAAGTAGGCCAATTATTAATCCCAAATCATTTGAACCTCGCTGGAAAATAGAAAAAAAAGAAGAAGAGAAGAAAATAAAAAGCAACAAACGCGTGAATTTCAGCGTCCCAAAAAGGCGCGTACGAACAGATAGAACTTTCAGTTGTGTACCGTTGATCAGTCGAGTATTTTAACATCTTCCTTCCCCCGTCGTCTCCGTTGCCTCCAATTCACGGCAAAACGCACCGTTTCGTCTTTTAAACTGGTTTCCTCTTTACAAAGAAAAAAATCCCCAAATTTTCTTTAAAAAACGTTGCACTTTCTGTTGATTTCTCGATTCGATCTCTTGTTCTTCAATGGATGAATCGTCATCGTATTCAAATCTTCCAACCAGTCATTTACTCGGCTCAGTTCCCGTAAGCTTTTTTACTTTTTTTGTTTGATTTTGTTTGTTATTTTTTACGATTTTATTTGGGTTTTTTTTATCGAGTTTAATTGTTAGGATTCGGCATATTTATGTAATTTGATTTCGATCTTCATTCGAATTTCAGTCTGTTATAAATGAAGAACAGAAGGCATCATATACAGGTACTTTTTTCTTTTGTGGAAAAGCTTGTTTAGATTAATAGCGGATTTGTTTTTGTTAATTATTTAATTGAAATTGTGCAGTTCCTGAAGCGAGTATGCAATATTTGCCTCCGAATAATGGCAGCGGGGGAAGTAGAGGCCGAGGTTATCAAACTCTTGAAGCTCCAACTGGTATATTAAACTCTGTTAATTTATCAATCTTTTTTGTTTTTCACCTGTGAAATGTGACGATGAATTTGGAGATCTGCTGTATTTGAATGATTAATGTCTTACAGAGTGGTTTTTGTGAGGAAGATTTGTTATTGATGTTAACGGAAAGAAAAAGAAGCTTTCAAAGTAATGGCATATAGAGTTGAAATGTTGGGAGATTTGGTCGTTGAACCGAGTGGATCTTGTGTTTGGAAGTTAAATCTGGTATCTTAGGGAAATTTATCGAGCAGAGTTTATGTTTTCGACATCCTTTAAGTTTGAATGGAGAAAATACACTGCATTCGTTGTCTCGTTTTTGTTTACATTCTGGAATGGTTGCCTTCTATTTTAGTAGTCACGGATTTAATATCTTCATATAGTTGATGTAAACCAATATCTCGATCACTTCCGAAAGAAACCTTCACGTGATGCATATACCTTTTGTGGTTTTGTTTGTGTTCATGTGCGTGTGTAGTATCATTCCTTGAGTATTCTCTTCATTCCTTTATTTGATTGTGTGTGCGCCTCTTCTAACTACGGAATACAGACTATTGATTATGTGTTTATGTTCTAAAACACCTTAGTTTAGGATATTGTGCCTAAGTTACTATCATCGGCATTGCAGTTTGTTTTAATTCACTTATGGTAACATTTTAATGCTTTTATTTAGTGTTATTGAAGGAATGTTATTATCCCTTTGTCTATCATATGCAGAAAGCTTCGAACAACAGCCGCCAAACAACTGGAAGGGAGTGTTTAGTATCTCATCATACACGCAATATTTTAACGTGGATACGGACGTTGTGATAAACAGGCTGATAAGTTCCTTTTATCCCACTGCTGGAGATTTTTTCAGCAAGATTGATGCTAACCCTGATCTGTGAGTATGCTTCCCCTTCCCCTCTTGATCTGTGAGTATCTTTAAAGGAGACGTGCAAAGCAGTTTGCGTCAAAGCTTCATTGTCTTGATTTTTGCCATATATATAGGTATGGTCATATCTGGATCACAACGACATTGGTCTTTATGCTTTCTTCCTTTGGAAACTTTGCTACATACCTTATGCAAAAGCATACCGATGGCACTACTTCTTGGAGCTTCGATGTTGGTTATGTAAATGTAGCAGCTTCTGGAATCTACGGTTATGCAATTGTGGTGCCCCTGGCGTTTTACTTCTTGCTTCAATATCTGGGTTCAAATGCTAGCCTTGTACGATTTTGGTGCATGTGGGGTTATTCTCTCTCCATTTTCATTCCAACCGCGGTAAGTTTTTCTCTCTTTAAAAGAAAAAATAAATGCTTGGGATCACATCTAGTCATCTAGATTTCCTGAACTTGTATTTTTTTCATCATTTTGGAGCTCAAATATATCGATCATTCATAATTTCTTTTACAATCATCTTACTGTACTATACGGCATATTTGTAGTTCCTACTGCTTATTCCAGTCGAGTTTCTCCGATGGATGATTATACTAATCGCTGGTACGGCCTCAGCATGCTTTGTTTACTTGAATTTAAGATCTTATATCGAGGGGGTGAACGACCTTACAATTATGGTGGTTGCTGCATTCTTGTTGCAAATGGCCCTTGCAATCTTTATCAAGGTCTGGTTCTTTCCCTAAACCATACTGAGTCATCCTGCATGGTCCGAACTCTGCTGTGGGTTCTCTGTTACCGGGAGTTATGCAAAATGACTTTTGTTCGAGTGAAATCCCCTATCGAAGAAAAGCTTGTGTGTCTTTTGGACGTTGCTCGGCTAGTTTTAGCAATATCGAAACATGCAACGGGAGTGAGATATAGGAGTCGGTGTTTCCGGTGAGGTGTTGCGGTGCCACTAATTTGGTTTTGGGGTCGGGTTGATCTAATTGACGAGGTGATGTTGGCCTACTACTTTTAAGAGACCAACATCATCGGAACAACTAAAGTAAACGCAGATTTGTTATGTTAAATTTGGAAATTCTCTCCTTTGCACATGGTTATGTAAATATAGGTTGTCATGGTCTTCGTTTGTTAACTGTAATTGTTATTGTCGTATTTTTGTGTCGAATATTGGTAGACTCTCTCGTTTGCCTGTTTAAGATATTCAGGGTCAGTAAGTGGAATGCATTAGCTCCATTTTTCGGTTGGCCGATGAGGGTCGAATACGGTTAAACCGACATTTTTTTATTTTTGAAAGCTAATGTGTTTACACGTAATATATGTTTTGAATATACTCTCAACCATTTGACAATGCATGTTTAATTACACTGTTACAACTGTTGGTGCTCAAACTCGTGACCTCTGGGAACAATAACCGTTCCCTTAACCGGCATTCTTAAGATCAAAGAGTTGGTGATATGTGCGTGTTGCAAGGCATGCGACTTCGATCTCATATCCGAAAGCATGTCGGGGTTTTCTCGTGGGATTGATATGGATCTTAATATGTGCTGAATTGTACAAACCGGTTAACCCCCAATTTTTGGATTTTTTATTTAATTTATATATATATATATATATTATGAATATTTGAGAATAATACAAATCTCCCTCTTTCTCTCATCTCTTTGTTCTTCTTGTTCTTATTCTTGTTCTTTTTTATTTTATTCACAATACGTTATCAGCACGAGACTCTAATCAACTGAGGTCTTCATCATTATAATTCAAAAGAAGTTACCGGGAAGAATTCGATTATAGAATAAACCAAAGATAAGTTTTTTTTTTTCCTTATTTTTTTTAGTTACCGATTGTCTTTCTCTTTATATTTTAACTTTGTTTTAATTTTTGAAAATTTTGGAAGTATGTTTGATTTTATTCGAACATTGGAAAGAGATAAATTTGTGGCTTCTCACAAACCAAAAGACGAATCGACAGAGACGAAGAGGTTACGTTTGGTGTAAATTACGTATGTTTTCTCTTGTTTCTAAAAGGATTAATTAGCGGTATGCTTATTCATACTTTTACTTATATGATTATATTTGATATTTTTCATATTATTATTTATGTCATTTTATTTGGTAAAAGTTAATATTTTTAATCGTGTTTTGAGTTTTACATGATATGCTTAAATGGCTTGGAAAAAGATGTGATATAAAGGGACTATGAGAAGCTATCTCGGTCATATGCTATGTCTCCATTGTCCACGAGAGAAAAATCAATATTGGTAAATTTTGGTTTTATTTTTATTCTTTATATTATTATTTTAAAGTGCGATAAATCATGATGATTTTGAATTTACAAGAAGATTATTATAAAGTCTATATTTGCTCGAAAGCAATATTTCTTCTTCGTTGAAAAACTTGACCATAGACTTCTCCCAATTTCAAGTTACGAAAATTCTTCTTGATCCAAAAAGTTTTATGGGAGGCATTCCTTGAAGTGAATGCAAAGCATGATGTTTTCCATGCGATTATCAATGATGGGGCATTCCCTAAAGTGAATGCAAGCATGATGTTTATTCCATGCAATTATCAATGATGGGGCATTCCCTGAAGTGAATGCAAGCATGATGTTTATTCCATGCAATTATCAATGATGGGGCATTCCCTGAAGTGAATTAAAGCATGATGTTTATTCCATGCGATTATTGGATCTGTTTCATTCTCTGAAGTGAATGCAAACATGGTAAATCATTATTCAATTTGAAACATAATTTCGATATAATCCAAGTATAATTGGCTGGACATCCCGTTTGCGAGGCTACTGGTCTCAAAGAAGGTTTTTAAAGGACCTTGTGAACAGGTTTAACAATGCCGCGTACGAGGATTAAATCTTTGTTCTCTGTGATAAGGATATGTGAAAAAGGTTTTAAAGGCTCACTGACTCTACTCCATTCGCTGAAGTGAATGTGAGATTATATTATGGAAGGAATAAAAAATCACATTAAAAGTTGTAGTCGTGGTTGAGGCTATGAATATACACATGAAAAATATAGTCGTTTTAAGAATACTTCTACCCGCTGGTAGCAAAGTTATAAGGATGACAAGAGTGATAAAGATCATTCTAAGGAAGTGAAATCATTTTACCAATGTGATGTTATAAACTATTGGTTTCGTACTTGTCAAACGCCAAAGTATTATGGACTTTATCCATAATCATGAATGATAAATGAAATAAAATATAAACAAAATTTGTTCATGGCGAAAATAATTATGGCGTTATTGGTCCAACTCAATTGGATATTGTTAATTTTCTCATAACCCTTGAAGGGAATAATTTACCATTTATTTTATTTCCCTTATAACCTTTAACAGGAATAATTGGTTTTTTATTTATTTTATTTATTTTATGTTAATTCGTTTTATTTATTATTTATTTATGTTAGTTTGTTTTATGCTTATTTATTTCACATATTATTTATTTACGCTTTATGTTAATTTATTATTTGAAGAATATGATTACTTCTGGAATAAAATATACAATGAATTGTGGCTATTTATGCCTAGAATTGTGGCTATTTATGCCTAGCAAATAATGCAAGTACTCATATTGTACTTAAGCATAAGAAATATCTTTTCCCATTTAAATGCAAGGGGAAATATGAGTAGTATTTCTCAAAGTACTAAAATATCAATACTTCGGAAGAGCACTTGAAAATTTATCTCTGATAGATAATCGACTTGATATGATGTGCTATATTTTATATTTTTCATTCCTCGAAGTGAATGATACAAAGTACATATTTTCATTACCTGAAGTAAATGAAACAAAGCACATTTTGAAAGGTGCACGATTATGTATTTCTCGATTAAAATGCAAGGGAATAATGTGAGTACTATATCCGGAAGTATTAATATCACAAAAGGCTCTGGTTGAGCAAATATGTTATTGTCAAATGGAACTTTATTCCATATTCAGTGCGTTATACTCGTCAAAGTCATAAAGAGAGCAATATGAGTTCGCAAACTATCCCTTTGGGAATTATAGATAACATATGTTATCAATTGGCATTTGAAATAAGCCAATATGAACATAAGTTCTGGTAGCCAAAAAGTCAGTTGAAAGCCCTAGGAGAGCTATATATTGCTACCAAAAGATAATTTCAATTGAAAGCTCCGAATGAGCTAAATATATTCCTATTTAAAGGAACAATTTTGATGGTCGTACTAGACATGTACAAGTAAGATTGAATTACATGTTATGGTAAACAAGAAGTTTACAAATTCAGAGATATATACACACATATATATAGTTGGCATGATTGGTTAGACCATCCTGATCAATAATGGTGCAGAAATTATTGAGATTTACATGCACATGTATTAAAAGAACCTGTAGTTCTTGTGGTGCTTATTCTCAAAGAAATGTATTAAATTCCACTTATTAAAGAACGTGAAGTTCTTGTGTTGCTTAAAGGAATTGATTAAATTCCACTTACTAAAAGAACTTGAAGTTCTTGTGTTGTTTGTTCTCAAAGGATATAGATGATCTCACTTACCAAAAGAATTAGAACTTAAAGTTCTTGTACTGAAGTTAAGACTGTATGTCTTGCATATCTGAATGAAATATGAGCCCATATATTCACAAATGTGGAAAGTTTTATATGATTTTAGTAGATGCATCTACATTGTTTTATCGACTTACAACCAGAAGTTTGTGAGATTGATTCTAAAAGATTCAGATTATGCAGTTAGACTATTCGTCTTGAAAAGTTAGTGGGTTTATATTTTAGGCTATATCAGTTGTTACAAAGCCTATTGATTATGAAAAATATAGTTTAGCAAAATTTCAATTGGATGCCTCTTATTTAATAGCTAAACTATGAGAACAAAAGAGTTATTATTTATATGGTGTTTCCATATAGCAACACTTATACGCATCAAGCCAACGAGTTATAATAAACTCCCCGTTATGATTAATTTTTGGTCAGAAACCATACATTTCCCGTTTTATGATTTTTGAATGTGCGATATGAATTGCTCCACCACAACGCATAAAATGGGTAAATAAAAAGGGTTGAGAATATATATTGAGTACAAGTCTTCTTTTATGTTTAAATTCTTAAACATTAATTGGAGAATCATTTATGACATTATTTTTCTCAACATCAGGGGGAGATAATAATCAGCTGGATAGAGGAAAATGAATTATCATTATCTAGATCCTCGTATATGAACTAGAAGTTCATAAGATAATTCATGTTATTACATGTCAACTACCAGACATATTTACTGACCCAATGAGAGTAATTAAGTCTCATATACCAGCTGAAATGTTCTAAGTTTAAATTACATGTTAGAGCGAGAGAATGTAAATCATGCCTGAAGCATGATAGTTGAAATGGTTCCAATGATCAAAATTCTCGTAAATAGAAAGTAATATGAGATGGTCATATATTGGAGGCGGGTACTCCTGAAGAGACCCAAGACATAACAAATAATAAAACTCTATAAGAGTTTCAGGTACCTGAAATAAAGATTGAAATCTTGAAGAGATCTCGATGAGTTATGTCATTACGAGAATGGAACCAGAAAATTGGAAAGTTGTCGACAACGATTTACAAACAATTTTACATAAAATACTTCTATAGAAGTAAAGAAAGAAATCGAGGATCTTGTATAAAATCTATCCAGAAGTATATATATTAAATTGGTCGATGTTGAAAGACGCTTTGAACTTCTAAAATAGAAGTATTTGGACCAGCAGTCCAAACACCTAAAGGTGTAATGCAAGTGAGGCACAAATAAGTAGTCGTAAATACGACTTGAACTATGATTTATGAAAAGTTTAATTACTTCATGGTGGATGCAATTACTTTGGCAGTTATGAAAATTTTACATGCGTCTAATTTATTTGTGGATCCATATTTATCCTTGAATGATCTAAAATGCTATAAGCATTTGGAAATTTCTGAGGAAATTTATTTAGACATGTCTCATGAATATTTTGGCGCATTTGATATAATCGCCTTAGTGAATACTAATTGAGAAAATACTATAAGAATGATCAAATTTCCTTATGTATTTTGTAAAGGAGTTTGGATCAAGATCCATTATGATAATTTTAGAACTCCTAAAGAGCTTCAAATTAGAAACTAATGAAGTACTTTCAATACAAGTACTTGAATCTTGACATCAAGTTTATCTCGACCTGAAGATCGAACATTTTTATATATTTCTTTTGTCTATGAATAGACATAAGCTGAAAGAATCTTAAAGAAGATTCAATATGAATAGAGCATATCTATTGAGTATCCCAATAGTTGTAAGATTGTTGGATGTGATTAAAGATAATTATATTTTTTCTTGGTCTTGAAGCATTATATATTAGTTGGTCAAGAAATATCTATGATTATACAAAGATCATTACATTTAGATCTTCAAACATTCGTTGATGCCTCCTCAAATGTCGTAGAAATAATTGTTATGCACGAGGCAAGCCAAAAGAAATGTGTTTGGCTAAGACCATTGACCCAACATATCCAAAAGATATGTGGATTTACTTTTACAAGATATGATAAAAGCTATCTTGTGTGAAGATAATGCAAGATGTTTATCTCAGTTTGAAAGTGGATACATCATGTAACATATTACTCTAAAGTTTCATCCCTCACGATCTTTAGAAAAATGATATTCAAGATTAAATTATGAAGATTCAAAGATCTTCTGTGATGTTTGCATGAGGGGGAGTAAATACGCGTTGCACTCTTTTTTCCTTAACCGAGGTTTTGTCCCAATGGGTTTTTCCTGGTAAGGTTTTTAATGAGGCAACATGTAACCCCCTCGTCCCGGTCTGGTCGGATGACCGGTCCGAGTGGGCCACACGGGGAAAACCGAAGCGAAACCCGTTAAGGTTTCCCCTTGGTTAACAACCCAAAAAATTTCTTTTAACTTTAGTCTTATCTAGATGCATATTTAATTCCTATGTGAGCACAACAGCGGAAGATACAAGCAACGAAACATTCACCGACCAACAAAAAGGGTAAACAGTCCATTTTACTTCATTACAGCAGGCCGTTTCGAAACACTTATAGGGTGTTCCGAAACGCCTTGACCTAGTCAACGCGCCTGGGTCAACCACAAGGTGACCGTTCTGAAACAGGGGAGACCCGTATCGGAACGACCTTGACGGTCAATATCCCGTGGTCAACGAGATTTGACCTTTTCGGAACTTCAAAGGCCCGTTTCGGAACGACTTCATCTCGCCAATTTCTCAAAATTCCAGTAGCGAAAACGTTCCGGAACGACCCTCATCCGTTTTGAAACGGCAGGCCATTTACACAGGGGCCGTTTCGGAACACGGGGACCCGTTCCGAAACACCCCCTGTCTGCAGACTTTTCTGGGCTGTTTTGAGGCACAAGGATGCCCCAAAACACCAACAAACCACCAAGCAACTTCAAGACAAGACATTTTAAGGTATAACAACCATTTTAGCATGCTTCAACATTATTTAGACATATCTATCACTATGGCAACAACCCACAACATGCATTCATACAATCATCATTCAAGCACATACATGAACTCCTAAGGCATAAAGCTAACAACCAAAGTAAGCAATTAGGCATGAGTAACATTCAACGTGGCAACACAACCATGCAAAAGCAAGATACTAAGGAGTCTAAACATGCTAATCCTAGGAAACTCCTAATCTCGGTCACGGACTTAGGTTGTTTCCACTCAACAATAGCCTCAATCTTCGACGGATCAACTCGGATGCCTTCGGCCGAAACAACATGGCCAAGAAACACAACCTCTCGAATCCAGAACTCACACTTGCTAAGCTTCGCATACAACTGATTGCTCAACAACCTCTGTAAAACAAATCTCAAGTGCTCATCATGCTCTTCTTCTGTCTTCGAGTACACAAGTATATCATCAATGAAGACAACCACAAATCGGTCTAAATAGTCTCTGAAAATTCTGTTCATCATGTCCATGAATGCTGCTGGTGCATTCGTGAGCCCAAATGGCATCACCAGAAACTCATAGTGACCATATCTAGTCCTAAAAGCTGTTTTCGGAACATCACACTCTTTCACTTTCAACTGATAGTACCCAGATCTCAAATCTATCTTCGAGAATACTGAAGCACCCCTCAACTGATCAAACAGATCATCTATACGAGGCAACGGATACTTGTTCTTCACGGTCAACTGATTTAGATGTCTATAGTCAATACACATGCGCATGCTACCATCTTTCTTTTTCACAAACAACACTGGAGCACCCCACGGAGAACTACTAGGTCTAATGAAACCACGGTCTAATAATTCTTGCAACTGACTCTTCAATTCTTTCAGCTCTTTCGGAGCCATACGATACGGAGCTATCGAAACTGGATTAGATCCTGAAACTGTCTCAATCACAAACTCAACATCTCTGTCAGGCGACAAACTCGGCAACTCTTCAGGAAACACATCTGGAAAGTCACACATTGTTCTGATATCTTTCGGTCTAGCTTCACTCATATCCGGATTCATAACATAAGCTAAATAGGCCCCACATCCAGAGTTCATCAACCTATGAGCCTCTAAAGCTGACACCACATTAGACAAGAACTTAATGTTCTCGCCCACTACCACTACCTCGTAGTCATCAGAAAGCTTCAAAGAGATTCTCTTTGTCTCAAAGTCTACGCTAGCCCGATGCTCAACCAACCAATCCATACCCAAAATAATATCAAAACCGTAGAAAGGAAGTTCCATCATGTCAGCTGAGAACACATGACCCTGAATCTTCAGTGGACACCTCCTATACATACGTCTAACCACAACTGTCTCACCGAAAGAACTAGTAACATGCATACCTACATCTAGGATCTCAACAGGAATATCTAACTTCTGTGCATGCTTACTCAAAATGTAGGAATGCGTAGAACCCGAATCAACCAAAGAAAGCAAGGACATAGACTGTAACTCGAAATTACCTGCTATCACATCGGTGTCGTTCCCGGCCTCTCTCTGAGCATAGACCCTCGCTGGTCCTCCCGCCTCTGGCTGCACAGCCACAACATGTGCAAGGTTCCTCTGAGCATCTACCCTAGGTGCATCAGCCCTTGGCTGGAAGTAGCCACGACCGCGCCCACGGCCTCTCTGAAAATCGTTACCCCTCGCAGGAGCCTGAGCAATATTCGGTGCCTGTGCTGCCTGACGTGGACAGTCCCTCCTAAAGTGGTCCCTCGAACCACAGTTCCAACAAGCATGAAAGTTACCCCAGCACTCTCCAGTGTGCTGTCTCCCACACTGTGCACACTCGGGCAAGCGCCCTCCTCCTCTATGGCCCTGATGGCCCCTACCATGTTGGCCACCGCCACGTCTCTGATCAAACTGATGTCCGCCACCTCTGTGTCTCTTAGCATCTCTACCATCAAAGTGGTTATGCCTCTTTCCAGAACCAGAACCACCAGCTCGTTTGGCTGAACCCAAACTATGCTCCAAATCCTTGGCCCTCGCGACCAACACATCAAAGTCTGAGTAGTCAGAAGCCAACGTGTACCTCGTAACCTCTTCATTCAATCCGTATCGGAATCGGTTGCAGCGTTCCATCTCAGTGGGAACCAACTCTGGGGCATACTGACTCAAGCGAACAAAGCGGATCTCATAATCAGTCACAGAAGCATCCCCCTGAGTAAGAGCCATAAACTCCCGCTTCTTCTCATCCAAGTACCTCAGTCCCAAGTACCTCTTTCTGAAAGCAAACTCAAAGAAATCCCAGTCTATCTCGGCCTCTGGAACCCCGACAGTAATGGTGACCCACCAGGTGTAGGCATCACCCTGAAGCAATGAGATCACACAACCCAATCTACGTGCACCCGCACAACCCATCTGAGCCAAGATACGAACTGTCTTTTCCAACCATAACTCCGACCTCTCCGGAGTAGATCCTCTAAATTCCTCGGCCCCTAAGCTACGGAGCCTCTCCAAAGGTAAACTAGCATCATCACACCTAGGCTGAACTGCAGCCTGAGCTCCCGCAACTGCGGCCTGAAACGCTCCCGCTATCGCTTGCACTAGCGGAGTCATATCAACCCCAGCTGGACCTTGGCCACCTTGGCCACCTTGAGGTCCCTCTCCTCCAGCTCCAAGTTGAGGAGGTGGTGGTGGTGGAGGTGGTGGAGGAGCGCCAACTCCCGCGGCCCCCGGTCCCTCTATGTGAGTTCCCGCACCAACTACCGGCTCAACAGGAGCCGCAACTCGTGGTTCCTGACGAACCAACCTCGGTCTACCTCTCGGTCTAGACATTGCCCTCTCAGATATTAACTACAACCACAACAACCAAACATACAAGTTGGGTTAGCAAGGCAAGGCTTCCAAGTGTCCAAGTATGTTTCCTCACTTAAAAATCATTTTTCCAATGTAATAGTAGCAATGGGACCCACACACACATGCTTAAAAGTAAAACAATCAGCATACTTGTCACATAAGCAACCATTCTTCCAGAACAAGCAAACACCGTGCAATTCAACTTAAAAACTTAAACTTACCTCACTTACCTGCCCAAGGTCTCGGTAACCTTAGGCTCTGATACCAATAAGTGTAACCCCCTCGTCCCGGTCTGGTCGGATGACCGGTCCGAGTGGGCCACACGGGGAAAACCGAAGCGAAACCCGTTAAGGTTTCCCCTCGGTTAACAACCCAGAAAATTTCTTTTAACTTTAGTCTTATCTAGATGCATATTTAATTCCTATGTGGAGCACAACAGCGGAAGATACAAGCAACGAAACATTCACCGACCAACAAAAAGGGTAAACAGTCCATTTTACTTCATTACAGCAGGCCGTTTCGAAACACTTATAGGGTGTTCCGAAACGCCTTGACCTAGTCAACGCGCCTGGGTCAACCACAAGGTGACCGTTCCGAAACAGGGGAGACCCGTATCGGAACGACCTTGACGGTCAATATCTCGTAGTCAACGAGATTTGACCGTTTCGGAACTTCAAAGGCTCGTTTCGGAACGGCTTCATCTCGCCAATTTCTCAAAATTCCAGTAGCGAAAACATTCCGGAACGACCCTCATCCGTTTCGAAACGGCAGGCCATTTACACAGGGGCCGTTTCGGAACACGGGGACCCGTTCCGAAACACCCCCTGTCTGCAGACTTTTCTGGGCTGTTTTGAGGCACAAGGATGCCCCAAAACACCACCAAGCAACTTCAAGACAAGACATCTTAAGGTATAACAACCATTTTAGCATGCTTCAACATTATTTAGACATATCTATCACTATGGCAACAACCCACAACATGCATTCATACAATCATCATTCAAGCACATACATGAACTCCTAAGGCATAAAGCTAACAACCAAAGTAAGCAATTAGGCATGAGTAACATTCAACGTGGCAACACAACCATGCAAAAGCAAGATACTAAGGAGTCTAAACATGCTCCTAGCAACCAATCAACAGCCAACAAAATCCTTACACATCCCATTGCTTAAACTGTTACATGTCTTAGCATTAAAACCATACTTGATGAACTCAAGTCCAAACCACACTTGGAGGCCCTCCACTTGCCCGAGCAACCCACGAACTAAGAATCTGCAATGTTGAACAAAGAGAGCGTAAGCAATGATGCTTAGTGAGGGTAAGCTCTAAAAACAAACCTCAACATTGCAGGGTCCGAGCACGATCTAGCCAAGGCAACTTACATTTACCAAGCGTCCACAAGATATAGATGCATGAGCAATAAATCACATATATGCCATAATCATAAGCTCAACACTACCAAACATGTAATCACGTTTAAACATCCAAACAGCTCATAGATTCCAACACATTGATACACATATCAATCAACATTGGCACCTAGTTAAGACCCGAATACGCGGATAAACATGTTGGAAACTCAAATCCAACAACCACATTACCTCGGTGGGATTCCACTCATCACCGGTCTCGCGGAGGGGATTCCACTCATCCTCACGCCCCGTCGATGGGATTCCACTCATCACCGACTATATTCAATTATAATTCCGGGCGAACCCGTACTCCTCCTTGGTGACTCAACGCCACCAAGGCCACGCGCGACTTTAGACTCATGTGTACACACTAACATCCTAATGATCGATCATTTGTATCCAAGTTTACTAGTGCCAATATTTATTCACATCACATTACTCATTTCATTAACCTTGTGCTTAGCACATACTCACCAACAACCATCATTATGCATGTCTCAAGCATCATAAGTCCAATCTCATTTCACATGTATAAAGCAATATACATAGACATTCATATCGCAATTTATGCAAGACATACACAACCATAAAGTGAGTTCAACCAAGGGCTCTAGATCAAGTTTAGGATTAGGCTACCACCCTAATCCTAACTCTAGGTGGGTCTACCAAGCCCAACCTAGTCCGTATACTCGAACCAACCAAATTAAAACCATTTAAAACAATTAACCACTCACCTAAGCTTCCAAGCACAAGACCAAGCAAGCAACAACCTTCAACTTTCCGGGTTCACTTCCGATGCTTCACCGATGCCCAAACTTGATTATAATCAAACAAAACACATACATTACTTCTCAACCCAATGCTAATTCAATCATCAATCTACTTTGCAACTCACAACCCATTTCCACAATTTTCCAAACCACATAACATCTCCAAAAACCCAATTTTCGGACTCCCACAACCAAGGACTGAAATACCCAATTTCAAGCACCCAAATGGCTTCCAAAACATCCCAAAACACCCTCCTAACATAGGTAAACCATCAGCCCTTCAATTCCAACATTAAACCTCTCAAAAACCCAAATTTTAATACCCTAAAATTTGCCCTAAAGACCCACTACGAAAATTCATCTAAAATTAACCAAATTAATATATGTTGTGCACTTTAGCATGATTAACAAAAACCCCAACACAATTTCTCAAAACAATTTGAAAACCCCCATCAAAACCCAAATTTTCAACATAAACCCTAATTTCCAAATCTCCTTATTTTTGAAATCTAAGACAATGGTTAAATAGAGGGTAAAGAGGAGATTAAGAAAATGACTTTACCTTTCAAAAAGCCTTTGGATTGAAGTTGAAAATGAATGGAATAGTGATTTGCTATTTGAGAGGGTTTGAAAGAGAGGGGGGAAGTTTTACATGGGTTTTGGGGAAGAAAGGGGGAAAAGATGACAATATGGAAAAGTTGTCATCCTTTTTCAAACAGCTTGGGTAAATTACATTATGAGTCCTCCTCTTTTTAAATTAACTTAATTAGGTCACCATTTGAAGTTGAGTTGTTTTAATTAACTATTTATTTAACCCGACTAAAACCCGGTTAACTCCTAGGCCTATGACACGGGTGTTACAACTCTCCCCCACTTAAGGAATTTCGTCCCCGAAATTACCTGGTGGAAACAAATATGGAAACTGCTCAACCATATCTGCTTTCCTCTCCCACGTGGCCTCTTCCACACCTCTATGCCTCCACAACACCTTGACCAACTCTATGGTCTTGCCACGCAACACCTTGCTATCCGAAGCAAGTATCCCAACGGGCTCTTCATTATAGGACAAATCCGGATTCAACTCTATCTCCTCAACGGGCATCACATGAGAAGGGTCTGACCTATATCTCCTAAGCATAGATACATGAAAGACATCATGGATCTTTTCTAACTCAGAAGGTAACCTCAAACGATAAGCTACGGGCCCAATCCGCTCAACTATCTCATACGGACCAATGAACCTCGGACTCAACTTGCCTTTCCGGCCAAATCTCATTACCTTCTTCCACAGAGATACTTTCAGAAACACTTTCTCACCCACTGTGTACTCAATCTCTTTCCTCTTCAAATCTGCATAAGACTTCTGACGATCCGAAGCCGCTTTCAAACGGTCACAAATCAACTTCACCTTTTCTGTGGTTCCCTTAAGCAAGTCTGGCATAGGTAACAACCTCTGACCTATCTCAGCCCAACAAATCGGAGTTCTACACCGTCTACCATACAAAGCCTCATAAGGAGCCATCTGAATACTAGACTGATAACTGTTGTTGTAAGCAAACTCAACCAACGGTAAGTGCTTCTCCCAAGAACCCTGGAAATCAATCACACAACAACGAAACATATCCTCTAGAATCTGTATCACTCGCTCTAACTGCCCATCGGACTGCGGATGATAAGATGTGCTGAAATGCAGACGACTACCCAAAGCACTATGCAAACAACTCCAGAACCTCGAAGTAAATCTAGGATCCCTATCTGAAACTATAGACTTTGTAACTCCATGAAGTCTCACAATCTCACGAATGTACAAGTTTGCCAACTTATCTAGGGAATCCGTAGTGTTCACTGCTAAGAAGTGAGCACACTTAGTGAACCTATCAACAATCACCCAAACTGAATTCTTCTTCGAAGGAGACAAAGGACCCCCATACAAAATCCATGGTGATTCTCTCCCATTTCCATTCTGGAATCTTCAAAGGCTGTAGCAAACCTGAAGGAACCTGATGTTCTGCCTTCACTCTCTGACAAACCATGCAACGGCTCACATACTCGGCTACATCTCTCTTCAAACCGACCCAGAAGTATTCATTCCTCAGATCTCGTACATCTTGGTACTACCCGGATGCATAGAAAAGGGACTCGAATGCGCTTCACTCAAAATCTGACGTCTCAGCTCCACATCTTCCGGTACCATAATTCTATCCCTAAAGCACAACAAGCTCTCACCACTGAAACTATACTCAGTCGGTCTTCCTTCGGCTATGTCTTGTACATGAGGAACTAAGCTCGCATCTTGCAACTGCTTCTCTCGAATCAACTGAATCAAAGAAGGCTTCACTTGTAACTCGGTGATCAAACCACCATCATCGGACACACTCAATCTAGCAAACATAGCTCTCAGCTCAACGGCCACTTTTCTACTCAAAGCATCGGCTACTACGTTTGCTTTACCCGGATGGTACTCAATAGTCAAATCATAATCTTTTAACAACTCTAGTCATCTCCTCTGTCTCAAATTCAACTCTTTCTATGTCATCAAGTACTTCAAGCTCTTGTGATCGGTGTAAACAACACACTTCTCACCATACAAGTAGTGACGCCAAATCTTTAATGCAAACACAACTGCGGCTAGCTCTATGTCATGAGTAGGATAGTTCTTCTCATGAATCTTCAACTGTCTAGAAGCATAAGCAACAACTCTCCTATCTTGCATCAAAACACATCCTAAGCCTACGTAGGAAGCATCACTGTAAATCACAAACTCCTTACCTGAAACAGGCTGCACTAACACTGGAGCATTCGTCAAAGCTTCTTTCAATTTCTCAAAGGCCTTTTGTCTTGCATCTGACCATTCAAACTTGACTCCCTTTTGCAACAACTTAGTCAAGGGAGCAGCTACTCTAGAGAAGCCATCAACAAACCTCTTATAGTAACCAGCTAATCCTAGGAAACTCCTAATCTCGGTCACGGACTTAGGTTGTTTCCACTCAACAATAGCCTCAATCTTCGACGGATCAACTCGGATGCCTTCGGCCGAAACAACATGGCCAAGAAACACAACCTCTCGAATCCAGAACTCACACTTGCTAAGCTTCGCATACAACTGATTGCTCAACAACCTCTGTAAAACAAATCTCAAGTGCTCATCATGCTCTTCTTCTGTCTTCGAGTACACAAGTATATCATCAATGAAGACAACCACAAATCGGTCTAAATAGTCTCTGAAAATTCTGTTCATCATGTCCATGAATGCTACTGGTGCATTCGTGAGCCCAAATGGCATCACCAGAAACTCATAGTGACCATATCTAGTCCTAAAAGCTGTTTTCGGAACATCACACTCTTTCACTTTCAACTGATAGTACCCAGATCTCAAATCTATCTTCGAGAATACTGAAGCACCCCTCAACTGATCAAACAGATCATCTATACGAGGCAACGTATACTTGTTCTTCACGGTCAACTGATTTAGCTGTCTATAGTCAATACACATGCGCATGCTACCATCTTTCTTTTTCACAAACAACACTGGAGCACCCCACGGAGAACTACTAGGCCTAATGAAACCACGGTCTAATAATTCTTGCAACTGACTCTTCAATTCTTTCAGCTCTTTCGGAGCCATACGATACGGAGCTATCGAAACTAGATTAGATCCCGAAACTGTCTCAATCACAAACTCAACATCTCTGTCAGGCGACAAACCCGGCAACTCTTCAGGAAACACATCTGGAAAGTCACACACTGTTCTGATATCTTTCGGTCTAGCTTCACTCATATCCGGATTCATAACATAAGCTAAATAGGCCCCACATCCAGAGTTCATCAACCTATGAGCCTCTAAAGCTGACACCACATTAGACAAGAACTTAATGTTCTCGCCCACTACCACTACCTCGTAGTCATCAGAAAGCTTCAAAGAGATTCTCTTTGTCTCAAAGTCTACGCTAGCCCGATGCTCAACCAACCAATCCATACCCAAAATAATATCAAAACCGTAGAAAGGAAGTTCCATCATGTTAGCTGAGAACACATGACCCTGAATCTTCAGTGGACACCTCCTATACATACGTCTAACCACAACTGTCTCACCGAAAGAACTAGTAACATGCATACCTACATCTAGGATCTCAACAGGAATATCTAACTTCTGTGCATGCTTACTCAAAATGTAGGAATGCGTAGAACCCGAATCAACCAAAGAAAGCAAGGACATAGACTGTAACTCGAAATTACCTGCTATCACATCGGTGTCGTTCCCGGCCTCTCTCTGAGCATAGACCCTCGCTGGTCCTCCCGCCTCTGGCTGCACAGCCACAACATGTGCAAGGTTCCTCTGAGCATCTACCCTAGGTGCATCAGCCCTCGGCTGGAAGTAGCCACGACCGCGCCCACGGCCTCTCTGAAAATCGTTACCCTCGCAGGAGCCTGAGCAATATTCGGTGCCTGTGCTGCCTGACGTGGACAGTCCCTCCTAAAGTGGTCCCTCGAACCACAGTTCCAACAAGCATGAAAGTTACCCCAGCACTCTCCAGTGTGCTGTCTCCCACACTGTGCACACTCGGGCAAGCGCCCTCCTCCTCTATGGCCCTGATGGCCCCTACTATGGTGGCCACCGCCACGTCTTTGATCAAACTGATGTCCGCCACCTCTGTGTCTCTTAGCATCTCTACCATCAAAGTGGTTATGCCTCTTTCCAGAACCAGAACCACCAGCTCGTTTGGCTGAACCCAAACTATGCTCCAAATCCTTGGCCCTCGCGACCAACACATCAAAGTCTGAGTAGTCAGAAGCCAACGTGTACCTCTTAACCTCTTCATTCAATCTGTATCGGAATCGGTTGCAGCGTTCCATTTCAGTGGGAACCAACTCTGGGGCATACTGACTCAAGCGAACAAAGCGGATCTCATAATCAGTCACAGAAGCATCCCCCTGAGTAAGAGCCATAAACTCTCGCTTCTTCTCATCCAAGTACCTCGGTCCCAAGTACCTCTTTCTGAAAGCAAACTCAAAGAAATCCCAGTCTATCTCGGCCTCTGGAACCCCGGCAGTAATGGTGACCCACCAGGTGTAGGCATCACCCTGAAGCAATGAGATCACACAACCCAATCTACGTGCACCCGCACAACCCATCTGAGCCAAGATACGAACTGTCTTTTCCAACCATAACTCCGACCTCTCCGGAGTAGATCCTCTAAATTCCTCGGCCCCTAAGCTACGGAGACTCTCCAAAGGTAAACTAGCATCATCACACCTAGGCTGAACTGCAGCCTGAGCTCCCGCAACTGCGGCCTGAAACGCTCCCGCTATCGCTTGCACTAGCGGAGTCATATCAACCCCAGCTGGACCTTGGCCACCTTGGCCACCTTGAGGTCCCTCTCCTCCAGCTCCAGGTGGAGGAGGTGGTGGTGGTGGAGGTGGTGGAGGAGCGCCAACTCCCGCGGCCCCCGGTCCCTCTATGTGAGCTCCCGCACCAACTACCGGCTCAACAGGAGCCGCAACTCGTGGTTCCTGACGAACCAACCTCGGTCTACCTCTCGGTCTAGACATTGCCCTCTCAGATATTAACTACAACCACAACAACCAAACATACAAGTTGGGTTAGCAAGGCAAGGCTTCCAAGTGTCCAAGTATGTTTCCTCACTTAAAAATCATTATTCCAATGTAATAGTAGCAATAGGACCCACACACACATGCTTAAAAGTAAAACAATCAGCATACTTGTCACATAAGCAACCATTCTTGCAGAACAAGCAAACACCGTGCAATTCAACTTAAAAACTTAAACTTACCTCACTTACCTGCCCAAGGTCTCGGTAACCTTAGGCTCTAATACCAACAAGTGTAACCCCCTCGTCCCGGTCTGGTCAGATGACCGGTCCGAGTGGGCCACACGGGGAAAACCGAAGCGAAACCCGTTAAGGTTTCCCCTCGGTTAACAACCCAGAAAATTTCTTTTAGCTTTAGTCTTATCTAGATGCATATTTAATTCCTATGTGGAGCACAACAGCGGAAGATACAAGCAACGAAACATTCACCGACCAACAAAAAGGGTAAACAGTCCATTTTACTTCATTACAGCAGGCCGTTTCGAAACACTTATAGGGTGTTCCGAAACGCCTTGACCTAGTCAACGCGCCTGGGTCAACCACAAGGTGACCGTTCCGAAACAGGGGAGACCCGTATCGGAACGACCTTGACGGTCAATATCTCGTGGTCAACGAGTTTTGACCGTTTCGGAACTTCAAAGGCCCGTTTCGGAACGGCTTCATCTCGCCAATTTCTCAAAATTCCAGTAGCGAAAACGTTCCGGAACGACCCTCATCCGTTTCGAAACGGCAGGCCATTTACACAGGGGCCGTTTCGGAACACGGGGACCCGTTCCGAAACACCCCCTGTTTGCAGACTTTTCTGGGCTGTTTTGAGGCACAAGGATGCCCCAAAACACCAACAAACCACCAAGCAACTTCAAGACAAGACATCTTAAGGTATAACAACCATTTTAGCATGCTTCAACATTATTTAGACATATCTATCACTATGGCAACAACCCACAACATGCATTCATACAATCATCATTCAAGCACATACATGAACTCCTAAGGCATAAAGCTAACAACCAAAGTAAGCAATTAGGCATGAGTAACATTCAACGTGGCAACACAACCATGCAAAAGCAAGATACTAAGGAGTCTAAACATGCTCCTAGCAACCAATCAACAGCCAACAAAATCCTTACACATCCCATTGCTTAAACTGTTACATGTCTTAGCATTAAAACCATACTTGATGAACTCAAGTCCAAACCACACTTGGAGGCCCTCCACTTGCCCGAGCAACCCACGAACTAAGAATCTGCAATGTTGAACAAAGAGAGCGTAAGCAATGATGCTTAGTGAGGGTAAGCTCTAAAAACAAACCTCAACATTGCAGGGTCCGAGCACAATCTAGCCAAGGCAACTTACATTTACCAAGCGTCCACAAGATATAGATGCATGAGCAATAAATCACATATATGCCATAATCATAAGCTCAACACTACCAAACATGTAATCACGTTTAAACATCCAAACAGCTCATAGATTCCAACACATTGATACACATATCAATCAACATTGGCACCTAGTTAAGACCCGAATACGCGGATAAACATGTTGGAAACTCAAATCCAACAACCACATTACCTCGGTGGGATTCCACTCATCACCGGTCTCACGGAGGGGATTCCACTCATCCTCACGCCCCGTCGATGGGATTCCACTCATCACCGACTATATTCAATTATAATTCCGGGCGAACCCGTACTCCTCCTTGGTGACTCAACGCCACCAAGGCCACGCGCGACTTTAGACTCATGTGTACACACTAACATCCTAATGATCGATCATTTGTATCCAAGTTTACTAGTGCCAATATTTATTCACATCACATTACTCATTTCATTAACCTTGTGCTTAGCACATACTCACCAACAACCATCATTATGCATGTCTCAAGCATCATAAGTCCAATCTCATTTCACATGTATAAAGCAATATACATAGACATTCATATCGCAATTTATGCAAGACATACACAACCATAAAGTGAGTTCAACCAAGGGCTCTAGATCAAGTTTAGGATTAGGCTACCACCCTAATCCTAACTCTAGGTGGGTCTACCAAGCCCAACCTAGTCCGTATACTCGAACCAACCAAATTAAAACCATTTAAAACAATTAACCACTCACCTAAGCTTTCAAGCACAAGACCAAGCAAGCAACAACCTTCAACTTTCCGGGTTCACTTCCGATGCTTCACCGATGCCCAAACTTGATTCTAATCAAACAAAACACATACATTACTTCTCAACCCAATGCTAATTCAATCATCAATCTACTTTGCAACTCACAACCCATTTCCACAATTTTCCAAACCACATAACATCTCCAAAAACCCAATTTTCGGACTCCCACAACCAAGGACTGAAATACCCAATTTCAAGCACCCAAATGGCTTCCAAAACATCCCAAAACACCCTCCTAACATAGGTAAACCATCAGCCCTTCAATTCCAACATTAAACCTCTCAAAAACCCAAATTTTAATACCCTAAAATTTGCCCTAAAGACCCACTACGAAAATTCATCTAAAATTAACCAAATTAATATATGTTGTGCACTTTAGCATGATTAACAAAAACCCCAACACAATTTCTCAAAACAATTTGAAAACCCCCATCAAAACCCAAATTTTCAACATAAACCCTAATTTCCAAATCTCCTTATTTTTGAAATCTAAGACAATGGTTAAATAGAGGGTAAAGAGGAGATTAAGAAAATGACTTTACCTTTCAAAAAGCCCTTGGATTGAAGTTGAAAATGAATGGAATAGTGATTTGCTATTTGAGAGGTTTTGAAAGAGAGGATGGAAGTTTTACATGGCTTTTGGGGAAGAAAGGGGAAAAAGATGACAATATGGAAAAGTTGTCATCCTTTTTCAAACAGCTTGGGTAAATTACATTATGAGTCATCCTCTTTTTAAATTAACTTAATTAGGTCACCATTTGAAGTTGAGTTGTTTTAATTAACTATTTATTTAACCCGACTAAAACTCGGTTAACTCCTAGGCCTATGACATGTGTGTTACACAACATGTCATGCGTATCAAAGATGTGTGTACTCTTTTTCTTTCACTAAAGAATTTTTTTCCCACTGGTTTTTATCTTAGTAAGGTTTTAACGAGGCACATTATCTTCATAGACATTCAAGGGGGAGTGTTATGAATATTTATCTATGTGGATGTCTATCATGATTAGAACTTTATCAAAGGAGTTTGATTTATTTATTATTAGGAATATTATCTCTATGAATTAGAGTTTAATGTATTATGTACTTCTTATGCCTATAAATAGATGATTCATTGAAGGCATTGTATACAAGTCTATATTTGAGAATAATACAAATCTCCCTCTTTCTCTCATCTCTTTGTTCTTCTTGTTCTTATTCTTGTTCTTCTTTATTTTATTCACAACAATATATTTTATTTTACTACACTAGTTTAACCCAAATGAACTATCGATTTTCGATTCTATCAGTTAATCTGATATTGTTTTGACAACCACAAATCTTAAGTACTCCATCTAATTTGAGTCCGTCTTATCTTTCACTGACCCAGGCCTTCTTGGCTTTGGTCTTAAAGACTAGACCTATCCCATGTAATAATCAATTAAAAATTGTAGTTAATTCAGTGCTTTTTTTAATTAAGGGAAAACTACTCCAGTGACCATCTAACTATGGGTCGTGACCTGTTTTGACTACCTAATTAAAAAATTTAAAAATTCAACCACCTAACTATTTAAATAGATCTATTTTGACCATCGGCCGCTAAAATCTAATGGAAAGATAACGTGACCATTAAGTAAATTTTGTATAATTACACATTTGGTCTTTGTTAGTTCTTTATTATATCAATTTAATCATATTTTAGTTTTAATTTAAATAAATAATAAAATTAATTATCCAATCGAGTGATGACAAATTTAATTTAATTTAATATTTAATATATTTATTTTCCTCCAATCATATGGTAACACGTGTCACCATCTAGTGGAAGGAAAATATATGAATGAGAAGTGCTTGGTATAGAGTTTAAACCCACAACCTCTTGGGGAAAACTTCATGCATTTACCACTACACCAACCAGTGGCGGATCTACTTAGGAGTTGGGGCGGGCCCAGGCCTACCCTAAACTTTTGAAAGTTCACATATTTGGCTTTAATTTTTTTAATTTTTATAAATTAGTCCTTAATTTTTTAACTTATGCCCACCCTAAAATTTTAAAATTTGTATGACTTGTGCCCACTCTAAAAAATATTTTAACTTGTGTCCACTCTGAAAATAATTTTTGGATTCGCCACTGACACCAACCCACTCTTTGTGAAATAGATTGCACCATCTAATATATATCTTATAATGCAGTAAATACTAGGGAATAAAAAAATAAAAAAATGGTTGCAAAGGGACTCGAATCTAAATCACTTGCGATGTGTAAAACCATACAAACCACTTAACCGGTTCAAATAATTAATTTAAATACGAATATATTTTAAATATATTCGTATTTTAAATATATTCTTATTTTAAATATGTTCGTATTTTAAATATATTCGTATTTTAAATATGTTCGTATTTAAAATATATTCATATTTTATATTTAAAATATATTCGTATTTTAAATATGTTCGCATTTAAATTAATTATTTGAACCGATTAAGTGGTTTGTATAGTTTTACACTTTCTAAGTGATTTAAATTCGAGTCCCCTTGCAACTATTTTTTATTTCTTTATTCCTAGCATTTATTGCATTATAAGATATATATTAAATGGTCGAATCCATTTTACAAAGAGTGAGTTTGTGTAGTGGTAAAGGCATGGGGTTTTCCCCAAGAGGTTGTGGGTTTAAACCCCATGCCAAGCACTCTTTATTCTTATATTTTCCTCCAATAAAATGGTGAAATTAGATTAAAATCATTTAATCGGGTGATGACATGTGTCGTCGCCTGATTGGTTAATTAATTTTATTATTTATTTAAATTAAAATTAAAATTATGACTAAATTGATATAATAAAGAACTAACAAAGATCAAATGTGTAATTACACAAATTTTACTTAACGGCCACGTAACCTTTCCGTTAGATTTTAACGGCCGGTGATTAAAATATGTCTATTTAAATAATTAGGTGGTTAAAATATTTATCTATGTGGATGTCTATCATGATAAGGACTTTATCAAAGGAGATTTGAATTATTTTATCATTAGGATTATTATCTACATTAATTAGAGTTTAATGTATTATGTACTTCTTATGCCTATAAATAGATGATTTACTGAAGGCATTGTACACAAGTCAATATTCAGAATAATACAAGTCTCTTTCTTTTCTCTCATCTTATTTTGTTCCTATTTCTTCTTGTTCTTGTTTTCATATTATTCACAACACGTTATCAGTACGAGTTTGCTCAGAAGATTTCAGTTACAAATCAAGCTTCTCCAAAGATTTATCTGATATATTCTTTTTCCATCTTATACATTTCAATTTATAAAATAATATATATACAATAATAAATTAAAACAATATATAATTAATTCCTTGCTTATGTTATCATCCATGTGTTGTTATTTATTTTGTTTAATATTTTATTAATCAATTTAATTAATATAAGCTAACAAAGTCATACATATAATGATAAAATTGTTGTTTGCTGGTATTAAAGGAGAGTAATCAGTTTTGTTTAATATTTACTTAATTATATGTCTGTTATCATCTGTATGTTATCATCCGTCTGTTGGTATTTATGACTTCTATTATATAACAAATAATAATATTTACTTAATTAATCCAACTTGTTGTTATTTATTTTGTTTAATAATTTGTTTTAATTTGCCATGTTTGGTTATTATAAATTATATGTTGGTTTGTTTTAATTCATACCATGCCTATATACAATGAATTTATATGTTATTTGTTTTAATGTTTTAATCCGAGTATAATTGGCTGGACATCCCGTTCTGCGAGGCTACTGGTCTCAAAGGAGGTTTTTAAATGACCTTGTGGACAGGTTTAACAATGCCGCGTATGAGGATTAAATCTTCTTTTCTGTTCTTTTTCGATTATATATATTAATTTATAATTAATCTAATTTGATTGTTTGTCTTTTATAGTACAACAATGACAAATCTTGCAAAGATTGAGTTTGTGGCTCTTGATATTTCCGGAAAGTATTATTTATCCTGGATCTTAGATGCCGAAATACACCTTGATGCTAATGGTCTGGGAAATACCATTAAAGAGGGGAATGCAGAATCTGCCCAAAATAAGGCCAAAGCCATGATACTTCTTCGCCGTCACCTCCATGAGGGGTTGAAATCAGAATATTTAACGGTGAAAGATCCTCTTATTCTTTGGAATAATCTAAAGGAACGATATGACCACCAGAAAACTGTTATTCTACCTAAAGCTCGATATGACTGGTTGCATCTGAGATTGCAAGATTTTAAATCAGTAAGCGAGTATAACTCTGCTATGTTTCGTATTACTTCACAATTGAAGTTATGTGGTCAAATTATTACTGATGAGGATATGTTAGAGAAAACATACTCCACTTTTCATGCAAACAATGTTGTCCTTCAGACACAATATCGAGAAAAAGGCTTTAAGAAATATTCTGAGTTAATTTCTTGCCTTCTTGTGGCTGAGCAAAACAATGAGCTATTGATGAAGAATCATGAATATCGCCCAACTGGCTCCGCTCCATTCCCTGAAGCGAATGCGACATTTTATAGCAGAAGAAATAAAGGTTACACCAATTATCGTGGTCATAACTATGGGCGTGGTCGTGGTCGTAGTCACGGTCGAGGACATAGGCGAGGTGATCGTTTTAAAAATAACTATACCCACCGTAAGTGGAACAATAAAGATGACAATAGTGCAAAAGATCAATTCAAGAAAGAGGAATCTATGTGTCATCGATGTGGCAGCTTAAATCATTGGGCCCGTGCTTGCCGTGTGCCAAAGCATCTTGTGGATCTTTACCAACAGTCAATCAATGGTAAAGGAAAGAAAGTTGAAACAAATTTTGTTTATATCAATGAAAAAGATGATTATGGCCTTGGCAAAGATGATTATGGCATTACTGGCACTAGCAATGGTGATTATGGCTTTACAGATATATATGTTAATGATTTCCTTATTTCCCCTAAGAAGAATATTTGATTTTTATTTTTTTTGTTTGTTTTGTTTATGTTTATTATTATTTTAGGAAAAGTTTGTTAGAAAGATATAATATTTTATTAGGAATTATATATATAAGAATAAAATTCATGGATGTTATTTATTTAATTTATATTTTGAATATTTTTGTAATATTTATTTTATTTTTCTTTGAAGAATATGGTTCCGTCTCAAATACAATCCGCCAAAAATGGTGATGATTTATGCTTAGCGGACAGTGCAAGTACTCATACTATACTTAAGCACAAGAAATTTTTTTCCCATTTAACAATGCAAGGGAATAATGTGAGTACTATATCCGGAAGTGCTAATATTATAGAAGGCTCCGGAAAAGCAAATATGTTATTGCCAAATGGAACTCTATTCCATATTCATAATGCGTTATACTCTCCAAAGTCGCAAAGAAACTTATTAAGTTTTAAAGATATTCGCAATTACGGATATCATATTGAGAGTAGTTGTCAAGGAGATACTGAATATCTCTATATTACAAGTATAACTCAAGGCAATAAGAAAGTTTTAGAAAAATTACATGCACTATCATCCGGATTGTACTACACAAGAATAAGTGCAATTGAAGCACATGCTATTGTAAACTATAAGTTTACTGATAACTTTATTATTTGGCATGACCGGTTAGGCCATCCCGGTTCGATTATGATGCGAAAAATTATCTACAATTCATGTGGTTACTCATTGAAGAACCAACAGATTCAATGCATTTTCATGTGATGCTTATTCTCAAGGCAAATTAATTATTCGACCATCACCAGCTAAAGTAAATTATGAGTCTATCAATTTTCTGGAACGGATACATGGTGATATATGTGGGCCTATACACCCTTCTTCTGGACCATTTAGATATTTTCTAGTTTTAATCGATGCATCGACTAGATGGTCACATGTATCCTTGCTATCAATCCGCAACTTGGCATTTGCGAGGTTACTTGCTCAGTTGATAAAATTACGAGCACATTTTCCAGACTCCCCTATAAAGACAATTCGTCTTGATAATGCTGGTGAATTTACTTCTCAGAGTTTTGATGATTTTTGCATATCGATTGGAATAAGTGTTGAACACCCTGTAGCGCATGTTCATACACAAAATGGTCTTGCAGAGTCCTTTATCAAACGACTTCAATTAATTGCAAGACTGTTACTAATGAAGTCAAAACTACCGATTTCTGCATGGGGACATGCCATTTTACATGCAGCATCATTGATTCGCATCAGGCCTGTAAGTTATCATAATATCTCCCCATTACAAATGGTTTTTGGTCAGGAACCAAATATTTCTCATCTTAGAATTTTTGGATGTGCGGTATATGTTCCGATTGCTCCACCACAACACACAAAGATGGGTCCTCAAAGGAGGTTGGGAATATATGTCGGTTTTGAATCCCCTTCGATAGTTAAATATCTTGAGCCTTTGACGGGGAATTTATTTACAGCTCGATTTGCCGATTGTCATTTTAATGAGTCGGTTTTCCCAACATTAGGGGGAGAAAATAAACAACTGGGAAAAGAAATAAGTTGGAATGAATTATCGTTATCTCATTTTGATCCACGTACCCAACAATGTGAACTAGAAGTTCAAAGGATAATTCATTTGCAAAACTTAGCAAATCAATTGTCAGATGCTTTTGCTGACCCTAAAAAAGTGACTAAGTCACATATACCAGCTGTGAATGCTCCGATTAAGATTGATGTCCCAGAAGGACAAACTCTAGTTGCTAATGAGTCAAACGCACGCATGAAGCGTGGTAGACTAGTAGGTTCCAAAAATAAAAATCCTCGAAAAAGAAAAGGAGCTATATCATATGATGGTCTAATCGAGGAATCAATGGATTATGAAAAATCTCGAGAAGAGATTAAAAGGTCTCCAAAAGAGACATTAGACATGAATCAGGTACCTGATAATGATGAGATCTCAATAAACTATGTCATGTCTGGTAACAAGTGGAACCGAAACAAAATCGACGTCGCTAATACTTTTGCATGCAATATAGCACTAGAGATTTTGAATGATAATGTGGATCATGAACCATTGTCAATTGAACAATGTAAGCAAAGAGATGATTGGCCAAAATGGAAAGAGGCAATTGAAGCGGAACTAAAATCTCTATCAAAAAGAGAAGTATTCGGGCATGTAGTCCGTACACCGGAAGGTGTAAAACCTGTGGGGTATAAATGGGTTTTTGTGAGAAAAAGAAATGAAAAAGGAGAAATTGCGAGATATAAAGCTCGTTTGGTTGCACAAGGATTCTCACAAAGACCGGGAATTGATTATGAAGAAACATACTCTTCAATGGTGGATGCAACCACTTTTAGATTTTTGATTAGTCTAGCAATAAAAGAGAGACTTAATTTCCGCTTAATGGATGTTGTTACAGCCTATTTGTATGGGCCTATTGATAATAATATTTATATGAAACTTCTGGAAGGTTTCAAACTGCCTGAAGCAGTTAATTCAAGTTCTTGAGAATATTATTCAATCAAATTGAACAGATCCCTTTATGGATTAAAACAATCTGGGCGCATGTGGTATAATCGCCTCAGTGAATACTTATTAGCAGAAGGCTATAAGAATGATCCAATTTCTCCATGCATTTTTATTAAGAGATTTAGCTCTGGATTTGTTATTATTGCTGTGTATGTTGATGATTTGAATATTATTGGGACTCCTGAAGAGATCTCATTGACAGTAGAATGTTTAAAGAAAGAATTTGAAATGAAAGATCTTGGGAAAACAAGGTTCTGTCTTGGATTACATATTGAGCACTTAAAGGATGGAATCCTTGTGCATCAATCAACATACATAGAAAAAATGCTAAAGAAATTTTACATGCATAATGCACATCCATTGAGCACTCCTATGGTTGTTAGGTCACTTGATGTTAACAAAGATCCATTCCGTCCTTGAGAGATGGATGAAGATATTCTTGGTCCAGAAGTGCCATACTTAAGTGCTATTGGTGCATTAATGTATCTTTCTAGTCACACACGACCTAACATATCGTTTGCTGTCAATTTGTTGGCAAGATTTAGTTTATGCCCAACCCGAAGACACTGGAATGGGGTCAAACACATATTTCGTTATCTTCAAGGTACGAAAGACATGGGATTATTTTTCTCTAATCTATCCAAAACAGAATTGGTTGGTTTTGCGGATGCAGGATACTTATCTGATCCTCATAATGCTCGATCACAGACTGGTTATGTATTTACATACGGTGGTACAACAATTTCTTGGCGCTCAATGAAACAAACAATTACTGCTACTTCCTCTAATCATGCTGAGATTTTGGCTATACATGAGGCTAGTCGTGAATGTGTGTGGCTAAGGTCTGTAACCAATCATATTCGCGAAAATTGTGGTTTACACTCTGGAAAAGTAGCTCTGACGGTCTTATATGAGGATAATACGGCATGTATTGCCCAACTTAAGGAAGGATACATAAAGGGTGATAGAACAAAACACATCTCCCCAAAATTCTTCTTCACTCACGATTTACAAAAGAATGGAGACATTGATGTCCAACAGATTCGTTCATGTGATAACTTGGCAGATTTATTTACCAAGGCACTCCCTACTGCTCCATTTGAGAAGTTAATTTATAATATCGAATTGCGTCGTGTCAAAGATCTTATATGATGTATTTATGAGGGGGAGCAAAATACGCGTTGTACTCTTTTCCTTATCCATGGTTTTGTCCCATTGGGTTTTCCTGGAAAGGTTTTTAATGAGGCAACATGTTATGCGTATTAAAGATGTGTGTACTCTTTTCCTTTACTAAAGATTTTTTTTACGGGGTTTTTATCTTAGTAAAGTTTTAACGAGGCACACTGTCTTCATAGACATCCAAGGGGGAGTGTTATGAATATTTATCTATGTGGATGTCTATCATGATAAGGACTTTATCAAATGAGATTTGAATTATTTTATCATTAGGATTATTATCTACATTAATTAGAGTTTAATGTATTATGTACTTCTTATGCCTATAAATAGATGATTTACTGAAGGCATTGTATACAAGTCAATATTCAGAATAATACAAGTCTCTTTCTTTTCTCTCATCTTATTTTGTTCCTATTTCTTCTTGTTCTTGTTTTCATATTATTCACAACAATTAGGTGGTTAAATTTTAAATTTTTTAATTGTATGGCCAAAACATGTCACAATCCATAATTAGGTGTTCACTGGAATAGTTTTCCTTTATTTAATAATAAAACTCCTGTCTAACCCAAAAACTGGACTTCACGTTGTTAGTATCAATCAATAATCATCACAAATTAGGGTTTAAAATTATAAAAATAAATTAAACATATAATTTGGACATTTTCTGATAATCATTAAACATGCTTGCAGGTGAAAATTATTAATCAACTGACGGTAAATAGTTTGAAATGACTTCACAAAATGACACGTCAGCAAAAAATATTTTATATTTTATATAATTTTATAAAATTATATTTTGATTGATGTGACATTCTTTCAAGTCAACTTCATTGTCTACATGACACTGTCATATCAGCGTGCACTGCCATATAAGTTTGTGACGTTATTTCAAGCTATTTATTGTTAGTTGACTAACAAATTTATCTACATATAAACTTTTTTTTTAATTTTCAAATCGACCCGATCATAAAAAGTAAATTATTTATATTAATTTCAATTGTTTTAAATAAATATATTTATAGTACATAATTGCAAAAGTGACGTGATTGTTATAAAGAAGTAACTTGTTAGTAAGTTGAGTGGTTGAAGTTAAGGGTGTTTATTGTCGAATATCAGATCGGATTAGATTCAATTTTTTTGAATATTTGAGATTTTTTTATTGAAGAGGGTCATTTATTCATTTTGTAAGATTAAAAAGCATTGAAATAGACCTCGTTAAAAAAAACCCTAAACCTTCATAGGAAAAATGTTCTACGATTAATACAAACTGATGCAAAGACAGTCACAAAAAACTTAACATTGTTGTGAAGCACATGAATTTTCACTGCTACTTCTCTGCGAATTGGTAGAAATCTTCCACTGGCTATATGCGGATATGCGGATGTGCTATTGAATTCATCCCAAGTCCATAGGCCCTGTAATATTTCTCCAAATCTAGGATTTATTTTTCGGTTTCATAAAATTGTTTTTATTACTCCTCGCCACAATTGTTCTTGCTCTGTTCCGTATCTCCAAACCTATTTTTAGATTTAAAATCAATCAAGCCCAAGCCTAAGCCCTCACATGACCTTGGAAGCCACATAGTTTCTCAACTTATCCAATGGATAGTTCTAGATCACAAGAGCCCCAGATAAACTTGGCTATTCTCCGCAATAATAATTAACTAATCAATAATAATGAATTAATCGATCTCGGCATAGGAAATAAAGAAATCACTACAACAATTGTGTTTTTTTAGTGATGATTTTATTGTGACGTTGAGTTATTTTTTTACAAATGCTATATTTCTTGTGACAAAATACTTTTATGACACTATTGATATAAATAATTGTGACATATTAATATTTTGTCACTGATATAACAATAATTGTGACCATTACATTTCTTTTCACAATTAAATTGTCACTACAATGAATATTTGTGACATGATTTTGTTTGTAACTAAAACTTTGTCATTGATAAACTACACATATGGTCACCAATTTATATTTTGGCGGAATACAATAATAGTGACAACATGTCAATTTATCACTATTGTTTTAACTTGTGTCAAAAAATTTAATTGTCACTTAAAATTTCACTTTATATTACAACTTTTTTAACACTATTAAACATTTTGAATTAATATTAAATTGGTTTTGTCACAATAATAAACTTGTTTTTCTAACCATTAAATTTTTTACGTATATAAACTTGTTTTTCTAACCATTAAAATTTCTACGTATATAAATTTGTTTTTGTGACCATTAAAATAAATTTTATTACAATATTATTTTTTTACAAAAAAATATATTAATAAGTAATAAAATTATTTTAAACTCATCAAAATTAATAAATAATTGATAACAGTGTAAAAATTTTAATTTTATTATAATAAAAAATATAGAATAAAATACTTCAAATTAAAAATTTTATTTAATAAACAAAGTAACAAAATATGAAAGAAAAATCTAATATTGAGACTTAAAAATAAACTTTAAATAGTATATGTTTAATCATCATCATTAATAGAAGTAAATTTATCGTAATTAAATTAAGATAGCTTGTGTAGCAAAAGAAATTCGTTTATCAAGTCCACAAGCTAGATTAAGTAGTTGTTAACCAATTTCCTTGTTCCATCATGCATTTGGTAGACATGTTGTAACTAATAATCATCAAATGTAGAGAAAAATAAATATTACATAGCTAACCAATAATTTACTAACAATTTATAAATTATTTTATATCATAATAAATATTCTTATTTATGGAAAATATTAAAATCTACAATCAACTCTAAATTTTAAATTTTCTAAATTCATATCAAACACTAAATTTTGATTATTTTTTTAAATCCATAATCAATTTCGAGAATTTAATTATATTTTATATTAATTTTAAGATAGTGTTTCATGTTAAAAATTTTATTTTCTTTTAATTTAATCATTTTAAAAATTCTATAATAAAATTTAAGCATTTTCAATATAGAATATATGTTTCTCAACTCATTTTTAATTTATTTTGGTTCTTTAGCTTAACACAAAATTTTGGGGCCCTATTTTAAGATGCACTTCCACAAATTTTAACTTATATCTCGTACACACAAAAAAATAAACTCTACAATAATGTTGTAGGAAAAACAATAATCTTCTTTGTTTCTTTTTTAGTTAATTAAACTATATACAAAATTATTATTAAAAATTGTAATTTGAATTTCTGAGTACCTAATTTAGAGGATTGTGGATAGTAAAATTGTTTAAAAAATAAATAATTTAAAAATTAAAAAATAAATGCTATTTTTTATCTTAAAAAGTTACTTATCATCAACAAGTGCTAAAAATAGTATAACAATAATTTTAAAGTAATAAGTGAAAATTAAAGGTGTTTTATGTTTTCTAAAACATTTGCTTCCCACTACAATCACCATAAACATCCACTTCACCAACAATTATCTCATATATATAATTTATTTTTTTAATTATCTTATTTTAGCTTCTTTCATTCTCTCCAACTTTTATTTTTCTTTCTAGTCTCTTTCAAGGAATTGACAATATCATTTACGGTAAGATATTTTTTCCTTTTTATGTCTTTGAGTTTTACAAAATATCATTTATGGGTTTATCATCGTGTTTTACTATTATGTATGATTTTAAATTTATTTAAAAAAAATAAAATAATTGTGTTTTTATAACTATTTGGAATGATGGTTATTTGATTGAATTTTTCATGTTCATATGCTTTTATTTTATATTTATTGCATCAAATTGATTATGTTTTCATAGCTATTTAGAATGATAATTGTGTTTTCAACTCTTGTTTTGTATATTTTCATACCACTAATATTGTTTTTGTTGTTAGATTATTTTTGAGAATTTACCTTGTTCTCTAATTGACTGTTTATTTTTATTTTTTGGTGTTAATTATTGATTAGTTTGTTTCTATTTGGTAAATGTGTTGGTTAATGCATCTCAGTCAAATTAATTAAAGAATTTTCATTTTTAATTAGTTTTTATCTTAAATGACATAATTAATTTTGTATATAATTAACTTATTATCTCTCTTATTGTCTATATTTTATAGGAAAATATTGAATAGTGAACTTTGATGTGGAGTACTTGACTTGGATTTCTATTTAGAGATTTCGATATCTTAAGATTAGAATATATATTACGAACTATTTAGTTTTTTAGAATTTATTTTTGATGTTATTTTTATGATTTAATATATATTACAAATTAGTTTATTTATTCACTTTAAAATATTATATTTATCCATTTGTATTGAGAAAAATAAGAAGTAATAGCACTTTTATGCAATTATATTTTTATTCACAAATGATATTTTAATAATTTAAAATTTTTAGACGTAAAAAAATATTAATTGATTATTGACAATATAAGTCTAAATAACTCACATATAACCAACAATGAGGCATTTATCTCTAATAAAATTACATATGTGCTAATTTTTCCAATAACTATTGAAAATACATTTAGAGACAATATATTCATAAAAAAATAGTTATTATGATTAGAGACAATATATTCATCATAAAAAATAGTTATTATGACGAATTTTTTTATCACAACTTTATTTTTTAGTATCAAATAAATTGGTTTAAAGAGTTATCGTGACTATTAAATTTATCACTATTGTTAATGCTTGTAGTGTCCAATACTTGCTCACAAAAATTGTTATTGTGACTTCTTTTCTTTGTCACAAAATATATTTCCTGTGACAAGTACAAGTATCACAATTTTTAGTGATTATTGTGTCAAACATTTGGTCGCGAAAAAATAGTTATTGTGGCAACATTGTTGGTCACAAAATATATTTTTAGCGTCCAACAAATTTATCACAATTTCTATTAATTGTAGTGTCAAATATTTTGTCACAAAAGATAACAAATTGTGACAAACTTTTTTATCACAAAATTTCTTCCTAGTGTCGGAAAAAATGATCACGAAAGATAGAGTTATTAGTGTCAAAACGATGGTCACAAAATTTTTACAATTGTGACAATTTTTGGTACAACTGTCACTAATATAATAGTGACGGAGTTATTAGTGATGACGAGTGACAACTTGAAAATTTTTTCACTGTGTATTTTAGTGTCTAAATTTATTATTTTTAGTGATCATTTTCATTGTCACTAAAAGTGCTTTTCCTTGTAGTGAATGTAGTAAATAGGTAGGTTGGATAAAACCTACCTTACAAGTGTTATTCGGCCACCGAAGGAGAGAGATTTGAATTTTCAGCCTTCTAGTTTCGATTTAACTTTTGCAACATTAGGCTCCCGAAGAGAGATGTCATTTTTCACATGCCCCAGAGGTAAACCCAGATATTTGCAAGGTAAACTGTCACTTTTACAATGAAGCAAAGATGCCTAATCTTCTACCTTTCTATTTTCAATGTTTATACCAATCAATTTCGATTTTTTTCAAATTGAGTTTCAATCCGAAATTCACCTCGAAGCCTCTAAGGAGTCGAATTAAGTTTCTAATTTCTGTCTCACTTGCTCCGCAGAAAATAATTAAATCGTCGGTGAATTGAAGATATGATATGAGCTCAGGGTTCCTTTCAATTCGCGTACAATTTAACAATCACATTGATACAGCTTTAAAGAGAAAAGGGCTTAATACTTCTGCTACAATGTTGAAGAGCATTGGAGAGAGCGGGCATCCTTGTCTAAGATCCCGTTTCATGGAAAAAAAATTTGTTGGAGACCCATTGACCAATACTGAGATAGTAGCTGAAGCAATGCAAGATTTGATCCACGAGCAAGATATTTTTTCGAATCCCATCTTAGCCATAATGAGAAGCAAAAAATCTCAATTTACCATATCATATGCTTTGCAGAAATCTGCCTTGAAAATAACCCCCTGCAAGCCTCTCTTCATGTTAAAATCTATTACCTCATTTGCAAGCAAAGAGCGGTCCAGAATTTGTTTGCCCGGACAAAATGTGAACTGTATTTCGCCTATTATTTCTCTCAACACATTTCTTAGCCTTAGAGCAAGGAACTTGGCTAAAAGCTTGTATATGCTGCTTACTAGACTGATAGGGCAAAAATCCTCTAAGGAAGAGGGAGATTGAGTCTTTGAAATGAGTACTATGAATGAATGATTGAAAGACCAATTCGTAGTTTCTCCTTTATAAAATTGCGAGAAAAATAGATAACCTCATCCTTTAGATTAGGCTAGAACTTTTTTAAAAATCACACATTGAAGTCGTCCGACCCCGAGGCTCTTGTACTATCAAGTGAGACAAATGCTACACAAATTTCCTAGTGCGAAAAAGGTTTTTTCAACGCTGTAGCAGTTTTCGGACTGATACTTTTCAATTGACAGACAAATTTCTCAACATGAATAGTAAAATCTTCATTATAGATCTTCTGAAAGTGAGCTTCCACTATTTTCTTTACTTCAACTGGTTTTGCTATAAACACTCTATTAGCTTCCAATTTTTCAATATGGTTGACTTTTCTTCTGGATGAGGCAACCAAATGGAAAAATTTGGTATTCATGTCTCCTGAATCGAACTATTTTAGCCTGAACTTTTGTAGCCATTCACGTTCCTCCAACCTTATTTGATTCCACAACCTGGCTCAAAGCTTTCTCAGTTGTTTAATCTTCCTAATGTCTATTTCATCGTTGCAGATTTCCCCTTCAATTCTTTCACAAGCTCGTTCAATGTCCTGTGTTGACTCAGCATCAAATCTTCATTTTTAGGTTATCCATTCCTTAGACGAGTCTTTACATTGGCGCAAGGTAGCCATAATACCATTGCCCTTGACACTATCACACGAGATTTTGATAATCTTAACCAAATTTTTATCTTCTGCCCAATAATCGAACCATTTGAACAGTTTTTGCCCCCATGAAACATCATTGATCGACAACGCCACAGGATTGTGATATGATATTCCTCTTAGAAAGGTCTATTGGAAAAGCGAGGGCCATGAAGTGATTATCTCTGTCGTCATAAAAAAACAATCAATCCTACTGAAAGAAAGGGTGTTCCCTAAGATTTGACCGGGTGTATTTTCCTCCATGATTAGGGATGTCGAATAAATGTAACTCGTCGATAAAATCGAAAAAAGCATTTATTGTGCCTCTATGAAATGAAACACCTAATTTTTCCTCTTGGGATCTTACTACGTTGAAATCACCTCCCAGGATAATAGGGCAATTTGAATTAGTAACCATTGAGCTAATTTTAGAGAAAACCTTTTGCCTTTTGTGGAAACCGTTGGGGGCATAGATGTTTACCAGCAGACATTGAGTATTTATGAGGATTATCTTACCCAAAATTACGATGAAACTTTGCTCAATTTGGGAAGATTATGCTTTGAGGAAGTCCGAATCCCACATTGTGATGAGGCCTCCAGCTGATTCGATCGAAGGAGAAATCAGGCCTTTGAAGTTCATAGATCCACTACATAGCTTTTTGAAAATTCTTTTATCTAAATTTTGTTGCTTGGTCTCATGGATAAAAATAATTTTGGCTTTAGTTGAACTTACTAATCTCCTTATTGCAGCCTTTTTCTCAAACTTCCAAGTGCCTCTTATATTCCATGTAATAAATAAATTCTGAGTAGACATAGTGAGGAAAGATCACACCTTTGTGCATGACTGCCTCTACACTTGATTTGTGTGTTCCGCTTCGATTTGCTCGAACCTAGATAGCACCCTTTCTTTTGTGGCATCAAATTTTAATCCAGCCATTTGACAGACTTCAAGGGTTGCTTCTGACTCAACTCCCCCTCAACTTTTGGGGGACGTTGCCATGAGAGGTGCAGATCAGACATTGATTTCTTTCGAAACTTCTCTGAAAGAGGTTTTAGATCCCAGGTTAGCCGAACTAGAAGATCTTGGTCTGACTAAATTTTAGATTAAAGCCACCTTTGGAAACTTCCAAAGCTAAAATTGAGAAGTGATGGTTTTATACCATTAAGAGATTTGATATACTTGGGCCTGACACTAAAAAGCCCATTCTCCTTGTCCAGCTTGGGTGCTGACTCAATACTATTTTCATAAATTAGTTTTGAAGATCCGGATGCGCTTCTAATGGGCACATCTACAAAGCCCACTTTGGAATTTTGAATATGCCGATTCTGACCAATTATGGCAGACCCCGCTTTTGTGTCTCCTAGTTGACTATGCCTATGGTTCTTCAATAGACTTAGACATGGGAAACCCCTCCATGATGTTCCAACTCCTAAGAGTCGCCTTGTGCATGGCTTTCCAAAATGCACCTTTCTCGAGACAAACCCTCGCTGCTTTGCCTTTATTGCAGTTGTTGAGTGGATCAAGGGATTGATCAACGTCAAGAGCGGGTGAATTGGGTTTTTAAAATTTTGAAAGTGAAGTGGAATGAATAAAATTGAAGAACAAGGCAATTATAGTGGTTCAAGTTCCAAATGAACTATACATCCACTACCTTAGCTCCCACTAAGAATTTTCCAGCAATTCCACTAATTGATCTTCCCCTTTTCTAGGCTTAGGAGGAAACCTTTACAAAATCGGTCAATTTTTTACCCAAAATTGACCAAACCCTCAATTGGTTACAAAGAAGAAATTGAAGGCAATAAGAATATCTCTCAATACAAATTTCCCCCTTGAATACAAGCACTCAACCCAATTGAAATACAAGAGAAGAATTTCACTCAATGCAATTTGGGAATTTACAAGAAATGAGAATTTAGGCACTTGAGCTTGGATTTTGTATATAGATGTTTCTTTAGGATTCAATAGCTGTTGTTGGTCTTCAATTGGCTTTTTTATACCTCCTTCATTAATTCTAGCCGTTTGGGTGGTTAGAAAATTGATTATAGCCGTTGAAACCTTCTCTTTCCACCATAAATGCACTTCTGCAGCCTACCGTATCGGTACTCGAGGAAGTGTATCGATACTTGTCTCAAAAAAGAAAGAGTCGTTACACAAATATAAGAGAGGCATATCGATATGCGTTCAGGCGTATCGATACGGATTATGGAACCATTTCGATATGGGTAAGACCGTACCGATGCAATTTTCCAACATAGCTCACTGGAGAAAATCGTATTGATACAAGTTATGGCGTATCGATACACATTAACTACCAATTTAAAATTTGGTTATCTACCAACTGACAATGCAACAGTCGAAATATTTAAAGCTTTGGTTTTAAAATTACTTTTAAACCGTATCGATACGGGTGAGACAGTATCGGTATTCGATTCAAACTCCTTGTGATTTTATAGAGAGAGCGTCTGTTTCGATACCCTATTTCGATATAGTAAGGAGCGTACTAAAACGTTTGTCTCTAGTAGCCAAGTTTCGAAAAAAGGTATCGATACGGTAAGAAGCGTATCGATACACATAGACATTTTTTAGCAATTTGGCCTTGGAACATTTTGAAAATATTTTATAGTTTGAGTTTTTCAAACTAGAGCAAAGCCTTGTTGATTTTAAATCTTTTAGGGGACTTAAAAATTGTAGAACTAAGTGTTTTGATATAATATTTGAAAAATGTTTTGGACTAAATTATAAAGAATTTAAAATATGTTTTTAGTCAAAAATAACTTGAAAATATGTTTAAGGGTTTTACAAGGCTTTGAAATGATTTAAAGTGCATTTAAAGTAGTCAAAACCAAGCTTTTCAAGAGCCCTTACCGATACGGTCCGATACCGTACCGATACGCGTTAGGGTTTCAACTACAAGAATTTTCCAGTAGCCAAAACCCGTACCGATACGGTGTGTTTTGAAACAACCCAACGGCTAGTCGCGTACCGATACAGTTGTATCACGTACCGATACGCCTAACTACCCCAACGGTCATATTTCCCAACAGTCTTTTAATTTGCAGGACTATACCGATACGCTAGGTAAGCGTATCGATACGCATCAACTGAAGTGCACAACGGCTACTTTCTTATCGGGACTGTATCGATACAATTTGAAGGGTATCGATACGCCAAGCTGCAGAACTACATTTATGGTGGGAAATAAAGGCTCCAACAGCTCCAATCCAACCCAACGGTCCTCAACGGCTACAAACTCAATTGGGAGTATAAAAGGGACCTCCAAGCATCAATAGAAGGCTAATGCTTCAATTGTCAAACATCATATTATCAAAAATATGTCTTAGTGCCTAATTGTCATTTTCTTGTCTAGACAAACACTTGTGAACCATATTTGTTATATTTGCTCAAGTGTTCTAGGTTTTGGGTGAGTGCTTAGATTTGCAAACACATATCTATTACAGGGATTTCTAGTTTGCTAAGTCTTTGGGTAGAAAGCTTTGAGTGTTGTAAAGGTTGCCTCCTTAGCCTAGAAAAAGGGACGAAATTCTTAGCGAATTTGTTTGGAAATCCTTAGTGGGAAGCTAAGGTAGTGGATGCAGACCTTGGTTAGAAGGTTGAACCACTATAAATCCTTGTGTAAATTGTCTATATTTTCATTCCCACAAAAACACCCAAAATTCCACTTCTCCACCACTTGGCGAGCAAGAACGGTTGAAGGAATCGAGCTCCCTAAATCTCAACAATTGGTATCAGAGCTTGGCTTAATTGAAGAGGATTAACATCCTATTGAGAAGATCCAGCAAGCTCGATCAACATTTCACTCAATCGGCTCAATGGCACAATCAATCGACAAACCGCCCTTCTTCGACGGAACACACTATGCTCATTGGAAGACAAGGATGAAGTTTTTCATAAATTCCAAGGACTACAAGCTTTGGGATATAATAGAAGATGGTTCGTTCGTGCCACAAGGAAGCAAGGCGGAGTGGAGTGCCGACGATCGCAAGAAGATGGAGCTTAATTGCAAAGCCTTGCACATCCTCTTTTGTGCATTTGGGCCAAACATCTATGAGAAGATGTCTTCTTGTGAGAGTGCCAAGGAAGTATGAGACAAGCTTGAAGTCACATACGAAGGAACCAACGATGTAAAGGAGACCAAGATCGGACTCCTAAACCTCGAGTACGAGAACTTCAAGATGGATCTGGAAGAAGACATCGAGAAGATGTTTGATAGGTTCTCCACCATCACCAATGGACTCAAAGGCTATGGAGAAGCCATTTCGGAAGAGAAGCTTGTCTGAAAGCTCATCTACTACCTTCCTGAGTCATGGGACTCAAAAATGACCGCCATCATCGAAGCCAAAAATCTCAAGACTTTGAAGCTTGTTGAGCTCATGGGGTCAATTCTCACTCGCCAAATAATGAATAAAAGCAAAGAAGAGGAGACGAAGAAGGAAGAGATTAGAGCTATGGGGAAGAAGAAGATCATGGAGTTAGGCATCAACGCAAGTGACGTTGCTCTCAAATCCTCCACATGCCATCATGTAAAACTAAGTGAGAAGGAAAACGAAGATGAAGAGGTGACATATCTCTTCAACAAATTTTCTCAGTTCATGAAGAGCAAAATGGAAAAATCCAAGCATGAATCGAGGAAGAAGGTGAATGAATCCCATAAGTCCAACAAGAAGGGATCATCTTCAAAGCAAGCATATGTGGCCACTTGGAGTGATGAAGACTCCATTGATGATGAAGTAGCCCACCTATGCTTGATGACCCTGAATGAGGGGGAGGTAACTTCTAACTCATATAGTTCAAATTCATATTATTTTGATGAGTTACAATAAGCCTATGATGAATTGGTTTTTGGATTCAAGGCTTTATTTTCGAAAAACAAGAAATTGATTTCAAAGTTAAAAACCGAAAATGATTTGCTTTCTAAAACCAATTTAGAGTTTGAGGCAAAAATTAAATATTTTGAGCTTAAAGTTTTAGATTTACAAAACTTGCTTCAAACGATGGAAAAAGATCATAAAAAATAAGTTGATGATCTTAAGAAGGAAAAAGATTTGATTTTCAATGAACTTCAAAAGAAAAACAATTTAGGAAAATCAAATTTTTATGTAAGACAATCTAGTGCCCCTAGATTTGTGAACAATAAATGTTTTAGAAGTATTTGGGTCCCAAAAGGACTATGTACTTCAACTAAAAAGGATAAAATTGAAAAATGGATTCCTAAGGGGACAAAATTATGTGCTACTAATGTATATGGATCCAAAGCAATTTGGATACAAAAAATTACTTGATTTTCTTTTACTAGGTGTGATGGAGAATGATCTACAAGTAAAACATTGAGGGGGAGCTCCATGCACACAAGGAAGAACACTTGAAGAAGGAAGGCTTCACATCCTCCCTTGGATTCAAGTGTGGTAAAAATCTAGTTGTTTTTGCTTTCATTTGATTTATTTCTTTTTATTTCAACTAGATGATTATATTTGTTGGACTAACATTATTTGATGCTTTGAGTAAGGGGGAGCCAATTTTTAAACCAAATTTTTAAGTGTGTCAATTTTCTTTTTACCTCCTAAGTTATTTTGAGCCCACTGTCATTTTAAATTCTTTTTGATATAACAAAAAGGGGGAGAAATGGTTTGAAAAATTGATTTTCAAGTTTTTCAAGAGAATAAGGGGGAGCTTTAATCAAATTTAAATTTTAAGTCTCTTATTCAAATTTTAAATTACAAAAGGGGAAAGAATCCCAAACAATTTTTCAAGTTTGTTTTATTATATCAAAAAGGGGGAGATTGTAAAACTAAGTGTTTTGATATAATATTTGAAAAATGTTTTGGACTAAATTGTAAAGAATTTAAAATATGTTTTTAGTCAAAAACAACTTGAAAATATGTTTAAGGGTTTTACAAGGCTTTGAAATGATTTAAAGTGCATTTAAAGTAGTCAAAACCAAGCTTTTCAAGAGCCCGTACTGATACGGTCTGATATCGTACCGATACGCGTCAGGGTTTCAACTATAGGAATTTTCCAGTAGCCAAAACCTGTACTGATACGCTTATCCGTATCGATACAGTGTATTTTGAAATAGCCCAACGGCTAGTCGCGTACTGATACGGTTGTATCACGTACCGATACGCCTAACTACCCCAACGGTCATATTTCCCAACAGTCTTTTAATTTGCAGGACTGTACCGATACGCTAGGTAAGCGTATCGATAGGCATCAGCTAAAGTGCACAACGCCTACTTCCTTATCGGGATCGTATCAATACGGTTTGAAGGGTATTGATACGCCAAGGTGCAGAACTGCATTTATGGTGGGAAATAAAGGTTGCAACGGCTCCAATCCAACCCCAACGATCCTCAACGGCTACAAACTCAATTGGGAGTATAAAAGAGACCTCCAAGCATCAAGAGAAGGCTAGTGCTTCAATTGTCAAACATCATATGATCAAAAATATGTCTTAGTGCCTAATTGTCATTTTCTTGTATATACAAACACTTGTGAGCCATAATTGTTATATTTGCTCAAGTGTTCTAGGTTTTGGGTGAGTGCTTAGATTTGCAAACACATACCTATTAGAGGGATTTCTAGTTTGCTAAGTCTTTCTAGTATAAGAGAGTGTTTTCTCAAGCTTTGGGTAGAAAGCTTTGAGTGTTGTAAAGGTTTCCTCCTTAGCCTAGAAAAGGGGACGAAATTCTTAGTGAATTTGTTTGGAAATCCTTAGTGGGAAGCTAAGGTAGTGGATGTAGACCTTGGTTAGAAGGTTGAACCACTATAAATCCTTGTATAAATTGTCTATCTTTTCATTCCCACAAAACACCCAAAATTCCACTTCTCCACCACTTAGCAAGTAAGAACGGTTGAAGGAATCGAGCCCCCTAAATCTCAACAAAAATTCATTTCAAGTTTTACAATTTGGTCCTTAAAACACTTTGTTATATCAAAATCAAACATAGGTTTTACAATCTCCCCCTTTTTGATATAACAAAACCAAAGCTTAAAATTTTTAAGTCTTTTGAAAAACTTTGGAGAACAACTCCCCCTTAATGTTAGCTAGGTAAATTTTAAGTTTAAGTTTAAGTGAGCTTGTGAACTTCCCTCTCCCTCTTTTTATTAGATCAAAATAAGAGACAGAGGCTATAAAGGCATAACAATAAACCAAGAAACATTTAATAGATGAACATAAAGTTCATAAATGAAAGAAACATCAAACTTAAATCCAAACAATAGAAATCAAAACATAGGTTTTAAATGATAAACTTAATCCTAAAAATATAAAACAAAGTGCATGAAAGTAAATCCTAAGATGACATGAATGATATGCAAAGACTAATCTAAGACTCGTCTCCATCACTATCGTCTTCATCTTCATTGGCATCATCGTTCCTTCTTGATTGACGCCATTCATCATGGAAGGCCATAAGAGAGATATTCATCGAATTGTACTCGGCCTCAATAGAAGAGATACGCTTCTCCATATTAGTCATGCGATCTTCTAAGCTTGTGAAGCGTGTATCAATGGCGGCAAACCCAGAATTCATGACTTGATCAATAGAACCAATTCCCATGTGTAAGCTTGTGAATTGTTCATTAAGATAGGTCATGAGAGAATCCATGGATGGAGGAGGGGGGAGCTTGAGGAGCTACGTGAGGATTTGCAATTTCTTCCGAAATAGCATCACTAGGAAGCTCGAAAAGGCGAAGCTAATTACCATTGAAACAATGAAACTTGCCCCGAGATAGAGACCTCTCATCAATAGGATCGGTGAGACTTGTCGGATAGTCATGAGAGCAATCGATCTCCTTCTTAGTGAAAAAGTAGCTCAAAGCGGTGCCATACGTGAATGAAGTAAAAAGAGAGGTGTGACAATGTTGAACGAGGAAGACAATCTCTGCAAACATAATGCGAGCAAGGTTGGGTTGATTCCTCACGTGAAAGCATCTAATCAAAAAATCATCAACTTGGCGGATTGTTGAGTATTTTCCTCCGGAAGGCTTGAACCACCAAGTGATCATCAAGTGTAAGATGTGGTCATGAGCATTGAGAACGGTGACGGACCCCCCCCCAAAAAAAAAAAACATGTCCACGAGAACCTTCGTCATCAATACCCCCATCCTCAAAACTAAAAACATCACAAAGAGCTTGGACATCGACGGTAATCTTCTTGCCCATGAGATAAGAATTAACGGCAATGGCATTACCCTCGTCATTGGCAACACATTTAACATTGGCATAAAAGATCAAAACCAAATTTCGATAGAAAAACCCAGGAATTTGAAGAAAATCCATAAACTTCCATTCTTGGAACAATGGCAAATAAGCAAACTTGAAACGCTCCGAATTGAGAAAAGGAATGGAAATTACCCTCTCCGGTCGAATCTTGTAGTTTTGAAAAGATCGAAAATAGTTGAGTTCACTGGGAGTTCTAAAGCACCTTTGATAGTTAGAGTCAAATTCGGACGCGTGCCATCGCCGGGATTTGATCCTTCACCAACTTCACTTGTAGTGCGTGCTCTCTTTTTAGGTGTCATAGTCTAGAAAAAATTGATTAAAACAATGTGTGTATGTATTAATGTTCACATTCAACCCCATGGATAAATCAATAATCAAGGTAAAAAAAATTTGAAAAACAACAGAAAACTTTTAATAAATTTTTTTGAAAGAACAACAAAAAAATTTAAAACAAAATAATAAAGAAAATAGAAAGAAAAAAAGATTTTATACATTGACATTGAAAGAGGGGGGAATGTATGAAGATTTTGCACCAAATTGATGGAGAGCCTTAAGACTTGGCTTGATTTTGAAAAATCCTCAAGAAACTTTAAGTTTTGTGATGAAAATATGAAGAGTTGAATGCCCTTTTATAGATGAAAATCGGATAGGGTTTTGAAAAGGAGTTTTGGTAATAGTGAAAGTCTTTTAATGCCCAATTAAAGCTTCTGCGCGATCGAGTATCGATACACCTAAAAGGTGTATCGATACGGGGGTAAAATGGTAATTCCTTGGAACCACGTATCAAGGAACCATATCAAAATGGAAGACATTCGTATCGAAATGCTCACAACTCGTATCAAAACAGATTTAACTGTATCGATACCCGCAAGAGAGAAAATGCAATCTGGAAAGCTAATGAAGTACTCGTATCGATACGCATAAGACCGTATCGATACCCTATGCCCAGAAATGCAATTTTTTTTTCTTTAGAACAACCAAAGGCTTGACTTTAACATCTTCTATATGTATGCATATGATGTATGAGCAGATCTAAGCATGTTCTAACAAAAGCATACTCCCCCTAGCTACAAGCATGGTTACCATCAAGATCAACAATACATAAACATGAATTTTCACAAGATCAAGCAAATTTAACCTCAAGAAGAGTCCTAAAGGGTCAATATAGACTAGTTAAGCCTAACTCTCTCCTAAGGGACCAAAAACGCTCTTTGTCTAGAGGCTTGGTAAAGATGTCCGCTAATTGATTTAAGATGTCAACATACTTTATAACAACATCTTGTTTAAGGACATGATCTCTAATGAAATGATGTCATATCTATATGTGTTTGGTTCTAGAGTGTTGGATGGGATTTTTGGTGAGACAAATTGCACTAGTGTTATCACACTTAAGGGGTATGGTTTCAAATTTAATTCCATAATCTAAGAGTCGTTGCTTCATCCAAAGGACTTGAGCACAACAACTCCCTAAGGATATGTACTCGGCTTCGGTGGTAGATAAAGCTACATTATTTTGTTTCTTAGAGAACCAAGATATGAGCATACTATCTAAGAATTGGGAAGTGCCAGAAGTACTTTTCCTATCTATTTTACAACCCTCATACTCCGCATCCGAAAAATGCATGAAGGTTAAAAGTTGAGTCTCTAGGGTACCAAAGACCTAAACAAGGAGTATCTCTAAGGTACCTAAAGATCCTTTTAACGGCTATAAGGTGAGACTCTCTAGGACTAACTTGAAACCTAGCACACAAGCAAACACTAAACAATATATCTCGGTCTACTTGCGGTAAGGTAAAACAATGATACAATCATAGAGCAATAAAACTTAGAGTCAACACACTTACCTCCTTCATCTTTGTCAAGCTTTGTAGATGAGCTCATTGGTGTAGCTTAAGGCTTTGCTTGCTCCAAGCCAAACTTCTTGAGCATATTATTCACGTACTGTGCTTGATTTATGAAGGTGTCATCTTTTCTTTGTTTGATTTGGAGTCCCAAAAAGAATGAGAGCTCCCCCATCATGCTCAACTCAAATTCACCTTGCATTAACTTAGCAAACTCTTTGCAATAACATTCATTAATAAAGACAAATATAATATCCTCAACATATATTTGCACTACTAAGATGTCATTTTTTATATCTTTTTATGAAAAGTGTAGTGTCCACCTTACCTTTTTCAAAACCTTTTCAATTAAAAAGTTTGAAAGCCTTTCATACCAAGCTCTAGGAGCTTGTTTTAAACCATAAAGGGCTTTGGTTAGCTTAAAAACATGATTTGAAATTTTTGAATCCTCAAAACCCATTGGTTGTTCCACATACACTTATTCATTTATAAAACCATTTAAAAATGAACTTTTTACATCCATTTGAAAAAGCTTGAAATCATGATAACATGCATATGCAAGCAACATCCTAATAGCTTCCATTCTAGCTACGGATGCATAGGTTTCATCAAAATCTATTCCCTCTTCTTGAGTGTAACCTCGAGCAACTAGCCTAGTTTTGTTTCTCACTATGTTACCACTCCCGTCTAGTTTATTCCTAAATACCCATTTAGTTCCTATAGTAGATTGATTACTAGGTCTTTCAACTAATGTCCATACATTACTCCTTTCAAATTGGTTTAATTCTTCTTGCATAGCCAAAATCCAAAACTCGTCTTTTAATGCTTCTTTGATATTTTTAGGCTCTATGCATGAAAGAAATGCAACATGATTCATTAATTTGAGAGAGGATCTAGTAGTTACCCCCTTGGATGGATCACCCAAGATTTCACCACCTTTAACATAGTTGAACTCCCTTGGGTAAGATACCTCATTTTCCTCAAGAGCCAAGTCTTTCAAGGCTTCAAGAGGTAGATCTTGTGCATCTTCTTCTTTAGTTGGAATTTCATCCACCTTTGATGATTCTCCACCATCATTAGCTTCAATGATCCTTACATCATCATCATCACAAGAATCCTTCCTCGGAAGGAGGTTATCATTGAAAACAACATGTATAGACTCTTCTACTACTAAAGTTCTTTTATTAAATATACGATAGGCTTTAGAGTTTAAAGAATACCCTAAGGAAATAGTTTCATCACTTTTAGCATCAAATTTACCTAAGTTGTCTTTTCTATTAATTAAAACAAAGCACTTGCAACCAAATGGATGAAAATAGCTAATGTTAGGCTTTTTTAGATTTTAAAACCTCATATGGTGTTTTTTTAAAATTGGCCTAATCATTACTCGATTTACAATGTAGCAAGCGGTATTTGTGGCTTCCGCCCAAAAGTATTTAGGTAAATTGTTTTCACAAAGCATGGTTCTAGCCATTTTTTGTAATCCTATTTTTCCTCTCAACTACCCCATTTTGTTGCAGAGTTCGAGGTGTCGAAAAATTGTGGCTGATACTATTTTCATTTAAAAACTCCTCAAAACCTAGATTTTGAAACTCGGTTCCATGATCACTTCTAATGTGAGAAATCTTAAGCTCAAGATCATTTTGAGTTATTTTAAAAAATGTGATGAATTTTTCTAAAGCCTTATCTTTTGTAATTAAGAATAGAACCCAAGTAAACCTAGAATAGTCATCAACAAGAACAAAAGCATACGATTTACCACCCAAGCTCATAGTTCTAATAGGCCCAAAAAGATCCATGTGAATCAATTGTAAACATCTACTAGTAGAGACATCATTAATGGATTTAAAGGATGATTTATGTTGTTTACCCTTAAAGCATACATCACATATTTGATCATTTGAGAACTTAATCTTGGGTAAATCTCTAACTAGATTTAGGGAAACTATTTTTTCTAAAACACTAATGCTAGCATGTCCTAGTTTCCTATGCCATAACTATGCATCATTTTCATTTTGAGCAACAAAACATGCATGGGATGTATGAATGTCATCTAAATGCACCATGTATATATTTCTTATGCGATGACCAATGAGCATTGTTTTATTAGATTCAATGTCAACAATTTTACACCCATTTTTATCAAAAAAAGACATTAAACTCTTTATCACACAATTGACTAATGCTCAATAAATTATGTTTTAGACCATTGACATACAACACATTTTCAATGAGTACGGTAGAGTGATTACCTATGGAGCCAATACCTTCAATGTGGCCTTTGGAGTTGTCACCAAATGTCACTACTCCTCCACTTTTTGGCTTTAATTTCATGAATCGATTCTTGTCTCTGGTCATGTGCCTCGAGCATCCACTATCAAGGTACCATGAGTTTTGGCTTTGTGCTTTGGCCTTGTAGCAATGCTCTCCATACAAACAAAGAATTTAGGCTTTGATTTTTGGTACCCAAATCATTTTGGGTCAACGAGTGTAAGCTCCCTAAAGCTTGGTTCCCTTAATAATCCAAGGTGATATGTCATTAGTATTATTAGATTTAACAAGTTCCTTAGGAACCCATACACTTCTAATTCTTTTAGTTTTAGTATGCATATAGAAGCCACTTTGTTTGTAGTTAAAAAAATTTCTCTTAGGTTGGTTGGTTCTAGATGATTCAAATATTTCATTTTTCAAAGGGCCAACACTCTTGAAAGAATTTTTGAGCTCATCTAACACCTTTTCGTGTTCAATATTACATTGAGAAATAAGATTATTTAAATCTACATTTTCTTTTTGAAAGTATTCAAGTTCATCTTGTAGACCTAATATCTTTTTATCAAATTCCAAGTTAGCTTGAGAAATTAAATCATTTTAGCATTCAAATCCGAAATGACTTTTTTATTTTTCAAAACGGACTTCTTATACTTCTCAACTAACTCATCATACACCTCTTGTAACTCATCATATGCTTCATGCAATTCATCATAAGTAAATTCAAAAGTAGATGAGTTAGAGGTTACCATAGAATCCTCCTCAATAGCCATGAGGCAAAGGTTGGCCACTTCTTGTTCCTCATCCTCAGATGATTCCTCATCACTCCATGTAGCAAGCTTAGCTTTTAGCTTGTTCTTCTTCTCAAAGCCCTTCTTCTTGAGTTAAGGACACTCGGAACAGATATGACCCAGTTTCTTGCACTCATAGCATATGATCGGATCCTTTTCTTCTTCTTTGTTCTTGGTCTTGAAGTCCATCTTTCTTTGAAACTTTCTACCTCGGTTGGACCTCATAAACCATGAGAATCTCTTGGCTATTATAGCCAATTTTTCAAGATCTTCCTCCTCACTAGAAGTGCTCTCCTCATGTAGAGAAGCTTTGAGAGTCACTCATAGTTTCTTCTTCTTGTCTACCTCAAGCTTCCACACTCTTCTTTCTTCTTTTCATCTTCCCTTCCTTGCTTCATGATTTCATGAGTTAGGAGAGAACCGACTAGCTCATCAAGCTTTAGTGTCTTCAAGTTCTTTGCCTCGATAATAACGGTTCTTTTCTTATCCCAAGACTCGAGAAGAGAGTAGAGTAGCTTCCGGACTAGCTTGTTCTCCGAGATGATCTCTCTAAAACCTTTTAGCCCATTGATGATGGTTGAAAAGCAATCGAACGTCTTTGATACGGTTTCGTCGGGCACCATCTTGAAATTCTCATAGCTAAGATTGAGAATTCCAATATTTGTTTCCTTCACATCGCTTATCCCTTCATAGGTTGTCTCAAGTGTATCCCACACTTCTTTAGCACTTTCGATGAAAGAAACTTTGGAGTAGATATCCGGTCCAAAAGCACAAAATATCGTGTGAAGATCCTTATCGTTTATTTGAAGCTTCTTTCGATCATCTTCACTCATTTCTCCTTTTCTTTTCAGCACAAGTCTTCCTTCATCGTCTCTTTTCATCAGAATGATGGGATCATCCTCTATAGCATCCCAAACAAGGTAATCTCTTGACTTTATGAAGAGACACGTTCGGTTCTTCCAAAAAGGATAGTTGTCACCGTTGAAGAAAGGCGGTTTGGTGATCGATTGAGACTCGTACATGCTAGAGCTGGAGGTAGATGTCATGGATTGTTTTGTTGATGATCACACTCTTCCTAGAATCTCCTCTTTCGGTTGTTAATCCTTCAAAGTAGTAGGCTCTGATACCAATTGTTGAGTGGATCAAGGGATTGATCAAAGCCAAGATGAGGGTGAATTGAGTTTTTAAAATTTTGGATGTGAAGTGGAATGAATAAAAATGAAGAACAAGGAAATTACAGTGGTTCGAGTTCCAAATGAACTCTAAATCCACTACCTTAGCTCCCACTAAGGATTTTCCAACAATTCCACTAATTGATCTTCCCCTTTTCTAGGATTAGAAGGAAACCTTTACAAAACCGGTCGATTTTTTACCCAAAATTGATCAAACCCTCACTTGGTTACAAAGAAGAAATTGAAGGCAATAAGAATATCTTTCAATACAAATTTGCCCCTTTGAATACAAGCACTCAACCCAAATTGAAAAACAAGATAAGAATTTCACTCAATGCAATTTGGGATTTTACAATAAATGAGAATTTAGGCACTTGAGCTTGGATTTTTTGTATGGATGTTTCTCTAGGATTCAATAGTTGTTTATGGTCTTCAATGAGCTTGTTTTTATACCTTCTTCATTAATTCTAGTCGTTTGGGTGGTTAGGGAATTAATTATAGCTGTTGTAACCTTCTCTTTCCACCATAAATGCACTTCTGCAACCTACCATATCAGTACTCGAGGAAGTGTATCGATACCTATCTGTAGAACTAATGTTTTGATATAATAATTGAAAAATGTTTTGGACTAATTTGAAAAGAATTTAAAACTTGGTTTTAAGTCCAAACAACTTGAATTTATGTTTGAGGGATTTTAAGAGGTTTTTGGCAAGACTTTTCATGCTTTTATATAGCCAAACTTAAGTTTTCAAGCTACTCATACCGATACGGTCCAACCCGTATCGATACCTTTTTGCCTTAGTTTGGTCACTGCCAAAACCCGTATCGAAACAGGCTTGGCCATTTCGATACGGATCGGGATCGTTTCGATACGCCTGGTAAGCGTACCGATCCCCTTTCAACCAACCCCAACGGCTATTTCCCAACGGTCATTTAGAAATGAACTCGTACCGATACGCCCTCAAGCGCATCGATACGCCCAGGCTGGCAAGAGCCCAACGGCTAGTTTCTGATGAAGGTCGTACCGATACGGATCCAAGCGTATCGATACGGATGGCTGCAGAACATCATTTATGAAGGGAAATAAAGTCCTCAACGGCTCCAAATCATTCCCAACGGCTAGTAACGGCTACAAACTCAATTGGGAGTATAAAAGGGACCTCCAAGCATCTTGTAATGAAAAATGCTTCAATTGTTACAACATTATGATGTCAAAATTTGTCTAGAGCTTTAATTGTTCATTTCCTTCTTAGACAACACTTGTGAGCTTACATTGTTAAATTTGCTCAAGTGTTTAGGTTTTGGGTGAGAGCTTAGAATTGCAAACAAACACCTTTTAGAGGGATTTCTAGTTTGCTAAGTCTTTCTGTAACCCCCTCGTCCCGGTCTGGCCGGATGACCGGTCCGAGTGAGCTACACGGGGAAAACCGAGTGAAAACTCCCTAAGGAACTCTCCCTCGGTTAGCAACCCTATATTTTTTTTTCATTTTAATCTTGTCTAGATGAAAATTACATCCTAAGTGATCATACAGCGGAACGATATTTACAACGCAGTCAAACGAACCCAAACTAACATTTAAAAGCCCATTTTTAAAGTTAAACTGCAGGCGGTATCGATACCCTTAGGGGGGTATCGATACCCCTTGACTAGGTCAACAGGGTTTGGTCAACCTGAGGAGACAGTATCGATACCTCCCTCAAGGGTATCGATACCCTCTCCAAAAGTTGACTTCCCACGGTCAAAGCTAGGACAACGGTATCGATACCCTCGAGGCCGGTATCGATACCGAAATCGACAGTGGCTCTAGTGGCCAAAAAGGTATCGATACTCTCCCTCGAGTATCGATACACGAGGCCTGAAACCAAAGGGCAGTATCGATACCAGTCCAACGGTATCGATACCCCAGCTACGAAAAGGCAGGTTTGAGCTGATTTAAGGCACAATAAGGCCCTTAAATCCCTCTCAAACCTCAACCAACACACTAACATCAATCCTAAGGCAAAATCAAACATATAAGCATGCTCTAACATGAAATCGATGGCACAATCCATCACAAGATGATACACAAGTCATGCAATCAACTTAGCATCCAAACATGAGCAAGGCATACATACTTGGCATTCCAACAAAGGCAATTAGGCATACAAGTCATACATGGATCTCAAGGGTCTTAAAAGGCATAAGGTAAGCATATGAGGTTTGACCCTCTCTAACAAGGCAACCTAAACACCAATAGACATGCCAACACACGCAACATCCATCATAGCATATCATGCATTACAAACCATAATCAAACTAAGACATCAACATAAGGCATTAACAGCATGTGGCCAACACAAAGGAGTCTAGATACAAGCTCCTAAAACACGTAGCATTTCCCATTGCTAGACTACTACATTATTTAATTATACCATACTTGAGCAAACTACCACACGCTTGGACGCCCTCATCTTGCTCCTTGCTAACTCCAAGCTAAAGATCTGCATTGTTGGAAAAAGGAGAGCGTAAGCATAAAGCTTAGTGAGCGGAGCTCTAAAACATAACTACGACAATGCAGGGTTCAAAGCTTTCTTTTAAAATAAAGGTCAACACATATAAATCATCCTACAACCTAAACCTTCTACTAACATACAAGTTCAACCAAAGGTCATCAACATAAGCATTTGTCATGGCATTACACTTCATGGTATGCATAAAGGCGTGATCCTAAATTAAAGCAAAACCATAGGAGGAAAGATATAGTGAGATACACATGAACAACACATGGTATGCACAAGCATAACTAAACACACACGGTGGGACTACACATCACCGTTTCGACTAGTAGTTTTCCAATGGGACTACACATCAAAGTACTCTTCTACTAGTCACTACCGGTGGGACTACACATCACCGGAGTCTTATACCACTTGCTACCGGTGGGACTACACATCACCGGAGCAACGACAACCATCACGTGAGGTTCGACACCAACCATACAACACAATATACACTCACTATCATGCAACATGTACTCACTATATCATGCACAACCAAACAAGTTGTAACAATTTCCACAGTTAGGCATCACTTACTACATTACAATCTTACCAATTACAAATGGTCTTACTCACCATTTTCGTGCACAACCTGCACCAACTTACACACATCTTACAAGGCATATCAACAACATCATTAATACCATCATATATGATCAACGCTATAATATTAAGAAATCATACTTCTTCCCAAATTATTTAAATTTCATGCTTAACAAAACATCACCACAAGTAATGAAAACAAATGGAAAAAGGGGAAATTAAAGAGGTAATCCACAACAACTTACTCTTGAGTTTAATTCGACTTTCCAAGCCCAATCTAAAATCTTTCAAAACCATCTTTGAACCAAAACATTACTTGAAAACATTTCCACATTCATATGCTTGAACCAACCTTTGAAAATCGAATTAAAACATTAACCACTCACCTAAGCTTCCAAGCTCCAAGCCAAGCAAGCAACCTCCCTCAAATTTCCGGATTTCTTTCCGAAGCTTCTCCAACACCAATTTCCGCTTTTAAACAACCTCAAACACATTTCAAACAATTCCTAATCAGCCCAACATCAAAAGACCAACCCGGAATACAATTCAATCACAATTTACCATGTTGCAAGCATGAACAAATCTCATTTTTCACCAATTCGGACAGCCCCAAAATCATGTCCAAAAACTATGTTTCCAACATCCATAGCACCCACAAACAATCCCAAATCAACCCCTAACCATAGTACTACCATTGGGCTATCAATTTCCACCTAAAACAACCCCAAAACTCACCCAAAACCCTCCAAAAACCCCATTTATACCCAAATTCGGGAATCTCAATAAAACACTTTAAAAATCATATATGTTGGACCTTATGGTTCATAAACAACATATCTAACTTCAACAAATCGAAAGCTCAAATTAAAGGCATTAAAGTTTGCATTTTTAACCTAAAAACCCAAAACCCTAAATTTCAAAATCTATGAGCTTTATGAAAATTAAAGGCACCATCTTAAAGAGGAAGAGGAGTACAAGTTGAAAATGATTTTACCTTCGAAAAATCTCCAACAATGAGCAAGGAAGATGATGGAAAAGTGATTTGGGGTAAAGGGAGCTTTTCATGTTGGAATGGGGAAGTGAAGAGGGAAGAAGATGGTGAGTAGTTCTTTTAAAATTAAAAATGGGCTTTTTTTTATTTCCCAATTCCATTAAATTACAAGTATGCCATTAATAAGATGGCAACTCTCCCTTACTTTAAAATCTATGACATTTTAGTTTCATTTCGAATTAGTCCAAACATAAAAATGTTTATTTTGAAAATGAAACAAGACACAAGGTCCTAATAATGTATAATATTATTTAATCAAAAACCGAGACCCAAAATATTATTTAAATATCATTTCCACCTGACCCCCAAACCCGGGTGTTACACTTTCTTTGTAAAGAGAGTGTTCCTTCAAGCTTTGGGTAAAAAGCTTTGAGGGTTGTAACGGTTTCCTCCTAATCCGAGAAAAGGGGACCAAATTCTTAGTGAATTTGTTGGAAATCCTTAGTGGGGAGCTAAGGTAGTGGATGTAGACCTTGGTTAGAAGGTTGAACCACTATAAATCCTTGTGTCAAATTGCCAAATTTTCACCTCCCACTAAAACACCCAATTATTCAACTTCTTCACACTTGGCGAGCAAGAACGGTTGATCAAACTGAGCCCCTAAAATCTCAACAATTGGTATCAGAGCTTGGCTCAATCAAAGGGGATTCACATCCTATTAAGAAGATCCAGCAAGCTCGATCAATATTTCACCAACCGGCTCAATGGCACAATCAATTGACAAACCGCCTTTCTTCGACGGAAATCACTATGCCTATTGGAAGATAAAGATGAAATTCTTCTTGAAGTCAAGAGATTACAAGCTATGGGACATAGTTGAAAATGGTTTGTTTGTGCCTCAAGGAAGCAAAGCAGAATGAAGTGCCGACGATCGCAAGAAGATGAAGCTTAATTGCAAAGCCTTGCACATGCTCTTTTGTGCATTTGGCCCAACCATCTATGAGAAGATGTCTTCTTGTGAGAGTGCCAAGGAGGTATGGGACAAGCTTGAAGTCACATACGAGGGAACCATGAAGTCAAGGAGACCAAGATTGAGCTTCTAACCTTAGAGTATGAGAACTTCAAGATGGATCCGGAAGAGAACATCGAGAAGATGTTTGATATGTTCTCCACTATCACCAATGGTCTTAAAGGTTATGGAGAGGCCATTCCGGAAGAGAAGCTTGTCCGAAAGCTCATCTACTCCATTCCCGAGTCATGGGACTCAAAGAGGACCGCCATCATCGAAGCCAAGAATCTCAAAACTTTGAAGCTTGATGAACTCATGGGGTCTCTTCTCACTCACCAAATAATGAAGAAAAACAAAGAAGAGGAGAAGAAGAAGAAAGAGGTTAGAGCGATGGGGAAGAAGAAGATCATGGAGCTAGGCATCAATGCTAGTGTCGTAGCTCTCAAATCCTCCACATGCCATCATGTAGATTCAAGTGAGGAGGAAAGTGAAGATGAAGAGATGGCCTATCTCTTCAACAAATTTTCTCGGTTCATGAAGAGTAAAATTGAAAAATCCAAGCATGAATCGATGAAGAAGATGAAGGACTCCCACAAATCCAAAAAGAAGGGATCATCTTCAAAACAAGCATATGTGGCCACATGGAGTGATGAAGACTCCACCGATGATGAAGTATCCCACCTATGCTTGATGGCCCTCAATGAGGGGGAGGTAACTTCTAACTCATCTATTTCAAATTCTTATACATTTGATGAGTTACAAGATGCCTATGATGATTTGCTTTTGGAATTCAAGGCATCATTTTCCAAGAACAAAAAGTTGATTTCAAAAATAACAATTGAAAATGATTTGCTTTCCAAAACAAATCTTGAACTTGAAGCAAAATTGAAAGATTTTGAACAAAAATGTCTTGATTTACAAAATTTGTTTCTTAAAGTTCAAAAAGAAAAAGATTTGATTTCCAATGAACTTGAAAAGAAAAATAATTTACGAAAATCAAATTTTTATGTAAGACAATCTAGTGCCCCTAGATTTGTGAATGGAAAATGTTTTAGAAGTGTTTGGGTCCCAAAAGGACTAACCACTTCAACTAAAAAGGATGAAATTGAAAAATGGATTCCTAAGGGGACTAAATTTTGTGCTACTAATGTCTATGGATCCAAAGCAATTTGGATACCAAAAATTACTTGATTGTCTTTTGCTAGGTGTGATGGAGAGTGATCAACAAGTCAAAAATTGAGGGGGAGCTCCATGCACACATAGGAAGAACACTTGAAGAAGGAAGGCTTCAAATCCTCCCTTGAGTTCAAGTGTGGTAAAATCTAGTTGTTTTTGCTTTTATTTGATTAATTTTCATTTAAGTCAACTAGATAATCATATATGTTGAACTAACATTCTTATGATGCTTTGAGTAAGGGGATCCAATTTTAAACCAAAATTTTAAGTTTCAATTTTTTTTATTCTATTGTTATTTTGAAACTTAATGTTTTAAATTCTTTTTGATATAACAAAAAGGGGAGAAATGGTTTGAAAAATTGAATTTTCAAATGAATAAGGGGGAGCTTTATTTGATTTCATATTTTTAATCTCTTATTCACATTTTTAAAGATAAAGGGGGAGAATCCCAAACAATTTTTCAAGTTAGTTTTATTATATCAAAAAGGGGGAGATTGTAGAACTAATGTTTTGATATAATAATTGAAAAATGTTTTGGACTAATTTTAAAAGAATTTAAAACATGGTTTTAAGTCCAAACAACTTGAATTTATGTTTGAGGGATTTTAAGAGGTTTTGGGCAAGACTTTAAGTTTTCAAGCTACTCGTACCGATATGGTCCAACCCGTATCGATACCTTTTTGCCTTAGTTTGGTCACTACCAAAACCCGTATCGAAACAGGCTTGGCTATTTCGATACGGATCGGGATCGTTTCGATACGCCTGGTAAGCGTACCGATCCCCTTTCAACCAATCCCAACGGCTATTTCCCAACGGTCATTTAAAAAATGAACCCGTGCCGATACGCCCTCAAGCGTATCGATACGCCCAGGCTGGCAAGAGCCCAACGGCTAGTTTCTGGTGAAGGTCGTACCGATACGGATCCAAGCGTATCGATACGGATGGCTGCAGAACAACATTTATGAAGGGAAATAAAGTCCTCAACGGCTCCAAGTCATTCCCAACGGCTAGTAACGGCTACAAACTCAATTGGGAGTATAAAAGGGACCTCCAAGCATCTTGTAATGAAAAATGCTTCAATTGTTACAACATTATGATGTCAAAATTTGTCTAGAGCTTTAATTGTTCATTTCTTGCTTAGACAACACTTGTGAGCTTACATTGTTAAATTTGCTCAAGTGTTTAGGTTTTGGGTGAGAGCTTAGAATTGCAAACAAACCCCTTTTAGAGGGATTTCTAGTTTGCTAAGTCTTTCTTTGTAAAGAGAATGTTCCTTCAAGCTTTAGGTAAAAAGCTTTGAGGGTTGTAACGGTTTCCCCCTAATCCGAGAAAAGGGGACGAAATTCTTAGTGAATTTGTTGGAAATCTTTAGTGGGGAGCTAAGGTAGTGGATGTAGACCTTGGTTAAAAGGTTGAACCACTATAAATCCTTGTGTCAAATTGCCAAATTTTCACATCCCACTAAAACACCCAATTATCCAACTTCTTCACCCTTGGCGAGCAAGAACTGTTGATCGAATCGAGCCCCTAAAATCTCAACACTATCTCAAAAAAGAAAGAGTCGCTGCACAAATATAAAAGAGGCGTATCGATACGCCTTCAAGCGTATCGGCACGGATTAGGGAACAATTTCGATACGAGTAAGACCGTACCAATGCAATTTTTCCAACATAACTCACTGGAGGAAATCGTATCGATACGAGCTATGGCGTATCGATACACATTAACTAACACTTTAAAATTTGGTTACCTACCAATTGACAAGGCAATGGTCGAAATCTTTAAAGCTCTGATTTTAAAATTACTTTTAAACTGTATCCATACGGGTGAGACCGTATCGGTATTCGATTCAAACTCCTTGTGATTTTATAGAGAGTTTGTATCGATACAGATGGAATATGTTTCGATACCCTGTTTCGATACGATAAAGAGTGTATCGAAACATTTGTCTCTAGTAGCCAAGTTTCGAAAAAATGTATCTATACGGTAAGAAGCGTATCGATACGCATAGACGTTTTTTAGCAAAATATTTTGGAGTTTGAGTTTTTCAAACTAGAGCAAAGCCTTGTTGATTTTAAATCTTTTAGGGGACTTAAAAATCCATTTCAAGTTTTACAAATTGGTCCTTAAAACACTTTGTTATATCAAAATCAATATAGATTATACAACAGTCGGCGAAATCTTCGAAGCGACAACTCGCTACCTCGTCGATTTGGTCCTCTAACTTATCAGACAATTTTTTTGGGAAGCCTTCGTTTATCCAACATCTGTCGTCTTCATAATCTGCAATGGTTATTCGAATGCAATGGTTTCGACCATTAATGAAGAGATTTATGTTCGAGGGGAATATCCGATCTGAATTTAACACTAGTGAGGATTCGAGCGCAATCGAACCGATTCCTTGAGGATGTATCTTCATCAATTTGATCAAAATGCCTCATCTGTTGAAGATGTCTTCATTTCAAGCAACAATTGGAACGTTTTCGAGGTTCACCCAAACCTTTAACTTGTAGTTGGACTTGAAGTGATCAATGGAGTCAATATCCTCAAACCAGGAACTCAGCATGGACGCCTTGAGATCTCAGAAAATTTGAATCTGCTCAACCTCCTCAAATTGAATTATGACATAGGAGTTTGACCACACTGAGACTTTGCCCTTGAAACCATCCGAGCGGAGAGCTTGTTGGACGAAATGAGCATCGTACATGCCTTTAACTTGTCCAACTAAGCAGAATTTGAGCCACTCCAACTTCTCTTGGGGCAGATTAAAATAGTACGGATCGACAACTGGCTTGTCCTTTGTGTTGTCCTTATTTCTTGTACTCTTGTTGTGAAAGTTGGCCCTAGTGTCCGAAAGAGGGTCTTTTCTAAATAACAACACCTCCTTACAAGATCACCCATTTGTTAATTTAGATAAATCTCTTCTCGTTGCAGACTTTCCAGTGTTAGAATTGGACTCCATACAGACTGTACGATTCTTTCCAGGTTTTTGATTGTTGAAGCTCCTAAAAACTTTGATGTGGTACTTATCCATTCTAATGTTATTTCCTAGCTTTCTCATTCGTAGAGAATCTAACGAAAGTGAAGGTGTCCCTCATGTTCTTTCGTCTAACATTGTTGTATGCAATGTAAACGTCGAGTACGTTGCCATAAGCAGAGAAAGCTTCCTTTAGTGTTTGAAAATAAATTCTTTTGCTCACGTAGTCTACAAAAACCGTTACTCCATACCTTTGTGGAAGTTTTTGTTGGATTAAAATCTGTAATTGTGGGCACATATGTAAAATGTATGTTGTTACTATAAAGTATGACACAAAAATAAAGTGACCAATTAAGTTAAGCGTGTCATAGGTATTAAAATGTCATGGAAATAAAAGTGTAGATACCATAAGATATATTTATAATTCAATGAGGGGCAGAGTTATAAATATTTAATAGTTTGATTTAATAATCAACTATATAAAGAGGTAGTGGTCCCCAAGAAATAGGTTAACTTGTATTACTTTTGTCCCCGTCAGAGAGTTTTTACGGCAATGGCTAACCTATCTTCTTGGAAGATCACAACCACCTTTTAGGCGATCTTCATCAAAGGATTCAAGGTTTTCATCTATCGATTAATTCAGGTACGCTTCCGCATTCGGTTTATTTGGTTTATTATTCTTGATGATTTGACATGATAGATCTTGGGTTTTAGATTTCATATGAATTTATGATTTAATTCTAACAAGTGGCATCAGAGCCTGATTATGTCGAATCATTAAGAATCTATTATGTGTTTATTTTGGATGATTTGTTCATAAATATCTTTAAATCAAAACCCTAAGTTCAGCGTTAAAATCTTTTGCTTCGGTATATTTATTGTGTGATGGAAACTACAGATTTATTTTTAATTTTCACACATGAATTAGGGTTTAATATATCGCATGTTTTGAATTTTTATGATTACCCTTACGTGCGATAACCTTTATTCAATAATCCTTATGCATCGGCAAATTGGATTTTGAGTTTTGTTGCTGATTGTTTTATTAATCGGCAATTGATGTTTTGGTTTTTCAATTTTATGGATTCTGACTTTTAGAATCAATGCAACAACATATGCAATTTCTATTGAATATATTTTTTTAATGCTCGTTAATATAGGTGTCTAATCATGTTTTTTCTTTGGGCATTAATTCGGTAATGTTAATATGTTTCTGGAATATGATTATGCCTTTTTTTATTTCTTTTTCTTTAATAATTGCATATGATAAATTAAGTTATGAAATATATATTTGATTTAAAATATATATTCAATTCGGTTTGATCAAAATTTTAGTTTTGATCGTTAGCAATTAAAAAAAATAAAATTTGACTTGAGCTTTGTCGTGGTAAATTTACCGTGACTTGGAAACTTTATATTCAGGTTAGCTCTCGAAACTTTATATTCGGTTTATGTCTAATTATTATTGTTGAATTTTGTTGAATCATGTTGAGTTTTGTTTGACATTATGCTTAATTATGTCATTAATGTTATCTACCAGATATACATATTTGGTTTTGGTTTTAGAATGCATGCCATTAATTTTATGAAATTTATATTTGATTCGGATTGATCAAGAATTTTAATTTTGATTATTTGGTTATTATGAATATATGAAAGTTTCATGATACTTTTGATTTTAACTTTTAGTTAAAAAAAATTGGTTGTTGTGAATTCGACTTTAATTTCGGCAAATGCATGTTTAAGGAATTTTTTGAGAAATAGTCAAAGATTTCGGTATTCAATTTCTGATAGCCCCATTTAGACAACTTTATTTTGGGTTATTTCGGAAACTTAAGTGTTATCAAAAATTTCAGTTTTGACTGTTACAAAATTTTAAATTTGGATATCGGTATATTTATTGTATATATTTTGAGATAAATTAATTGAAGCATTAAGTCACCAAAGTGACCTCTATTGTGAAAATTATTTTATTTTAAAATATAGAAGGTTTTGTGCATGTAAGTCGGATTATGTTAGTATTAATCGGCCCAAAGGAAGATTAATAATTAACATTATTACATGTGCAACTGTGGTAATAAACATGTGATAATTATTCAGTTTCATATGTGAGCAATAAATCGGCCCAAAGGAATATTTCTGTTTGACATTTTCTTATTATCAATGTTTGATTACTGTACCAAGATATCACTTGCAAGTTAATGTTTTTGTCCAAAGATGAAATATTAATGGAGTGTCCGATATCTTGATATGATGTTTACCTTTATTCAAATTTATTATTATTTTGGTTATCTTTTAATTTGATTGAAAGATAAAATTAAGACAAACATTTTGAAACAATTAAATTCATATTTTGGATTCGGATGTCTAATATTTTAATGGATTAATTGAAACATAATGTCACCAAAGTGACCGCTTTTGTGTAGATTAGTTTATTTAAAATATTAAGATGATTATGGGTTTTTGTAATTCATGCATTTATTAATTGGCCCAAAGGAAAGTTAATATTTGGCAGAATTACAACGACAATTGTGGCGATAAATGTGTGACAATTATAAGGTATTTTATGTGAGCAATACGTTAGTCCAAAGATTAGCCTATTGTTTGACATAGTTTATTATTAATGTTTGATTGCTACAACAAGAGTACCGCTTACAGTTAATATTACTGTCCAAAGACTTAATATTAATGTTGTGCTTGGTATCTTGAGGGGAACTAGCCATTATTTTGAATTTATTTGTTTACTTATGAATATTTACGTGAGCTTGTTTTATTTTATTTTATTTTTGTTCTATATTTAGGTAATTTATCTTTGTTATCACAATATCTGTTAAATGCATTCTACACTCATGTTTAGTGAAACAAATTTCAAGGAATAAGAAAAGACACTTACATATAGTATTTGGTTGTATGAGCATAGACTTTGCACTAAGAAAAGAACATCTTGCACCTCTCACTGTGGTAAGCACCCATAAAAGATATTTTGAGAGGTGAGATCGTTCGAATTGCATGAGTCTAATGATCATAAAACAGAACATTCTAGATGTCTTTAGGAGCACAAATCTAAAGTGATTACTCATACTAAGTGTTTCCTTGACGAAATTAAGAAATGTTTTACCCAAAACATTAAGGTTAAGATGACATCACTTATGCCTTTTTTTTATGTCTATCAAGTATAAGGGTCAAGGAAATGTGAGGGAGTACATTGTGAAAATGTTTAATATTGCTTCAAAATTTAAGGCACATAAGATCAAACTTTCTAACAATTTTTTGTTCTTATGATTTTGATATCGTTTCCTATACAGTTTAACCAATTCAAGTTACAACTGTCAAAGAGAGAAATAGACTCTATTTGGGTTCATTTCTCATCGTGTTCAAGAGGAAGAAAGGTTGAAGCGTTATAAGTGTAAAAATAATCATTTGGTTAGTGCTCATTTAGTTAGTGTATTTAAGAATAAGGGCAATAAAGAAAATATTTAAATAAAGTTGCTAAGGGTTCTAGCCAAAAGAAACGACAATAAATTTTTAAGTGTTGATTCTTTTGTATAAGTTAGGACACATGTAAAGAAATTAAACTTTAAAAGCGAGCAACTACTTCGGTTATTTTGAGTGATACATGGACTGTAAATTTTATGATCCCACAGTTAAGATTATTTTAAGGAGAGATTTATAATTATTTTTTTGGATGTTGAGTTTGGAGGGAGAAATAAGGTTAGATACATTGTTATTGAGGAGGAATTGAATTATAATTTAATTCCTACTATCACTTTTAACAATGTTTAGGTTTTCAACCTATCATTAATCAAGAAGTGAATCGAGTACCTCAACACAACAATATTGAACAACTCTCATTCAAGATAAGGTAATTGTTTCAGAAGAACAAACTCAACAACCTTAAAAAAAACAAGTGTCATTAAAGAGGTCCACGAGAGGAAGATGAAATACTATTCCAGATTATTATATTGTATTTTTTCAAGAAAATAAGGTAACAATGGAATGATAGAAAATGTTCAATCATTTTTTTTATCAGACCATAAAAGTTCTAACTCTCAAAAGTGGATTGATGTCATTCAAGAAGAGTATAATTTTATGCAAGAAAATAAAGTTTAGGAACTTGTCTCATTACCTTAAGGTGCAAACCAATTGGTTGTAAATGGATATTTAAAATCAAGAGGGATGCAAATGATAATGTGGATAAGTATAAAACACGTCTTGTATCTAAAGGATATACTCTAAAAGAAGACATTGATTTTGCAGAGACTTTCTCTCAAGTTTTATTGAAAGACTCTTTCAGGATAATCACGACGCTTGTTGCTTATTTTAATCTTGAGCTACATAAGATGAATGTTAAGCTTGTGTTTTTTCAATGGCAACATTGAAGAAATTATTTATATGGTACAATCATAGAGTTGTGTCTTATGATACAATATCAATGATATGTAAATTAAAGAAATTCATCTATGATCTTAAGTAAAACTCTCATCAATGAAAATATAAATTTTATTTTGATTATCTCAATTGGTTTTGAGATAAATTTGGTTGGCAATTGTATATACTACAAGTTCAGTGGGAGTAAAACCAAGTGATACTCATATTACTAAAGAAAATAAATTTAATCTTATTCAATGCCCTAAAAGTAACCTTGAAATTTAGAAAATCCAAAAGATTCTCTATGCATAAGCTATAGAGAATTTAATTTATGCTTAAGTATGTACGCGTTCGGAAATTGTGTACATTGTTGGAATGTTAAACAGATATTTGAGGAATCATATTATGGACCATTGGATAGCAGCCAATGGGGTTATGAGATATTTTTAGAGAACAAAAATTACATGCTCACATGTCGAAGTTCTGGTAAGTTAGAGATCATTAGGTTTACAGACTTCGATTCTAATAGAATATTGATGCAAACGAATTTTGTCACATGAACTGCTACTTATAGATTGAATAGAAAGACCACTTCAGTTATTTTGTGACAATAAATATGCATTCATTTATTCTATAAACAATAGGAACACTTCAAATTTAAAGCACATAAATATTAAGTTCCTAGTTGTTAAAGAAAATTCAGAGTGGTTGTGTGTCTATAGAGCATGTTGGTACAAACTCCATAATTGCGCGCATATTAAGAAACTGTCATCTTAGGTCTTTCATGAGCACACTACTCATGTGGGTGTAATGTTATTTAAGGATATTCGGTTTTAGTTTGAGTTTGAGTTTGTAATTTTGAAAAATGCTCATTCGGTTTAGACACAATTTCAGTTACTTCAGTTTAAAGTTATTTATGATTATTTTCTGCAGAAATAAAGTTCTTTTGGTTTATGCACACTTTGAATTCAGTAAAGTTGATCTCACTAAAGTTTAGGAGGACCAGTTGGAAGTAGACATGTATGGTTCACATTTCTTGTAATTTTCCATGCTACACATCCATGATTGATCTATGTCATTTGACTATATTTGTATACGTGACCATTGATGGGTCCAGTCATGATTGATATGGCGAAGACCGCTTTGATCCTATGTGGATATAGTTGATGGACGAGATTGTTATAGAATACCTATTATATAATAGCAAAATTTTGAGCTCATAAGGTTGTACATTTATCAGGAAACATATGTTGCCCAGGTGGGAGATTGTTGGATTAAAATCTGTAATTGTGGGCACATATGTAAAATGTATGTTGCTATTATAAAGTATGACACAAAAATAAAGTGACCAATTAAGTTAAGCGTGTCATAGGTATTAAAATGTCATGAAAATAAAAGTGTAGATACCATAAGATATATTTATAATTCAATGAGGGGCAGAGTTATAAATATTTAATAGTTTGATTTAATAATCAACTATATAAAGAGGTAGTGGTCCCTAAGAAATAGATTAACTTGTATTACTTTTGTCCCCGTCAGAGAGTTTTTACGGCAAGGGCTAACCTATCTTCTTGGAAGATCACAACCAACTTTTAGGCGATCTTCATCAAAGGATTCAAGGTTTTTATCTATCGATTAATTCAGGTACGCTTCCGCATTCGGTTTATTTGGTTTATTATTCTTGATGATTTGACATGATAGATCTTGGGTTTTAGATTTCATATGAATTTATGATTTAATTCTAACAGTTTTGGCCTACTTAAGGGCTTCCGATCAGGTTGGTATGGACTGGAAAACGGATTCTTCGAGCTGCTTTGCGTTGTTCTGTTTCAACGGCTCCAACGACCACGACTCCCTCGGTGGTTTTTCAGATCGACGATATAGTGATCCTTATCTGATCCGAAAAAAAAACAGATATCGAATAACTGGATCGGATATTTAAATATCCAGTTATCTAAAAATATATTTTGATTTAATTTTTTTTTTCGAATTAGAAGATCGTATTTATGAAAATTTCGTAATTTTGAATATAACAAACAACAAATTGCTAAATATAACAATATTCGCATCTATGAAATTTTTAATTTTTTTAATTTTCGGATATAATAAGGATCAAATTTTTAAAAATAACAAAATTAATATTTATGAAAATTTGAATTTTCGAATTTTCAGATAATCCGAAACTTGAAATATTGTGATCCGTATCTGATCTGAAAATTTTAAAATTGAATTAGATATCTGATCTAAAAATAAAAATCAAATCAGATATTTAAATTTTCGGATTGAATTAACGGATAATCGAATCGAGTCGATTGGATCGGATATTTTTGAACACTCCTTGTTAAAGTCAATTTCATACAATACGGACCACTTACTTCACAGCCACCTGTTTCCTTTTCAGTACGTCTTAAATAGTTTGAGCCTTCCAAAACCAAAACTAGGATAAGCAAAACCAACAAGTTCCACATTTGGATAAGAAAAACTGGACCTCATCAATTTTATTCGAATCTAAAAGTTCAATCGGAATGATTTAAATCTGAATTTGACCTAATTCAATTTGACTGTAAAAGTTATAATTTCGAATCAGTTGAATTTAAATCTTAACTGACCCAAACTGATTTAAACTCAAAACAACTTAAAAAAACATGAAATGACTTGAACCGATTTAATCGAGTCAATTTAAGTTTGAGTTTTTTTTATTAGGGTCGATTTTGTTAGTTATTTCCGTTGGTTATCGTGTTTTGAATTTTCAAACCGAACCGATTAAAACAATGAATTATATATCAATTTAATTATTTTAAATATATTTATAATAGAAAAATATTTTGATACACTTTAATTTACATAGCCCTATTAATTTGAGTTTTTGTTTAGGGCTTATGGTTTAAGTTTTAGATTTTGGGATTTAGAGTTTATGATTCAGGGTTAGATATTAACATCTTAAGATTTAAACTTAAAATAGAAAGATTATTTTTTAAAAAATGCACAGCTTGTATATCAAAATATAATATTTTTTCCAACCTATAACTCGATTGAATTAACCAACTTGAGTTTGAAGATACTAACAACAACAACAAATACTTTAAATTGAAACATATCAAAGTGTCTGCCACTACCAAAAATTTCTAAGCTAAGATTCAGTATGCAGAATTAATGCAAAATGTTATCCCACCAGGAACAATGTAAGACTGGAAATGCTTTCAGAATTACAGACCAAAACACAATCTTTATTACAAGACAAAGTCGAGAAATGAAATCGGAAACGAAAAATATCAAACCGGAAACCCTCTAAACCACCGTAAAAAAGGGGAAGGTAAAGTACATATTCTATATAAACAGAACATGAATAGGAAAGAAAAATCGAAACTGTCAGGAAAAAAAAAGGTTATATTTACAGCACCGGATCCAATGGAATAACAGTATCTGGAAAATCTGTTCTTGGTCCGGCTAGGGAGTAGTAGGCGAGTATATGAGCCGGATGTTCGTCCACGAATGCCTCTCCAACTTGATTAGTCGTAACGACTCGTCTCGCGGGAATGAGCTCGATGTTCCAGAACGGACGAGCCATGGCTAACAGATCACGACCTGATCGTGATGATGCTTTATATCCTTGCACCCATAAGTACCTCAAGGAAGGTAACTGCAACGCAGCATGTGCGAGTGCGCGCTCGCTGAAGCAGCAGCCCCTCATCTCTAGTTTCTGCAAGCTAGGACATCCCTTAGAGAACTCCAAAAGTCCAGTATCGGAACCCCCGACATATCCCAGAAGCATCCATCTCACGTTCGGACTATATTGCCCGATATAACCGAGACCAACATCAGTCAAACCACCAGGTCGGAGATAGAGTGCAAATCTTCTAAGCTTTTCACAGCCTCTTAGTAGAGCTCGAACTCCATTGTCAAGAGGCAAATCTGTTATCCTTTCTTCTCGGTCAAGCAAAACTAGACGAAAATCACAGAGATTTTTGGAGTGAGTCCCGACGGATTCCAATGATGCATTCGTGATGTCGGATACATAAATGGCTATATATTCCAATTCAAGGCATCCCTGAGCTAAAGCCGTTAATCCTCTGTGTGAAACCGCACCTTCTTCATCCCCCATTCCTTGCTCATCCGCACCTCGCTCAATTCTAAGCCTCTTTAGTTTCTTACAACTTTGAGCAAGAACTTCTAATCCTCTGTCTCCAATAACATTCCTTGTCTGTCCATCAAGAAAATACATTTAAGACATGATTGAAGATTTAGAACGAAATCTAACATGTCGTTTCTAGAACATTGCTCGGGATTTCGCATTATCCAAAAATATCATAAACCTCTTTAGGTCATTCAGCACATTCAACTACTGAAAATGTCAATGACAGATAAAATTTGCCACAAAAAATGCTAACATTCTATGACATAAATCATAATGCCAAAGTTCATTAAAACAACATTACTCGGAACATAGAAATATTAAGAAATAATAGATTCGTGATTCTACCTCGAAAACTTCTAAGTTGGGGCATCGTTGAATTAACAAACAATGATCTTCTGTGTTGAGCAACGCATAAAGGAGATCCAACCTTTTAAGCGATGATGCAAAAGGAAACACAATCGGCATTTCATGACTCCCCATGTATGTTAAACCCAAACGGCATAACTTCGGGGGGAACGTTACGGCATTATACCTGTCCGATTGCTCATTATTGAAAGAACCACCACAGAATTCTTCTAAAACAGAAGCGGTACGAAAGAAGCCAACAAGATCCAGAATTTCACAATCGCTGACTTTCACAGAGGTCAAGTTGCAACAATTCCGGGCAATCCGTTCAAGGTCTTCGAAACTCACTTGAACAAGATCAGTCATGTAAAAGTTTAAAGTCTCCAGAACGGAGTTATTCATCGCAATCTCGTGGAGCCATTGACCATCTCTCTCGACAATCGAGCTCTCTTCTAGAAACAACGTTCTTAATTGCCTGCAGAAACATATCAAGATTTAAAGTCATAAACAAGGAATGATAATATGATATCTACTAATATTACACCAAAAGCATAACTAGCTAACCCTTGATCTTTTACTTCTTTGCCTATCGATGATCATCGAGTTTAAATAGCTATAAAACTGTTTTTTTTTTCTGTATGAAATTTCAAACTTGGACTATCTCCCGATGAACCACAACACATGGACTTTTATAATGAACCGTTAATCGATTGATCACGTAAAAGCTCAGCCATTGCTATCGGCATTCTATCATTTATGCCTATAGCAGCATCTCACAAATATTCATGACATTGTCTAATCAACTTGATTCGAAGCATTTAAAAATAAGAAGCAAATTCCCACAAATGTTTTGAGATGACAACGAATACACGAAGATTTAAGCTCCGCTGCTCTCCGACGCATACAAAACATCAACGGTGCACACGATGATGCAATTGCCATACTCCGTTTCTTACACCCCGAAAAAGAAAGATCTACCTCATTTTCAAGCAATAGAAAATCTACAAATACAAGAGATTACCTAACTACTAGTTCATCAAATTGAATTCCTTATTTTTCATTAAAAAAAACATACTTACAAAGCAAAATATTTTCTCCAATTCAAGGCAACTAAACTAAAGCTTGAAGATCCAAGTATTTGTAAGTAACTAAGTGCCTGTACTTGAATGAAATGCGAGATTTAATCCCTATAATTAAAAGGTTTAAACATGAAATCTTCTGACATGTTCAATGTAGAAATTCTATTCCAGTTGTTCTCTTAGTATTTTCCCTCAAAATTTACTATCTATCCAATCATATAAACTTCAGAAACAGATCATTTATAGTAAGCAACATCAATGATTAGACTCAAATTAAAGAATGGGTTTAAACGAGGTTAATAAGCAAAATTAACACCGTCAAGCTTACAACTCGTAATTAAACATTAGAATTCTTAAAAGAAAAGAAAATTACCGGCACATGCTTCCAATATGGAAGAGTCCATCAGTTGAAAACCCAGAGCACTTATCAAGCTTCAGAGCCTGCAAAACTCTTCCTCTAGACCGAGCCAAAACTTCGAGATCCGAATCTCTAACAATCATCCTCCTAAAATGAAGCGATCTCAAGCAATCGAAGTTCTCCGCTATTTCGCGCACCCACGGCGTCACGTACCCTCCCCAATCATCGGGAATCAAATTGAACATCGCCGCCCTAGGCTTTCCCTTCAGCTCCAACGATTCCAAGAACGGGAAACGCCGCCGCAACCGATCCGTCGTCGTCGTGTAACAAAACGCGATGGTTATGTGCTTACGCGACGACGAGTCGAGCTCGTACCACCTCCGGCAGACGAGCGAAATGGCGGCGCGGTCCCTCGGGTCGTGTACGTACGACAAGACGCATCCCAATACGACGTCGGACATGCCGGAATTGAACGACGCCGTTCTTTGCAGCTTGTTATCATTCTCCTCCATCCAAACAATCAAATCGGATCAAAAAGGACCGGAGCAGTTCACTTTCCGAGCAGAAAACGAGAAACGGGGATAAAAAAAACCGATCTGTAATAAAACAAGAAAACGGTTTATTCGGAAGCCTCTCTTGTATTCAACGAAGAAGGAGAAAAACAACGGAACGGAACCGGTCCATAGACAAAACGAACCGGGTCGGTTAAGTATAGGATCGACGGTTCATGAGGAAGAAGAAGAAGAAGAGAGATCAACTGGAGAAAGAACAGAGCTGGGGAAAGCTTTTTCTAGTAGATTGAAGCTAAGAGTGGAAATGGACAGCGGAGATTGATTTGAAGGATATGATCTAACAGTAGAAAATGAAAGTACGAGATCAAGTGCGAGTGCGGCTCTCAAACTTAAAAATAGAAACAAATTAATGACAGCGACACAATGTGTGATATAATGTATTTTAATAAAATATAATTAACCGGAGTGGAATATGACGTGGAGGGATTTGATTGGATGCGTTTACTGTATAATGGTAACTTTTAGTGTAGTAGATTCTTACATCTTATGGGACAAATCTATAACGGTAAGAAAAGGTTTGGTGTTAGAAATTGTATTGGATAAATATAGTAATTGTCTATAATTGTTTTGGATAAAATATTGTTTTTGAAATATAAAAAATTTATAATTTTCTTTTACAAAAAAAAATTATAATTTTCATTCATGTGAACTTTGAAAATTTAATTCACGTGATTGCATTATAAAAGCTTTGTACTTTTTTAATATAATTAAGTTTGATTTTTGTTATATATGTTATTATTTTATACATTGATAATGAAATAAAATAAATTCACAAACAAAGATATAACACTATCCAGCTACAGTGGGCATGTCACAATTCGAAAGGTAAATTCTTACGAGCTGCTTTATTTTGGCTAACATGGAATTACTTTATTGGTTTGCTTTGGAGGGAGCGAAATGCTACACATTTTCAGGGAACTCATTCGAACGTGGCCAATTTAATTGGGCAGATGAAGGAGGCGGTAAAATTACGTTTTCACGGTTTAAAGATTAATTCTAATGAAGCTTTGAACAGTACATTGTGTATAAATTGGGGCCTTGAACTCTAGTATTTTGTAGAAGAGTTGTATATCTTGTTTTAGCTTTTCTTATTGTTTACATGTTTACTTGTAAATACTGAGATTTTATTTTGAAAGATGATTGAATACAAGCACAAATTCACCAAAAAAAAATAACACTATCGTATATCTTTGAATTATATTAAAAATAATAGCACAAAACAACATTATAATCTTGTTTATATATATATATATATATAAAGTGGTATGATATATTTAATGAGAATTTCTTCTTAGAAAATGGGATGTTTTCTTCCTCTAAACCAACCAAAAATGTTTTTTATTAGGTTAAAATACATCATAAGTTATTTTAATTATAAGTTTGATAATAAACATGTTATTTTAAAAAATAGTCACTCAATTAAAATTTCGCGACAAATATGTGACCCTGCCATTAAAATTGAGATAGGGTCAGTTATAATAATAGTTTTAGTCTCGAAACTTATACTTTCTATCAATTTAGTCATGATTCAAAAATAATTCAATAAATTTATATTACTCTTATTTAAAATTTCCGACAATGCACCTCCGACCACTTGTCACACTTCATGATATTGTCCCTAAGCTCGATAATCGACAGATGTAAGAGTTTAACAGACACATTCACTTTATTACTGGACAATTGATAAACTAATGGAATAGGTTCATTATGATTCTAACGTCACCTGCCTTTAGACACAATCACTTCACTAATGAAAATTTTAAATTTAAAGAGTTAACTTTATTGAATTGTTATTATATCAAGCAGTTTGTTTCAATTATAACGAAAGAGTGACATATTTGTCACAAAACTTTAATTGATTGACTAAATAATAGAATGTATAAAGGGTTAACTTTATTGAGATGTTTCAAATTAGGACCAAAATAATAGAATGTATAAAAGGTTAACTTTATTGAGCTGTTTCAAATTAGGACCAAAATAATAGAATGTGTAAGTTTTGAGAGCTATAATTGTTATTATATCAAGCTGTTTGTTTCAATTATAACGAAAGGGTGACATATCTGTCACAAAACTTTAATTGAGCGACTAAATTATTACTTTTAAAAGAAAGTGTCGTGTTTATTAGCAAACCTATACTAAGTGACATATGATTTAATTTAGGCAAAAAGTTCGTACTTATTTTTCACTATAACAGATTAATTTTTTTTAACAATGGCGATCTGAATTGTATTAATCACCATGAAAGATAATAAAATACAATGGATCAAAAAAGAGAAAAAAAAAGGGACAAATTCACTAAAAGTATCTTACAATGGTGCAAAGAAAAGTTGACACTTACATCGAGATTAACATACCAAAATTTAGGAACCTTCATGAATTTTCTTGTCTCTATCCAAACGAGACGATTTACGGGGTGAAAAGGGAGTGATGAGAGAACCAAGCTATCAAGCAGATTGCTCCGCTAACCAGGTCTGATTACATTGGCAACCAACCATCAACCGAGTGGGGACCCATCTTTCTAAGACCACCGACAGAATCATAATCAGAGATTAGCGTCGTAAAGATCTCTGTACGAGCACCAATCGACTGTTAATGTATGCTGAAAATCATGTTACAAGGATAGATGAAATGAACCACAAAAAATAAAGAAAAACGTGTCATAAGGACAAAGGAAACGCGTGTCACAGAGGCGAATATTCTTATTAAAACATGAAAAACAAGAAAAAACAAGAAAAAAATATTAGACTCGGTGGTCGACAACAAAAAAAAGCATTGTTCAATCCAAAAAAATGCGTTGTTTGTGAAATTTAAAATCATTTTTTTATCAAAATCAAAAATACTTTTTTGTGCCAACAATGTAAGGGAACAATTGTTAATGTCACTTGTTGACATTCTAAATCTCAGATTTCAAATCCTGTTAGCTTAATCTGATCATCTCCGTCTCAATTTGTAGCTTGACTCAATACCAAGTGGGCATATATATATATATATATATAGGGAAAATATTCAATATAAAATTGTAGTCTTTATATCATACATTTTTTTGTCTTATGGTTTAAGCTTCGTTTGCCTTTATCGTGGGCAAACGCACATTGGCAAAAACGGAAAATCCAACTGTGAACAAACATATGTTTAGTCGAAAAAATTTATGGGCAAAAGTCCGTTGGAGATCAAATTGGTATCTGTTTGGCAATAAAATATGGGGCAAACGCATGTTTAGGTTGCTAAACGGAATAAAAAAATGGGGCTTTAGTTTGTATGGTTTAGAATTTAAGATTCGGAGATTTAAAATTTAGTTTTTATTTTTTAAAAAATATATATAGATTTATGTAATTTTTTACACATAACGTATGTCAAGGTAAGATCGACTTTCACTATGTAAAACTCGTCAATGTTACATAAAAATATAACAATTGAAAAAAAATTGACCGAGCAATTAAAAATGTTCATATTGTCTCTCCTTGTATGAATTTAATTATGGAGAGTTGTTTTAGGAATGTAATATTTCCTCAATTAAAAAAGGATAAGGCTAATGGACAAAATTTTAGTTTCAACCATCGATTTAAATTCACCTAATAACTATATTTTCACTTAAAACTAATGAAACTTACCTAATATAAGTGAATCATATATTATAGCTATCTCCATATACATTTTTTGTGAAAACAAGATCTTGAGAATATATTTCCTTTTAATTTGTCTTTCATCTCTTTGATCCATGTAGCTTTTCAATCAATTAGTAGCTTTTAGATAGATTTGTGTGGATAAAAGAATCTGTAAATAAAATAATATTAATTAATATACAAATAAAATTAATTAAATATACCAAATTTCAAAAGGAATTAGAATAAATAAAGTAAACATTGCCCATATTTTTGAAAAAATTAAAAATATTCCTTTTCATACTATTTATTGTTGTACATAGTTCTTCTTGAATAAATGTAAAGTTGTTAGTATGGTTAGTTGGTTAGAAGTTAGTTACGTGATTAGGGTTATGCAAACTTTCTTCTAAGTTTGTAAGCTTGTATGTATATATATAGTCTTTTACTTTTATCTTTGTAATCAATCTTTTCCAGATTAATAAAGATTTCTTCCCTTTCTTTCACTTTGTAAAGCTGTTATCAGCTTCTATATGGTATCAGAAGTTTTGCTTTCCTAAGCTTCTTTGCGTTTTCTTTGCTTCTTTTTCTTCTTTCTTTTCAACATGCCAAGTTCCAGTGATCAATTCGAAGATGGCACTAATCCCTACTATCTACATCAATCTGATAGTCCCGACACGGTTTTGGTTACTCAACCACTTGTTAGTGACAATTACAACAGCTGGAAACGTTCAATGATCATGACTCTCTCTGCCAAGAACAAGCTTGGTTTTGTAGATGGTTCTCTGTCTGCTCCAGCTTCTACTTCCACCTTGTTCAGTTCTTGGACAAGGGCCAACAATATGGTCAATTCTTGGATCCTAAATTCAGTTTCCAAAGATATTGCTGCTAGTCTCCTTTATCATTCTACTGCAGCAGCCATTTGGAAAGATTTGGAGGATCGTTTTGCACAAAACAATGGCCCTCGTATTTTTCAGCTCAAGAAGAAGTTGAGTGATCTTGTTCAGGGTTCCATGTCGGTTACTACTTACTATACACAACTCAAGATTATCTGGGATGAGCTGGTTTCTGTTCGACCTTTTTGCACTTGTCTTCAATGCAATTGTGGTGGACTTCAGAAAATTGTGGATGATCAACAGAAAGATCTCACTATGCAGTTTCTAATGGGCTTGAATGAATCATTTGCTGCAGTTCGTGGCCAGATTTTGCTCATTGATCCTTTCCTTAGTATAACACGAGTGTTTTCTTTGGTGATTCAAGAAGAGAATCAAAGACTCGTTGCTCTGCCCAATCCAGTGGCTGATGCAACCTTTGCGATTAAAACTGTTTCTAATTCCCGCAAGGCTCGTCCTCAGTGCACTCATTGTGGATTATTGGGTCATACTAAGGAATGTTGTTACAAATTGCATGGATATCCTCCTGGATATGATGGACGGCCCAAGAACCCTACTAATGCTATCTTGAATGCTTCGAGTGGCTCTCAGTCTACACCTACATCTAATTCTCTAACTTCTCAGCAATGTCATCAGATTATTTCCATGCTTTAGAGTCAACTTCAGTCAGCTTCCAATTCAGATGATTCAGTTCCCTCCTCCTCTATTAATCTTGCTATGCAAGGCAAGCTTCTTTCTTACATTAATAGTTTGAGTTCATTTGATTCCACACGGTCTTGGATCATAGACTCAGGGGCTTCTAGGCATGTTTGTTACTGTAAAAATTTGTTTCTTACCTTGAATCCTATTGCCAATGGTACTATTTTGCTTCCTAACAAGACTAGTGTTCAGGTTGCTTTTTCTGGTGATGTTCAGATCTCAGAACATATTGTTCTTAAGGATGTTCTTTATGTGCCCGAGTTTCGATTTAACTTGTTGTCAGTAAGCAGGTTATTGAAAGATTCTGATCTCACAGTCTTGTTTTACAAAACACATTGTTTGGTTCAGGATCTTTGCCATGTGATTGGGAGGGGTGATTGCATTCAAGGATTGTACTTGTTTCAAGTTGCTGCTGACACTTCTTTAGTTTCTAATGTTGCTTTTTCTTGTAATGAAGATTGGCATGCTAGGCTAGGGCATCCTAGTTCTCGTATATTACATGTATTACAAGATGTTTTACCATCTACTTCTAATAAAGTTGGTGTTTGTTCGATTTGTCCTTTGGCAAAACAGAAGCATCTTCCATTTCCTGTTTCATCTACTTGTACTACTGCTCCTTTTGAATTGGTCCATTGTGATGTTTGGGGCCCTTTCAAAGTTCCTACACATGATCATCATCGGTATTTCTTGACACTGGTTGATGATTTTTCTCGTTCCACCTGGACATATTTAATGAAACATAAATCTGATGTATTGACCATTGTTCCTTCTTTCATTGCCATGATTAAAAGGCAGCTTGGTTATGAATTGAAAACTTTTCGATCAGATAATGCACCAGAATTGAGATTTGTGGAACTGTTTTCGAGTCTTGGTATTGTGCATCAGTTTTCCTGTGTTGAAACTCCTCAGCAGAATTCAGTGGCTGAGAGAAAACATCAGCACCTATTGGCCGTGGCACGTGCTTTGTTTTTTCATGCAAGGGTTCCTCTTCGATTCTGGGGAGAATGTATTTTGACAGCTACATTCTTGATCAACAGGTTGCCTTCTTGAATTTTGGGTGATCAGTCACCATATGAGTTGTTGCATTCTCATAAGCCCTCGTACTCTTGTCTTAAGGTTTTTGGCAGCTTGTGCTTTGTATCCACTCTTAAGTCTCAGCGTGACAAATTCTCTGAACGAGCTTTGCCTGGTGTGTTTCTTGGCTATGTTCCTGGTGTGAAGGGTTACAAAGTGTATATCTTGCAAACTCGTGCCATTGTTGTTTCTCCTAATGTTGTTTTTCACGAGGATATATTTCCATTTCATAAGGTTACTCCACTGGATGACCTGGTTGATCCCTTTCCTGGTTTATCTTTGCCCAATGTTGTACATGTTTCAGATGGTGATTCTGGTTCTTTCACTGAGCCTGTGGTTGAAACTGCTGATGAGCCTACTGCACCTGTGGTTGAGAATGCTGAGCATGCTGTTGAGGAGCCTGTTATGGAGCCTGTTGTTGAGCCCATTACTGAGCATGTTGTGGAACCTGTTGTTGAGTCTGTTGTTGAGCCCGTGGTCGAACAGGTTGCTGAGCCTATTATTCCTCGTAAATCTACTCGTGATATTACTCGCCCTTCATATCTTGATATATATCATTGCAATAATGTTGTTCCCTCGCAATGTTTATATCCTATTGAGCATCATCTCTCCATCTCCAAACTTTCCTCATCTTATGCTGATTTTGTGGCCAATATTTATTCATGTTATGAGCCAGTGTTCTATCACCAGGCAGTCAAATTCCCAGAATGGCGTGATGCCATGCAGGCTGAGCTTCAGGCCATGGATTCTCTTCATACTTGGTCCGTTGTTCCCCTTCCTGATGGTAAGCGTGCAATCGATTGCAAGTGGGTCTATCGAGTTAAACGAAAGTCTGATGGGTCCATTGATCGTTGTAAAGCACGACTCGTGGCTAAGGGGTTTACACAGATTGAAGGTGTTGATTTCATTGTTACTTTTCCCCTGTTGCAAAACTCACTTCCTTCAAGGTTTTGCTTACCCTAGCTGTTGTGCATGGTTGGCATCTTCATCAGCTCGACGTTAACAATGCATTTCTTAACGGTATGCTGGATGAAGAGGTTTATATGAAGCTTCCTCTTGGATATGTTCCACAAGTTTCTGGTGATAATTTGGTGTGTAAACTTCATAAATCCATTTATGGTCTCCGGCAGGCTTCGAGGCAATGGTTTCATGCCTTCTCCCAGGTTGTTCTTACGCTAGGCTTTGTTCAATCTCCTTCTGAGCATTCATTGTTTGTAAGAGGTTCTGGTGACAGCATGGTTGCTCTTTTAGTTTATGTCGATGACATAATTTTGGCTGGCAAAGATCAATCTCTGTTGCTTGATGTTCAAGCTTCTCTTCACAGTCATTTCAAGCTTAAAGATCTTGGTTCTCTCAAATTTTTCTGGGTTTTGAGATTGCTCGTAACAATTCAGGCATTTCTCTTTCTCAACGACAGTATGCCCTTCAATTGTTAGCTGATACAGGTTCTCTTGCTCACAAGCCTGTTACTACACCAATGCTTTCTCCTCACAAACTTACCAAGGATGAAGGTGATTTAATTGATGATCCTCAGTTGTACAGACGGTTAATTGGGCGTTTGTTATACCTTACGCATACTCGTCCTGACATTACGTATGTTGTGCATCTGCTTAGCCAATTTGTTTCTTCTCCAAGGAAGCCCCATCTTCATGCTGTATATCACTTGCTTGCTTACATCAAACAGTCCCCTGCACTTGGTTTATTCTTTTCCTCGACATCGTCTCTACAATTGAGTGCTTTTGTTGACTCTGACTATAATGCTTGCCCTGATACACGTCGTTCAACGACTGGTTTTTGTACGTATCTTGGTGATACCTTGATTTCCTGGAAATCCAAGAAGCAGCACACTGTTAGCAGGTCTTCTTGCGAAGCTAAATATCGAGCCATTGCCACTGCTACTTGTGAGCTCATCTGGTTGGCTACTCTTCTTTCTTCTTTTCAAGTTCCTACTGTGCAGGCTTACTTGTATTGCGATAGCCAATCTGCTATCTATCTTGCTACAAACCAGGTTTTCCATGAGCGTACAAAGCACATTGAAGTGGATTGCCACTTCATACGAGAGAAGGTCAACACTGGTTTTCTTCGACTTTTCCATGTCCGTTCTCACGATCAACTTGCTGATATCTTCACCAAAGCCCTTCCAGCTCCTTTGTTCATTTCGTTTCTCGTCAAGTTGGGTCTTCTTGACATTCATCAGCCTCCAACTTGTGAGGGGGATGTTGTACATAGTTCTTCTTGAATAAATGTAAAGTTGTTAGTATGGTTAGTTGGTTAGAAGTTAGTTACGTGATTACGGTTATGCAAGCCTTCTCCTAAGTTTGTAAGCTTGTATGTATATATATAGTATTTTACTTTTATCTTTGTAATCAATCTTTTCCAGATTAATAAAGATTTCTTCCCTTTCTTTCACTTTGTAAAGCTGTTATCAGCTTCTATATTTACTGTAGCTATATTAATATCAATAATTGCTTTGATGGAAATAATAGTATTTACCCTAACACTTGAATATTTTTTTGAATAGGTGGGTGTGATTATAAGATAGTATCTGTTTAATTTTTTAAGCTTTAATAACGCTTACATATTGTACACGCATGGTGCTTAAATTCGGGTCATCCGGTTAAAAAAATAACTTAATTTCATTGCAAATAGCTAAAAAAACATTTATTATATACACCCACCAATTTTGACAGTTAGAAATATTTCATTAAAACTAGTAGTTATTATTGTTCATGCACATTAATAAAAGGAGACAAATGATTAATTGAAGTACATAATAATTATAGCAAAGTGGAGCCATGATATGTGAATACATTTTTAACAATTTTATTAATGATTTATTATTTTATATAATTATACGTATTCATTCATTGATTAATTACTTATATCAATTTTTGTATATGTAGCCCGTAACTTTATTTAAAAGACTTAATATTTTGTATCATTAGACTAGCTGTCGAAGATGAACCTACATAGTAGGTGGGAGGGTAATTGCCCCAATGTGATGATTTAATTACACTTAAAGTTACCTGTAGTTTTAAAACCATTACAATTATACTCTTATTTATCTTAAAATTATATGATTTATTATTTTTTAATACCATATCAACTAAAATGAATAAAAGTAATTCTCATTTTTATATTTTTACGATTTAATTATTTTTTTAATATTATGATTTAATTATTTATTATGACTACTGACTATTCATTTCAACCGTAATCAATTTGCCTCCTCTATAATTTATTCTCGACTCGACTCCATCTTGTCAACTGATAATAATTACTAATAATTTATAAATTAATCTCTTTTTGAAGACGAAGATGTCCACTCAATGTTTACGATCTTTTTCACAATTTATTTAATGCAAATTGATCAATTTCACCAATAATTTATTCAATATTATATAAAATTTTAAATAAAATAAACCCTACCTATGGGCTATGGCCAGTGGGAAAATCAAAGACGTCATATCATGTCTAACAATTGTTCCACTACTTTCCATAAAGGAAATGATTTTGTTTGAAGTTTTTATTTCCTTTTGTATTTTGACTATAAAATTTCATCCCTTTTCCCTTCAAGACACTGAGTTATCTTATAATACAATATAATATAGGATGAGTCTATCACGTGCGACGAACACCGATAAACACCACTAATGATGAACACCGATGAACACTATTAAATTAATTAATAAAAATTTAAAATTTTAAGGACCCATCATGCAATTAATAATTAAATTATTTTTATATATTAAAATTTTATTTTTTTAATAAGGGTAAACTATATATTTAGTACATCACCTATTTTCGTATTTCTATTAAATTCTACTTATTTAAATATTATTTCAATCTGAACCTTCCCCGTCAACCCTTCAAACTACCCTTTTCACTCAATCCAACATTTCTCTTATTTCCCAGATTTTTTCTTAAAAAATAAACCTTGGGTTTCTTTAACAGGTGATTTGTTTTCCAATGATGGGTTGGTTTTCATTTTTCATATTTTTTTCCCAGATTTGAAGACCCATTTTTCTTCTTCTTTGATTTGCAGGGATCTATTTGTAGTTTTGTTTTTGTGTATTTTTGAGGTGGAGTTCGGATTGAGTTAACTCGACGATGTGATTGGATTTGGATTTACCGCTGGTCGAGTTTTGTTTGATTTGCAAAAAGGAAATTCAATCTTCGATCTTTATAAATCATGGACACCGGCAGTGTTGCAGATGGCAGCTCCTTTTTAACGTTATAGTTTTGTAAAAATTTATTGATTATTGTGATTAATTGCGATCACCTATTCATCTCAAATAAGATGATAGCGTTAATTCTAGGAGATTTGAGTTTAATTAATTTTGATATATATAATTTAATTTAATTTTTTAGGAGAATTCAACAATTCATTGAATTGAATTGAATCGATGATGGTGAAATTATTTTTAATGGTATATGGTTTAGGGTATATGTTTAAGACTTTAAGGTTTATGGTTTAATAGTTTAGGGTTTTAGGTTGATGGTTAAGGGTTAAATTATTTTTTATAAAGAATAGAATGAAATTGAAATAATATTTAAATAATAGGGTTCAATAGAAATATGGAAATAAGTGAGGTACTAAATATATAGTTTACCCTTATAAAAAATAAAATTTTAATATATAAAAATAATTTAATTATTAATTGTACGATGAGTCCTTAAAATTTTAAATTTTTATTAATTAATTTAATAATATTCATTGGTGTTCATCATTAATAGTGTTCATCAGTGTTCGTCGCACGTTGTAGAATTTTCCTATAATATAATACAAAATAAAAAATAAAATAAAGAGACGAAACCTTAGAAGTCCTGCAAACAAAGTAAACATCTAAAGGAATCCATTGAGTGGTGGAGTAGTAAAAGGTAATATTATTCATTTAAATTGATTCGAATTTGACAGGCATAGTTTGGATGATATGTGAGTTTTTTAAAATGTTAACACTAAAGAACATATATAATATATATTATGTAATCATATCAGAATATTAAAAAAATAAAAGTCTTAAAATGTAGTTATTCTATATTTTAAAAAATTATTATCTTTTATATTTTCTCTTATCCAATTTTATATTAGGCTTAAATAATCCATTGGCCTCTGAAGTATACACAAAATACCGAACTGCCCCTTAAAGAATTTTTTTGGACGTTTTACCCCATGAAGTATACACCGTGACCTCCGTTGGCCCCTGAACTAAAAATTATAAACCTCACATGCCCCTTCCGTTAAAAAAAATTCTCACGGACCAATCAGAACGTGTAACCAATAAACAAAAAAATCAGCTGACTTATTTTAAAGGGGTAAATTGCACGCTAAGTCTATAAAATTTTTATTTTTGTTCAATTTAGTCCTAAAAATCTTTATTTAACCCGAATTGACCCAAATTACTTTCTATTTTATATAAAGTAGTCCATTATATTTCAAAATGTTTGTGTGGGGAAATGAAGGGCTGATGGTTGTACAACATTATGAGGGTGTTTTGGACATGTTTTGGAGTGTTTTAAGTGTCTAAATTGGGAGGTAATGGTTGGGTTTTGCTGGAGTATGAAAATGGGATTATTTGGGAAGATTTCAGCTTTGAATTGTTGAGAAAATGTTAGAGAATTGAGAGCTGATGTGTACCAGTAAATTGTGGTTGATTAAGAGGTTAATACATTGCCTTTGATTGATTAGAGACATCGGATTTGGCCTTGGGAGGTTCGGGCACGATTTCGGAAGTTGTGGAGACTTGAGTTGGCTTTGCTTGGATTGCTTAAGGAAGTAAGGTGAGTGGTTAAATATTTCTAAAATGGTTTTGAGTATTGGTTCAAGCATGTGAACCTAGGATGGGCTTGGTAAACCCACCTAGAGTTGGGATTAGAGTGGTAGCCTAATCCCAAACTTTGATTAGAGACTTTGGTTGCACTCTTTAATGGTTGTATATGCCTCGTGTTAAATTGTGATGGTGTTGATTGTGTATATGTTGTATACATGTATGTTGAGGCATGTTGGATGCTTTGTTATATGCATGTTGACGATAGATATGATATGGTTATACACATGTGCAAAATATGATGTGTTATGGTTGTTAATGATGTACATGTGGTGTTGTCATGTGAAATGAAATTATGAGGTGATTGCTTGATCCGAGGATCATGGTGAGTACATGCTAGGCATGTAGATGTGGTTTGTGCATGACGGTAAGTCATGGTGAGTAGGTGCTAAGCACGGAAGTTGTTAATAAATGTCATTGTGGAATGTGTAGTATTGGCACTAGTATGCTTGGGTACAAATGATCGATCATCAGGATGTCTAGTGTGCACACGTGAGTCAAAATACGCGCGTGGTCTTGATGATGGTAGTCATCAAGATGGAGTACGAGTACGCCCGGAAATCTTCTTATACATAATAGTCGGTGATGAGTGGAATCCCATCGACGGGCGTGAGGATGAGTGGAATCCCCTCCGCGTGAACGGTGATGAGTGTAATCCCACCGTCAGGTAATGGTTGTATTGTTGGATGTGAGTTCCAGCGGTTATCCGCGTATTCGAGTCATAGCTAGGTGCCAATACGGATTTGTGGTTTATGTTGCCAATATGTGATTAATTGTGAGCCAATGTGATTTGGGATGTGTTGCTAACATGGTTTAATATATGTGATTTCATATGTTATGGATTTAAACATGTTGAGCATCACATGATATTGAATATATGTTCATGCATCATTTATAATTATGGCTCGTGTGGATCGGAGGTAAGATCATGCATTTTATCTTGGTTGTAGCTCGTGCTTGGACCCTGCATTGTCGAAGGTTTGTTTTATGAGCTTACCCTCACTAAGATTTTATGCTTACGCTCTCTTTTGTTCGACAATGCAGATAAGTAGCTTGTGGGTGGCATGGGCAAGGAAGGGTCTCCAAGTGTTGCTTTGGTGAGCTCAATGTATGAATTTTAAGTGATAGAATGTAATAGTTAAGCAATGGGATAGGTATTGTTGTTTGAGTTTGGGTGTATGTTGATGATTTGATTTGGCCTTGTTTGTAAAACATGTTACGCTATGATGTATGCTTGTGTGTGGTGGCATGCCTTTAGATGTTTAGGTTGCCTTGTTATGGTGCAAACCTCTTTTATGCTTATCTTGTGCCTTCATGGCTTTGAGTTCCTTGTATGACCTTAAATGTTGATATGACTTTTGTTGGAATGCCATGCTTGAAAGCTTATGTTGCTTGTATGGTTTGTGTATCATCGTGTGTTGGATTGTGTCTTTGATTTCAAGTTAAAACATGCTTTTATGTTTGATTTGCCTTAGGATTGATGTTAGTGTGTTGGTTGGGGTCTTTGAGGGATTTAGGGGCCTCCTTGTGCTTTAAATCAGCTCAAACCTGAAAGTTCGTAGCATGGGTATCGATACGGTTGGTACGGTATCAATACCACCTTCTTGTTTCAGGCCTCGTGTTTCGATACACGAAGGGGCGTATCGATACTATTTTGGTCACTGGAGCTACTGTCCAGTTCAGTATCGATACCGGCCTCTGGCGTATCGATACCGTTATCTTAGCGTTGACCGTGGGAAGTCAACCGTTGGGGAGGGTATCGATACACTCCTTGGGTGTATCGATACGGTCTCTACGGATTGACTTTGACCGGTTGACCTAGTCAAGGGGGTATCGATACACCCCTTAAGGGTATCGATACCGCCTGTAGTAAAAGCTTAAAATTGGGCTGTAAGATGTTGGGCTGAGTTCGTTTGCTTGCCTTGTGAATGTTGTTCCGCTGTATGATCACATAGGATTAAATACTCATCTAGACAAGATTTAAAATGAAAAAAAAGAATAGGGTTGCTAACCGAGGGGGAATTCCTTAGGGGGTTTTCACTCGGTTTTCCCCGTGTAGCTCACTCGGACCGGTCGTCCGGCCAGACCGGGACGAGGGGGTTACAAATACTAAAATCTCTATTTAATCCAAAATTGACCCATATTTTTTTTTTATAATTTTTATAATTTAGTCCAATATTTTAAATATAAGCATATTTTTTTCAATTTAGTCAAAAAATCATTTTAACTTGAAATTAACCCAAATTTCTTTCTAATTTTTAAAATTTAGTCTAATATTTTAAATATAATTATATTTTTGTTCAATTCAGTCCAAAATATCTTTATTTAACCCGACATTAACCTCAATTTCTTTGTATTTTTTTATAAATTAGTCCGATATTTTTAATATGTTGATATTTTTTTTTCAATTTAGTCCTCAAAATCTTTATTTAACTCGAAATCGACCCATGTTTCTTTATAATTTTTATAATTCATTCCAAAATTTTAAATATAATCGTATTTTGTTCAATTTAGTCCAATAAGGGTCAATTTCGAGTTAAATATATATTTTAAATATAATCGTATTTTGTTCAATTAAACAAAAATATAATTATATTTAAAATATTTTTTTGAAATTTAATTATATTTAAAATATTGGACTAAATTATAAAAATTAGAAAGAAATTGGGGTTGATTTTAGGTTAAAAATTATTTTTTGACTAAATTGAACAAAAATATGATTATATTTAAAATATTGGACTAAATTATAAAAATTATAAAGAAATATGGGTCAATTTTGGGTCAAATAGAGGTTTTAGGACTAAATTAAACACCAAAATATAATTATATTTAAAATATTAGACTAAATTATAAAAATTATAAAGTAGTAGGGGTCAATTGTGAGTTAAATAAAGATTTTGATGACAAAATTGAACAAAAATATCAGCATATTAAAAATATTGGACTAATTTATAAAAAAATATAAAGTAGTAGGGGTTAATTATGGGTTTAATAAATTTTTTGAGGACTAAATTGAACAAAAACATCAGCATATTAAAAATAATGGACTAATTTATAAAAATTAGAAAGCAATTTGGGTCAATTCGGGTTAAATAAAGATTTTTAGGACTAAATTGAACAAAAATAAAAATTTTATAGACTTAGCGTGCAATTTACCCCTTTAAAACAAGTCAGTTGATTTTTTTTTGTTTATTAGTGACACGTGGCACGTTTTGATTGGTCCGTGAGAATTTTTTTAATGGAAGAGGCATATGATGTCACGATTTTTAGTTCAAGGGCTAACGAAGGTCATGTTGTATACTTCAGGAGGAAAACGTCTAAAAAAATTCTTTAGGGGGCAGTTTAGTATTTTGTGTATACTTTAAGGGCCAATAAGAAATTTAAGCCTTTATATTATTATTAGTAGTAGAAGTATGTTTTTAGTTTTTTTGGTAAATTTCATGTATATTTTACTGTCCATGTTCAAGAATCGTGGTTCTCTCTTAATAATGTATTTTTCAAGGTTCGAACTCGAATTTTTTTTATGAGAATAATATACCTTGTCATTGCACACAATATTTTGATGTGTTATATTTTTAATTCTTTTATTAAATTAGTATCAATTAAAAAAAATTGAAATACTCATTTTTAAAATGAAAAAAAAATCTTGTCTTTTCGTGTAAATTATTTGTCATTCCAATAGTGAATTCGTGAAAAAATAAATATATTTTCTTGTAAATGTTTTCACTTATATGGTGACGTCGTGTGATAAAATACAATAGTCTCTACTAACTCAACTCGGTTTTGAAATGATAGAAAAATATTTTTATAAACGATAACGAGTTATCATAAGCGTTATTTTATTTTATTTTCTTCATATTTTTATACAAGTAATTAACTTAAAGGTTAAACACGTGACTAATGGATTTATGTATAAATTTTTTATCATTCTACCTATAATTATTTGTTCTGAATTTTAATAAATACAAGTTATGTTTGGTAAATAGCGGTTTGAGCAAAAATTAGAGGTTTGAGGTATAATTAGAGGTTTGACTAGTCAAATCCGCTAATAATGATGTTTGGTAAATAGCGGATTGAAAGAGCGAATTGAGGTGGAAAAACTAATTTTGAAAAAGCTTCTAATATGAGCTTTTTGAGATTAGAGGTTTGATATTAGAGTTGTAATAACTTTTTACCCTTAACAATTACCAAAAATCTCCAAATAACCTAAAATAAATAATAATATTTTTTAATATAAATAATAACATATTAAATATTGGACTTATTTGTTGTTACTACAAATTTATATGGTGACATTTGTAATTTAATTCTATTTTTTATTATCACATATTTATATATGTGCATATAAAAATTTTAATAATTATATAAATAATAAATTAATATATAAATCTTTCAAATATATTTAGGAAATTTATATTAAAAATAATTTTTACAAATCTAATTAATATTTATTAGATACAAAATATTAATAACTGATAAATTATTCAAACAAGTATTAAATATAATCATGTCCTTATATGTCATTTTGCTTATTTAAATAATCAAACAACTATCAGCTATCAGTTAATTTTATCAAACACTTTTATACAATCTGCTAGTTAAATCAGCTAATGCAATCAGCTACCAGCTATCAGCTAATGTAATTCGCTATCAGCTATCCGCTAATTGCCAAACAGTGCCATATTATTTTATATAAAATATATTTTACCATCCACAACGTGAGGATGATGAAATTAGTAATAATACAAGGGTAAACTACATGGTTGTAACCCTTTAGACATGCCTATGCATTATCACGGATCTTAAGAAGTCATGTTAGGGTCACAAGAGTAACCCACAATAAAAATCCACATAAAACATATTTTTCTTACGACACTTATTAAACTGCAAAACAAACTTATGTTTAACATACCTTTTCATGAAATTATTTAAACATATAACATGATTTAAAAAAAACGTTTTACAAACACTATCATAAAACTATATATGACATACATGCCCACTAGTTGTACTAGTACCGTACTTCAAAGCAGCACTGAGAGAACTCCAAATGTAGTTGTTAATCACTAAACCATGATAGATTTCTTCTAACCTGCGGTGGTAAAAACAACGTGAGCTTCGGAAAGCTCAGTAATACAAAACTACCAATGGATGCTATAAGTAACATGCATGAATACGGTCGACCACGAAGCTATCATGGTGTTCTTTATTCGATCACCGAGTATCAGGGAGGAGCATATAAACTCTAGAATCAGAATGGAGATAGTGTGCGGTTGTAACACCCGGGTTTAGGGGCCGGGTGAAAATAATATTAAAATATTATTCGGGTCCGGTTTTATAATTTAAATAAATTAAATAATGGTTCGGGTTTCGTTTTCAAATTAATTAATTTGATGTTGACTATGCTTTGGGATTAAACCCCAAATGGCCATGGATTATATACCCTTGTGAATATTCTATTTCATTAAGGGCAAAATGGTATTTGGGCCTTTAAATTTAAAACAAAATAAAACACCTCTCTCTTACTATTCATTCTCTTCTTCAAAGAGAAAGCAACGGGTTGAAGAGCTCTTCCTCCTCTATCACTATTTCATCTCATTTCTCTTCCATTTCAACTCCATTTTGAAAGGTAATTACGTTTTTGACTTCCCCTCAACTCCCTCTCTTTAAAAGTACCACTTATTTTCATTTTCATGGAAGTTTTGGAAAATAGAGTTTTTGAAAGATTTTGATTAAAAATGGAAACTTTGTGTTGTTAAGCCTAATGTTTTGACTTAATATGGTTAGTTGTGATGTGTAGAAGATAAATGGTATAACATATGTGAATTTTGAATGATTTTGAGCAATTTTCGGATTTGGGTAAACATGAGGTTTTTGAAGGGTTTTGGGTGAGTTTTGGGGGTTGTTTTAGGTGGGTTTTGATAGGCTATTGTTAGTACTATGGATAGGGGTTGAATTGGGATCGATTGTGGATGTAATGGAGGTTGGAAACATGGTTTTTGGGCATGGTTTTGGGGCTGTCCGAATTGGTTAAAAATGGGATATGTTCATAGCTTGCAACATGGTAAATTGTGATTGAATTGTATTCCGGGTTGGTCTTTTGATGTTGGGCTGATTGGAATTGTTTGAAATGTGTTTGAGGTTGTCTAAAAGCGGTAATTGGTGTTGGAGAAGCTTCGCGAGGAAATCCGGGTTTGTGGGAATGGTTGCTTGCTTGGCTTGGAGCTTGGAAGCTTAGGTGAGTGGTTAAATATTTTCAAAATGGTTTTGAGTATTTGGTTCAAGCATGTGAACCTAGGATGGGCTTGGTAAACCCACCTAGAGTTGGGATTAGAGTGGTAGCCTAATCCCAAGCTTTGATTAGAGACCTTGGTTGCACTTTTTAATGGTTGTATATGCCCCGTATTAAATTGTGATGGTGTTGATTAAGTATATGTTGTATACATGTATGTTGAGGCATGTTTGATGCATTGTTATATGCATGTTGATGATAGATATGATATGGTTATACACATGTTTAAAATATAATGTGATATGGTTGCTAATAATGTGCATGTGGTGTTGACATGTGAAATGATATTATGAGGTGGTTTCATGATCCGAGGATCATGGTGAGTACATGCTAGGCATGGAAATGTGGTTTGTGCATGACGGTAAGTCATGGTGAGTACGAGCTAAGCACGGAAGTGTTATGAATTGATATTATGAATGATTAATGAAATGTGTAGTATTGGCACTAGTATGCTTGGGTACAAATGATCGATCATTAGGATGTTAGTGTGTACACATGAGTCAAAAGTCGCGCGTGGCCTTGGTGGCGTTGAGTCACCAAGGAGGAGTACGAGTTTGCCCGGAAATTGTATCTATATTAGTCGGTGATGAGTGAAATCCCATCGACGGGGCGTGAGGATGAGTGGAATCCCCTCTGCGTGAAATGAGGCGTGAGGATGAGTGGAATCCCCTCCGCGTGAACGGTGATGAGTGTAATCCCACCGTCAGGTAATGGTTGAGTTGTTGGATGTGAGTTCCAACGGTTATCCGCGTATTCGAGTCATAGCTAGGTGCCAATACAGATTGTAGTTTATGTTGCCAATATGTGGTTAATTGTGAGCCAATGTGATTTGGGATGTGTTGCTAACATGGTTTAATATATGTGATTTCATATGTTGTGGATTTAATCATGTTGAGCATGACATGATATTGAATATATGTTCATGCATCATCTATATTTATGGCTCGCGTGGATCGGAGGTAAGATCATGCATTTCATTATGGAATTAGCTCGTGCTTGGACCCTGCATTGTCGAAGGTTTGTTTTTATGAGCTTACCCTCACTAAGCTTTATGCTTACGCTCTCCTTTTTCCGACAATGCAGATCTCTAGCTTGGAGTTAGCAAGGAGCAAGATGAGGGCGTCCAAGCGTGTGGTGGTTTGCTCAAGTATGGTTTAATTAAATAATGTAATAGTCTAGCAATGGGAAATGCTACGTGTTTTAGGAGCTTGTATCTAGACTCCTTTGTGTTGGCCACATGTTGTTAATGCCTTATGTTGATGCTTTGGATTGATTATGGTTTGTATTGCATGAATGCTATGATGAATGTTTGGGTATGGTGGCATGCATTTAGATGTTTAGATTGCCTTGTCTTGGTGCAAACCTCATATGTTTTCCTTGTGCCTTTTAGGGCCTTTGAGTTCCATGTATGACTTGTATGCCTTTTAAAGGATTAAGGTTGTTTTGATGGTATGTTCTTTGTGATACTTTCTTAATGCATTATATACCATGTAGGTATGATTGTTCATATTCATGCCTTGAGTAGGTTGAGGTGCGATTAATCTAAGTCGTATGCCTCTAGACTTGGTGGTTGGTGTTGTGTGCTTTTAGCGTTTTAAGCTCATATGTATTGCTATGTATGATTCTATTGTGTTTGTATCATTGAAAGTCTTTATATTGAAGCAAATTATGCTCCCCTGCATCAAGGTTTCAAAACTGGGGGAGAAGTTTCGAAACCTTTGCAAATTTTTGGATTCTAGAGGCCACTGCCCACCAAAGTTTCGAAACCTTTGGGCAAGGTTTCGAAACCTTCTCTCAGAAATGCCTTGTTTGACCCTTGTGGGCCTGTTTAAAGAGAAAAACTTATAGGTACTAAGATGCCTTTAGTCAAGCCTAAAATTGGGATGTTTGAATATGGTTTGGGGGTTTAAATGTTGTTTCGTATGTTATGTTCCGCGTGTTGTGGTTGAGATAGAACGTGTCGATACCCTTGACTGTTTTGTATGGACGTGGTATGAATGTGTTATTCCCTTGAATGTTTTCCGCTGTTGTGAATCACTTAGGACTTAATGTTCCTCTAGACAAGATTAATATAAAAAGAAAAAAAATTAGGGTTGCTAACCGAGGGGAACCTTTACGGGTTTCACTCGATTTTCCCCGTGTGGCCCACTCGGACCGGTCATCCGGCCAGACCGGGACGAGGGGGTTACAGCGATAGTTGAATCAGAGAGTTTAAAGTGTGTTCCAACAGTGCAAAGTTAATGCATACAATGTAACTGTACTATGAACATTTTATTTCACGGTAATATAATAGCAGCGGTATAGCTCATGATAAGGTTCATTTTGAATTTCCTATCTACCCTCCAACCAAACTCTCTGGCATACAGTTTCTAAGAACTGCAACTATAAGAGGCGTTAACCCAGGCCCATTGGGCGTAGGTGCCAGCCTAAGGGGATACCTTAGGTACGGTACGATAGAAATCACCCTAGTCGAAGCATATGAACCTGAATCGGTAAGGAATTACCAGCATGATCAGGGCTGAACCCACGATAGCTTCATACTATGTCCCAAATACCCTGTAACGGTAATAACAATGATAACAATACGGACAATAATAACGGTTAGGGTGGTAATAATAGTAGTAACCATTATTGGTAGTAATCGATAGCAACAATTGATATAGTAACCAGAAGGAACAATTTTTGGTTTAGATACAAGGGTATATTTCGGTAAGATAAAAGCCATATTTCAGATCGAGGGACAGTCTTGAGTTCAGAACGATAGAATGTTCATGTGCACTTGGAACACACTAAGTGGAACAATTTATTTATCTGTGATACTTGATATTACAAGAAGGAAAACTTTGAGCTTCTGACAGTATAGAGTGTCCATGAGTTCTATATTTTTTACACATTCATGCCCTTATTATTTCTATTCTTGAGCTCATAGACATATTTAGGTGCATTGCATGCATTATAACAACATCTTCTCTTTTACCATGCTTTTATCGAATATCTTATGATTGGTGAAGAAAAGTTACTGTTTTAGTTTAATTCATGTTTTCATGTGCTATAGCTAGGAAAGTAGAGGAGAGGACAAGGCAAGAAAGCTGGAACCAGAGGAGCTATACTGAAGCAGCTCAAGATGTCGCCAAGGACGCTGCCGAAGCAGCATTGCTGCCAAGAGCCGCCTGGGCAGGAGTTACACCAACTTAGCCAAGATAGGTTGCGATTTCAAGAGGACAATTTCCTAAGCCCAAGGAGCCCAGTCTTGCAGCTTCCTGAAGCCTGTAACGGCTGGTAAAGTAAATTCAAGATCGATAAGTGGGAGCACTTATCCTTACTTGTAGAATAAGGCAACATCCAAAGAGTTTGTATTTAAAGCATAAAGGAGTCTGTATTTAATGCAATTTACTTTTAGAACTACTACTTCAAGGAGGACTCAACTTAGGTCAAGATCCCTTTATATACCCAATGTATGTAAGGGTATAGGGGCATATATCTCGTAGAGGGATCATAGCATTGGCGACATCTGCCAATGAGAGTGTCGATGGGGAGATAGCTAGATAGGTTGGAGTGTTGGGGGTCGCGACCCAACTCTCTTAGGGTTTAGGCACGTGTATGTAAAAGTAATTTGAGTGAAACTGTTGTATAGTTTTGAGTTGTTTTCAATAAAGTTTTGAGTTTGCTTAATCTATGCTTCTTGTTCGTTCAATTAGTCTACACCAGTCAGTTGAAGAGAAAATCCATTTGTCGGGCACGAAAGGGCAAGACTCACGAAACGGTTAAGCACGGTAACAACTCACAAAGGCGTGACTAACTTGGTTCCACACTAGTCCACAAGTTTCAGCAGCTAAAAGGGATTACCAACCGAGTTGTCTAATTTGGTTCCACACTAGTCCTCAAGTTAAGTAATCTCAAGCATCCTAACCTAGAAATAGGAGGGATCACTGTTGACTATCCTACCGAAATTGGAATGTCGCCAGAATTGCCGACAGGACTTCTTTCTGTTCCACCTGCTGAGGCAGTAAACACCCCTGCTATGGTAGTGACCTACTGCGATAGTGTGACAAGGTCGTAGTTTTCCGCCCACCTTACCCACCGAGGCAACAATTCATGGCAGCGCAAAACATACTCAAGACTTTGTAATGCAGTCCACAAGCTACTAAGCTGCACTTGTCTTACCCAGCTTATCGCCCAATCTCTCCCTATCATTCCTCTCATCACTATCTTTATCTTTACTTGTGTTTTTATATTTCCACATCTTGAGATTTAATGTCACATTTGCTAAATTTGTGTGCAGGAAACCATTCATAGGAGCTGCTCCAATCCCTGTAGGATACAATATCTTTTATACTATAACTTGACAAGAGTGTGCACTTGCGCTTATAAATGGAGAACACCCAAACGCTCTACAAGTTTTTGGCGTCATTACCGGGGATTGGCAACAACAACTACGTTTGAATTTCTGCACTTTTATTTAGTTTTTGCACATTAAATCTCTTTTTATTTATTTGTTAAAAAAAGTCTCTTTTTTTTTCTTAGTGTATGTCCCACTAGGACAACAAGGTTGGCAGCAACATCCACCTGAGGAGGGGAAGGACATGCCCAGACAAATAGCCAAACACAAAGACCCTCAGGAAGTGGTTATGCTTGGGAAAAGCGCAGCCCAACATAACCTAATTATTTATTTTATTTTTAATTTTTACTTTTATTTTTATATTAGGATTAGATTTAATTTTTAATCTTCGTATTTATTTTTATTTCAGGTTAGGAAGGGAAGAAAGACCAAGAAATAGGAAAGAATAAAGGGGAGGCCCAACTAGCGGCCAAGGCAGCCCAAGGCAGATGAGCATAACGGCTAGCCGCAACGGCTATATTTGCCCCAGCGAGCGGAACGGACATCTGCGTAACGGCTAAAACCCCTTTATTCGCGCCATAATAATATCCGCCCATTGATAACGTGCCCGCCAAGGCAGTGGAGAGAAGCAACTATATAAGGCTAACTATTCTCCCACCCTGTTCTTCACTTTGCTCTCTCTTTTACTCTATATTCTTTCTACAGTCTTTGCTTCCAAACATTTCTTTGCTTTATTTTCTTTCACTTTCTTTTTACTTTCTTTAGGAAAACAACCATCCCACATATTATGGCTTCATCACAGAACCCCGCCACCATCCCCAAAACCCAATACAAGAGGTTCTCGAAACCTGCTATCGAGGAAGTCTACAACAAGTTTTATAGAGAAAGGCGATTATGGGAAGAGATGAGATTCTACTACACTCAACCTGATGGGAACTTTGGGTTGGAACCCTCCCTCTTCGAAAGGATTCACAACATGGGCTGGGATCAATTCGCACGACAACCAGAGAAAATTAACAACAACCACGTGCGAGAATTCTATGCCCATCGGCCAAACCCGAAGAGCCCTTTTTTCTACGTCTGGAGAGAAGGTGTAAAGTTCACTGCTGACATGATCAACAACTTTTACAGCATAAAGATCATCGGCGACCCACACGGAGAGTGGGAATCATATATGACGGGGCTTGACTACAACCAAATCAAGAAAGAGCTCTGCAAGCCAAAAACCAAATGGCTGACAGGCAAGAACAACGGGTTAGTTAACCACCGAGATTTGCTGCCTGAGGCAACACTTTGGAGCTATTTTGTCCAGCGCCGCCTGATGCCAACCACGCACGTATCCACTGTAAACAGGCCGCGGCTCGCCCTTATCTGCAGTATAATGAAGATGCGGTAAATCAACGTGGACGAGATAATAATCAAAGAAATTTATGCCTACTTTGTGACACCCCCAACCCGGGCCGGGAGCCAGGGGCGTCGCCGGAAGCAGAAAACGAACATAACAGAACATATCAGACAAAAGCGGAAGTATTTTGGAAAACATGATATCATTTTAATCAGTTAATCATATTAATGCGCACGCGGAAAATGGGCTAACAAAAACTTTCTTAACGTATTATGATCATACAAAGACTTATACATACTTTCTTTTAATCTTGCTACTAATTTACGAGCCAAATTAAAACTTTTATTTTTATTTTCATATTACTATTACAAATAGGTTATAATGTCGAACACTTAATTAATCAATTACATGCCATTCGAAAACTTATCTAAATGGTCTAGGTGATTTTCGAATTAATCCAAGTTACCAATAATTAATCAATTCAATTTTCATGCAACACATAATATATTTCCATTTCATGGCATTTGATTTCCTTTACTTGAGACCTTACAAAATATCATGATTTATATGCCCCTAAACATGTCAAGCTATCGACCATGGACAACAAAAAGAATCGACACAACCACTAGCTTGACTTACATTTTTATACACAAAATAATGAGGCTACCTACTCAAATACAAAACATGATTCTAGCCTCTTATCCAAGCATTACGGAGCATATAATTTCAAACACCATTTCAAACTTAAATTACGACCAAACACAACAAAATGAATCCTTAAACAGACTTCAAAGCCACCATCTAGGAGTCTAAAGATAAGACTTAGATCGTACATATTTCAGAACTGTGAACTTGAGAACTTGATAATTTGATCCAACGAAAGCTAGCTTTAGGGTCTGAGCTATCCTGCTAAGGTTGGGAAGAAGAAAACAACGGAGCGGTAAGTACAAAAAGTACTTAGCGAGGTAATGCTAAAACTAATTCATTCTTGAGCTTTAGCGTGTTCAAGCATTGAGTTTACTTAGCTAGGTTTATTAACAATTCAATTTCACCCAACTAAGCTCATGAAGAATTCATACACATAGCATCATACATATCATATCAACATTCGTAGCACATACTCGAATACATAACATAACTCAATAATTTATCACATGCTTGCATATAATTCGAGCAATAACATAATTCAATCTAATTTCAGCATACTCAGTATCATGCTTAGCAATTGAATAAATCAAGATTTCATGCTAATCCATACATAGCATTTTTAACTTATCAAATCGAAATCACATATTCACCATAACATGTCATTCGAATGATCTCAAATTATCATTCAAAAATCAGAATTTCTGATTTCTTAATTACATATATTCGAATAGGGTCATTACCCAAATTTCACATAATCGGACTTGTAACCAATTCATATGCTTCATATCATAATCGGAAAGGACCAAATGTCCACATAGCATAGCACTTCATATCACATCATAGCATGCTAAGTCACACAATCTTTTATCCACTTCATAAGCTTATTTAACTTAGCAAGTTCCATTTAATTCATGTAATTCATGTCACAATGTAATTCATTTCATTTTTTTAATTTGGTTTCATAGCCCAAGCATTTTATTTAATGTCTTTGCCCATGGTAGAATAGTCGTAACAGAAATTCGAGCCATCAAAAGGGTAACATGTAACGCATATAGTTGCCCGCGGCAACATCAAGTATTGCACAAAGCAACATCAAAGGGGATGCCCATAGCATCGTGTGTCTCGAACAACAATCAAGAACACACATCATATCAAGAGTACACAAAGTACTATCAAGATTGCACAAAGCAATATCAAACGGTGAGCTCAGACTCTAGGCATGCCGTTCTTATCTAGAACGTCCAAACGACCAAGGGCGTAATCTTGTTAAGTGATTAGTTCATTATTTCATTTAACATGTACATTTTTCAGAATTTACTTTGCATGCTCATTCGATCATAACATCATGCATGGCAGCAACATCATTCATACATAATCATATGCATTTTCAAGCATAGCATAATCATATCATAGGGCAGTCCACATTTTCATTTTATCGAGTATCATCAAGAATTCAATTCATGCTTATTCATCATACAATCATTCACATGGGCAGTCCACATTTGCACATACTCAAACAATTATCAAAATCAAAATCGAACATATAATACATGGCAATTAACATCATATATACAGCCCACATATCGCACACAATCAAATATATATCACAAGTTTCAATCATGCATCCAATTTCCTTTATATCTCCTTCCCTTACTAAATACATTACCGAATATCATTTAGTCCAATTTCATCCATATAAAACATAAAATTACAGAAAATAAAGTGGTTCGGACACTAGTCCCAACCCTAAGACGAAATTACACTCATGAAATTACACTCACGATCCTTATGCTTGATCTCGAATCGAGATGCCTTTGCTTCTTCCTTTCAAACGATCGATCCTAGCTTCCTCCGAAATTTCTTCGCTATTCCGATCTTAACTCTCAACATTAAACAAATACACACTATATTAGGAAGCAATTCAATTATAATTACTTCACAATTCAAGCATGAACTCCTAATTTCAATTCTGACTTTTCATTAAACTAGTTGGAGGACTAGTTAGCGTTTTAATCATAACTTTTTAACTACTAATCCAAAATTAACTTATCATATACCGTTGGAAAGGTATTAAACTCAATTTTACAGTCACGTGAACCTCATATTTTTTTTATCTTATTCGAATCGATACAGTTTATTGTTTAATTATACTCATTTCGGTAAATCTGGACAGCATGCACTGCCCAACTTCAAAAATTCACATCTTTTAGTTTACATACTGAAATTGAGTTCCGTTTTCTCTCAATGATTCTAGACAATTCAAAGTTTATACAGTATAAATTTCAGCTTTAAATACCTTATATCCGATTTTTGGTGAATTTCCAAAGTTACTGTTTTTACATTGAACACCACTCGACAATTTTCTTAACTTATACTTTAGCTTAAAAATACATTTAATCACATACTCGAATATAAAATTCCTTCATGGCATGACTTATACTACTTTTCCATGATATTTTACAGTCCATATAAACTTCCAATTTCAACATTTAAGCATTCAATTTACCGATTTCTCCAAACCAGTCCCCAATCTCCATAACTTTCGATTTCATGACCATTTTTGGTTCTAATCAAAATATCATCTTTTAACTCATTTTTCCAGCAACCAACAATCTTTTATGACAAAATAATCATTCCTTCACAAATTTCTCCTAATGAGATTTTTCAGATTTTAATCCTTAGCAAACTTTCCAAATGCTCAAGATTTTACATTTTCTTTCAAAACAGTCCCCTTTTTCACTCTATTCATGTGTTCTTAACAAGTTTTCACATATTTCCATATTTCATCTTGTTATTTCATTCAAGATTCATATATTTTCATGTTCATACAAGTTTTAGGTTTGCATGCATGGTTTTTAACTCAACCGAAAACTACAAAGAGTAGGAAACTTACTTTCTTTAATTTCTTGACAACATTAGCTACCTTCTTCAATTTCCTAGCTTAATCCTCCACCATGCAACCGAAAATATCACTATTTTTAGCTCTCAAAATGGCTGACTATTGAGCTTCTCTCCTCCCCCATATTTTCCTTTTCTTCACGGCAAAGGAGAGCAAAATGAGGAAGGAAGACAAGCTTCCATCATTTGGATGATTTGATAGCTCTCTAAATTACCTATGAGCCCTTTTTACTAACTCTTTTACTTTTAATTTACTAAGGGCAGCCCCAAGGATATTTTATCCTTAACATGCAATTTTTACTATTTATAAACCTTTTAATTTAATCACCAAATTGCCTTGTTATATGCTTTATTGAATTTTATCAATTTCGTCCGATTTTCAAGGAGTGTAATGTTATTTAATTTCTTTTTGTATTCTTTTAATTCCATACTTTAGATCTTGACATCACTAACTCAATTTCATTAGGTTACCAATCGGCTAAACTATTTAATTCGAATCTAATTTCCTTTCTAATCCGAATTGGTGCACTAATTGCCCAATTGAGAACTTTAGGGACCAAATTGCATAATTCACAAATTTGCAAGCTCAATTTGCTTCTAAGAATAAATAAAATAATTAAATTCTACGGCTTTAAATTCTAGGACGGAAATGTGGGTGTTACATACGCGGAGAAACCGGCTACCAAAGTCCACTCTTCTTTCCTGCACTCATTTCTGGCCTATGTGCCAATTTTAACGTGGCGCTGCGCCCAAGAGATAGAATTCTTCCTGCCAAGGAAGGATGGACAATAAGGGCACGACAATAGATGATGCACAGTGCAGAGCCAGAAACACCCTCCACTGCCCAGCCGCCGTCCAAAGTTGTCGCCACCCCAGCCAAAGCGGGTAGTACTGGCGTTGCCCTACCATCCGCCGCAATCCATTTGCTACATAGCCTAATGGAGAGCTTCCAGAGGATCAAGAACAAGCAGGTGATTTTCACCAAATACGTAGCGGATGTGCAGGAGGCCTTCGTGGCCTACCTGCTGGACAATTACAACGACGCCGGACCCCAGTTGCCCGCCTTTCCAATGGAGCTAGCAGTGTCCTAACCAGTTCACATCACCCCGAGACCCACTGCTGCTCCTACCGCCAACGACAGCAAGGTGCCACACTATCGCCCAAAGAGAAGAACCTCCCCAACTCCTATGCAGCCCTACGACCTCACCTTCTCCTTCGAATCAGGGAAGGAATAGGAGACCACTGCTGCCTCCCTAATAACCAAAGCCACTGCTGCCAAGGACACCGACTACTCAGACATGGAGATCTCAAACTCCTTTGACGATGCACCGACCGAGGTAGCACGAAAGGTAAAGCGGTCAGCAGCAGACCCCCTGGGTGGAGAAGCTGACAGACAAACCAAGAAGCTCACCCCTAGCCGCCGCTTAGCAAGAAGAAGAGCCTAGCAAACAGACCATCTACGACGCGTCGCCTCATTCATCCTGCCTCCTCAGAATCTTCCTCTGACGCGGCAGCAAGAGAGGGGAACTCCCCCAGCCTTTAGCACCATTTTTTCTTTTTCTTCTTATTTTCTCTTTTTACTGTTGTTTATTTTTTCTGTTTTATTTTTTTTATTTTTATCTTTTATTTTGTAGAGGCATTGAGGACAATGCCAACCTTGAGTTTGGGGGGGGGGGGGGAATTAGTCCTCTTTGTTTTAGGTTCATAGCATTTAGATGCATATGTAAATATTGCCCCTAGTACGTAATGAAATAGAATCTTTAGTCCAAAACTTGTGCCCATGATAGCTTAGTCGATTACTTATTTTCGCACCATTCTAAAAATTTTAATCTAACCTTAAGACGAAGCATGACAAAATACTTAGAAAATTTTCTAAGTGCCAATTACCTTTACACTTGTCTCTTAAATGCTGAATTTTTGTTTAAGTTCTAAGTTTAACATTGTTTGCCTTACTTAATAAAAATTTCTTAATTGAATACAGGTTTGTCGCCACGACAGCACATGGTAGAACAACAAAAATGATGAAAAACCTAGAAGTGCCCGAAACATGCTCTAGGAAGGATCATGAGCAAGGACACTCCGCTGCTATCAAAGTCCATGAATCTAAACCAAGTGACGGACAAATTAGGAAGAGTGAATGAAAGTCTTCACGGGATGACTCTACTCAAAGGGTTCAGAGTTTCGTAGAGTGCACCTACCTTAGCTTTAAACATGGAAAATAGTTGTGATGAACTGAAGCCCTCAAAGCCATGATCAGAAAGAGAAAACAAAAGTGCCCAACTGTGCTGCCAAGGCAACAACTTGTATCCTTTTGAGAGATTTAATTATTTTAGGCATACAATGTTAACTTGGTAATTTCAGCATGTTTAGCATGAACACAGACCTGCACATACTATATATACATTAAGAAAAATTAATCTGAATTATTTCATGTCATTCCCTGTCACTAACATAATATAGGTGCCACGGCCTTAAGGCAAGAAATCAAGTTAAAAGGTAACATTCTATTAATTTTGTGCTAAGGGTAGATTTACTAGTTAGGTTGCATTGCTCGAGGACAATCAATCGTTCGAGTTTGGGGTGTGTAGAGTGTCCATGAGTTCTATATTTTGTACACATTCATGCCCTTATTATTGCTATTCTTAAGCTCATTTAGACATATTTAGGTGCATTGCATGCATTATAACAACATCTTCTCTTTTAGCATGCTATTATCGAATATCTTATGATTAGTGAAGAAAAGTTATTGTTTTAGTTTAATTCATGTTTTCAGGTGCTATAGCTAGGAAAGTAGAGGAGAGGAGAGGACAAGGCAAGAAAGCTGGAACCAGAGGAGCTGTACTGAAGCAGCTCAAGATGCCGCCAAGGACGCTGCCGAAGCAGCATTGTTGCAAAGCGCCGCCTGGGCAGGAGTTACACCGACTTAGCCAAGATGGGTTGTGATTTCAAGAGGACAATTTCCTAAGCCCAATGAGCCCGGTCTTGCAGTTTCCTGAAGCCTGTAGAGACTGGTAGAGTTAATTCAAGATCGATAAGTGGGAGCACTTATCCTTACTTGCAGAAGAAGGCAACGTCCAAAGAGTATGTATTTAAAGCATAAAGGAGTTTGTATTTAATGCAATTTACTTTTTGAACTCCTACTTCAAGGAGGACTCAACTTAGGTCAAGAGCCTTATATATACCCAATGTATGTAAGGGTATAGGGGCATATATCTCGTAGACGGATCATAGCATTGACAGCATCTGCCGATGAGAGTGTCAATGGCGAGATAGCTAGATAGGTTAGAGCGTTTGGGGGTCGCTGCCCAACTCTCCTAGGGTTTAGGCACGTATATGTAAAAGTAATTTGAGGGATTCAGTTGTATAGTTTTGAGTTGTTTTCAATAAAGTTCCGAGTTTGCTTAATCTATGCTTCTTGTTCGTTCAATTAGTCTACACCAGTCAGTTGAAGAGAAAATCCATTTGTCGGGCACGAAAGTGCAAGACTCACGAAAGGGTTAAGCACGGTCACAACTCACAAAGGCGTGACTAACTTGGTTCCACACTAGTCCACAAGTTTCAGCGGCTAAAAGGGGTTACCAAGCGAGTTGTCTAATTTGGTTCCACACTAGTCCTCAAGTTAAGCAATCTCAAGCATTCTAACCTAGAAATAGGAGGGATCATTGTCGACTATCCTGCCGAACTTGGAATGTCTACCAGATTTGCCGTCAAGACTTCTTTCTGTTCCTCCTGCCAAGGCAGTACACACCCCTGCTATGGTAGTGACCTGCTGCGATCGTGTGACAAGGTCATAGTTTGCCACCCACATTACCCGCCGAGGCAGCAATTCATGGCAGCGCAAAACATACTCAAGACTTTGCAATGCAGTCCACAAGCTACTAAGCTACACTTGTCTTACCCAGCTTATCGCCCAATCTCTCACTATCATTCCTCTCATCACTATCTTTATCTTTACTTGTGTTTTTATATTTCCACATTTTGAGATTTAATGTCGCATTTGCTAAATCTGTGTGCAGAAAACCATTCATAGGAGCTGCTCCAATCCCTGTGGGAGACGATATCTTTTATACTATAACTTGACAAGAGTGTGCACTTGCGCTCATAAATGGAGAACACCCAAACGCTCTACAGACAACTTTTGAATTAATTTCAATAATGAGGTCCCAATTAAATGGGACTCTAAAGCCAACGTCGCCAACCAAACATTCGCGAAAAATTTTATATTATGACCATTCAGGTTATCAGAGATATTAAGGATGTTTTGATCACTTTGACCAACGAGGGCATTTTAGTCATTTTACTATCAAGGGAAAGTTTGTAATTTAGCTCATTAATGACAAAATGTTGATTACAATATTTAGGAGCTCCAACGGTTTATCAAGCCTCCAAAATCCATTCAAACTAGAATGTCTCAACATTGAAATACTTACTAAACTTTCAGATATATGCGTTTCACGTGTATTATTTCCAAATGTCGAATGTGTCGTATATCTAAATGATCGCCTTCATGTTTCACCATAGGGTTTACCACTGAACAGTCAAACTTATATTCCATGTGAATCTTTCTACCTTATATTAATATCATGAGTGATGGACGTATATGAGTCATGCTTTAGAACTCTTAGGGGCATCTCGATCATTTAAGCTTAATTGGTATTCCCAAAATCTTATCAAAGGAAAATTTGCTTATTCATATCAAGAGGGTATTTTGGTCATTTGGAGCTCAGGATAAGACCATCATTTCTGTCAATTGTATCATTATCGTATTCCAATCATTTATGTACTCGGTAGAGATTAAGCCGTTCAGATCCTTTCAGCCCTTCCAACAATACATTCATCTCAAAGCTTAAGGGTATAACTATCATTTTAATTAATTGGAAAAAAGTCAAGGGGCACTTCAATCTTTTGCTTGATGGTATTTCTGTCATCCATGTACTTTCGGTACTTTCAGTCATTTTATTCATTTCAAAACTCGATGATTTATCCATCATTCTTGTTAATTTGGATAATTCTGGTGACCAAGGATACTTTTTTTGGTCAATATGATCATTTCGATCAATTCTGCCTTATTTGCATTTCCAATCTTATTAGCCATTCAATCAATTCAGTACTTCTCGTCACTTCGATTAATTTAGGCATACAAATAGTTTTCTATAAATTTATCTTCAGATGTTTGTCCGAAGTTCGAGCAGTCCAAGAGTTTTGTTATCATACATATCTGCATCTTGATCCCGAAGTCTTTCCTAATAGAAAGAATGTTGAGTTGAGTGGGGCTCGATTCGTTCAACCGATAAGTCTCACCAAGTGGTGGAGAGGTGGATTTTTGGGTGGAAGGGTTGTGGAAGCTAAAATGAAATGTGACACAAGGATTTATAGTGGTTCAACCTTCTAACCAAGGTCTACATCCACTACATTAGCTCCCCACTAAGTATTTCCAATCAATCCACTATTGATTCGTCCCCTTTTCTAGGCTTAGGAGGTAACCCTTATACACAATCAAGCTTTCTACCCAAATCCTTAATCAAACCCTCTTTTACAAAGAGATAAACAAAGCAAACACAAATCCCTCTAATAGGTGTTTGTTTGCACAATTTAAGCATTCACCCAAAACCTAAAACACTTGAGCAAATTTGACAATTTTGGCTGACTAGTGTTTGTCTATACAATAAATGACAATTTAGGCACTAAGACAATTCTTGATCATTTGTTGATTGACAATATGAGCATTAGCCTTTACTTGATGCTTGAAGGTCCCTTTTATACTCCTTGATGAGTTTGTAGCCGTTACTAGCCGTTGGGATTGAATTGGAGTCGTTGAGGACTTTAATTCCCACCACAAATGCATTTCTCCAGCTCACCGTTTCGAAACACTCGAACCCGTTTCGAAACACTCTTTAAGTAGAAAGAGCAGTTGTAGTCTGACAAGGTACCTGTTTCAGAACGCCCCCTGGCCGTTTCAGAACACGTATCGAAACGCCTAGACCCGTATCAAAACGCCCTGCATTTAAATGTTAGTTGGGAAATAGCCGTTGGGGTTTATGACCATTGTGGTTGATGCCACGTGGGCATATCGAAACGGCAGAGCCCATTTCGAAACGTTAGGCAAAATCCTCATCCAGGGAAAGCCCGTTTCGATACTCGTATCAAAACGTTTTTGCTACTGGAATCCCCTGTTTCGAAACACCTTAGGGTGTTTCGAAACGCCTGGACGGTTTTGTGAAGTTTGGCTTTGAAAAACTTATAAAACCCTTTGACAAACATCCCTAAACATAGTTTCAAGTTATTTGGACTTTGGAAATTGTTTTAAATACTTTTAAATCAGTCCAAAACATTTTTCAATTATTATATCAAAACATTAGTTCTACAAAGAAGATTTTAGATAGAGTAATCATTTTATCAAATCGAGTGTAAACTCCAGGTCATTTCCTTTGTTAGGGGTATTTTAGTCATTCTTGTAGCTCAAGGGCATTATCGTCATTTCTTAACGAAATACTTCAAATATTGAATCATTTAACTCTATTAATCGGATTGGGAGATTATCTGTCTTATTAATCAATTACTGGACTCGGGGTCTTTTCGGTCGATTAAACTTATCTTCCGAATAGTTCGATCTTATCTAGATTTTTATTCTTTTATTTCGTAATTGAATTACTGAAACAGAGTTGAAAATATACTTAATCATAATCATGCATATCTTAACCGATTACCAACATGTTTCGTAAGGCATGCAAAGGGTAGTAGTGTATTACCTTAAATCCTTGTTATATCGGTCAACCATGATACTACATTCGATCACTCTCGAACCTGAATTCGAAGCCTCTCGACATTTCGTTTACAAGGGACTGTGAATACCTTCAATTGCACAAATTTCAAATTCAGTCTTTATTCACATTGCTTTTAACTAAATAATTAAATACACATGAACGACCAAGTTCTAGATCAAATTCATAGGCTTTCAGGTTAAAATTTTGTGAAACGAGCTTTAAAAATGGACTCAGGACGTAAAAAAACATAAAATAGAGCTTTTCAAGAAAATAATTGACTTCTTTGTCAAAGTCAACGCTGACATCAACAGTCAAAGTCAACGCCAACGTCATGCTGATGCCACTAATCCACTGATTGACTTAAGCGAGTTGACTCGCTGACTTCACTCAGTTGGGTTGACTCACTAAGTTGACTCGGTTCGGTTTGACTTGGTGAGCCGGTTTAATTCAATTCGGTTCAAACGGTTTTACTCCGTTCGGTTCAAGGGTCACATCGGGTTTGTGCTCGCCGGTTTAACGGCCACCGTCTAAGCGGCCAGAAATCACCTAAGACGGCGCGTGAAGCTCACGTGCGGCTGAAACGGCTAGAAAAACCATCGGGCAACACTAAAATGCCATTTTCTCAACCCAAGAATGCAAAAAAAAAACTCAAAATCTAGTTGAAAACTTACCAAACTTACCCCGAAATAGAAATAGGAACCGAAAACAATGTAGTACTGACGACGGCGGACGGTTGATCAACAGGCAAGGTTTTGCTTGCCTCGCGACGGGGAGTCCAGAGGTGGTGTTGGTGTGGCAAACGGGCACCTATCGACGCTAGTATCGTCAGAAGCAGGAACGGCGGGGGAGATTTGGGTTACGGTCGAACCTTTCGGCTGCTCTCTACGGCGCATGGTTAAGATCCAGAGCCAGTGGTGGTCGTGATTTTGATCGAGAAGAGGCAGCTATCACTATGTTGATGGCGGTGACGCAAACAGAATGACGACGAGGGAGATCGGCGGTGAGTGGGGGTTAAAGGGAGATGAAAGGGGTTAGTTTGGTGTTTTGGGAAAAGAGGGGATTGGTTTGAAATAAATGCACAATAAATGAGTTAGGTGAGATATTTTAAAAATTATTATTATTATATTCTGGTACATTTTTAACCATTAGTTCAAATTAAACTTGGTATAAAAGATGACTAAGAGCTTTTATAGCTTAAGCGGTTGGGTGACCGGCTTAACAAGGCTAGGTTGTGGGTTTGATTCCCACAACCTTCACTTTCCCTCATTTTTCATTTTTTTCATAACATCCCTCCTTTTTAGAGTGTTACAATGGTCATCAAACTTTTAGGGTGAATTTATTTTGGTCACCATACTTTTAAAATATTCGATAAGGTCACTCAATTTTTAGTTCAATTTCGATACGATCCCTCCCATTAGAAGTTGACGTTAGTTTTCGTTTTTCTTTAATTAAAAAATGGGTAAACTACACCACTTATCACTCGACTTTCTTCTCATACCTATTTTGGTCAATAGAGTTTAACAATTTTCAATTTAATAACCTAACTTTCGAATTGTTCATATTTTGGCAACTCTCAAATGACATGGTTATACAAATAGAAAAAGTTGATTAATCTTTAAAAAATATGGGTGATGATTTTTTTACTTTGCTTATTAAATTTACCATATTACCATATTTGATATTTTAATAAGCAAAGTAAAAAAATATTACTCGAATCAAATATTTCAATTAACCGATCAATCGATTTTCTGATTTAATCGGTACAATATAAGATCGAGAATTGACTAATCTGAATTTAACAATTAACCAAAATATTTTTTAAGGATTAATCGAACCCGGTTTCGGTACAAAATTTTAAAATAAGTTATTTCGATTTAGTTGTAATTCACAATTTTAAGCAAAAAAGATTAACCGATCAAATCTATTACATATAATATTTATAAATTTCATGCATTGCATATATCTTATAGTCTAGTAACTTTGATACCCTTCTGATTTAAAAAAAGTTTTGGCTCTGAGTAGGATTAATAGGTGTGAACTTTCAATTTTTGACTTTCTAGTTGTTTTTACACTTTTATCACAACCGAACAATTATGAAATTTACCATATTATCATATTTGATATTTTAATAAACAAAATAAAAAATTATTTCTAGAATCAAATATTTCGGTTAACTAGTTAATCGATTATCTAATTTAATTGGTACAATATAAGATCGAGAATTTAATAATCTGAATTTATCAATTAACCAAAATAATTTTTTAAGGATTAATTAAAATTTTCTATTTGTATAAACATGTCATTTGAGAGTTGCCAAAATATGAAAAATTCGAAAGTTAAGTTATTAAATTGAAAATTTTTAAACTCAAGTGACTAAAATATGAGTGAGAAGAAAGTTGAGTGATGATTGGTGTAGTTTACCCATTTTTTATTAAGTAAAAATGAAACCTAATGTCCGCTTCTAACGGGAGGGACCATATTGAAAGCGGACTAAAAGTTCAGTGACTATATTGAAATCAAATTAAAAGTTAGGTAACCTTAATGAATATTTTAAAATTATGGTGACCAAAATAAATCTACCTTAAAATTTCAATGACCATTTGTGTAGTTTACCCATAATACAAATAACAAAGAAAGTATAAAGAGAATAATATCACCCTGAATGCATGCATAATTTTATGTAAGATGGTATTAACTTTTAAAAAGTTATATTCAAAATTTAGAAGCTACATAATTATAAAATTTGAAAAGTATAAAATAAATCATCCGTAAAAAAACTTACATTATAAAAAAAGAAAATTCTAAAGTTTACCACCACAACCAACCCTTCTCTATCCATCCCTGGTGTCACCTTCAAATCAAATAAAAAATTTCATTTAAGAGACTTTTGGTAGCTGATAATTGTGGAAAAGGCTACAATTGCGGCAATAGGATAACTTAAGCCATTTGCATCAATTTATTTATTTATTGAAAGTTGCATTAATTTCAAACCTTTGTTAACAGCTGTTTTTATAATATATATTTTTTTTGAAAATAAGTACTCAGTTTTATTTATAAATATTTTTTTTTGAAAATAAGTACTCAGTTTTATTTATAAAAAAAAATTAAGATGAAAGTTTACAACTTGACCATAATTACTTCTTAAAATGAAAATTAACGCTTCTAGATCATAAACATGACCAAAAAAGATAAAAATCTCATTCAAAGACTCGAAATAAAATAGATACAAAACATCACCAAAGCTCGATGATGAAGGTAAAAAACATCAACAACAACATTAAAAAATGCATATTGCAGAATTGGGCTACGTTGACAACATGTTCATTACCAACTCTTAATCGCGAACAAGAACAGTGACTAACTTGCATCTATATCCAGTTCGAAGGTCCAAAGTAGGGAGATCAACAGGATACCAAAAGAGCACCATCTTGATCAGTCGTGGCGACGTCCAATCCACCCGTGAAGCAAAACAAAACAAAAATGTGTCAAGAGGCAAAAAAATACATACCAAAAGGTAGAGGAAAGCGTGTCATAAAGTTAAATTTATTGGAAAAAGACTAAAATCAAAAGAATGAAGCAAAAAAATAAAAAAAGATGACCGACAATCAACAACCAGTTTTAAGGTTGGTGCCACTGTCGGCCTTACAACATAGATAAAACGATTAGGTTAAGAAAACCAAAGCGACAAGAGGAAAAAAATGACTTTTTATAATTATTTTTTAAGCTTAATCTACTAGTAATTTATATTAAATACAATAGGTAATCATTTTGGTCAAATTTATTTTTTTTGGCTTAATGCATTTCCCCCAACGTTTATCTGTTTTTCCAATTTAGTACTTAACGTATTTTTTTGGTTCTTCTACCCCTAAAGCTTATACCGTTACCCAAATTATCCTAAATTTTTGATGTCGTTTAAAACAAAACATCTCAACCAATGAGATCAAGCCACGTCACCCTATTTATTTTATTTTTCTTGTTTTCGAAATTAATAATTAAATTAATTAAAAATATAATTTAATATAATATTATAAAAAACATTAAATAAAACATTGTTTTCCCCTCCTTTCTTTCTCCGATTATCTCCTCGATCTCCATTCTCCTCCCTTGCTAAAACCAGTGAATGCTTAATTTCCCTCCATCTCCATTCCCCCTATAAATTCCAGTTCTTTTGTCTAGCACCAAATCACATTTTCTTGTTCTTCCTCCTTTGATTTGTTTCTCATAAATCGTGTCTTGTAAATCCCTCCAATCTCCATTTTTAAACCTCTTTTGATTCTCTTTAATTGTTCATAGTATATAAATTTCTTGTTTTTCAACTATGGTTGTTGCAGTTCTGAAATCAACCAGGTTGTTTAAAGTTACTGAATCCCAGGAAACACTGTAAAAATCTGTTTCTTAACTCGAACTGTTCGAATCGGACTCACCCAAACCGTAAGACGATTCTCCGACCATATGCCCTCCTCCTCCTCCTCCGTCTAATGGCCTCAAATCCCTAGCCAAAAATGATCGTGATCGGGATGAAATTTGGGATGAATTTTTTGTTGAAGAAATGGTCTGGGATGAAATTTTTGTTGAAGAAATGGTCTGGGATGAGGATGGGGATGAGATTTGGGGAAGAGAGGGATCATTTTGAGAAAATAAAATAAATATTTTAATATATTTATTATTTTATTTTATTTGAAAATTAAAAAAAAAATAAAGGGATAATGTGGCGTGATCTGATTGGTTAAAACTATTTTTTTTAAACAATGTTAAAAATTTTGGGTATTTTGGGTAACGGTGAAAACTTTAAGGGTAAAAGAGCTAAAAAATACGTTAGGGGCCAAGTTGGAAAAATATATAAACATTAGGGGGAAAAATGCATTAAGCCTTATTTTTTTAACATTCTAGTGATTACATAGTAATATATATTCTTTATTCTTAACCATTTAAAAATGTATACCTATAGTGCAGATAAACTGTTCGATCCTGAATCTCCAAAGAAAAATAACGCTCCATTTTTTATTTCAAAGGAAAAAGACTAGAACCATATGCCTCCTTAAAAAAATTCCCTAAGCCTAAATGGGGAAAAAATAGTACATGTGAAAGTATGTACAAGAACTAGAGGTGGCAAACGGGTCAATCGGTTCGGGTTCAGTTCAGGTCATTTCGGTTTTAGTTATTTTGGGTCTGATATTTTCAGTTCAGATTCGGTTTCGGTTCGGTTCAGTTCGGTTTTAGTTCGGGTCTATTGTGTTTCGGGTCGGTTGATTTTCGGGCCGGTTATTTTCGGTTCGGTTATTTTTGTTTCAGTGAGAGATCAGTCGATTTTAATCAAATTTTTAGGTTGGTCAGATTTTTGCACCCTATATATGACTTTATAAAGTCAATATATTTGACATTTTAGTGACTTGTGCATTTGTTCATATTTTATCTTTCTTTATTTCTATTAATTGGGTCCAATCAGTTCGGGTCTATTCGTTTCGGGTCTATTCGGCTCGGGTCTATTCGGTTCGGGTCCATTCGGTTCAGCTAAATTTGGTTCAATTTCGGTTCGGTTTATTTCGGGTTTCAGATCAGATTTTGGGTCAATTTCGGGTTGATTTTTTGTTTCGGTTCGAGTCTCGGTTTAGGTTTCGAGTCAAGTTTGCCAGGTCTAACAAGAAGCGAAATACACAACCTCGGCAAAACTACTAAGGACTAAGAAAGCAAAGGCTCCAAATAGCCCAAGCTTCCCTAACCCAACCACCAAACAACAATGCATAGTGACCCCTATTCAACTCCAGCAACACGCTGCTAGTCCCGCAACAACAGATCTTGGCACTCCACCAGTGCAGTAACGTGGTGAAGCTTTCTTAGAGCATGTCCTCGCAGCATAGCAGCTAGTCGATCAGCTATGATATTAGTGTCTCGACCAATATGACGAATCACAACCTCCCAGTCTCGTTGAAGTAATTCATGAATCGTCGAGATCAACGTGTTCCCCTTATTAGGCAAGGCATTCTCCGCCACACTCGCAACAACCTCTCGACAATTCGATTCCACAATAGCGCAATCAAATTGCATTCTCCAAGCATGTCAAAACCCTTCAAGAATGGCCCAAAGCTCCGCACTCACCACATAGCACCTCCTTAAACTATGAGAGAACCTAAAAAGCCATTCTCCCTGATCACCCCAAATTACACCCCCACCGTGGCTGCACTATTTTCAATATCTATGGCTCCATCCACATTAACTTTAACCCAACTAAAGTCTTGTAGACTCTATATAGACAAAAAAAACATAGGCCTCAACGGTGCAACCATATGTAAAGGCACAATGACATTGGCCGAAAGAATCAAATCCAAATAACAAATGCTAGCCCCCATAAGGTCCCCATTCTCCACAAAATGTGGATCAAAGATCATCAAATTTCTTCTACGCCAAAATTTCCAACATACAATGGGAAAAATATCCCAATTATCCCCACGAATAGCAAAGCCCCATTCATTTCTAAGATTAGAATGAATCCATTTAGACAATGGCAAATATTCAAAATCCGTCATCTTTTCTAACTTTACCAATAAACGCCATACCTAAACAACTTTTGGGCAATCACGTAAAACATGAAGACTATCATCCATTGTCCTTTTGCAAACACCACACTACTCATCAGTATCCATACGTCGTTGAGCCCGTTCCACATTCGTAAGTAACTTACCCTTGATAGCGAGCCACAAGAACGCTCGGATACGTTGTGGTATTGGCAAACGCCACACAAATTTCCATACATCATCTTGCACCATGCCATAATCACCCGCTATCCGCCTATAATCGAATTTAACAGTAAACAAAAAATTGGCATCACCCCTCCATCCAATTCTATCAGGACCAAGCAATGGTGAAGGCGGAAGAATAGTGGGAATGCAATTGACGTACTCCTCTGGAAGAAGAGCCATTAGCCGATCAACATCCCAATCACCATTAGATGTTACAAATGAAGCAACCGGGCAAGGAATCGGTGGTGCATTGTTCAAAAAAGGAGAAGCTAGCGAACCAAAATTCTCAAGCCACACATCATGCCAGAAATCAACCGTGCAACCATCCCTAACAATCTAAAACCCCCCTTGTCGGAGAGAGTCCCAAACATGCAACAAACCATCCCTAAGGCGAGTTACATTTTGCCGGCGAATATTGATAAGAATAGTACCTTCCCACTTATATTTAGCTCGCAAGACACGCACCCAAAGCTTCTGCTCATCCTGAATAATTTGATACCTCAATTTCATAAGAAACACATGGTTGAATTTCTCAAGATCACGAAATCCCATGCCACCACATTCAACAGGTGCTTGCATCTCCTCCCAACGAACAAGAATGATTCCTCGATGATCAACCGAACTACCCCAAATAAAGCCTCGTATATGTTTTTCTATGTCCAAGCAGACACTTTTCGGTAACCAAGTGGCTTGCATGGTATAACTTTGGATGGCTTGTAACACAGATTTAGCGAGCATTACCTTTCGAGCAAAATATAGGGAACGTGCCAGCCACAACGAGAGGTGCGTGCGAACCTTATCCACCAGGTAACCATATGTTGCAGCCGTTACACAGTGGTGAAGGAGAAGAATTCCCAGATACTTCTCCAAATTTTGGACCTCCACATATCCCAGTCCATCAACGATATTATGTCACATTTCCGGATTGGTATTATTGGAAAAGAAAATCGGATTCTTTGAGGCACTTACTTTGTGCCAGAAGATAAGTAAAAATTATCCAAAATCTCTTAGATAACCTCCATCTAACGTAGAGTGGCCTCAGTAAATAACACAATATATTCGACGAAAAATAGGTGGGATATACCAAGACCATACCGACTTAGATGAATTTCAGCCAAATTCCCTTATGCAAGCTGAAGATTAATTGACTGCGACAAGCGCTCTATACATAACAAAAAAATATAAGAAAAGAGAGAGGATCTCCTTGCCGAAGACCCCTTGTAGGAATAAATTGGTCTGTGGGTTCTCCATTCCATAAGACCTGAGTCGCCGTAGTCGTAACACACTCCATGATCAATTGCAAAAAGGTTTTACGGAATGCCAAGGTCGCCTAAAGTATAAGCAATGAAACTCCATTTGAGTCCATCACACGCCTTCTCAAGGTCTATCAGGATGCCATCCAATCCACACACCCAAACTTTCTTTGCATCGAATGAATAACTTCATGAGCAATTATAACATTATTCATAATACATCTCCTTAGAAAAAAGCTCACTTGAGATTGCGATACCCAATCAGGAAAATAAGGCTTCAACCGGTGGACGATAACTTTTGTCAAAGCCTTATAAATAACTAGACAGAGAATGAAAGGTGAAATTGTGAAAAGACCTCTGGGGATGGAACCTTAGGAATTATCACAATAATAGTTCAGTTGAACTCACACGGAATCGACTCCCCCTAAACACATCTACGGACGAAATCAACAACACCCACCCCACAATATCCCAGTTTTTTGGTAGAACATTGCATGAATTCTGTCGAACCTAGGAGCTTTCAAAGGGCCCATAGCAAAGACAACCTCATGCACTTCATCAACAACAATATCCCTCCCCAAATGACTGAGATCGACATAAAAAATTTGATGAAATCTTCTGCGAATGTCCTACTGACCAAGAGGGTAGTTCGAAGCAATGAACAATCCTTGGAAAAACCGAACAACACCATCTTTAATAAGCCCAACATCATCACACCAGCACCCATCCTCAATTTTCATCATGTGATAAATATTTTGTCGCTACCGAGACTTAGTTGTTGGATGATAATAACTTGTGTTCTGATCACCATCCTTTATCCATTGCCTCCGAGAGCATTGGAACCATAAGCTTTCCTCCTAACAAAGAACTAAATCAAGATTGCGCTTAAAATCTTCCTCAAGCGCAACAGGTGATCTTTGGTCGAGAACTCGAACGCCTGCTCTATACCCTAAATACACACCAAGAGTCACTTTTTACGCTAACCAATATGCCCAAATATATTATTATTCCAATTTGACACCTCCGTCCTGAAATTAGAAATATTAGAAACCATAGTAGCCTCAGCCTTCCACGCTTTAATTAACATATCATGAAATGACAGATCACTCTGCCAAGCAGCAAGAAGTTTAAAGGATGTTGGTTTCCTTATACTTGATGAAGGAGCAGACTTCAATAATACATGCCTATGGTCTGATCCCAAGCGTGCAAGATGCGTAATCCAAGATTGAGCCCAGACCTCACACCACTATCATTCGCCACACATCTATCAAGCCGATGTTGAAGAGTCTCACGCTTCCAAGTGAAACACGGTCATTGATATCCCAAATCAGTCATATCCGCCTCAACCATAAAATCCCCAAAATTTCTACAAAAATCATCACAACGAGGCAAGCCACCAACTCTCTCAAACGAAGACATAATGGCATTGAAATCACCACAAATAACCCACAACATCTCTAGAGGTGGTAGAAGAGCCTTCAATTGATCTCACAAACCATTACATCTTCTTACATCAAGACTGGCATACACAAAAGTAAACGAACTCTGAATCCCAGACTAACAATCCGTGCAAACTGTATGAATAAAATAACCCGACAAAGTGATAACATCCACAGAAACAGTCCTTCCAAAGAATCTAAATACCCCAAAAAAGTTGTTAGCCTCCACATGATAAGCATAAGGAAAACCATGTCGCCGAATAATTCTATCAGCCTTCATACCGCTAATCCTAGTTTTAAGCAGAGCAACAATATTAGGGTAATGTTGTCTAACAAACAATCTAAGATAACGGTTAAATTCGAGGTCCAACGCCCCTTGAACGTTCCAAATTAAAGCTTTAAACATTAAAAAATCAAAGAAAATAAAGAACCAAAATCCATTACCGAACCATGTCACCATCATCAAAAGTTGTTTTATCATGCCATGGTACCCCTGCGCTATCAATCGGTGCCTCTTCACTGACCCCGTGTCATCCGCTCTACTAGTAGTTGCCCCGATTTTCATTGTACGTTATGTCTCAGCAATCCAAGACCAAAGATTAATCAGATTCAGATTGCAACTTTCCTTCTGATCTTGTTGTTTCTTTCGTTGAGGATATGGTCCCATACATGCCACATTTTCACCTATGATAACTGATGTACTATCACCGAGCCCGACAAGCCCTTACCTTCTTTGGCCGTACCAATCTTTGGGTTAGCACTCTAAGACTACAAACTACGATCCACCACTTTGACCGCTTCATGTTTGTTTGGATTGAGAGACACCGGTATTGGAATCACTACCCCGGCAGAGGTTACTTCACCATTCAATTAGTGCACATTCCTTTCAACAACATTGGCCTTTGTACCCTCTTTAGCTCCACTCAAAGCAACCCCTAATTTAGATTCACCATCACCCAACACATTAGTTACTAACTACCCTCATTTCCACGACCCACTCCGTTCAAAACCGCCTCATCACCAGAATTCCCCTTGCCCTCACTTTTCCATTTAGGCTTAACTTGTTTGTCCGTACCAAGAGTCCCCACCAAGCTTTGTTTACGAACTAACCACATTGTGCTCCTTTGGCTTGGCGTTAACCTTAGAGCCCAATTCTGCTACAGCACGACCCAAGGCCATGCTCTTTTGCCTTAGCGCTAACCCCATGTCTATGTTCGACCACCATAGTTCCAACATCCTTGACATTCTCACCATCAATTCAAAGTGCTAAAAATCGGCCAAGACTCGAACCAGTACCATCACGACTCACAGAAGCATGGAAGATCGGCCCCTTACTAACTGACACTCTCCGAATTTTGCGATTTTGGACCTGCATCCAAGGGTCATACTTCTCCTCCGGTTCAGAGACCGTCATGTAAATAACCTTGTTCTCTCGACTCACCCTCTCATTAGCCGAGTTAGACTTACAATTAGACGCCTGTAGAACAAATGTTTTGCTATATTAATTGAAAAATATTTTGGACTAATTTGAAAAGAATTTAAAACCTGTCTTTAAGTCCAAACAACTTGAAAATATGTTTGATGTATTTAAAAAGGTTTTTGGCAAAGTTTGGAATGTTTTAAAGTACTCAAAATTGACTATTCAGCTCTACAGTACTAATACGGTATACTTTGTATCGATACCTTTTTTCTCTAATTTTGATTCTGCCAAAACCCGTACCGATATAGGCTTGCCCGTATCGATACAGATAGGGTTCATACCGATACGCCTTTAAAGCGTATCGATCCCTATTTTAACTAACCTCAACGGCTGTTTCCCAACGGTCTTTTAAAATCCAGACCGTACTGATACGCTCTCTAGCGTATCGATACACTTAGACTGGCAAGAGCCTAACAGATAATTCTGAAGAAGGGTGTACCGATATAGGTCCCCGTGTACCGATACGATACGCACCAGAACTGCAATTAATATGGGAAAATAAAGACCCTAACGGCTCCAAAACATCCCCAACGGTCCTCAACAACTACAAACTCATTTAGGAGTATAAAAGGGACCTCCAAACATCAAGAGAAGACCAATGCTTCAATTGTTACAACATTATGATGAAAAATTGTATCTAGAGCTTTAATTGTAAATTCCTTGCTTAGACAACACTAGTGAGCTTAACATTGTTATATTTGCTCAAGTGTTTAGGTTTTGGATGAGAGATTAATAGTGCAAACAAACACCTATTAGAAGGATTTCAAGTTTGCTTAGAATTTCTCTTGTAAATAGGGTTTACTCAAGCTTTGGGTAGAAAGCTTTGAGGGTTGTAAAGGTTGCCTTCTAATATCAGAGCAAGGCTCAATCGAAGAGGATTAACATCATATTGAGGTGATCCAGAGCTCGATACAACATATCAACCAACCGATCAAATGGCGCAATCCATCGACAAGCCACCAATTTTCGACGGAACACTATGCCCATTGGAAGACAAGAATGAATGTTTTTTCATAAAGTCCAAGGACTACAAGCTTAGGGAAATAGTAGAAGACGGTTCGTTCGTACCATAATGAAGGAAGGCGGATTGGAGCGCGGATGATCGCAAGAAGATGAAGCTCAATTGCAAAGCATTGCACACCAACTTTTGTGCATTGAGCCTCAACATCTACGAGAAGATGTCTTCTTGTGAAGATGCCAAGGAGGTATGATGAGTTGGTTTTCGAATTCAAGGCTTCATTTTCAAAAAATAAAAAGTTGATTTCAATGTTGAAAAACGAAAATGATTTGATTTTGAAAACCAATTTTGAGTTTGAAGCAAAATTGAAGGATTTTGATCAACAAGTTTCTAGTTTACAAAACTTGCTCCAAACAATTGAATAAGATCATCAAAAAGAAGTTGATGATCTTAAGAAAGAAAAGATTTTGATTTCCAAGGAACTAGAAAAGAAAAATGATTTTGGAAAATCAAAATTTTACCAAAGACAATCTAGTGACCCTAGATTTTTAAATGCAAAATGTTTTAGAAGTGTTTGAGTTCCAAAAGAACTAATCACTTCACATGAAAAGGATGAAATTGAAAAATGGATTCCTAAGGGGACCAAATTTTGTGCAACTAATGTTTATGGATAAGGAGGAGCTCTAATTGATTTTGAATTTTAATTTTCTTATTCAAAATTTATTTCACAAAGGGGGAGAAATCCCAAACAATTTTTCAAGTTGGTTTTATTATATCAAAAAGGGAGAGATTGTAGAACAAATGTTTTGATATAATAATTGAAAAATATTTTGGACTAATTTGAAAAGAATTTAAAACATGACTTTAAGTCCAACAACTTGAAAATATGTTTAGGTATTTAAAAAGGTCTTTGGCAAAGTTTGGAATGTTTTAAAGTACTCAAAACTGACTTTTCAGCTCTATCGTATCGATACGGTATACCATGTATCGATACCTTTTTTCTCCAGTTTTGATTATGCCAAAACTCATACCGATACAGGCTTGCCCGTATTGATACTGATAGGGGTCGTATCGATACGCCTTTAAAGCGTACCGATCCCTGTTTTAACTAACCTCAACGGCTATTTCCCAACAGTCTTTTAAAATGTAGACCGTACCGATATGCTCCCTAGAGTATCGATACGCTTACGCTGGCAAGAGTCCAATGGCTAGTTCTGAAGAAGGGCGTACCGATACGGGTCCCCGTGTACCGATACAATAGGCACCAGAACTGCAATTAATGTGGGAAATAAAGACCCTAACGACTCCAAAACATCTCCAACGGTCCTCAACGACTACAAACTCATTTGGGAGTATAAAAGGAACCTCCAAGCATCAAGAGAAGACCAATGCTTCAATTGTTACAACATTATGATGACAAATTATGTCTAGAGCTTTAATTGTAAATTCCTTGCTTAGATAATAGTAGTGAGCTTAACATTGTTATATTTGCTCAAGTGTTTAGGTTTTGGGTGAGAGCTTAATAGTGTAAAAAAAACCTATTAGAAGGATTTTAAGTTTGCTTAGAATTTCTCTTGTAAAGAGGGTTTACTCAAGCTTTGGGTAGAAAGCTTTGAGGGTTGTAAAGGTTGCCTCTTAAGCCTAGAAAAGGGAATGAAATCCTTAGTGGGAAGCTAAGGTAGAGGATGTAGGTGCTTATTAGAAGGCCGAACCACTATAAATCTTTGTGTCCAATTCCAATCTTTTAGCTTCCACTTTTACACCCAAAATTCAATCTTCTCCAAACTTGGCAAACACGTCGATTGAAAGAAATCGAGCATCATAAAACCCAACAACGCCAAATGAGCATACTTTCCACACGTAAAATAGATTGTAGGTAACCCTTCATACTCAATTCGCTGTCGCATACCATCTATGATAATACTCGAAGGGAGCGACTCATTCAATTCCACAACAATAGCTAGACGCGCAAACTTGCCTCCTTTCATCCTTTCATTGTGTTGTAATCTATGCGAACAATCTTACCCACTATCCCTGCAATAATGTGGAATATGTTTTTCGTGTAATAACGATACGACAAACCTGACAAATGAACCCATACCAAAATTTTTGTCGGGTGATCAATGGCTGTAGAAAAGCTACGACTTCATGGATGGACCATGAGATAACAACTGTAAATAATCCATAGTCCCACATTAAAACTTTCGTACAATATTTAGATTTAGCGAACCAAACCAGATAATAGTCATTATCCAGGTTGATCAAAACAATCTCACCACTAGGATTCCAAAGGGATCTGATCCTTAATTCTAATACCGAGAGACCAATATAACACCTAGTAAGCGAACCACAACAGAATTTGATAGCTTTTCATCTATCAGATCGTGCACTCTGTCCGAGAACGCAATCACCAAGGTACTATCAAAAGAGCTCACTTTCACGTCCTTATCCCTAATTTCTACGTCCAAATCTAGAATTACAGGCTCTTGAACTGGTCCACTCTAAGTTCCCATAACCATATCCCGAAAAGAAGACTTCGGAATAGTCACCAAACCATCCGAGCCAGGACCCATACTGTTTGAAGATTTCGTAACAGCCGCAACAGTCTTCTCACGATTACCTAATTCAGTTCCAATCGTAGCACACTCCATCTCAACATCTCCAAGAGCCCTGATCGGGTCGCTTTCACTTGCTTGTACCTGATCCCTAAAGGCAATCGCCTTGGTCATTCCCGGGTCATTAGGCCCGCCCACATTAGGGTTGACATTCGGTGGTTCCGTGACTTTCGGAGGAAACGATTGTGTCATAGGGTTGACTTTTTCTATATTAAATCCTATTTTTTGGGTACGTAAGGTGTAATTTTTTCATATAACAACGCTCCATTTTTTATTAGGACCACTCGACAAGTTAATTTTTTTTTATATTAAAGCTTAATCTACTAGTAATTTTATATTAAATATAATAGTTAATCATTTTGGTCAAAATCTTTAAATGTTTATTAAACATATTATTTTATATAATAACCTTTACAATTGACTTTAGAATATCCTATAGCAAAATCAATAATTGTTTCAAAACCAATACCAGTATAGTTATCAAATTTTCATTAACTTAATTTAAATCCATTTGTTTATTATGTTATGAATTGTAAACTCATATATTAGAGTTAACAAAATCTAACTAGATTAAAAAGTAAATTAGATTTTTTTTTTCAAATTGAATAGTTCAAGTCATTTGAATTTTCGGATTAACTAGTTTTAGATTGAATTTAAAAATGTATAACTGGAGTTATTCGTGTTTAATTCAAACAATCAATTATAATTCGATCATACATGTTGTGTACTATTTTGAATAAGTTAATTATTAAAAGGTCATTTGTGCTTCGATTGAATTGATTTTTTTACAATGACTCGAGTTACGATGGTCGATTTTTTAGTCATCATATATTAATGGATAAGTCTACCACGTGCAACGAACACCGTTAAACACCACTAATATTGAACACCGTTGAACACCATTAAATTAATTAATAAAGATTTAAAATTTTAAGGACTCGTTATACAATTAATAATTATTTTAAAAAATTCAATTAAATTATTATATATATATATATTAAAAAATTATTTTTTTAATAAGGGTAAACTATATATTTAGTACCTCACATATTTTCGAATTTCTATTGAACCTTCATTATTTAAATATTATTTCAATTTGACCCTATTCTTTATAAAAAATAATTTAACCATCAACCTAAAACCCTAAACTATTAAACCTTAAACTCTTAAAACTATACCCTTAAAAATAATTTAACCATCATGAATAAATACACTTACCCTATCATTACTATTAAAATTAGTTGAGTTTGGCCGTATTATTTTTCCTGCCCTGACATAATTCTTATGTCTTCCATGATCCCAGGGAGCTATCATGTTTCATTGAAGCAGGGAAACTTCAATGCAAGATTGACAAGGTAGCTGGTATTCTCGAAACAAACCGCCCTGATACAAAGAATGTTCTTTACCAAGCCACCATTAAACAATGTGACTTCTTATTAAACCGGATCTAGAAGTTTTCGCGAGTCATTGATCTATGAAATAGGTAGTCGTATTAAACAGTTCCAGAGAAATATGAAAATTGGGTTTTCAAGACTATTTTTCACTATATTGATGCTTAACAAGTTTGCAATATACCGTTTTAAAAGAGGTCACTATTTTATAAGGTTCTAATTCGAATAAAAAAAATAAGTAAAGTGTATTTAAAATAGTAATTTAAATTGAATTAAAAAAATCAAAACAAATTGATTGATGATGGCCGGCAATTGAATTGAATTGAATCGAATCGATGATGATGAAATTATTTTTAAGGGTATATGGTTTAGGGTATATGTTTAAGAGTTTAAGGGTTTAATGTTTAATAGTTTAGGGTTTTAGGTTGAGGGTTAAATTATTTTTTATAAAGAATAGGGTTAAATTGAAATAATATTTAAATAATGAGGGTTCAATAAAAATACGAAAATAGGTGAGGTATTAAATACATAGTTTACCCTTATTAAAAAAATAAAATTTTAATATATATATATAAATGATTTAATAGAATTTTTTAAAATAATTATTAATTATATGATGGGTACTTGAAATATTAAATATTTATTAATTAATTTAATAATGCTCAGCGGTGTTTAACATTAGTGGTGATCAGCGGTGTTCGTCGCACGTTGTAGAATTTTCCTATATTAATATTCAAATAAACGTTAAAAGTAGTGAACCAAAGTTCTTCATAACTAAACCGAAAAAAACTGAATAAATCAAATTGATATTATTTAAGTTTTTCCTTGTTGAGATTTAAGGGGCTCGATTCCTTCAACCGTTCTTGCTTGTCAAGTGGTGGAGAGGTGGAATTTTGGGTGAATTTGGTGTGGAAGCTAAAATATAAAGAACACAATGATTTTAGAATGGTTCAATCTTTTAATCAAGGTCTACATCCACTACCTTAGCTTCCCACTAAGGATTTCCAATCAATCCACTATTGATTCGTCCCCTTTTCTAAGCTTAGGAGGAAACCCTTATACACCGATCAAGCTTTCTACCCAAAGCCTTGATCAAACCCTCTTTTACAAAGAGATAAATAAAGCAAACACAAATCCCTCTAATAGGTGTTTGTTTGCACAATTAAAGCACTCACCCAAAACTTAAAACACTTAAGCAAATTTGACAATTTTGGCTCACTAGTATTTGTCTATACAAGAATTGACAATTTAGGCACTAAGACAATATTTGATCATTTGTTGATTGACAATATGAGCATTAACCATATCTTGATGCTTGGAGGTCCCTTTTATACTCCTTGATGAGTTTATAGCCGTTACTAATCGTTGGGGATGAATTGGAGCCGTTGAAGACTTTATTTCTCACCATAAATGCAGTTCTGCTGCTCACCGTTTCGAAACACTCGTTACCGTTTCGAAACGCCCTTTAAGTAGAAAGAGTTGTTGTAGTCTAATGCAGTACCCGTATCGAAACGCCTTTGGTCGTTTCGAAACACCCGTATCGAAACGTCTGCCTCTGTATCGAAACGATCTGCATTTAAATGTTAGTTGGGAAATAGTCGTTGGGGTTTATGACCGTTGTGGTCGATGCCACGTAGGCGTATTGAAACGGCATAGCCCGTTTCGAAACGCTGAGCAAAATCCTCATCCAGGGAAAGCTCGTTTCGATACCAGTATCGAAACGTTTTTGCTACTAGAATACACCATATCGAAACGCCCTAAGGTGTTTCGAAACGCCTGGAAGGTTTTGTGAAAATTGACTTTGAAAAACATGTTAAACCCTTTTAAAACATCCCTAAACATAGTTTCAAGTTATTTGGACTTTGGAAATAGTTTTGAATTCTTTTTAAATCAGTCCAAAACATTTTTCAATTATTATATCAAAACATTACTTCTACATCCTTTTTAAAGATTTATTTATAATTTTTATACAATTATATAACATAGTTGGATACCTTTAATTATTCTTTTTGTATTTTTGTTGAGAGTCTCTTTTCTCATTAAGTTTTAACTAAACATGTACAAACTATTTGTTATTAAAAATCTTATTCGGTTTAATTGTTTTATTCAATTCGGATTTTCTCAAGAAGAGGTTACATTTGTAGCACTTCCTGTTGAAAAAAAAGTTGCTTTAAACAAGCTGAAAGTCAAACTATGGGATTAAATCAGAAAAGAAGAAAGGGACTGGATGCAAAAATTCAGGCTCAGGTGGTTCGAAGCTGGAGACAGAAACACCAGGTTCTTCCATACGATCGCTTTTTCAAGAAAGCGAAATAACTCCCTGTACAGTCTGAAAGTGGGAAATTCGACTTTAAACGAGCCAGGAAAAATAAGGGAGGCAGTGGTGAATCATTTTAAAACTATTTAAAATAAGCCGAAATCACTCAAAGTCGACCGTTTGGAATGCAACATCAAAAAGCTGGAGGAGGAAGAAGCTCACGCATTAGAAAAATATTTTTCTCTTGATGAAATATGGACAGTGTTATCTACGATGGACGGTTCGAGAGCCCCTGGCCCCGACGGATTTAATATAGGCTTCATCAAAAGGTTCTGGGACTCACAAAAATTGGACATCTCAAAGTTCTTCGATGAATTCTACAATGGCAAATGGCAGGATGATACTGTGAACCATTCGTTTATTGTCTTGATTCCCAAAGTAAAAAATTCGAAAACAATCGAAGATTATAGACCAATTAGCCTCATCGGAAGCCTGTATAAATTGGTTGCAAAAGTTCTCGCAGCAAGACTAAAGAACGTGGTTAACAAACTTATCGGAGAAGCTCAATTCGCATTCTGCCCAAGTAAACAAATCCTGGATTGTTCTCTAATTTCCAACAAAGTTATAGATCACATGAGAAGAAAGGGCCTGTCTAGGATGGTGTTCAAGGTGGATTTCCAAAAAAGCTTATGACACTGTGTCGTGGGATTTCCTGTTCTTCATGTTGGAACTTATGGGATTTGGCAGTAAATGGTGTGAATGGATTAGATTATGCATATCCACTGCATCGGTGTCGGTTCTAATTAACGGAGCTTATTCAAAAAAGATCCCGATTGAAAGAGGATTAAGGCAAGGATGTCCACTTTCACCTTTCTTGTTCAACCTAGTAGCAGAAGGGCTTAGCTCGTTACTCCTCAAAGCAGAAGAAAAAGGTCTTTTCGAGGGCTTCCAAATTTGGTGTGGTTCGTTAACAGTATCTCATCTGCAATTTGCAGATGATTTGATAATTTTTTGTGGAGCAAACGAGAATCAAATTAGAAATATGTTGCACCTCTTAAAGGGATTTCAACTTGTCTCGAGGCTGAAAATTAACATGAGTAAATCAAAAATTTTGGGCATCAATGTCGAGCAGCGGGTAATCAAGAAATGGGCAGCTAAATTCTAATGCTCGTTTGAAAACTTCCCCACCACCTATTTAGGACTGCCATTGGGGACCAAGTCTAACTCGGTACGTATCTGGAAACCCTTCTTCGATAAGCTTGAAAGGAAACTTGCCTGTTGGAAATCAAAATTACTATCTTTCGGGGGAAGAGTTACGCTTAAATTGGTCCTTACTAATCTCCCTATCTACTATATGTCACTTTTCCCTATGCCCAGATCGGTTAGCTCAAAATTGTCTAAATTAGAGGCAAAATTCATATGGGGTTCTCTCGATAAAAGATCCATACATTGGATCAAGTGGGAGACATTGTGTCACCCCAAAGAAGAGAGAGGCTTGGGTTTGATTGACTTCTAGTGGAAAAATAAAGCGTTATGCTGCAAATGGATTTGAAGGTACAGTGTTGAATGTGATAGTTTGTAGAGACTGATCATCAATACTATTCATGAACCAACAAATAAATCACTTCTTCCAGCAGGTCACACCTCACAAAACAAATGTTGGATATGGAAGAGCATTAAAAACCACATACATAGCCTCGACAATATTTTCTCCCTTAATATGGTTGTGTGTGTAGGCGATGGGAAAAAAGTCCAATTTTGGACAGATATTTGGGTTGGAGATGCTTCACTCAAGAGTCGCTTCCCCAGAATCTTTGTTTTAGCGGGAAAAAAAAAATCAGGCCTCGTCGCAGATTTTGGCTCGATGGTGAACGGGAAATGGAAGTGGTTCATTGCAACTCGTAGAAGATTATTTGAGTGGGAGTGCAGGATTTGGGAGGAGTTCATTGACCTTATCAATAGAGAAGAAGTGTTCTCGGAGATCCCAGATAGTGTGCGTTGGAAAGTTGCCCCTAATGGCCAATATAGCGTGAAATCTTTCTGCTCTTTATTGCAAAACAATCTGGCCGAAAGGGACCCCATATGGAAGTCAGTTTGGAGTAACTTAGCACCACCAAACGCCGAGCATTTTGTTTGGAAACTGATACATGGCAGATTACCTACAAAACTAGAGTTGTTGAAAATGGGTTGCAACCCACAATCGGAAGTGCTATGCGTCCTGTGTCGAAAGGAACAAGAGAGCCTGGATCACTTGTTTTGCCACTACTCCTTTACTTGGCTTTCTTGGCAACGTTGGTGGAACGTGTGGAACCTACAACTCATCGTCCCGGAGAATGTTAGACACTTATTTCTACAATGTCTAAATCTGCCAATCAACCCGAAACATAGATATGTTTGGATCTTAAGCTTCTTCTGTTTCGTTTGGACGCTTTGGAAGTTTAGAAACAGTGTGATCTTCAATAAAGCTAAGGTGGAGGTGAGGGAGTTTTTCGATACGTTCTTGCTAAGACTAGCGTGGTGGTGCAAGGCAAAATGGTCTGGGTTGGTGGATTCTATAACGGACCTCACTAGGAATCCTCATCTCTTCCCTCTACTGAACTTCAGTCTTCCCCTTCCGAAGATTAGCACATGGGCTCCCCCGATTGAAAACCAATTGAAATTTAATACGGATGGAACGGTTTGTGGATCTTTTGGTAAGGTAGGAATTGGGGGTGTTCTTCGAAATAACAAAAGAGAAACCTTGGTATTTTTCTCCAAACCTGCAAGGTCGTTAGATGCAACATCTGCAGAAATTCTCGCAATAAAAGAAGCCCTTCTTATACTCCTCTCTACAAAATGGTTTACCGAAAATCTAGTGGTTGTTGAGACAGACGCAAAATTGGTGATCGAATGGTTGGAAAATCAAGCCTTAGTGCCCTGTGTTTTTAAACCGCTAATTGATTATGTGAGATTACTTTGCGAATGAGGTAACATTAAATTCAGCTTTGTGACCAGAAACTGCAATGAATTGGTTGATTCCCTAGCCAAAAAAGGTATTGACAGAGTACATGCTTTAATCGAAGTTCGAAACTGTTCCGACCCTCGTATCTCCTCACCGAAAGGAGCTTGCATTTCATAAAAACCTTGGTGTAATAGGCTAATGTCGTAGTAAATTTTCTGTAATAGCATTGTACCGATGCACTCTTTTTCCTCCAGCTAGGTGTAGGGATGTTTTTTAACGAGGCTCGATCCTTGCTTCTTTATTGCTCTTTAATAAACTTACATTACTTCAGAAAAATAACCGAACCGAATAAATCGTCAAAATTGAATAAATCGTATAAGGCTAACTTTATCATAGTTAAATATAATTGAATATTTATTTTAATCTGGATTTTTTTTGGCTTAACTGTAATTTTTTTCATTTATTCAAGCCAATAACATTTCAATTCAAGTTTGGTTGACAAAATAAGATTTGCTAACTCGACTAGTCAAAATATTTTTACTTGACTCGTCAGATTTTATCCCTTGTTTACCACTATGAATTACAATTCGTTAATAAATTTTTGGTAAGAATTGTATAAAAAAGTAGGGTAAAGTAAACAGATGATCACTAAGCTATGCTAAACAATCTCTTTAGGTAATAAACTTTTAAAAGTTACAAAATAGTCAATAAATTTTTGTTTCAGTTACAAAATAGAACCTACTAGTGGTAAATTTTGAAAAGATTTGAATGACAATCTTGTGGTAAATTTTGGTAAGAATTCGTTTAAGGACCATTTTGTAATAATTCGAAGTTTGAATGACATTTTTTAACAATTGAAAAGATTTGATGACAATCATGTAACCAAATCAAAAGATTAATGATCATTATATAACTTTCAAAAGTTTAGTGACTAAAAAGTATTATTTTAACATAGTTTAGTGATCATTTATGTACTTTACCCACAAATTTATATGAAGCTAACGTTTATAACTTATAAGTAGCGCATTTATACAAAAATTTATATTTTAATTTTAATAAATTTTGATACATTGACAATGTTAAAATTATTTTACACAAATATGCATATTTACACTATAAAACTTAAATTTTAAATATCTAACTCTAAAAAATAAATCTTAAATTATATACCCTAAATTCTAAACACTAACCTTAAATTATAAACCCTAAAATCTAAACCCCTAAACTAAACATCTATCCGTAAACTAAAAGACTTATGTAAACTTTAATGTATAAAAAATTTGTATTAAGGTTTTTTCCTTTTAATTTATGGTATTTATATATGGAAAAAATTTGATACACGGGTCATGTAAACTAAAGTTTATACATGCCTTTTAGCTTTAGGGGTTAGGATTTTAATTTAGAAGTTTAGGGTGTAGGGTTTAGAATTTAAGGTTAATATTTAAAAGTTAGGGTTTACAGTTTAGTTTTTTAAGATTTGAATTTTATAGTGTAAATATGCACGCTTGTGTAAATTAATTTTATGCATGTTGTATATCAAAATTTTACCCATTTACATATAAGGTTATATTTTGATACACAATTTAATACATAAGTCCCTAGCCCTAACACCTTAAAATCTAAACTTTAAAATAAAAACTCTAAATTTTAACCATAAATCTTAAATTTTACACATTACAACTTAAAACACTAAACCCCAAACCACAATTTAAATATTTAAACCCTAAAATTAAAATCCTTGCATAAATTAAATTTTATACCAACTTGAGTATTTTCATAAATGAATAATTATTGATAAAAAAACAAAACCAATGTGCCGAAAGCTAACTGTTGGAAGTTGGCAACATCAGACAGCTGTAATGGAATCAATGGTTGTGGACTGCAAAATTAAATATTGTATTACGTGACGGCTAATATTCGAGGTCATATCATATGTCGACTTTATGTTAAAAAAGTCTATTTTGGTGCCCATCTTTTGTGTTTTGATGATAAGAATAGATGTTCATCATTTCTTATGACTCGGGTTCAAGCAACAATAATGCATGTTATATGTACCGTCTTTAAAATGACTAAGAATGTTAAACAGATACTACATTTGCATCACACTAACATATTCAAAAAAAGAGAGTCTATTTTAGTTTTAGTCCCTCTACTACACCGGAATTCTTGACTTACTTTCACTATTTTAGTTGGCCATAATTTGATCCTTATATTCTTTAAAGCGTTATTAGATTTTTCCAAATTAGTAATACTATTATGGTTTTATAATCTAAAATTTCATCAATTCACCTCTTTTACCAATGTTAATTATTAAATTAACAATTTTTATAACTTAGTTCCACAAAGTCATGTAATGCATTTGCAGGGTGACATTTCCATAAATTTATTAATTTTAAATAACTTTTACAAATTTAACATTCTCTAGATTTATTCTTTAAAAGTCTACAAATTTTGTGACACAATCATTATGTTCCACTTGACAATAATATCATAGAAAAATTGTTAATACATAACGTTTAAAATTAGTCAAAAGATTTAATTTATTCAATTTTTCGACTTGAGGGATTAGTTGATTTAAACCTAGTATTATCTTATGTCATTAGAGTGATGATGAGTTGAAATTCCTTTTAAAATAATTTTAAGCATTCTGTTGATTTATAAAATGTTTCATTGGTTGGACATGGTTGAATCGTCTTATTCTTCTTTTATCAATGCAAGCATGGTTATATTCATGAAGAAATCATATAAGATACTATTAAAGGCTTCGATAAAAATCGTTTTAAATTTAATTAGAGGAAAAGAATACCGCAATAATAAAGATAATGCCATAACATGAATCAATAAACAAAGAAAATAAACACTCATGAGTCTGCTCAGACCCCAACACATCTCATTTAACACATTACCTAAAATTTACTAAACAACGAACAATTATTTTTTCATGCAACCATAATACAAATCCCACCTCTCTCTTAAATGCAATTCCACGTGATTTTGATTGCAAAGAAAAAAATATCAGTAAAAAAGTCCACACCATTACTTTGATGGTAACTTTTAAGGGTATTGAATCCATTAAGTGATCTTAGTGGTAAAGAATGTCATTGTTTCTTTTAGATAATTTGGGTTCGAGCATTATCGTTACATGATGTGTATCTTTTAAAATGTTACAGTAAATAGGATGAGTCTGCTACGTGCGTCGAACACCGTTGAACACCACTAACGTTAAACACCGTTGAACACTATTAAATTGATTAGTAAAGATTAAAAATTTCAAGGACTCAAAATAAAAATATAAATTATTTAAATTAAATTTTCAATTAAACTATTTTCCATATATATTATATTTTTATTTTTTCAAATAATTAGATCAAATACCAACCATAATCAATCTCTAAATTAAAAAACCTTAAATCTTTTTCCCAAGTTAAAACCCTAATTCACGAACGCAACCTTTGGGGGGAAATATTTTCTCAAGTCAGCTTCTCTCATATATTTGTGTTTACTTCCCAAATTAGAACCAATTATTTCGAAGTAAACGCAAACCTTAAATTTGGATGTTAATACCTGTCGATTTTTTTTTAAAATTAGAACCCTAATTCCTAAATTAGAACCAATTATTTAGGGTTTTAATTTGGGAATTTGGGTTATAATTTGAGAATTAAGGTTCTAATTTGGGAAGAAAAGATTTAGGGATTTTTTTATTTAGGGATTGACTATGATTGGTATTTGATCCAATTATTTGGAATAAAATTAAAAAAATATATAGTATATTTATAAATAATTTAATTGAAATTTTATTTTAAATGATTTATAATTGTATGTTAAGTCCTTGAGATTTTTAATCTCTATAAATTAATTTAATGGTGTTCAGCGTTAATGGTGTTCAACGATATTTGACTCGTTGTAAAATTTTCCAAATAAATAACAAATACTACCATATAATCACACCATAATATTAAAAAAATATTACCAAATTGAACCGTTAGTAACATTATAAAAGTAGAGTTATCAAATTGAACCAGTTAGTAACATTATAATTTTCAGTATAATAGATAGATTAAATTCATAAATAAACCAAGTAAAATTCCGTTGATGAGAGGTAAGTTTTACACGTGGCAGTTATCAATTGGAAGTTTATATTTGTCTATTCTGGTTTGGACCAGAAATCACCTGAAAAAGGCTGCAAATTAATGAAATAAAAGTCAAGAATTGTCAACAGAATTTGCTAAAATTCAAAAGAACTTTATTATACAAAGATACTATTATTTTTTTTTAGGGAAAACTACATAATCCCAATTATGCCTACATAGAAGTTCGATTTGAATAGATTTATTCAATTAAACAAGTAACTTTGATTTGAATAGAAATGTTCAAAAGAACTTTAGTATAAATCTAAAAAATCTCACGTGTTTGTGGACAATTTTACCATTATTAAGAGCTCGATTTTGGCAGAAATATGAATGAGAGTTGAGTAAAGAGAGGTCGGAGGATTTGAATTGCTTCTTGTAGGCATTTTTGGTTGCATAAATTATCAATTTGCTTATCAGATTGTCGATGTTTGGTTTCATAGACATTCTTCGCTTATGAGTTGAGCATTTATTAGGAAGAGTTTGAGGGAAAGAATAAAAAAATGAGAAATTTATACTTTTAATCTAAAGATTTTAAATAATATTTATATTAATAAAATTTTAGGCTAAATTGATAGATTGCGTAAGTTTTTAGACTAAAATTGTTATTAAAGCAATCCACATTACGATTTCTGTTAATTTTAAACGACGTGTACTAAAATATTAACGAAACGTAACGTTAGGTACTATTTTGCCAAAAGAAATAGTTGGTGTACTAAAACAATAACGCAAGAATAGGTGGGGTACTATTTATGTAGTTTTCCCCCTTTTTTATAACCGCTGATATCTGATTATTGGTAAACTAACTTAGATTGGATATTGTATGAACTTATTATAAAGATGATTCTTCTAATTTAATTTTTCTTATTTACAACATCAAAATTCGAACCCCTAACATTGTTTAAGGGACTTAACATCTCATATGTCTAAATCAACATATTTTATGCAAAAAAAGATTTTATTAAAATTTTATAATTAAATATATGAATATATGATGAGAAAATTAAAGAAAATAAATGAATTACTTCTTCACTTGTACATTTTAATGGTAAATAAATAAAATGTATTTTTGAAAATATCAATTATTGAACTAAATGCTCATAAAATATAAATGTAAAATTAATTTCAATAACTAGATGTTATTAAATGTTGTAATAAAATATTGTTTATTAACAATTCTTTAGTATAATTTTCAATTATATAACTCTTTGTTTTTCTAGAATTAAATACAATTATACAACTAATGTTGACATATCCAATAATAATAATTATTATTATTAATAAAATTAATACACATTAAAATATTATTAATTCACTTTGCCAATTTAAATATTATAGTTGGTAGCCACTAGGTATGGTTTATTAAGAATAAAGTCACCCATATGTTGAAATGTCTACTTTATCTAATAAATAAATCCATGAATTTTGCTTGCAACTTGCTTACTCTCATGGGAAAACTTATTATATGGTCTCGGTAACAACATTATTTATGGTCCTGTTCATTAAAAATTTGTCACATAATTTTTTATGTTATTTTTTAAAAAATAAATCTTCACCTTTTCATGTCATGTAAATAGAGAGTGAATGGTTACATAAAAGTTGTTTATGAATAGATTAATAACATAAAAAATAATTAATTAATTATTTTTTAATAAATGATGACATAAATAACGTGATAAGTCAATTCTATAAAATGATTTCTCCTCCCATAAACATCTATTTTTTTTAAACACAAATCAAATCCTCTCGCATACATAAATACATCACTATTCATTATATTGCTCATACTTATTTAAGGGTTTTTTAATAAGGGGAGAGAAAAAAAGGTTGTATAATCATATCAATTTCACAATGGAGATAACACACAAGTTTTAGAGTGATACTCATTTTAAGTGTTGTGAGGGTGTTTAAATCACATCGTTATCGCTAGATCAATTGATAGATTTTTATTAATTTATTTGTTTATTTTTCTAACCGAAAAAAAAAACTGTCATATGTTTTTAAATTATATTTAAGAAATAAAAAAATAATATTTGACAGTTTTTTAATCCAATTTATGAAGCTAAAGAATCTCACTACTAATGCATTAAATAATTGGGTTGGAAGGGTCGTATCATAATGAACATTTATAATACTTAATTTGAATTATTCAATTGGAGTAATAAGTTAGATACCGATAGTTATAAAAAATACATATCAGATGATTTCTAGAGATTTTGACTATTTTAGGGGGAATTTCCTATTGATCAAGTATATAATCATCATCATCATAATTTTAATCATAATCACCTACAACCTTTCATTAATAATAATCCTAATTCCTTTTTGACTTTTTAACATATGGCGTTTGTCATGATTTAAACCATCCATTGATATTTGATTTTTGGTAAAAATGTCAAAAAAATATAAAGCCATGATTAAAAATATTATTAATAAAATAGGAGACATGGAATATTCGTAAGAAACGTACCAATGATTCAATTCGAAAATCATGGTACTCATGTGGACATCCATCATGTGTATGGTCGGTCCATTCATGATATTGAATGATAAATTTCATTGTATTTTTTAACAGTAAAACAATGTTATTAATAAATTTAATATATTATGAACGAAGTTGGTCCAAGCGGTAAGCAGCTTAGTATTGCTTAAGCAAGGTCTCAAGTTCGAGGTATTGTGTATGCAGAAAATTTTTGTTGGGAGACTCACCCACCAAAGCCAAGTTTGCGACGCAGGTCGGTCAAAATTAGTTAAGGCGAAGCCCTGGAAACCCGAAGGGCTACCAAAAAAATTTTAATACATTAACAACCAACAAAAACTATCGCCAACAAAAAATAAAAATCATATGCCTCTTTTTATGCTCCAACACTAAAAAATTAAATTTCAAGACTTAATCTTAAATTCTAAATTTTAAACCTTACATCCTAAAAAATACACCATACTCTAAATTTTTTAAACTTTAACCACAAACTCTAACATTAAACTCTAAACCTAATTTTTAAGGCTCCGTTGGATTTGTAGGCCAAAATAAAAGTAAATATTTAGAATATAGGGGATGTTGGAAAATATTTGAGGATATAGGCCATTTTCTACAGTACACGAGGACCTCGCCACCTGCACATGGCGATGTTTGAGAAAAAAATTATTAAAAAATTGGACCTCGCCACCTGCACATGGCGAGGTTCGAGAAAAAATATTAAAAAATTAAACCTCGCCACCTGCACATGGCGAGGTCCCCTGTGCACTGTAGAAAATGGCCTATATCTCTAAATATTCTTCAATATCTCCTATATTTCAAATATTTATTTTTATTTGGATTATTCTCCAAATTTTTCCAATTAATATGAAAGTATAAAAAAATACACCGAAAAGGGATAAATAATTTCTATTCCCAACAAAAACGCATCAAGACAAAAGAAAATCCACACACAAGCGCAACACCTAAACAGACCCCTATCCCAACACAAATCCACTGCTCGCAGCAAAACACACTCCATGCCACCATGCCGACCTTACACCATCGCCTGCAGCCATTCAGAACGCTCGACTCCTCCCTTTGCTAGCACATAATAAAATATTTATTTATTTTAAATATCGAAATGTTTACAAGTTAAATAGAAGATATTTTATGATAAAAGAGAATCTCGTATAAAATTGAATTTATTAAATTAAACAAGTAACTTTGATTTGAATAGATTTGTCAATTGGGTGTGTCAAGTTGGTTCTGGTTCGGTTTAAAAGTTATTGGGCAATTTTATGTTTAGATCATTTTTTGTTTCAAGTAAGTTTTGAGTAGTCATTTCGAGTTTGGATCCTTTTAGATTTACCGGTTGGATTTTCAAGTTCAAGTTAATTTCAAAGTTGAACAGGTTCACGATTTTGATTTTATTTGGTTAAATCAATTCTGAATTTGATCGACTTGTAAACTTTTCACGATTAAATCAAATTAGGTTGAGTTTAAATTCGTATTTTTAAATTCGAATAAGAATCAATAAGTCTATTCTTAAACCAACCAGACAGACAACCCCTCCCAGGAGCTACTAAGCTCCGTCACTGGTTGCGTTCATTCTCTGGCAACCACTCCCATGTTGCTCTCTTCTTTGTGGGTGAGTTTTTCTTGTTTTCCTTACTCATAGCTTTTGGTTAGGGCTCTTGGTAATCGTTCGTTGAAGGTCTCTCCTCCTGATGGCGTACGACTCTCCCCCCATAGCTATGGAGGCTTGGGAAGTAAGTTTTCTCTCTCGTCGGTAATGAAATCTGTAGGTTCAACGTAGTGGTCAGGAAAAGAAACTTTCTTTTGATCTCTTCCGGCGCCTTTCTTTTTTTTCCCTTTTCCCTACCGTCTAAGTTTTTTCGGCTTGAGTTGGGTTAAAAGAACAAAATATATTTGCACCATCACCATCTTCAAATAAAATATTTTCTACGATAGCACCATAAATAGCGCATAGTAGAGCCGCACCCAATTCACCGGCAATGCCCATCTATGAAATGGGTTCAATGTCCAATTATAAAATCTTTGAAAAAAATGATGAATCGAAATATAGCTGCTATACTAAAATTGGGCACAAAAAATTAACCAGACTGACCTAGTGGATAAATCAAGAATACAGAAACAAAAACAACAATTTGACCTTTGTATTTCTAATACTAACATTAGAAAGTGAAGAAAGTGAGTTTTTTATAGTTGAAATAAAATGAGTTATATTTTTAGTTGTTTTATTACTTCTTTCTTGATTTGCTTTATTATTGTGAATGAATTTCTCAATTATATTTTTTGTTGATTCAAAAGAAATTGTGTAATGGTTCTTGGAATATTAATGATATATAGAAAAATATCTATGTATATCTTTTCAATGAATTTTTTTATAAAAAGTAGGATTTACGGATTAATCGAATAGTTCTTCTTTTAAATATTTGCCGTTTTTTATGATTCTAATATTTTATCCTGACAACTTATTTTGTTAGAATTAATATTTATTTCTTGAGTTAGAAATTCGTTTTTCTTGTCTTTTATAATTCTAATTTTTTCTATTTAATTTTTTATTGTGTTTGTTCTCGTAGTCGTATCCTTTATTTTTTCTGTTAATAAATAAGTTATTCGCTTCATAGATTAAATTTGAAGGGATGGTTTGTGAATTGTCTTATTATTGATTAGCGAATCATTTGTAGTTTCGCCCAATTCATATATTTCTCTCAACCCAAAAAATGAAATTAATTTTTTTGAAAGTTCTTTTATTATTCCCTTTAGAAATAGAATGCTTTAAGTGACCCATTTTTTTTTGTTTCTTTTGATACTTTTCGAAACAATTTTATTTTTTAAAATTCTTAAAGCTATAAAACATTTCGTTTTTAATTTTTTTAATTCTTTTAAAATAGGCTCAAAAAACGAATGTCGTTTTTGAGGCTCCCTTTTGTCTTTCGGCCCTCTCCTAAGCCACATTTCTCTAAGAGCTTCTCCGTCATGCCTTTCGGTTATCTCGGTGGTTTCTTCTGGTGGTCTTTTAGTGATGTGGACTGGAAATTTTAAGGTTCAAGCAGTCATCTTCGAGCAAAGAGTTACCCTAAACCCGTCTTTCAGGTCTTCAAAAACGGTGGTGTCGACCTTACGGTCTATGGTGGCCGTTTGTCTCTCTCGCCTAATGATAAACCCTATTTTGGTTCTGTTTATCGACGTTGTTTGCCATCCTAGCTACTTTGTTAGGGTTATTGCACCTTGGTTGAATGCTAGGGTTCGCTCCCCTTTTCCCGGTTTAGGCCATGTTGGCCTGGATCTTTCTGAGTATCTTGTTGTTAGTCTCGTTTGGGCCTCTTGGTGCCCATTTCATTTTTACCTTTTTGATGATTTTAATGAAGTCCTCTTTTGGTATAAAAAAAAAAATTGAACCTTAAGGTGAGGTTTAGGTATATAATTGAAAGAAAACTTAAATATCAAATTATATTTTTGAAGTCGAATTCAGAAAATAAAAATGTATATTTACTCATTAAAATTCAGCCTTGTGAGGTTAATTTCATACAAATAGGGATCACTCGGTAAATAGCCACCTGTCTCCTTTTCAATGCCATAAACAGTTTCAGCCTTCCAAAACCAAACAAGTTTTAATAAGGAAAACTAGACCTCATAATTCGTATTCGAATATATAAGTTCGATTGGAACAATTTAAACTTAAACTTAACTAAAATCTATTTGGTCATAGAAATAAACACTTTAAATTAGTGTTACTCGAACATTAATTGACTAAAATCCAAATTGATTTATACTTAAAAAACTTAAATTTATAATAACCCAAATTCAAATTGACTCTAACGAATAACCCAAAATGAGTTGAACCGAGTATTTTTGGTTTAAACCGAAAAAACCCGACTAAATCAATTATGTTTAGTTTGGGCACTTTGAATTTTTTTTTTGGTCATAAGATAGACTTTGTTGATCACGGTTTTTGAATTTTCAAATAGATCAAACCGAAAAAAATATGTGTTTAATTATTTTAAGGGTAAATTATACAAAATGCCACCAAATTTTATATTTTGTATAGAATAAACCACTAAACTATAAAATAATACACAAAATACCATTAAACTTTATTTTTTTTTCAATCCAAACACCCGGCCGTTAAATTCAAAACGGCGTCGTTTTGGCATAGTTGTTTTTATGCCTAAGATAGGCCAAAACAACGTCGTTTTGTTTGAAATTTTTTAAAAAAAAACATTGCATTTGGGGAGGATTGGACCAAGGACCTCTAAGATGAAAGATTTACACCAAACCACCAAGCCAACTTAAATACTTGATATGATCCTTACAAAAATAGTATGTAAATGATACTGCAGTTGAACTTAATTTCATTTATCTCATGATATAATTTTAAAATAGTTTGTAAAAAATCTTAAAATTCTAAAACTTTCTAAAATAGTCCCCAAATCCCTAAATCCTAAATTCCCAAATCCTCATCGCCGCTGCCGTCGGCCTCACCTTTTCGGTCGCCGAACCCAGTCACCATCTCTCCCCACTCGCCATCGTCGAAAACGACAAATCGTGTGCCAGCCGAACATTGAACGTTGAACATGAAATAACCGTTTGATTGGCACATCGTTCGCCGGTTTCCGGTGACATCGAGTTGGGGGAAATGACAGGCTGATATTGGTGATTAAACGAGTGGGGTTGGAGACGGCGGCCGACGATGGAAGCTGTGAGGATTTGAGGATTTATGATTTAGAGATTTTTAGTGATTTAAGAACTGATTTGAACATTTTTTTTTGTAAATTTTAGGATTTTTTTAAAAAATATTAAATTTTATTTTAAAAAAATAAAATTTAGTTCAACTGCAGTATTATTTACGTACTATTCTCGTTTGGATTATACCAAGTATTTAAGTTGGATTGGTGGTTTGTTGTAAACCTTTCATCTTAGAGGTATTTGGTTCAATCCTCCCAAAATTCAATGTTTTCTTAAAAAAAATTCTAATAAAACGACGCCATTTTGGTTTATCTTAGGCATAAAAACAACTATGCCAAAACGATGTCGTTTTGGATTTAACGGTCCGTTACAATTTAACAGTCGGGTGCTTGGGTTGAACAAAAAACAAAGTTCGGTGGTATTTTGTGTATCATTTTATAGTTCAGTGGTATGTTCGATACAAAGAACAAAGCTTGGTGGCATTTCGTGTAGTTTACCCTTATTTTAAATATATTTATAATATGTAATAAGGCCCAAACCGGCCCATTAAACTATGTTCCGAATCCAACCAATAACTTAATTGACCGAGTTAATGAAATGAACAAACTAACGTATGTCGGCTCAAATAGATTTGTCTGGATAAAAAGAAGATGATTTTTTTTGTCTTAATAACCGATATTTGACTGATTGAACGACTATTTGAAATTGAATTTTGCAGAGATTCATTACGTGGATTACCTTTTTAATTCAGATTTTTCTATTCACAATGTTAGAATTTAAACTTTTAACCTTACTTAATGAACTTATAGCCTCATCCGACTAGATCAAATTAGTTTTAGTAAAAAAATAATCTTTTAAAATTAAGTCGAATTAGAAAAAAACGAATTTACCGAAAAACCGACTGGTCAACCTAAAGTTAACAGAACTAATAATGACTTGATCTAAAAAAATATTCAAAACTGAAACCAAAATTACAGAATATAAAGGACAATGTATGACACAAATGCTTTCAAAATTATAGACCGAAGCACAATTTTTATTACAAGACAAAGTCGAGAAATGAAATTGGAAACGATAAAATACCAAACCGAAACCCTCTAAACCGGACGTTGCATCATGATTTTCCCCAAAAATCGATATGTTTTTAATTTGGGTTAACTACTGGGATGATCACTTATATTTCTCCCCAATACAGACTTGGTTACCGATTTTTAAAAATGACTAGTAAAGTCACTTACGTTTTCGATCTGTAAATTTTTGGTCACTAAGACATTTGTTGCCGTTAAATTTAAACTGAAGGCTAATCTGGCACGATAAAAAAGAATAAATTACCTAAATAATCTCTATACTATCACTTCACTCATGTTTTGAGCATCAAAATTAAAACAATTTATATAATTACACATTTAATCCTTTATATTTTGTGTAATTAAAAAAGAATAATTTTTCAATCGTTCATTGAGTCAGTTATCAGTTTTATGAATAGTTGTTTGACTGACTTGGGACTGTTTTTCTTGCTTTTCAAAGTGACTACTGGGTTTGTCTTGAACCTAGCTGCTAAGTGCTAACGAGAAATTTTCTAAGTTTTTTTTATCTATATATTGATGGTTGGTCTTATTTTTGTGTGTTCATGTTTGTTAGGGTGTTTCAACGCTTGACAATATTGATGAATGGAGATAAAAATTAACGTTGCTTCTTCGCAACAGAGATGAACAAGAGGTAGTATCTATGGAGAGGAAGGACAGACGTGACTTCAAGCAACTTTCAGTTCTGGCATCTTGAATAGGTTTACATAGGTGTTTTAAGTTTTTTCATTGCTACATGATGTCTTCTATTCTATGTAATTTTTCTTGTGCTTTTCTTTTACTTTTGTGATTCAGTTTAGAAATATAATCTGTTTTTGCATTCAGTAATATGTCAAAGTGGTTGTTTTTAGTAAACTTTCGCTGTCATTATAGATCTGATCTTGATAATAGGCGTCCACAAAGAGAGGTACCTTCATCCAGTATTTACCAATTTTCTTTCTTCTCTAGGTTTGAATGTGTATGCAAAGAAAGAATGGATGTGATTCTACTTGAGCTCTTTAAAGACTTTTTCGATATTCATGCAGTATTTGCATAAGTAGGCAAATTTTGTTCAATACTAACTAAAGTTTCTGAGTAATTCTTAATGCTCATATATGTTGTATCATTTTGCCTCTTATGCTCTTCTTAAAACTTTCTTACCTTACTATCAGATAGTCTTATCTTGTGGCTTACAAAAAGATGTAAACCTTCATCTCAAAGCTTACCTTTCTTATAAGGCTATGAGCAGTGGTAGCTTTTCTGATAAGCATTCATTGAAATGAAACAGTGGTGAAAAAACTGTTGTAGATGAAGTGTCTAATCAAAATACATAGCTCTTTGCACAAAAAAGTGTTGCAATGGTGAGAATTCTTCGGCGAAAGAGTTTGCAATTACGTGATAAGCAACAAGAATGGCATGTTTTGTTAATCCTAGGTCCTACCTGACATTATGTCCTTTTTTATTAAGATATTTGTTTATAATATACATTACGTATTTCATGCTTCAGTATTGTGGCATCTCCATTTTGTTTGCGGTGTTCAAGATCAAAATAGGAGTGAAGTAATAGTTTAGGAACTATCTAGGAGTGAAGTAATAGTTTAAGAACTATCTAGGTAATTTATTCTTTTTTATTATGTCAGATCAGCCTACGGTTTAAGTTTAACGACAACAAACGTCTCAGTGACCAAAAGTTTACAGATCGAAAACATAAGTGACTTTACTGGTCGTTTTTGAAAATCGGTGACCAACTATGTACTGTGAAGAAACATAAGTGACCATCCCAAAAGTTAACCCTTTTAAATTACAGTTGCGGTATCACGTTGAACTTAAAAACCGTTGCAATATGACCATTACGCTGTGTTGCGGTCCCGATTTAGTACTATGGGTCATATTTACAGCACCGGGTCCAAAGGAATAACAGTATCAGGAAAATCTGTTCTTGGTCCAGCTAGGGAGTAGTAGGCGAGTATCTGAGCAGGATGTTCGAGCACAACTGCCTCTCCAACTTGATCTGTCATAACGACTCGTCTTGCGGAAATTAGCTCGATATTCCAGCACGGACGGGCCATGGCTAGCAGATCGTGACCTGATTGTGATGATGCTTTATATCCTTGCACCCATAGGTACCTCAAAGAAGGTAATTGCAACGCAGCATGTGCGAGTGAGCGCTCACTGAAGCAGCAACCCATCATTTCGAGTTTCTGCAGGCTAGGACATCCCTTAGAGAACTCCAAAAGCCCGGTATCGGAACCTCCAACGTATCCCAAAAACATCCATCTCACGTTCGGACTATGTCGCCCGATATAACCGAGGCCCACATCAGTCAAACTGCCGGGTCGGAGATACAGCGCAAGCCTTCTAAGCTTTTCACAGCCTCTTAATAGAGCTCGTACTCCATTGTCAATAGGCAATTCTGTTATCCTTTCTTCACGGTCAAGCAAAGCTAAACGAAAATCGCAGAGGTTTTTCGAGTACTTTCCAATGGACTCCAATGATGCATTCGTGATGTCCAATACATAAACAGCTATATATTCCAATTCAAGGCATCCCTGAGCTAAAGCCGTTAATCCTCTATGTGAAACAGCACTATTACCGGAACCTCGCTCGATTCTAAGCCGCTTTAGTTTCTTACAACTTTGAGCAAGAGCTTCTAATCCTCTGTCTCCAATACCACTCCTTGTCTGTCCATCAAGCAAATACATTAAAAGCTTCTATAACACAATGCCAAAGTTCATTAAAAACAACCTTACTCGGAACACAGAAACTACGAGACACACGAAAGGAACACAAAGAACAAGATAAGAATCGCAATTCCACGAAAATGGATGCAGGAAAATGTTAAGAAATGTAGATTTATGATTCTACCTCGAGAACTTCTAAGTTGGGGCATCGTTGAATCAACAAGCAGTGATCTTCTGTGTCGAGCAACGCGTCGAGAAGATCCAACTTCTTAAGCAACGATGCAAAAGGAAACACGATTGGCATTATGTGACTCCTCAAACCCAAACGGCATAACCTTTGGGGGAATGTTACGGCGTTATACCGGTCCAATTGCTCATTATTGAAGGATCCACCACAGAATTCTTCTAAAACAGCAGCAGCATGAAAGAAGCCAACAAGATCCAGAATTTCACAATGGCTAATTTTCACAGAGGTCAAGTTGCAACAATTTCTGGCAATCCGTTCGAGGTCTTCGAAACTCACTTGGACGAGATCGGTCCTGTAAAAGTTTAAAGTCTCAAGAACGGAGTTATTCATCGCAATCTCGTGAAGCCATTGACCGTCTCTCTCGACAATGGAGCTCTCTTCTAGACACAAGGTTCTAAGTTGCCTGCAGAAACAAATCAAGATTTAAGTAATGAACAAGTAATTCAATATATACTAAAACTATACCAAAAGCATAACTAGCTAATAATTTTATCTTTTACTTCTTTTCCAAGTCATCGACTTTATGAAATCTCGAACTCAGACTCTCCCGATGGACCAAAGCATGTCCTCTTTCATAAACGAACTATTAACCAATCGATCACATAAAAGTTCAGCCATTACTATCGGCATCATATCGTTTATGCCTAGAGTAACTTGCTGCAACCGCAGTATCTCATAAATATTCATTACATTCTCTAATCACCTTGAAGCATTTAACAGTAAAAAGAAGAAACTAATTTCCACTATTGTTTCGAGACGAGAACGAACACAACTTTGTGCAGCTTTAAGCTATGCCGTTCTCCGGCGCATACAAAACATCAATGGCGCACACGGTGAAGAAATTGCCATACTCGTATCCATGTAAAGAAGGATGACTGAAGCTTGAAGTCTTGAAGACCCAAGTAATTGTAACTGACCAAGCCAATCCTACTTTACACTCTTCCACTAAGTTCAAAACCATATAAAATATGACCACATCCTTGTACTTTAAGAGCAAAACTCACTTGATTTAAAAATTAAAAAAAAATTATAAAATGAAACTAGCATAACTATATTAGCTTAAATTTTTTAGTAATTAATACTATAAAATTATAAATATGTATAATTAAATTTAAATAAAAACTCGAACAACTCAACTGGGCGCAACTAGAAAGTTTTTAAAATAAAGTTTAAATTATAAGGTATAATTCATCAACTCGAAATTTTGATTGGACTCTTTCGAATATTCACCCCTACTTATACTCGAATGAAATTCGGGATTGTTGTACTTGAATGAAATTTGAGATTTTGTACTATATTTAAGGCTTATATCACAAATAAGTACTTAAAATATATCATTGTTTTTCATTTAAGTATAAGTATTTGTCTAAAGCATATTTTTGACATTATTAAAAAAATACTTTTTCTATAAATAAAAATAGATAATTACTTTAATGGAAAAAAATTTACGTACCAAGATGAAAAGGTTAATATATTTAGGTATTTATTTTAATAAAAAAAATTTAAGTACTTAAATAAAAAACTTGATATACCTTCATACTTCTTTGTGATATAAACTTATATATTAATGATATTTTATAAGATCAGTGATCAAAATATCATTTTTAATAGTTTAGTGAGCATGGATGCAGTTTAAACCTAACTTTTTCTGTAAAAATAAAAGAGAAAATTACCGGCACATCCTTCCAATATGAGGAGTCCATCAGTCGAAAACCCAGTGCATTTATCAAGCTTCAAATCCTGCAAAACACCCCCTCTAGATCGAGCCAAAACCTCGAGATCCGAATCTCTAACAATCATCCTCCTAAAATGAAGAGATTTCAAGCAATCAAAGTTCGCCGCTACTTCGTGCACCCACGGCGTCACGTACCCTCCCCAATCATCGGGTATCAAATTGTACATCGCCGCCCGAGGCTTCCCTTTCACTTCCAGCGATTCCAGCGCTGGAAAACGCCGCCTTAACCGATCGGTCGTCGTCGTGTAACAAAACGCGATGGTTATGTGCTTACGCGACGACGAGTCGAGCTCGTACCACCGCCGGCTGACGAGGGAACTGGAGGCGCTGTCCCTCGGGTCCTGTACGTACGGCAAGACGCATTTCAGTACGGCGTCGGGCATGCCGGTATTGAACGAAGCCGTTCTGTGCAGCTTGTTATCATCCTCCATTCAAATAATCGAATCGGAGAAAACAACGGTTTACTTGAAAGCTCCTTGCTGTATTCAACGAACCGGGTCGAGTATCTGTCGGGTCCACAAGTGGAAGAAGAGAGGTCGCTCACAGAAAACTGAGGAAATCAAAGCTGGGGGAGGCTTTTTATAATAGTTTGAAGCTAAGAGCAGAAATGTATGAAATACACATTTTCCAAAAATATAATATTTGTTTATATATTTTTATTTTTTTTATAATGTTTACTGAGATTACTTGTTAAATTATTATCGTTCAATTTAAATACCAGCGATTATCATATGGTCACATTTTAAACATGTTTTTCGCCATAAACAACATACTTTCCCAGCCAATTTAAAAACTAAATCATTAAATTATTAAAAAAAAAACTAAATCATTAAATAACTGATTGATTCATTAACTTAACCATAGTTTTCCTAACTGCTACTTCATCTGTGCCGTCCACTTGTCTTTCTATAACACTAAACTCAACTATTATTGCATTTTATTCCCCTTAATTCACCACGTGATAATATCATATTTTATTACAAAATATATCTAATTATTATTAAAGTCCACTTGCACCCCTAGAAAGTAGAAACAAACCTAAGTTAGGGGAGGAGAGTCGAAACCCTAGGTTTTTCCAATTTTCAAATTTTTGACTCAATCCCCGCGGGTTTGCTCAATTGGCAGTCTCAGGAGCGTGGTCTCCCCTCCTAAGCTCCATCGTTGGCGGTGCAGTGTGAAGTTGAGCGGTGTTGGAAGGTGGTTTGGAGATTTTTAGGGTTCGTTTGTCGTTGTTTTTTCGCTGTGATCGGAGAGCTTTGTGTTTTCAGCGAGCCCCTGGTTTGCTTTCGAGTAGGTTTTTGAGCGTCGATGGAGGACTGTGACTTTGCTTTTCCCTGGTTTTGCTGGCTGATGGTCGAAGCGTTGTTCAGGATCAGTGGTTCTCGGCTTCCTTGTCAAGTAACATTACCAACATCTTCTCCCGTGATTGATGACCCTGTTTCTGGTTTCTCGTTCCTTTCTGCCTCGATCGTTGCTTCTTTTGCCCCGCATCTGGTGTAATTTCTCGTTCCTCTGTTGCATTTAATTTGGTTGCTCTTTCTTGTTGTGTTATTGTTGGTTTTGGCTTGGAGTCCTGTTTTTTTTTTGTCCTTTCTGCGTTTTTGGTTTGTGCAGCAGAGTTTAGTTGATCACCGTGCCTTGAGAGAGTTGAGAAGCTGTTGTGTTTTACTGTGTCTCTGGTTGCTGGTTTTTTCTGGGTGTTGTTTCAAAGCGAGGATGGATTGTGATGCACGGTTATCCTTAGCCGTGATTTTCACGTTCGTCTTCGAGTTGTCTTTTTCTTTCCTCATTGACCCTCGTTACTATGTCCATTCTTGCTTGGAACGTTCATGGCTTGGGAAACAGAGAGACGGTCAGGGCTCTCCAAAATTCTATGACGAAACATAGGCCATATACCGTATTCCTCAGTGAAACCAAGCAGAAGAAGAGATACCTTGAGAAAATTAGAATGAAGATGAAAATGGAGTCATCCTTTTATGTGGAGCCATAGGGCATCGCAGGAGGACTAGCCCTATGGTGGACAAGTGATGCAAGAATTCCAATCCTTAAACATAATAAGAACCTCATCGATACGAGAGTGATCTTGCAAGAGGGTGAAGAATGGTTTGGGACCTTCATTTATGGTCCCCTTACAGAGAAGAAAAACAAGTTTTTTGGGATACTTTAAGGCAGCTTCGTCGATCACCTGATGCTAAATGGCTTGTGATGGGTGACTCTAACATGATTCTTAGACAGGAGAAAAAAGAAGGGGGTAATCCCTTTAATCCAGATGAGGCTTCTTGTTTCTCGAATTTCATCGACTCTACTGGTCTGGTTGAATTACCAATTAAGGGTGGTTGCTTTGCTTGGTATAATCAGAGAAGTGGTGAGAACACTATCCTCAAGAAACTTGATCAAATGTTGTGTTCCACCGATTGGAGTGCTGCCTTTCCAAAAGCTCTGGGTCTAATGGATATAGCGCTTGCTTCTGACCATGCGCCAATCATTCTCTTCCCTTTGGGTCTTTCCAGGAAATATAAAAAAAGAATTCAATTTTGAGACCAAATGACTACTGGATGACGATTGTCCCCAAACTATCCGTAGAAGTTGGGAATCCTCCCCGGTGGAAAGAACTTCTCATAGCTTTGGGAGGAAAATTAGAAGAACCAGAACAACCCTCATAAGGTGAAGCAAAGAGAAGACTAAACAGAAGAATGAAGGAAAGCGAGCTCTGGTGGTCAGGATCAAATCTTTCCAAGGAAGAAAGCTTAATAAACTTGAGATGGAAGAATACAAACAACTCAAGAAGAAGTTGGATCTTGAATAGGAGAGCGAGGAGAGATATTGGTATTAATGGTCTAGAATAAACTGGCTTAAATGGGGGGACAAAAATACAAAATTATTTCATGCCACGACTATCCAACACCGAAGAACAAACTCCATAATCAGAATAAAAAATGACGATGGGATCTGGCTTGAGAAAACAGAGGATATTGCAATCTTTCTACAACATCACTTCCAAAGGTTGTTAACTAAAGATCACTCTGTTGATTTTCAGTACCTCAACGATTATATTCCCAGGTGGTGACTGACGCGATGAACTCTGAACTCTATAAGAACGTCTCTGAAGAGGAGATCAAAAGGGCCATTTTTGACATGGGAGCCACTAAAACTCCAGGACCGGGCGAATTTCTTAGATGTTTCTATCAAACTTTCTGGGAGACAATCAAAGGAGATCTAATTGGGATGGTGACCTCTTTCTTCAAAGATGGCTGTCTAGACCACGGACTCAATAAAACCAATATAGTCCTTATCCCCAAGAAATCGAACACGTTTGAAGTTTCCCACTTTCAGCTGATCAGTCTATGCAATTTCTCTCTTAAAGTTATTACTAAGATTATGTCGTCGAGACTGAAGTCTTTTCTTCCTGACCTAGTTCCTCATTATCAATCAGCTTTTGTCTACGATAAATCGATCCACGACAACATTATCCTTGTTAACGAGGCATTCCACGCTATCAAAAGGGCAAAAAAAGGAAAGAAAGGCATTATGTCACTTAAGATTGACCTGGAAAAAGCCTATGACAAAGTGGATTGGGACCTTCTGCGCTTTGTCATGAATAAAATGGGATTCAGCGACTGGTGGGTCACCAGAGTCATGGAATGTATCTCATCCAACTCCTTTTCTCTGATCTTGAATGAGGAGAAACGTGGCGACTTCTCTACCGGGAGAGGACTGTGACAGGGGGATCCTCTCTCTCCTTTCCTATTTACCTTCATTTCAAGCATTATGTCGTGGATCCTAGAAAGGGAAGTGGAAGCAGCCCGATTTGATGACCTGATGATTATAAGAAGGTTCCCAGTTCTGAGCCATCTTTTTTTTACCGATGATAGTCTGTTGTTTTCTGGGGCAAGCTCTGAGAACTGCGAAGCTGCCCTACGCATTCTCCATTTCTTCCAAAGAACTACAGGACATACGGTAAACTTTCAAAAATCCTCAATGTACTTCTCCCTTAATGTAAGTACCAATCTCAAGACTCGTCTCTCCAATATTCTGGGTTTTAGACCAATGGAAGAGGACGACAAATACCTTGGCCCGCCTTCTTTCTAGGGGCGCAGCAAAAAAGAGACTTTGGCTTTTACCAAGGAACGAGTCCAAAACAAACTTAGGGGATGGAGAGCTAAGTTTCTTAACCAAGCAGGGAAGGAGATTCTGATAAAGGCAGTTGCACAAGCCATCCCTACTTATGTGATGCAACGTTTCCTCATTCCTGTCACATTCTGCGACGAAATCAACTCTTTAGTGGCAAATTTTTGGTGGAATCATGGCGGAAATAAGGAAAGAGGTATTCATTGGATCAATTGAAGGGATCTTTGTCATCCGAAAGAACAGGGGGACTGGGATTCCGAAATCTCAGAATCTTTAATAAAGCTCTGATAGCAAAAGTTGCTTGGAAAGTGCTGAAAAAACCAGATTCCTTTCTGGCTCAGACGCTCCGTAGGATTTATTATCCAAATGGAGACATCTTTGATGCCCCAAGGAGTGCTAACCCCTCTTGGGCGTGGATTGGCATCAGGTAAGGGATTGAATTGATTAAGGAAGGATCTTTATGGAGGGTCAGTAATGGAAGATGTATTTCTGCTTGGAAGGACAATTGGATTCCCAGTTTGGCAAAGTTTCAGATTTCTACTTTGCCTTCTTCGGAATGTCCTTGCCCTACAGTTCACAGTCTTATGAGCAATGACATGAGGTCTTGGGATTTATCTAAGATTAAGAGCTTTTTCTCTTCGGCTGAAGCCAAAGCAATCTTAACTATTCCAATAGGAGGCCCGTGTATCAAAGACTCTCTTATCTAGGCCGGAACAAAAAATGGGGACTACTCGGCCAAGTCAAGCTATAGATTCATCGAGGAATACCAGAGACCTTCCCCTGACCCTTCACCTAGTGAATCTCCGGGCGATAACAAAGCGCTTTGGAAATCCATTTAGGGTTTGGAGGTTCCTTCCAAAATCAGATCCTTCCTATGAAAGCTTCGCCACAGCATTCTGCCCACTAAAGGTATCCTTGCAGCTCGTTTTTATGGTAAATTTTAGGGTTCTGACTTCTACCCTAGGTGTGGTGATAAGATAGAATCCATTGAACATCTTCTGTTCCTCTACCCTTTTGCGCAAGCGGTTTAGAGGGCCTCATGTTTCAACTATTCTCCATCCCCCGTTGGCTTTCCAGGTTTTCCTAAATGGTGGCTTTCTATTTATGAATTTCGGAAAATTGCAATTTTCGAGAGAGGTTGCGCGCTGATTGTCTTCCTCTTTTGGGTTATTTGGAAGTCGCGGAATGCCCTAGTCTTCGAAGGGAGGATAGAACTTCCATGAGATGTTTGGCTACGAGTTGAACGAGCTTTTGAAGAGTTCTCACAAGCAACCCACACTTGCTCTCTTGAGAATGCGCATCAGCGATCGGAACCGAGGTGCTGGATCCCTCCGCCTCCCCAAACTATTAAGATTAACTGTGATGCGGCCTTTGATAGTCAAACAAGAAAGGCTACGGCGGAGGCTATTGCACGTGACTGTACGGGTTCCTTCATCCAAGGAGTTTCTATCCCAACCCTTGCCCCGTCTGCTGCAGTGGCTGAGGCTTTGGCCATCAGGCTAGGGATCTCCTTGGCCCCTCTTAATGGCTTTTCTAGTATTATCCTTGAAGCCGATTGTCAAGCAGTTATCGAAAGATTGCAGTTAGGGATGGGCATTTCACCCGGGCCCGACGGGTTTCGACCCGACCCAGCCTGATCGGGTCGGGTTTTTTTGTGAAAAAATCGGGTTCAGGTCGGGTCGGGTTTTTGTGGAGGGTGAGGTCGGGTTCGGGTTTAGGGTGAAAAAAATCTGACCCGACCCGACCTGGGACTAATAGTGTAATTTTCCATAATTTTTTATGGATATTTGTAATAATACCCCCTTTTATATATTTTTTTACAATTAGGTCCTTAAAATTGATTTTTTTATTTACAATTTAGTCCCTAAAATTGATTTTTTTATATAGGTTAGGTCGGAGTCGGGTTTAAGGTATTTATTTTCGGGTCGGGTCGGAGTCGGGTTTTTTAAAAGATATGGTCGGGTCGGGTCGGGTTCGAGTTTAGGGTTAATATTTTCGGGTCGGGTTCGGGTGGGCCAAAAACCCGGCCTGACCCGACCCGTGCCCATCCCTAACTGCAGTCGGGCACCCTCTCTCACTGGGCCTTCTCAGACATAGAGGAAGATATCAGAACGGAAGCCGATTCCTTTGCTTCTTGTTCTTTCTCCTTTGTACCTCGCTATTGTAATCAGGTCGCTGACTGGCTAGCAAAATTTGCTTGAAACATTCAGGAGCGAACCTTTTGGGGTCCCTCATTCCCTTCACAACTGAGTTTGTACTTGTAATTCTTTCTGCAATGAAATCTTCCTTTGATAAAAAAGTAGAAACAAACATGTTTTATTATTTTAATTACTTTTTTAATTGAAAACTTGACCCACATTTGAAGTACAAGAATGGAATTGAACGCACCTCACACGTTTTACCCATTTTCTTTCAAACTTCAGTTCTCTTTGTCGTCTTCAACTCCACGCCATGATTTCTGCTTCCAAATGGTCTTGTTGCTCGGTTATGGCCTCAGTTCCTGGATTCCCAACTGAAGTGGGCCTTCGGTCGCCAGATACAAGGTAGTTTCACAGAAGGTGCGAGCTTCTGGAGCGCGGGGTTGTTGTTAGGGCAAGACGGGGGGTGGGGCGGGATGGGGGCTCAAAGGTGAAGGGTAGGGAAGCCCGACGGACGCTGTGGTTCATTGAATCCACTCAGCCCGACGAGTTCTGGGTTTCCACAGAAGTGCTGCGAGGAATGATCTGCGTAACTCACTATTGGGTGTGTGCTGGTGCAGAGGAGGAGTTCCTCATCACAGCACTTAAGACGGCTGTTGTTGTTATCGTCCTGAGTGGTAGCTGGTTCAAAGGTTCAGTGGTTCAACGATGCAAAGTTTTGCGTCGTCGGACGATTTTTATTGTAGGGGAAGAAGTTCCGAGAGATATGGCCGGCGGCACTTCACCGTTGGGGACGAGGGTAAGGGCTCTATGGTCCCTCTTGCAGAATCACGATTGGATAGGCACGGGAATCGAGATCTCCTTAGGTTTTGAAGTCAACATCGAAACTTGTGGAATGTTGCTGGCTCCACGAAAATCAATATGTTTTGTCTTTTTTCTGCTTTGGGAAAGGGCACGGGCTCCGAGGCTTGTTTGAGTTCTCCGAGGATGGATGTTAGCAACCTTGCCTTGCTCAAAACAGACTTGTGGTATGTGGGCAATGTAGAGCTTCTGTTGAGTTATGAGGTGCTCGATTCCTTCAACCGATCTTGCTCACCAAGTAGTGGAGAGGTGGAATTTTGGTTGAATGTGGTGTGGAAGCTAAAAGATAAATGACACAATGATTTTAGAGTGGTTCAACCTTCTAACCAAGATCTACATCCACTACCTTAGCTTCCCACTAAAGATTTCCAATCAATCCACTATTGATTCGTCCCCTTTTCTAGGCTTAGGAGGAAACCCTTATACATCGATCAAGCTTTCTACCCAAAGCCTTGATCAAACCCTCTTTACAAAAGAGAAAAGATAAGCAACTTAAATCCCTCTAATAGGTGATTGTTTGCACAAATAAGCTCTCACCCAAAACCTAAAACACTTGAGCAAATTTGAGAATTTTGGCTCACTAGTGTTTGTCTATACAAAGAAATGACAATTTAAGTACAAAGACAATTCTTGATCATTTGTTGATTGACAATTGAATCATTAACCATATCTTGATGCTTGGAGGTCCCTTTTATACTCCTTAACGAGTTTGTAGCTGTTACTAGCCGTTGGGGTTGAATTGGAGCCGCTGGAGACATAATTTCCCACCATAAATGATGTTCTGCTGCTAACCGTATTGAAACGTTTGAACTCGTTTCGATACGTTCCTCAAGTAGAAAGAGTCGTTGCAACACCCGTATCGAAACGCCTAGTACTGTATTGAAACGATCTGTATTTCAATGTTAGTTGGGAAATAGCCGTTGGGGTTTATGACCGTTGTGGTCGATGCCACGTAGGCGTATCAAAACGACATAGCCCGTATCGAAACGCTGGGCAAAATCCTCATCCAGAAAAAGACCCATTTCAAAACTCGTTTCGAAACGTTTTGACACTAGAAGACCCCGTATCGAAACGCCTAAGGGTGTTTCGATACACCTAGATGGTTTTGTTAAGTTTGGCTTTGAAAACATGTAAAAACCTTTAAAAACATCCCCTAAACATAGTTTCAAGTTATTTGGACTTTGGAAATAGTTTTGAATTCTTTTTAAATCAGTCCAAAGCATTAGTTCTATAGCTTCTTTACTGGTTCCCAATCTCAAGGCAAAACTTTGTTGGTTGTGAGCCTTTTTTTGGTCTTTATTGGGTAAAGGTCAAATTGTCCCTTGTTAAGGAGTTTGTGGGGAGCGTTGAGGAAAACATTTCTGCCCGAGACCCTTCGAAGAGATCATTGTACTCTAGCTCAATCAATTTGAGTCCAATGGTGGGTTTTATGGAAGTTGCCCTTTGCGTTAGGGAAGGTACTCTCAGGCCAGGATACGAAGAATATACCACCACTACCAGGAAAGCGGACAACTCCCTTAGGGGCTATCCGCATCAGAAATGATCATTTTTTATACCACCTCCTTCAATGGGAAGGGTCGAAAGTTGGTGGTTCACAATAACCCTTCCCCCTGGTTCATCAGGTGTTTTACGTCCAGCTACAATCAGATGACATTGTTCGATGCTGAATTTCTCAACCTTGTTAGGTCAATTTTAAAGTCTGGTTCTTCGATTATTGCAGTCCAGTTGACAAGACCCTTGTTTACCGACAGGGGAGCCTGCCTCCGGATGGAGCTCTCACTGGAATGCTCCGATCGAGTCTCAAGATCGACTCCAGGATTGACAAGAGTTTTTGTGTCGTTTTCATTTTCTTTTCTCTGGTTAGGGATATCCCTTTGTTACGGGAACACCCTCGTTTGCTTTTGGCCCATGTGCCAAAATTTTGGCTTTTTTTGTTTTAATTTATCGTCGGTGATTGTTTTACTCAGGGAGGATCCCTGTTGTGTGTTCGTCGTTGCTGGTGTCCCGGGTTGTATGCCTTTGCATGCATGTTGGATTGCGTTCGTGGGACATAGTTTACGGAGTTGTACTGTCTTCTCTCCTTAATGCAATTTTTTTCGAATAAAAAAAAACTTGACCCACATTTGGGGTCTGTTTGTTTCACTGAAAACATTTTCCAGAAAACATTTTCCATTGTTTGGATGTTGCAGTGTTTTCCTTTTTCTTGTTGATGATCCTCCACTCGATTCAGTCGCTATCATGTTTAGGGATGGGCACGGTACCCGACCCAACGGGTTCCGACCCAACCCGACCCGATCGGGTCGGGTATTTTTATGAAAAAATCAGGTTCGGGTCGGGTTTTTGTGTAGGGTGAGGTCGGGTTCGGGTTTTATGGTGAAAAAATCCGACCCGACCCGGGACTAATAGTGTAATTTTCCCCTAAATTTTTTAGGGATATTTGTAATAATACCCCCTCTTTATATTTTTTTATAATTAGGTCCTTAAAATTAATTTTTTATTTACATTTTAGTCCTTAAAAATATTATTTTTTATAATTATGCCTCTTAAATTTTTTTTTTTTGCAATGAGGTCCCTAAAATTAATTTTTTTTCTATAGGTCGGGTCGGGTTCGGTTTTAGGATAATTAGTTTCGGGTCGGGTTCGGTGAGCTAAAAACCCGACTCGACCCGACTCGTGCCCATCCCTAATCATGTTGCATATTTGCTTCCTTTCTGTCATCCTCGAAAGATTTGGAAAATGACTTCCCCTTTTCAACATGGGAAGTTGTTTTCCATAAAAATATTAGGAATTTTCCTTTGACCGGAAAACATTTTCCTTTGACCAAGAGTTTTCCTTGAACCAAACACAGGAAAACTAGAAAAATGTTTTCCCGGAAATTATTTTCCTCCAAACAAACAGACCCTTGAAAATATATAAATGAAAATGAAGCTTTCACGGAATACTTCCAAATCAACCATGTATTCCACGTGGCTACATAACCAACATAGTTAATTGCACCATACATTCTTAAATTATGATCTTCATAATTGGTTTTTAAACTTTTAAATATTTTAATTTTATCTTCAAATTATGGTTCTTATTCTAAATTGATCCTCAAACTTTTAAATGTTCCATTTCCACCAAAGACTATGGTTTTCATTTTAAATTAGTCTCCAAACTTTCTGAATATTCCAATTTCACCCTCAAATTATAGTTTATACCACATCATACTATTACATAATACGCATCAATGTTTCATGACAATTAAATTTTTTATAACCGTTTTATTAACGTAAGATATGATTTGCATATATTGATAATGTGATGATAAAATTGGAACGTTCAAAAATTTTGAGGATCAATTTAGATTGAGAGTCATAGTTTTGAGGATGAAACTGAAATACTCAAAAGTTTAGTGACCAGTTTAAAATAAAAGTCATAATTTGAGGATAAAATTAAAATATTTTAACGATTATGAACTAATTTAGAATAAAAGTCATAATTTGAGGACTTGCGGTGAAATTAACTCTAACCAACATGTAATCATGAATTTATTTCACTAAACTATTATTGAAAATTTGAAAATTACAATTTGGATTAATTTAAAATTCAAAAAACATGTGATTAAAAATGATAAATTATATTATATGAACAAATTTATAAATTACGCATAATAATAATAATAATAATAATAATAATAATAATAATAATAATAATAATAATAATAATAATAATAATAATAATAATAATAAAATGATCATATTTTTATAGAAGACGTTTTCTATTATAATAAAACTTTGATAAAACATTTTCTTTCACTTATATCGTAGTGTGAACATAGCAAAATTTAGTTATATCAACTAAATTAAAATACTTATTGAATTGATGTCACATATCAATTGCACAGACTTAATTGAGAAATGACGGAATTATTATATATATATAAAAAAGAAATGACGGAAAGTAATTTTTATTAATAATTATTGTAAATCATTTTTTCTTTTTCTTGTTTGACACAAGTAAATCGTTTTTTCTTTTCATTATTTTATATAATCTTTAAATAAAAATTGATCATACAACTAATTAAACATTTATGTACAACTCTTACCACTCTACATATGATTATTTATTAACTAAATTTAATCAAATACTCTTTCTATCCCACTAAAACTGTCACATGTTGACTTTTTTCTGGTCAATTTTTTTTAACTTTGACTATAATTTATTTAAAAGTTTTTAAAATATATATTTTAATATTTTTATCAATAATAAATTTTAAATTATAAGATGTCAAAGTTGAAAAAATTTAACCGAAAAATTGTTAACATGTGACAGTTTTAGTAGGACAGAAGGAGTATTACTTTATTTAAAATATTTTCTTCCGCAATACGGTTGTGATAAAATCTAGGGTAAACTATCTGTTTGACCACCAAACTATTGGGAAAGTTTTAAAATGACCACCATAAAAAAAACGCGCCATTTCAGTACCCAAACTATTAAAATGGGATTATTTTGGCCACCTGCCGTTAAGTGTCTAACGGAAGGTGACGTGGCAGTTAAAAAATTAAAGGTATAATTACACATTTGGTCCTTACTATTTACACATTTTTTCAATTTAGTCCTAATTTTAAACTAATAAAATAAATTAATTAGGTGGTGACACGTGTCAACACCTTATTGGAGGAATTTAATTATTTATATTTAATTAATAAATTATTTTCCTCCTCCAATCAGGTGGTGACACGTGTCACCACCTATTTAGAGGAGGAAAACAAAATTAAGTGCAAATGCCACCCAAGGGAATCGAACCTGGGTGGTGTAGGTGGAAAGGCAGTGGTTAAGCCACTGCACCAAGCCCAACATTGTGCTTTAAAACACCCAACTTAATATATAACTCTTATTGGTTTCTACATTTATAACCCAAAAGCTCAAACCCTAAACACTAATTTCACATATATAACCTTAAGCCTTAAACTCTAAATATTTCAAATTAATTTTACACTCAACATTTCAAATTAATTTTACATATATAAATCCTAAACCCAAACCCTAAACTCTAAAGCCCAATTTAAAATATTTGGTGTGAAATTAATTTCACATATATAACCCTAAACCTTAAACTCTAAATATTTCAAATTAATTTTACACTAAAAATTTCAAATTAAATTCACATATATAAACCCTAAACCCTAAACCCTAAATATTTCAACTTAATTTTACACTAAACATTTCAAATTAATTTCACATATATAAACCCTAAACCCAAACCCTAAATATTTCAAATTAATTTCACGCTTAATTTCAATTAATTTCACATATATAAACCTTAAAACCTAATCACTAAATATTTCGAATTAATTTCACACCAAATATTTTAAGTTGGGCTTTAGAGTTTAGGGTTTGGGTTTAGGATTTATATATGTAAAATTAATTTGAAATGTTGAGTGTAAAATTAATTTGAAATATTTAAGGTTTAAGGCTTAAGGTTATATATGTGAAATTAGTGTTTAGGGTTTGAGCTTTTGGGTTATAAATGTAGAAACCAATAAGAGTTATATATTAAGTTGGGTGTTTTAAAGCACAATGTTGGGCTTGGTGCAGTGGCTTAACCACTGCCTTTCCACCCACACCACCCAGGTTCAATTCCCCTGGGTGACATTTGCACTTAATTTCGTTTTCCTCCTTTAAATAGGTGGTGACACGTGTCACCACCTGATTGGAGGAGGAAAATAATTTATTAATTAAATATAAATAATTAAATTCCTCCAATAAGGTGTTGACACGTGTCACCACCTAATTAATTTATTTTATTAGATTAAAATTAAGACTAAATTGAAAGAATGTGTAAATAGTAAGGACGAAATGTGTAATTATACCTTTAATTTTTTAACTGCCACGTCACCTTCCGTTAGCCTCTTAACGGCAGGTGGCCAAATTGATCCCATTTTAATAGTTTGGGTACTGAAATGGCGCGTTTTTTTTTATGGTGGTCATTTTAAAACTTTTCCAATAATTTGGTGGTCAAACAGATAGTTTACCCTAAAATCTAACAATAATAAGTGCTTACGATTTTTGAAGGGTTTTTGGGTAAAAAAAGTATTTTTGACGACAGTGAACGGCAGCATATGGCAGCTGCGGTGGCGGGGTGTCACCGGATTCTGGAAAATATGAACATTCTTTCATATTTTTCTTACAGAGGGGAAAAGGTCACTACTACAGGAAATACCGGAAGACAACAAATCCCCAAATGGGGGTAAGATTAGGACAACTTATATTTAAAACATGACAAACTGCAGATGCATTGATCTACAATTTTCATTTTTAACCAACAAAAGAGAGATCTACACAGTAAACAAAAAAATTACCAATTTTATTTAGATCACTGCTTAAGCTTCTTTCGAGTCGGAAAAATTAGCAGCACTGCCATCACTGCTTGAACAAGATCCCTCTGAGCCAATAGATCCCATCAGCTTCTTCGTATTGGGATTATCATGGCTGCTGCTACATTGTCTTATAAAGCTATCTGTCATGGAGGACGCAGAAAGTGTGGCAAAACTCATGTTGGCACCGGCGCTAACGTCTCTAGTTCCACCGTATAGACCCCTGCTTCCGGTAACAAGGAAGCCTTTTTTCTCATCGGTAGTAGTCAGAACCGCTGGTAGTACATCAATCAATGGAGGGTTGCTCTGAGTTGAGTTGCTTATGAGTAGCCGGAGAGTTTCTCTTGCACCTTTCTCCACCACGGAATCGGTAGTATCGGGTAATAAAGGGTTCACAAGGTTTGGATGCAACGGAGGGATTGTAGTTGATATGGTAGGACCAGCACTAACCAAGTAACCTTGTCCTGAAGAGCAAACATCAATGACCGGAATATGAACAATGGGATCACAAATCAAAGGCGTGAAGGTTGGAATTTGTTGTGAACTAGCCAAAGGCAGTCGGACCAATGGTTCTGGGAGGAAAGCCGGAAAATCAAGTGAGGGAACATCGGCAAGACCAAGAGGAAGAGTTGGTTTCAACGAGCTGGAGGCACCATTTGTTGGCAATATTGACGAAAGTGGCGGAAGCTTAAAAGATCCGATTGATGAGGCTGGGAGTTGAGAAGCGGCTGACTGTTGCACAGTCGATGATCCTGGGGGGCACCAACAATAGTAAGGAGAAAAGAGAGGAGATCCTAAGGTGGAAACTTGAGAAACACTGCTCGGAGTTGGAGGAACCGTAAGTTTTCCAAGTGATTCCAGGAAATTCGGAGTGAATGAACAACTCTTGCCATCTGGAAGCTTGTCATTATCAGCTTGAATGCAATTCAGTGAATTGCTTGTAACAGGTGAAGCAATTGTATGGCTCTCAGCTACCGAAAGATGGTTATCTCCACGCCTTCGCAACTTATCCCTGGCAGTGCTCCTCGGGAAAGATAAGTTTCGGGTCAAACCTTCTTTGAAAGAGCTTGATCTTGGACTTACCTTGAGTGCTTGAGTGCTAGAGTATCGGGATCGCAAAAATTTTGATGTAGTTGACGAAGAGACCCCATTGTGCACACTGGATGAAGGTGAACCAGAACAACTTGCTTGCATATTCACTGTTGTTCCTAGGAGATAAGCACGGAGCTGAGTTGCGAAACAGCCTAGTCTTGACTCGCTGATTCCAGTTAATTCAGCTATAGATGGTTTTCTCTTGATCAGATCCTTCATCTATTAAAGGAAAAAGCACAATATTCGATAGAAATCGCTTCAAAAACAAAGAAACTTGCACAGAACTATAGTGAGAGTATTAAAGAGTTAAACATTAAGTACCTTTGAAAGCAATTCAACTCCCAAGAGTTTTGACTTCTCTGAGCACCAATAGTAAAAAGCTTTGCCGTCTGGCACTTTCACAAGGAAAGATCGTCCAGAACTGTCTGCTGGAATCTCATTGATGGAAACAGCAGCACACTGAAGTTTGTCGCTTAAGGTAAACAATCTCTCTGTTTGACCATCATCCCCAACAAATGAAAGGCGCAAGTCCGATGTTGGCAGTAGTGTAAGACTCAAATTTCCCCTGTGGCAATTCAAAAAGATTTAGGAAACATTTTAGATTTCAGAAAGAGAGGAATATAAACAGCAATATGAGAAAATCAAGTTATAAGCATAGATATAAAATCTATTACATTACAACTTGCATGCACCAAGCTGTAAGATTTAGCAGTTGAAACCATCCTAAAAAGGTCCAAATGGGAATTCTATGTTGAGGGATTCAGCTGTAAGTTATAGAATTATAGCACAGATACCCAAATAAGATAAATAGAGGTTTTAGCAAACTTTTTTTGGACATCTACAGAAGGCTGAGAGCTTAATTTTAATAAATTCAAATATTAAAAAAATAACTGGAGAATTTCAGTTTGTTCTATCTCAAGCATCACACTTGAATCTAGAAGTTCCATCTGCTATAACAATATCACAATAACACTAAAGAACTTAATATTTTGTTTTGTTCAAACAAAACAACAATAAGACACCGCTACTCAATGGTTTAATGTCAACTAAAGACACAGCCCAGCATTCCTATATATTTCCAACTGTATTTGTTTTATGGTCTCGGCAATTCAAAAACAACCAGGGGCATATCATGCAACACATCTTGCAAACTTCCTTTAAACAAACATGGACAGATACGAACAAGTAGAAGGGGCTATCATAAATTCCTATCAAGAATTTGTTCAAACTCATGACTATACAACAAAACAATCAAATCAACAAATAAATGGCAGTATAGGGCAAAATAATAACTATGGGATAGTAATGGCAGGGTAAATATACAGTTCATATTTGAAACAAAAATTACAGCAAAATTAAGAATACTGACACTGACAAAGCAGCATAACTGTAATTCATACAAGTCACTAGCACCCTATTTTACTTGTAATTGATTTATCGATTGTCAACCTGTATATCCAAAAAAACAGCTGCAGCTAACCATATAATATAGGAGATGGAACTACCTTTATTTCCTCATAATTCAGAGATCATTATAGAATACGCCCACTTTACCTACAAGCCAAAAGATATATTTATTTGGAAGCACAAACATGATGACCAACAACAAGCTCAAATAGAATCCTGCAATTTCTACCAATTACCAACAACAAAATATACAACTTCCATTCAAATTATAAAGTACAGTAAAATACAGAACAGATTCCAACACATGAAATCGATTCCATTTGTTTCTAGATTAAAACATTATGAGAAAATGTTAGTGGATGATACAAACAGGGTTTTGCAGACAACAGTTATCAAAGCACAATAAATACACCAAACTCCAAATTTCTAACCATGCAGAATGCAACCAGATAAGATGCACCAACGTAATAAATCGTGAAATCGATCAAATATGGACTCAATACAAGGCTAAATTAAAAATAATGCCTTTAGTGAACCTCAATCATAATCAAAAGAGAAACAAGCACTACAATTAAGAAATAATCCAACATAGAACAGAATGATACTTGGATCACATGAACAAACTCAAAGATAAAAAAGGAGTTAGAACCGCCAATATAGCAAAGTTAATATAAGAAAAACACGGAAATAAGTTACTAGCAAATGTCAGTACATATAATCATGTGATAATACATTACATGCAAACTTACAGGTAGTATACATGGGTACATACTGTGACTACCAGAACATTCTAAATCATGTATACTTTTATACCAGCTGCCAGCATGGAATATTGAAAGCATCTTAATGCAGTCAATTAAAAACATCTTAATTCAAAAACAGAGACAGAAAGGGGAGAATAGAGTTGTGGTTATCCAAGGCAAATCGCCAAAATGCTATATGCTTAAAGACTATGAAAGATCAAAGGAATGAGACCATTACAATGGTATCATTAATGAATAAGAATTACAGATGAAAAACTAGGGAAAAGGGCTCTATACCCATAATTGGTCTTTAATATTTCAAACTAAGTATTAGTTCACTAATTTGATAATTCCAAATTTCAAACTAAGCATCACAATTGTATAACTAATGAATGTGAATTAGTGATGAAAGACTAGGGAAAGTGTGCTATATTATAATTGCTCTTTAATATTTTAAACTAAGCATTAGCTATGCTAAAAAAAAAAACAACTAAGCATTAGCTCACTAATTTGATAATTCCGAATCTAACCTTAAAAGGGAAGAAAAGGGTTGTAGCAATCCAAGGTAAATTGCCAAAGTGCTATATGCTTAAGGATCATGAAAGATCAAGGGAATGAGACCATTACAGTGGTATCATTAATGAATAAGGATTATGGATAAAAACCTAGGGATAAATGTGCTATATCTATAATTGGTCTTCAATATTCCAAACTAAGGATTAACTAACTAATTTGATAGTTACAAATTTAAGTTTTAAAAGAGAAAAATCTACCATAAAAGACTAGTCTCTAGAGAGAGCAAAAATGTAAAAATTCTATAGAAATTGTTAACAATTTATTATGCATATGAGTGTGTGATATATGTCATGGATAAATGCTAATGGTTTGCAACAAAAAGGATAACATGTATCCCATAGACTGAACATGATACCCAGACCGGTTAACATACGATAAATCCGCCGATATGAGTAAAAATTAAATTACCTTACAGCGGTAGGCAGAAAACGAATCCCTTGTTTGTTTATCTTCCCCACTCGAATTGAAACCAAAGGTATGCAAAAACACCTCGCCAGCATACCAACTTCCGATGGCTCAAAGTGCTGAAAATTTTATGCAAACAAATCAAATTAAACACACAAAAACAGCCAAATGGAAAATTTTACGAAACAAATACAAATTTGAGCCAAAATTTCATGTTTGGGTTCGATTAAAATGGATAAAAATAAAAAAACTTCAGATTTATTAATATACCTGACTCAAATGAGCTACCAATCGATCCTCGGCGACGCCGTTTGAGACATTAACTTTCAAAAAAGGCTTTAACCTTTCATCGGTTCGACAAGCGCCGATTACTTGCACATCCAAAGCTTGTAGCCATTGCAAAACCCTATCCTCTCGATCGCTTCGTTGAAGCAACAAATCTCCGTCGTTCTCCTCTACGAATACGTCCGTTAACCGTTCCGTGAGTCCGATTCCGTTCCTCACTTCACCGTTTTGTCTCGATGTTGTTCCAGATCCAACGCTAGAGGTCTCAACAACGCTGTTGATTGATAACGACGCGTCCGACAATTCGATAAACTCGTCGTCGTTTTGATCCACGCGATCGTCAACAAGTTCTCCGTTTCTAGAATTAGACATCTTGGAAATCAAACAATTAGAAGGGAAAAAACACCTCAGGAAATCAACTTCTTCGATTGATTAAGAAACTGCGAATTTGATTACAAAAACAAATATGTAATTTAAAGCGTGAAGATCGAAGAGATCGAGCGGAGAAAACTACGAAGGAAGCGTTATTTAGAGAGAGAAAGAGAGGAAACTGTTAGAGAGAGATGAATGCCCCCTTCACAAAAATGGTGCAATTAAATATTAGAAAGGAGCGCTGGAATTTGATATATAAAGGAAGAAAAAATATTAAAAAAAATGTAGCGGACGTCAAGATGCTTTAGAATATGACTAATTGTTGCTATTTGAGATCCGTGTTTGATTTGATTAGGTTAGTGTTCATGGCCAAAATGAGATGTTGGTCGTAGGGATGTTCACGACGAGTCTGGTTTTTGGTCTATTCAAATTTGATTAAAAAATAATTATTTCAAATTTAAAATTGATTCGATCTTATTTTTAAAAAGTTAAGATCTATATTAAAATTTGTACAATGTATCACAAAGATAGCGTTAGCCTAGTGGTAGGCATGCTCACTTTTATTTCAAGTAACTTGGGTTTGAATCTTATTAGAGATAAGATGTTTCTTTCTTTCCTAATATGAGCAAAAAATTAAGATATATATTAGATTTTGTACAATGTATCCCAATAATAGTGTTGGCCTAGTGGTAAGCACGCTCACTCTCAACCCATCTAACTTGGGTTTAAATCCTACTTAAGGCAAGGTGTTTTTTGCTTTAATTTTACTCCTCCAATCAGGTGGTAACACATGGCGCCGCCTAATTAAATAATTAAATAATTTTATTTATTAAAATTAAGGCCAAATTGATAAAATGTACAAATAACGGAGACCAAATATGTAATTATACCAATTTTACTAACTGTCACGTCACTTCTTCCGTTAGTTTCTAACTAGTGGTCACATTGCAACCAATTAAATAGTTTGGTGGTTTAATTGTTTGAAAAAAAATAAGTTGGTCAAATCGCGACTTTACTAATAGTATGATGGTTATTTATGTAGTTTACCCAAAAAAATAGGGTAAACTACACTAGTGACCATCTAACTATAGGGTTGGTGTCGATTTGACCACTACATTTTTAATTTTGTCAAATATACCACTTAACTATTTAAATGGTTCTAATTAAGCCACCGGACGTTAAAAAAACAAAAAAAATTGACGTGACTGTAAAAAAACTTGGTATAATTACATATTTGGTCCCTTATATTTATACAATCTATCAATTTGGTCATAATTTTAATTTAAGGGTAAAGTACACAGACGGTCACTGAACTTTGGTAAAATGAACAAAATGGTAACCAAACTTTTAAAAATCACAAAATGGTAATTAAACTTTATGTTTTATAACAAAATGGTAACTAGACGTTAAATGTCGTTAAGTGACTATTATAAAATTTGGTATAATAACACATTTAGTCCTTCATATTTATACATTCAATTAATTTAGTCCTAATTCGAAACAATTCACTAAATTTAGTCCTTCATATTTATTCAAATATTTAATAACTATTTTAAAATTTTAATTAAATATTTGAATATTTTAAATAAATTGTTTTTCTTTTGAATCAAATATTTTTAAATTAAGTCGAATATTTAAAGTAATTATTAAATATTTGATGTGATTAAATATGAATATATTAAATATTCTATTTTAAAAAAATATTTGATTTAAAAGTAAAAATGATTTAAAATATTCGAATATTTCGAGTTATTCGAGTTGACGCGTCATATCTTAAGATACATGTGAGCGTTTGATCGAGTCGAGTCAAAAAATTTTGAGTTATTCGAGTTTACGCATCATATTTTACAACTCAAACTTTATTTGAATTTTTTTCGATTCGAGTCGAGTCGATTTTTCGAGTTCCTATAAAAATTTAATTAAATATTTGAATTTTTTAAATCATTTTTTCTTTTAAATCGATTATTTAAAGTTTTTATTAAATAATCGATGTGATTTAAATGTGAAAATATTAAATATTCTATTTTAAAAAATATTTGATTTAAAAGAAGAATGATTTAAATTATTCGAATATTTTGAGTTATTCGAGTTGACGTGTCATATCTTAAGATAGAGATGAGCGTTCGATCGAGTCGAGTCAAAAAATTTCGAGTTGTTCGAGTTGACGCATCATATTTTACAACTCAAACTTTATTTGAATTTTTTTCGATTCGAGTCGAGTTTTCGAGTTCCTATAAAAATTTAATTGTAATTATTTATGATGTTACCATACTTTAGAATTTTGCTTTAAGGACCAAATTGAATGAATTTGTAAATAACGAGGGCTAAATTTAGTGAATTGTTTCGAATTAGGACTAAATTAATTGAATGTATAAATATGAAGGACTAAATGTGTTATTATACTGAATTTTATAACAGTCACTTAACGACATTTAACGTCTAGTTACCATTTTGTTATAAAACATAAAGTTTAATTACTATTTTGTGATTTTTAAAAGTTTGGTTACTATTTTGTTCTTTTTACCAAAGTTCAGTGACCGTCTGTGTACTTTATCCTTAATTTAATTTAATAAAATAATTATTTAATCAGGCGGGGACTTTAATTATTTTTATTTAATTTATTTCCACCTCTAATCAGGTGGTGACATATGTCACTCAATTAGAGGTGGAAAAATGAGAGCAACAAAATTGCCTCATCAAGAATTGAACCTGAGAACTTAGATTATCCAAAGCATGCATTTGCCACTGAACCAAGCACGCTTTTTGTGCTTTTGTGCTTTGAGGTACATCAATTAATATATGTCTTTAATGGTTGTTAATGCCCAGAAAAATGAAATAAAAGAAAATGCACTTAGACAGATTTGAACCAAGAACCTTGTGGTGCAAGGGGCATGTGCTTACCACTACACCAAGTGTATGCTTTCAATATGAAGTACAACATTTAATATATATCTTATATAGTTTTTAATGCTTGGAAAAGAAAGGAAATGTGGTTTTAGGAAACTCGAATATAATATTTTTATGATGCATAAAAACATCTAACCCAATTAAATAAATTTAATAATTAAATTAAAGTTAAGAATATTTTGAACATATTTTAAATTAGGGTAATCTTCACCAGTGATCCCTTTCGTTTAGGGTGTGTTCTATTTTGGTCACTAGAATTCAAAAAAGATTATTCTGGTCACTTACGTTTAGAATCGTTTATATTTTGGTCCCTTGGCCGTTAGTCTTCGTTACTTAAAAAAATTAGTTTCTAATTTAACCCCCAAACTTTCAAAATTTTATTTTTCACCATCTTCCCCAAAAATTATAAAACTAAACCCCAGAATATGACCAAAACATAACGTACCAGAATGTAGAGGATTCACAAATTCATTGGAGCAAGGGGATCTTCACAAAAGCTGGAAATTAGTCAGTAGGAGATTGAGGGATTTTCAAAAGTGTATTGTGCTCCCCATTGGCAACCTATCCATAGGACTTTGCAGGCATCGTGCAATCCTCTTTAAGGTGCCAAAAATAGCCTTTCTTGTTGTTTTTGTTTATCTTCTCATGCACAAATTCACCTGCACCTATAATCAACCCATAGGGACACACAAAAAAAACACCAGACAGAACCTTTTGTTGAATAAGAGTTGATGTCTTAATTCATCTAAATTCAATCCATTGTTCTGTATGGATAACAGTGATTAGTGAACACTGGATGTTATTATACTGTTTAAGTGAATGGACGAATGGTTATCTAAATCTTGGGTTAAACTTCTACTATTCTGTCCCCTATAGTATCGACGAAAAGATATTCCTTGTTTTGTTGATGGCAACTACTACGTTGTAGATCTACCATAGAAAAGTTCTGAAAATGAAGTTCAATTGGGATTGGAATAACTGCTGCTGAGTGCTGGGATGTACAACAGGACGGCATATTGTAGCGTAGTTGACCTTTGGGAAGTTTGGGAAGATAGTTGGCTCATTTACCCTGCATATGTTTCTCTTATTGTCTCTTCTTTGGCCTGAACTTCCTATTCCATTATGAGTACTTCCTATTCCATGATCATTCAGTGAGGTATCTGTGGCCTGCCATGGTGAATTCACAATGTTTTTGTGAAATATTTGATTCTTATGAGGTCCTCATGGAGCCCCAAGGCCCTTTTTTCTATCAATGTTTAAAGAATGAATTTTGCTTTTCTAAAACCCGATGTTTATATAACGGGCGTTTCAATCTTTTAGATCTTTTCTTTTTTGTCAGAATTTAAAATATTCAAAAGAATATGCTAGCTTATTCTTGATTGAATGTTGCACTGCATAACTGTATTCACATTATCACTTTATGCTGCTAGACCAGGATATCAGATGAAGAATGAGTGTTTGACTTTGTTGATGTGTGAAATGTGTTTGTTACTTACGGCCTGGTTACCCTTCAATGTAGTTGTAGCATATGATGATCTTGCAACAGATGGGTCTGGTTTGGGTTCCTTCACTAACATGGTGTTTTACATATGCAGAAATTGGCAGACTATATAGGCTTGCCATGTAGAATTGCTAGAGGAAGCAAATATTGTACAGCTGATCATCGTTCTTCTTGCCTTGTTAAAATTGAAGATGATATACAGTCATCAAGGTAAGCTACTGAAATTTTAGTTACTCGATTTAATCCTTTTTAGTTGTCCAAGTGTTCTAGTTATTTGAAGTTAACATATCATCACTGTTTGCACTTCTCGGCATTCGATTATATTATCATGTCTGGATACCGGAAAGAGCTCAAAACTTTCATTTCTGTGATAGAATTTCATTCTTCTCTAAATGGCCTTTCTTCAAAATTGTTCTCTTCCTATTATTTGTTTGTTCCTGATACATTTTCTAACAGGGAATATGTAGTTGATCTTGATGGGGAGCCAAGAAATATCCATGGTCCAGATTCATCTATCAATGGAGGATTACTTTCTTCAATGCCTTCACCATTTCAAGTTTCTCATCTTAAAGAATTCCAGCAACCTGACATTGATAACGCATCTTACTGTCAGATACTAGACTCAAAGAATTCAAGTTCTCATTTTGAGAATCCTCTACATTCTGGTACGTTATGTTTTGGTCATATTCTGGGGTTTAGTTTTATAATTTTTGGGAAGATGGTGAAAAATAAAATTTTGAAAGTTTGGGGGTTAAAATAGAAATTAATTTTTTTAAGTAACGGAGACTAACGAACAAGGGACCAAAATAGAAACGATTCTAAACGTAAGTGACCAGAATAATCTTTTTTGAATTCTGGTGACCAAAATAAAACACACCCTAAACGAAAGGGATCACTGGTATAGATTACCCTTTAAATTATAGTTAGTGCACGATTTAAAATAATTTTTTTATTTTTTAATATAAAAATCATTTTAAAATTTTTATTTTTAAACTAAATTTAATATATTTTTCAGTTCCAGATTTATTTTTATAATTTCAGGTATATAATCATTGAATTGATTTTTTTTAACTTAATTAATAATTTTAATATTTATTAAAAAAAATAATTAAATTATTATATATAATTATATTAAAAAAATAAAAATTATATTAAATTCATTTAGCGAATTCAAACTCACAAACATAATTTAATATTGTTAACTTTAATTTAATTGGTTTAGATGTTTTTATGCATCATAAGAATATTATGTTCGAGTTTCCTAAAACCACATTTTCTTCCTTTTTCCAAGCATTAAAAATTATATAAGACATATATTAAATGTTGTACTTTATATCAAAAAGCATACACTTGGTGTAGTGGCAAGCACATGCTCCTTGCACTACAAGGTCCTTGGTTTGAATTCGTCTAAGTGCATTTTCTTCTCTTTCATTTTTCTAGGCATTAATGTTGTTAATACTCAAAATATAACTCATATAATAATGATATTTAATTATATTATTAATAGAATTAATTTGTGATGTGGAGATATCGATTTTGCCCTCACTATTTAGCCTATAAATAGTGGGCAATTTTTCTCATTTGATATATATACTTAAGCAATAGAGTTTGCTTTAGAAACACTCACTTTGGTTTTTATAAACCTATCACGAGTGTTGATTTTGAGTTGAGAGAAGAGCAGTACCATTAGAGTTCGCTCCATCTTTCGGGTGTACAAAGTTTGGAGAGTCGTGCTAACCTCAAGGGGCCGTTCGTCCATTGTAGCGATTACACACATCGGGGCGAATTCGCTTCTAAGGCATTGGTTAATACCACGACACAATTTGGTTTGGTTTAATTATTTTATTTTTTTTCAGTTAGTGCTAATACCTCGTTTTTACAGTAGTCTATATTTCCAACAATTTAGAAGCGAATTCAGTACTTCTGTCGAAATGATTCGTATCATTAGTGGTTCATGCTCACGAAAACCCCGAGATGATACCACTATAACTCTGATTAAATGTTGGTATTTTTTGGGAAAATGGATAAATGACGATAAATATACTCGATACACTTAAAATAGTAAGTCTAATCTTTAAGAGCATATAACTTTTAATACATAATATTAAATGAATTTAATAGTTTGTTACATGGAAAATGCTATGAAAAAACGATTCAAATTTTATGTTCCTACAAACATCATAGCATTAAAGTGCTATTTTAAAGCTTTATATTAAGCTTTATATACAAAGTCCGTTAGAAAAGAAAAACGGTTTTAATGTTATGCTCTTAATTATAGTATTATCATCTCAGGTATTTTAAATGGATTTTACTATTTTACATTCATGTGTTGACACTGAATGTATAAAATTTTACATTATGGTTGTTTAATCATGTGTTGTAATTGCTTACACTGATTGGATTGCACTGTTTTAATGAGTTGTGCATGAAAAGTTGAAAACGTTTAAAGAACGATATGCAATGTTACATTTAAGATATACGTTAAAACCTTTAAATGCTTATAAACTTTTTGTTTTAAATTTTGCATTTAAACGACTATTGTTAGCAGTTGCAAGACTTTTAAGTTTACATTTTATATGGCTTTAAGTGTAGACAATGTAGTGTTTTTTTTTTTTGAGGAAAGACAATGTAGTATTTAAGCTTTTCTTAAAGGGCCAATTTATGGTTGATAATTGGTTTTAATTGTTGTTGTTCTAATAATTTTATTTTGTGAAGTTTATAAAGACCACAAGATAAATGAAATTTTGGAGAAAAAATTCAGAGCCAATGATGAATAATTCTCCGATCAATCATTTTTGAGTTGTCCAAATTCTGGCCTAATCTTACACTTTATTTGAGAAATGCATGCTTGCTTATGTATTGATTTTCCCCTTGTCGTGCTAACAATTTCTTGTGAGAAATTTAAACGACATGACAGTTGAAGAAAAATGTAAGAATATGATAAATGTTGGGATGATTCTTAAGTCAAATATTCTTATCAAGGAGCTTTTCATATTCTGGTATGAATCCCATAATTTATTGAAAATAAAAGGAAAGTCTCAAAGATAAGAGTTTCAATTACTATCGGTAAATTATTTTTGAGAAAATTATTGTTGGTAAAATTCTCAAAGGCTAATTTTGTGAAATCTTCTTTGATTTTAGAATTAACAGGTTTTAAAGAGATGTTAATTCTTATGAAGAGATTGAAGATACAAATATGGTGAGAATGAACAAAGTCTACATAGAATTGTGGTTCTACCTATAAGGTCAGATCATTTAGACTTGTCTATTAATTCATACTTTTTATCGTATAAATTTATATTGAGCCTTTAAGATAGTTTTTAACTTAATGAGCATGTTTTAGACTAGGGTAAAGACTAAAAGCTAGAATGAATGACTATTCTAAGTAGTGAGACTTATATTAAGTATGCTTCAATAAGATGCTATTGTGAGTAAAAGTATCAAGCATAATTCTTTAAGAGACTTTAATTAAAGAAAGAGAAAATTCATAAAGGGTGTATGGGAAAACATTAAAAAAATGCATGTCTATGATTGGTTCTATCAAAGACCTGATATTTAAGCGTGCCTAGTGCACCACCTCTCTTTCATTGTAACCTACCTAGTGCATTGTGTAATCACTAATTTTGTCTCGAAACTTAAACTCTTTTTTTTCCGCGTTTTGGGCTAGTATTGAGCTAAAATAATAATAATAATAATTAAAAATAAAAATAAATATAAAAAAGAAAAAAAAACATTATGGACATATTACTATCCTTATGTTGTCTATTGTAGTATTATTGATATTTCTATTATTAATACTATTATGTTACATTATAGTTATTATCATACATATATATTGTTATTATTATGACTATTGTTTGGTGTTATTATCATCACTATCTTATTATTATCATTACTAGTATTATTATTAATTAGTACTTGCTATTATTGTAATTATTTTTTATTATTACTTATTATTATTATTATTATTATTATTATTATTATTATTGCATGCTATCACTTATATGTTATTTTTATATATACTATATTATTGTTATATTATATTGTTATTACTATTGTTATTTCCTCATTGTTCTATGTTATTATTATTATTATTATTATTATTATTATTATTATTATTATTATTATTATTATTATTATTATTATTATTATTATTATCATTTAATAAATATTAGTATTAACGCATAAATAAAATTGCATAAATAAAAAATCCAATACAAATAAAGACAACTATTATTATTATTAAGCCCGTTAAAAGAAAACATTACACATATTGACCCAATGAGCCCAAATAGCCCATTACACAAAACCCTAATCTCTCTTTTATTTCGTGCAGCCGCATCTGGACCGTTAGATCCGATCCTTGATCTAACGGTCCAGACCACTCCCGATCAAGGAAGCCCTAGAGACCCCCCTGATGCCCCAGCGTCGCACGCCCCAACACCATTGGATCTGGGAGCATTCAATGGTCCAGATCCCTTCATCCGAAAACCCTAAGGGTTCCCCTCTCGTCCAGATCTCTCACGCTCCACACACCGACCCTTTGGACTCCATGCGCGACGTTTGACGCTCCCACGCGTGCGTCGTCAACACGCGCGAACGGTTGACCTTCCCGCTTCTGGCACGCCCGATGCACTTGCCGTCTCCACGCCTTGGTCTCAAAATAAAAGATAAGGACATCAGAGATCCCAAAATAGAAACAAAGACAAAAATTTATTAAAACAAAAAAATTAGAAGCAAAACGCAACATGGCAGATCAGAGCGAAGTCAACTCGACAAATATTATAACCCAGCAAGCCACATTTGTTTTTTTCTCTATCGTTGTAACTTCGGGTATAAAATCCCAACCCCGAAACATTGTAAAGGGGATTTTCCCGGGCAATTTACCAGAAAAATCAATAAAAAAACAAATATTTTCAGAGATACTTATCTTCGATTTCCGATTGCATGCATGAAAAAAAGAACAATGACACGCGTCGTATAGTGTCAAAAATAAAACCTTAAACTCAAAATAAATAAGAATTAAATTAATATAGTGAGAGTAAGGGTCGATCTGCAGGGAATAGGAACTCTAACACCTTTCTTCTGATTTAGACCAATAACCTGTAGAAAATAAAGGGGGATTTTAGAATAGTGATTTGAATGAGAAAAATAGTAAAAACGTAAAAATAAATGTTGAGAATGAATTATGGATAGAAATAGCCTCAAGCCACGCTTTGCCACGACATCTTCGATCACTGAAGTTGATTTTTCTTCGACTTTCCTGCAGGTTACAGTCTACAAGGCCCAACCCTTGTAACTTACTTCTCGTTGGTAGATTCGACTCCCAGGGCAATCCTTGAAGTCAAACTTTAGTGAATTAGCCACGACAATCGATGCTAACCCAAATCTGAGTTAGTGCTGGAGAAGCCCGTGCTCGGATATTCGTCTCGATGAGAATTGTTTCCGATTTCGATTCCCCTTAGTGGACCGCCACTAAGTTTGTTCTTAGGGAGTTGAATTGGCTACAAGCTTTTCCTCGTCCCCAACGATGGATCTAAACCACTTCAAGCCGATGCGCTCTCTCGAAATGAAACAATTGCGATGCCTAAAGATTAGGCCGATTGCCTAATCAACTTTACAGAGAATCTAAAAAGGAGTTGTCAAAGGATTGAAGTATTTTCCTAATCTCACGAGGTTTGTCGGGTTTGGCGTTGCTTTTGGCTAAAGGGAATTTAGTTAAGCATGGTTTGTGAAAAAACCATACTTAATAAAATAAATAAAGAAAATGGAGAAAAGAAAATGGAGAAAAATGGAGAGCTTTATTACTCAAGGAAGAAGAGAACAATGGAAAATGTTTGATGCTTAATTCACCCCCAAAGTGGGGTATTTATAGTAGTTGAAAAACCCTAAAAACCTAAGATGATAAATCCTAAAAAAATTAAATAAAATTACATAAGATAAATATCCAAGTTTTGAATTTTAAGATAAAAATCGGATGATAAGCTATCTTGATAAGTGGACTGATAAGTTATCAGGGTTGCTGACATCATCTTCTAGAAGGTGCTGACGTGGCGCCCAGTCAGCATTCATGCCCTGGTTCATGCCCATGAATCTGCCCACGACTTCGGTATTTTCTGCAGCACTCCAACTCATTTCTAGCATTACGTAACCTGCATGAGAACAACATAAAAACAGCCCAATTAAGTCCTTCAAACATATATATTCGATCAAAATAAGGACTAAAAACATAACCAAAATAAATACTTATCAAATTCCCCCTCACTTATCCGATGCTTGTCCTCAAGTATCTCAAAATTAAATAAACTTAACTTCAAGTTTTCATCCTTAATTTCACGAAGTCTCAAAAGGTTTCAATATGATTAAGAATCTAAATATGAAAGAAAACTAAGGAGCAAAAATAGATAAATGGAAAGATTAAAAATTTAAAGCAAAAACGACATTCTAAAACTCTACTTACATCAATGATGCAAACCAAGTACCCTCACAAGGAATCGCTCATGTCACTCAAAGTGTTTAAGGGTAGAGAAAAATCACTCGAGCCAAAGCTAATTAGAGCATAACCATAAGCTTGTGTTTAAATCTAATCTCCACTACTAACATGAATATGATGCAAAAATCAAGAGGTCTTAAATAAGGGTTGTAATGGGGCTAAGGTAAGGGTAGGATAAAGGCTGAAAATAAGGGCTAAAATTCAAGACAAAAAAATCACCCCAAAAAATATATTCGAAACTGTTTTTTTTTCATTCGAACCAGAACTACTCGACAGTGTACCTTTTTTTTTCGAATTGCACTGTTTTTTCCTGTTTATATTTTTCTGCAGTCTCGAACAATTTCTTGCAATGTATATTCGAATCAATTCTGCACTGTATATTCGAATCAATTCTGCACAGTTTTTTTTCTGCACAGTGTATTTTTAGCTGCTGCACTGCACTTATTCGAATCTGTTTTTTTAAGACGATTTTTGTCTTGAAAAAGGGAACAAAAGTAATGGAATTGAGAAGAAAAATGGATTAGGCTTAAAATGTGGTGAATTTCAAGAAAAAGGCTAAGGCTCAAAAATTGTTTCACTAGGGGAAATTAATTAAAGGGTAGGTAATTTATTTGGGAAGAGAAATGGTTAAAACCTAGTGCCTCTATCATATTAAAGCATCATAATCAATCAATGTAATCTCAAAAACAATTTAAAAACAAGTTCTAGAATGCAACTAATTTAGCTAGGCACACTCAAAGAAACAAAGAGCAAATATCATGCATGCTCATTAGGCTCAAAAAACTCATAAATATGTCTTGTGTACTTAGGTAAGCATCATGTGAATTAATAGAGAAAGAAATGTCATATAAAAGATTTTAATAAAAAATTAACCGTGCCAAAATCTACCATGCAACCTAGAATTTTCTAACAAGATAGATACAAAACCATATGAAAACAGCGAGACAAGGCAAAACTAAAGATTTAAACGAAGAACGTTAAATTAATAAAATCAAGAAATCAAGAGAACAACCAAAATGGATAAGCAATATAAGAATTGATAAGCATATCTCCCTCCCCTCACTTAAATCATTTTGCCTCAAAATGAACATAAAATAAAATATAAAATAGAGAGGGTGAAAATACTCCCCGATTGCAGAAGAGCATGTTTCGGTAGTGGGCTCTCGAGTTCGGGCCATGGTGGTGGTAATGGTGGACAATCGAGTGATGAAGGTTGAAGATGAAGTGAATGGTGGCAAATCTTGTTGAAAAAGATAGCTTCTCATCCTTTTATTCGATCTAAATTATCTGTAAATAAAATAAATAAGAGATCAGATAAGATAAAATAAAATCAAAATAAATTCGAAAATAAAATAATTAAAATGAGATAAGATTAAAAATAAATTCGAAAAGAGATAAGAATAAATTCAAAATAAATTCGATTTTTTTCTTTTCTTTTCCTTTTTTTTATTTTTTTATTTTTATTTTAACTAAAGATAAAATTCAAATGACATCAAATTATAGCAAATTAAAATGGAATAAAAAAATAATAAAATAAAGAAAGTAAAAATAAAATAAAATAATAAAAATGATTAAAGTAAAAAGAAGAAAAGAAATGAGTTGCCTCCCATTTAGCGATTTATTTAACGTCGTTTAGCTCGACGACCTGGTTCAGACTACAGGCATTGCGACAAATACTTCTTCCAGTTCTTGCGCTTTATCCAACTAAGTATTTCCCTACGAGAAATTTTGCGATTATGGAGTTTTTTTACTGGAAAAATTTCTCTTTCACTCTTCAATTTATCTAGAAATAATTTTAACTCCAAATTCAATTCCTGCAAAATGAAAGAAAACATTTTAGATTTTGATGGAGTTAGGCGTAAATCAGAATGAACAGAAGAAACATTTTTCAACTCCTTAATTCCTTTGTCGTGATCCTTCAAATCCCTGCACGAATCATCAACAGATTTAGATTCTATAAATTCTTCAACCGCGGGCTTAATAACATCTATAAAATTTATACTAGCAACATTATTAGGATGTCGCATCGCTTTGTAAACATCAAATTTTACCACCTCGCCATCAAACTCCATTGTAAGAATTCCGCTTCTTACATCTATTTTTGTATTTGCCGTACTAAGGAAGGGACGACCAAGAAGAATTTCTGAAGACGAGTTTGATCGGTCGTTTTCCATATCGATTACGTAAAAATCCGCCAGAAAAAATAAGCTCATTTACCTGCACCAAAACATTCTCGAGCACTCCTTCAGGGTATATTACGGATCTATCGGCCAACTGCACAGTCACTTTTGTATCTTTTAGAGGTTCAGCAGAAAGTGATTTATATAAAGATAAAGGCATAACATTAATTGAAGCACCTAAATCACACATGGCTCGTTTAATACCCACTTTACCGATTTTGCAGGGAATGGCAAACATACCCTGGTCCTTCAATTTCGGTGGCAACTTTCGCTGGAAGACCGCCGATACATGCTCTCCTAGATTAACCTTCTCAATTCCAATAAGACGACGTTTATTAGTACATAAATATTTAAGGAACTTAGCATACCTTGGGTTTTTCGGATTACGTCGAGGAGTGGAATATTGATCTCTACTTTTTGAAACACATCTAGGATCTCCTTTTCTTCTGCTTGTTTCTCTCTTTTCATTAATCTCGACGGGAAGGGTGGTGGTGCAGCGTAGGGAGAAGGTACAGGGGTTGGATCGGGCATACCTTTTCTAGTAGGGGGTGATTGCTTTTTTTCTTCTTTCTGTACGCCATCTTCTTTAGCTTTAGGTTCGATGACTGTACCGCTTCGTAGAGTGATGGCGTTCACATTTTCTCTTGGATTAGGCTCCGTTTGAGAAGATAATTTCCCTTTGGATTCTAAGCGACTTACCGCTAACGTCAGTTGACTTATTTGTTTGTCAATTGCTTCAAAGTGAGCTTCGGTCTTTAGTTGAAATTTTTCTTGGGCTAACGCTAACTTTTCAACAATTGATTCCAATGATGGCTTCTGCGGTTGATATTGTTGTGGTGCAATTGGTTGATAAGCTTGATTTGGCCTCTGGTTGTTTGCGTATCCATAGTTTGACTGGTTTCTCCACCCCGAATTATATGCATTTCCTACGGCATTGGCTTGGGCGACATCATCTTCTTGAATCATCGGACAACAGTCTGTCGGATGTTCTGGGCTGGTACAGATTCCACAAAGTCTAGTTGTTTTTCTCTTATCTGCAACAAGAGTTTGCACAATTTCAGCTAATTTGTCAATCTTATTTTCCAATGAAATTGTACTTACCTCGCGAACCCTTCGAGATGGTTCGCTAGATTGATTGAATCTTTGCGAGTTGGCGGCCATGGTTGATATCAGCGTTTTAGCCGCTGTTGGTGTCATGTTGACTAGAGCTCCGCAACTTGCTGCATCTATCACTTTCATATCCATAGGCGTCAATCCTTCATAAAAATACTGGAGGAGGGTTTGTTCCGACAACCCATGTTGTGGACAATTTGCACACAACTTTTTAAACCTCTCCCAGTATTCATACAAGGATTCAACTTCTTTTTGTTGAATGCTCAGGATGCTGCGCCTGATTTCGCTTGCTTTCGCTGCAGGGAAGAACCTGTTAAGAAAAATTTTAGCCATGTCAGTCCATGTTGTAACAGAATTAAGGGGTAAATCAAATAACCAATCTTTCGCTATATCAGCTAAGGAAAATGGAAATGCTCTAAGTTTGATTTGGTCATCGGATACTCCCTATGGCTTTGTACTTAGACAAACCATGTGAAATTCCTTCAAATGTTTATAAGGATTTTCTGTCGGTAAGCCGTGAAAGGTAGGCAAGAGGTGGATCAAACCCGTTTTTAGCACGAACAGTGTTTCGCCATTCGGGAAAGTTATACACATAGGTTGTTGGCCATCGGGCGCCGCATTTAGTTGGCGTATGGTTTGATTGTCGTCTCCCATCGGATTGGGCTCGTAACTCGATTCTGCTTCGGATGTGATTTCTAGATCTCCTTCGAATCTCTGTTGGCGTCTTTTGTTTTTCTTTTCCCGAAGTGTTTGTGTGTTCAACTTTCGGGCTAGTGCTTCGATTTCCGGGATGAGATCAAATTGTTCTCCCGGATTGCTCCTGGTCATAAATAAAATAAAACGATATTAGTATTTTGCCGTATTCCCCGGCAACGGTGCGAATTTTGACACGCGTCGTATAGTGTCAAAAATAAAACCTTAAACTCAAAATAAATAAGAATTAAATTAATATAGTGAGAGTAAGGGTCGATCCGCAGGGAATAGGAACTCTAACACCTTTCTTCTGATTTAGACCAATAACCTGTAGAAAATAAAGGGGGATTTTAGAATAGTGATTTGAATGAGAAAAATAGTAAAAACGTAAAAATAAATGTTGAGAATGAATTATGGATAGAAATAGCCTCAAGCCACGCTTTGCCACGACATCTTCGATCACTGAAGTTGATTTTTCTTCAACTTTCCTGTAGGTTACAGTCTACAAGGCCCAACCCTTGTAACTTACTTCTCGTTGATAGATTCGACTCCCAGGGCAATCCTTGAAGTCAAACTTTAGTGAATTAGCCACGGCAATCGATACTAACCTAGATCTGAGTTAGTGCTGGAGAAGCCCGTGCTCGGATATTCGTCTCGATGAGAATTGTTTCCGATTTCGATTCCCCTTAGTGGACCGCCACTAAGTTTGTTCTTAGGGAGTTGAATTGGCTACAAGCTTTTCCTCGTCCCCAACGATGGATCTAAACCACTTCAAGCCGATGCGCGCTCTCGGAATGAAACAATTGCGATGCCTAAAGATTAGGCCGATTGCCTAATCAACTTTACAGAGAATCTAAAAAGGAGTTGTCGAAGGATTGAAGTATTTTCCTAATCTCACGAGGTTTGTCGGGTTTGGCGTTGCTTTTGGCTAAAGGGAATTTAGTTAAGCATGGTTTGTGAAAAAACCATACTTAATAAAATAAATAAAGAAAATGGAGAAAAGAAAATGGAGAAAAATGGAGAGCTTTATTACTCAAGGAAGAAGAGAACAATGGAAAATGTTTGATGCTTAATTCACCGTCAAAGTGGGGTATTTATAGTAGTTGAAAAACCCTAAAAACCTAAGATGATAAATCCTAAAAAATTTAAATAAAATTACATAAGATAAATATCCAAGTTTTGAATTTTAAGATAAAAATCGGATGATAAGCTATCTTGATAAGTGGACTGATAAGTTATCAGGGTTGCTGACGTCATCTTCTAGAAGGTGCTGACGTGGCGCCCAGTCAGCATTCATGCCCTGGTTCATGCCCATGAATCTGCCCACGACTTCGGTATTTTCTGCAGCACTTCAACTCATTTCTAGCATTACGTAACCTGCATGAGAACAACATAAAAACAGCCCAATTAAGTCCTTCAAACATATATATTCGATCAAAATAAGGACTAAAAACATAACCAAAATAAATACTTATCAAACAACAATCGAAAGGGCAAGATATTTTTACCTTTGGGGACGTGTTGCTCCTCCGAACGCCCGTCGCCCTTGCTCATCGGACTCCGACCGACAACAAACCCTTAGGGTGAGCTGTTAGGGTCCGTGGTTCGAAGAGAGAGTCTCCCTTTTTCTTTTTCTTTTCTTCTGTTGTCGATTTTTGAACTAAGGGCAATGAGGATTCTGTTTTGTTGGTTTTTGGTTTTAAGCCTATGGCTACCGGCGTCGTTTGACGACGACCGGAGCGGTGGCCGTTTCGAAGAGGCCCTAACTCGTAGGGAAAGGTAGAAACGGGGAGGATTTTCTTAAGGCTTTCGGAAACAAAAAAACGTAAAAAGGGGGCTAAAATGGTTTTCTGGGAGTATTTATATTAAGTTTATTTTTTTAATTGGTTTAATCACCCGTTGGTCCCTTCGTGTTTTTAAAATAGCACTAGTGGGGTCTCCGCGTCTTCAAATTACTTCCTCAATCCCCACCATTTTAAAACCGTTTTTAATTTCACCCCTTATTCGGATTTAATGTTATTTTTTATTTAAAAAGAGATTTAATTCATTTTTCAGCCCTTGTAATTTCTTAAAATCTTCCAATTTCATCCCTTTGTCAATGGTTTAATTGTTCAATCGTCCCATTAATTAATGCATGTTTAAATTTCAGTCCCCGTAATTTGTATTTGTGCTTTGATATCGGTATGCTTTGAACATGGCTACATTGTACATTACTTTTTTATACGGTTATGTATGTCACGTATTTTCTCGTAGTCACGCATATGCACATATATATATATGTATTATCATTACTCTTTATATTATATCATTGCTATATATATATATGTATTATCATCACTATATATGCATATTATCATTAGTTCGAGGTTCTCATATAACCATATCTATATATGCATGTGTATATGTTTAGGATCCATTTATTTTTCGTTATTTAATTTTCGTTTCATTCGATTCAGTTTCCATTTCCGGATGTTTGCTTCAGTCTTTCTATTATTTCATCATTAGCTCACGATCCCGGTGTCCGTGTGGGAACGATATTCTGAATACTCGGATATCAACTCCTTTGGCACCGTAGGACTTTAGATTAGATTTAATTTTGCGCTCATGCATACGGTTTTTCGTTCTTTTTTCAAAAATCTATTTTTTTCTTTCGAAAGTGCGATGTCCTTTTATCCCGAGATGAACGAGGCCAATACCAGTCGTAGTGGTGGTGGTTCGGACGTTCGTTCCCGGATATTAGGATTTTTGAAATTTACTCGCGTACATAATCAAGTCTCGGTTAAAATTGTCAATTTAATTCGTAAAATTTGATTCTAATTAAGCGGTAAAGTTTTGGTACCAACTTTGGGCATGTCGAAGGTGCTAACCCTTCCTCGCGTGTAACCGACTCTCGAACCCCTTCGAATCTCTGGTTTCTATTTTCGGTGTCCGACCTACCATTTCAAAGTGGCCGGTGGCGACTCCTATTTTTTAAACCTTGTTCAAATACCCTTATTTTTAAAACAATTTTTAAACTCCCCTATTTTTATCTATCTTTTAAATAAATCTCCTTATTTTAAAATATCTTTCTAAAATCCATTTATACCCCCAATTTCCAAAATCACCTTTTTTTAATCTTTTTTTCAATTTCCAAAAATTCACCCTTTTAACCCCTATTCCCTAAGTCTTTCTTTTTTCTCTTGTTCCCTAATTTCCAAAATATTATTTCTATTATACATACATATACTTACACCTATATAAGTTTTTTCAAAAAAAGTCGCTACAGATGGCAACTCCGCTGGGGACAAAATTTTTGTTTTAAAAAAAAGTAAAAAAAAAGTCAGGCGAAGAAAATTTTACCGCTTAATATCGAAGGCTGAGAACTAAAGTGACAAAATTTAACCGATATTTGTTTATAAACACGAGTCTATTTCGGACGCATCCATTTTTTGGCATGTACACCCGTTCGTCTAAGTGAGGGGAAAACGCTAGTGCTTTCGCGAGGATATTGTAGAACTAATGTTTTGATATAATAATTGAAAAATGTTTTGGACTAATTTGAAAAGAATTTAAAACTTGTTTTTAAGTCCAAACAACTTGAATTTATGTTTGAGGTATTTTAAGAGGTTTTTGGCAAAGATTTTTCATGTTTTTAATAGCCAAACTTGTGATTTCAGAGTACCCGTATCGATACGGTAAACCCCCGTACCGATACCTTTTTGCCCCAGTTTGGCCACTATCAAAACCCGTATCGATACAGGCCTTTGCCGTACCGATACGGATCGGGATCGTTTCGATACGCCAGGTAAGCGTACCGATCCCCTTTCAACCAACCCCAACGGCTATTTCCCAACGGCCATTTAAATGTGAACCCGTACCGATACGCCCTCAAGCGTATCGATACGCCCAGGCTGGCAAGAGCTCAACGGCTAGTTCCTATGAAGGCCGTACCGATACGGATCCAAGCGTATCGATACGGATAGCTGTAGAACAGCATTTATGAAGGGAAATAAAGTCCTCAACGGCTCCAAATCATCCCCAACGGCTAGTAACGACCACAAACTCAATTGGGAGTATAAAAGGGACCTCCAAGCATCAAGAACAAGTTAATGCTTCAATTGTTACAACATTATGATGTCAAAATTTGTCTAGAGCTTTAATTGTTCATTTCTTGCTTAGACAACAATTGTGAGCTTACATTGTTAAATTTGCTCAAGTGTTTAGGTTTTGGGTGAGAGCTTAGAATTGCAAACAAACACCTTTTAGAGGGATTTCTAGTTTGCTAAGTCTTTCTTTGTAAAGAGAGTGTTCCTTCAAGCTTTGGGTAGAAAGCTTTGAGGGTTGTAACGGTTTCCTCCTAATCCTAGAAAAGGGGACGAAATTCTTAGTGAATTTGTTGGAAATCCTTAGTGGGGAGCTAAGGTAGTGGATGTAGACCTTGGTTAGAAGGTTGAACCACTATAAATCCTTGTGTCAAATTGCAAAATTTTCACCTCCCACTAAAACACCCAATTATTCAACTTCTCCACACTTGGCGAGCAAGAACGGTTGATCGAATCGAGCCCCTTAAATCTCAACAGATATCGTTCCTCCGTATGGGCCTAGTAAGTACCTTCGGGGCTCGACTACCCTATATCTTCGTGGGAATATCGTTTCCCCGTACGTATATAGCCAAAGGGTCCCCTCGAAGTGAACTCGGTTGAAATGAGCCTATAATGGGTGATGAACAGGGGCATTGATACCCTTAGGGGGGACAGCGAGGACAATTCGAGTACCTCCTAGAACCGAAACCACATATAGCGAACTAGAAAGCCTACCCCTTAGAGCCATACGGAAAACCTAGGTGCTAGACAAAAATAGGTGTATTTGTGCTTGTTTATCTATGATTTATTTTACACTAACCCAATTGTTTTGTTGTTTTCATACATCACATTTAATTTCTTCATGTCGCATAGCATCATCATAAGCTTTACTCATCCATTCACAGTTGCATCATCACATTACGACATTCATCATGCATTTTCATACATTCACTTCTGAGATGTTATGACTAATCATCATGATGTTCCTTAGGAGTGATACTGGGTAAGGAAAAAGGATATTCGACTCAGCACCCTTACGGAACCCGACAAAGAACCAAGATGGTGAACAAAGACCGATTGGACCAAATTGAACAGATTCAAAGGGATATGCAAGCGGATTTGACCAAGAAGTTGGAGGACCAGTTAGCTAGGGCCCAAGAGGAAATGAGGGAGCAACTCAGGAAGTCTCAAGAAGATATACTAGCTCAGATAGGCCAGATACTAGGAACCCGACCTTCTGTACGAGGGGAAACCTCGAACGATAATCCGGTAACAAGGCCCACCATCGAGAATGAAGATCTCCTGTACCCTCCGGGATTTACCCCCACTCATGTTAGGGTCCAAGCTACCCCTCAAGTGATACTTGATCGAGGAAAAATGCCATATCATCAGACCGACACCCCTTTCCCCGCTAATATGCCCTCCGCACCGGAAGAAAGACTTAGAGGAAACCAAGCCGAGAATGTCGTTTCGGACATGGATCAGTTAATGGAAATTGAGAAGCCAAGATTTGAAGCCTCTAAAGAGATCGCAGACCGTTGTAAGCGGCTCGAGGAAAAGTTGGAAGCCATAGAGGTGGTCGATGCTTTCACCAATTTTGACGCCACCGAACTCAGTCTTTCCTAGATCTAATGCTACCTCATAAATTCAAGGTCCCAGAGTTTGAGAAGTATGATGGAACAAGTTGCCCTCATGCTCACCTCACCATGTTTTGCCGAAGGATGATCGGGTATGGTGGGGATGATAAGCTGTTAATCCATTGTTTCCAAGACAGTCTCTCGGGATCCACCATCCGGTGGTACAATCAGCTAAGTCGTCACCAGATCAAGACGTGGAAGGATTTGGACAAGGCCTTCCTAGCACAATACCAGCATGTCAGTGACATGGTATCAGACCGTTGGACCCTACAACACATGAAACAAAAGTCAAACGAGAGTTTTAGGCAGTATGCACAACGGTGGAGAGATGTGGTAGCTCAAGTGCAACCCCTACTCGGTGAGAAAGAAACGGTGGTCATGTCTATGCAGACTTTGGAGGGGTCAGTCTTGGATCGCCTCATAGGAAACGCAACCACCAACTTCGCCGACCTAGTGTTGTCCGATGAGCTCATTGAAAATGTCGTCAAGAGTGGTAGGCTTGAGACAGGAGAAAGATCGTCCCACAAGAGGCCACCTCACGGAAGGAAGGATAACGAAGTGAACGTTTCAGACGTCTACAATATTAAGCTAGTGGCGGTTGTACAACCTAAAGCGGCCTCAAATGTTCTAGGATCCTCAAGATAAAAATTCAATCAGCAAAAAATAATGAAAAAATGAGTTCACTCCGTTACCGATATCGTATGGAGATTTATACAAGCAGCTCTCCGATATTCACGTAGTGGCACCTTACTACGTGCCCCCATTACAACCCCCATTCACAAAGTGGTATGACGCCAACGCAAAATGCGAGTACCACAGTGAGCAAGTGGGGCATTCGATTGAGAATTGTTTCAGTTTCAAAAGAAGTGTAGAGAGGCTCATCCAGCTTGGGGTCGTAAGCTTCGAGAAGTCTGGTGGACCAGCTACAAACACGAACCCTCTACCAAATCACACAAAAGAAGTGAATGCCATTTCCGAGGAGGACAATCGAAAGACCAAGACTAGCGTGTCCGAAGTCAGGTCACCATTTCAGTTGGATGTGCATGGAGCTCTACAAAGCAGGTCTAATCAGCCAAGGGGCATTAAAGCCCAAAGGACATGTTGGTCCTTATTGCGAGTTCCACGCCGAAGACGGACACACTATTTAGGACTGTTGTGAGTTCGCAACAATAGTTTAGGGGCTAATTGATAACAAAGAGATCGAGTTCTTTGAGGAAATCAAAGAGACTGTTGAAGAGCCAACCCCGGGGCTGATAACCGCTTTTGTTAAGTGAAAGCTCCCAATATCTGAGTTTGGGGCAAGTATGGTTGCTAAGAGAGACCGCTTCGGATTAGGCTACGAGCCTAAGGAAGGAGAAGAAACAAAAGACCAAGGGGAGGTGGAGCCCGTGCTTTTCCCCTCTCTAGATCAGATCTTTGTGCCGAGAGGATTCTTTGGTCCAATCGGGCAATTTGAAGCACCATCTAGGGATGTTGTCAAGGAAGCGGGTGAAGATAGTGTCGAGGAACCAACAATCGAGGAACTCCTAGAAAATTTGAACATTGATATGACATTCCTAGAAAAGGAGGCCTAAGGGTGTGATCCATCCGAATTTGCCCGTGCTTACCGGTCTAAACTCTCGTAGGTTTCTCTGTTGCTTTTAATCTCTTTTGAAGTAGTGCATTGAATCAAACTCACTCGCTTAAGCCCGAAGGTGGTGATGATCTTTTGTAAGGGCCTATGACTCCATGTTTTTTTATTTTCAATGAAAGATGCATCACATTTTGTGTCTCAATTATCTCTTCTTTTCATGTATATCTACTTATCGGACCCTCGTATGTCAATTGTGCGAGGGACATTGATTGTGACCCGAAGGTTGGATTCGAGCAGCTTGTGACTATTAGAAATCGAAAATTGCGAAGATAACTAATTTGTGACTTGCATCCTAACTTAAGTTGGTCATTCGTTTAAGCTCGTAGGGCATTAATGCATCAAGATTAGTTTCTTTAAAGTAAAGAGGTCTAAATTGAGACCAATGTTAAAAAAATCAAATCAAATCACCCAAAAAGGGAAAAGGAACAAAATAAAATCAAAAAGCACTCAAATGTTTGAAGCTTAGTAATAGGCATTTCAGATAAGAGTGTGGCAATTTTGGGGCACTCCGCTGTAGCAAAAGGGCCAATAAGTTTGCATTGCACCATTTAAAGCCAAAAACCTTAGCTTCATGAGTGATGGTAATATTTTCAAGTCATGACAATGCCGAGTAACTAGGGTTTTGGTGTTTGCTCCATCTTTAACTTCAAGCCAAAGAATGTGATGATTTGATTTCCCCAAAACTCTACTAAAGCAAAACAACGCCAAAAATCTGCAAATGGTACTACAAAAAATCAAAAAATATAATAAACCAAAATAGGTCAAGATGTACTTCACATTTTAGATATCAACCCAACTTACGAGGTCTTCTAGATACAAGAGATGCTTGGGGCATCCCTGGTAAGTCATTTCACTTTCGCTCTTACACTTGATATTCAAGGTATCTGATCTAGCTTGGGTTACCCCTGATCCAAAGAGAAAGATTTATTTTCTCTAACAAGCATCTCACATTGGAGTAAAAAGCATGTGGTTTGAGTTTTGTAGTGAAACAAAAGATTTCTCTGCATTACTTTACAAAGAGGTCCAAAAGTACAGGGACCAACGATGAGTGTGCCAACCACTTATACAAGAGACGAACACTAACCAAAGATAGACACCCATAAGTTGACCTTCTCCCTAAGGAGAAGACTTTTCACAAGAATGTGGTCAAGACCGCGAAAAGTCAAAGGGCATCATCGCACAAGACAACCCTAATCATTCGACCAAGGCTACAAGATAGAACTAAAATAGACAAGACCGAGCCAATATGACTTTGAAATCAGGGGGCATCCCTTTGAATGTTAACATCAGGATCAATTACATGCATCCACACCATATATCAAGTTACATGCATCCATACAAAACACACATATTTCATTCAAACATAAAAAGACAAACAAGTCAAAAGATAAGAATGGTGAATCCTCAACCAAAGGAAAGCCACACCGACAAAAAAATAGGTCAAATCAACAAAGAAGTTGAACCCTACCAAGAGGAACAACCACAACACCAACTCTAATTTTATCTAGATATCGGCCTACCGTTAATGGTAGCAGATCTCCTCCAGCATCGATCTTGTTATGCCGTTGATGGTGTAGCGAACCTTCTCCAGCATCGATCTCGTTTTGCCGTTGATAGTAGCAGATCTCTTCCAACATCGATCTTGTTATGTCGTTGATGGTGTAGCGGATCTCCTCCAGCATCGATCTCGTCCTACCGTTGATGGTAGCGGATCTTCTCCAATATCGATCTTGTTATGCCGTTGATGGTGTAGCGGATCTCTTCCAGCATCGATCTCGTCCTGCCGTTAATGGTAGCGAATCCCCTCCAGCATCGATCTTGTTATGTCGTTGATGGTGTAGCGGATCTCCTCCAGCATTGATCTCGTTCTGCCTGTAACACCCGGGTTTAGGGGTCAGGTGAAAATAATATTTTAATATTATTTCGAGTCCAGTTTTATAATTAAATTAATCTTTTGGGCCTCGGGTTTCAAAAACAAACTTTTTTAATGTTGGACTAAATTGAAAGGAAACTCAAATTGGGTAGATTTTTAAGAAAATGGAAAATAGCCATTCATTAATGGCAAACTTGTAAATAATGTAACTTTCAATTTTAAATCCCCTTTTCTCATCTTTTCACTATTCATTCTCTTCTCCAAATAAAAAAACCAACGTTAAAAGAAAGCTCTCATCCTCTTCTACTATTCCATCACATTGCTTCCTCATTTCAACTCGGTTTTGAAAGGTAATGTTGTTTTTGACTTGTCCTCAACTTCCTCTCTTCAAAAGTACAAATAGTTTTTATTTTCATTGAGGTTTTGGAAATTGAGTTTTGGGTGGATTTGATTAAAAATGATAGCTTTATGATGTTTAACCTAAAATTTTGATTCAATGTTGTTAGATATGAAATCTATGAGTCAAATGGTTCAACATATATGAATTTTACATGGTTTTAAACATATTCCCAAAATTGGGTTTGATGGGGGGTTTTAGAGTGGTTTTTGGGGTTGTTTTAGGTGGAATTTTGATGGTTGATGGTTAGACTACATGTAAGTGTTGTATTGGAGGCTTTAGGGAGTAATTTAAGTGATGGGATCATTGGTTTTAGGGTGTGCTTAGGGGCTGCTCAAGAATGTGAAATTTGGGTTTGGTTTTTAGTTGAAACTCTTTGTTTTGTGCTTGGTTGGTGATCCGGGTTGTCTACGTTTAATTGTGGACTGATTTGAGATTGTTTTAATTGTGTTGGGATGTTTAGAAGTAAGGGATTTGGTTGGTGAAGCTTCAGGGAAAAATTCGGGGATTTCGGAGTCTTGAGCTTGGTCTTCGGTCTTCACTTGGGTAACAACGGTGAGTAGATTTGTTAATCTTTGAATTGTGCACGATATGGAACCTTTGGGGTTTGGGTGGGATCTTGAGGGTTCACCTAAACCCGAGTGTAAGCCTCTCTACTCCTATGTTTGTTGTGATAGGATGAATGGTTATGTGTTATGATTATCATGTACATTTTAAGTTGTTAATGTGTAGTCGAGTTGAAGTCGTGCCTCACGTGATGGTGGTCTAAACTACAGTGATGTGTAGTCCCACCGGTAGTGACTAGTAGGAAAGTACTTTGATGTGTAGTCCCATTGGAAATCTACTAGTCGAAACGGTGATGTGTAGTCCCACCGTGTGTGTATGTTGGTTGTGCTTGTGCAAACCATGCTTGTTGAGATAGTCATTCGTGAATCCATTATTTTACTTACATATGAAAAGTGTTTTGAAAACTGCATGTTGTGGATTTGTAGAGCTTCTTTCACTAAGCTAGTAGCTTACGCTCTCTTTTGTTTCCAACATTCAGATCGTTAGAGTTTGGGAGGCAAGCGGGCAAGGGAAGAGCTTTTGGAGTTCTCGAGCTAGCACACGTATGTTTTGTGTTTTGTAATAATGCCTAAACAATGGGGTATAGAGTTGTAGGAGTTGGTGTCAAACTTCTTAGGTGATTTGAGTTATTTGAGCATGTTAAATTATGGATGTGTATGCTTTTGTTTCATGGATTGAGGACCATGCTTATCTTGTTGCTTGATTTTATGTGCCTAAAGGTGTATGTGTTAGTCTATGCATGCTCTATGTTTGTTTGGCTTGTGTATGGGGCCTTATAATTGCTAAGTATGCTCTCTTTGTGAAATTGTATGGGACCTTTGATTTGTATGGCTCTTGATAGATTCAATGCCTCAATTGTTAATTCCTGGTTGTAGCCTTAATGTATGTATGCTTGAATGAGTTTAGGGGAGTCCCAAAATACATATGGAGTTGAGTCTTGGTTGTTTTTGCTGGTTTTTGGAGGCTTGCAGTGCAGGGCATATCGATACGCCTAAGGGCCGTATCGATACGGTATTGCCTGCAAAGCTCAGTGTTGGCTAGGCGTATCGATACACGGGGGTGTATCGATACGGTCTTTGCTCACTGGAATTCAGTTGTGGCTGGGTGTATCGATACATGGGGGGTGTATCGATACGGTTTTTGCTCACTGGAATTCTGAGATTTTGGTGAGTTAAGGGTGTATCGATACGGTGTTGAGCCATATTGGTACGGTTGTATCTCGTTGACCACGAGATGTTGACCAAGAAGGGCGTATCGATACGCTCAAGGGCTGTATCGATACGGACTTCCCTGAGTTGACTGTTGAGTTGACCTAGCCTAGGCGTATCGATACCCTTTGTAGGTGTATCGATATGGCCTGCTTAAAAGGGAAAATTTGGGATGTTCAATTGCATGTCTTGTGGGTTTTGTATCCGTGGTTGTTCCCTGCGTTTCCTATCACATAGGATATAATGAAGGCATCTAGAAAATATGAAGAAAAAAATAGGGTTGCTAACCGAAGGGGAGCCTTAACGGGTTTCACTTCGGTTTTCCCCGTGTGGCCCACTCGGACCGGTCATCCGGCCAGACCGGGACGAGGGGGTTACACTGCCGTTGATGGTCGTGGATCTTCTCCAACATCAATCTTGTTATGTCGTTGATGGTGTAAAAGATCTCCTCTAGCTTCGATCTTGGTGTGTCGTTGATGGTATATCGGATCTCCTCCTTCTCAGGTTTCGTCCTACCGTTGATGGTATAGCAGACCTTTGATCATGCCTCTTCATCATAATTGCGGCTTAATCCAACCTAATCTCTTGACCTTGTTTCGTCATCAGTGGCGTAGCGGATCACCCACACCCAACAGGGAATTGGGACAAAATTAGTGCTTATGGTCTTTGCTTTATCCTTGTTCCACAAGTATAAGTAAAGAGGGGCAACTGTAATCACTAATTTTGTCTCGAAACTTAAACTCTTTTTTTCGCGTTTTGGGCAAGTATTGAGCTATAATAATAATAATAATAATAATAATAATAATAATAATAATAATAATAATAATAATAATAATAATAATTAAAAATAAAATTAAAAATAAAGAAATATAAAAAAAGAAAAAAAAGAAAAAAAAAACATTATGGACATATTACTATCCTTATGTTGTCTATTGTAGTGTTATTGGCATTTCTATTATTAATACTATTATTTTACATTATAGTTATTATCATACATATATATTGTTATTATTATGACTATTGTTTGGTGTTATTATCATCATTATCTTATTATTATTATTACTAGTATTATTATTAATTAGTACTTGCTATTATTGTAATTATCTTTTATTATTATTATTATTATTATTATTATTATTATTATTATTATTATTATTATTATTGCATGCTATCACTTATGTGTTATTTTTATATATACTATATTATTGTTATATTATATTGTCATTACTATCGTTATTTCTTCATTGTTCTATGTTATTTTTAATATTATTATTATCATTTAGTAAATATTAGTATTAACACATAAATAAAATTGCATAAATAAAAAACCCAATACAAATAAAGACAACCATTTTTATTATTAAGCCCGTTAAAAGAAAACATTACACAGATTGTGTAACCCTCTCGTCCCGGTCTGGCCGGATGACCGGTTCAAGTGGGCCACACGGGGAAAACCAAAGCGAAAGCTGTTAAGGTTCCCCCTCGGTTAGCAACTCTATTTTTTTTCTTTAACTTAATCCTTTCTAAAAGTTCATTTAGGTCCTATGTGATCAAACAGCGGAAAACAAACACACGAGATAAACATTCGGACCCAAAACAACATTTAAACAACCCTATTTTAATCTTTTATACAGGCCGTTTCGAAACACCCTTGAGGCGTATCGAAACGCCTTGACCAGGTCAACGGTCCCAGAGCCTATACAAGGGGCCGTATCGAAACGGTGGTCAACCGTTCCGAAACGCCCTCAACAGTCAACTTCTCGTGGTCAACGAGATTTTGACCGTTTCGAAACCTTCAGGCCCGTTTCGAAACGCCTTCATCTCGTCAATTTCTCCGAATTCTAGTGGCCAAAACGTTCCGAAACGCGTATCGAAACAAGGGGTTCCAAAGGCCAAACCGTATCGAAACGCGTTCCGATACGGGGTCCCTGAAGCCTACCCATTCCGAAACGACCTAGCCCGTTTCGAAACGCGGGCTACCTGCAACCTTTGAAAGATAGATTTGGGCGGATTCCCACAAGTCTAAAGATCCCATAGGACCCCTAAAGGCACACAACACCAACAAACAAGGTCTAGATGCATCCATCCTAGGTTTAGCATGCTCAAACAACCACAAGACATAGATTCAAACGATCGTTCATACATGGCAAATTCACATCAAATACATATCATAAAAAGCATGCTTGAAGACCTTTAAATAGACAAAGGATACCAATAATCACATATAGTTTTACATGCCATCAAACTACCTTAAACATCCATAGGGCATTCATCGTACAAACATAGGGCAAGTTAAAACATGCTTACAAACCAAGTCAAGCATAAACATCAAAATCATATATGAGTCTTACAAAGCTCATTCAAACACACCCTTGCCACATTGCTAGACTACTACATAATTAATAACCGTACTTGAGCAACAAACTTGGAAAGCCCTTCTTGCCTTGCTCCGAGCCAACACCACGCTATTGATCTGCATTGTTGAAAATGAGAGCGTAAGCTATAAGCTTAGTGAGGATGCTCTAAAACCGAAAACATCAACAATGCAGGGTTCAAGCATGTATTCCCTAAATCTCATATCTAACATGCATAGGTAATTTCACAAGTAGACCTAGCTAGTCTTTCAAGAGTCATGTATGACATCTCACATCGTACAAAGCTCGAACATCAATATCAACATCATATATATTAACATTATATATCACAATCATATGAACAAGTTTAATTGTCCACTATTAGTTTACCCGGATGTGCGGATTTAATCTCAACAATCACTTTACCTCGGTGGGATTACACTCATCACCGGACCTTGCATGGGCGGGATTCCACTCATCACCACATGCCCTACGGATGGGATTCCACTCATCATCCCGTAGAATATATAATAGCATCCGGTGGAATATTACATCACCGTACTCCTCCTTGATGACTTAACGCCATCAAGGTCACGTACATTTTGACTCAATTTGTGTGCACACTAATCCTAATGATCGATCATTTACACCCAGTAAGTTAATTAGTGCCAATTTACATTTACCACATCACATATCCATCAACCTTATTTCATGCTCATCACATACACATATCAAGGTATACATGTGCAAAACAACCACATATCACAAGAGCATAAATAGGCAATACCCATAGCATTTAATGGAAATCAATAACCAAATTAACAACTTGAATTTATATAGAAATGGCCTACCAAGCACATTTCACTCACACACTACACACGCTCGAACCAAACTTTAAAACATGATTAAAACCACTCACCGCCCTTCCTTAGCAACCAAAACAAGTCTCCTACAAGCCCTGATTTGATTCCAATGCTTCTCCAACGTCTCCTCTTGCTTCTAGCCAAGCAAAAACACAACCATTATTCCCAATCAATGCTAACATTCAATCAACACTCAACCCTTGAGCTCAAACTAACTTCAACCAATTTCCCAACCAAATTAATCCCCCAAATATATCAATTTTCGTGCTCCCTCAAACCCTAGCTGAAATTTCCATTTTCAATCATCCAAAAGACCCTCAAAAGGTCCCAAAACATCCTCCTAACATATATAAACCATCAGCCCTTTTAATTTCAACCTAAAACCCGCCAAAAATCAAGTTCTTGACATCCCAAAAATTGCTTCAAGAACCCATTTCGGGTTTTCAACAAAACCCAACCATTTTGACATATAATGTACATTTCTATACGAATAAACCAAAACCCAACTCTATTTTTCAAAACAAAATGATAATCTTCATAAAAACTCAAACTTTAACCAAACCCTAACATTTCAAAAGTTCATTGTTTGAAAATCTAAGACCATGGAGAGATAGAGGATGAAAAGGAGAATTAGAAAATGTCCTTACCTCTCAAAATGACCTTGGATTGGAGTTGAAAATCAATGGAATAGTAAATAAGACAAGGGGAGGGGTTTGAGAGCTTCCCAACGTTTGAAAGGGAAGAAGGGGGGGACAAAGATGACACTTTTTTTGTTCCCTTTTTGGTCTCCAAAAAGTTGTATTCCTTTTAAAAGTTTTGGGTTAAATCACCAACAAGGTCCCTCCTTTATTATTTAAAACCCAATTAGGCCCTAATTAAGGTTGAATTGATTTAATTTAATTTTACTGACTCGGACCACTAACCCGACTAACTCCTAGCCCCAAAACACGGGCGTTACAACTCTCTCCCACTTAAGGAATTTCGTCCCCGAAATTACCTGACTGAAAGAGATACGGAAACTGCCTTTCCATATCCTCCTTCCTCTCCCAAGTGGCCTCGTCCACACCTCGACGTTGCCAGCGCACCTTTACTAACTCAATCGATCTACCCCGCAACACCTTACTGTCAGAAGCTAAGATTTCAACTGGCTCTTCCTCATAAGTCAAATCCGGATTCAATTCAATCTCCTCTACGAGCATAACATGTGATGGATCAGACCTATACTTACGGAGCATCGAAACATGAAATACATCGTGTATCTTCTCTAGCTCGGATGGCAAACGCAACTGATAAGCAACCGGACCAACCTTCTTCACAATCTCATACGGTCCTATGTATCTCGGACTTAACTTCCCCTTTCGGCCAAATCTCATCACTTTCTTCCACGGAGACACTTTCAAGAATACCTTCTCACCCACTGAGAACTCAACTTCCTTCCTCTTCAAATCAGCATAGGACTTATGCTTGTCCGAAGCAGCTTTCAAACGATCACAAATCAATTTTACCTTGTCAGTTGTCCCCTTGAGCAAATCCGACATAGGTAACAATTTATGTCCCACTTCGGCCCAACAAACTGGAGTTCTACACTTCCGACCATACAAGGCCTCATACGGAGCCATCTGAATGCTCGACTAAAAGCTATTGATGTAAGCAAACTCAACTAGAGGCAAGTGCTTCTCCCACGTACCCTGAAAATCTATGATGTAACAACGCAACATATCCTCTAAGATCTGAATAACTCTCTCTGACTGCCCATCTGACTGAGGATGATAAGACGTGCTGAAGTTCAAACGGGTACCCAAAGCTGTATGCAGACTCTCCCAAAATCGAGAAGTAAACCGCGGATCTCTATCTGACACAATGGACTTCGGCACACCATGCAGTCTAACAATATCACCAATGTACAAATCGGCCAATCTATCTAAAGTGTAAGTAGTATTGACTGCCAAGAAGTGAGCACACTTCGTAAAACAATCCACAATAACCCACACTGAGTTCTTCTTCGTAGGAGTCAAAGGCAAGCCCGAAAAAAAATCCATGGTGATATTCTCCCATTTCTATTCCGGAATTCTCAACGGCTGTAACAAACCTGAGGGAACCTGATGTTCCGCCTTCACTCTCTGACACACTAAGCACTTACTCACAAAGTCGGCTACATCTCTCTTCAAGCCAACCCAAAAGTACTCATTCTTCAAATCACGGTACATCTTCGTACTTCCAGGATGCATAGCAAACGGACTACTGTGGGCTTCAGTCAAAATCGTACGTCTCAAGTCACTGTCCTCTGGCACTACTATCCTATCTTTGAAACACAAAACCCCATCAGTACTGAAACTGTAGTCTGAAGATCTACCTTCGGCTAAATCTTGCACGTGAGGTGCCAACGATCTATCTAAGAGCCGCTTCTCTCGAATCAACTGACCTAGAGTAGGTCTAACCTGAAGCTCGGCTACCAAGCCGCCATCTCCGGACAAACTCAACCTAGCAAACATGGCTCTCAAGTCCACGACCATCTTCCTACTCAATGCATCGTCCACTACATTGGCCTTACCCGGATGGTACTCGATGGTAAGATCATAGTCTTTTAGCAACTCTAACCACCTACGATGTCTGAGATTCAGATCTCGCTGAGTCATAATGTATTTCAAACTCTTGTGATCGGTGTACACTGTGCATTTCTCACCGTACAAATAATGCCTCTAAATCTTCAGAGCAAACACAACTGCAGCTAACTCTATGTCATGGGTCGGATAGTTGCGCTCATGGGTCTTCAACTGTCTTGAGGCATAAGCCACTACCCTCTTGTCTTGCATAAGAACACACCCTAGCCCTACATAGGAAGCATCACTGTAAACTACATAGTCCTTCCTGGACTCAGGCTGAATCAAGATCGGTGCTTGGGTCAAAGCTTCTTTCAATTTCTCGAAGGCTCTCTGTCTTGCATCTGTCCACTCAAACTGAACGCTCTTCTGAAGCAACTGTGTCAAAGGAGCGGCTAACTTAGAGAAACCTTCTACGAATCTCTTATAGTATTCGGCTAAGCCTAGGAAGCTATGTACCTCTGTCACAGACTTCGGTTGCTTCCATTCAACAATGGCCTCAATCTTCTTCGGATCAACTCTAATCCCATCGGCTGACACTACATGTCCTAATAAGACTACCTCTCGGATCCAGAATTCACACTTGCTTAGCTTCGCATACAACTGATGATCTAGCAAAGTCTTCAAAACTAGTCTCAAGTGTCGATCATGGTCTTCTTCAGTTCGCGAGTACACCAAGATGTCATCTATAAGCACAACTACAAACTGATCTAGATACTGATGAAAAATCCTATTCATCATGTCCATAAAAGCAGTCGGTGCATTAGTCAACCCAAAAGGCATGACTAAGAACTCATAATAACCAAATCTAGTTCTAAAGGTTGTCTTCGGTACATCAACCTCTCTTACCTTTAGCTGGTAATAGCCCGATCTCAAGTCAATCTCCGAAAAGACCGATTCTCCTCTCAACTGATCAAACAAATCATCAATTCTGGGCAACGCATATTTATTCTTCACTGTCAACTGATTCAACTGTCTGTAGTCTATACACATTCTCATGCTTCCATCTTTCTTCTTCACAAACAAAACTGGTGCACCCCAAGGTGAAGAACTAGGCCGAATGAAACCTTTATCTGTCAATTCTTGCAACTGAGTCTTCAACTCTTTCAATTCTTTCGGTGCCATGGGATACGGAGCAATCGAAATAGGAGCTGAATCTGAATAAGTCTCAATGGTGAACTCTACCTCTCTGTCCGGTGGCAACCCTGGCAACTCTTCCGGAAACACACTAGGAAAGTCACATACTGTTCGGATGTCCTAAGGTCTAACCTCACTCATGTTAGGGTTCATCACATACACCAAGTATGCTTCACACCTCAACTCAACTAACCTCTTAGCTTCTAAAACTGAAACCACATTGGACAAGAACTTCACGTTCTCACCCACCACTACAATCTCATAGTCATCTGTGAGCCTCAAAGAAATCCTCTTAGTTTCAAAATCTATCCTAGCTCTATGGTCTGTGAGCCAGTCCATACCCAGAATCACATCAAAACCATAGAAAGGTAGCTCCATCATATCCACTGGAAACACATGTCCCTGAACCATCAACAAACACATTCGGTACATCTTTCTAACTACTACTGTGTCCCCAAAGGAACTAGTAACACTAACTCCTACCTCTAACATCTCACAAGGCAAATTCAAAGACTGTGCATGCTCACTCAATATGTAGGAATGTGTAGACCCAGAGTCAATCAAAGAAAGCAAACCCAAAGACTGTATCGAGAAGTTACCTACGATCACATCGGTGTCATGCTGATCCCCACGCTGAGCGTAAACTCTGGCCTGACCTCCGCCCTCCGGCTGAACTGCAACTACATGTGCTATGTTCCTCTGACCATCGTTCCTCGGCTGGAAGTTACCTCTACCGCGCCCGCGGCCTCTCTGAAAGTCATTGGCTCTAGCAGGAGCCTGAGCTGGTGCTTGTCCCACCAGATGTGGACAGTCACGCCTAATGTGATCTCTAGCCCCACAACTCCAACATGAATGGAAATTTCCCCAACACTCACCGGTGTGGTTCCTCCCGCAAGTAGCACATGTGGGCAACTTCCCACCAGCTCTCTGGCCCTGTTGGCCCCTACCAAGGTTACCGCCACCACGCCTATGATCATAGTGATGCCTGTTGTCCCGATGCCTCTTGGCATCACCTCTATCAAAGTTACTGGACCTCTTACCCGAACTAGATCCACCAGACCGCCTGGTCAAGCTCAAACTGTGCTCTAAGTCCTTGGCCCTCGCGACCAAGACATCAAAATCAGTGTAGTCTTAAGCTAGAGTATACGTCTTGATATCTTCACTCAGCCCGTAATGAAAACGGTTACAACGTTCCACCTCAGTAGGAACAAGCTCATGTGCATACTGACTCAATCTGACAAATCGAATCTCATAGTCTGTCACGGACATACTCCCCTGAAGCAAAGCCATAAACTCCCTCTTCCTCTCATCGAGGTATCGCAGACCCAGATACTTCTTACGGAATGCTGACTCAAAGAACTCCCAAGTAATCTCAGCCTTATCCATACCCGTAGTAATGATGACTCACCAAGTGTAGGCATCACCCTGAAGCAAGGACTCAACACTTCCCAACTTGCGATCACCAGTACATCCCATCTGAGAGAGAATACAGACAATCTTCTCAAACCACAACTCTGATCTCTCTGGAGTAGACCCTCTGAACTCTTCGGCCCCTAGGCCCCGAAATCTCTCTAATGGAAAACCAGTGCCCTCACCCTGATGGTGTGCTGCTGCCTGACCCCCAGCTACTGCAGCCTGAAATGCCCCAGCTATCGCCTGAACCAAGGGAGCTAAGTCTATTCTGGCCGGTCCTTGACCACCTTGGCCTCCTTGAGGTCCCTCTCCTTCGGCCCCGGCCTCGCCTCCTACTCCAGGTGGAGGAGGTGGTGGTGGTGGAGGTGGTGGAGGAGCTTCAACTCCAACCACATGCTCTCCCATTTGAGCCTCAACCCTAACTACTGGCTCAACTCCTGGAGCCACTGCCCGTGGTTCTGGTCGAACCATCCTAGGCCTCCCACGTGGTCTCATGATACAGCTAGCAAGGTAATAACTACAACAATAAACAAATATGGATTACGTTAGCCAAAGCAAGGGTCCAATAGTGCTCAAGTACTCCCTTTACCAAAAATCTTTTTAAATTAAGTAATAGTAGCAATGGGCACACACTCTACACCAGGTACAATAACTCGTGCTTCAAAACATCATACGAACAATCAAATATCAAGATTTCATGGCAAGCATGCATTGAACAACACGATTACTTAACATAACAAGCTTACCTCTCTTACCTGCCCGAGGTCTCGGTAACCTCAGGTTCTGATACCAACAAATGTAACCCCTTCGTCCCGGTCTGGCCGGATGACCGGTCCAAGTGGGCCACATGGGGAAAACTGAAGCGAAACCCGTTAAGGTTCCCCATCGGTTAGCAACCCTATTTTTTTTCTTTAACTTAATCCTTTCTAAAAGTTCATTTAGGTCCTATATGATCAAACAGCGGAAAACAAACACACGAGATAAACATTCGAACCCAAAACAACATTTGAACAGCCCCATTTTAATCTTTTATACGGGCCGTTTCGAAACACCCTTGAGGCGTATCGAAACGCCTTGACCAGGTCAACGGTCCCAGAGCCTATACAAGGGGCCGTATCGAAACGGTGGTCAACCGTTCCGAAACGCCCTCAACGGTCAACTTCTCGTGGTCAACGAGATTTTGACCGTTTCGAAACCTTCAGGCCCGTTTCGAAACGCCTTCATCTCGTCAATTTCTCCGAATTCTAGTGGCCAAAACATTCCGAAACGCGTATCGAAACAGGGGGTTCCAGAGGCCAAACCGTATCGAAACGCGTTCCGATACGGGGTCCCTGAAGCCTACCCGTTCCGAAACGACCCAGCCCGTTTCGAAACGCGGGCTGCCTGCAACCTTTGAAAGACAGATTTGGGCGGATTCCCACAAGTCTAAAGGTCCCATAGGACCCCTAAAGGCACACAACACCAACAAACAAGGTCTAGATGCATGCATCCTAGGTTTAGCATGCTCAAACAACCACAAGACATAGATTCAAACGATCGTTCATACATGGCAAATTCACATCAAATACATATCATAAAAAGCATGCTTGAAGACCTTTAAATAGACAAAGTATACCAATCATCACATATAGTTTTACATGCCATCAAACTACCTTAAACATCCATAGGGCATTCATCGTACAAACATAGGGCAAGTTAAAACATGCTTACAAACCAAGTCAAGCATAAACATCAAAATCATATATGAGTTTTACAAAGCTCATTCAAGCACACCCTTGCCACATTGCTAGACTACTACATAATTAATAACTGTACTTGAGCAACAAACTTGGAAAGCCCTTCTTGCCTTGCTCCGAGCCAACACCACGCTAATGATCTGCATTGTTGAAAATGAGAGCGTAAGCTATAAGCTTAGTGAGGATGCTCTAAAACCGAAAACATCAACAATGCAGGGTTCAAGCATGTATTCCCTAAATCTCATATCTAACATGCATAGGTAATTTCACAAGTAGACCTAGCTAGTCTTTCAAGAGTCATGTATAGCATCTCACATCATACAAAGCTCGAACATCAATATCAACATCATATATATTAACATTATATATCACAATCATATGAACAAGTTTAATTGGCCACTATTAGTTTACCCGGATGTGCGGATTTAATCTCAACAATCACTTTACCTCGGTGGGATTACACTCATCACCAGACCTTGCATGGGCGGGATTCCACTCACCACCACATGCCCTACGGATGGGATTCCACTCATCATCCTGTAGAATATATAATAGCTTCCAGTGGAATATTACATCACCGTACTCCTCCTTGATGACTTAACGCCATCAAGGTTACGTATGTTTTGACTCAATTTGTGTGCATACTAATCCTAATGATCGATCATTTACACCCGGTAAGTTAATTAGTGCCAATTTACATTTACCACATCACATATCCATCAACCTTATTTCATGCTCATCACATACACATATCAAGGTATACATGTGCAAAACAACCACATATCACAAGAGCATAAATAGGCAATACACATAGCATTTAATGGAAATCAATAACCAAATTAACAACTTGAATTTATATAGAAATGGCCTACCAAGCACATTTCACTCACACACTACACACGCTCGAACCAAACTTTAAAACATGATTAAAACCACTCATCGCCCTTCCTTAGAAACCAAAACAAGTCTCCTACAAGCCCGGATTTGATTCCAATGCTTCTCCAACGTCTCCTCTTGCTTTTAGCCAAGCAAAAACACAACCATTATTTCCAATCAATGCTAACATTCAATGAACACTCAACCCTTGAGCTCAAACTAACTTCAACCAATTTCCCAACCAAATTAATCCCCCAAATATATCAATTTTCGTGCTCCCTCAAACCCTAGCTAAAATTTCCATTTTCAATCATCTAAAAGACCCCCAAAAGGTCCCAAAACATCCTCCTAACATATATAAACCATCAGCCCTTTAATTTCAACCTAAAACCCATCAAAAATCAAGTTCTTGACATCCCAAAAATTGCTTCAAGAACCCATTTCGGGTTTTCAACAAACCCAACCATTTTGACATATAATGTACATTTCAATATGAATAAACCAAAACCCAACTCTATTTTTCAAAACAAAATGATAATCTTCATAAAAACTCAAACTTTAACCAAACCCTAACATTTCAAAAGTTCATTGTTTGAAAATCTAAGACTATGGAGAGATAGAGGATGAAAAGGAGAATTAGAAAATGCCCTTACCTCTCAAAATGACATTGGATTGGAGTTGAAAATCAATGGAATAGTAAATAAGACAAGGGGAGGGGTTTGAGAGCTTTCCAACGTTTGAAAGGGAAGAAGAGGGGACAAAGATGACACTTTTTTTGTTCCCTTTTTGGTCTCCAAAAAGTTGTCTTCCTTTTAAAAGTTTTGGGTTAAATCACCAACAAGGTCCCTCCTTTATTATTTAAAACCCAATTAGGCCCTAATTAAGGTTGAATTGATTTAATTTAATTTTACTGACTCGGACCACTAACCCGACTAACTCCTAGCCCCAAAACACGGGCGTTACAGATTGACCCAATGAGCCCAAATAGCACATTACACAAACCCCTAATCTCTCTTTTATTTCGTGCAACCGTATTTGGACCGTTAGATATGGTCCTTGATCTAACGGTCCAGACCACTCCCGATCAAGGAAGCCCTAGAGACCCCCCCTAATGCCCCAGCGCCGCACGCCCCAGCACCATTGAATCTGGGAGCATCCAACGGTCCAGATCCCTTCATCCGGAAAACCTAAGGGTTCCCCCTCGTCTCATGCCGCACAATATTTCAGCCGTTAGAATGAATCTCGATCTAACGGCTCACAAAAATGCTCGGACGCTCCAGATCTCCCACGCTCCACGCACCGACCCTTCGTACTCCACGCGCGACGTTTGCCACTCCCACGCGCGTGCGTCGTCAACACGTGCGAACGGTTGACCTTCTCGCTTCTGGCACGCCCGACAAGTCTGCCGTCTCCTAACCTTGGTCTCCTCTTCGTTCCGGTAGTTGTCGACATGCAGACAAAAGATCAGGACCACAGGGAACCCAAAATAGCAACAAAGACAAAAACTAATTAAAACAACAAAATCAGAAACCAGAACGCAACAGGGCAAATCAGAGCGAAGTCAACTTGACAAATATCAGAACCCAGCAAGCCACATTTGTTTTTTTCTCTATCGTTGTAACTTCAGGTATAAAAACCCAACCCCGAAACATTATAAAGGGGATTTTTCCCGGGCAATTTACCAGAAAAATCAATAAAAAAAACAAATATTTTCAGAGGTGCTTATCTTTAATTTCCGATTGCATGCATGAAAAAAAGAACAACAATCGAAAGAGGCAAGATCTTTTTACCTTTTGGGACGTGCTGCTTCTCCGAACGCCCGTCGTCCCTTGCCCATCGGACTACGACCGACAACAAACCTTAGGGTGAGCCGTTAGGGTTCGTGGTTTGAAGAGAGAGTCTCCATTTTTCTTTTTTTTTCTTTTGTTGTCGATTTTCGAACTAAGGGCAATGGAGATTCTGTTTTATTGGTTTTAAGCCTATGGCTACCGGCGTCGTTTGACGACGACCGGAGCGGCGGCCGTTTCGAAGAGGCCCCCGTAGGGAAAGGTAGAAATGAGGGAGGGTTTTCTTAAGGATTTCAGAAACAAAAATGCAAAAAGGGGGGGCAAAAATGGTTTTCTAGGAGTATTTATATTAAGTTTATATTTTAAATTAGTTTAATCACCCATTGGTCCCTCTGTGTTTTTAAAATAGCACCAATGGGGTCTCCGCATCTTCAAATTACTTCCCCGATCCCCACCATTTTAAAACTGTTTTTAATTTCACCCCTTATTCGGATTTAATGTTATTTTTTATTTAAAAAGAGATTTAATTCATTTTTCAGCCCTTATAATTTCTTAAAAGTTTCCAATTTCATCCCCTTTTCAATGGTTTAATTGTTCTATCGACCCATTAATTAATGCATGTTTAAATTTTAGTCCCCGTAATTTTTATTTGTGCTTTGATATCGGTATGCTTTGAACATGGCTACATTGTACATTACTTTTTTATACGGTTATGTATGTCTCGTATTTTCTCGTAGTCACACATATGCACACACACACACACATATATATATTATCATTACTCTACATATTATATAATTGCTATATATATATGTATTATCATCACTATATATGCATATTGTCATGGAGTTAGGTTTTGACTAACTAGTCTGTACGGTCTTAGGTATCGATCTTAGATGACGACTAAGTCAACCTTCTTGAAAGTTAAGCACTTGAGGCTTAAACTAGTGGGCAGAAGCTTTAGAAAAGTGATGATGATGGCTAGGAAAAGAAAGAAGGCAAGATGAAGAGAAAATCTCTAAACTCTTACTCAAGAATGATTTACAAAGAATGGAAGATGAATACATTGGTTGGGGGAAGGCTTTATTTATAGCCTTGGCCCTCTCGATCTAACGGTCTCTAACGATTCGATCCAAGGGATATGGATGAATCCTATCTCCTATACATGGCAAGTCTATCACATAATAACAAATTGCCTAGAATACAAAGCTATTACATCATAGATTTGTTGGCAAGGAAGACTTTCCTCGAATATGACTCAATGGACGATATCTTTCCATGTGTGTTTGTCAAAAGATGACAACTCATAATGGGTCTTGGTCTCTTGGGCGGATTGGGCATTACTAGGCCCGATTGGCTTGTCCAAAACCCCATCTTTAGCATGCTTGGTGCTAAATCGGGCCCTAGGGGTGTGGGCAACTCGAATGGGCTTCCTTTAGGCCCCTCGGTGTGCACGTCGGGTGCAGACTTGACCTCCATGGTTAGGGCAGCATGGAGGGTGCTCGGCAAGGCCCCCTTGGGTGCGTGCAATGTGCCCACTCAGGTCTTACTCTCGTGGGCAGCATATGGGGTGCTTGACTTGGCCTCATGGTGCGCTGGAAGTGCCCCGGCTCGGCTCTCTCGGATGCGGACACCACATAGGGTGTTGTGCATGGCCCCTTGGTGTGTGGTGTTGGCAACTACTCGGGTCCCTTGGTAGGGTGAAGAACGTGATGTGCTAAGGCAAGCCCCTATGGGTGCGGCTTGCTCGGTCGTGAGAAGTTCGTCTGTGACATTCTCCCCCACTGAATCTATCGATGCTCTCATCGATAGGCGATGATGAGTCTTGGTCATCTCATCCTTAAACGGACTCGGCTCCTTGGCAAGGCTTGGGTCGGACTTGGCTTTGGGTTGTGTCGTCCAAAGCTCAAGGCCTATGTGCCTTGTTGCTACATCGGTCTCGATGGTTGGTGCCTCATTTTCATGGGAGAACTTCACTCGTTGTGGTGCATCGCTCCGCTCCTTGCTATTAGCTTCCTCGCTCGATGGCGTAGGCATGCTGGCACGATCTACATGCGCTCTTTGTGGCAACTTCCCCTTGTAGGCCTCCTCGCCTACTTGCTCCTTGGTTCGACTCGGTCCATCGCTTGGCCTCGCAAGCAACCTGTGGATGGAACCACAACAAGTTAGACCCAAATTTTGAAAAATTGGATCACTTACCTCAGACAAAGGGTCCTTTTCGGTTGGCTTCACTATGCCTTGTCGATACTCAAGGCAAGTGATGATGGCGGGGTCGTGGTATAGGCCCCCTTCGGTGCTCTCTAGCACTTCTCCCTCAGCTTGGTGGGTTGGAGACTCTTGGCTTGCTCCATCCACCTTGGCACTCGGCTTGGGCGCCATGGGTTCAACAAACTCGTCAATGGGCTACGTCCATCTTTCTAACGTGGCTTGGTATTGCTCCATGAGGAGGGTTCGTCCCCCATCATTGGCCACCCACGATATGGAGTAATCTTGTGACATCTTTGTCTCGCCTACTTTGGCTCGATCTACTTCTCCAAACTCGGATGGTAACTCGAACTCACGAACCATCTCACTCTTTGGTGGCAATGTTTTTGGAAACTCCAAAGGCTTCTTGTCCTCGATCTCATGGTCCACCTCACTCATTGGCTGACGACTAGCATGCCCCACCTTTTACCCTCGGCTTAAGGCATTGGCTACGTCATTCGACAACCTTGGGTTGCACTTCCAAGTGAAGTCGAATTTTGCAAGAATTCTTTGCCAGCGAACCTGCTTACAAGACAACTTTTCTTGGGTTAGAAAATAATTATTCAAAGTATTCTCGGTAAAGACGACAAACCTTGACCCAAGTAAACGATGTCTCCATGTGTGTAGGAAGTGCATTGCAGCAATCACTCATCTCTCAAGACCTGAGTACCTCTTCTCGGACTCGTTGAGCACTCGACTCTCTCGAGCAACCGGAACTCCCTTCTTTAAGAGAATTCCTTCGATGGTGTTGACACTTGCGAAGGTATGGACTTCGAATGCCCCTACGTCCTCGGACTCATCAAGGACTTGTTGAAAGTTAAGCACTTAAGGCTTAAACTAGTGGGCGGAAGCTTTGGAAAAGTGATGATGATGGCTAGGCAAAGAAAGAAGGCAAGATGAGGAGAAAGTCTCTAAACTTTTACTCAAGAATGATTTACAAAGAATGGAAGATGAATACATTGGTTGGGGAAAGGCTCTATTTATAGCCTTGGCCCTCTCGATCTAACGGTCTCTAACGATTCGTTCCAAGGGCTATGGATGAATCTGTTGGGTCACGTCGACACGACTCGTGGCGCAGTGGAAAAATTAATCCGATGTAATCCAGCCAGGATCCATGTACAAGAACGAATCCGGGGTGAAAAGATGAAAAGTTACCTTTTAAAACTCTGGAAACTGGAAAACCGACGGTATGTCGGAATAACCACGTCAAGTAAAACCGAAATCGTCATAGGTTCGCAATGACCTCTACGGAGTCCACCCGAACAAAACGAACAAAGTTTCCGCCTCCCTAACACTTAGGGATAAATTTCGACAGGTTTGAACACCTTCCAGGGAGAAGTCGAAATCCCTCCAGGGATTCTTGAGGGAGTCTAAAATCGGCCAAGAGTTCAACCGGGACTTGCAATCGAGCAAGGGAACCTTCAGGGATTTTCCAGGGGGCAAGTAGAACACCAAAAAAATATCGAACAGCTTCTTAGAGAGCTTTCTGGGATATGTCGAATTCCAGTGGGGAATCCCTATGGGTGTTGTCGAAATCTTCAAGAGGAGGAAGAGGGGTGATTTGGTTGCTAGCCCTTGTCCCTTTAAATAGTATTCAGAGACTTAATTCTAGTTGAATTCCTTAAATCCAAGTTCAACCAAAATTCATAGAATCTAATTCTACTTGAAATTGGTTTATATTAAATATACATTATATTTAATAATATTAAATGAAATATATATTTAATTATGTAGAATCTTATTCTACATAAAACATGGATTTAAATATACATTATATTTAATCCAAATATATATTTTATTATATAGAATCTCATTCTATCTTTACTTGGATTTAAATATATTTAAATATACATTTTTAATTATGTAGAATCTAATTCTACATAAACTTGGAATTAAATATACATTATATAAATTCCAAATATATATTTAAATTTCTAGAATCTTATTCTATAATATTTAAGTCTCTAAATATTTTTCATACTCTAAATAATATTTGATAAATACAATATTTATCCAATATTATTCCCATTTAAGGGAGTTGCCGATTTCCCATATCCCATAGGGGATTTTCAGCAATCTCCCTAAAATAGGGAGTATGGTTTCCAATTTTTGTTTGTTTCATTCGAAGGGTGTGACCTTTGTAGGTTCATGCAACGTTAGCAGCAAAATTAGATCTGTTCTAATTTTACAAACAATGAGTGGCATCTAGCAATACATCATTGCTATCTAAGTTGCATGAAGTCATGGTTTGACTTTCCTAATCCCTGAATAAACTTCCTTTATGTATTTCATCCTTTTGTCCTTTATATGTTAGATGAACACAAGTCATGGGTTAGTCACACTTGCGTTGTCCATCTAGTGTTTCTTGATGTCTTGAGTAGATTATTATAAACAAATCTCTATGATATCTCATATCATAATATTCGAGCATGACCATGCATTTTCTAATCTCACTCAATCAAGTGGCCGAAGATATTTCTCCCATTATGTAGGAGGGATATATCCTTTCTTGATCAACCATATTTCACTATATAGGTCATCACGTATCCAATCATCAGTCTTTATAATGTAGTCAGTTACGACACACGTTTGACTATGTCAAAATACGTAAATCTTTATGTTGAAATCATGTTGATCTCAAGTCTAAGGATCATACATATGTTTATCATGAGCAATGTTGCGACTGTCACATAATTACCCAAGAAACATGCTCATAGCGGGTCAATCCAGTATGTTGTTCTCTAACAAATACTTATGTGTTGATTTTGACATCTTTATGTCAATAACAACACTTGTTATCAATCAATCACATATTAGTCTTTATATATTATCATTATCCATACCCGTAATAATATTCGACTAATGATTCTATTTAACAATAATCGTATTATTGTATGGACATTATTATCCAATGGTTAGTTTGATGCACAGAAACATACCAAATGATAATAACAACAATGTCATTACTTGATAAATCTAGTAAAATAGTATGTCTATTCAATCATCATATTATTGTTCTTTGGGCATACTCCAACATTCTCCCACTAGCACTAAGACCAATCATTCTCGTATCTAATACGATATGGCTTAGTGTAACTGACATGCTTATGCTGTGTCAAAATCTTTGTCAGGGAGTTGATAAAGTTATCAACTTTGTGCGTATGTTGCATACTTTCACATCTCCAAGATGTAAGCACTTTAGAATATGTTTGGATTTATTGATGAGATATGGGTTTTATTTGCTTACGCAAAGGTTCCATCATAACAGAGTTATGTAGCATCTAATATGATGGGAACAACCCTTAGTTTAAAAGTGAACCCTTTAGATCCAAACATCCTTCTTTATTGCTATGTCGACTGTAATACATTCAACCTATGTTGTAGAGTTAGATATTGTCTCATGTTGCTAACTCACAGTATCTTTTATTAATGCAAAACTGATTACGATCTTTAGTTCCTTTTGATGAGTATGCCATCTACATACATTACTTAGGAAAGTAAGAATGCTCCCACTAGCTCTTTTGAAAACAAGACTCCCCTTTGTTTCTAGATAAACCAAACCTTTTGATTGTATCTTCTGAAACGAATATCCCAACTTCGAGAAGCTTGCCTTAGTCTACGGATAGACCTTTGTAGCTTACATACCTTCCAAGTGTTTACTGGAGTGACAAAACCTTCTGGATGTGTCATGTACACATTTGTTTCAAGTTTTCCCTTAGGAAAGCGGTTTTGACATTCGTTTATTTGATTCCATAATCATGGTATGTAACTACTTGCAAGTGAGATTAAGATGGATTAAACATAGCTACAAGGAAGATGCTTTATCATAGTCTATACCATGAAGTTTGTCGAAAACTTTTAGCGACGAATCATCCTTTGTATGTTTTATCATCCATGTCGGTTTTTCCTTTTTGAAAAAAACTCATCCATACCTCTTAGGTTTTACCCTTTTAGGTAACCAAAGTCTATACTTGGTTTTAGACATGGATACCATCTCATATCTCATGGCTCTTAGCCATTTCTCAAATTTTGGGCTCGCCATTGCTTTCTGATAAGACCTAGTTTTTATCTTGATCCGAAAAGAAGAGTGTTTCCATGTACGGATAGTGAGAAATCCATATTTCTCAAGTATACGGTATTCTCTTAAGGATCAACACAATGGTTGTGTTTTGTTCCAATGTTCCTTGATCATTTGTGGAACATTCTCAATCTTTGGTTCATAAATTTGTTGTCTAAAATTTCTTCAAATTCCAAATTCCATTTTTTTCTTTTGTGAGAGGTAATCTCTTTCGAGAGAAACTCTCGTTTGAGCAACAAACATTTTATTCTTGTTGAAAAATGAAATCCCTTAGTGATAAGTATTCTCTTTCGAGATAAACTATCGTTTGAGCAACAAATATTTTGTTCTCGTTAAAGTTGAAGAAATAAAATCTCTTTGTGAGAATTAATCTCTTTCAAGATAAACTCTCATTTGAGAAACAAACGTTTTGTTCTCGTTAGGATAAACAACAAATGGAGTTTTTAAGGTCCGAACTTTGTAAACATTTTAACATGTAAGTAACCTTAAAACTTCAAACGTATTCTAGAACAATTATTTGTCCATATCTTATATGGCGTTTCGAACCAAGTTTAAAAATGATTAAGTATGAGAGTTGTTTTTCTAGTGTGTAAAGAAGTCAAAAATGACTTGTTCTGAATCAAAACATGTCTAACATATTTGATTCTCTTTCAAAGACTTTTCATTTCACTTGTGGGATTTAATTATGGGACAATCCCATATTCTTTGAAAGTTCATCAAACTTTAAGTATTCTTGAATTTGATCTCATCAAATTACCTTAATACTTTTTATGAGTTTGAGATTAGTCATTTGTTTTATTTATCTTATAAATATTATTGATTTGATTACTTTAAAGATCATTGATTCGTTGTGCCATAAGAGATTAAAAGAATAACATTTATTTAAATAATCTCAAAATTAAAATATCTTGTTCTTACAAGATAACTAAAACTTAGGCACAAAATAATAATCTTAAAAACTAAAACAAATCTATTCAAGCAAAAACACATGTCCTAATGGATGATGGAGCAACTCTTGCTTTATTTCCATTTAAGGTCCATGTGTATTCTGATGTCTTCTCTTTAGAAGCCTCTAAGGTTGATACCTCACTCGTTTTTGCTTTCTTGACTTCTTGTAGGTGTGTGGGGCAGTTTCTCTTCCAATGTCCGGTCTTGCCGCAATGGAAACATTTTCCATCCTTCTTGATTCCCTTCTTAGGTTTCAATGCCTCCTTTCCATCGGTTTTAATCTTACCATCACCTTTAGACTTTGCTGTCGATTTACCTTTCTTCTTGCCCTTGCGGACCATCATAACAGGTTTAGGTCCTACCTTCTTCAGGTTGATTTCAGCAGTTCTCAACATGCCGAGCAACTGTGGCAGCATCTTGTTAATTTCATTCATATTGAAATTAAGGACGACCTGATTGAAACTATCCGGCAACGATTGCAGGATGACATCAATAGCTAATTCGTCTTTCAGCGGAAAGCCGAGCTTCTCCAATGTTTAGATGTAGCCCATCATTTTGATGACGTGAGCTCCTACGGGAGATCCCTCACTCATCTTGCATTGAAACAAAGCTTTAAAGGTCTCGTACCTCTCTTGACGAGCTTGCCCTTCATAAATCTCCTTGAGATTTTGAATCATATCATAAGCTACCATGTCCTCATGTTGCTTCTGAAGCTCAGGGGTCATGGAGGCAAGCATAAGACAACCGACATCCAGCATGTCGTCCATGTGTTTCTTAAACTTGTCTTTGTCAGCTCTGGAAGCAGTGGCAACCGGTTCATCAGGAACGAGTTCTTCAAAGACATATTTCTTCTTTTCCTATTTGAGAACAATTCTCAAATTGCGGAACCAGTCAAGGAAGTTTATGCCATTGAGCTTATCCTTCTCAAGGATAGATCGCAGAGATAGAGTATTATTTGCCATTAATTCTACAACAAAGAAAATATGCTATATAAGTTTTACTAAATTTTAAAATTTATAGATAGGTCTTTACTATAAATTTACTCCCACTATTTTCTTCAAAATTAAAAACCCTATAGTTTTAATTTCGGAAAAACGTTTCAATAGTTTTTCTAGTGAGTGAGAATCCGTATTTCACCATTCCTAAATCAGCTTTGGCCAGTCTTTTAGGAAATGGTTATTTAGGTAAGTAACACCTTACTAATTACATCTCATATAATTTCTCATCTTTTGGCGAACAACTCTTGTTCTTTAAATCATCTTATGATTAACCAAAACTTTTAACCACTAGGTTTTCTAATCCTATTAGAACAACCCAGCTAAGTCAATACCAATATCTCAACCGGCGAATATCACTAGCTTATTCTTCGCGTTTAACTAAGATAGATAAATGTGACACTGCTTTGGCAAAGCTCGCATTATATCGATCGAAGCTTTAACGAGGGTAAATATTGGATGGTTAAAACAGACTTAGAATTATTGTGAGGGATTTACTTAATTATCTCATCATTTTAACATTGATCCTATCAATAGAACTATGTTTAATCATGCTTATAAAACATCCATTGCATCACATACAAGGTAAATATAAGTGGTAAATAAAATTGCAATGATTATAGCCCTTCTTAACCTAAGGCGACCCGTGCCAAGCCAATGGGAGGACCATTCTACTGAAGATAGAATATGCTTCTGAAATGCCCGGTCCACCAGGGAAGGCCCACCACACTGCTACCTTGGTCCTTGCTTTATCTCTATGAGTATTTACAATTTTCAGAAACTCGCGTTACATGCGAGAGAGTGAGATGAGAAGAGAAGTACAATAGAAGATAGAGAAAGGCACGACACGCATGCCGTATTTATAAAAACCAAAACTATAAAGGCTATGGGCTATAACCATGCAAAACAAACATCGTGCAATCTAACATGCATTTTAAACATCATGCGAACAAAGTAACGACGTGTTTACGAAGTTTTAAACTGATTATCCCTATGTTGCGGTTAATGGGCCAAAGAAGGATCACGAGGTTTCATAAACCATTTGCGTTAACGAACAAATGCACCAGGTAGGTCAACATGAAAGAGAGGTGGCGCACTAGGCACACTTAAGTACCAGGTCTTTGATGATGCCAATCCTAGACATGCATTTTTCATAACGTCTAACCATAACTCTTATGGATTCACCGTGAAAGATAGTTTGATAACTTTTATCAAATTAGAAGCCCTTTCAGAGATTTCATAAATCTATGAAACTACGAACAACTACTTGTTCTCTAGAATAACTATTAGTCTCAACATGTTAACTTTTAACATTGAAGCAACCTAACATAGTTATGATTAACTCTTAATCATTCAGTGATAATCGAAATAAGTCTTTAATAGGTGTGATACGATAAACGATAAATATCTAAATCAAATCAAACAACATGCATCTCATACATAAACATCACCCAAGAATTGAAGTACGAATTCGTATGATACAAGTGGCTCTGATACCACTGTTGGGTCACGTCGGCACGCCCCGTGGCGCAGCGGAAAATTTAATCCGACGTAATCCAGCCAAGATCCATGTACAGGAACGAATCAGAGGTGAAAAGATGAAAAGTTACCTTTTAAAACTCTAGAAACTAGAAAACTGACGGTATGTCGGACTAACCACGTCAAGTAAAACCGAAATCGTCACAGGTTCGCAACGACCTCTACGGAGTCCACCCGAACAAAACGAACAAAGTTTCCGCCTCCCTAACAGTTAGGGATAAATTTCGACAGGTTTGAACCGAGATTCTTGAGGGATTCTTGAGGAAGTCTAAAATCGGCCAGGAGTTCAACCGAGACTTGCAATCGAGCAAGGGAACCTTCAGGGATTTTCCAGGGGGCAAGTAGAACACCAGAAAAATATCGAACAGCTTCTCAGAGAGCTTTCTGGGATATGTCGAATTCCAGTGGGGAATCCCTAGGGTGTTGTCGAAATCTTCAAGAGGAGGAAGATGGATGATTTGGTTGCTAGCCCTTGTCCCTTTAAATAGTATTCAGAGACTTAATTCTAGTTGAATTCCTTAAATCCAAGTTCAACCAAAATTCATAGAATCTAATACTACTTGAAATTGGTTTATATTAAATATACATTGTATTTAATAATATTAAATGAAATATATATTTAATTATGTAGAATCTTATTCTACATAAAACATGGATTTAAATATACATTATATTTAATCCAAATATATATATTTTTATTATATATAATCTCGTTCTATCTTTACTTGGATTTAAAAATATTTAAATATATATTTTTAATTATGTAGAATCTAATTCTACATAAACTTGGAATTAAATATACATTATATAAATTCCAAATATATATTTAAATTTCTAGAATCTTATTCTATAATATTTAAGTCTCTAAATATTTTTCATACTCTAAATAATATTTGATAAATACAATATTTATCCAATATTATTCTCATTTAAGGGAGTTGCCGATTTCCCATATCCCATAGGGGATTTTCAGCAATCTCCCTAAAATAGGGAGTATGGTTTCCAATTTTTGTTCGTTTCATTCGAAGGGTGTGACCCTTGTAGGTTCATGCAACGTTAGCAGCAAAATTAGAACTGTTCTAAAATTTACAAATAATGAGTGGCATCTAGCAATACATCATTGCTACCTAAGTTACATGAAGTCATGGTTTGACTTTCCTAATCCCTAAATAAACTTCCTTTATGTATTTCATCCTTTTGTCCTTTATATCTTAGATGAACACAAGTCATGGGTTAGTCACACTTGTGTTGTCCATCTAGTGTTTCTTGATGTCTTGAGTAGATTATTATAAACGAATCTCTATGATATCTCATATCATAATATTCAAGCATGGCCATGCATTTTCTAATCTCACTCAATCAAGTGGCCAAAGATATTTCTCCCATTATGTAGGAGGGACAAATCCTTTCTTGATCAACCATATTTCACTACATAGGTCATCACGTATCCAATCATTAGTCTTTATAATGTAGTTAGTTACGACACACGTTTGACTATGTCAAAATACGTAAATCTTTATGTTGAAATCATGTTGATCTCAAGTCTGAGGATCATACATATGTTTATTATGAGCAATGTGGTGACTGTCACATAATTACCCAAGAAACATGCTCATAGCGGGTCAATCCAGTATGTAATTCTCTAACAAATACTTATGTGTTGATTTTGACATCTCTATGTCAATAACAACACTTGTTATCAATCAATCACATATTAGTCTTTATATATTATCATTGTCCATACCCGTAATAATATTCGACTAAGGATTCTATTTAACAATAATCGTATTATTGTATGGACATTATTATCCAATGGTTAGTTTGATGCAAGAAACATACCAAATGATAATAACCGCAATGCCATTACTTGATAAATCTAGTAAAATAGTATGTCTATTCAATCATCATATGATTGGTCTTTGGGCATACTCCAACAGAATCCTATCTCCTATACATGGCAAGTCTATCACATAATAACAAATTTCCTAGAATACAGAGCTATTACATCATAGATTTGTTGGCAAGGAAGACTTTCCTCGAATATGACTCCATGGATGATATCTTTACATGTGTGTTGGTCAAAGGATGACAACTCATAGTGGGTCTTGGTCTCTTGGGCAGATTGGGCATTGCTAGGCCTGGTTGGCTTGTCCAAAACCCCCTCTTTCGCATGCTTGGTGCTAAAATCAGGCCCTAGGGGTGTGGGCAACTCGGATGGGCTTCCCCTAGGCCCCTCGGTGTGCACGTCGGGTGTAGACTCGGCCTCCTTGGTTTGCACATCGGGTGCTGACTCGGGCTCCATTGTTTGGGCTGCATGGAGGGTGCTCGGCAAGGCCCCCTTGGGTGCGTGCAATATGCCTCTTCGGGTCCTACTCTCGTGGGCAGCGCATGGGGTGCTTGACTTGGCCCCATGGTGCGTTGGAAGTGCCCCGACTCGGCTCTTTCGGATGCGGACACCACTTAGGGCGTTGTGCATGGCCCCTTGGTGTGTGGTGTTGACAACTACTCGGGTCCCACGGTCGGGTGAAGGACGTGGTGCGCTAAGGCAAGCCCCTATGGGTGCGGCTTGCTCGATCGTGGGAAGTTGGTCCGTGACAATATTATCATTAGTTCGAGGTTCTCGTATAACCATATCTATATATGCATGTGTATATGTTTAGGATCCATTTATTTTTCGTTATTTAATTTTTGTTTCATTCGATCGGTTTCTATTTCCGGATGTTTGCTTCAGTCTTTCTATTATTTCATCATTAGCTCACGGTTCCGGTGTCCGCGTGGGAACGATATTCTCAATACTCGGATATCGACTCCTTTGGCACCATAAGACTTTAGATTAGATTTAATTTTGCGCTCATGCATTCGATTTTTCATTCTTTTTTCAAAAATCTAAAATTGTTTTCGAAAGTGTGATGTCCTTTTATCCGGAGATGAACGAGGCTAGTACTAGTAGTGGTGGTGGTTCGGACGTTCGTTCCCAGATATTAGGATTTTCGAAATTTACTCGTGTACATAATCAAGTCTCGGTTAAAATTGTCAATTTAATTCGTAAAATTCGATTCTAATTAAGCAGTAAAGTTTTGGTACCAACTTTGGGCATGTCGAGGGTGCTAACCCTTCCTCGCGTGTAACCAACTTCCGTACCCTTTCGAATCTCTGGTTTCTATTTCCGGTGTCTGGCCTACCATTTCAAAGTGGCTGTTGGCGACTCCTCCTATTTTTTTTAAACCTTTTTTCAAATTCCCTTATTTTTAAATATATTTCTAAAAACCCCTATTTTAAAAACAATTTTTAAACTCCCCTATTTTTACCTATCTTTTAAATAAATCTCCTTATTTTAAAATATCTTTCTAAAATCCATTTATACCCCCAATTTCCAAAATCACCTTTTTTTAATCTTTTTCTCAATTTCCAAAAATCCACCCTTTTAACCCCTATTCCTTAATTCTTTCTTTTTTCTCATATTCCCTAATTTTTAAAATACTATTTCCACTATACATACATATACTTACACCTATATAAGTTTTTTAAAAAAAGTTGCTACACATTGTTCTTTAATGTGCTAACTTTTATAGAAAATACTATGACAAATAAGATCTCTTCAAACTTAGTGTAGAAATTAAAAGAGTTGAGATTAATTTGGTTGAGTAGAATACCAAATTTAGTCATAGTAAATAAAATATGTGATGGTCTCTTCAGAACTAATATGTTGAATAATATGAATGAGAATATGATAGACATTAGTGCTACTAAAAGTATGTTGTAGCAATTAAATATCTTTCAGTTCTTTTCCTAAGTAGAGGAAAGGAAAGAGATGATCTATTTTAAGAGTTGTGTTGAAATCTCTTGTAATAAACTTGAGATAATTTTTCCTATTATTAAGAAAATTTGAAAACTCTTCATAAAATTTGCATAATATCCTAATTTCTCGAATTAGGAGAAAGTTGAAATTCTCTTTGAATGAGATAAAAGGAATTTCATATTCGTTTGAGATTATGTTATACTAATCTTAATGATTAATATTTCTTTAAACTTTGAGAATATAATCATGTGTAAACAAAATTTGAGTTTGTTAAAACATAGTTTTATGGTTAAAACTCATAAAAAACTTTACTCTAGTATGATTGAGTATTTGTTTACACGTTGTTCAAGACACTTATGGATTTGTTTCTATCTTAAAAATCTTAGAAATGTGGGGGTGTCTTAAAATGATGATTAAGGTTAGAGAGGAACCCAGTTGATTCGTTTACCAAAGGTTAAAGACAAAAGTTGGTTCTAGATTCGTTGAGGGGGATGAGTCTAAAGCCCATTGGTTGTGGAATTCATGGTGGATACCCAACTTAGTTATCTAAGTTCAATGTGGTCAAACGAAACCATGTAGAGTACTCATATTGTACATTTTTACTACTCATCCCTATGACGAACAATGCACATACCCAGGTTGAGTTTTATTACTCTTAATAAATTCATAGCCCGAGTTTTGGGTGGTCTTAGTGAGAAAGACTTGATGAATTTATCGAATTTGGTTGAATAGACTACTCTTAATAAGTTCATTGCCTAGTATTGAGTGGGTAATCCTATCGCGAAGGACTGCCTAGTGTTGAGTGGGAAGTCCTATCGCGAAGGACTGAATGAACTTGCCGTTAGAAATGATGGGTTTTCTTAAACTCTTAAAGAATTCAACCCCAAGAGTTTGGATTGTTCTATTGAGAAGAACTTATTGAATTCACCGATTAAAGAGGTTGAGTTTTTATTGTTAATGAAATCTTATCCCAGAGTTTGGGTGGTTCATTTTATAACTGAACTTGAAGAATTCACTTATTTATTTGAGAGGATGAGCTTAAGGAAAAAGCTCTTAATTATTTCATAGCTCTTATTTGAATAGTTTATGTTGAGATAAACTTGATGAAATAACCTATTGAAGTGAGAAGGACTAGCCACCTTCTATGAAAAACATTGGGCCATTTTTCTAGTACACTTACAAGAATCCTGAGGAAATAGGCTATATATATATATACATTCGTATATATACTTTGTAGACACATCGAGGACTTCGGTGGATGAAGGGGTTAGTTGTGTGTTATGAGTTTACCCTAATCTTAGAAAGTTCAAGACTAGTTTCACTTGTCTAAGAGAAGGATTGCTCATCATCACTATGTATTAGTTCAAGATATGTTCACTAGTGCTTAAGCAACTAATCTCGCTATTGCTCTTCTCATGTTTTAACTTCAATGCTCTCATATCTACGAAGGATATTTTTTTGCATTGGTGGGGGATTGTTGTTAATACTCAAAATATAACTCATATAATAATGATATTTAATTCTATTATTAATAGAATTAATTTGTGATGTGGAGATAACGATTTTGCCCTCACTATTTAGCCTATAAATAGTGGGCAATTTCTCTCATTTGATATATATACCTAAGCAATAGAGTTTGCTTTAGAAACACTCTCTTTGGTTTTTATAAACCTATCACGAGTGTTGATTTTGAGTTGAGAGAAGAGTAGTACCATCAGAGTCCGCTCCATCTTTCAGGTGCACAAAGTTTGGAGAGTCGTGCTAACCTCAGAGGGTCGTTCGTCCATTGTAGTGATTACACACATCGGGGCGAATTCGCTTCTAAGGCAGTGGTTAATACCACGACACAGTTTGGTTTGGTTTAATTATTTTATTATTTTCCAGTCAGTGCTAATGCCTCGTTTTTGCAGCAGTCTATATTTTCAACAATTAACAATCATTAAAGACATATATTAAGTGTTGTACCCCATAACACAAAAGCGTGCTTGGTTCAGTGGCAAGCACACACCTTGGGTAATCCAAGGTCTCGGGTTTGATTCTTGATGGGGGTGGTTTTGTTGCTCTTATTTTCCACCTCCAATTGGGTGACACATGTCACCACCTAATTGAATAATTATTTTATTTTATTTTATTAAATTAAAATTAGGACCAAATTGATAAATTGTATAAATATAGGGGACCAAATATGTAATTATACCAAGTTTTTAACAGTCCCGTTAATTTTTCTGTTTTTTAACGGCTGGTGGCTTAATTGGAACTATTTAAATAGTTAAGTGAAATATTTGACAAAATTAAAAATATAGTGGTCAAATCGACACCAACACTGTAGTTAAGTGATCACTGGTATAGTTTACCCAAAAAAATATTATGCGGAGCAGATGCTACAGAGGAGTGAAGAAAATTTTGCAAAGAAATCACTTATTTATGAAAAGCTTCTAATTTTGATTATTGATCTTTTTAATTTTATCAATTAAAGTATTTAAATGATATCAATCAATTTAAATAGTTTAAAGTTGATTGAAAGGTAGTATATATTCATACATACTCTTAACTTTTTGACAGTGTATATACACCTTGTAGATAAAATAATTTGAACCCGTGTATTATATGATGAACATCATCAGCTTGTTGGGTTCCACTATAACTAATATGGGTGTGTATTATTTTATTTATTAAAATTAAGACCAAATTGATGAAATGTACAAATAATGGAGACTAAATATGTAATTATACTAATTTTATTAACTGTCACGTTACTTCTTCCGTTAGCTTCTAACGGCCGGTGATCACATTGCAACCAATTAAATAGTTTGGTGGTTTAATTGCTTGAAAAAAAATAAGTTGGTCAAATCGCGACTTTACTAATAATATGGTGGTCATTTATGTAGTTTATCAGAAAAAATATTATGCGGATTAGATGCCGCATAGGAGTGAAGAAAATTTTGCAAAGAAATCACTTATTTATGAAAAATTTCTTATTTTGATTATTGATTTTTTAATTTTATCAATTAAATTATTTAAATGATATCAATTAGTGAATTCAGTATAACCAGATTTTTTTTAATAGTTTAAAGTTGATTGGAAGGTAGTATATATTCATACATATTCTCAATTTTTTGACAATGTGTATACACCTTGTAGATAAAACGATTTGAACCCGTGTATCATATGATGAACATCATCAGCTTGTTGGGTTCTATTATAACTAATAGGGGTGTGCATTATTCGGTTTTAACCGAATTAATCGACCAAACCAAAAAAATTTGGGCTAATTCGGTCGGCTAATTTTAGGTAGGTTCGGTCAAAGGTTAGTTTTTTTTAGAAATTCAGTTATCGGTTAATTCGGTTCGAAATTGATTAATTAACTGAATTAACCAAATTTATTAAATATTAAATATTATATATTATATATATTACATATATTTATTTTTTGTCATTAAACTTTTAAAAATTATAAAAAAATCATTAAATTTTTTGATATATTATAAAATGATCATTAAACTTTTTATCAAATTAGCATAAAATGAAAGTTCAATGACTAAAAAAGATCATTATTGCATAATTTAGTGACCAATTGTGTAATTATCCAAAATTTTATAACAAATTTCAGTTAATTCGAAAATCGACAGAATTAACCGAATTTTTTTCGGTTCGGTTAAAAAATTATAAAAAAATTGGTTTGATTAATGGTTAAAAGAGAAAAAATTTCAGTTAATTAATTTTGAATAAACCGGTTCGATCGATTAACCGAATTACCCGAATGCACATCCCTAATAACCAGAATTAAATATTCAGAATTTGGTATAAAAGACCACGTCAGCTTTTTATTTCCTAGTTGCATGGGCCCACTAAAACAGAAGAAAAAAAAAACCCCACGTCACGCGGGGGGGCAAGGCCAGTGATAATGAAGTGTGGTTTGTTTGTTTGGGAAAAAGTATGAGATGATGGATAATTTAGCTAATGGGAAATGAAGGGTTCAAAATAGTTGTGGCGATGGGATTTTTTTATATGTAGTTTGGGAATATTCGTGGGTTTGAAGAGAGTGAAGATTCAAAAAGACAAAATGGTATTTAGTGGGGTCCTTAAGGCGACTTAATCGATAGTTGAAGGGCCAAATCCAAACAAAATTCTATACAAAAATAAATTAATGGGGTAAAGTGATCTATTTGATTACTTCATACTATTACCAAAAAAAGAAAAGAATTTGAATAGACAAATACTAGGGCAGAATACATACCTGTTGGTCCTGTTGTTGCAGGAAGCATAGGTTTTTCAATAGCCTTTGGAGTCCATATCTTGATGCCATCAGCTCCACTGCTAGCCAGAACTGTGGTATGTGGATGAGATTCCATACAATTGACCCCGACTACATGTTCTTTCTTAGCACGAAGGGCTTCCTGGTTCAAAGGCCAGATCAGAAGCGTTTGGCCAGCACCCTAGTCTTGACACCACACTCCGAGATTTGAGCATGTCGAACTTACTATTAGGAAACAGTTTTTAGTTAGAATCAGAACTCCCCAATTCACTACATAGAGGTTTTTGACTAAACAGAAATTCATTCACCTGACCATCTTCAGGCTCCAGCACATGTAATCAAGCTGCGATCATCTGTGTAAGGCACGATTTTAGCTCGGATACCGCTCCAGGAATCCCCATGACCCGACTCGAAAGTAAGCTTGGGAATCCCAGTTTCCCAGTCCCACAGCATAATTTGCTTGTCTACAGAGCCAGAGACTAAAATGTTACCATCGGCATTAAAGCTCACAGTTTTCACATAATTCTTTTCAAGTTTCTCGGAAACATCAAGTCGGAGCACGAGATCCTGGAGCATAAAAACAATTGAAGTAAATCAAAACCAAATGCAACATGGGAGTTTGTAAAGGATAGTAAACTTGTTACTTCCCCCTTTTTTACACATGTTAGTCACATTTACAAGTCAAAACAATGTAATAAGCATATCCATTCATGGAACGCATATGTATAACTTGAATTTCTAAGAGTATATAAGATTAACAATATATATAAAGGATAGTAAAAAAGAATCCAGATATCCCTCTATCTATTTCCAATAATTAATTAAGCACTCATTTGAGCCATCCAACTAATGATCAAAGGATTTAATTGTTAGTTGGAAGGCTCAAGCTCAACTGAGTGTAAAAGGTCACTACTCCGAACCCCTTTTCCCCATTTTTTATACTAGTTATCATGAATTTTGTTTTGCAATCTCCACATAAATGGCAGCTATAAGTTAACAAATCAATCATTGTTAAAGAAGACTGTTGAAATTCAAAGGGCTAAGAAAACTGAACAAATACTACCCCGTAAAGAATTAAGCGGAAAGGATTATTAATAGTAACCTGGGAAGCAGCAAGGCTATGGGCGAATTTCCTATTGGAGACCACTCCGACTTCACGTTGCCAAACATCGACCACCGCCTCGCCATCGCCCTTCTATTCTTCACGTTGCCAAACATCAACCACCGCCTCGCCATCGCCCTTCTATTCTTCACGTTGCCAAACATCAACCACCGCCTCGCCATCGCCCTTCTATTCTTCACAGTGCCGGCTATAAGGGGGAGCACCCTGAGCGACCGCTCAGGGCCCCCAAACAACATAGGGCCTCGATCAGTTTAAGACCTCTAAAATTTAATTATACATATTTTTTGTTTATCAAATAAATAAAATAATATGTTTGAAATATTAAATTAATTGTTCAAAATAATGAAATGAATAAAAATTCTCCGCCCCTTTCCGGTGCCCATTTCTATGTCCAACACTAAAAAATTAAATTATAAGCCATAACCCTAACTTTTAAATACTAAATCTTAAACTCTACACCTAATACCTTAAATCCTAATCTTAAATCACAACCTTAAACCATAACGCTAAATTTCAAACCTAACTTTTGTTGTTGGGGACATAAATAGCGATAGAGGATTTTTATTCATAATGAGATATGCTTTCGTTATATAATGGTCTATTTTTAGTATTCGCTCAGGGCCCCGAAAATTTCCGAGACGGCCCTGATTCTTCATGTTGCTTATTGTGAAGCTATAGTAGTGTTCGCCCTCTATCGGGTTTGTTACCCCAAAAATGTGCCAAAAACGTACATTACATAAATTTTATTGGTAAAAGTACCGTATCAGTCCCTGAATTATGTTTCCCATCTAATTTTTATCTTAGACAAATTGGTCTCTCTATATCTCAAATACGAGCAAAGTGTTCCCTTTCGTTAACATTTCTGTTCCTTTTGCGATTAAGTGCTGATGTGCCATTTTTATAAACTGACCATGAATACTTTCATCGATATAGGGACTTGGATGCTATTAGAAAGATGTTCGCCGACTTTTACAAAGGTAGAGTAAACTTCGTCACTTTGGGTTCGACCACTACACCAGGCTTGTTCTTTCGCGGCGTTTTTATTAGCCTATTGCGGCGTTTTTTAGCGCCGCTAAAAACTCTCCCGGCGCTAAGAAAAACGCCGCCAAAAACGCCGTTGATACTTGCGCCGCAAACGTTCGCGGCGTTTTTTGTGAACAAACGCCACAATAGATCTCGTTCTCTACCGGCGTTTTGTTTTACAAACGCCGCAAAAACCTGTTCTATAGCGGCGTTTTGTTTTACAAACGCCGCAAAAAGGTCATACTCTGTAGCGGCGTTTTACTTGTCAAACGCCGCAATATGCTGTGTTTTTAGCGGCGTTTGTTAAGAAAAACGCCGGGATTACTTCCTCTATGGCGGCGTTTTGCTGGCAAACGCCGCAATTTGATCGTGACTTTTAGTGGCGTTTATAGGTGCAAACGCCGCAAACCTTACTGCCCATTGAAAGTTCGTTTTGCATTATATTTATTACCCAAATTTAACCTGTGACATATCCAATCCAAGAAATAATTACAGAAATTAAGAAACAAATACTTAACAACAAGAAAATAAGTTCAAATCTATAACATTAAAGTGCAAATGTAATTCAACATTGTAGTTCAAAGTCAAAATGTATTTAAACTTTCGTTTAGTAGAATAAACATGACCAAACCTAATAAATCAACTAAGATGGAGGATTCTGCGGTGGGTTCTGCTTGAACATGGCAATCAGTTCTTGAAATTTATTTTCGAGACTCTTATATGATGCTTCTCTCTCTGCCTCTCTCGCTGCTCTCTCTGCTTCTCTCGCTTCTACTTCAGCTTTAAATTGAGTTAATTGTTGTTGTAAACGATTAACTTCTGCCTGGGAAGACCGGCTCTGTGATGGCATGTACTGCGACGATTGAGCACCAAAATATTTTGTTGGGGTAACGAATGATCCTTGACATCGAACTCGACCATATCGTTCAGGACCCAAAACATCAGCAATAACTTGGTTGTCGATGTCATCCAAATTAGCAGAACCATTAGTTGAAGCTGTAGCTTCAAACTCTATCTTTTTGTCCTTCATTTTGGCCTAATAATCAATGAAGAAAATAAATTCAAATACTATTTCATATAAAAATGTTATTATGTTGATATAAATAATAACATAATATTAGATTTTGCATCAAATAAATATACCATAATTTCTGCAGCTTCAGGAGTAATAGCAGAGCCATCTTTCTTTGTGTGCGTGATGTCGAAGAGTTGTACTCGTCCAACACTACTTCCGGACTTAAGTTCCTACAATGAATGATAAAAATACTTATGAAAAAAGTATTAATGAAAACATAATGAATCATGTCTAAAAAACAATACCTCCTCATTAGCAATACGGGCAAAGCTCTTCGACCCGGCAGTGTGAGTATACTTCTGTTTCTGTCTACTAGCAACGCCAACACGCTCTCGTTCCTAAAATTGCATATATACATATATAACTAATTTGTAATGACATAATAATATTCTTTAAAAAGTGTAGCGGTCATACCTCTCCTTTCGTTGAACTCCAGAACCTGACTGCATCTTCCCATTGATACCGGAGCAATCCAGGTGGGACATTTTGCATCTTCTCTTGAAGGCTGAGACTATTCTTGAAATATTTCTTTTTCAAGAAGCTCTTATGGTCTCTCCATTTCTTTCCTAACGCATGCTTCACATAATCGTCTGAGACTTCTAAAGAAAATCTCTCCTACAAATTATACAATCAAAGTATATAAATTAACATCGATCTATAATAGATTATCTATTACAATGACATTATAGTACCTTAATATGATCCACAGCCTGGTTCTTGTTACCATTCGGCATCTCACGCCATGACTCATAACTGATCGGTAAAAGTGATCCATTACGTGCAGTCATGCCTATGACATTGGCTAGAACACCTGCTTCTGCCCCAATAGGTTGACCAGCATCATTTCTCGAAACTTGTACACGTTCCCCAGGAGGAAGATTGTACAACCCCGTCAACATCGTGCGTCCTCTACTCTTGCGCCTTTGACCAACTTCAACTATATAAGAAATAATTTGGTAAAATTATTAAAATCAAGTCAATAAAACAACATATACCAATTAAATATAGTTTTGAACATTACCTTGGGTTTCTTCAACTGTTTCCGGAACTTGTGAAGATCCAACACCGGATACTCCCTCATTATTTGAAACTTCCTCTTCTCGAGGAACTTGAACGATCCGCAAGTCACTTAATTTCCTTCTAGGCATAATATCTGTAACAAACAAACAACAAGTTTAGTAACTAGTAACTAATAACAATATTACTATCAATATATGTATTCGATAGCAAGTTAGAGTTAGAACATCTTACTACATTGTTATGCCATCAATTTTCATTAAAATCTACATCCATGTCCTCCCGAGCCCATTGAAATTGTGAACTAGAACTAGTGCTTGTTCCATCTAAGTTTTGAGCTGCAAAAGGTAAAGTTTCTGATCTTCTTTCAATGTCATCAGAATTTCCATCCCCTATGTCTATCAAGTCTCTAGGAGTGTTACGGAGGACAACATACCAACCCTTATTCATTGGATCATGGCAGTAAAAAACTTGTTTCACTTGAGAAGAAAATACATATGGTTCGTCCATCAATTGTTGACCAGTATGAATTAATCGAGAGAAGTTCACCACTGTAAAACCAAATTGATCTCTTTTAATACCTCGACTTGTATTAACATCAGCAAATTAAAGTCTGCCTTTAAGAATAAAACGGTGAGTTTTCCCATCGCGGCGTTTAAAATTAAAAACGCCACCAAAACATACTCTGTTGCGGCGTTTAATACAAAAAAACGCCACTAAGTGTTTTCTACACTGGCGTTTTCATAAAAACGCCCCGAACATATCCTCTTTGGCGGCGTTTATAAAATCAAACGCCGGGATAAGTAAGTTATTAGCGGCGTTTATTTACCAAAACGCCGCGATATGTTTTTCTACTGCGGCGTTTGTTCCCAAAACGCCGCTACATTTGTCAATTTGTGGCGTTTTTAATTTAAACGCCGGGATATGTCTAATATTAACGGCGTTTGTCTTGTAAACGCCGCGGAAAACGCCGCAATAGAACAAGACTGCTGTAGTGGACGTTAAGCAATCAAAGGCAATTGTTGCTGCAAAAACAATATACTCTGTGTCTGTTAGGGGTGTGCAATTCGGATATCCAAAATTTTAGATAGCTAATTTAGCGAACCGTATCCGATTCGACATTTTCGGATATCCAATTTTTTCGGATTGGATATTCGGATATCCAAATTTATGACTTTATATAATTATTTTTTAAAATTTGGCGGTCCTATCCATGAAAATTTTAGGTTTTCGAATATAACAATCAACAAATTATTGAATATAACAAGATTTTTATTCATGGAAATTTCAATTTTTCTATCAAATATAACAAGATTCATATATATATAAAAACTTGAATGTTCAGATATCGGATATCCGATCCGAATGTAAAATAACTATTCGTATCCGATCCGAATTATTCGAAAAAAATAAATCGAATATCCGAAGTTTTAAATCGGATCAATAGATAAATGGATCGGATCAATCAGATCGGATTTTTTTTGCACACCTCTAGTGTCTATCCCTGCCTTGGCATACATACAAACACACACACACACACAATTAATTAAGGTTAGATTGAATTCACTATTATAATTTAATTAAAACTCTTCTTAAATAAATTATAATTTAAAACAAATTTCTTTATCTGATAAGGAATTTAAATTCAACCAAAATCGTTAAATTTGAATAAATAATCTTTAACAATATAATTTAAAATAATCTTATTATCTTAAATTTATTATTAAGAGTAATATCGACAACCATTTTTATCCATTCTTAGTGTGCGACCCTATAGGTTCAATTAACGTTGGCAGTAGATAAAATCACATTTTATTCTACAAGTCATAAGTGACCTCTAGCAAGACATTATGACTACCCGAGTTAATGAAAAGCTCATAATCTGAGACAACCAAAATTCAATTTATGTGATAATTTTTTTATCTCACGATATCTTGATAGAATATAAGACATGGAAAATGTTAACCTTATATCGTTCTATCTTTATTTTTTCGATGTCCAATTAAACTAACTAAACAAATGACATTGATCTTTATCAACTCATTTGAGCATGACCGTATATTTCTCGGTTTCAATCATCGAGGGGCCAAAGATATCTCTCTTATGTTAAGAGGGATAAATTCCATCTTAATTACTCACATCTTGCTTCATGATTCCTTATTATGTTTAAACATAACCTTTATAATCGTCCGACTAAAAACGATATATGACCACGTCAAAACATAATAGTTATCATGTTGAGAACCGTAGTAATTTCAGGTCTAAGGATTTAATGTCACAACTATTTGAAGATTAATATATAACTTTAATCCATGTATTACTCTTAAGATGAGTCGATCTTAATATTTGTTCTCAACAAATACATATATGAATTTGATTTGAATCTCATTCACATACACATATTCATCTAATGAATATCTATCAAACTTCATACTAATTTTATCTTATTATTGTTCCCGTAATTGACTAGGGATATTTTGAATAATAATATTCGAGGATACAAAAGTATGTAAATTTATTATAATAATAAATTCAATAATCAAAATATCATTTACATATAATAGGCCTTAGGGCACTACAGCTAACACTTTGCAAGTCTTTGATTGCTTGGAACTGATAGGCGTGGATCTAATATATCACGTAATATTATTTTGTTGGAAGATGATGTTGATAGTTATACCAGGAGTTCATCGGAATGCTTTCCCAGGAGTGTTTCATGTGCCAATACTCCGAAGCTATAGACATCGCATTTTTCGGTTACAACCATAGTATAAGGAAGTTCTGCATTCAACAACAAATTGTTACAATCTTAAAATCATTCGAAAGATCAACAAACGACTGTATCTGACATCAAGGTGTTTGAGGAAATGTCTATGAGAACAGACGAACAAGTTACCGGTCAAATGTTCCATATTACCAAGGAAGTTGATTTTCAATGTGATGTAATTGATTCTTTCAAAAAAAAAAAATTGAGGCAGAGGATATAACGACAACAATGTTGGGTCAGAAAAAGAAAAGCCACGTTGAAGACAACAATATCTTTGCCTAAGAGATTAGTTAGGGGCGATAGCTTCCTTTTTGTTGTTGTTTGTGGGGTGTGTTGGTTGAACAAGAGAATATTACATATGTGAAGAAAGTCAAGCTTCCACACATCCTTGGAAATCTTAATAGTGCAACTAAGAGCGGGAAAGTTTGTGCTCCAACATTTCTGATGACATGGGTGGAGAGCCGTGCTATGATGATCTGCCCTTGTTTTCCATTATCGAGCAAAGGTATGGTGTTAGCAAAATATCATCTCTTTATTATGGTTCAAGCATAGGCTTCCCATGTATTGTACTCGTTTTATTAAGATATGCATCATGCCCTATGATGACCAATGCCCATGTTTCTCTACTACTCACAACGAAAAAATTCAGTGGATTGATCATGCTTTGGTTGAGAGTGATGATCCGTACGGGTTTATGTTACTAATTATAGTGATGGGGGATGCTTGTCTTTTAATTGAGTATGTACGAAATCGGGAGAGTGATAAGAGTTTGGAGTATTTTCGTGATAAACATAGAGTTGGTGAGGATGGTAAAATGAGGCAAAAATCTTGGACTATGACAGTAAGTCTTCAAGCTTGTGGAAAATGTGTGTTGAACGAATGCTGCGATCATGTGGTGTTTTTATAAAAATCGATAAAGTCTGAAGTGGATGGAAATCGTTTGCACTCTAACCATGCCCTCATTTGTGCCCCTTGCTAAAATTAGAGGTTTAAGATTTAGGGTAAATAGTTTAAGTTTAGGGTTAGGGTATAGAAAATTTAGGGTAGAGTGTATTTTTAGGCTGTAGGGTTTGAAAATTAGGGATACGGTTTCTAATTTAATTTCTAAGTATTTTTTAACAGGGGCACAAATGGGGCATGAAAGGATTTTTACTCGCCTAAAGTTGAAAAGTTTCAATTAAGCAATTAGAGTCTGACCGAAAACAATATTATTGAATTGCTAGATAACCTACAACCTTTGAACATCCTGAATTTTGTGAAAGGAAAAGTCATCATATAGGTTCATCCACTGCTTAGATCATAGATCAATTGCTCTTGCTATAGTTACTCTAAAGGGAAGATATTTATTTGAACAACATGCTCTTGCTATAATTCCTAAGTTTTTATTAGGACGGGGGAGTTCAATCAACCTTGTGGACTTAAATGGAAGTATTAGTACCGGTTTACTCATCGTTGTGACTGTGCGAAAAAGAACAATTGAAAATATTTGGTCAAACCATTTAAAAAAAACAAGAGTGATCCGATGTTGTTCAAGGACCGTTTCTTCAAAGAACTTGGCTTATTCTCTTTCCCTTTAATCCTTGAGGACAAGGATTATTCAAAGGAGAGATTAGTTTTTAATTTCGGTTTTATGTTCTAATGAAACGGGGCGTTTTAGCTTCCTTTGTAATTAGTTAAAACGTAACCTTCATCGTCGTTGGTCCTTTTGACATAACATTCTCGGTCGCTAAAGAAAAGAGGTCTCGCCCAGGTGGCTTTCCCGAAGGGTAATGGCTTCAAACTCAAACAAAGAACGTTCTTCTCCAAGGCATGAATCAAAGAAAATGCTGTATCTATCTAATGCAAGACGAGCGTTAGAGCGAGCGTGCGAAGCCTTCAATTTAGGGGCTTCCCCCCCTTATCCCTCACCCTACTCTTTCATTTCCGCTTAAGCTTCCCCGGTTTGGGGGATTAATTGATTGGATTGCTTTTGTCTATTTAAACTTAGGAACCAAGCGGACAAAAATTCTCTTTTCCTTTCTAAGCACCGATTTCATTTTTTATTGACTCGTTCCGATTCAGCGAGTCATAGAAAAGACCCTTTTCTTACTTTTTGTTGACGTTGATTGAGTTGAATTCTTGTTCGATGAAGAATAGAAGGGCGACGGCGAGTGTGGACACGGTAGTGGTTGATGTTTGGCAAAAGGAAGTCGGAGATCTCTCAATAGGAAATTCGCCCAACGCCTTGCTGCTTCTGAGGTTACTCACGATAATCTTTTCTCCAGAATTGTTTACTGTTTTCTTAATGGGTTAGTGATTAAAATTCATTTGATTATGAAATTATTCGTCAACTCGACTAATTTAAAATTTCAAATAAAATTTAAATCAGTCAATTTAATTAATTCGAATTTTTTGACTCAACTGAATTAAATGCTTATTCAGACAAATTGCATTGGGTTTTGATATGGTTCAAATGTTTTTATGCTCAGACAATTGTGTAAAAAGGTGGAAGTAACAGATTCACTGTTGCAACGTTTCTCATGTTCATAGGGATAATAAAACTTGACTCAATTAGAAAAATTAAAGTTTTTGACTCGACTTGAAAAAATTTAATTTGAATCAATTCCAAATGTAATTCATAAACTCATACTCGAAAAATATTTCAAATAAAGTTTAAATTATAAAATTGGACTTAGAATAACTTCAATTATTTTAGTAATTAGTGGATCAATTTTCAAGTTTGAGTCGAGCCCCTCCACTATATTTGTATGATATATACCATTAAGTTTGAACAAAAACTTGAACAACTCGCCTTCACTCGAATTTCATAAAGTCAATTAGACTCGAAAAAATTCAAATAGAATTTGAGTTATAAAATAAAATTTGTCAACTCGACTAACTCATTTTTTTTACTCGACTTGATCGAATGGTCACTCCAATACGTTGCATTGGGTTATTATGATCATATAGTTGAATTGTTTTTATGCTCCAGGATCTCGTGCTCCGACTAGACGTTTCTGAGAAACTTGAAAAGAATTATGTGAAAACTGCGAGCTTTAACGCCGATGGTAACATTTTAGTCTCTGGCTCTAAAGACATGCAAATTATGCTATGGGACTGGGAATTGGGAAACTGAGATTCCCGTGCTTGCTTTCGAGTCAGGCCATGAGTATCTCTGGCAGGCTTTCCGAGCTAAAATCATGCCTTACACAGATGATCGCATCTTGATTACATGTGCCAGAGATGGTCAGGTGAAAGGATTTCTTGTTTAGACATGCTAGGAGTTCTTATTCTAACTAAAAACTGTTTCCTAATTGTAGGTTCGGCATGCTCGAATCTCGGAGTGTGGTGTCGAAACTAGGATGATTGCCAAACATAAGTGTAACGCTTATGATATGGCCTTTGAACCAGGAAGCCCTAATTTCATTTACACTTGTGGTGGGGATGGACTAGTGCATCATGTGAGTTGTAATTGCTTCCTTCAGTTGATAATTCAACAACATTTATGGGATTGAAAGATTTAAACTCGAAGTTCGATTTTAGTATCGCCGTATTCTTCTTGTTGTACTTTGTCATTGCTGACTTTGATTCTTTACCTTACAGATTGATCTTAGAACTGCAGCAGCTACAAAACTTCTTAGATGCCAGCCAATTGGTTGTTGCAAGGTTCGGAACCCTGGTATTCCTCTGTATGCTATTGCAGTTGATCCAAGGAACCCAAATGTCTTTGCAGTTGTAGGATCGGATGAGTATACTCGCCTTTATGATATTCGCAAATATAAGTTCCATGGTTCGACTGATTTCGGTCCACCTATAGATTACTTTTACCCCCCCTCATGTGATTGTTAATGCTAATGGTGTATCTAGAGAAACATGCTTGGCCATTTCAGATCAGACTGAGCTTCTTGTCTCGTACAGAGACAATTCGATTTATCTATTTACGCAGGATATGGGACTGCCATCGTCTGCATGTCGTGAAGCAAATGGAAAAGCTATTCCTCAAGTTTATAAAGGACATGGAAAACAAGAGACGGTGGACGACTTGAGCTTCTTTGGATCCAAATCAAAGTATATGGTTAGCGGATCCGGCAATGGCCGAGTATACATTTGGAAGAAGAAATGTAACAACCCTAATTTTCTAAGGTTAAAAAAATGGGGAATGAAAAAAAAGAGAAGAAAAGAAACCAAGGGGTTTTGAACCCGTGACCCTTGGCTGCATAGGTCAATGGCTTAACCAACTGAGCTAATATAGCTCTTGGTTAGTGATTGCACCAGGGGAAATAAGAGTTAATACCTAAGATCCTAAAATAATAAAAATATCTTACCTGTCACCTTTAATGTAAATTTAATTGGAAATTTTTCCCAAAAGTTCCAGAATCACCCCATCGACGTCCACGTATCTCTCCCTTGAACCAAACTGGCCACCATCGATCTGCCCTCACCGCCGCAACGTGACGCTCACCGCCGGTGTTAAAGTGTTCACCGTCAAACCCCGAGCAAAACCCCTCAACCCACGCGCTCAGCCACCGTCTCCTTCACCGGCAATTGGCCGTTGAAGATTCGCGACCTAGGGCTAAATTGGTCCGTTTTTTCTTTCGAGTTTTCTGGTGCAGGCTGATCAAAATCCAAGTTGTCGTTCGCCCGTTCATCGTGGTTTGCCCCATCGTCGGAGTTGCGTCTTTTTTTGACGTGTTCGAACGATTAAGGACGAATCCGGTGAGTTTTGGTTCGTTTCCAGTGTCATTTCGTTTCTTAGAGATGTAATAAAATGATGGGTTGTTGATTGTGTCTTTTTCCGGCAGAAAACGATGTGAAACGACCGTTCGACGACCTTTGAGTTTTAAAGGTAAGAGCCGGTCCACGTAGACCGAACCGGTCTGAACCGGCTGGTCCAGTTGAACCGGTCAGCTCAGTCAAGCCCCGTTGACTAACCCGACCGTTGACCGACCCGACTCGTTGACCAACCCAACCCGTTGACCGACCCGACCCGTTAACCGACCCGACCTGTTGACCGACCCAGCCCGTTGACCCGAGTCAACTCAGTCAGTCAACTCGCCCGAGTCAACCCAGTGAGTCAACTCGCCGAGTCAGCCTTGGACCAGTGACGTCAGTATGACGTCAGCGTTGACTTTGACCGCTGACGTCAGTATGACGTCATCGCTGACTTTGACCGCTGACGTCAGCGTTGACTTTGACAAAAAGTCAACTTTTTCCGAAAAGTCCTATTTTATGTTTTTCGACGTCCTGAGTCCAATTTTGAAGCCGTTTCGCGAAATTCTAACCCGAAAGCCTCCAAATATGACGTTGAACCCAAATATGCATATGTATAAGTTATTGTCATTTAAGAGAAATTGATGATTAAGAACTTATATTAATCTTCTGATTTAGTAGGTACTCGTGGATCTCCCGATCGTGCCTACGCCCAGCCCAGCTCGTCTCAATTCGTACCCCCTCGTGATTCGATCGTCACTCGTATGACCCTAAACTTAGTATTTTAATACGAATCAAGGTGTAAATTTGATTGTAACCATAATCCTTTGGTATCAGAGCTTAACTCTTTGAGGTTTAACAACTACAAGAGGAGATCCTTGGAAGAGTGTGATCATCAAAATATCAAGAGATGGCTTCAACCTCCGGTTCCGGCATGTACGAGTCACAATCAACCACCAAGCCTCCTTTCTTCAATGGTGACAACTATTCTTTTTGGAAGAATAAAATGAGGCTATTCATCAAGTCTAGTGACTATCTTGTATGGGATGTTATTGAAGATGGGCCATACATTCCATGGAAGCAAGATGGTGAAGGCAAGATGGTGTTGAAGAAGAAAGCCGAAATGAGTGAAGAGGAGAGGAAGAAGATTCAAGTCAACGATAAAGCTCTTCACATGCTTTTTTGTGCTTTCGGTCCGAATATCTACTCAAAGGTCTCTTCCATTGAAAGTGCCAAAGAAGTGTGGGACACACTTGAGACCACTTATGAAGGCACCAATGATGTCAAAGAAACTAAGATTGGAATTCTCAATCTTAGTTATGAAAACTTCAAGATGGAGCCCGATGAGACGGTGTCAAAGATGTTTGATCGATTCTCCACAATCGTCAACGGTCTAAAGGGATATGGAGAAATCATACCGGAAGACAAGCTTGTCCGGAAGCTACTCTATTCACTTCCCGAAGCTTGGGATGGGAAGAGAACCGCCATCATCGAAGCAAAGAACTTGAAGACATTAAAGCTTGATGAGCTTGTGGGTTCTCTCCTTACTCATGAGATCATGAAGCAAGGAAGGGAAGATGAGAAAAAGAAAGAAGAGAAAAGAGTAGAGAAACTTGAAGTTGAAAAGAAGAAGAAGATGGGAATAGCTCTCAAGGCAAAAGCTTCACAACATGATGAGAGCTCATCTTGTGAGGAGGATGAACTTGAAGAATTGGCTATGATAGCCAAACGATTCTCACGCTTCATGAGGTCCAACCGGGGAAGAAAAATCCAAAGAAAGATGGACTTCAAAGGAAGGAACAAAGAAGAAGGGAAGGATCCCATCATTTGCTATGAGTGCAAACAATCCGGTCACATCCGTTCGGAGTGCCCTCAACTCAAGAAGAAGGGCTTTGAGAAGAAGAAGAAACTCAAAGCGAAGCTTACTACTTGGAGTGATGAGGAGTCATCGGAGGATGACGAACAAGAAGTGGCTAACCTTTGTCTCATGGCACTTGAGGAAGATTCCTCCTTGGTAACCTCTAACTCATCTACTTTAGATTTTTCATATGAAGAATTAAATGATGCATATGATGAGTTACAAGAGGTATATGATGAATTAGTTGAGAAGTTTAAAGAGTCGGTCATTAAAAACAAGAAAATCATTTTAGAGCTAAATGAGAAAAATGACTCACTCACTCAAGCTAATTCTAAATTTGAGAAAAAGATTTTAGGATTAAAAGATGAACTTAAATTCTTTCAAGATGAAAATGTTGATCTTAATAATCTTTTGTCTCAATGCAATAGTGAACACCAAAAGGTGTTAGGTGAGCTAAATGAGCTCAAAAAGTCCTTAAAAAATGTTGGTAGTGTCAAACATGAAGTAGGAGAATCCTCTAGAACACACCAACCTAAGAAAAGGACTAATTACTACAAACAATGTAGCTACCCTAGACATAGTAGAGCTAAAAGAATTAGAAGTGTATGGGTTCCTAAGGAACTTGTAAAATCTAATAATATTATTGCTATTTCATCTTGGATTCCTAAGGGAACCAAGGTTTTGGGAGCTAACACTCATGGACCCAAAATGATTTGGGTACCAAAAACCAAAGTTTAATATCTTTGTTTGTAGGGGGAGCATTGCTTCAAGGTCAAAGCACAAAGTCAAAACTCATGGTACCTTGATAGTGGATTCTCGAGACACATGACCGGAGACAAGAGTCGATTCATGGATTTAAAGCCAAAAAGTGGAGGAGTAGTAACATTTGGTGACAACTCCAAAGGCCACATTAAAGGTATTGTGTCACGGGGCTAGACTTTGGCTCGCTAACCCGTGCGGCCTTAGTCGACGATCTTAGGTCGGGGACTAAGTAAGCCTTTGAAAAGCTAAGCGATTGTGCTTAGACGGTGCGGATGCGGAAGCTTTGGAAAAGTATTTGGGTGATGGCTAACAAGGCAAAGATAAAGAGGCAAGGGATTTATAAAAGCAACGAGCCTCGTTAAAAACTCCCCCTAAGCCTAGACGGGGAGAAAAGAGTACTCGAGCCCTCTTGTATTAAGAAAGTAAAGAAATGAGAAAGATGGTGAAAATGGAGTGATTACAATGGTTGGGCAAGGCTCTTATTTATAGCCTTGGCCCCCTAGATCTAATGGCTAGGATTGACTCGATCCAATGGCTATGGATGAGTCTTACAAAGAGAATCTCATAAGAAAGGAAAGCTAATCAACTATACATGGCAACTAGGTCACAATATTACATGGTTGCCTAAGAGAAGTGCCCAATGACATCATTGTGTTGGTGGCATTGGCTTGTTTCCTCGAATGTGGCTTCAAAGATGGTAGCTTTCCTCGAATAGGCTCCATGGAAGATATCTTTCCATGAGCGTTGGTGTGAAGATGACACCTTGGCTTAGGTCTTGGGTGCTTGGGCGGATTGGGCTTGGTGTGGCCCGGATCTTGACTCCAAAACCTCCTCTTTAACAAATTGGGTGCTAAAACGGGCCCTAGGGGTGTGGGCAATGAGAAAGGACAACCCCTAGGCCTCTTGGCATGCACATCGGGTGCGGACTCGGCCTCGTAGGCGTGCACGTCGGGTGCGGGCTTAAGCTTCATGGATTGGGCACCATGAAGGGTGGAAGGCAAGGCCCCCTCGTGTATGGACTCGGCCTCCTTGGTGAGCACGTCGGGTGCGGGCTCAGGCTTCATGACTTGGGCGGCATGAAGGGTGGATGGAAAGGCCCGATGGTGTGCGGACTTGGTCTCCATTGTGCGCACATCGGGTGCGGGCTCGGGCTCTATGCCTTGGCCGGCATAGAGGGTGCGTAGCAAAGACCCCTCGGGTGCGTGTGTTGGGCCCCCTCGGGTGCAAGGCGTGCGGGCAGCACATGGGGTGCTAGAAAGGTCCCCATGGTGCGGACGAACTGGCCCAGGACGGATCTCTTGGGCGCGGACACCACCAAGGGCGTTGTGCATGGCCCCTTGGTGCGTGAAGATAGTAGCACGTAGAGTCCCTCGGTCGGGTTGTGCGGGTGGTGCGCGAAGTTTAGCACCTATGGGTGCGGGAGATTCGATCTTGAAAAGAGAGTCGGTAACATTCTCCCACACTGAAGCTATCGACGTCCTCGTCGATTGGTAAGGATGAGGCTCGGTCGCCTTGATCTCGAACGGCCCCGGCTCATCGTCTTGTTCCCACTCGGATAAGGGAAAACTCGTGGAAAAGGCAAGGCTCTCATGCCTTGGCCCTCGATCAATCTCAAACGGTTGCCACTCCTTGGCAAACTCAAGATCGTCCTCGAATGGTTGCCACTCCTTGGCAATCTCACGATCGTCCTCGAATAAGGGATTATCCCTCCAAAATACAAGGTCCTTGTGCCTTGGCAATTGGCTCGTCTCGATGGTTGGTCTCGCCTTGCTTTGTGCTTGGCTCGATCGCATCGGCGGCCTGAAAATAGAACCAGAGTAAGTTAGTCTCGAATCATCGCAATAACTAAACTTACTTACCTCGGACAAAAAGTCCTTGTCGGGTGGCTTCACTTCGTCTTGTCGATACTCAAGACAAGTGATGATGGCGGGATCTTGAAGAATATCCCCCTTGTCGGTGCTCTCTAGCACTCGTCTCTCGTCATGGATGAAGGTTGGATTCGTTCGGATTGTCCAAACTACTTCATCAATCGGCTTCTCGCTTGGCATCGCAAGCAACCTGCGCACAGAATCGAAACAAGTTAGATCCGAATTCAATTGAAAACTTGGATCGCTTACCTTGTCGCTCGGACTCTTGTCGCATGGCTCGACTAGGACGACTTCTTGGCCCACGTCTTGATTTGGATCGTCAATCAAATATGTAGAATTCCTACAAAAATCCAAACAATCGTGAGTTATAATGGATTCTTTAAACAACAAAGAACCACTTACCTCGGACTCAAGGTCCGTGTCGTCTCGATCTACTTTTCCTTGTCGATACCCAAGGAAAGTGTTGGCATGGTTTGGCCCTTCTTCAATGGGCTTGGGCACCTTGGTGCTTGGTTCCATGGATTCATGCCACTCGTCCATGGAGTTGGTCTTCACATCAAACTCGGCTTGCAATTTCTCAAGGGGAATTGCTAGCTCATCTCCATCGGCTTGATCTACTTCACCAAACTCGGATGACTCTTGAATTACTTCATCAAACTCGATCACATCGTCCACCTTACTCTTTGGCGGACAAGTAGCATGCCTTACCTCATATCCACGGCTTAAGGCATCATTGGCTACTTTCTTTGACAATCTTGGATTGCACTTCCAAGTAAAGTTGAAATATGAAAGTCTTTTCTCAAATCGAACCTGCTGAGGAGACAACTTTGCATGGGTTAGAAAATAATCTTTTAATTCACGATTGGAATAGATGGCAAACCTCATCCCCCATAATTGTTCTCTCCAAGCGTGCAAGAAAAATGTAACTGCCCTCATCTCTTTCTCTAGACCCGAGAAATTCTTCTCGTAATCGGATGTGAGCTCATGGATTTTATGTGCAATTGGAACTCCTTTCTCTAAAAGGATTCCTTCAAGGTAGTCGACATTTGCGAAGGTATGGACTTCGAATGCCTCTACGTCCTCGGACTTATCAAGGACTTGTTCCGTTGTGTCGGAAACATCCATGGATTCATCTTCGTCGGCTCTCTTGGTGGAACCTGCATAATCCTCTTCATCGGATTTTGGCAAATCAAGTGCATTAATTTGCTCTAGACAAGATAAACCAAGAATAATTTCATTTTCATCAAGAAAATAGTAAGGTATTACCGTGATGTTTGTGGTGTCTCGAAAATTGTTGATTTGAAGGTACACATCCTCCGCGATTCCCACAATTGGCACATCACCGAAGTTGACTCTTTCAACTTGATCATTTACCTTCTCAAATTGAAGGTTTAACGTCTCCGCTACTCGATCGGACACGATCAACGAATGTGCACTCGGATCTACTAGTGCACTTAGTGTTGCATTGGGAAACACCACGTCTACAAACGTAGGCTCCTCCTCCTCGAAGTCACTCTCGACTTCACTTGAACAACAAGATGACTTGTAATCTTCGTCGCTGGAATTCTCCACGTAATAAGTGGACTCGTTGCACTCTTGCAACCTTTCCTTAACCAAAGTTACGCTATCGAACTTTGACGCCCCAACAATCACCAAACTAGGTGATTCACCGCGCAAGGAAGCTAGCTTTACGGCCTCGGTCTTGTCGGGCAAGCTTCGCTCCTCGATCGCCTCTACCATATCAAATGGTAGCACATTGCACCTTCCGTCAAGCTTCAAAGCCTCGATCTCGTCGGACTCGTCCCGTAACTCGGACTGCTTGAACTTGTGCGGGCATTGGAAAGACAAGTGTGAATTTTCACACCTCCAGCATTTCGAAGGTTTGCTCTTTGGGCAATCCTCAATATGATTGATCCTACAAAGGGAACAATACCATGAATTAGTAAAAATACTATTCAAAGGTGTTTTACTTACCTCGCTTTCAAACGAGAACTTGGGTGACTTGTTTGACTCCACGTCCATCTTTGTCGCAACGTCCCTTCTTCTTCCTCGCGCCATCTCGTCTCGAACGGAGCGTAACTAGCTCTGATGCCACTTGTCACGGGGCTAGACTTTGGCTCGCTAACCCGTGCGGCCTTAGTCGACGATCTTAGGTCGGGGACTAAGTAAGCCTTTGAAAAGCTAAGCGATTGTGCTTAGACGGTGCGGATGCGGAAGCTTTGGAAAAGTATTTGGGTGATGGCTAACAAGGCAAAGATAAAGAGGCAAGGGATTTATAAAAGCAACGAGCCTCGTTAAAAACTCCCCCTAAGCCTAGACGGGGAGAAAAGAGTACTCGAGCCCTCTTGTATTAAGAAAGTAAAGAAATGAGAAAGATGGTGAAAATGGAGTGATTACAATGGTTGGGCAAGGCTCTTATTTATAGCCTTGGCCCCCTAGATCTAATGGCTAGGATTGACTCGATCCAATGGCTATGGATGAGTCTTACAAAGAGAATCTCATAAGAAAGGAAAGCTAATCAACTATACATGGCAACTAGGTCACAATATTACATGGTTGCCTAAGATAAGTGCCCAATGACATCATTGTGTTGGTGGCATTGGCTTGTTTCCTCGAATGTGGCTTCAAAGATGGTAGCTTTCCTCGAATAGGCTCCATGGAAGATATCTTTCCATGAGCGTTGGTGTGAAGATGACACCTTGGCTTAGGTCTTGGGTGCTTGGGCGGATTGGGCTTGGTGTGGCCCGGATCTTGACTCCAAAACCTCCTCTTTAGCACATTGGGTGCTAAAACGGGCCCTAGGGGTGTGGGCAATGAGAAAGGACAGCCCCTAGGCCTCTTGGCATGCACATCGGGTGCGGACTCGGCCTCGTAGGCGTGCACGTCGGGTGCGGGCTTAAGCTTAATGGATTGGGCACCATGAAGGGTGGAAGGCAAGGCCCCCTCGTGTATGGACTCAGCCTCCTTGGTGAGCACGTCGGGTGCGGGCTCGGGCTTCATGACTTGGGCGGCATGAAGGATGGATGGAAAGGCCCGATGGTGTGCGGACTTGGTCTCCATTGTGCGCACATCGGGTGCGGGCTCGGGCTCTATGCCTTGGCCGGCATAGAGGGTGCGTAGCAAAGACCCCTCGGGTGCGTGTGTTGGGCCCCCTCGGGTGCAAGGCGTGCGGGCAGCACATGGGGTGCTAGAAAGGTCCCCATGGTGCGGACGAACTGGCCCAGGACGGATCTCTTGGGCGCGGACACCACCAAGGGCGTTGTGCATGGCCCCTTGGTGCGTGAAGATAGTAGCACGTAGAGTCCCTCGGTCGGGTTGTGCGGGTGGTGCGCGAAGTTTAGCACCTATGGGTGCGGGAGACTCGATCTTGAAAAGAGAGTCGGTAACAATTGGCTCCATAGGTAATCACTCTACCATTCTCATTGAAAATGTCTTATATGTCGATGGTCTTAAACATAATTTATTGAGCATAAGTCAATTGTGTGATAAAGGATTTAATGTTTTATTTGATAAAAATGGATGCAAAATTGTTGACATTAAATCTAATAATATTATGCTCATAGGTCATCGCATAGGAAACATATACATGGTGCATTTAGATGACATACATACATCTCATGCATGTTTAGTTGCTCAAAATGAAAATGATGCATGGTTGTGGCATAGGAAGCTAGGACATGCTAGCATTAGTGTTTTGGAAAAACTAGTCTCTCTAAATCTAGTTAGAGGTTTGCCCAAAATTAAATTTTCAAATGACAAAATTTGTGATGCATGCTCTAAGGGTAAACAACATAAGTCTTCCTTTGAATCCATTAATGATGTTTCTACTAGTAGATGCTTACAATTAATTCACATGGATTTATTTGGGCCAATTAGGACTATGAGCTTGGGTGGTAAATCTTATGCATTTGTGTTAGTTGATGATTTTTCTAGATTTACTTGGGTTCTCTTTTTAAGTACTAAAGATGAGGCTTTGGAAAAATTCATCACATTTTCAAAATTAACCAAAAATGATCTTGAACTTAGAATTTCACACATTAGAAGTGATCATGGAACCGAGTTTCAAAATTTAGGGTTTGAAGAATTTTTGAATGAAAATGGTATTAGCCATAATTTTTCGGCTCCTCGAACTCTTCAACAAAATGGGGTAGTTGAGAGGAAAAATAGAACTTTACAAGAAATGGCTAGAACTATGCTTTGTGAAAATAATTTACCTAAATATTTTTGGGCGGAAGCCACAAACACCGCTTGTTATATTGTAAATCGAGTAATGATTAGGCCAATTTTAAAGAAAATACCTTATGAGATTTTAAAATCTAAAAAGCCTAACATTAGCTATTTTCATCCTTTTGGGTGCAAGTGTTTTGTTTTAAATAATGGAAAAGACAACTTAGGTAAATTTGATGCAAAAAGTGATGAAGCTATTTTTATAGGTTACTCTTTAACCTCTAAAGCCTATCGAGTATTTAACAAAAGAACTTTAGTAGTAGAAGAATCTATTCATGTTGTATTCGATGATAACCTCCTTCCTAGGAAGGATTCTTGTGATGATGATGATGTAGGAATCATAAATGCCTTTGATGGAGGTCAAACTTCAAAGGAGGATGAGATTCAACCAAAAGAAGAAGATACACAAGATCCACCTCTTGAAGCCTTGAAGGACTTGGCTATTGAGGAAAAGGAAGTGAGCTACCCAAGGGAGTTGAACTATGTCAAAGATGGTGAAATCTTGGGTGATCCATCCAAGGGGGTAACCACTCGTTCTTCTCTTAGATTAATGAACCATGTTGCATTTATCTCATGCATAGAGCCTAAAAACATAAAAGAAGCATTGAAAGATGACTTTTGGATTATGGCTATGCAAGAAGAGTTAAATCAATTTGAGAGAAGTAATGTATGGACATTAGTTGATAGGCCTAGTAATCAATCTACAATAGGAACTAAATGGGTCTTTAGGAACAAACTAGATGAGAGTGGTAACATTGTGAGAAATAAAGCTAGACTTGTAGCACAAGGTTACACTCAAGAAGAGGGAATAGATTTTGATGAAACCTATGCACTCGTAGCTAGGATGGAAGCCATTAGGATGTTGCTTGCATATGCATGTTATCATAATTTCAAGCTTTTTCAAATGGATGTTAAAAGCGCATTTTTAAATGGTTTTATAAATGAAGAAGTGTATGTGGAACAACCACCGGGTTTTGAAGATTCAAAATTTCCAAATCATGTTTTCAAACTTACCAAAGCTCTTTATGGTTTAAAACAAGCTCCTAGAGCTTGGTATGAAAGGCTTTCAAATTTTTTGATTGAAAAAGGATTTGAAAAAGGTAAGGTGGACACTACATTTTTCATAAAAATGTATAAAAATGACATCTTAGTAGTTCAAATTTATGTTGATGATATTATTTTTTGTTCTACTAATGAATGTCATTGTCAAGAGTTTTCTAAGCTAATGCAAGGTGAATTTGAGATGAGCATGATGGGGGAGCTCTCATTCTTTTTGGGACTCCAAATCAAGCAAAAGAAGGATGGCACCTTCATCAACCAAGCAAAATACATAAAGGATATGCTCAAGAAGTTTGGCTTGGAGAATGCAAAGCCTCAAGCCACTCCTATGAGCTCATCTACAAAGCTTGACAAAGATGAAGGAGGTAAGTGTGTTGACTCTAAGCTTTATCGTTCTATGATTGGATCTTTGCTTTACCTTACCGCAAGTAGACCGGATATATTGTTTAGTGTTTGCTTGTGTGCTAGGTTTCAAGCTAGTCCTAGAGAGTCTCACCTTATAGCCGTTAAGAGGATCTTTAGGTATCTTAGAGACACTCCTTGTTTAGGTCTTTGGTACCCTAGAGACTCTACCTTCAACCTTCATGCTTACTCGGATGCGGATTATGGGGGTTGCAAAATTGATAGGAAAAGTACTTCGGGAACTTGCCAATTTTTAGGTAGTATGCTCATATCTTGGTTCTCTAAGAAACAAAATAGTGTAGCCTTATCTACCACCGAAGCCGAGTACATATCCTTAGGGAGTTGTTGTGCTCAAGTCCTTTGGATGAAGCAACAACTCTTAGATTATGGAATTAAAGTTGGAACCATACCCCTAAAATGTGACAACACTAGTGCAATATGCTTAACTAAAAATCCCATCCAACACTCTAGAACCAAACATATAGAAATAAGGCATCATTTCATTAGAGATCATGTCCTTAAGGAAGATGTGGTTATAGAGTATGTAGACACCTTGAATCAATTAGCGGACATTTTTACAAAACCCTTAGACAAAGAGCGTTTTTGGTCCCTTAGGAGAGAGTTAGGTCTAGCTAGCCTATCTTGATCTTTTAGGACCTATTTTGTGCTTAAATATGCTTGATTTTGTGAAAATGCCATGTTAATGTGTTTAAACTCCTATTTCATCCATGCTTATAGTTAGGGGGAGTATGTTCATGCCTAAATATGTTTTGCCTGCTCATTCATGTCATTTATGCATGTTAGGCCTCTTAAAAGATCATTTTTCTGCATTTTTAGAGCCTCATCTGCACTTCCAGGCCCAAGTGTATCGAAACGGGTGAACCTGTTTCGATACGGATACCTTAAATCCAGTTCTGAGAGAAGGGCGTTTCGAAACACCTAAAAAGCGTTCCGAAACGTTTTTGATTCTGCCAAGGGGTGTATCGGAACGCGTTCCGATACGGGTCAAAGGGTGTTTCGATACAGTCAACACCGTATCGAAACGATCTGTTTATGGTTTTAAAATGGTCAAAACCCTAGCCGCCCGTTCCGAAACGGTCTTGACCGTTCCGAAACGGCATCGCGGATTGCTCTATTTAGGGCTTTTAATGACATAATTCACTTTTTATCAAACCTTTAAAACCCTAAACCGCCTCCCTCTCTATAAATACCCTCTAAAACTCTCTGATTTTCACAAAATTGTGAGGGGTTTTACTCTACAACTCAAGTCTAAGCAAGTTTCATCAATCTTGTGCAAGGATTTTTCTCAAATCATCCAAAATCCCAAACTAAGGTAATTTTTCTTTTTTTTCTTTTTCTTTCAATTCATGTTCGAATCTTAGGTTAGAAAATTTTATTTTTGTATAAATTATATGTTTTTGGTTGTGGGTTTTCAAAATCTTGTAAAAAATTTTTCAAATCTCAAAATTTTTTGATTCGAATATAAAATCTTTCAATCGTATTTTTTTTAAACTGTTTTTTTTTTAATTTTGTTTTCAAAAAACTTAGGTGGGATTTATTATTGGATTGATTTTGATTATCAATGCATACACTTAATTTTAAAACACTTGCTTAATATTTTTAGATGGCGGATCAATCGAACAAAAAGCGCAAGGCCGTTCAATCCGGTGAATCGAGCATTCGTCCGAATATCACAATGCTTTTTCAGAAATCTCTTAAGACTCCGGACGCGCGTGCTCGCTTTGCGTATGTTAAGGATTTCGCGGTTCGTAAAGAACGTGTCATTGACCTTGAGTTCCTCAATTCCGAGCGATTCCTTTTCCGTTATCTCGGCCGTTTGGATGAGTGGAATCTCATGTACTTCTTGAGCATTCCGGATGTTTGCTACAAAAATATGGTACTCATCTTTTACTCCAATGCTTGTTTTCTTTATGATGAGTCCAAAACCGAGATCATAGGAATTGAGTCATCCTTACTAGGCAAAAAGATTGTTATTAATGTTGCTCTTTTGGAATCTGCTCTTAAACTTAAGAATATGGGTCTTGAGGATGAACGTCACTTTGGCACTTTCACTGGTAAAGCACTTAATTTGGATGTGCATGATCGTGTTCTTCACTTGATAGTCTCTTGGTTTATTCGCCCTTTCGGCGATAAATATTCCCATATCCGTCAAAGAGATCATTTTTGGTTAGAGTGTTTCCGTAGGGGTGAGCGCCCAAATGTGCCTAAGATAATCTTTGCCGAGATAGTCAATAATATCAAGCTTATTGACACAAATGAGTTGACGTCCTTTACTTATGGCATTGTCTTGAGCGCCCTATTTCATCATCTTAAAATTGATTGTACCTATGACTCTCCGGAACCTCGCAAGACCAAGATTGGTGAGTCATCCCTTCGCAAGTCCAGGTTCCAATATGTGAATGGTATTTGGGAAAGAATTGACAGAGAAGCGGATCCTCCTCTCGTTGCTCCTCCACCGCAAGTTCAAGCCGCGAACAATGATGCCCTCACGGCTTTCCTTACCGAGCGATTCAATGCCTTGGACTCTCGGATGAATGCTTTGGACACTAGCATTGCTTCGGGCTTTGAGACTATGGGCAATCGGTTGAAGAATGTCGAGGATCGTCTTCATTCTCTTGAAACTTCCCACTCCAACTTGGACCTATCCTTCTCCACGCTTTATGGGCAATGGACGAAGTTTCACCGCTCTCAAGCCAAGAGCGATGATGATGATGACGAGGATGATGATGACGAGGCTTAGGATATTTATCTCATATCATATCATATTATCTATGCATTTTAGGACTAAGGTTGCATCTTTATGTTTTCTCATGTTTTAGGACCTATGCTTATGGCTATTTTATTTTGGGATTTTATGTTTGAATTATGTTTTGGATATTTTGATTATGAATTTATAATATGGTTGCTTATAATTGCTTATTGGTACTAATCATTTATCTTCTCTATGAGCTTTTATTGTTCTTTTTGATCTAACAAAAAGGGGGAGAAGAAATTTAAGAGCCACACTTTAAACTAAAATTCGTTTTAAAATGTTAAAAGGTTTTTAAAAGTTTACTTGGATTTCAAATCAAATATTTTTTCAAACTTTAAAAAACCTATCTTAAATTAAGGGGGAGTTAGAATAATCTTCAAAACTTTCAAAATTCCAGAAATTCTAACTTTGGCTTTGTTATATCAAAAAGGGGGAGATTGTGAAACAAATATTTTAATTTTGATATAACTAAAAACCTAAGGACTAAATTGAAAAAGTCAAAACGAATTTTAAGTCCTAAAAATATCCCCATATAATTTTTATATTATGCCTAAGTTAAAAACATACTATTCCAAATATTTTTCTAAGTGTTTCAAGCCAAAACAGTGTTTTTCAAGTACCCGTTTCGAAACGGCCCTAAAGCGTTTCGAAACACTTTCACCACTGTCGACCACCGTTCCGAAATGCGTATCGAAACACTTGAAAACGTTTCGAAACGGATCAACTCGTTTCGAAACTGTTCTTCATGTAGGATTTAAAAAGGGTTATTTTACTTCAAATATTTCAGATTTTTAAATATAAAAGGGGTGTTTCGAAACGGATCATGCCCGTTCCGAAACGACCCTTTGACAGTAGCCATTCCGTTTCGAAACGGATCAATCCCGTTCCGAAACAAAGGCTAGATTTTATTTTGAATAATATGACCGTTGTATGTTTTAACTGATTTTCTTAAAACCATAAGGCGTTTCGAAACGGGCTCTTAAATGCACCCCAACGGCTCTTTCTATTTTAGTCCGTTCCGAAACAGGTTTCCCGTGTTTCGAAACGGGTTGGTGCAGACAGCATTAATGGTGGCAAGAGAGGGTTCCAACGGCTCCATTTATGTTCCCAACCACCCAAACGGCTAGAAATCAATGAGAAGGTATAAAAGGGACATCCAAAAGCATCAGCAACAACTATTGAACTTCAAGCAAACATCCAAACATCAAATTCAAGCATTTGAGCAAAAATCTCAAATTTGTGTAAAATCCCAATTTGTGTTCTTCATTCATATTTTGTAAAATTGGGTTGAGTGCTTGTATCGGGGCTATCATTTGTATTGAGAGATACCTAATTAGCCTACAAATTCCTTTGTTCTCTTGTGTGAGGGTTGGGTTGATTTTTGGGTAGAAAAATCAACCGATATTGTAAAGGGTTGCCTCCTTGTCCTAGAAAAGGGGAAGATCAATTTAGTGAAATTGTTGCAAATCCTTAGTGAGACTAAGGTAGTTGATGTAGAGTTCATTTGGAACTTGAACCACTCTAAATTCCTTGTTCTTCAATTTTAATTTGCCAATTTCCACTACAATCCTTCAAATTTCCAATTCACCCCCCTCTTGGTAAATATCGATCTTTCGATCCACTCAACATCCTTGTCTATTTAGGTTCCAGTACTGTAGCGGAGCGTGATCCCGGTGCTCGATAGACCTTTTGACTGACTGATCTCATCTTTTGAGGTGTGTTCCTTGTGTGCTATATGACTGTTGCACATTTACTGTTTTACATGCTTCACATGATTTAATAAAACATACTATGTGTATATGATTGCTAAACTTGATTTTGTGAAAAGCTAGCATGTTTTCTATTTATGAAAGAAATACGATTGTACTGTATGTTTGAATTATGCTCTAGAATTCGATATGACAAGCATGCCTATGATTTTCGGTTATCAGTGTAGAAATATGTTGTTGAGCATTGATATGACTATTATTGTTGCATACTATGTTACTACCTGGACTAATTAGTAGAGGTACTTGGGGGTATGATGTCGAGACTATCGGCTCATCCCTGATCCAGCTGGTAAGACCGCCCGTATTCGGATCCTAAGCTTCGGCTAGGTCCGCCCGTATTCGGATCCTAAGCTTCGGCTAGGTCCGCTCGTATTCGGATCCTAGGCTTTGGCTAGGTCCGCCCGTTTTCGGTTCCTAAGTTTCGACTAGGGTCGCCAGTATTCTAAGGTATAACCTTAGGATGGTATCCCGCCCAATGGGCTTGGGTTAATGCCAGTATAGGATACTGTTCTGGGGAACTGTATCATGGTGTTCGGTTGGAGGGTAGATAGGTTGCATGAAAACTATGATGCCTTTTTATGATATGTTTTGCATAACATGATTTATTGTTTATTGATGCAACTATTTTACTTGCACTATTGGAACACACTGAGCTTTCTAGCTCACGCCCCAAATTCTTTCCCCTTTTAGATATTTTGGATAGGCCACCCTGTAGCTGACTCTTGGAGGATCGACACATTTGGCATTCTTTTTTATTGTAATGTTTTTATCCACCGTTTGTACTTTCAGGGTGACATGTGCCTATATTTTGTTATGTATGGTATTAAACTAGAAGTATTTTGATATGCTAACTGATACTTATTTTGTAACTATCCTATGATGAGTTTATTTAAGTAATCATGGCTGCCTATGTTATTTGTGATGTCTATGTTGTGAATGACTTTGGAAAATATTATTGCTTGACGTATTAAACATGTTTATTTAACTTGATGGTTTTCACTAAGTCCTGTCGTTATGCTGCCGAAATAAACACTTAGTTTGCAAACATGTTTTCCACTTGAGTTTTAAATTTTGATGTGCCTTACTAGACTTGGTCATTCCGCATAGGCCGGTCTAGGGGGTTACAAGAAAGACGGAGAGCTTGTTCGTGCTATGGAAGAGCACGTACTCGGGGTCGCTTGTATCGAGCCTCATCCACATACCACAGTTCTGGCTAGAAGTGGAGCTGATGGCATCAAGATATGGACTCCGACTGCTATTCATAAAGCTAAGCTTCCTGCAACAAAAATAGAACAGGACCAACATGTATGTCTTGTCCTAGTATGTGTTCATAGCATTGGCATTACTTTTTGGACTTGAGATGTATGGTAAGTAGAGGAGCTGACTTATCTCTCTGGCATTACTTCACCTTTGGAGGATTCGAGTATGGAATATTCAACGAAGGTGGTGATGGTGAATATCTTGTTTACTGTGGTGGTGGTGTCTTGCCATCTTCTGATGATGATGATGATAATGATGTTGATGACGACGAAGAGGAAGAGGAGGACTGATGATGATGATATTGATTGTCTTGACTTTGTTACATGTTATGGCCATGAGTTTTTGCTAGCCAATGCCCATTGAGAATTGAGATGGATTTGTTCTAATTGCCTATAGCCTCTACAAAATCAGTCAGCCCCAAACAAAAGCAGCAACGTAATCAATAAAAAAAATCGAAGAAATAAAAGATTGATTTTAGTGTTTTACTTCAATAATTAGTTTGGGGTTTTAGGGTTTCTAAAATAAAAAAATAAATGAAATTTAAACTAATTTTTTATAGTTTTAGTTTTGATATGAACTTAAAAAAAGTTTGAAATTATAAAATAGAAGAAATGCTCAAAGACGGAACTCGATAGACCAGAGGTAGTCATGGTCCCTAAAACATGGAAAAAAATATTATTAGGTACTTTAGTTTTAAAAAAAATTATTTGGCATTTCAAAATATTTGAAAAATGTCCTTTTTTTAATAACTCCTACCTAGGGGGAGGACACCTCCGAGGCAAAAGCAATATCAAATTAAGCCTTAGTTTACAATTGGTTTTGCAGGCCTAGCACACCTCTCCGGCACCGAAGCACCAATGCCACCATCATCATTCCTCATCTTCAGAAGATGTCATCATACCCCCAGAAAAACAAGTAATATATTCACCATCACCACCTTCGTCGAATATTCCATACTCGAGTCCTCCAAAGGTGAAGAAACCACGGTTGTGGACCTTTTGCAAAGAAGTAATGCCAGAGAGATCAGCTCCTCTACTTGCCATACATCTCAAGTCCAAAAACTAAAGCCACTGCTATGAACACATACTAGGACGAGACATACCTGCTGGTTCTGTTCGATTTTTGTTGCAGGAAGCTTAGCTTTATCAATAGCATTCGGAGTCCATATCTTGATGCCATCAGCTCCACTGCTAGCCAGAACTGTGGTATGTGGATGAGGCTCGATACAATCGACCTCGAGTACATGTTCTTTCTTAGCACGGACAAGCTCTCCGCCTTTCTTCTTCCAAATGTATACTCGGCCATTTCCGGATCCGCTAACGACATACTCTGATTTCGGTCCAAAGAAGCTCACACTGTTGACCGTCTCTTTTTTCCGTGTCCTTTATAAACTTGAGGAATAGCTTTTCCATTTGCTTCACTACATGAAGAGGATGGAGAAGAGGGAACTGGATTGTGCCCCAGTCCCATATCCTGTGTAAATAGATAAATCGAATTGTCTCTGTACGAGACAAGAAGCTCACTCTGATCTGAAAAGGCCAAGCATGTTTGTCCAAATATATCATTAGTATTAACAATCACATGAGGGGGATAAAAGTAATCTATAGGTTGACTGGAATCAGTCGAACCACAACAGTTATATCTGCGAATATCATAAAGGCGAGAATACTGATCCGATCCCACAACTGCAAAGACATTTGGGTTCCTTGGATCGATGGCAATAGCATACAGAGGAATAACCGGGTTCCAAACCCTGCAGCCAACAATTGGCTGGCATCTAAGAAGTTCTGTAGTTGCTGCAGTTCTAAGATCAATCTGAAAGGTGAAGTATCAAAGGGCTCTCTATAAGTCAGGTGTTTCGAATTAGAGCAAGAAGAATACGGTGATACTAGAATCGAACTTTGAGTTTACATCTTTCAATCCAATAAACGTTCTTAAATTATCAACTGAAAGAACTTTAGAAGGAAGGAATGACAACTCACATGCTGCACTAGTCCATCCTCACCACAAGTGTAAACTAAATGAGGCCTTCCTGGTTCAAAGGCCAGATCAGAAGCGTTACGCTGATGTTTGGCCAGCAGCCTAGTTTCGACACCACACTCCGAGATTTGAGCATGTCGAACCTACAATTAGGAAACAGTTTTTAGTTAAAATAAGAATTCCCCAGTTCACTACATGGAGATCATTGCTTATGCATGCCTAAACAAGAAATTCATTCACCTGACCATCTGCTCCACATGTAATCAAGCTGCGATCATCTGTGTAAGGCACGATTTTAGCTCGGATACTGCTCCAGGAATTCCTATGACCCGACTCGAAAGTAAGCTTGGGAATCCCAGTTTCCCAGTCCCACAGCATAATTTGCTTGTCTACAGAGCCAGAGACTAAAATGTTACCATCGGCATTAAAGCTCACAGTTTTCACATATTTCTTTTCAAGTTTCTTGGAAACGTCGAGTCGGAGCACGAGATCCTGGAGCATAAAACGATGAACTAAATCAAAACCCAATGCAACATGGGACTTTGTAAAGGATTTAATTATTAGTTGTAACTCTCAAGCTCAACTGAGTGCAAAATGTCACGAGGTAGAGGGTTATCCGGACCCTTTTTCCTATTTTTTTTATACTAGTTATCATGATCTTTTACCATCAATTTCTCCACATAAATGGTAGCTATAAGTTAGCAAATCAACCATTGTTAAAGAAGGCTGTTGAAATTCATAATCAAATAAATTTTAATTACTAACCCATTAAGAAAATGGTAAAAAACTGAACCCGTGGAGTGATTTCGATAATGTGTTATGTCCAAGTTCCAGCATTTGTATAGTTTGTGTTATCAAAAAGCTAAAAAAATTAAACAGATACTACCATAGAAAGAATTCAGCCGAAAAGAAGTGTTAATAGTAACCTGGGAAGCAGCAAGGCGATGGGCGAATTTCCTATTGGAGAGCTCTCCGACTTCACGTTGCCAAACGTCAACCACCGCCATGTCCACACTCGCCACCGTCCTTCTATTCTTCACGTTGCTTGTACTGAAGCTATAATACAGTGTTCGCCCTTTATAGGGTTTGTCACGCTAACAATGTGCGGAAAATATATATTATATACTTGGACCTACTTAGACCGACAACTATGAGGCGCAGGCACTAGGTCTTAAGTAAGGATTGAACATTTGAATTTGTAAATGGAAAAAAATGATTAAGGTCCTTTTATATTGAATTTTTGTAAAATTTAATATAAATTAGTCGATGAATAAATTAAATATTAGTGGTTAAATAAAAACTACTATTTAAAAATAATAATTTTAATTTAATTATTAATTTTAATTGTGAGTAGTGCTAATGCACATTATATTTTTAAAAAATATCGAACTTTAAAAATAATATTATTGGATAAGATAATCCCAAATATAATGTAAAAAAATAATACACAAATCACGTAAAATTTAGTTTATATAACTTTATCTATTTTAATGCCATTTGTCCCATTTATACGTACCACTATTGATCTTCATCAATGAAATGAAATAGAATAAAGAAGCCAAACATAAATAAACAAAGGGTAAACTACATCGGTGACTATCGAACTAATTAGGGATATATATTTAATATATTTTTTTTTCGATTAGGTGGTGACACGTTATGTCGCCGGGACCGTTAATTAACTGACAGTTTTTATCTAACGGGAACATATTTGGACCAAATTAAAATGTTGGAGACATATTTGGACATAAAAAAATAGCAGACTAAATGAAAAAACATACAAACGTTGGGGGCATCTTTTATCATTTTGCCTTTATCAATTGTCTAGTATATGTATATTACATATAAAAAAAATGTTCATATACTTAACTAGAATTTCATAAATTCCAAGAAAAATTAAATACAATTTAAGTTACAGAATAAGACTTCTCAAATTGATTAATTCAAAAAACATTACTCAAATTAACTTAATTTGATCGAATACTCATATTAAGTACATTGTTCTCCCTCCATAGGGTTGGCTACGCCAATAATGTGCGAAAAGAAATATACTCTACTTTATATAAATTTTATAGGTAAAAGTACCTTATCGGCCCCTGTATTATGTTACCGGTTGAAATTTGATCTCTTCATTGAAAAGAATATTAGTCTTTCTATATCTCAAATATGAGCAAAATGATCCCTTTCATTAAAATTTATATTCCTTCTGTGATGAAGTGTTCATGTGACATTTTTATAAATTCTTTTGAGTGTAACCAATATGATCCGATACGAAGACTTTGTCGGCTTTTACAAAGGTATGAGCACGACATGTTGTTCATGGCTAAAGAAGAACTTGTTAAAGGTGTTAGATTGTTGTTCATTACCACCATCAACATCTTCATCGTCGTCGCCATTTGTGAACATCGAGACAATCGGCGTCATAGTCAGCATTCCTCTTCAGAAGAAGACAACTCAAGACCACAAAAAAAATACTCACCACTTTCGTTGACTCTAGGGAAGGATGCAAATCGATATCGGCCGCGTCCCCGAACCTTTTGCAAAGAAGTAAAGGAGAGAGAGATCAGCTTCTCTGCTTGTCATACATCTCAAGTGGAGAGGATATAACAATAAGGAACAAGGATTCAGCATGTTGCAGAACCAGAGTGCAATTAATGTCATATGCTACCTTATTTAGAGCACCAGAAGTAATATCAGTGTTATTAACAAGAGATTAGAACAAGCCATACCTGTTGGTCCAGTTCAATTTGTGTTGGAAGCACAGCTTTATCAATAGCCTTTGGAGTCCATAACTTGATGTCCTCGGTTCCACAGCTAGCCAGAACTGCGGTATCCGGATGAGACTCGATAAAATTGACCCTACGCTTATCTGCCTTCATAACACGAATAAGCTCTCCGCCTTTCTTCTTCCAAATGAATATTCGGCCATAGTCGGATCCAATAACAACGTACTCGGACTTGGGGCCAAAGAAGCTCACACCCTTCACCCTCTCATAATTTGCAAGCCCCTTGTAAACTTGAGGAATAGCATTTTCACTTGCTTCACTTTGTGCAGAGAGCAGAGAAGATGGAACCGGATCGTGTCCGAGTCCCATATCCCGTGTAAAGAGATAAATGGAATCGTCGCTGTATGAGACAAGAAGCTCACTCTGATCTGAAAAGGCCAAGCCTACTACTCCAACTAGATAAACACCAATCAAATGAGGGGGGTGAAAATGATCCATAGGTTGACCGAAATCAGCTGAGCCATCCCGCTTAGATTTGCGAATATCATAAAGGCGAGTATACTTATCCAATCCCGCAACTGCAAAGATATTCGGGTTCCTTGGATCAACTGCAATATGATACAGAGGTATAACTCGAAAGTGAAACCTGCGGTCATCAATCGGCTGGCATTTAAAAAGGTCTGTAGCTGCTACAGTTCTAAGATCAATCTGAAATGCAAAAGTATAAAAGGGCTCTATAAGTCAGATATGTCTAGATCAATCATAGAACAAAACAAGAAGAAGATTAGAATTTTTAACTTCTGAAAAACATATGACCGAGTAAAAGTTCAGTAACCGAGTTTACATCTTCAACACTAAAACTTTAGAAGGAAACAATGATGACTTAAAACGCAACTCACCTGCTTCACCACTCCATCTCCACCACAAGAGTAAAATATATGAGGGCTTCCCGGTTCAACGGCCAAATCATAAGTCGGTCCATGATGTTCGCCCAGCACCCTAGTTTCAACACCATACCCCGAGATTTGAGCATGCCGAACCTACAATTAGGAGACAGTTTGTAGTTAAATTACTAAACATTCTTTGGTTAGGCTTAGTTAGAATAAGGAGTTCAGTTCATTCACCTGACCATCTGAAGAACACGTAATGAAGCTGCGATCGTCGGTATAAGGCATGATTTTAGCTACGAAAACGTTGTTGATATACACATGACCTGAGTTGAAAATAAGCTTGGAAATCCCAGCTTCCCAGTCCCATATTCTAATCCTGCCGTCAACCAAGCCATAGACTAAAATGTTACCATCAGCATTAAAGCTCGCACCATCTACACAACCTCCATTCTTTTCGAGTTTCCTCGAAATGTCTAGTCTTAGCACAACGTCCTGGAACAAATCAACAATTAACCGAATCCAAAACCTAAATGCAACGGGGGATATTGTAGAGAATACTGAATCTGTTACTTCCACCTCTAAGCAAATGTGTTATACTTATACCCACATTTACAAGCCAAAAAAACGAAATGAGCATATCCATTATTTCTATACAATTTGACCCATTAAATCAATTTCATAATCAAAGGAACGTAAACCATTAACTTACTAAAAACAATTCAAATCCACCGCCGACAAGAAAATATTAATTTTTTGTGGGAAAAAAAGATTATGATTAGTAACCTGGGAAGCAGCACGGCGTTGGGCGAATTTCCTGTTTGAGAGCTCTCCTACTTGGCGTTGCCAAACATCAACCACCGCCATGTCCACGCTCGCCACCATCGACCTTCTTTTCTTCATCGAACGAAGAATTCAATTCAATCAACGTCAACAAGAATTAAGAAAATGGTGTTTTCTGTGACTCGCTGAATCGGAGCGAGTCAATAGAAAGAAAAAAAAGCAATCAGTGCTTAGAAGTGTTTGTTTACCGTTTCTTATTCCTATGGAATTCACGTTGGTTGGTTGGTTCAGGACGGAGCAATGTTCAAAAAAATTGAGCAAAATTCGACCAAACTAAACAAATTTAAATTTTGGGTAATCTTCACAAATGGTCACCTTTGTTTTGTGTTTGTTTTATTTTAGTCACCTGAATTCAAAATAGATCATTCTTGCCACTTACGTTTCGAATCGTGTTTGTTTTTGTCACCAGGCCGTTAGTCTCCGTTAGTAGCCTAGCGAGCAACTGACATGGCCGTGAAAAAATAAAAAAATAAATCATGTGTATTATACACGTGGAATAGACGACATGTTTAAATTAAAACACCCCAACCTTGTCTATATAACTCCTTTTACTTCAATACCTAACCCTAAATCAATTTGTTCCTCTTTTAACTCATATTCTTCATTTTTTCCTACCTATTCTACCGAAACATAAAACAGTAAAGAAGAGAAGACGATAGAAATGGAAGCAGGCGTACCCATTTATCGTTGTGGCCTCAAAGCAAAGGTTGTTGTTTCTTGGACCGATGACAACCTTTTTAGGAGATTTTATGACTGTAAAAATTATGGGAAAGAGTCTCATTGCCGATTCTTTGCTTGGTATGATGCTTCTTTGACACCACGTGCAAGAGTGGTCACTGTTGAGTTGTTAAGGAAAGTGAAGAAAATAGAGAAAGCAAAAAGGATTGAGCAGATTTGTTGGTTATGCTTAGACCTGGCAAACTTGACCCGAGACCCGAAACCCGAACCGAATTACTCGAACCAAAACCCGATTTTGACCCGAACATGATGATTCGAAGTTGACCCGAAACCCGAAATAAACCGAACCGAACCGAAATTTTTTGTTGAACCAAAATGAACCCGAACCGAAATAGACCCGAACCGAATGGACCCGAACCGATTTGACCTGAACCGAATGCTACCCGAACCAAAAGCTGAACCGAAAGCTGAACCGAATATCGACCCGATTTTAACCCGATTTTAACCCGAATATCTATTTTTAACAATATAATAAATAATAAAAAGAAGTATGTTTTATTATTTTTTATACTATATCATGGAAGAGATTGTTCCTCTTGTCAATGTTGTGGTATAATAACATTTTATGTTATTTTACGTTTCAATAATAATTAAATAAACTAATTTTTAAATTTAGAGTTTCAATGTACTATTTTCTCTCCCAATATTTAATCTTACATTTACAAAGAAAAAAATGTCAAAAGATTGCATTAAAAGGAATGGATACATAATAGACCAATTCATAGGGGCAACCTTTAATTGCATCACTAAATATCACTACGGGGAGGGAATTTCTATATCCGAAGTCTAAACCGTGGGGATACTTGTGATTAAATTAAATTAAACTAAAACTTAAAGTTGACTAAAATGTAACATTTTAAATGCAACATGACCTAAAAAGTAATTAATCTCTAGCTTAAAAAATTGGTGGCTTATTTTCCTCCAAAATATTTTCTTTTCTCTCTTATTTTTTCCAATTGTCTTTTTCTTTTTTTCAATCTAGCTTAAAAAATTGGTGGCTTATTTCCCTCCAAATTTTTTTTCTTTTCCCTCTTTATTTTTACCAATTATCTTTCTCTTTTTTCTTTCTTTTTTAAATTTAATTGAGTTTCAATTTAAATTAATTTAATTGAAATTTCACATTTAGTTTTAGAATTATTTTAATTATGTCCGTGATTTATGCTTTTAGATTTTAGTTAGCTCAATTAGATCCTAAGTTTAATAAATTAATTCATTTCAGAAATTATTATTATTATTATTATTATTATTACATATAATAAACTTTGATTTAATATAATTATACAAAAAAAAATTGATATGGATACATGAAGCTTTGATTTAAATATTTAATGAAATTCAAATACATAGATTAACAAGTTGAATCAGAATTAATCTCATACATCAATAACTCTAAACTAAACCATAAATACTAAACCTCAAACCTTTAACCCAAACTCAAATCGAATTGACCCGAAAATTTAAATGTTGACCCGACCCGAAATCGACCCGATTTTGACCCGACCCAAAAGCGACCCGAACGACCTGATTTTGACCCAAACCGAAAGCGACCGATCCGATATTGACCCGACCCGAAAACAACCGATCCGATTTTGACCCGATCCAATACTCAAACCGAATCCGACTCAATACAGACCCGAATTGACCCGAACCGAATCTAAACCGATTCTAGATAGACCCGAAATGACCCGAACCGAAATTACCCGAACCGAACTTGAACCGAATGAACCGATTGCCACCTCTAGTTATGCTTGCTAATTTTCTCCATGACAATGGTGTGGGTTATCAAATAATTGATTGGGTATATTTTCGGGAATGATGTCATGGATTATTTTGTATGAGTTGTTTTTTTAGAGTGATGTTATCCATGGATTATTTTGTATGTAGTAACTTAATATGTAGGTTTTTATTTTCATATATTATTGTGTGGAATATTTTCATTAAGTAATGAAGAAATTGGTGTGTTGTTTTCTACTGAAAATGTTTGGTATAAAATGAACTGAACACTTTATATAAGCAAAGGTAAATTTTCATAAATGAGGCAAGCTAGTACAAAAAATTAGTTTCTAAGCTGATAAACTTCTTATATCAGCTGCAAAATAATGACATCAATACTAAACCTTCTGTGTCAATTACAAAATAATGCCCCTAATAATAGTTAAGCTTGTAAAATAAATGTGTTACAACTTAACCATCACAAAATATAATATTGTTGGTCACAAATGTGACACAAACATTTCAGTTAACAAAAAAAGTAAAAATGGTCTGCCCTAACTTTACTCCTTAGTTGAATGATTGTGATTCTTGAGTGGAAGGGTTAGACATAATGAATTCTTAACTTGACATTCATCTCACAATTTTTAGAAGAGGAAGAAGTTGTTTTCTTCTTATTGGAAAATTTTCCCTTCGAGGCACATGAGGTTGATATGAATGTTGAGGTAGTTGATTTTGTTGAGGTTCTTGTGGATGTTGAAGATTCTGATTTGGCTGAGGTTGTTGAGCATGTTTAGGTTTTGGTCTCTTGAATGTGGGTCTTCTTATAGGTTGATCTGCACTCACTTCTCCTCTACAATTCCTTCTATTGTGGTCTTGGTTTTCAAATTTTGTGTAATTGTCTTGCCGCCCTCTTTTACTTAGCTTAGAGTTACTGACTTCATCAGGTTCCAATCTTCTCTTCTTGGTTGGCCTTTCTGGTGGCCTCCTTATGGTTGGTGGTAATATAGGTTCTATGTCAGCCACTGGAGCCCACTAGAACAGACCTGTACACAAAAAAATGAAAGGAATTTTTTACTTAAATTATTGATTGAGTGTAAGGTATAAGCTAGTTTAGATTATTACCTTTGATAGGTTTAATCGTGTTCCAGTAAATAGCTAGCTGTGTACTGTTGTGGTAGCATTCATTGACATATTCTTTAGGCTTTAAATTATTCAGTCGAAAGACTGATGATGTGTAACAGCCCTCGCCTGGATTAGGAGCAAGGAGCGTTACCATAATCAGAAAACGAAAAATCAAAAACTCAGAACAGGAAATATAAAGCAAGAATCCATTCTTAAATAAACAGTCCGTATTAATGTGCATGCGGAAAGTGGGCTAACAAAAACTTTTCTAAAGATACATGACCAAACATAATTTCATTTAGTCTAACTTATAGATTTTCAAGCCAATTTAAAATTTAAGATTTCGTTCAAAGTTTTCATTCGAACATTAGGCTGGCTATGTGATTAATTTACTCTAGCCATTAACTACTAATTTACCAATTATTTCATTGATACTAATTAAATCAAACATGCCGATATACTTAAGCAATTCATTACCATGCCATTCGAAACCTTGATTAAATTAGTCTAGGTGGTTTTCGAATTACACCAACATTACCAATAATTAAGACATCAATATTACATCAAAGTAATGTTCGATTTCATAGACCATGATATCAAATTTCCATTAACTATTTCATTACAAAATATCGAGTTATCAAATGCTCCTAAGCCATGTCAAGCTATCAACTATGTACAACAAAAAGAATAATGCAAGACCACTAGCTTGACTTACATATTTACATCAAAAAGAATGAGGCTTTCGAACTAAAAAAACATGATTTTAGCCTCCTAACTAGACATCAAGAAGCATATAACTTCAAACACCAACGTAAACTTAGGCTACGACCAAACAAAATGAAACGAGTCCTTAAACAAACTTCGAAGCCACCATCTAGGAGTCTAAAAATAAGATTAAGATCATACATTTTTGGTCTTATAATTTGTCATGATCGGATGCTAGCTTTAGATCCAAGCTACCCTGCTAATTTTGGGAAGAAGGAAACAAGGGAGCATTAAGTACAAAATTGTACTTAGCGAGATAATGTTAAAGCTAATTCATCCTCGAATTTATATGTGATCAAACATTGAGTTTACTTAGCTAGGGTTGATAGCATAAAGTTTACACCTAACTAAGCTTAGCAAAACCAAACACAAGTGACTTCATACACCGCATATACAAACATTCATAGCATCATATTCGAGCACATTTCAATTAACATTAATTTATCCTCATGCTTCATTTTCGATTCAGCCAAAACCATATAACAATTCGGTTTCCAACATGCTTATTCTCATGGCTCCTAATCGAAATAACCAAAAATCATACCAATTATAACATTGCATTATCAATTAATCATGAGCAAAATCACAAATCATCTTTAAGCATGTCATTCGAATGGGTCACCAACCATTGACCATAAGTCAAAATTGTCAAACATATCACATTTCATTTTTATTTCATTCGAAAGGGGCCATTGCCCACATTGCTTATATTCAAACATTGCAAGCATCTCATATGCATTTTATCACAATCGAAAGGACCAATGTCCACAAAGTTCATCCATCAAATACATATCATGTCATGCCAATTAAAAAATCAGTCCATTTATCCATTTCATAAGCTTCCCATAATTACGTATTTCTATTTAATTTAGTTAAGTTGCCCTAAGTAGAGTAAAAGAATCAGATAATCAAGTCATCAAGATGGTATCAAGTACCAAACAATGGTTGCCTAAGCAACAAGTCAATGGATGCTCAATAGCATCAATGTGTCTTGAACACCAAGCAAGATCACATTCAATCATCAAGTTCGGAGAGTACCCAAGGTACTAAACAATGGTTGCATTAAACAACAAATAAAAGGTTGCACAAAGCAACAAAACAAGAGAGCTTGGACTCTAGGCATATCGTACTATCTAAGACCTCTAATCGACCGAGGACATATTATTCTTATTAATTTATCATTCATTTTCAACGATATCATTCATATTTAATTTAGCACATACATATTGCGTAATTCGATTTGCATGCTCATTCTATCATATAATTGTACCAAATCACATAAATCATGTTGATTAATTTCATGCCACATTCGAATAGCATCAAAACATACATGGCAGCAACTTCACATGAAATTACATGCATATTGAGCATAGCAAAAGTACCGTATAGGGACAGTCCACATATTCATACATTCAAGAATTAACAAAGATCCAATTCATGCGTATACAACATAACAAATAGATCACATAAGACAGTCCACATTTTCATACATTCAAGCATTAACAAAGATCCAATTCATGCATCCATTTTCCTTTAACCTCATTCCCTTACTAAACATGTTACCGATCATAAATTAAGTCCATTTCATGCACAAAATTATAAATTACATAAATAAATAAAGTGGTTAGGACACTAGTCCCAACCCTAATATAATTACACTCACAAACTTCTCAAGCTTGGTCTTTGATTAGGATGCCCTCATTCCTTCCCCTTGATTGGTCAATCTTTGCTTCCTCCAAAGGATCCTCACAATTTGGATCTTAACACTCAACACAAAACGAACACAAACCATATCAGAGAGCAATTCAATTACATTCACTCCTTTAATACAATTATAACATTAATTCGCAAATCTGTTTTTCTGTTGAATTAGTTGGAGGACCAGTTAGTATTTTGATCATAACTTCTTAATTACTAATCCAAAATTCACTTATTATATACCATTAGAAATGTATTAAACTCAGCTTTTCAACTATATAAACCTCATATTTTTACCTATTTCGAGTTAATACAGTTTATTACTTGAATATGACCTTTTCAACAAACCTGGACAGCTTGTACTGCCCAACTTCTTTAAGCCATAGCTTCCAATTCACATACTGGAATCCAATTCCGTTTTATCTCAGTGATACTAGACATTTCAAAGTTTGTACCATAAAAATTTCAGTTCAAAATACCTTATGTCCTATTTTTGGTGAATTTTCAAAGTTTCTGTTTATGGTTTAAGTTTTCTGGACAGTTTACTCATTGATCACATTTAGCTTTGAATTCACCTAGTTACCTTAGTCTAACTCTAAATTCACTTAATACATGATTTGTACTATCTTTTTACCACATTTTAAGTCCATGTTAATTCTCATTATCAACAGACATGTCTTCAATTTTACTAAATTTTCAGATCAGCCCTATTTTTAGGTTTCGAGTAACTAACTTCCTAATTTCACCAATTTAGGTCATTTCGACTTCAATTCAAGAGTCTAAATTCATTCTCACATAATCCCCTGATTCTAAATTCTGAGTCAAGTGTCAAATTTCATATAATTCAAGTCCTTGTAATTAATGATTTTATTCAAAATAGTCTCTAATTCCATTATTTTCAAATACATGTCCAATGTTGATTCTAATCAAAATTTCCTCATTCTAATTTATTTTTCTAGCAACCCAAGACTAGTTCCTTATAGAAATCTCATTTCTCTTCAACTTTGTCCTAATAAGAATTTTCCAATTTGGTCCCTAACTATTTTAATTTTTCATTTAATCATGAATTTCTATTCTTTCCTCAAAACAGTCCTCTTTTAATCAGTTCACCATTTCACCCATAATTATTCAAAAACTTCATTAGCTCAACTCAACATAATCACCATGACTCTAACAATTTCATGTTTAAATCAATTTTAAACTTGCATGCATGATTTTTTCACTTATTCGAACAACTAGAAGAATGAATGAGAACTTGCTTCTTTGGCTTTGCTACCACTAGTTAACTCTTCTTAATCCTAGCTTAAATCCTTCAACATGCAAGCCATTTCCTTCTCCATTAGAGCTCTATTTTCAGATTTTTCAAGCTTTCATCCCCTTCCTTTTCTCTCAAGTTACACGACAGAAAGGAAGGGAATGATGGAGAGAAAACACTTTCCTTAATTTAGGGGATTTGATAGGATTTTGGTTTTACTTAATTGCCCTTCTTAACATATCTAATATAAACTTTTTACTAAGGGCATCCCCAAGGAATATCAAATTTTAACATGAAAATTTTAAGTTTTATTTTCTTTTTAATTTAGTCATCAATTTCCTCCACAATTCTTTCTTTCTTTCTTTCTTTCTTTTTGGTCTGACTTCCACTAGGGAAATATACACCTTCTAATTATTTTTCTTTAATTCTCTAAACTTATTACTTTAATCATGTGACAATCAAATTAGTGTTCAATTAAATTATCAACTCAACTCATTCAACTCAATTCTTTAATTCGAATGCCTAGTCTCATTTAGATTCGAATTGATGCCATAATTGCCAACTAAGGGAAGTTCAAGGATTAAATTGAATAAATTATTTAATTATGAACTTAATTACTTTCAAAGAATAAATTAATATTCTAATTCAATGAACTAAATTCTAGGACGAAAAAGTAGATGTTACATGCTGCATGGGGACATGGGATCCCATTGAGGTCCCATTTCCTGCATGAACATGATCTTTCTGCAAGGTCTACAACATGTTGATGAGATGGGCCAGCTTCAACTTGATATTTATGTACACCAGCATAAGTTGGTCAAAACCTAAAACAAGACATGAAAAATAATGTTTAATGATCAATAAAAAACCAAATCACATAACCTAAAACAAGACATGAAAAACGATATTTAATGGTCAATAAAAAAATAAAATCACATAACCTAAAACAAGACATGAAAAATGATGTATAATGGCCACAACATGTAAAATGATGTATAATGAACCCTAAAATATATCTTAACTCATTTAAAAACTTCATCTTAACTCTTTTCAAAACTGCTTAATTAAGTTATAAAAATCTGCATTTAATCAAATATGCAATCACTAAAAAATCGTAACATGATACACTATCATTTCAATATACAAAATTGAAGTCGTCATTTCATAAAAACAAGAATTTCAGCCCATATTTCATGCAACAAACTTTATTACTGATGTCTAAAATCAGGTAATAAGCATTTTTACAAGAATTTCAGCCCACATTCCATCAAAACAAGATTTTTAGCCCACATTTCATGCAACAAATTTTATTACTGATGTCCAAAAGCATGTAATAAGCAATTTTACAAGAATTCCAACCCACATTCCATCAATACAAGAATTTCAGCCCACATTCCATCAAAGGCAGATTTACAAGAAACTAAAAGCATGTAATAAGAAGTTCTTAATTCAAAACAAAATTAAAGAACATAAAAAATTTGATTTAGTAACCTGATAGATGCTTCAATACTGATGTCCAACTTCTTTTAAATTTTTCTACACAATAACCCTTTACACTTTTCAACAGCCTCTCATTTGGGTACAATTCGAGTCATAATTTTCATTCGAATTGTCTCCATCATAGTCAATATAGGCTTATCTCTTGCCTCCAAAATGGACTGCCATATTGACAATAAAAGAGTTAAATACATATGTATAAATTATTGTCTTAATCAGTAAATAATTAAAACAAGTTATATTACCTTATTAAAAGACTCACAATAGTTATTAAGGAGCATATCACACTTGCTCCTAGTGGAGAAGTGTGATCTAGACCACTGAGCAGGTCCTTCTCCTTAACCCAATCATAGGCAGCCTCTGGAAATGCCTTCAATTGGTCTATAGCAACTTCAAACTCTCGCAAATAGGTACCTCTGACAGCCTTCCAAAGAGCATCTTTTAGAGTTTGGCCTTTGTGTTTCTCCTTGAAATTTGTGTACATGTGTCTATCACATTTTCTATCCTCTGCTTACGGGAATACATCTGCAAAAACTTCCTTAAGGCCCTACATAATTGCATTTAAAGTTAATATCTAAAATAAATGAAACAAATGTAAACTAAATTAATGAGAGAGTTAACCTTATGTTTATCAGACATGAAACATATGCTGGAAGAGTTATCAATCTCCAAATCAATTTTTAAATTTTCCACAAACCAATACCAAAAAGACATATTCTCACTCTCTACAGCAGCATATGCTATAGGATAAATGCAATCATTTGCATCAATCCCTACAATTGTTAACAGAAACTCATGAAAATAACCCTTTAAAAATCAACCATCAAGATCAATTATCCTCATACAACCTACTTTCTACCCTTCTTTACAAGCCTGTGGACAAACATACATCCTCTAGAACAACCTTAAATCTAAATAACATATTGTAGTTGTTTCAGGATTTGTAATCCTCAACTCTTGTTAGTAGTCATAGATTTTCCCATATTGAGCTTCATGATTCTCTTCAATCATTTCTAATGTTATATCTCTAGCCCTACCACACTTTCCAGGTGACACAAGTGTCCCAAATTCATGTAACACATCGTGTCGTAATGTTCTCAGAGTGTAATTAGGCTCGGACATGAATTTCCCAATGTAGTACTTTGCCATACACTTAGCTGTAATATTAACATTGCTCACATACTTGGAACATGTATGACAATTCACCAAGATTTTAATTTGCCAAGTTTGGTCTTTACTGTCCTTTGGATTCATAGGGGCTGCCCACAGTTTCCAAGGACATCCTTCCTTGCATAGTGCTTGACGCCTTTTAGCGTTATTCCTCTTCAATTTTACTTTCACCCCATTTACTCTCCCATACTGCTTGATAACTTCTTTCAATGTTGTCCTATTTGAGAATATTAAACCCTTAACAAACTTTGGTTTCACCATGTCAGTTTCAGAATGGAATTCAGGGTACCTAACCCCATGTGAGTCTGAATCATGCTCACTGTGTAGGTTTTCAGAATGGTCATCATTTGATTCTAGCCCATGATCCTTCTGATTCACATGCACACCATTAGGTCCAAAGCCATCCATGTTCCTCTGAACCCTAATTTCTATTACATCCTCTTGTATGTATGGTTTACAATCATACTCATTATCACTAACATCAAATTCTTCTTCTTCAGCAGATTCTTCTTCAGCACTAGATTTTTCTTCTTCAGCAACATATTCTTCTTCCTCAATAGATTCTTCTTCTTCAACAGATTTTTTTTTCAGCACTAGATTTTTCTTCAGCACCAAATTCTTCTTCTTCTTCAACAGATTTTTCTTCCTCAACAAATTTTTTTTTCTTCAGCATCATATTCTTCTTCTTCTTCATCGGATTCTTCTTCCTCAACAAAATTTTTTTCTTTAGCACCAGGTTCTTCTTCCTCAACAGATTTTTCTTCTTCAGCAAGATGAAAACGTTCTTCTGCAGCAGCATAATATTCTTCTTCTTCAGCTTCATAATCTTTTTCTTCATTTACATGATTTTTTTCTTCTTCGGCAAGATGTTCTTCTTCTTCTTCATGAACATCTTTTTAAAATGGCTTCATATATATATATATATATATATATATATATATATATATATGAATGTACTTATTGCTAGGCATGCTGTTCAGCATAGTCATACAGTCATGATCAGTCTTCAATTGCCTAATAGAAGCAGTACACAATGCAACATTTGGCACCCTTCAGTAAACATCAAAATGTTCAACTAAACCTAGACTCTGAAACATCTCACACACTGAAAAGGTTGAGAATCTACTATCATCAACAAAATCGAACCAGGCTTCAGACTTAGAGGTGTACTTCATCCTTGGTGAAGTTACAAAGTCTCCTTCACAGTGAATCACACAAGTAAACATTTCTGTCTTATTACCTGCACAGTACACAAAAACATTTCAATGTCCCACCCCCCAAAAAAGTACACATTGGGACTGTTATAAAGTTGTTAAAATGTGGACACAAGTAAAAGGTATAAAAAAAAGACAAGTATAAAGTAATTTTTTTTTGAAGAAAACGGGCCTCATTAAAAACCCCTACTAAAATCCCCAAGCACAAGGCTTGGAGAAACCTAAAAGGGGAAAAGAGTACCCAAGATATATTATTAACCGAGGTTAAACCTCGCAAAGTACAATGTTTTTGATACAATCAGGGTAAATAGATCCAAAAGATAAAGAAGACATGGATCTAAGGGCATGGGTAGCCAACGTATGAGCTACAAAATTAGCCTCACGGCGAATGTACTGAATATGTGCCACAGAAAAATCCTCCATAGCAGTATGAGCCTCCAGAATCATCGGCCCCAAAGGAGAAAGATCTGGCCCAAGAGAGTTGATTCTGTTTGCTAGGGATGCACAGTCTGTCTCGAAAATCAGATGGCTCCAACCTTGAGATCGGGCAAAAGTAATGCCGGCAAGAAGACCTTTCCCTTCGGATGAAATAGCATCAGCACAACTACCCAGCGGAAAAGCCAGGCCACCGACAACCGTCCCAGTGTCATCCCAAGCGACAACACCAACCGCCGCTGCACGAGTGGAAGGATCAAAAGCTCCATCGACATTAACTTTAATAAAACCACAAGGTGGAGGCCTCCAACTAGGAGGAAGAGACGAAGGGATGGATGATGAAGAGGAGGATATAGCATTAGAGTAATCCTTATGGAGACTAATAGAGTTGACAGCAATTAGCCAAGGGGGTTGAAGATGTTTATTATGGACCCAGTCGTTATGTCTGTTCCAGATATTCCAAAGGGTAGTCAAGAAAAGGCCCAAAAGATCAGGAGAGAGAAGGGAAGCTCCTTCCTCAAGCCAATGGAGGCCCGTGGAGGCGGAACTATTGATAAAAGAGGATGGAAGACCAATCAATTTAAGAGTTTCCGAGGCACCAGAGCAGTCTCGGAGAGCATGGAGAATCGACTCAATACCCGAGTTACAAATGGGGCATGGACCAGAATCTGGAGCAAAAGTCTGAAGGCGAGCCCCAACAGGCAGGGCTTCTGCTCCCAGACGCCAGCCGAAAGTTTTAACTTTAGGCAAAACTTTGAGCTTGGCAAGAAATTTCCAGAAACGGGGGGGGGGGGGGGGACGAAGTCTAGGCTCAGGGGGTCGTTGCAGGAAAAGATAGCCAGATCTGACGGAATAGATGCCAGAATCATTGGGTTTCCAGAGGATTGTATCACGAGTATCATTAATAATGGGAACTGAAAGAATGGAATTGGCATCATCCACGGTAAAGTAAGCACGAACTTTGATAGGGTCCTAGGCCGCTTGGTTACGTAACATAAAATCTCTACAACGAATGTGGACTTCCTCCGAAAGTTCATAGTCCCCATAGAGGTGGACAGTCGAGGAGCCTCCCCAATTATCATGATGGATGCGTATGTTACTATTGATACCCGGACGATAGAGGAAACCGCCAAATAGGTGTTGCATAGCGTTATAGAGACCTTGCCAAGCAAAAGAACCTCGCGAAGGCCGAGAGGCATGAAGGATATTACATGTCGGAAAGTACTTAAATTTATAGATTTGTCCCAAGAGGGAATCAGGTTCGCAAATGAGTCGCCAGAGTTGTTTGCCAAGAAGAGCAATATTAAAATTATTGAGGTCCCGAAAACCCATACCACCGACAGATTTAGGCAGGCATACCTGGTCCCATGGGAGCAGGTGCCAACCTTTTTTGTTTGATTTCCCAGACCACCAATATCGACGAATGGCAGATGTCATATCATCAATAATATTTTGAGGTAATAGATAACAGGACATGACATATTGAGGTAAAGATTGTAAAACGGCTTTAATAAAAATTTCCCTGCCATTGAAGGAAAGAAGCTGTTTGTCCCAGTTGGATAATCTATCGTGAACTTTATCGCGTATAAACCCTAAAGCAAGGGTCTTATTTTTACCAATAAGAAGAGGTACCCCCAGATAGACCCCAGGATTGGAGACCTCACGAACTTGAAGATAGGAATTAATAGTTTGACGAGTGGAAGTAGGAGTGCGAGGATTGTAAAAGATAGTAGATTTATCGAAGTTGGCTGCTTGCCCAGAGGCAGAGGCGTAAGTTTGAAGAGCCAACTTAAGGTGTGCAGCTTTATTAGGATTTGAGTTAAGGAAAACTATGCAATCATCCGCAAACAATAGGTGGTTAACCTTGGGACCATGCTTACAAGCACCTAATCCTGGAAGTAGGCCTTGTTGTTTAGCATCAGCCAAGAAGGCTGAGAGCCCTTGGGTACAAAATAGAAAAAGAAAAGGAGATAAAGGGTCACCTTGGCGGAGGCCCCTTTGAGGTCGAAACAAAGGGGAGAAAGAATTGTTTACCTTAACCGTAAAGGAAACTGATGAGATGCATCTCATTATGAGAGAGACCCAAGATGAGGTAAACCCCATACGGGTCATGACATTTTCGAGGAATGACCACTCGACTCTGTCAAAGGCCTTTTCCATGTTAAGTTTAAGAGCAGCTCCACTAGAAGATTTTGAGGTACCAGTATTAATTGAATGAATAATTTCGTGGGCAATAAGGATATTATCTGTAATGTTACGTCCTTGAACAAAAGCAGCTTGATTTGAACTGATACAGAAAGGAATGGTATGTTTCATTCGATTAACCAAAACTTTAGCAATGATTTTGTAGATTATCGTACAGAGACTAATGGGCCGAAGATGTCTCATAGTAGTGGGATCCTTAATCTTAGGTATGAGAACCAATATAGTTTGGTTGACTGAGGCTATATCACCTGACCCTTTAAGAAGATTGAGGCAAAGGGTAGTAATATCAGATCCTACAGTATCCCAGTGTTGACGAAAAAATCCACTTGGGAGGCCATCAATTCCCGAGGCTTTCCTAGGATCGATGTCTCGGAAAGCGGTGAAAATTTCTTCTGGGGTGAATTCCTTGGTAAGGGACTCATTCATTGTATTCGAAATAGTAGGAGTGATTTTTGAGAGAATTTGGTCAGAAAAGTGAGGGTTTGAGGAAGAGAAAAGGTTATGGAAATAAGAGGAAGCAATTTCCATAAGGTCAGAATCATTCGTTCGCCAAACATTGTTGGAGTCTAAGAGACCTGTGATAGTGTTCTTTTTCTTCCTATTGGAAGCTCGGGCATGAAAGAAGCGGGTATTTTTGTCCCCTTGGGAAAGCCATAGATTACGAGAACGTTGTGCCCAATATGCTTCTTGCACTTCGAGAAGTTTATGGAGTTCAGTTTTGGCGGAGATATATCTTTTTTCAGCAGAGGCTGAAAGAGGTCGTTGTAATAGTTTATTAATTTTCTTAGTGAGAAAGTTAATACGACCATTGGTTTTAAATCTTTGTTGGGATTGCCAGTCTCCTAGGCAGGAGCCCACCGCTTTAATTTTATCCAAAGTATTACCTTTGGTGGATGACCAAGTTTGTTTTACCACATTAATACCTTCAACATTGGAAGCCCAACAATTTTCGAATCTGAATGTGGTTGGTGGGGGACGGGGATTTGTTGGAGGAAGAGGTTCCGTATTTAATAGTAGAAAACAGTGATCTGATTTTGCATTAAAATCTGAAATGATGTTATAATTAGGAAAGGAGGCTTTCCATGCCATGTTCCCAACAAAACGATCTAAACGCTCGAATAAAGAAGGGGTTTTGGGCCCTGTTTTAGACCAAGTGAACCACCCCGTTGTAGGTTTGCAATCAAAAAGATTATTACGAGAAAGACAATTGCGAAAATTATTAATTTGAGATCTAGGCCGTCGACGACCACCTTGTTTTTCATTATCAGATAAGATTTCGTTAAAGTCACCCCCGAAAAGCCAAGGGTGATCAACGTTAATGTTGAGAGAGTCTATTAGTTCCCAAGTTTTGGTTTTGTTACATGTTTCAGAAAAGCCATGAATTCCGGTAAAATAGAACGAAGAAGAGTTTCATGTAATATACGTGTGAATAAAACGATCCGAGTAAGAAAGCAAATCAATATTATTAATATTCATAGAAAATAAAGCAAGACCAGAGCAATTATTAGAAAAATCAACCGAAAAAGCTAGGGCCATCCCTAGAAAATCACCAAGACGGCTATAAGCCGTATTTTTTAGTTTCGTTTCACATAAAAACAATAAATCAAGTTTATGAAGCTTAACATAATACTGGAGGTGTTGAACTGCCTGGGCCTTACCTAAGCCCTGGCAGTTCCAGCATAAAATTATCATTTCCCTCGGCGGGGATGTGCATCAACCGCCGCCAGAGAGTTTTTTCCGCTGCTCATCCCAGCTTTCGAAGTAGGCGATGGTGTAGGTCTAGACTTTTTGGGCTGCAGGACCACATGGATTGGGGATCGCCTCTTAGTGCCTCGGTTCGGAGGAATGGGAATAGGGGCCGAAGCAGAAGCTGCAATATTTGGGTAATGCTTGAGTAGCCACGAATCAAAATCATCAAAAAATGATATACCGGTTTGGAGTAATGGCTTACTGAGTTGTTCATCCAGTTTCCTAACTTGCTGAGCAGTAGAGTTCGACTTTCCATCATCTTGACCTTCCAGATCAATTTGAACCGGGTAGATTGTGTTCAGGGGCTGAGGTGAAATGACTCTTGAATGCAAAGGTACTTTTTAGGACAACTTGGGATCGACATTTGTGGGAGGCAAATCCGAAGATTCCTCCCCCACCACCTCGTCGTTATTATTGGTTTCCTCGATAGGGAGATCTGCAAAGGACGCAGCATCCCCTTCATTGAGGTTCCCTAAAAGATTAGGAAAAGAGGAAATAAGCTTTAATTGTATGAAATTATTGGAGAAAGAAGCATAATGAATTTTGACGGAATCTAGACCTGAATCTTGAGCCGAAGTGACGGGGGCTTTCCCTTTGTCCATAGGATCTGATAAGGAAAAGGAATCATTAAAACAGCGTAAAGGGGAGTGATAATTAAGTAGTAGCCAAGAAAAGTTTTTATAATACCTAGTGGTGGGTTTGGTTCAGCATTAGCAGAGGATTCGACAGTTTTGCCCTTGTCCAAGGGAGCTGTACAAAATAACAGTTTATGATGTAGAAAAGAGAAAAGGCAGGAAATTAAATAGTTGTATTTAAAAAAATGTAAGATACCTAGCGGTGGTTTGCATTCATTAGAAGTGGATTGCTCGACAATTTGAATACGACCACGTGGTCCCTGGTCACGGCGACGCGGGGGAAGCCAACGGAGCCAATCACCGTATTGAAGTTTTGTTGGATCAATTGTAGCCTTAGAAGGACAGTGGTCAAATGTGTGGCTAATGATGCCACATCCCTGACAGAGAAGGGGGAGACGTTCATACTGTAGACGGCAAGAAGTGGTTCGTGGACCTTTCATGATGCCAAATCATTGAATTGGGGAAGAGAAGAAGAGGATGCCATTTGGTGATAAATGTGGTAATTTCGAAAAGAACAAGATGAAAAAATGCAAGTGGGAGAGGTGGAGTCAAAGTGGGTTGTAACCTTATATATAATAGAATTGATATAAGTAGAGTTAAGAATGGAAATCAAATAATAGAAAGAAATAGAAAAGGAATGTAGAATGAAAATATTCCTGAAGATTGGAAGTGGGATACGTGGGGTAAATTTAGAAAGTGAGAAAAATAGAATCAAATTAAAATAAGAGCTTGGAAATATGTAATGTTTAAGGTAAAGTTGGATGTAAAAAGGAAAGGGAATAATTTGGTTATGGTAGCTAAATTGAATGGAGGGAGTAATTAAAGGAAATAGATAATTATTAATTAAAGGCAGGGAATGGAAAGGTGATATGGAAATATATGGGATTAATGGAGGAAGTATAATATAGATGACAGTATAGTATAAAAATGGAATGAAATTAGATTGGAATGAGTTGGGAAAAGGAAAGAAAGAACGTTGAATATGGTAACTGAATTGGATGGAAATAATAATTAGAGGAGAGAAGTAATTTAGAAATAAATTTTCATTGAATGGCAATAAAAGGTAAGTAAATATGGTAATATATGAAAATAAGGAATGATGTGTAAACCATTTGATAATTGAGACTAAGGGAAGAGTAATTTTAGATTGAAATCGGTAATTTATGAAAGATTGAGAATGGAAGAGATGATTTGATTTGATAATAAATTGATATTAGAAGATAGGTGAAACGAAATTAATAGGAATAAATTAGGATGAATATAATATAACGTTGGAAGGGTTATAGTTGTAATATTATAGTATTTTATTAATGATCTTAGGATAAAAGCAGTTAGTTGTTCTTTTGATATTTTTTTATTTGTGATATGTGAGAGGAAAGAGGGGGAAAAACTTAAGTTGATAAGATAATGAAGAAGAGGCAGAATGTACATTAGTAGTATGGATGGATTCTTAGTAAAATTATGGAGATAGTAGGTAAAATATGGCAGGATATTAGAGGTAAACTTAATACAGTAATGATATAGTCGAGAAATAGAATGGACGGTAAATTGAGTAGAAAAATTATAATGTGTTCTATACTTATTGGGTAAATTAAAGGGGCGGAAGATAGTGAAGTCTTTTGTGCCTATTCCTTTCCTTATTAGTTTGTAATTAGTTATGTTCACCTTAAAGGTGATCGAATTTATTTCCCCAAAAGGGGATGGTAGGAAAGCACCTAAAGAGGTGTAGTGAGATGCAGAAGTTGGGATGCATATGGTTAGTATGAATAGAGCATTTTTTGCAAGTAGGGATAATATGGAAGAGGAGTAAAATATTATAGATAAAGCTTTAATAATGAACGTAAATGAAATGGTAGAGGAGATAGAGGAGATAAAGAAATGGAAACAGATAAAATAAAAGGATATAGATGGATAAGCATTAAACGTGTAAAGAAGCAAAAGAGAGCAATCATAGAGAAATTTAGTAAAACCAACAAAGATAACATGAAGCCTACTAAGAGAAAAACGTATAAAGAGATAACTAAATGCAGAGAAAAACCAGATATACGAAAGGAAAAAATAAAAGCATGCAAGAAAATCAAAGAAAAACAAGAGAGCATGAACAGGAAAATAAATACAGACCAGGATAAGCAGAAGAGGGGGAGCAAAGAAAATTAATACAAACCAACAGAGCAAAAAGGAGGGGGCGATAGAAAAGTACAATGGTAAAGCTATAAAAGTAAAGGTAAGGAAGGCATGAGTATTGGAGGTTCGGCAAGAGGAGAGATGATGAAGCCCTCGTTGGATGCGGACGATACATAAGGTAGAGAGCACCGTGGTACAAAAGGCTTGAGAAAAGGAGCCACGTTGCTTGCCGACGGTGCGAGGGATGAGGGAGACATGCAAAACAAAGATGTAGAGAGTTAGAGTGATGAAAACTATGGTATGATCATATATGCTAATAAATACTGGAACAGAAGCAGGTGATAAATTACAATAGAAAGAATAAAATACTGGAAGATGAGAAGGAAAATAGAAGAGAAAGCAAATGAAAGGATAGAACATAATGGTACCGATGTGAAGACAGCAAAGAGAAACCATTATAGAAGAAAAGAAAAGAATATTATTCATGTCAGAGCATAATAAACCCAAGAGATAAAAAAGAGATATGGAAGACAGCAGAAAACAGAAAATGATAATCATAGAAAACAAAGGATGAACATGAAACATAGATGCAATAATAACAATGTGGAAAAATATGTAATGCATGTTTTTGAATAAAGAATGAAACATTGAAAGAGATAGCAAGAAATTATAATGGAAATAAACATATGACCAAAAGATGGCATGAGCATAAGCATCAAAGAGGGCATACTGTACATAAACAAGTATCCTATGCATAAAAAGAGATGCAATTAACATATGTAAACCATAAAGGCTAAAGAGGGCATAAAACAAGTAAAAAGATGAGAGGTTGTAAAGAATTTTAAGTAATCCCACTAAGTGGGTCGATGGGCAGTTCCCGTAAAGGGATCGATGATCAAATGAAAGATCAGAAGAAAATTTAGTTAATCCCACTAAGTGGGTCGATGGGCAGTTCTCGTAAAGGGATCGATGATCAAATTCAAAGAGATGAATGAAAGGATAAGCAGAGAAGCTAATAGTATTGGGAGGATTAAAGAACATAAATGCAGAAATAAGCAAGCCATCGAGAGAAATGAAATATAATCTAAATATCGGGTAATAAACAATAATCCAATCCAGATAGAGAAAAATTGAAACGAAAAGAGTTACTGAATCAAAGCGAAAATAAAGAAATAAAAGGAAAAGGTGAATACCAAGCGGGTCGGTTCCCTCCGAGTGATCACATCGGGAAGAAATAACAGCCCCTGAGTCGATCTGAAACAAAAAACGACAAAGCTTAGGTTCAGGTTTTGCGGTGATAATAGGACTCGAAATCGAAACTAATCGGAATGGCTGTGAAGGAAAAAAAACCAAGATTTGAAACGATGGTTGGGGATCTCAATACCTGAGAAAAGAAACAGAGAAATAGGAAAACCCAAGAAAAGTATTAAACAGACGAATAAAGGATAGGGAATAAAAAACCCAAGAAGAGACAACCAAAATCGAATCAGCAAAAAAGAAACAAAAAAGATGCAGTGTGTTGAACGTGACCAAACCAAAACCGGAGGATTGAAGGTGGGACTGGGCCGGCAATGAGGAATACCTTGAGTTTCCCTCGCAAAAGCCAAAAAAACCCAGATGGTTAGAGAAGCTAAGAATGATATTAAAAGAAAAAACAGAAGCAAGCCCTTGAAAAAAAACAATCGAAAAAAAGAAAACCATATTAACAAACCTGACATGGTTGGGGATAGCCCTCGAAAACCTTAGAGAAACGTAGATCTCAAATTGGAAAATTGCGGCCATAATAGACTGAAAAGGTATAACACCCTGCCAGCAGGGGCCTTGGTATTGCACAAGGTGTAAACGGAGGTGAGTCATCTCGCAAGGTAAACACAAATCGGGATTGTAAGTTAGGATAACAATGGAGGAAAAAAATTGAAATCAACATATGGAGAGTTAAAACTGAAAACAGGGAAAAAAATTAAATCAATCGGGTTGGGATGGGGTCTCGTCTTACCAATATCATGTAGATCCAGGGTCATTAGGTGAAAAACGCCGGCTGGTGGGGGAGAAAAAACGATGGCGGACGGCGTGTTGGTGATGTTGGCGGCGGCAGAGAGAAGAAACGAAGGAAGAAAAATATGGTAGGGGGAAAGAAAAGGAGAGGGATAAGCGGCGGAGGAGAGAAACAAAGAGGGGAAAAACCTAAAAAACACGCTAAACTCCCCAAAGTGACCCGAGAGAGTTGAGAGGATTTCGAGAGACCCCATCCCAAAATTAACTGCTTAAAATCTCAAAACCAATGAAGACAACACAAAAAAAGATTCCTAGCATAAAAGGTATAAACTAATGTGAACCACCTACAGCAGAATATTCTTCCAAATTAATGTGGACCAATGCAACATTACTTTTTTCAATGCAATAAACGCCTATAAAATCAATACAGATAAGAATCACTTTTTAATGCAATTAAACAACTATAAAGTAACATTAAACTAATATGCAAAATAAAACAAATTGAAACAACAATCTTAAATTAACCTAAAACAAAACCCTAAATCAAACCTAAAACTAATATGCAATCCAACCTAAATCAAAACAAAACTCTTACTAAAATCATAAACAACCTTAAATCAATATAACATTAAACCCTTACTAATGTAACCTTAAATTAATGTAACTTTAAATCATAAACAACCTTAAACAACAATTACCATAAACCTAAGTCAATTTATTACACAGTTTTGTTAATCAGTTGTGCAATTCAACCTAAAACAACCTTAAATTAAAGTAACTCTTAATCAATGTGCAATCCAACCTAAATCAAAACAAAACCCTTACTAAAATCATAAACAACCTTAAATCAATGTAACCTTAAACTCTTACTAATGTAACCTTAAATCAATGTAACCGTATACTCTTACTAATGTAACCTTAAATCATAAACAACCTTAAACATCAATTACAAACCAGAACTCTTACTAAAAGAATAAACGTCAATACAATCCTATCAAAATCAATTTAACTTAAACCATCAATACAATCCAAAACTCTTACTGAAACCATTAACCTAAATCCTAAATACAATCCAAAACCCTTACTAAAAAACCCTAAACCCATTTCGCAATCATTTTTAATTTTAGAAAACGAATAAAATAAGTACGAAAGTAAGCATACCATACACCACTTTCCTCTCCCATGGTTTTCGAAGTCGCCATCGCACCATTTTCAAGCCTCTAACTAATAATACAAAGAAACGATTCAGACGATTCATAACCATTACAAATATGAGATTACGAAAGAGAAAAAAAATGATTCCTTTCCGTTCTTACCTTGATTCTTCATATATGATTTCTCTAAGCCCTAAGATTTACCCAGAATCCACATAAAAAAGAGGAGAAAAAGACTTTTGGTATTTTACTTTTTTTTTTAACTCGTGATTAAAGAATATGAACCGATTTATTTTTCTTTTACCCGTTTTAAAAATAATCAGATATAAACATATTCCACGTGTATTATACACGTGGACAATTTTTTATTTTTTCACGGCCATGTTAGGTGCCCGTTAGGCCACTAACGGAGACTAACGGCCCAGTAAAAAAAAACAGACACGATTCGAAACGTAATTGGCAAGAATGATCTATTTTGAATTCAGGTGATTAAAATAGAACAAACACAAAACGAAAGTGACTATTTGTGAAGATTACTCTTAAATTTTTTACTCGACCTACACATAAAAAATAATTTTACTCATAATTTTATAAATAAACTCAAACGACTAGTTGGTCAAATGATCAAAGACGTAGAGAGTAAAGAATTTATATAAGGGTGTCATTTTTAAAACTATATTTAAAAGATATCTATTATTTATAAATAGGCATCTTCCATATATATTTTAATGTTTTTTATACAAATATATATAAAAAAACAAAAAAAAAATTAGATGTGAATTGACACTACAACTCACCAGGTAGCTTTGCTCCTGGTCAAAGATGCATTATCCCTCTACTTAATAAAAAAATCAACTCGAAAACAAATCTAATATTACAGATGAAAAAATATAAGAAATTGATGGTTTTCGAATCCGTCAAAAATAAGTACTTACATATTCTTTGGTTTTGTAATAGCGACAAGTAGGGTCGATTTCACAGAGAGCGGTAAGAAAGTAAATTCACAAACTAAAGCAATTAAAGTAAAGAGAGTTTTAGATTTGATTTGAAGAAAGCGATTTAAGTAGAGAAGAATTTAATATAAATTGAGACTCTAGTCACAGTAGAACTTAGAATATTAAATTAAAAATATAAAAAAAGAGTAGTTTAGCCACTCATGGTAGTCGACGGCTACACAAGAGAAGGGGAGAGGGTTTAGGCTAGATTAAGGTTTTACTATTTGGTATTTTCTCATTCATCTTTTGATCTCTATTTATAGAAAATAAAAGGCTAAATTACTCTAATTATGGTAAAAGTAGAAATCTTCTTTGTAGTAGGATTGCTTGTCCTCAAAGTCAAAAATCTTTCTTGCGCCTAATTCTGCGCGGAATATGATTACCATAGCAATTTTAGTTGCCGTGGCAATTGAGGCTTGCTTTGGCAATTAAGAAGAATACGGGAGAAAACACTTAAATAGTGCTAAAACTTGACTTTTACATATAAAATGTCATTAAGGTCAAAAAATACCTATAAAATCAAATAGGAATCGAATCAAGCGCTGTAAAATAGATTAATGACTTATCAGAAATATATATATATATATATATTATATTCTAAATAATTACAAAAAGTAATTTAAATGAGAACTAATTAGTACTATAATAATATAGATATTACAATTTGATTTAAATAGAACTTTAAACAATTCGACTTAACTAATAAAATTTCAAATAAAAAAGTGAGTTATAAAATAACACTCGTTAACACAACTAACTTGAAATTATAGAAAAGAGTTATTTGAAGAAAAGAGTTTATAAATATTTCTAAGTTTTGGGGAAAATATAATTTTTTAAATATTTAGTTAACTGCACCACATGTCTCCAAATTATGAATCTCATTTTAAATTAATCCCTAATATTTTCAACATTCTAATCTCATTCTTTAAGTATAACACTCATTCTGATTTGAACCCCCAATCTTATGAACATATTAGTTTTATCCTCAAATTATAAGCATATCTTAATTATGCCTCATGTTAATAAAACAATTATAAAAATAGTTAACAATTATGTAAATATTGTTGTGCATTATGCAATAATACAATGCAACATAAGCACTACTTTAGAATGAAATTAGAACATACAAAAATTTGGGGAACCAATTTAGAATGCGCATAATAGTTTGGGGGATGAAATTAAAATATTTAAAAGTTTGAAAACTAATTTAGAACGAGTCATAATTATGAATAAAATTAAAACATTCAAAAATTTGAAAACCAATTTAGAATAAAATAATAGTTGAGGACATATACAATTAACTCAGATATAAAAACTAGGGATGTAAAAACAGGTAATCGGTCAGGTTTCAGGTCGGGTTCTGTCAGGTCGGGTAAAATCGGATACAGGTCATTTCAGGTAAAAAAAATTGACTCGACTCGGGTCGGGTGCGGGTCCATTTCAGGTTGGGTCCATTCCAGGTCGGGTCCATTTCAGGTCGGGTCCATTTCAGGTCGGGTTAGAACGGGTCGGGTCCGAAGTAGATAATTGGCAGGTTAATTCGGGTACGGATACATTTCAGGTCGGGTCCATTTCAGTTCGGGTTCATTTCAGGTCGGGTTCGTTTCAGGTCGGGTTCATTTCAGGTCGGGTCTGTTTCAGGTCGGGTCTATTTCAGGTCGGGTTCATTTCAGGTCGGGTTCATTTCAGGTCGGGTGCATTTCAGGTCGGGTGCATTTCAGGTCGGGTAATTTCAGGTCGGGTAGCTTCAGGTCGGGTAATTCAGGTCGGGGTATTTTTGTGATTGAAATTCGTATTCAGTTTGAGTTCGGTCATACAACCATATAAGTAGTTGATAGACTTTAGGTTGACCTTCGTCAATCGTCGTTAATTTTGATTTAATTATTTAAAGTCATATCAAATTATAATTATAAAACATTAGAGTAGTTAAAAAAAGAATCAAAATGGGTCGATTTGGACAGAAAATGGGTCAATTTGGATTACAAATAAAATTTCAGAGATTATAATGAACATTAATATCAAATTAAAATTATAAAACATTAGAAAAATTAAAAAAACAAGGAAAATGGGTATTTTGGAATAAAAATAAAGTTTTAGGGACTATAATGAACAAAAATATCAAATTAAAAGTATAAAAATTAGAGTAATGAAAAAAAACAATAAGTATATGTCAATTTAGAATAAAAATAAAGTTTAGGGTTTAGGGTTTTGTGTTGAGCGTTCATGTATTAATATGTACACACGTATATAATTAATTACTTATATACAATATGGTTGGGTTCGAGTGTTTATGGTTTAGGGTTTGGGGTTTAGGGTTTGAGGTTTGAGATTCATGTATTAATATGTACACATGTACATACTTACATACATTAGGGGTTGTGTTGTAGTGTATGTAGGTTAGGGTTTATGGTTTAGGGTTTAGGGTTTATGGGGTATAGGGTTTGAGGTTTGAGATTAATGTATTAATGTGTACACATGTACATACTTACATACATTAGGGGTTGTGTTGTAGTGTATATAGGTTAGGGTTTAGGGATTAGGGTTTAGGGTTTAGGGTTTAGGGTTTAGGGTTTATGCTTTATTAATATGTACACACTTATTGGACTTGAATAAAAAACTTATATAATATAAAGGGCTTTATTTATAATTTACCCTAAATTGAAATTCAATTTGAAAATTGGCGGTTTGAAATCAAATTTTCTTGCCCATATATATTATAATTTAATATTATTTATTAATTATTGATATTAATAATTAACATTTATTATTGATAATTAATATTTATTATTGATATTAATCATATTATTGATTATTATAAATGGGTGGTAGGATAAGAGCCCAAAGGCCCAAGGCCCAAACTATTACCAATTATTATTAATTATTATATAAATTATAAGTTATAAGTTTATATATAAATATATATATATATATATATATATATATATATATATATATATATATATATATATATATATATATATACATTATAGGTTTTACTACCAAAGTCCAAGGCCCAAACTATTACTAATTATTATATAAATTATAAGTTATAAGTTTATATATATATACAATATAAGTTTTAGGGCCCATCTAAAATAAATGGGTGGTGGGATAAGAGCCCAAAGGCCCAAGGCCCAATTTATTACTAATTATTATATAAATTATAAGTTATAAGTTTTTATATATAGATATATATATTATTTATACAATATAGGTTTTAGGGCCCATCTAAAATAAATGGGTGGTGGAATAAAAGCCCAAAGGCCCAAGGCCCAATCTATTACTAATTATTATATAAATTATAAGTTATAAGTTTATATATATATATATATATATATATTATTTATACAATATAGGTTTTAGGGCCCATCTAAAATAAATGGGTGGTGGAATAAGAGCCCAAAGGCCCAAGGCCCAAACTATTACTAATTATTAATTATTATATTATAAATACATTATATAAATTATAAGTTATAAGTTTTTATATATATATATATATATATATTATATTTATACAATATAAGTTTTAGGGCCCATCTAAAATAAATGGGTGGTGGAATAAGAGCCCAAAGGCCCAAGGCCCAAGGCCCAATCTATTACTAATTATTATATAAATTATAAGTTATAAGTATATATATATATATATATATATATATATATATATATATTATATTTATACAATATAGGTTTTAGGGCCCATCTAAAATAAATGGGTGGTGGAATAAGAGCCCAAAGGCCCAAGGCCCAATCTATTACTAATTATTATATAAATTATAAGTTATAAGTTTATATATATATATATTATATTTATACAATATAGGTTTTAGGGCCCATCTAAAATAAATGGGTGGTGGAATAAGAGCCCAAAGGCCCAAGGCCCAAACTATTACTAATTATTAATTATTATATTATAAATACATTATATAAATTATAAGTTATAAGTTTATATATATATATATATATATATTATATTTATACAATATAGGTTTTAGGGCCCATCTAAAATAAATGGGTGGTGGGATAAGAGCCCAAAGGCCCAAGGCCCAAACTATTACTAAACCCTAAACCTTACAAACTAATCACTCGAACTAACCTTAGTTCATTATACTAACGTAAACCCTAAATGCATAAATACTTACATACTTTAGGGCTTAGGGTTTAGGGTAAGGATCTAAGGGTTTAGTGTTTAATGCTTATGGTTTAGGGTTTAAGGTTTAAAACCCAAACTCTACACCATTAATCCCAAAACCTTAAACCCTAAATTGAAACTCATAAAATCAAAACCCTAAGTCACTTGTTATCGTAACATTAAACCCTAAGCACTATACCCTAGACCCTAAGCATTATACCCTAGACCCTAACACTAAACCCTAAACCTTACAAACTAATCACTCGAACTAACCTTAGTTCATTATACTAACGTAAACCCTAAATGCATAAATACTTACATACTTTAGGGCTTAGGGTTTAGGGTAAGGATCTAAGGGTTTAGTGTTTAATGCTTATGGTTTATGGTTTAGGGTTTAGGGTTTAGGGTTTAGGGCTTAGGGTCAAGGTTCAAAACCCTAATGATAACCCTATACCCTAAACCTTAAACACTAAATTGAAACTCATAAAATCAAAACCCTAAGTCACTTATTATCGTAACATTAAACCCTAAGCACTATACCCTAGACCCTAAGCACTATACCCTAGACCCTAACACTAAACCCTAAACCTTACAAACTAATCACTTGAACTAACCTTAGTTCATTACACTACAGTAAAACCTAAATGCATAAATACTTACATACTTTAGGGCTTAGGGTTTAGGGTTTAGGATCTAAGGGTTTAGTGATTAATGCTTAGGGTTTTATGGGTTAGGGATTAGGGTTTAGGGTTTCCAATTTTCTATATACATATATTGTAATATAAATTCTAAAATTAAAAAAAACATGAAACCCTAATGATAACCCTATACCCTAAACCTTAAACCCTAAATTGAAACCCATAAAATCAAAACCCTATGTCACATGTTATCGTAACATTAAACCCTAAGCACTATACAATAGACCCTAACACTAAACCCTAAACCTTACAAACTAATCACTCGAAGTACATTGCTTCATGAAACCCTAAACCCTAAACCATAATAATAACCCTAATGATAACCCTATACCCTAAACCCCAAGCATTATACCCTAACCATAAGTATTATACCCTAAACCATAAATCTAAACCATAAACATTAAAACTAAAGGATCGAAGTACATTGCTTCATGAAACCCTAAACCCTAAATCAAAACCCTACAAGTATTAAAACTAAAAATTAATTACTAAAACCTAAAACCCTTCAACCCTAAACATTTAAATTAAAACCCTAATTAAAGATCATAAACCCTAAATCACATTAACATTAAATGAAAAACCCAAAACCCTTAATTTATACCCTAAATTAACATATTAACCCTAAAAAAACTAAATAAAATATATTAGCCATAAAAAATTAGTAAACCCTTAATTTATACCCTAAATTAAAACCACAAACCCTAAATTAAAACCATAACCCTAAACTTTAAAAGTTAAAACTGAATTAAGGATGCAATTGAAAAATAATCAAAGCTTTAAGCTCAATTTCAAAACAAAAAGGACGAAATTGAAAGAAAGCAAAGAAGGAGTGCTTGCGGAGCAAAACCTGAATAACCCGTTTCAAAGTGCGCGGATCCTCTGACCCGGCTCGAGGCCTATAAATACACCCTCACCCCTCAGCCAAAATTGCTCCTTTCTCCCTATTGTTACTCTGCCGAAATATCGTCTCAAATTCTCTCTCATCCACAAACACCAAAATCCCATATCTTCCTCATTTCTTTCGATCAAAATCTCGTGTTCTTCCCTGTTCTTCCAAAATTTCCTCCCAGATCTTCTATAAACACAAATTTCTTCCTTAAACATGTTTTTCTTCGATCAAACCCCCTTCTTTTCTCAAGAACAACCTCGTGTTCTTCCCAAGTTCTTCCCTGTTCTTCCAAAATTTCCTCCCAGATCTTCTATAAACACAAATTTCTTCCTTAAACCTGTTTTTCTTCGATCAAACCCCCTTCTTTTCTCAAGAACAACCTCGTGTTCTTGAGAATTTCTATCTTCAATCCTTCTAAACCCAAAACCCAAAATCATTTCTGTTTTACCCTAAACCCTAATTTATTCTTAACCCTAACTCTAGATCTGAAACCCTGACCTCTACACCATTAATCCCAAAACCCTAACCCTAAATCTGAAACCCTAACCTCTAATCCCAACATCCTTTCGTATTCTCATCTTACCTCTTCAGATTCTGAGATCTGTTCTTCTCTGTCTTTTCATTTTCTGAGAGTTGTTCTCTGCCTTTTCATTTTCCCAGATCTGTTCGTGTAAGTTATATATTCTTTTTCTTCTATTTATTTTTTTGTTTGATTTTCAGATTCTTACTATTTTCCTTTTTTTCTCAAAATCGTTTCTGGCTTCTGTCTGTTCCTGTTGCGTGCCGGTCTGTTCATCAAGCTGGAAGGTTGTATATCTCCTTTTGCATGTTTCTTTTTGTTTGTTTATATGTATGATTATTTTCTGAGACCTGTTTGTTTATATGTATGATTGTTTTCTGAGATATGTTTTTGGATGTTATATCAGTTTGCATGTTATCTGAGATCTGTTTATTGCATGTTATTTGAGATCTGTTTATTGCATGTTATCTGAGATCTGTTTATTGCATGTTATCTGAGATATGTTTATTGCATGTTATCTGAGATCTGTTTATTGCATGTTATCTGAGATCTGTTTATTGCATGTTATCTGAGATCTGTTTATTGCATGTTATCTGAGATCTGTATCATGTATGTTTCTGAGATCTGTTTATTGCATGTTATCTGAGATCTGTTTATTGCATGTTATCTGAGATCTGTTTATTGCATGTTATCTGAGATCTGTATCATGTATGTTTCTGAGATTTGTTTATTGCATGTTATATCTTTATGCATGTATGTATATGTATGGTCCGAGTCTTTAGGGTTTCGTTGGTTTAACCTGAGTATATCGGCTGGACTACCTGACCTGCGGGGCTACTGGTGCCAAAGGGGGATTTTAAATTTTGTCCCTGTGGATAGGTGTAACAACGCCACGTACAAGGGTTAAACTGAAACCATTAGAAATTTTATTCTTTGTTTATGGATGTCTGTATATATGATTTTGTATTTTTTTTATTTTTGGTTCTCTGATTTGCACTTTTCAGTTTTGTGACAGCTATGAATTCTTTCTCTTATGAGTTGGACTTTCCTGGAGAAAGAAATCTAAATGACCAAATTATATTGTCTCAAGGTAATTTATTAATCCTTGTTCATTATGATTTTTTTAACTTATATTTTGTATATTTCTGACTCTTTTTTTTGTATGTTTTTGCTAGAAGAGGATGCAAATGATCAACAGTTCGTACCTCCAAGAGAAAGTCTGCAGCTTCAGCTGGAGGGGACATTGGGAGAAGAACATCCCCTGTTTGGGATCATTACACATTCATCAAGCTTCCAGAAAGGCTTTTTGCAGAAAGTAAGTACTGCAAAAAGAAAAGGTATAAAGCTGACTCTTATATTGGTACTTCTAATCCTAAAAGACATACTGAAAAATGTGATGCTTATAAGGAGTTTCTTGCTACTAATCCCAATAGTAGTTCAGAAGCTGCTTTTGATCAGAAAAGATATTGTGAACTGTTTGATGAAGCAATTCTTTGTCATGGTTATGCTTTGAGTGTTGTTGAGCATGATAAACTTAGGGTTTTGCATAATTATTTAAATCCTAATGTGAAAGATATTCCAAGGTACTCTATTACTAAGGCTTGCATGTTAAAGCATGAGATGCATAAGAAATTGCTTTTTGATTCAATGCAATCTGTTCTGAGTCGTATCTGTTTTACATGTGATGGCTGGTCTGCTTGCACTTCACGTTCTTACTTTGCACTGACTGCACATTATGTTGATAATAACTGGAAACTTCAGTCTAAGATTTTAAATTTTCGTCGTTTCCCCCCTCCCCATGATGGTGAGTCTATTTATAAGTTTGTTAAAAATATGTTAACTGAATGGGGTCTTGAGAAGAGAGCTTTTACAATGACTCTTGATAATGCTTCTGCAAATGAAAGAATGGTGAGGCGTCTGAAAGATGATTTGCATGCAATTTCTCCTCTGCCATGCAATGGTAAGTTTTTTCATATAAGGTGTGCTGCCCATATCCTGAACTTGATAGTTCAAAGGGGCTTGAAGGTAATCGACTCATCTGTTGTTAAATTGCGTGAGATTGTTAAATTTATAGATTCTTCTGATTCTAGACTTTGTTCCTTTGATTCTGCTATTAATGACCGTGGTTCTGATTTTTCTGGTAAGTTGGTCTTGGATGTTCCTACTCGATGGAACTCTACTTATCTGATGCTTCGTAGGGCACTAGAAGCTAAACATGCTATTAACTTGTTTGTTAATAGGGAAAATGGTTTGGATGTAATCTCTGATGTTGAGTGGGAAACTGCTCAATTAATTTGTGATTTCCTTGAGCCCTTCTTTGAAATTTTCACTATGTTCTCAGGATCCAAGTATCCTACTGCTAATTTGTACTTGGCTAATGTTGTTGCCATTGAGAAACTTTTATGTGATGCTCACAATGATCCATGTGAGGGCATCTCTGCAATGGCTGGTCCTATGCTTGAATTGTATGAGAAATACTGGTCTGATCAACTATTCTGTCTTTTGCTGTTTTACTTGATCCTCGGTATAAGTTACAACTTCTGAAGGAGTTGTATGGTGTCCTCTATGTTGAGGATGAGGTTGAAAGGAGGGTAAGTGTTGTTTATAATGAGTTTGTGAGTATGTATATTTATTGTTCAAGATTTGTACGTACTTCTTCTAATAATTCTTCTGTCCAAAGTAACTCTACTCATACTTCAAGTCTGTCAAGTTCTGGTCGCCCTAGGACCTTCAAAAAATCTAATCTCTTTCAGGTCAGTTTATCTTTTAGCTTCTGTTTTTATAGTTAATTTTTTTCATTTACAGTTTACTAATTTTTTTTATTTAATGCAGAACTTTGATGCCAATTTGGCAGCTTCTAGGTGTGGTAAGTCCGATGTTGACTCCTACATTTCTTTGCCCCTTCTCCCTCGCACATCAGATGCTGAGTTCGATATTTTAGAGTATTGGAAAACACAATCTGTGTCTTTTCCAGTACTTTCACTCATGGCTAGAGATGTGTTAGCCATTCCAATCACCTCTGTAGCTTCTGAATCCTCATTTAGTATGGGAGGTCGAATATTGAACAAGTTGAGGGCTAGGCTTTTGCCTATAAATGTAGAAGTATTTGTAACAACTAGAAATTGGTTGTATGGTTTTGAGCCTGAGGAAAGGGATGAAGAATTTCTTGCTGTTGGGAAGGATGCCTCAGTCTCTGATGTGTCTGTTGAAGATCCACTTCAAGGTTAAGGTATAATCCTTTTTCTATTTTTTCAATTCTTGTTTTATTTTTATATTCAGTTACTGACTTTGTTTTGTTTTGCAGGAAGCACTTCAATGTAGAAGTATCTGATGTGTATGTTGCATCTGATGTTAAATGAGGTATAATCCTTCTTGTTAAGTGAGGTATAATCCTTCTCGTTAAGTGAGGTATAATCCTTGTTTCTATTTCTTTAATTTGACTTAGTGTTTCTTGTTAAGTGAGGTATAATCCTTCTCCCTTGACTGTTTCTTTAGTTGTCTTACTGATTTTGTTTTTTTTTCTTGCTTCTTAGCTGAATGCTGCTGCTGTTTGTGAGTTGGTGTTGCTGTTGGTTACTGATAGCTTGCTGTTCCTCTCTTATCTTAGTGTTGCCCATAATTATGTTGGTTTCTTACCAGTTACCCATAATTAGCTGTTGGTAGCGTTTAGATGAGATAGCCCGATGAAGAATTATCTGGTAGCAAAGTGCTTTTAGCTTTGCTATAAGATCTGAGGGCTAATTTTATTACAAACTTGTATTTTGTGACATTCGGTTTGTAAAATTATAAGTGTAAATTTTTATCTTGTATTTTTTTACATTCTGTATTGATATTTTTTTAAGTAATAAAGTATTGATAATCTGAAATTCTAGTTATTTTTATTTTATATCTGTTAATTTATTTACTTAAGTGTATGAATTTTTTTTATATCTTAACTTAATTCTACATTTTGTAACTTAAAACAACAATTACTTAATTTGTTCTACTTAAGTAAAATCATATACTTTATAATCTTATCAATTTTGAACTGCAAAAGTTGTAGGATGACTTACAATTTTTATAACTTGAATCTGTTAAGTATAAATGTAACCCCCTTAACCCGGCCTAGACGGTTGACTCGAATTAAGAAAGTCACACGGGGAAAACCAAAGTCAACCCGAAAGTCAACCTTGATTAACGACCTTTTTTTTTCTTTTTAATCTTGTCTAGATGCACATTAGTCCTAATTGTGATCACACAAACATCATACACAAAGATCACAAACATCAGAGATCAAACAGGGACCCAATTGAACAAATTACAACTTTAGGGACCAAATTGTAATTTCTGATAATTAAAAGGACTTAACCCAAATTAAAGTTACCATCTTGAAATTAGTCAGGTTTCATGCTTCTCTGTGAAATTTCAGCTCAAAAGGACTTCCCGAACTCATACAATTGCACAAACAAGATTTAGGACTAAAACGCAAACAATTCAGAACATTTAACTGCCAATGTCAGCCCCCAACGGTCGACCGTTCCGGAACAGGTAGACCCCGTTCCGAAACACGGGCCGTTCCGCAACGCGTATCGGAACACGGGCTGGCAGAGGCCAAACCGTTTCGAAACGGTGCCTACCGTTTCGGACGCCTGGGTTCATTCAAGGCACCCGTTCCGAAACTGTGCACACTGTTCCGAAACGCCCTGCACAGATTGCAGCAAAATGCACAATTTAACATGCAATTGATCATTCAAACATGCTCCAAATGCTACCAAACTTTACCAGCATGCAATTCAACATATATAAGACTTATAAGCATCAACAAATCATCAGAACAACATCATATGCAAAAAGCCCCAAATCTATAGGCATGCTTCCTACACAAGCTAGCTATTCAAGCACAAACTTCCAAAACAAGCATGTAATGATCCAATACAAAAACCAGCATTCTTATCATCATTCAACATACTTAGGGAGTTCCAAACACCTCCCAAAACATACACATTGGTCCCCCATTGCCAAATTACCAAAAGCTAAAGTGTACTAACAAAACCTTCATACATTGAGCTCTACTTGCACTTGAATGCTTGCCCTCCTTGCTGCCCTCAAGGTTCTCTAATGCTCTGCATTATTGAATTAAGAAAACGAAAGAGAGCGTAAGCAAAAGCTTAGTGAGGTATGCTCTTAAAACCATTCAATAATGCATTTAAAAACATTTACAAATCATGCTTTAAATCAACCTTTGCACATGCTCAAAAGCATACTTAAAACAAGCATCTCATGCTTCTTAACAACACAACATGTCATATTGGCTCAAGTGAAAGATTCCATTTCTTTAAAACAAGTTCATCAACTTTCCCAAGGACTTTTAAACACCTTGGCCCCAAGGACTTTTAAACACCTTGGCCATGGACTTTTAAACACCATGAAAGAGGACCACACAAGGACTTTTAACCACCTTTGTGTCCAAAGCTTGAATCACCCCAAGGACTTTTAAACACCTTGGCCCCATGGACTTTTAAACACCATGGCCCCATGGACTTTTAAACACCATGGAAAGGATCACCTAAGGACTTTTAACCACCTTAGTGTCCGCAACAAGAACCATCCAAGGACTTTTAACCACCTTGATGTTCTTAAGTAACAAGGCTCACTTAAGGACTTTTAACCACCTTAGTGACCTTAACCTTTTTAAAACATCACTTGCCAATAAACATCATTTTCATCAATTAATCCACTGTTTTAAAGCATTAAAACAAGCCATATTCATCATGCATTTAAAAGCATCAAACCACATTTAGTCAATGTACAAAAACAAGGAACTCCTACCTAGAGTTTCCTTCAACATATGGCTTAAAACATCAGCAAATACCATGCTAAAACATGCTTTCAAAACAGTAATTAAAACATGCAATAAACCACTTTGCATCACAACAAAATCATGGCCACCACTAGAGAGAAATTCTGAAAACTTACACTTGAGCTTAGCAAAGTTGTTTAGACTTAAACTAAGCTCCCAAGACATTGGTTTCAAAGCCGAAAACCCAATTTCACAAACGCACTCACCGATTCCACTTTGCTTCAAGCCAAAGCACCAAATCAAGCTTCCGGATCAACAACTCTTGGATCCAAAGATGCCTCCCTTGTTTCAACACATCAAAGCAGAGGATTAATGCATCATCATGCATTAATTGCTTCAATGAAAGCACCTAAACTCGCTGCTCTCATCCACACACCATTTTCGGCCACCAAACACAACCGAAAATGCATCCAAACCACTTCTAAACAAAGCCCAGCCATAAACCAGCAAAACCACATATCTTTTAACATCATATAACATCTAAAAACAACCTATTAACATCCTTATACCTCCAGCAACATCAGATCCACAAGATCACCTCAAAAACAACCTTGAATCACAAGCTAAACTTAGGAAACTCAACCTATCCGGGATTGCATTAATTAAAGCTCAATTCCTTATCAATTTAGAGTTCATTTAACATCAAAAACACATCTCAAATCACAGATTAATCAGATCTAACGAAAATCACCAAAAATCATCAAATCTTGCATTATAAGCCAAGATCCATTTCACCACTTAAAAACCTTTAATAAAACATCAATTAAGGATTGAAAACTTAGGAATTTCAGTAAAGAACTGATAGTTTAGAGGAGAAGGACGTTCTTACCTCCAAACTTGAGTTTCTCCTCTTTTTGGAATCAAAAACCTTGTTGAATCAATTAGCAATTGAAGAGGTTTTGTAGATTTGTTGATTAGGAATCAAAAGAGAGTTGAAAGGAGGGATTTAGGTGAGAAAATCAGATCAAATTCTCTGGAGAGAAAGTGCTTGGGTTGAGAGAAAATGAGAGAAAGAAAATTGAGAAAAGTTAGTTGCAAAAATATCCAAAATAGCCAAATGGCTTTCCCTCCACTTTTAATATCATTTAAAATCAGAATTTAGTCTTAAAATATCTTAGAAAAATCTGGAGAAACTCCCTTTGGGTAAATAGCTCCTTAAAGATTCAAAGTTTCAACCCTTTATAAAACAGTCACCAAACTTTCGAAAATTACATTTTGGTCACTGCCAAAATGTCACCCTTCCAAAACTCATTTTCCAAAATTGATTTCACAGTTCACTTAATTATATTAAAAGATGATTTTAGAACATTTTTCCATATTTTTAATGCAACCCGAACTAGGCTTTCCTAATTTCACCTCTTTAGATTCGAACAGCACTTTGACCAAACCGGTCAACGCCCAAAAACTCCTAAGCCCAAAACCGGGGCGTTACAATAAAATATTACATATTAAAGTTGTAGACTTTCAATTTTTTTTATAATTTCTAAATTTACTTAGTCATTTTTCAATTATAAATGTTATACATAAGTTATAATTTCACTAAGTTTTACAATCTTAAAGAATCTGTTAACTGTTAAGTATAAAAAAATAAAATTGTAGACTTATAAAATTTTAGACTTGTAAATTTTTGAACTACAAATGCTATACATATATATGTTATAACTTTAGTAAATTTTATGAACTACAAATAAGTTTACAATTGTTATTTAATTTTTTATAATTTGTAAATTTACAATTTTATTCAAGTTAATGAATAAACTTTAAAATTAAAAACAACTCTTTATTTAATTTTTTATTTTCATAAATTATCAATTACTTATTCTTTTTTCAAACTTTAGTACTTAATATATATATATATATATATATATATATATATATATATATGTATGCGCGCATATACATCACCTATATCAATATATGTTAGTGTATATGTATATACATTATATATGTATATGATATATGAACTTTTATAAAATTTTTAATTCATCATGTCATAGGTTTCGGGTTAATTTCAGCTCAGGTCAAGAACAGGTCGGGTCACTTAACAGGTCGGGTTCAAAAGCAGGTCGGGTCCATTTCAGGTCGGGTCCATTTCAGGTCGGGTAAAATCGGATATCGGGTCAATTCAGTCGGGTAATTTCGGTTATTTGCCAGGTCAGCTTCGGGTTCGGGTTCTTTTCAGTCGGACGTAGGTCGGGTTTCAGGTCCAATTCGGGTTCGGGTCGTTTTCAGTCGGACGCAGATCGGGTTCGGTTGCTACAGTAACAGGTCAAATTCGGGTTCGGATCAACAACAGTCGGTTGCAGATCGGGTTCGGGTAAAAAAAAAACTCGGGTCAAATCAGGTTCTGACTCGGGCAGGTTTCAGTCAGGTTACCAGGTTCTGACTTGTTTTTACATCCCTAATAAAAACAACATATAAAATAATAATTTTTAAAAAACAAACCTTTCCGTTCGGAACATATCGACGTAAAATCCGTAAAAAAAATTCAAGTTTTATCGCCTGGGCTATCTTGTAATCAATCCACCATTGGCTTGAAAGTTTGAAGTCTAAACTAGTTTTTAATCCAACATTTGACTCCATGCGTCGCCGGAAGTCAAATGGGACCAGAGAAATATGTGGACTGGAAATTACCATTGCCGCACTATTGTTTCTGGTCTAAGAACTAACCCAGTTCTAACGAGCTGGCAATCAAGGCGAGCGAAAATCTGCAGTTTTCGACATCCAAAGCCGGTACTAACAGCAATTGTCATCAGTAATTAAATAAGCCATAACAAAGTATATGACAAAATTCAATAAAACTAAACACGCCGAATCTTTTTTCATTAGCAGAAATCGTTGTTCGCTAAACGTTGAAAACTTTCTAATCCTCGGGCAAGTTCATTTAGTTTAAAATCCTCAAATACAAGACCGATAATTGTGGTGAATCTATCAGAATTCACGGTGTAACCAGTAACCTATCAGAGTAAGGCTTACAATCTAGATCACTTCTTTTTCTTTGGTTCTGCTGCATAATCGTTTATTAGTGCTTCCACGTCTTTCCAGAATAGACCCTCCACCAATGCTCCGTCCTTGGTGAACCTGCAATATTTTTACAGAATTAGAAATGTAAATGGATTGCAGGTTAGCAAATTGGGTAGGGGAGAGTGAAAAGGGGGGGGGGGGGGTGCTACCATTGGGTAACACTTTTGGTCAACTCGACTGGTTTCCCTGCAGATATCGACTTGGGATCTGCACTTGCTATAGTAAGGGTATAAAGATCAGAGAATCTTGGCAACTTTGAAGAGACCACCAAACCAGTGCTGGTGACGGATCCCTGAAAGCATGAAATCAGTACTAAGGTAGAAAATAACAAACAGGGCTTTGTGCAGGCAACTCAAGAACCTCAAAAACTAGGTCTATCATTTAGTGAATTTATTTGTAACCTTTGTAATTTAGTAAGTTCCGTCATCCGTCTACCCTAAGGCATGCAGAAAGCACCACACTATTAATCTTTTTTTTTTGGAAGACCAAATAGAGGATAGGCAATAATACGGATTTGTTTGTTTCATGTTTGTACCACAACATCATTACCTTGGGCAATATTCAAGAATAAAGGAGCCTATGGATTCGATGCTAGGCTTTGTTCCACATCATTACTTTGACAATAAAGCATTGATAGACTAAAAAGGTAACATAGTGATACGGATGAATTTAACAGTTTAAACATAAAGAGAACACAATAAAAGTAGATTAAGTCCTAAATCTCATTTTTCTTCAATTTTATTTACAACGCAAATACATTTTTAACATTACAATAGAAACTTGGACAGAGTGCTAGATGACAATGAATTCGTATTAAAAAGTTCATCTTGCATTAATAATACAGAACAGAGTTCAATGTGCATTAATAAGACAGAACAGAGTTCAATGATAATATCATGAGTCAGTAACCATGCAAATATTTCGGAAAGTTCAAAATCACAGACTTAAACACATCAAGAACAATGTCCAAGCGTATCATACATTAACATAATCTCTGCTTAAAGAAAAAGAAATCAACGCATAGCACAACATATAACATAAGGAAATATTTAATTATAAAGCAAGAGAACTTACAGCAGGAGGATAAGTAAAGAGAAAGGCATTCTTTTCCTTTGTATATATGATCAGCTGTAGTACTCCATTGAAGACTACATATTTGCCAGAGTCAAGGATCAAAGAAACATGAAAGTAACATAAATGATTACATTCTTTATCTGCCATAAAAATCAGGGGAAAAGAGGAAACTATGTTAACACCATCTAGTTCTCTGTAGTAGGTACATTGTAACCAATTGGTTTCCGGTTTAAGCACTAGAAACTAAGACAAAAAGATTATCATTGTTTTGGCCTCTCTTCACAAGTAACAAAGAAGCCAAATGTCGAATCAAGGTAAGATGGACAAAAGTTCTTCCTCAAAGCTCTTAATCATTTAAATTTAAAATAGTACTAAATAGATGGGAATTTCAACAGAACTTAATTCATAAACAAAATTTCCATATACTCAGTCTGGTTGCTGCTTTCACTGCTCAGTTTTACATCTAGAAATAAAAGGCCCTTTTGGTACAAAAGCTAAAATAGTTTTACCTAATTAAATTTTAAAATACCTAAATCCTAATTTAACTTTCATGTGGATAATTATGCTTATATCTGTATTTTATCTATAATACTGGATCACATAACTAATTGTTTCTATTAAACAGCCAAATAGAGCCTAGTTTGGATTCTATCCCGTTTATAATCACAATTTCAAATATATATAAAGCAATTCAATCCAAATTTGAAGGAAACATTTCTGATTTTCAATCCCGGAATTAAAACACTGATGTAAAAAGGATATAATACGATGCAACCGATGAGGAAATCACGGTTTTCAGGGAACTTCTTTTTGTAAAATTGAGCAACAAGAGCGATTACAATGATAATAGTTCCGATCAATAACCTGACATTGCTCATCCTCACATCTTCAACATATCCACGACTCTTAACAACCTATTTTAGACAGAGAGAAATAATTACTCAAAAATTAAACTGCAATTGTGAAAATTAATGGATCTAGGGTTGTTTCGATTCGGTTTTTTTTTGTCAAATTTTTTTTACCTCGGAGACGGATTCATCGAGGATGTGTTTGATGGAGCTGTGATCTAAGAGATTCGCTTTCTTCGCGCTTTTATTTCCAGATTCTGCTTTCTTTTCTTGCATTTTTGTTTCTGAGGAAATAGCGCTGTAGATTTTCCGGGACTGATGTGACTGCCAAAATAATCGAAGTCAAGGTTTATATATAAAATGGTCTTACGAAGTGCCTAACCGGCGTCGTTTAAGAATTTATTTATTTTATTGAATTTTTTTTTTATAGAAAAGGGAAGAAAAAGAATGCGCATGATAAAATGTACAAAACACATGAGATTTCATACTGATAGGAACTAAGTTCTCGCGTAATAGATCAACAACACAATTCGGCATGCTAAATGAAAAAAAGTTTTTTTTCTAAAAGGAATTCCTAAAATTTGTAATTTAGATTTTAGGTATTTATTGAAAATAAAAGGTTTTAAAAGTATCTTAATTTTTAAGATTCAGATATTTTGTTTATGGTTTAAAAGTCAGTCGTTTAGGTTAAGAATTTTAGAGTTGATGAGTCGTGGTTAGATTTTAGGGTTTATAAGTTAAAATTTAAATCTCTAACCATATCACCTTAAAACATAAACAACCTCTAAACTTTAAATTTTAACCATAAACCTTAAATTTTAACCATAATCTCTAAATTCAAAATTGTAAATCCTAAAACTAAAACACATGTGAAAACTTTTTATTTTCACCGTCAATATATAAAATATAAATCCTTAGATTTTTTTAATTCAATACTTAACGGTTAAATTTTGTAATATGGATAAGTTCATGGATTCAATCTTTATATACGTTAATTTTAGAATTAGATATTGTCTTTCAATTTGAAAATTTTATGTTATGTAATTGAAAAATACTTTGATACACAAGCTTTTTAATTTTAAGTTTTAGAGTTTAGGATTTTAGGTTAGTGTTTATGGGTTTAGTATGTAAGGTGTAGAATTTAAAGTTTATGATTAGAATTTAGAGTTTAGAGTTTTAGGGTTCTAGGGTTTAGGATATAAGTTTTAGATTTTATAAAAAGATTGTGTAAATTTTTTTACACAGCTTATCTATTAAAATATAACATATGTAGTGCGGGGCAGCAATGGAGGATGTTGATCACATCCTACGACGCTGCACTATGGCTGTCTCGACGTGGAATATGCTAATCAAACCGCACCGGTTAGCAGAATTTTATGCAATGCCACTGCAAGCATGGCTGAGTGCAAACTTGCGGTCTGGTGCATTCGCCAAGGAGGAGCGCGATTGGGCGTTGATGTTTGGGGGGCTCCTTTGGACATTATGGCGTATCCGTAACGAGCGCATATTTGGGAGCTGGGATCCGTTTGGAGCGAGTGTGTTGGAGCGGTGTTTGTGGGTGGTGGAGGGCATGCGTCGTGTATCGCCAATTGCAGCACAGGGACCGCTTGCTGCTGGGGGTTCATTCGCGGATGGGGGTCGTCAGCAGGGGTGCTGGAGGAACTGGCGGCCACCGAGTAGAGGTGTGGCGAAAGTTAATGTAGATGGGGCACGGAGTGCTAGAGATGGAACCGCGTCATGTGGGGGAGTTATCCGAGATTGGCAAGGGAATTGGATTACGGGATTTGCTCGTTTTATTGGTAATTGTTCGGTGTTTGAGGCGGAACTTTGGGCGGTGTTCGAGGGCCTTAAGTGTGCGATGGGTGTTGATGAGAGGAAAGTAATAGTAGAAACTGATAACGCATATGTGTTTCAGGCTTTGTTGGGATCATCTCCAAGGACGTTATCTTCTTCGTTACTTGTTTCGATCCAGGACCTTGTTATTCTACATGGTGAAGTTGAGTTTAGGCATGTTTGCCGTGATGCTAATCGAGTGGCGGATGCGTTGGCAAAATTGGCGGTACGAGATTCTTTTGATTTACATGTGTTTACTTCCGCGCCTACTGAGGTGTTGGATTTATTAAGGGAGGATTGCTCCTAGCGTTGTTTTTACCGGTTCGAGGTATTTTGAAATTGTATGGATTTTACATAGGTACTCTTTTCCCTCATTAGGTTAAGAGGGTTTTTAACGAGGCCTATGTTAATCCTTTTCTCTCCATTTATCAAAAAAAAATATATAACATATGTAATTTAAGAATATTGTCTTCGTACTATTTGAGCCAAAATTAAAGTGTCAAATTTAAAAAAATACAAGACTATAATTAACCAAATTAAAATGTAATTGCTAAATCCACATTTTATACATTGTACAAGTACTAACACACAATTTGGACACACTTAAACTACATATATTGAAGTTACCTCTTGAGAGGGACCAACACTCTACGTTTGGTTAGATGGGTAAAAATCATCTACCTTAATTATGTCCTTTCTATGCTCCACACTAAAAATTACTTAAAAATTAAATTTTAAACATTAACCTTAATTTTCTCATCCTAAACCCTACACCCTAAAAAATATACCTTACACAGAATTTTTTAAACCCTAACTACAACCGCTAACCTTAAACTCTAAACTCTAAACTCTAAACTCTAAACTCTAAACCCTAAACCTACTATTTTAAAGTGAGAACATAAAATAAGGCATGATAAAAAGTAGACGATTTCCATCCTTGGTTATATAGGTATTAACACAAGTAAAAGCTTAATTTTTTTTTATCCATAAGTAAAAGCTTAATTTTATAAAAAAATTTAGAATAGTTTATCATAACGTAAAGATGAATTAATAACTTAGACTCGAAGTTGGAAAAACTGAACAAAAAATTGAGTAAAAATAATACTCTTTATGTTTTCATAAAATTTGTTCTTTTTGTGTTTTAAAATTATTCTATTATATCGTTTTTTTTAAAGACTCTAACAATTTTTGCTAGACACATTGTTTTAAAAGAAAAAGAAAACTTGCGTTAAAAACATTCTCTAAACCTATTAGGAAAAAAAGAGTAACCTACTTTTATGGTGAATTAAAAAGTGTTGGCCGTACAAAATTCAGTCACACATCAGACCCCATTACAAACACTCAAGCCAACCCACTACCTATCATAAATCCATTCCAATTCTGCAGACATAGTTAACAAGACAAACTCGAAACTCAACAGATCTTTGCCCCTACTAATCCCCTGCTTCACAATTAAACTCTCGATAAGCGAAGAGGATCTTCCAACCAAAGTTTAAACATAACGACTTACATTGCTTAACCAAACAGTGAAATGAAGCAGGAGCATCACTCGGATGTTCAATCCATTTAGCAGACAGTAGGCTATCGGTTTCAATGACCAAGGGATGGGATAGAGCCCACCGCGACGAGCTGTAAATTAGACAAGCTTCAAAAATACCTCTCAGTTCTGCTCTTCAAGGATCACTGAGGCCAATGTATTTAGAGAACCCAAATATTGTTTTGCCTTCATGATCTCGTAGAATTCCTCTAAAACCAGCACTCGCAAAGCTCCCACGGACAGCGGCATCAACATTAAACTTTAGACTTCCTGCAGGGGGAGCAAACCAAGAACCCTTACGTGGTCTGGAAACTGATGAAGGACAGATGGAAAAGACAGTTGGGTTTCTTAGGAAGTCTAAAATGGAGGACAATTCTAATGAAAGGCGGACTAATATACATCTAAAAAACGGCGTTACCGGAAACATTATAAGATAAATAACAAAACAGCTAAAGCGCTACCGGATATGTTGATATGAGATAATGTATCCGGTAGAAAACATGAAAAAAATAATAAAAAATTGGTAATCGGCAAATTTAAGTTATCAGTAGTTTAGATACAAACATAACAAAATCGGTAAAATTACTTATGTTGTTGATAAGAGTATAAACATATTCGGTAGCGCCTAAGTTGTTGATAATTTTGAGCTGATGGGGCCTTGGAAAATCCCACAATAACAAAATCGGTAAAATTACCTATTTTGTTGATATGAGTATTAACATATTCGGTAGCGCCTAATTTATTGATAATTTTGGCTGATGGGGCCTTGAAAAATCCCACGATAAAAAAATCGGTAATGTTACCTATTTTGTTGATTTGAGTATCAACATATTCAGTAGCGCCTAATTTGTTGATAATTTTGGCTGATGGGGCATTGGAAAATCCCATGATAACAAAATCGATAAAATTACCTATTTTGTTGATATGAGTATCAACATATTCGGTAGCGCCTAATTTGTTATTATTTTATCGTTTACATTAATATTATAACTTTAAACAAACTGGTTACTAGTGTAACGTAATAGGTAGTGAATAAGTGTTGATACGCTATTACAAAAGTATCGATATTTTAATAAAAATATTGGAACTGGTTCAATTGTGGCTCGAAAGTATCCATACTTATATAAAACGTATCGATACTTTCTAGCCATGTTTCAACCGGTTCCATAAAAAGTTTCGACACTTAAATTAAAAGTATGGATACTTATATTAAAAGTATCGGTAATTACTTTAATTGTATCGTTATTTTACTATAATTTATTGCACAACTAACTTTGTCCTAATAAGAAATAAATGTTGTAGCCAGACTGATTACATTGTTTTTATAAAAGTATGGGTACTTCCATTTAATCGTTTATATCAATTAAAAGTATGGGTTTAGGGTTTCGACACTTCAATTAAAAGTATAGATACTTAAATTAAAAGTATGAATACTTATATTAAAAGTTTCGATACTTAAATTAAAAGTATGAGTACTTGCATAAAAAGTATGGATACTTATATTAAAAGTATCGGTACAATTCTATTTAATCGTTTATATCAATTATATTTATGAAAATAAAAAGTTTCCATGAAAAGTTTCGATACTTAAGGATGAAGTATAATTATGAAGAAAAAAAACTGAAGTCCCAAGTGCTTCAATTACCTATTACATATTAAAATAAAAAAATAAAGTAAAAGAATGAAGCCTCCTCAAGTCCACAATCCTCATCCATGGCCAGGGAAACGACCTTCATGCCCTCTGCCACCCATGGAACTTGTTCTAGCATGCTGTCCAACCATCTTTGCATATGGTCGCATCTCAAACTTGACCCTATAGTTGCCTAATGAACAAAACATGTATGCATAAGTATGAGCAGAAGTGCATCTTGTATAATAGAAGAAAATGATAGAGAAAACCTTAAGTATAGCGGTTGAAGTTGTCGATGTCTTCTTTGGCAGCCATATAACCGTAAAGTTGGCGCTGGCTGGCTGGACCATACAAAAAGCCCTGACAACGTTTCCAAGCGTCTCTATCGAAACCTTGGGCAACAAACTGGGTATGCAGATGCTGAGCATCAAAATAACTTGTTGACATGCTCTCAAAAATTAGAAGGCTCATCCCACGATGGCCTTGAGGACCGTATGAATGGCGAGCCTTACCAACAGTAGGATAGGACCTGAAATAATCAAGAAGCTCTTGGATTCCCATACCAAGCCACTGAAGCAGAAAATTAAAGACAAAAGAAGTTAAGGAACTGTAATATTCATGAAAACATAATTCAAAAGTTATATAACTACCTTCCCATTTGCATCTTGATGAAGCCTTGTGTTCATTATCATCACCATGGGTGGCCAGAGAATTTGGTGATCCGGCTTCCTCGTTGTTTGAAGGCAGGGGGGCCAGACAATAGCGGCATCATCTCTCAAACCACTCCATTCCTCATAAGCTTGACCTTGAGGAACAACCGAAGTACCCCTTCTATGCAATTCCTCGTCCAATAGCTGACCAAGTTGGCGATGGAGTTTGAGCTTTGGTCCGCCTTTGGTTTTGGCATGTGTCACTAGGGACTGAAGGCGACGAAACCTGTGAATGGCACCAGGACCTCCTTGACATGCTAGACACTGCCATTGAGTAGAAGGATCATTGATTGTGTTCATTCTATCCAATGTCACGAAAAACTTGTTGAACCATCTGCTGGTTTTCATTGTCTCATGGATCTGTTCCTCCTCTTCATCAGAATCAAAATAGAAATCATCATCGTTGTTTGATGATGTCTCAAAATCAAGTTTCCTCTTTGTCAATGGCTGAGGATTGTGACCAGAACCTCTGCTCGAACTCATTCTATAATAGAAGATGGTGAAGGTGAAGGAGAAATGATTATAGAAATAAACGAAGGGTTGAGTATATTAATTTGAAGATGTTGTAAAGAGTAAAGAGAAGAGTTGTTAATTTATAGGGAATTTCAGTTGGGAAGGAAAGTGAGAAGGCACAATGCCTGTTCATGAAGGTACATGAACATGAAACGGTGCATGTGATACAAGTGAAAAGACACAGAACTGAAAAGGCAGATTCGTTCTGGGGGGTATCGAAACCAACTTTATACAGGATGAGCAGTAAACGGTGCATGTGATACAAGTGAAAAGACATAACACTGCAATGCAAAATTGATGTAGTAAATAATAAAAATGGTAACAATCAACTGGAAACATTAATGTACTCAATAATGAAAACGATAACAATGCAACCGGAAACATTGATTTTTTGCAAAAATATCGATAATTTTAATCATAGCGGGAAAAAAGTATTGACACTTTGTTTCTAGTAAGCCATGACAATCCTTTTATTTGAAAAGTATCGATAATTTTGTTCGCAGAGGTAAGACAATATCGACATTTTCGAGCAAACTTGCTACCGGAAACATTGATTTTTAAAAAATTATCGGTAATTTTATTCATAGCGTGAAAACAATATCGACACTTTGTTTCTAGTAAGCTATGACAATCCTTTTTTTTAAGTATCGATAATTTTTTTCATAGTCAGAAGAAAGTATCGATATTTTTGAGCAGATTTGCTAACCGTAACATTGATTTTTAAAAAAGTATCGATAATTTTATTCATAGAGTGAAAACAGTATCGACACTTTGTTTCCAGTAAGCTATGATAATCATTTTTTCAAAAAGTATCGATACTTTTTATCATAATGGGAAGAAAGTATCGATATTTTCGAGCAGATTTGCTAACGGAAACATTGATTTTTACAAAAGTATCGATAATTTTACTCAAAGTGGGAAAAAGGTATCGAAACTTTGTTTCCAGTAAGCTATGGTAATTCTTTTTTTCAAAAAGTATCGATAATTTTTATCATAGTGGGAAGAAAGTATCGATATTTTCGAGCAGATTTGCTAACGGAAACATTGATTTTTACAAAAGTATCGATAATTTTACTCAAAGTAGGAAAAAGTATCGAAACTTTGTTTCCAGTAAGCTATGACAATCCTTTTTTAAAGTATCAATAATTTTGTTCGTAGATGGAAGATATTATCGATATTTTACTACAATTTATTGCACAACTAACTTTATCCTAAGAAATAAATGTTGTAGCTAGACTTCAACCACCATCAACCACCACCACCTACTGATTTTACTACCTGAAAATGAAAGCAACACACAACTCCTATTTGGACCACTTCCACCGATCGTGTTTACCAAAATGGATGATACTCCATCAAACGATGTTCATTCAAGCGGGGAGGGGCATGAAATGTTGACCGTTGATGATTCGGAACGGTTGCTCGGTCAGCTCTTTTCTTCACGTGAGGAAGCTCGGGATTTTTACAAGGAATACGCTATGAAACATGGTTTTAGTGCACGCCGAGGAACAACACGGCTGGATCGCGAAGGGAATGTGAAGACACAAGAATTTTGTAGTTCAAAAGAAGGGTTTCGGTCATCCAAAGTCCATATTGTTTATCGTCAATGTGCTCATATGCCAGTCACACGAACATGATGCAAGGCGAAAATTGTGGTCACAGCAACAAATACAAATGATTAGTGGGTTCTAAGTAAGTCTTTTCAGGAACATAATCATGCATTGTGCACACATGTTATGAAACCATTTATGCGTTCAAATAGAGCTGTGAGTGAGGCTGATGTGGCTGAGGCAACAACATTGAAAGATGTTGGTGTTGGGACATCACAAGTAATGAATTATTTCATGAATCAGGCAGGGGGTTATCAGAATGTTGGATTTACAAGTAAAGACCTCTACAATGCACTTGAAAGAGGTAAAGCAAAGGAAGTCGTCAATGGGGATATGAATGCACTAATTGCTTACTTTGATTATAAGAAAGAAGATGATCCGGAGTTTTTTATGACATACTCAACAGACGAATCAAGGGCATTGCATAATCTTATTTGGACTGATTCAACATCGAGATCATATTACACTTGCTTCGGTGATGTAATTGCGTTCGACACAATGTACAAAGGTAATTTCTATGGACGACCAATTATGCCTATTGTCGGTGTCAATTATCACAATAGCACAATAGTATTTGCTACTGCAATCATCGCTGACGAAACGACTCAATCATTCAAGTGGGTGCTGCGTAATTTTTTACAAGCCATGATGAATAAATTGCCTCTTTCAGTTGTCACCGATGGGGATAGGGCAATGCAGAGGGCTACCAAATGTGTTATCCCTTATGCTAAGCACAAAATATGTTCTTGGCATCTTTCTCGCAATGCACAAGCTAACATTGGTGACAACAAATTTAGCACAACATTTTCTAGATGTATGAGTTCCTGGTGGACAACAGAAGAATTTGATATTGAATGGTCTGCAGTGATTTCAGAATTCAATGTCGGAAAGCATCCATAGGTGATTGAGAAGGGAATTACTCGGAACTTATGGGCTCAAGCATATCAAACTGGTCATTTCTTTGCGAATATTTGATCCACACAAAGGTACGAGTCCTTGAATGCTTCACTCGCACTTGCACTGAAAAAGAAGAAGACATATGTAGATGTTGTTCGTACAATTGAACAAGTTATTAGTAAAATGCGTATCAACGAGTTGAAAGCGAATTACTTAAGTTCCCAGATAATGCCCTTCTAGATCACTAAACTGACAAACCTAGAAAGTCATGCTGGTGAAATTTATACGCGGGGATCATTTCAGATCTTCCAAGACGAACTACAAGACGAGACCTTGTACCGGATTGAGGAACAAATTCAGTTCTTATCAGATGAATGTCAAAATTTTGTTTTGTCAAAGTACAAGGAAAAGAACAAGAGATTTCACATATGTTTTGACGTCGTTTCGGAAATCGTCACATGCTCGTGTAGGAAATTTGAGACCGTAGGAATTCCATGTTGCCATCAACTACATGTTTTGAAGCACTTGGATTACACATCTCTTCCTAAGTCTTTGATTCTAAGTAGGTGGACTAAGGATGTGAAGGCTTCTGCACCAAGTTTCCTTGACTTCAATGTACCACCAGAAGTTATGCAAATGGCACGGTTCGCTTCCCTACGTGCAACGTCAAGTCGTTTATGCTACATTGCATCAAAGACTGATGCATCTTTCATAACCGCAAGAGATGAGATGAAAAGACTAACTGCCAAATTTGAACACTCATTCGGTTTGAAAGATTCAAGTAACCGAAGCAATTTTGTAAATGGGGTTCGTGGCCCTAAACGAAGACAAAGAAAGCGAAAAGAAGTCGAGAAGAAGAAGGTCTAGAAGAAAAGTAGGCACTACAGGTTCTGCAACATTGAGGGACATAACAAAGTAACATGTCCTAAATTAAAGCTCGGTTTGGAATCGTTTACACAACCTACATCGACTGAATTTTTTGATAACGTAACGGAATGGTCGTACGGGCTCACAAATGATGATTATAATGTGAGTTACTATGTCTGTTCTACAATTATGTCTTAAATTGTTAATGATTATTTATAATTTCAATCTCTCCATTACGTCTCAGGGCAACGAGGACATTTGGAATACTGCTAGTACCGATCAACAAACATTGTAACTATCATAACATCTGGTATGTATCTGACATACATTGTAACAAAATATATATAATTACTATATATTAGCGGTGTGAGACTTGAATGTATCCGATACATATGTATCTGATACATATATAAATGAAATAAAATTCAAACTTGTAAAGGGTTATTTTTGACAAAGTCCCAAACATTAGGCTCCTTCGCCAACTTTTCCAAATATTCTCAGATGCTTCCTCCCTTTTCTGAGGATATATATAAATAAGTCAAATTAGCAAACTGTCAACATGTTCAATATATTAATAAACCAATCGAATAAGTCACATATGTAACTGTAATACCTAAAGCATTGTCGTTCAAAGATGAACCGTCATAGGGATATGGACATATGTAACTGTATTTCTATACATAAAATGTCAATTAACAAATGAATGAACATATACCTTAAAAAATATGCATGGCAAAAATATATATAACTCACTAGATTATAAATCATTTTTTCTGTAGAATAATCCACCAACAGTGTATTTTCCGAGTGGAATTGAGGAAACTCATTCCAAACGTCATGCAAATCTTTGCAGAAGGTGAATTCCTCTTTCCGTTTGCAATTTGCTTGATCCTATTTATAGGAAATTGTGAAACATCAATTTGTAAGAATCATAAACAAATACAATTATCAAACGCAAAGAAGAAGCATCTTACCCAGATGAATATATATTAGGCATACGGTACATGTAGTTAGTTAAGAGCAAGATCAATGTTATGTCTGAAATTGTTAACAATTAGCACGAGAAACATCAAATTGGTTAAGAGCAAGATCAAATTATTAACAATTAAAATCTTAATGGTGCTTACCTCAACTTTGATGACCAAATGGCAACAACAAAGTTCTCTAAACAAAATTTGATAAATTCTTCTACACCTGGCTTCATTATAACATCTACAACATGAACAAAAATTCAACCACAATTGTGTTTATAGCTTAACACACCTGTAAACAAATTTGAAGTCATTTTATTACCTATGGGAGTTTGTCCATTGACATCAAAAATGACAAGTTTTTAGGGACTCGGTGTTGCAGAAATTATATATCTGTCCGGGTCTTCATGCTCATCATCTGAACTGTCAACCTCTTAATCATTGACCTCTTCATTCACCACTGGATTCTCCACTTCTGTTATAAGCATGTCAATAGTCAATTAACCACATGTCAATAGTCAATTTAAAGCATTATCATACCTAAAGCTTTGTCTTTTCTTTGAAGGCATTGATTACAGAAGTTGGAGAAGTCATCACGAAGTGATGAAATATCTGCTCGCATTTGCCCGATTTGGTCATGAATCTCGCCGACACGAGCATCAAAATGCTGGCGAAAATTAACCATGTAAGCCATCACTGACTTCATCGTAATCACCCCTTCGATCTCATCTTCTTTCATCGGCTCGTGGACTTCTTCTTTAACGTTGTCCATTTGGTCGTTGTCTTGTTCTGCTCCAATGCCAGATTTGTTTATCTAACTGACATTTTCAATAAAATCGTATCCCGCTTTAGTCAAGGATAACATGTCGATCTTCTGAGATAATCGAAGAGGGTAGTCAAGATTGAATTTCACTCCTTGCTTCTTCAATATATGGCTAGTTACACATCCATATGGTATTGAAGTAGTAATGGAAGCACTCTTTTTCACTATATTAAGAATTGTCTCATAAATCAGTTTTGCAATATTTGGAGCGGTTTTTGATGCATACTTAGGCAACCACCAATAATCACTATCTCGAATTTGTGAAAATTTTCCACTGGAAGGCCGAAGAAACCAAGTCACAAGAAGGTGGAACAATTTGCCCTCTACACCAAGATTAATGGGACTATTCTGATCCACACGTTTAATGGTAGGATCTAAAACATGTTCATCGGAATCTCCTATATTATTAACACCTATACCATCAGCAATAGATTTCAGATCTATATATATCTCTTTCCCCATGACATAAATCCTAATTCCTAATATTGCGTCCGTACTAGGCTGGCGGTGTAATGTAGCATTACTATAGAAAAATCTAACAAGAATGGGGTAATAATTTGGTTCTACACCAAGCAATTCAAGCCATCCCCAATCTATAAATGTCTGTTTAAAACCAAATTTTTTTTCTCATCGAAGAAGAAGTCCATGTCAATAACACGTTCTGGACGAATCTTTCTTGTTTTGAAATTGCGATCATATTTCAGTTTCTCTTCCTTGCTTCTAAAGTTTTGCGTATCAAACGACATACTTGCTTCAGAATAACTTACTTGAGCATCATGCCTTAAATTAGAAGAAGAACACTTTAACTGAGAAGCATTACGTCTCGGACGTTTGGGCGCCATTTTTTTGCTTGAGAAGAACTGTTATATGCAAAAGAAGAACGGTTACTCCCAAATTGTTCAAATCCCTAACCCTAAATTACGCAAAAATACCATTTAGTTACTTGCAAATCTGATCGTAGTAATCGTCGAAGTTGATTTTATAAGCAGGTTGAACGGTGCAATTAGAAAATAACGGTGGTAATCGTCGTTGGAGTGGAAGAGATCTCTGGTATAGTATCGATAAAATTAGAAAATGGAGGATTTAAGTTTAGGTCTGGGTTAAAGAGAAATTGCGCCTAAAATTCAAAGTCATATGCTACCTAAAACTTTGACAAGTGTACCGGTAACATTGATGTAGTCAATAATGAAAACGGTAACGTTGCAACCGGAAACATTTATTTTTTTTTAAAAGTATCGATAATTTTGTTCATAGAGGGAAAAAAGTATTGACACTTTGTTTCTAGTAAGCTATGACAATCCTTTTCTTCAAAATATATTGATAATTTTAATCATAGCGGGAAAAAAGTATCGAAACTTTGTTTCTAGTAAGCTATGGCAATCCTTTTTTCAAAAGTATCGATAATTTTTTTATACAGGGAAAAAGTATCGATATTTTCAAGCATATTTTGATACCGGAAACATTGATTTTGTTTAAAAGTATCGATAATTTTACTCATAGCGTGAACAAAGTAACGACACTTTGATTCTAGTAAGCTATGGCAATCCTTATTTTCAAAAGTATCGATATTTTGTTTAATTAGTGGGATGAAAGAATCGATATTTTCGAGCAAATGTGCTACCGGAAACATTGATTTTATTAAAAATATCGATAATTTGTTTTTATAGCATAAATAAAGTATCGACACTTTCTTTCCAGTAAGCTATGTCAATCCATTTTTTTTCAAAAGTATCAATAATTTTTTCCATAGTTGGAAGAAAGAATCGGTATTTCCGAGCAAATTTGCTACTGGAAACATTGATTTTTAACAAAGTATTGATAATATTTTTTTATAGCGGGACAAATGTTTCGACACTTTCTTCACGTAAGCTATGTCAATCCATTTGCTTTCAAAAGGAATTTTATGTTGAACATTTATAGTTTCATAACATTTATACTTTGTTCCCATTATGCAAATGGCATTTATAGTTTCATAACATCTAACAAAATATTTGCTAAATATGTACATACAAAATTATGGTAACATAATTTACAACAACCTAACTATGATAAATAATTATACACAAAATTTATAGTTTCATAAGAATTAATTTTTCATATGTTTCAGGCAACCATTTGTGAACTGATCTCTCCTTTTATTACCTTCGTGATTTATAAGATCGTTTAAAATTCTCGGGCGATCTCATTCCCCAACAACCTACATTCACATTAGAACATTTAGTTACCACATCATTAAATGTAAGAGTACCCAAATTTTATTTTAAAAGTCCTTTTCAGACCACTTACCAAATCATCCGTTGACCTCCCATCAACAATAGCTTCCATCTACATAATCACATACATTATGCAATCATCTCTGTTATATTGTCGCAAATGTCAAATAGTTAGACAACCATAAAAATATTTGACTTATTAAATACTTAAATTTCATACCCGTTCGTTTGCTGTAACCCCCTAGACACGCTTATACGTTACAACGGATCCTAGGAAGTCACATTAGGGTCACAAGAGCGACCCACAGTAAAAAACATTTTTGCTCAAAACATTTATTAAACTGTAAAAAATCAACTTCTGTTTAAAATAACATTTCAAGAATCTATTTAAATGCTTAACAGAAATTTCAAAAAGTGCTTTACAGACTCTATCATAAAACAATACATGACATACATGCCCACTAACTATACAGTACCGTACTCTAGAGGCAACACCGAGAGAACTCTGAACACTGATGTCAACATTATACCATGATATATTCTTTTAACCTGCGATGGTAAAAACAACGTGAGCTTGGAAAAGCTCAGTAATACAAAACTACCAAAAGATGTTATAAGCTCATGCAGATATACGGTAGGCATAACATTTTCATGATGTTCCAAGCAGTAACAATCCTCTTTTCCTTTCCGTTATTTCAGGGTAATGTTATACTTGAGAATAATGGTACTTGTTCTTTATTCAATCATCGAGTAACAAACGAGAATTATAGAAGCTGACAGATAAGTGGGCATACCATTGAGCAGAACAAACATTTTCATCATTCATCATGCAAACAGATTGTACCATCATAGGTCAAGCTAATAGATCATACTATCAAGTTCATCAGACAGTCAGGCAATACCATTACAGATCAAGCAATCACATAACAAGTATGCATATTGAGCAGACATACATCAAGTAGGCAGAGAATGTCATCATATATCTAGTTCATCATTTCATCTCATTTTCCAACATAGTGATGCAATCTCAATAACAATTGAAATGTTCATCAAACATAGCATTGTTCATGATTAAATCATTATACAATCCATTCAACAGAATATATCACACATGAAACACACTAGGTGAGACAAATAATTTCTTGGAGATACTTGGCATTTACGGAAGGGGACACATTAAACTTTTGACAATTTAAACGAATTTCTGAAATGTGGCCCCTATTAAAAAGGGGTTCATACTAACAGTTTAACCCATATATTCAGTAAGTGATACATCAAGATCTTTGAGAGTTTAGACGCATCACGAGTTATTTAGTCATTTAAGCATACAAGGGCATTATGGTCATTTTATCACATATGGACATTTTGGTAATTTATACCAACAAGGCATAAGTAGTCGCTCATGAAATTCTATTTGCTCATCAGGCTTCCAATCAGGCATTCAAAGATTTTTATGTCAAGATCTTTCACGATATCGGATACATTCAGGGCTATCTTAATTGCTTTGGCCAACGAGGGCATTTTAATCTTTTAACTATCAGGGGTGATTTTGTAATTTAGCTCAGTAATGATAAAATGACGAATTATAATATTTAATTTATATTTGAACGGTTGCTTTCATAATTCACCACAGGACTTGCCACAAAGTAGCCGAACTTATATTTTTGTGCGGAAAACTTCCAACCTTATATTAATATCATGAGTGATTAACATACATGAGTGTGCTTTCTAACACTTAGGGGCACTTTAGCCCTTACAGTCTTATTATAAATCTCAGAATTTCATAAAATGCATAACTGCCTATTTGACTCAAGAGGGTTTTTCTGTCATTTTGGAAATTGGGATAAATCCGCCATTTTTGTCAATTTTACTATTTAGCACCTCCGTCGTTTACGTACTCGGTAGAAAGTAGGTCGTTCTAATCTTTTCAACCCTTACAGACGGTTTACTCATTTAAAACTTAAGGGCATAATTGTCATTCTAATTAATTAAGAATTTCGGTGCTCGAAGGCACTACAGTCTTTTTGGTCAATACGATCATTCCAATTAATTCATTCATTACTGTCGTAAGGATCAGCTCAGGAATACAACGATATTTCTAGTAAATTCACCTTCGTGTGTTATACAGAGCTTAGGGGGGGGGGAAATCCAAATTTCCTTTAGTATCACACGTGTTCGAATAATGATGCCGAAGTCTTTTCCAATAGAACATACATCTTAGGTATGGTAATTTTTCAATCAGGTCGAATGCAGATTATGGGCTACTTCCTTTATTATGGGCAGTTTAGTCATTCTTATACCTCAAGGGCATTTTTATAATCTCTTATCTAATATCCCTTACTCCATATTATGGGCATTGAATCTTAGACACTATTGATCGAGTTGCGAATTTAACTATATTATTTATTACTATTAAAACTTTCGATATTTCTGATTTATTAGTATTCATATTCGAATATTTAGGTTTTAATAATTTACGTACTTATTTCTTGTATCTAATTCGGCTTAAGAAGAGTTTACAAAACACTTCATCATAAGCATGCATGCGTTAACCGGATATCAACATGTACATAAAGCATACAAGGGGTAGTAATGTATTACCTTAACTCCGAGCTACATCAGTCGATTCAAGATGCGACATTCGAATACCCTCAAACTCGGATTCAACATCCCACAACCACGCGGATATGAAGATATGTGGATGCCTTCAATTAAACAAAATCCACAGTTAATCCTTAATCACACTGCCTTTAAACTGAACAAGAAACGTATAAGCATTTTTGGGTTCAAGATCAGATTCAGAGGCTTTCAGGTCGGAATTTTGTGAAACGGGCTTTAAAAATGGACTCAGGACGTCGAAAAACATAAAATAGGGCTTTTTCGAAAATTTTGACTTTTTGGTGAAAGTCAGCGCTGACGTCAGCAGGTCAAAGTCAACGGGGTCAGTCAACACTGACATCGTGATGACGTCATCAGCCAACAAAAGGTCAACTGAGTTGACTCAGCGAGTTAACTCGGACACGGGTCGGTTCGGGTCAGATACGGTTTGGGTCGGACTCAGGCGATGGGCTCGGGTTGACTGGATTTGGGTTTTTGGGCCAACTGAGTTTGGTCTCAGGTTCGGTTTATGGGCCGACCGGTCCAGCCGGTTCAGACCGGCTCACTTACCCAAATAAACGAACTCGCCGGCCGGTCACCGGAAAACGAACTGTCGGGAAAACATAGATCAGTGAACCACGATCTCAACCCATGCATTAATGAAGCGAAACAAGCCGAATTTTTTTTTTCGGATTTTACCTTAAAAGCTCGAAACTCACCGGAAAAAGATGGTGCTCCAATAAAGAGTGAAACGACGGCCAAAACTAAGATCAAACCTTGGGTTTTGATCGGACCGGCGAGGAGGTTCCAGATTTGACGACCGCGACACGACTGGGTGTTGGGGACGGCCGGAAGTGACAGAGAAAGGTTGCGCCACAACGTCGAACTTCAGACGTTCATACGCGGCGGATGACGACGCGAAATCGCGCGTGCTTGACGGTTGGAGATTTAGGGAGGGACGACGCACTCGCCAGCGGTGGCGGTGTCTCGTACGGAGCGATGGTGTCGGAGATGGACGAAGATCAGGGAGAGGGGTGGGGTTTCTTTTGGGGATTTGAGTAAATGACTGGTAGAGTTAAGGGGTAGGTGAACAGACACGTCTTTTTAATTAAATGCAGATGCAAAATGATTTTACGTTAACCTTAAGGGTAAAAAGAGGGAGGCAAAATCAGAAATGAGCCTTAGCTCAGACGGTTAACACGTTGGATGGTGAGGGCTGAGGTCTCGGGTTTGAGCCTCCGCACCCTCACCTTCATTTCCCTTTTTTATCATATATATTTTAACGGGTGTTACATTTTCTCTTTCGTCTTACGGTGCACTAATTCTAAATCCGTCACTGGGACCTTCATCTTCTCAAATGTATCAACAAAGCTCGCGTCCTTATTAAATTTATCTAAACATCTCATTTGTGTCAAAAAATTATTAAATTAGATTACGAAGAAATTATGCATTATAAATTACAAAATTTATTGACACATACCAATTGAATGCAATGTTGCACTCTTGTCTTATGCCGGTAAGGTGAATTTAGACTATCAAGAACCGCTGCTACACGATCAACCATATCCAACACCAAGATATACTAATGACTGCTACTATCGTTTATTGGTAAGAAGATCTACAATAAATGTCACACCCATGACAAGAAATTAGAACATTTATTCTAATTATTTAAATACAAAACAACATGTACGCAAAAATATCTTACCGTGTCACAATCGTTCATTTTATTATGGTCTTCCAATATGTTACTCCAGAAGCTTACAACAGACGATGCATCTTGACCGTCCTCTAACAACGATGACTGTATTTCCAAAAACAATCACTAGTAATTGACCAGCCATAGGCATAACACAACACGAAAATGTGTATAAGTTTAACTTACCACAAAGTAGTATGGAAAATAGCAAATCTTCTGGTTCCCTAATATCTTCTTTATCGACTCGTCAGCCAACAACCAGCCGACCAAATTAATAACCTAACCGTAAACCCATTTACCAGGTTTTAACGACGTAACATCACCTATTGTGCCGTGTTGGTTTCCGAAATCTATGACAACATCCCCATACAAGCAATTTTTTGGATTAATTTTTTCACATAAATATTTAAATATCACTCACAAAGCAATATATATTACTTACATATCATCTAACAACCCACTATTCCATACATACTCACACATTGCACCCTCCATTGCACCAATTCTTTTTGGTATTTTGACCTTTTCAACCTAAGATATTGATTATATATATTAGTCACAACACGATAATCAAAATGGATGTCGATTCTTTTATTCATTTTACCTTTTGCTTCTTCTTTGGTGCACGACACTCTGAATCCAGATATGCATCTATTACATTATCCAGTGTCCTCATATCTGGATTGTAGACTTCTATATTTTCCTTCCTCATACTAAATTCTTTCACATTTTCTTCATCATATTTTTTAAGTTCATCATATTTTTCCTCAACACAACTGCTCGGTTGTTTCATTTCAGAACTTAAAATTTTCCCCTCATCCATTTTTTTCTACCATTCCAATCACCCCTTTCAACTCACCCCTCAATTCCACCACTTCTTTCACCACTCCATCAACCTTTTCCCTTACTTTCCCCTTAATGCTCTCAATTGCCTCTTCGATTCTGGATTGTCTTTGCAAACAACCAGAAACGACTTTTTTAAGCTCTGCCAACTCAGACATCAAAATGTCATATTTACTTCCCCCTTCTTCCTTCTGTTTCACCTTCTCTTCTACCTTCTCCTCTTCCTCCTCGCCAATAACCTTCAAAAATAAATTACAATATTAGAACATCTTTTTTAAGTCCTTACTAATATATAAATACTTTTATTACCCTTACTTTCTTTTTCGGTCTTTTCAACTTTAACTTTGCCATCACTCAGGAGACTTCTTCCTTACCCCATGCAATGATGCGTGCCACTCCGGTTCTTCGGAAGGTCGACACACTTGAAGAATCAGACCAAAAATCAAACAATGCAACCTGCATTTATAATAAACTTTATCATTTTCTATAATAACTATACTTACAAAGTTTTCTAAACCAACACATCGTTCAACTCATTTACCTCTAAGACAGCTATGCACCCTTTGAGGTATGTGGGGTTTTCGGCCTTCTAAAAGCTCTTGATTGCATCAAATAATTTCTCACTGACAAATGAGGCCCAATTTAATTCACCTTTCAACCCGGAGTCGCAAATCTACTTCATATATTCCTTGCTCGGGGATGTATCACCCGTTGGACAAAGGAATACTCCGACAAGGTATAATAGTACCCGGGCCTTCAGATGATCCCTATCATACTTGCCGCTTTTAATATCGTCCTCGAGTGTAGCATATGTCACCTTGGACTTTAAGTTATACCTGTTCACAAGTTCTTTTCAATCCTCCCTCTTAATTACTTCATGCACACTCTTCCCTTTATTTTCTAGCCCCAATACAGCTTCAACACATCAGACACCAAAATGAAAAGAATATTTACCGTTTCGAACTTCACACTTTTTCAAATCAATATCTCTCATCAACAATCGACACAATTCCCTCCAAATTGGTCGGTCCTTCAATCCAATAAGAGATTCAAACCCCATTTCTTCCAACACTTTGGCTTTATCCTTCACTTTCAAGTCTTCTATTATGTGGTGAACTCGTTTTATGCTACACTTTGTCGACACTTCCTAAATTATTTACATATAATGTTAGAGTTTTATATATCATTTTTCAAAGTATTTACAAGTTTAACGAATACCTTCTTCTCAATGTTTTCATATGCTTTCCTCGAAGCCGAATATTTTGCTCTCGTCTTTGTGGACAACTTCATAAATGGTTCCTTCTCAGTATCACCCATCGAGTGCCATTTCTTCACCACCTTTTCTATCACCTGAAAATTATGCATAAATGTTTCTTAATCAAAATATTAAAGCTACATTATATTCATTATAAATTCAGTTTACATACCGAACTACTTTTGTAAGTACCACATTCCTTCATCCTTTGCACTTCATTCATACTGTCATGATAGGAAATTTTAAATGTTCTTAAATATTTTAATCCAATTACCATTTAAAGAACAAGTACACAAATACATTGATACTTACTAGAAGTACATATATCCACCATTTGGTTGCTTTCGATTTTCCTCACTTTCGATACTCTCTGGCTCCATTTCAAGGGTGTCATCTTCACGAACAACATTTTCATGAGCCATTTCAGTGTCATCTTCACGAACAACATCTTCATGATCCTTTGCACCCATCTTATAGTAACCGCTTGAGTTCTCTGAAAAAAGTATCGATATTTATTTTCTGCCGACAATATCAATTTCTACCTATAAGTTCTTTGAACAAAGTACCGATATTTATTTTCTACCTATAATTACAATTTCGACCTATAATCGATCCGAAATCCTATTTTACTTCAAAATCCTTAAACCCAAAACCTTAACCCCAAATTTCGAATACTACATTACCAAAAAACTAGGGTTTCTACAACATACCTTTTACTTCAAAATCCCTAAATCCAAAATCTTTCCTTTCGATTCTAATACACCACGACTTCAAAAACGCCTCCCTTCTATTTCGCAATAACCAAAATCGGTTCGATTTCAAATACTCTCTTAGGTTTTCTGTAAATGCAATGCAATACAAGGATTGTATTAGAGTAGATACTTTTTAACCGGTTATATCAATTATATTTAATCGATACAATTTCCTAAGTTTCGATACTTTTTTGAATTGTGTCGATTCTTTCGACCCCTTTTCTGTTTCAAAATCCTTTTAAATTACTAATGTACCGATTCTTTCGTACATGTTCTTACAAATGTATCGACACCAAACAAACAATCCGGTAACGAGTTACCTGTTACATTATATGTATTAATAATGTAACCAGTTATGTCAAATTTGCTTCTATTTTATTGATTCTTTTGTACATGTTCTTAAAAAAGTATCGACACCAAACAAACAATCCGATAACGATTTACCGGTTACATTATATGTATTAATAATGTAATCGGTTATGTCTAATTTTTTTCTATTGTACCGATTCTTTTGCACATGTTCTTACAAAAGTATCGACACCAAACAAACAATACAGTAACAATTTACCGGTTACATTGTTTGTATTAATAATGTAACCGGTTTGGCCTTTTTTTTACCGGTTATGTCAAATTAGCTTCTAAATGATAGAAACTTTTTATCAGTACTGTGGAAACAGAATCGATACTTTCGAGCCCTTTGTATCGATAAAATTGTATAAAGAGTTACAAAAGTATCTGTTTTTTCGATGCTTTTTTCAATTAGTTACAAAATACTGTGCACAAAGTATCGATATTTTCGATACTTTTTTCAACCGGTTACATTGCTTTTAAAAAAGTATCAATACTTTTAAAAAAGTATAGATACTTTCGAAATTATCAACAAAATAAGTAATTTACTCAAAATTATCAACAAATTAGGCGCTAACGAATATGTTGATACTCATATCAACAAAATAGGTAATTTTACTGATTTTGTTATCGTGGGATTTTCCAAGGCTCCATCAGCTCAAAATTATCAATAAATTAGGCGCTACCGAATATGTTGATACTCTGATCAACAAAATAAGTAATTTTACCGATTTTGTTATCTTTAACCGGTCACCTATTTAACCGGTCACGCCGTATGTTAACCGCCTTACAGCATAACTCCCCCAAAATGGAAGAGATGAAAGCTGACCAAATTGCCTTTGCCCAGTGACCAATTCTTAGAACTGCTAGCTTGAAAATTTTACTAGACGCATAAATTTATAATGGTCCAAAATTCATATGGTAGGTAGTTAGTGGGCGGGACGGGCGGATGCGAGGCGGGGCGATGGATACAGTACGGGTAAAGTATCAAATTCATCACTTACCCACTACCCACGGTAGGTATGATTTTTTACATCCACATCCGTCCCTACTTAAAGGTGATAACAAATCGAGCTGAATTCGAGCCTGACCCATTATAATCAATTGGTACGGGTACGATGCGAAAATCGCAAAATTATAACCGTCCCATTATGATCATTGATGGAAATAGAATTAGAGATACGATTCTATATGAAAACGTGATCATGCATTATGTTGTATATAAAATACGTTGAACTTTGTTTTCAGCCATAAAATAGTAGGAAATTTAGAGATTTGAGGAGAGTATCTATTCATGTGTTTGAGTTGTTCGTTCTATCTGGTCTGAATAAATTTATAAATAAAAGCATATTTTTATGTAAATTTAATTATAAGATATATAAATAATAATATAGAATTATATATTTTATTGTTTTTAGAATTAAAAATAGAAAATTTGGACAAGATGAGATGTGTTACTTTTGAGTCCGGATGTAGAATTTTTGAAATCAGATTTTAACTCGACTTAAAAAAATGTATAAAGATAAAAAAAATTAAAATTTCTTTTACATTTATCCATTCCTCTACGAGTATGCACTATTATTATTTAGGAAAATTTTGCCAAGCTCGATGACCACCATTAACGACGAGCACCGACAAGTACCGTTAATTCAATTTATAAAGATTAAAAATTTATATGACTCACCGTATAATTATAAATTATTTAAAAATAAAAAAGTAAATTAATTAAAATATATTATTTTATTTTTAATTTTCTTTTAAATATAGCTCAAAATATATATTTACCTTAAATTATAAAATTTTAATTTTATTTATTTAAAATTCAAGCCGCCGATGTTGGGGCTTGCCACTAGCCTAAATGACTTAATAAATTTGAAACTCAGACAGGTTTGCAGCGGCGAAGATAGGACCACCATGATAATGCAAATGAGTAGTGCCACTGCGATTCCTTCACCAACCTGGTTGTTAGAGTTGAATTAAAGATAATGAGAGAATTCTATAACACTTGTTGTGATTACAACAGAGGGTTGCATGGTTATTTATACTAAATAATGAATCAAATAAGCTGCCATGCAATTACAAGAATCGGTTTCAACAGCTCTAACAAACCCTGACAGATATGCCTAACGCCCTTTGGCTATATATTTAACATTTGTTTTGCTTTCTCATTTCTGGGAAAACATCCTGATCTCCAAGCATCGATAATTTTTCTCTGAATATTTCAAACTTTTCAATCGCAAGTGGCTTGAACTTTGTTCAAAAACAATACTATTGGGCTCGACTCGGCTCGAAATTAACAATTTTACTATAATATTTTTTTTATTATAAAAGATAGGGTCTTGTTAAAAGCTCATTTCATACCCGACACTGAAATCAACTTACGAGTGCCTGAGCACTCTATCTGACCCAAGATGTGTGTAGTAGTCTCGAGCCAGGCCTCTGAACCCTCGGGAGTCAAACCACAAAACTCGACTCCTCCCAAGCTACGAAGCCTCTCAAGTGGTAAACTAGTCCCCGCACCCTGAGGTGGTGTTGTAGCTTGCATACCGGCCAAAGCTGTCTGAAAAGCTCTGGCTATGGTCTGAATCAAATGGGTCATGTCTGCACCTACCTGACCCTGACCCGCCCTGGCTCCATTACCCCCAACGTTCGCAGTGGCCTGAGGCCCATTACCATCACCTCCGACTTGCGCACCAGCCTGAGGCACATTACCTTCGCCACCCACTCCATTACCATCGGGAGCAGGAGGAACAAGAGGCTCATTCCCGAGTGCCTGGTCACCCGCTCTAGGCCGTCCCCTCGGTCTTACCATATCGAAGATAAAATCTAAAACAACAAACACATAACACACAAGAAAACATTAGGTTAGCAAAATGGCAAGGACCCAAGTTCTCAGCTCTTTAAACCAAAACCATTTTTCAATAACAACACCTAGCAATGGGAACACTTGACTAGACTTCAACCAGCAACAAGGTCATCAAAGCATGCTTTCATACACTGTGCAATAGCAAACAACCATACAAACCAACTTACATGACTTACCTTTCCCGGGAGACCTCATAACTGAGGATCTAATACCACCAAATGTAACCCCCTCGTCTCGGTCTTGTCGATAGACCGGCCCGAACAGGTTACATGAGGAAAACCGAAGCGAAACCCGTTAAGGTTTCACTTCGATTAGCAACCCTAGAAAATTCTTTTAACATTATCTTGTCTAGATGTTTAATTATATCCTATTTGATAGAATACGCAACAGAAACACACACGGATACAAAACACCCAAGACATGCAATCAAACAAACCTCTTTTTAGCCTTTACAACAGGTCGTATCGATACGCTCTAGGACCGTATCGATACGCTTGGACTTGGTTAAAAACCCAAAGTCAATCTAGGGAGACCGTATCGATACACTGGAAGACAGTATCGATACACCCCCAACGGTCAACTTCTCACGGTCAAACTACGAAGACCATACCGATACCCCTAAGACTTGTACCGATACACCAAAATCTCGTCAATTTCTCAGATTTCCAGAGAGCTTTTGGCGTATCGATACACCCTCGTGTACCGGTACGCACAGTCTAAAAACAAGGTTCAAGCATAGGACCATATCGATACAGCCCTTGGGCGTATCGATACACCCTGCACTGCAAACATGTTGTTAGCTGTCAAAACACAAATGAACTTAACATGAAGACACTTAACGAGTATTTAAGCAACATATAAGCATACATGTGATTCAAGGCAAGCAAGAAACATCCATTTAGGTCATTCCAACACATGCCAAAGCACCAAGCCATCAAACATTATATATATGAGGCAATAAAGCATACTTAACATCCATCAAAGGTATCAAGGCCATAACAAGGCATACTTCAACATCAAAACATGTTAACAACTTTAACAATAACATACTTAAGAGTTTGAGCACCAACTCCATACAAAGCCTAATATTCTCATTGTCTAAGCATTATTACAAAACATAAACCATACTTTGAGCTTAACGAGAACTCCAAGAGTTTCCTCCTTTGCCCACTTGCCTCCCGAAGTCTCTAACGATCTACATTGTTGAATAAAAGAGAGCGTAAGCTTAATGCTTAGTGAGCGGAGCTCTAAAACACAACAACAATGCAGTTTTTAAAACATAAGTCTTAGATTTAAAGCAAAACCATTTAAGGAAAGACGTAATGTAACACAATCACCACAATACAAGGTATGCACATGCATAACCCAAAACCCGGTGGGACTACACACCACCGTTTAACTAGTAGTTTTCCGATGGGACTACACATCAACATACTCTTCTACTAGTCACTACCGGTAGGACTACACATCACCGTAGTAACGACTACCATCACGTGATGCTCGACACCAACAATGACTACACAACAATATTAAACGGAGAGTAAAAACAATCTAAAAACATCATCACATCACACATATTCACGGGAACCGGAAATCAACCAACAAATGAGATTAGATGAACTTACTCTTGGGTCTAGGTTAGTCTCTAAGACTCCACCCAAACCCCAAATCTTCATTGAACATAAATATGATTCCAAAACAGTATCCACTCACCGATGAAACTCAAACGGAAGCCAAAACACCGATCTCAAGCCTCCGTAGCACCCGATATCGCACCCGAAGCTGATTCCTCTATTTTAGGCAATCCAAGTCATACTATTAGGACACTAATGTACTTGTAAACCAGTAGCAACCCGGAAACTCACCCTTGCAACCAAAACACATCAATTTGAATCCAAATTTCATCCAAACTTCACCATTTTCATTCTAAACAACCCCACACTAAAATCATCCATCCCAACCATCAAAACACATCCAAAAACATCTAGAAACACTCTCCAACATCAAGGGAACCACCAGCCACGTTTTCAACTTAAAACCAACCTAAAACCCCAACCTTTTCAACCTAAAAGTCTCATTTTTATACCCATTTCGGGTTTCCCACCAATACCCATCATTTTAACATTTTTAAGACTTCCAAATATGATCAAAAACACCCTTAACCGCTACATTAGAAACCCACACGAAGAACCCATAGAAATACCCATTTTCTCAAACCCCACACCAAATCAAAATACATTTGAATGACTTTTAAAATAAGGTTTTCAAAGAACACAAGATAGAAAATGTATAAACTAAAATAAGGAAGAGATTACCTTCAAAAATCTTGCTTGGATGAGTGATTTGAGCAATGGAATAGTGATTTAGGGTTTTAGAGAGACTTTAGTAGAAAAGGGAAATTTTAGAGAAGATGACATCTTTTTTTTCAAATTCCTTTCTTTATTTCCTTTTTCTCAAAATTCCCATTCTCAATTTCATTAATGGAATTTTAGTAAATAAAAGCAACTTTCATAAAATCATCATTTTAAATCCCATTTAACCCGAACTAATCTCGAATCAAAACCGATAAACTCACGGGCCCTAAACTGGGGCGTTACAAATACTATTGGCTCGGCTCGGCTTGAAATTGACAATTTTGCTATAATATTTTTTTTTATAAAAGAAGGGGTCTTGTTAAAAGCTCATTTCATAAACAACACTGAAACAAAATTCAATGTCAGGAAAGGGAAAAAGAGTGTCCAAAAATTAGATTAATCTAAATAACCAAGAAATACTTTTACAATACAAACACATAATCAAAGAAATTACAAAATAAACAACCAACTAAGGAAAATGTCCAATTTATTTTAGTTAATTTGCTTTTAATGGATTTTTTTTATTTTTTTTATTATTTTTCTTTTGCTAAACATATTGTTACTTTTAGTGCGTATATATAAATTTATTCCTAGCTTTTCGAGCTGAGTTTAGATCGATTTGGCTCGATTTGAGTGAGCTCGACTCGGATGCGACTCTGCCATCAAACTCATACTCATCCCCAGCTCAATTGGTACGGGTACGATGCAAAAATCGCAAAATTATACCCGTCCCATTATGATCATTGATGGAAATAGAATTAGGGATACGAGTCTAGATGAAAACGCGATCATACATTATGTTGTATATAAAATACGTTGAACTTTGTTTTCGGGCATAAAATAGTAGGAAATTTAGAGATTTGAGGAGAGTATCTATTAATGTGTTCGAGTTTTCGTTCTGTCCTGAATAAATTTATAAATAAAAATATATTTTACGTAAATTTAATTATAAGATATATAAATAATAATATAAAATTATATATTTTATTGTTTTTAGAATTAAAAATAGAAAATTTGGAAAAGATGAGATGTGTTAATTTTGAGTCCGGATTTAGAATTTTTGAAATCAGATTTTAACCCGACTTAAAAATATATAAAGATAAAAAATTAAAATATCTTTTAAATTTATCCATTCCTCTACGAGTATGCACTATTATTATTTAGGAAAATTCTGTCAAGCTCGATGATCACTATTAACGACGAGAACCGACAAGCACCATTAATTTAATTTATAAAGATTAAAAATTTAAATGACTCGCCATATAATTATAAATTATTTAAAAATTAAAAGGTAAATTAGTTAAAATATATTATTTTATTTTTTATTTTCTTTTAATATAGATCAAAATATATATCTACCTTAAATCATAAAACCCTAAACGACTTAATAAATTTGAAACTCAGAGAGGTTTGCAGCGGCGAAAATACAAGATAGACCACCATGATAATGCAAATTATGAGTAGTGCCACTGCTATTCCTTCACCAACCTGGTTACAAATTTTCCGGTACATGTGCATATCACCATCCATTGAACCTGCGTTTGCCCCAATTTGGCTAGCGGTAGGAGACAAAGGCGTCGACGCCAGTGGCGGCGTCTTAAATTTCAAATGAACAAAAAATAAGATCTTGTAATTTAGGAGTAAATATGTATTTTGATATATGTTTAAAATAAAATTTAAAATAAAATAATATATTTTAATTAATTTCCTTTTGATTTGTAAATATTTTATAATTATACAGTGAGTCTTTTGAATTTTTAATCATTATAAATTGAATTAATGATGCTTATCAGTGTTCATCGATGCTCGTCAAGAGTGACAGACTCATCCTATTATTTAAAAGTCTAAATTATACCATTTTAAATTTATAATTCAGTTCTGATATTTTAATTTTATGATACCGAATTCTTGTATTATTTTCTATTTAAAAGTTTTAATCGTTTCTTAACTTCTGCTTGATTTTATCATTAACTACTAACATGACATCAATAAAAAGGTAAAGAGAATTAATCATAAGCAATTAATCATGTTAACTTCAAGATGAAACTGTTTTCCATTTTTAATAAATTTTATATGCCTCCGATTAAAACAACCTCATATACTTCAATTGTTTGTTCAAGTATTAATGAAGAATCCTAAATTATACACAAAGAAGAATAATAATGAATTAGCTTTTAAATATATTTTAAAAATTTGATACACACAATGATATTTTATTTTAGTTTAACTACAAAATAAGTGCTCAAATTATACTTTTTTTACAATAGGTGCATACATTATATTTTGGTTGAAATATGTGCCTAAAGTTTTATTTTTAACTGAAATAGGTGTCTAAAGTCTTATTTTTTGTTGTTGAAATAGGTACTAAAGTAGGTGCCTCAATTGAATTTAAAACAAGCTAAAAATGAAATTTTAGTATTTGTTTCAGCAAAAAAAAATTCTTTAGCACCTATTGCAAGAAAAGACATAATTTAGGCACTTATTTTTGTAGTTAAGCATTCTATTTTAGATGGGAGAAGTCTAGATTTTAAATAAAAATTAATAATTTCATCTTAATTTTTCTAATATAATTTCAATGTAAATTAAATTTTAAATACAAATTCTTCTCCCAACTTTATTTAAATGAAGCTTCTATTGATATTAATTATTAAATTTGATCCCAAAAATCTGTCCTGATTAAAAAGTATTAGCATTTTTGTAATTTAAAAATCTATACATAACAAGTAGAGACCAATAAAAAATTTCGGTCATTTTTTGGTGTTCTTATTTATGTCCCGTATTAAAAAAATAAATTTAGTGTTTAGGATTAAAGTTTAAAGTTGTAGACTTATAGTTTAGAGAATTAAGGTAAGATATATTTTCTATAGTTTATGATTTAAGATTTAAGATTAAAGCTCAAAATTTAATTTTTTATTATTTTAGACGTAAAAAAAAGAAACGAAAAGGGGCAAATGAATTTTTTCTTGATAAAAACGAAGCTTTGTACACAATGAGATTCGGTTGTTCCTCTACAAAAAAATTGATATAGTAAAATTTTAGTTTTATTTATTTAGATATTAGTCAAACAAAATTTACCCTCTAAATAATTAAAGACTTGATAAATTTTTATACGTCTTAATATTTGATACTAGCCTCGTCCCGCGATATCTTAAAAAAAATATACATAAAACATATATGATTTTTCGGACAATATGAGTGGGACAAACCCTATATAAACTGAGCTGAACTGAACTAAACTGAACACTGCATCATAGCGCCTCCTCCGCTCTTTTCTGACCAACGTGAAATCCAAGGTCTCATAGCATAAAGAAACCGGAAATCCAGCATTTCGAACTCCGTTTTCCCTCCGCTGACTCGCTCCGATTCGGTGAGTCAAGAACAACACAGAGAAACCCATTTTTTTAGACTTGTTTTGACGTTGGTTGACTTGAATTGAGTTGAATTCTGTTTCTTTTTATCAAGAAAAAGGAAGAAGGTCGACGGTGATGAGGAATGGAAAGGCAAAGGCGAGCGTGGACACGGCGGTGGTTGATGTTTGGCGACGTGAACTCGGGGAACTCTCGACTAGGAAATTCGCCAACCGCATTGCTGCTTCCGAGGTTATTAATTACTGTTTTTTTTTCATAAAAATTAATCCTTTTTTTTTTCGGTGGTGGATTCCAATTGTTTTTAATGGTTGATGATTTGAATTCCTTTGATCTATGAAGTTGAAACTGGGAAACTACATATACGGTTGTGATTTAATGAGTTAAATTGTATAGAATTTCATGTACAAATAATAGTACTTGATTGCGGATGCGGTTACCAACTTCGAATCATGATTTTTCTCCCAAAAATAATTATGTTTCAAAATTGCGGTGTCGCAATCAACTTAAAAACCGTTAAGGTACGACCGTTACACTACGTTGTGGCCGCAATAATAATGCTTACTAATGCATTTTGTAACTTGACGAGCCCAATACAATCACAACGGAGCACCTAAGACTGACCATTAGTATTACACCAACTCACTTTAACTCCAATTGTTTTTAGTGGTTGAAGATTTGAATTTCATTGATCTATGAAATCGGGAAACTACAAATATGGTTGTGATTTAATGAGTCAAATTGTATAGAAGTTCATGTACACATCAATAGTACTAAATTGAGGATGCAGCCGTTGCATTGTGATTTTTCTTCCAAAAATCACTATGTTTCTAAATTGCGGTGTCACAACTACCTTAAACCGTTACGATGCAACCGTTACACTATGTAGCGGCCACAACAATGCTTCCTAATGTATTCCATGAATGGATATGCTTATTAACCATTATGATTGGATTAATTGTTTTCATGTTCCAGGACCTTGTGCTCCGACTAGAAAATTCCCATATACATGTAAAGGATCAAGGTTGTGCAGACAGAGTAACCTTTAATGCTGCTGGTAATATTTTAGTGAGTGGTTCGCCTGACAAGCGGGTTTCAATGTGGGATTGGGAACCTGGGATTTCCAAGATTTCTTTCAACTCAGGTCATAAGTATATCGATAGACATTTTGTGGTTAAAATCATGCCTTATACAGGCGATCACAGCTTGATCATGTGTTCTGCAGATGGTCAGGTGAATGGATTTCTTATTCTAACTAAGCATAAGCAGAGATTTTTAATAATTGTAACTACAATCAGTCTCCTAATTGTAGGTTCGGCATGCTCTAATCATGGAGGGCGGTGTTCAAACTAGGATGATAGCCAATCATATGCAAGGAGCTTTTGATTTGGCCGTTGAACCAGGAAGTCCTAATATATTTTACTCTTGTGGTGCAGATGGACTGGTGAATCATGTGAGTTGTGTTTTAAGTCATCATTGTTTCCTTCTAAAGTTTTTAAGTGTTGAAGATGTAAACTCAGTTACTCGGTCATATTCTCGTTGGAACGGATAATATTTTTCAGAAATTGAATTCTATTTCTTCTTCTTGTTTTGTTCTATGATTGATTTAGCCATAGCTGACTTATAGAGAGCCCTTTTGTACTTTTGCCTTTCAGTTTGATCTTAGAAGAAGAAGACATCTAGCAGTAACACAACTTTTTAGATGCCAGCCGATTGATGATCCCATGTTGATCCGTGGATTTATACCTCTGTATCATATTGCATTTGATCCGGTGAACCCGAATCTCTTTGCAGTTTCAGGATGTGATAAGTATACTCGCCTTTATGATATTCGCAAATCTAAGCAGGATAGCTCAACTGATTACGGTCAACCTATAGATCATTTTTACCCACCTCATTTGATTGGTGATCATGAAATTGGCGTAACAGGAATGGCCTTTTCAGATCAGAGTGAGCTTCTTGTCTCATACGGCGACAGTTCCATTTGTCTCTTTACGCGGGATATGGGACTTGGACACGATCCAGTTCCATCTTCACGTGGTGAAGCAAGTGAAAAAGTCATTCCTCGAGTTTACAAGGGTTTGTCAAAGAAAGAGAGCTCGAAGAGTGTGAGCTTCTTTGGCCCCAAATCCGAGTACGTGGTTGTTGGATCCGAGTTTGGCCGAATGTTTATTTGGAAGAAGAAAGGCGGAGAGCTTGTCCGTGTAATGAAAGCGGTTAGACGTAGGGTCAATTTTATCGAGTCTCATCCGCAAACCTCAGTTCTGGCTAGCTGTGGAAGCTTGGAGTTAAAGATATGGACACCAAAGGCTGTTGATAAAGCTGTGCTTCCAACACAAAATGAATTGGACCAACAGGTATTGCTTGTTCTAATCTCTTTCTTGGCAGCTTAAGACATTAACTGCATTCTGGTTCAGCAACATGCTCAATTCTTGTTCCTTATTGTTATAGCTTCTCAATTTGAGAAGCTGATCTCTCTGCTATTACTTCTTTGTAAAAGGTTCAGGAACACAGCAGGTATCGATTCTTGCCCTTCCCTTGAGTCCCTGCTGAGTAGTTTAATTGTGGCATTGAGTTTTCTTCTGATGACGCCTATTGTTTCGATGTTCACAACGGCGACGACGACGACGAAGATGTTGAGGGTGGTAATAATGATGGTGATAGCAATGACTGCTAAAACTTTCTTTATGTTGTAAAACTGTACTTGATAACATATGGATTTAAATTAACTTTAATCGAATGGTGCTTTTTTACAATATTTTTTTATATAGATTTTTATGTGTTTCTGGTACATAAAAGTTTTGATGATCAAAGTTATCTCAGTCAATAGAAAATAAAAGGTGACACTTATAGATTATCCACCAAATGAATTTGCGGACAAAATTTAAACTTTGATTATGCTTATTAAAATATTAATCAGTCTCATCCGATTGAACCACGAAAATTTTTGATACAAAACTTTCACTTTAATACAAAATATAAGTTTATCAAATTTAAAGTTTGAGATTTAGTTAAAGATTTAGAGATTTTGAATGTAGAGTTTTTTTTTTCCGATAATAGTCATTAAATTTTTATTAAAACTATAAAAGATATCACAATTACAATGCATCCAGGAGGATATTAAAATCTTTTACAACCCATATACAAAGAAAAGTGAATACTTCCACAAAGATGAGCAAACCGTTAAAATTTAGAAATTTTCCTGAATCTCTTTGTCTTTATCCAATCGAGACACATAGCATATGAAAAAAGAGTGGTGAGCAATCCAAACTATCATGCAAAATGTTTCGCTACCCAAGACTGATTACATCGACAAACAACCATAAACCGATTGGGGATCTAACTTTTCATGACCATCGATAAAATTAGACTTAATACACATTCCTCCTAAACTTTACCTGTTTTCCTAATTTACCCCTAAACTACGTTTTGCCCACTTTTACCCCCTAAACTTTTTGTCATTTCTCGAAAAAAAAAGTAATATCGTCAAAATCTTCTATGATTTTTAGGTGTACGAATTCTCGGAGAGATTGTACTAACCTTAGGGGACATTAGATTATACACATTGGGTTGAATTTGCTTTTAAGACAGTTGTTCTCCACGACACAGTTACCAATTTTTACTTTGATTATTTTATTGTTCTGTCAATACTAATGCATTATTTTACGGTTATTTTTTCAACAGGATCAACCTCCAAAGCAGTAGTTTCTATTCTAATGATTCTTAAAGTTCATAAATCCACTTCGAATTTTCCCCAACACTTCACCGGCTACGAAATAGACAATGATATAGTTTAAAACAAGCAAAAAGAAAGAATAAGGAAAAAAACCACTTTCCATTATTATTAATTGAAGATGTAATTGCAACATTATCATGAAAGAAGTTAAAGCAATACAATAACAAGAACAATCATGCTATAAACTGAAAAGGATATCACCTGAGATGCAGTTGTGCGAAATAAAGAAGTGATTAAGTAGAGATATATTATATTTGTAAGATAGTTGTTTGAATTTGAATTTATTTAAGATATGATAACATGAACATCCTTGGTTACTCAACTAATGAGTGAATCTCTCTTCAATTTATTTCTAAATATGCAATTTTTTTCTACTCGTATAGTGTATATTTTAAAACGTATGTGTCAATGACATGTCCTCATATTTAAAAATTGTCCCATCAAATTATTTTAGAAAATATAAAAAATACGTATTTAAAAATTAAGAAAATAAATTAAAGGGTAAACTAATCCTTTAGTGATATAAACTGCATCATTATGTATATATCTTATAATGGAGTAAGTGTTAGGAAAAAAAGAAAAACTGTTTAAGATGATACTCGAATACGGGTCACATGAGATACATAAAAACACGCACTAAATCAAATATATTCGATTTAATTAAAATATAAAATTATTAAATATTCGATTTATAAGAAAATAAATTTAATTTAAAATATTCAAATATTTTTCCTTTTTCATATTTAAATTAAATAGAATATTTATTAAAATATTAAATCTTCGATTTAAAAAAGTATTCGAATATTTTAAAAATTCAATTTAATATTTTTAAATCAAATAGTTGAATATTTTTTAAAAATACTTGAGTACTTTTTAAAATCAAATTTCTTTTCATTTAAATCAAATACTCTTTATGTAACCCACTAGACCGGCCTATGCGGAATGACCATGTCTAGCAAGGCACATCACAATTAAAACTTAAGTGGAAAACATGTTTTCAAATTAAGTATTTACTTCGACAGCATAACGGCATGACTCGGTGAAAACCATCAAGTTACATAAACATGTTTTATACGTAAGTAGTATTCCAAAGTCATTCATAACATAAACTCATAAAATAATGTAAGCAACCATGGCCACATAAATAAACTCAACATAGGATGGTTACAAAATAAGTATCACTTACCGTATCAAAATATTTCTAGTTTAATACCATACATATCAAAATATAGGCACATGTCACCCTGAAAGTACAAACGATGATGTGAGCACATCCATTCAGAACTCTCCAACGGATCCAGAAGTCTTACCAACAAGACCTATCACCCACTCTAAGGCTAAGAAGTTCAGGGAAGTCATTTTCTTTACTTGTGCTAACATTCCTGATTCCTTTGATCATGTTCATGCCTTAGAACATAGGTTGTATAACGTGTTGCATTCAGATATGTGACATGTTTAGGTATATGTACTTATTAGGTATATTAATAGGTTTATATATTAGTTTGGTTTGTTTAACATATGTTTTAGTGTGTTTATTTATCTTATTGTATGAATAAGTTGCTGCCTAAGTATGTTTGCTATGTTGTGCATTAGGGACCATGGAAAACAATAGCTTAAGGACGTGTACTCAGCTCGGTTGAAGCTCAAGCTAGCGTATGCAGCTCCTATTCAGCTCAAAAGAGTGTAGCTTAGCTGAACTCAGCTCATCACACTGTGAGCTAGCTCGTTCAAGCTCATGTCAGCTCCGTTCAGTTCAACTCCAGCTCCACCAGCTCAACTCTAGCTGACAAGTCCAGAACCAGCTGAATGATACCCTACATGTGGGAGAGTGTCCTACAAGTGTGTATGGCAGCAAGGGACGTGTGTGCATGGCCCATGCACAATGCCATGCATGATTCGGCCTAGCAAGGCCCTAGTGCAGCGTGCCCAACCCTTGTCTGCGCAGCAACAGCCCAGCAGGTGGCCTTGTGTGCGCACCCCATGCAGCCCAGCGTGCCCAACCCTTGTGTACGCAGCAGCAGCCCAACAGGTGGCCTTGTGTGCGCACCCCAGCGTGCCCAGCCAAGTGTGCAGCCCCTTTCTCTTGTGTGGATAAGCACAAGGTTGGTTGGGCCTTTGAATTTCAAATTAAAAGCACAATTAACATGTGCCTAAAAGGATTTTGGCTCCCAAAATTCAAACGCAAGGCTCATATTCATTTCTGCCAACTTGGGTAGTTTTTGTTCAAAATTTAAACTTTATTTTTTTTTTTAATTTGTACCACACATTCCATTTCGTCCAGCCACCCTCCTACACTATAAATGTAAGCCAAATTCCCTTTGTACAAGGTTAGATCTTTTATGCAATCAAATATAATTGTGAGATTTCTCTCAAACACAGTTCTTTTTAGTACTATCTCCTTGATACTTCGGGTTCTTAATTGTTAGATAATTGAAGGGTCCAAGTGCTTATTTGGGCAAATTCAAGATACGATTCGGGTTCGTTCAACATATTGTTCGAGTTCTTCCTTGGAGTTTGTTCATTTTTCGACTATGAAGAACGGCTTCGATTCGGGTTTGCATAACAGATTATGCAAGTTCTTTTGAGTTCATCGTGTCAAGACCAAGAATGTTGCTGCCATTGTTGAAAGCTTGAAGACATCATCTTCAACCTTCCACCTAGTCCCTAAATTAATTTCGGCAACTTCTTCTTTTCTCATTTCTGATTTTTTTCTTTCTTTTTCCTTAATTTAAACATCTAAAAACAAAACAATGTTTGTTTCTGTTGCAGATAAATACTTGCTATCATCATAGATCCGTGAATGAACGAGGAACGTTGTTTTCTTCAACAACATCCTTGTATCATATGGTATCAGAGTCAGGTTGGATTATAGCGTTTTCTGCATTTACAAGAAGTCAAAATATACAAAGTAAAAAAAATCGAAATTCTGAAGAAAAAAAGTCAAAGTCAAAGTTTGACCAGAAAGTCAAAAGTAAAAAAAAATCGGAAAAATACAAAAAAATTCAAAAAAAATAGTTTTGAATATTTAGGGTATTTTGTGTTTTTATATGCTGTTTGGACGTGAAATGATGAGAAATGTGCTTATCTTACCTTGAAATGCCTTGAAATCACTCAAAATCAACTTTCTTGTTTATTCCGGAGATAGGATGGTGGTAAGCATTTCTACTGCGTAAGTTGCTAATTTCTTGTCCTTTTAGCATCCTTTCTTTCATTTCTTTTTTGTTTATCATCTTTTCAGCCCCAAATTCTCAACTTTCATCTTTTTTTTCTTTTTTCTCCTAACCCTTATTTTTTTCTAATAACATTTCACCCATCACTTGTTGTTTTCTTTCAATTTGACAACATTCGCAGAATCTGAACATCGGAATCAGTTTCTTTAAAGAACTAAGTACGAGAGATTGAGGGAAAAGGCAAACAGAGCGTGTGAGAACAGAAGGGGAGACAAAAAGAGCCATTTAAGTATTCTCCCGAGTGAAACACGAGTGCTGAGTGATTCCTCTTTTCTTGAGTGCATATTCTTTGGAGTGACTAGTGAGGATCTTGATGTGTGATTGTTTGTTTGTTTTTGTTTGTTTGTGTTCTTTGTTGTGAAAGATGACAGGTTCTGATGATACACCACCACCGGACTTGCAAATGCAAGCCTTGGAAAGAATGATGCAAAGGGTAGTGACTAATGCCTTAGAACCATTGCAGTCCCGAATGGACAGAATTGATGGAGGTTCCAATTCTACCCATGATGAAGTCAACGAAAATGAAGTCAACCAGTCCCCGAGGATTAACCCTAGACGTGATCAGCAAATGGATGATAATATGAATAACATCAAAGTTGATATACCTTCTTTTCAGGGACGAACAGATCTGGATGCATATCTTTCTTGGGAAAGTAAGGTTGAACATGTGTTCGAGTGTTACAATTATTCTGAACAGAAGAAGGTTCGTCTAGCAGCCATGGAGTTTGTCGATTATGCATTGATTTGGTGGGACCAGTTGTTGATTAGTCGGAGACGTGCCGACGAAGGTCTAGTGGCTTCATGGAACGAAATGAAGCGTATCATGCGTAGGAGGTTTGTTCCTTCCCATTATCATCGTAATTTGTTTCAAAAATTGCAAACTTTGAAACAGGGAACTCGGAGCGTGGAAGACTACTACAAGGAAATGAAGATGGCCATGATGTGAGCCAACATCGTTGAAGATAGAGAAGCGACCATGGCATGATTCCTTGCAGGTTTGAACTTTGAAATTGCTAATGTCGTTGAATTGTAGCATTATGTCGAGTTGGATGACATGGTGCATATGGCGATAAAGATAGAGCGACAACAGCGAAGAAAGTCTTCAAACCGAGGTACTACTCCATTTAAGTCTTTCTCTAACCCTTTGTATACTCCTAATGCTTCCAGGAAGCAAGCACCACAACAACCACTTCGGATTCGTGAGCAAGGTGAACCCAGCAAGCCGAAGACCCCCGTTACTGATAATGGGCGTGGCAAACAGCAAGTGATGACGCAAGAGCGAGCACGAGATATCCAGTGTTTCAAGTGCCTTGGAAGAGGACATGTTGCTAGTCAATGTCCTAACCGGAGGGTTATGTTGATGCGAGATGATGGTGAGATTGAGTCAGATTTCGAGGAGGAAGTGCATGATGTCCCTACTGAAGAGGAAGACGAGACTGGCCTAGAGGTTCCTGAATCTGGTAAGGTAATGGAACTTTTGGTTATTAAAAGAAGTCTGAATGTGCAACAGGTACCGGATGATCTACAACGTGAGAATATCTTTCACACACGATGCAAGGTGCAAGACAAGGTATGTGTTGTGGTTATTGATAGCGGTAGTTGTACTAATGTTGCCAGTTCAGTGATGGTTGACAGGTTAGGTCTAAAAACGACAAAGCATCCTTATCCATATAAGTTACAATGGTTGAATGATGGTGGCGAGCTTAAAGTGACCAGACAGGCTATTGTACCATTTTCAATTGGAAACTACAAGGACGAGGTCCTTTGTGATGTTGTGACGATGGATGCTACTCATCTTCTTTTGGGACGCCCTTGGCAGTATGACAAGAAGGTAATGCATGATGGTTATACAAATCGTTACTCTTTTATGCATGCAGATAAGAAGATCATTTTGGCTCCTTTGACACCGAGTCAAGTGTTTGAAGATCGGGCAAGCTTGAAAAAGAGTAAAGAGACTGCAATAGAGAAGAAGAAGATGTCCGTGTATGCGAGCAGTAGCGAAATCGGGAAATTCTTTCCTCTCAACAATCTGTTCTTATTTTGATGTTTAAAGATTATTGTTTATTGACAGATTTTTCTACTGATCTACCGTCACCGATTTTGACACTTTTGCAGGAGTTTGAGGACGTGTTTCCAGCTGAAACACCGAAGGGATTGCCACCTCTTCGTGGCATTGAGCACCAGATTGATTTCATTCCAGGTGCTACTATTCCGAACCGGCCAGCTTATCGAACCAACTCTGAAGAGACAAAAGAGCTTCAACGCCAAGTTACTGAGTTGATGGACAAGGGTTACATTCGAGAGAGCTTGAGTCCGTGTGCTGTTCCGGTGCTATTGGTGCCGAAGAAAGATGGATCTTGGAGGATGTGCATAGATTGTAGAGCTGTGAATCAGATTACAATTAAGTATCGTCATCCCATTCCGAGACTTGATGACATGTTGGACGAGCTTTGCGGAGCCGTCATCTTCTCCAAAATTGACTTAAGGAGTGACTATTATCAGATTCGCATGAGAGAAGGCGATGAGTGGAAAACAACCTTCAAGACAAAGCTAGGTTTGTACGAATGGTTAGTAATGCCTTTTGGTTTAACTAATGCACCTAGTACTTTTATGCGTTTGATGAATCATGTTCTGCGACCTTTCATTGGAAGATTATGTGTTGTATACTTTGATGATATCTTGATTTATAGCAAGTCTTTACATGATCATGTGGAACATTTGTGAGCTGTTTTGCAGGTTTTGCGAGAAGAGAGATTATTTGGTAACATGGAGAAGTGTGTATTTTGTACTGACAAACTCACATTTCTTGGTTACATTGTTAGTTTTCAGGGAGTTGAAGTTGATCCTGAGAAGATAAAGGCAATTCAGGAATGGCCATGACCGACATCCATTACTCAAGTTAGATCGTTTCATGGTTTAGCGAGTTTTTATCGACGGTTTGTTCCTAACTTTAGTTCCATTACGGCCCCCTTAATTGGTATTATTAAGAAGAATTCTAGCTTCTTTTGGGGTAAGGAACAAGAAGATGCCTTTTTGAGAATTAAAGACTCTTTAACTCAAACACCTGTTTTAGCATTACCTGATTTTGATAAAATGTTTGAGATTGAATGTGATGCTTCTGGAATTGGTATTGGTGCTGTTTTGATGCAGGAAAAGAGGCTCGTTGCTTACTTTAGCGAGAAATTGAGTGGTGCTACATTGAACTATCCGATTTATGATAAAGAGATGTATGCACTGATTCGGGCATTGGAGACATGGCAGCATTATTTGTTGCCTAAGGAGTTTGTAATCCACACCGACCACGAGGCTTTACGTTACATTACAGGTCAGCATAAATTGAATAAACGACATGCTAAGTGGGTTGAATTCTTAGAATCTTTTCCTTATGTCATTCGTTACAAGAAAGGGAAAGAAAATGTCGTTGTTGATGCATTATCACGTAGGTATGCACTTTTGAATTATCTTGATTCACATCTGATTGGTTTTACATATATTCGTGATTTATACCATGATGATCCTGATTTTAGAGACAAGTTTAATGCTTGTTCGAAAGGTGCAGATGGAAAGTTTTACAGGCATGATGACTTTCTTTTCAAAGAAAACAGGATATGCATTCCACAGGGTTCCATACGTGATATTCTGATTCGTGAGGCTCATGAAGGTGGATTGATGGGTCATTTTGGTGTCACTAAGACGTTGCACACATTGAAGGAGCATATGTTTTGGCCAAAGATGTACAGGGACGTTGAAAGGTACTGTGAACGTTGTATGACATGTAAGAAAGCAAAATCGAAGGTTTCACCACACGGTATGTACTTACCTTTACCTATTCCTAAATCCCCTTGGACTGACATTTCTATGGATTTTGTTTTGGGATTTCCTCGAACTAGGACTGGTAGAGATAGCGTATTTGTTGTGGTTGATAGGTTCTCTAAGATGGCACATTTCATTGCATGCCAGAAGACTGATGATGTTGTTAATGAGGCTAACTTATTTTTTAGAGAAATTGTGCGATTACATGGTATTCCTAGGTCTATTGTTTCTGACAGGGATGTAAAGTTTTTGAGTCACTTATGGAGGACTCTTTGGAGCAAAATAGGCACGAAACTCATGTTTTCTACTACTTTCCATCCCCAAACTGATGGACAAACTGAAGTTGTTAATAGGGTACTATCTACTTTACTTCATTCCATCATCAAAAAGAATATTAAGACTTGGGAAGATTGTTTGCCATATGTTGAATTCGCTTATAATCATGTTGTTCATTCTGCTACAAAATGTCACCATTTGAGGTTGTTTATGGTTTTAATCCTATTACGCCTCTAGATTTGTTTCCTTTGCCACAGGAACAGGTGATTAGCAAGGATGGTAAAGCGAGAGCAGATTATGTTAAGCGTTTACATCAGCAGGTTAAGGAGAACTTAGAACGAAGGACTCAGCAGTATGAAAAGCAAGCAAACAAAGGAAGAAAGCGAGTCACCTTCCAGGTTGGTGATTGAGTTTGGGTTCATTTCCGAAAAGAACGTTTTCCAGCCCAACGACGGTCAAAGCTGTTACCGCGAGGAGATGGTCCTTTCCAGGTGTTGGAGAAAGTGAACGACAATGCCTACAAGATAGACTTACCGGGAGATTATAATGTAAGTGCCACTTTTAATGTTTGTGACTTAACCTCTTTTGATGATTCTGCAGATTTGAGGTCAAATCCTTTTCAAGAAGGGGGGATGATGTGAGCACATCCATTCAGAACTTTCCAACGGATCCAGAAGTATTACCAACAGGACCTATGTTGCGTGTAAAAGAGTCTATCGCAATTGTAGTGCAAGTGTACACGACGCAAGTAGTAAAGTGATACGAAGTATCGGATATCGTTTCCACAGGGATTGGGCTAATAGCTTCACCTTGATTCACTGCACAAAGTAAAGAAAATAGTTTAAAAAGATGTCACGAAAATAATAAGGAAAATCGCAAATAAAATAATTGAGATATCAAGATAGAGAGAATGGGCTGGTATTGAATTGCTCAGTAGTGCAGGTATTGCAATGCTTAGGAACTCCAGTTTTGTCGTCGCGGCGGCTGTCCGTTGGCTGTCGCGGCAGCAGACACACCAACTCCGTACTTCAAGTTTGGTAAGAATCCCAGATCTGCCTTAGCCTATCCCTAGGTCCAAGTCTGTCGATGATCACGTCTTGATGATACCTCCCGGCGTGAATCGAAGGATGAACACCGATGTGTATGAATTCTTCTTTAGCCACTTAACCTTGCCCTATCCCTAGGCACAAGATAGTTCAACTATAAACTAGAGAACTTGCTCTTATTTCTTTCGTATACTTAACTCTCCCGATGCTAAGTAAATGGATAACCTCACAATGCTCTCCCGATGCTCTTGCAAGATATTAAAAACCAAAATAAGAGAACTTGAAGTTTATTTTATTGAACTTGGAAAATCCTAAAACAAAACAACCCTTGCAACTACTTTACAAAACAACCCGTGGCCCTAGGGGAAATTTAGAACATGTCGGCGGCGGGTAGACAGCGGAAGGGTTTGATTGTCGGTTATGGGGTATATCCTCCTCCTAGGTTAAAATCTATGCCCTTATATAAGCTTTGGGCTCAAGTATTCTAAGTTAACAAGGATTACAACTTTAATTAAAAGTAAGATTCTAATAAGGACTTAATCTCTAAGTATCCTACTTTTCAGCCGCCTCCTTGTTTCATGGGATTTCCTCTCCTTGAGCTTTGGCTTGACATATCTTTTGATCCGGGGCTTGGAAAAATATAGGGTTTTCACACGACAGACGAGCGTAATTTTCTCTATCTATCGAGGTCCACTTTGCTTTTCCTCCACTAATTTGCTGTCGTCCTCCTGTCACAGCAGATCCATGGCAGCATCGTCCTCATCGTCTGTTTGTCCAGTTCAGTTCTTCTGCTTCTCTGCCCTGCACCTGCCTTCTCCGTCAACTATGGCAGCAACCTGCAAAATAAGCCATCTTTTAGTAGAATCCGTGCCTTTTATATATTTGTGATGTTTTGCCGTAAACTAACCTAAATGCAATGCAATGATGCTTGAATGCAGCAGAAATATGGGTTAAAAAGGGTGTAAATAATAGAACTTTTACACACTCAACACACCCCCAAACTCAAGTTTTTGCTTGCCCTCAAGCAATTAAAACCTAAAAGAAAAATGAATATTTTTTTGTGTTGGCTTTCAAACAGTGAACTGTCCCTTACCCGTCGCTCATTCTCTGTGGCGGCAGCAACCTGTCGGAAAGATTAGGATCTGTCCGGAATCTCACTATAGTTCTCGTGCAGTGTGTGCATGCTTGTGAACAGTTATATGCTAAGACTCTCTTAGTTTCACTAGAATATTCGACTTTTTAACTCGAATTTTTATGCCAAAGTTTATTTTCTTGAAGACACATTTTCATGCTTCTTTTTCTTCTATTTTCAAGCTAAAACTTTTCTAGAGCCAATTTTGGGCACCTCTAGTTAGCTTCCTAGAGTCGGTTTCGGGCACCTCTAGGTTTTTGAGTTTCTTTTGCTAAACTTCTTTCCTAGAGCTAGTGTTAGGCACCTCTAGGGGCTATTCAAGTACTAAGCATCCTATTCTAGTTTGGCTAAAAGAAATCTAAGCAATATAACAGTCACAAAGGTGTTTAAGTTTTTCAGAACTATAGAAAGCCTCTAAACTTCTCCTTAAATTGTCCTAAAGATGCTGCCACGACAGAGCTGTCATGACAGGTAAGTTAACTTCACAGTTTTAAGCCAATAGTTTTAGTCTTTTCTGATTTTTTTAAAGAACTTACTTAAATAAAAGACACAACAATAATTTAAAGATGTGCTAAGACTCCATTAAAATGGAGGGTTGCCACCCCCAAACTCGAGGGTTGCATTGCCCTCAATGCAAATGACAGATAAAATGAAGGCATGTACATCACAAAATATAAATAAAGCAGGCAACAATAAAAGGAAATTAAAAGACTTAAATTTTAATCGTTGTCTTCACTGCTGCTGCTGACACGGATCTGGTGGCGGTGTCTGGGTGGTGGGGCAGGCTGGGCAGGTTGCTCCACGACATGGATGTCTGAGCTGCTGCCACTATCCCAAGTGCTGGTGGTGGTGGTGCTGGCCTTGGGCATTCTTTTTCTGTCTGCCACGTGTTTTTGCCTCTTGACATGCGTGAACTCTTTCTCCAAATTTCTCTTAATAGGAGGTTCTGACTCGCTGTCATCGGAGGCAGGTCGCTTCGTTCCTCGGGCAGAGGTTTCGGCTGTTGGGCTGCCAGCTGCCTTCGGGGTGGAAGTTGTAGAATGGGTGTGTGGGGAGGCAGGTGGTGTAGGTGTATGGACAGGGGATTGGATGTGGAAATAATGGGCAGGGAAAGTGGGGAAAATAACATCGGGATAATTTAAAGTGTTGGTAATGAAATTTACCGTCGAGTTGGCGAAGTCTCGGATGAATGTCATCAGCCCCATTTGTCTGTCTTCCACCCGTTGTATTGCAGCAAGGATCTGGGCAGATTGGTCTGTCTGGGCGGTGGCGGCGGCAGGTTTAGAGGCAGGCTCCTCGGATGATTCTGCTGGGGAGGCAGTCGGGTTGAAGGAGGAGAGGGGGTAGCGACTATCAGCTCCATGAGGCTGTTAATGTTGTTGTCTGTCCAGCCTCTGCCTTGGATCAGCTTGTCGGTGGTAGCCTCTGGGACGGCAGCGCAGCGGCAAAGAGAAGTGATCGTGAACGGTAGGCAAAGGCGGGAGGTGGAGCGGAATGTGCAGTCCAAGATGTTGTTCCTCATATAGCGGCCCACGTTGATAGGCCGGTCGTGCATGATTGAATGAATGAGGGTGAGCCGCTGCTGGTCCACCGTCGTGTGATGGGAGGTCGGCATGATACGCTTTTTGATGAAAGCGTTCCAGAGTTTGGCTTCTGGGAGTAGTTGCCCCCTTTTTATAGAGTTGGGGTTCTTTTTGCTCGTGGTCCATGTTGTTCCTTCCTCTGTCACCTCCGCCATGATAGCACCGTAGGCGGCAGAATCAAGGGTGTCTAAAAATTGCTGATGGGCATCGTCGTTGGGACCAAAATATAGGCCATACATGTGGTTGATGCTGTCAGCTGTAAATGGTACCTCTACCCCTCGGACGGTGACTGATGTTGCCGTTCTACTGTCAATGGCAGCATAGAACTCCCGCACTAACGTATCATTTAGTTCTGCAGGTTGTGCGGCGAACTGCTCCCATAGCTGAGTCCTTATCGCCTTCGCGATGAATGGTCAGAGCCCCATGTTTGCTGCCATGCGGATGTAGATGAATCCTCTTTCCTCCCATAATTCCTTGGTGGCGAACAACTGCGGTGTGGGTGCTGCTGCTGAAGAGGTTGAGGCAGCACTGCGACGGGTACGTCTGGAAGACATTTTAGTTGCAAGGTTTGTGAAAGTAAAGAAAACAAATAAAAACTAGAGGAGAAAGCAAGTAAGAATAAGCAGAAGTGAGAAAAATGAAAATGAAAACGGGGTTTTATAGCGGTCGAGTTGCTGCCCGTTTAATGCTGTAACGGCAGGCGTGAATAACGGGGCGACTGATGAGATTTGGCGTGTCTGACGCGTCTGACGCGTAATTATACGTCTGTTACGCGTCTGTCACATGCTTCTGCGTCTGCCGTGTCAGTCTGTTGACAGCCTATCTTATCCGTGTCTACGGCGGCAGCTGGAACGACAGGTTTCGATAAATGGGCTCTGTTGGGCTGATGGATGGATGGTGGGCTTGGGTCACTTCTCCTTTTCTTCTTGACTCCTTTATTTCCTAAAAACAGAAAATGTAAAAACATTATTCGAATAAAATAATCCTAATTTCCTAATAAATAATAAATAATAAAAATAAATAAATATTTAGGTTAAATTAGGGATGCCTTGTGGAGCATCTCCTAAAGTAACCACTTCTTGTATTCCTGGGGCTTCAGTCCCCTGATAATGCTTGAGGCGTTGTCCATTGACTTTGAATTGGTGCCCGTCTTTTAATGATCGGATTGTGATGGCACCATGGGGAAAAACTTGTACCACTTGGAACGGGCCAGACCATCTAGACTTTAGCTTTCCTGGGAAGAGTTTCAGTCTAGAATTAAATAACAACACAAGCTGCCCTGGGCAGAACTGTCGTGGCAGCAACTTCATGTCATGCCACTTCTTAGTTTTCTCCTTGTAAATTCTTGCATTGTCGTAGGCCATTGTTCTTAATTCTTCAATCTCATTCAGATCTAATAGCCTTTTCTGTCCTGCCTTGTCCAAGTCCATATTCACTGCCTTGATTGCCCAATATGCTTTGTGCTCGATCTCGACAGGCAAGTGACAGGTTTTTCCATAAATCAATCTGTATGGAGACATGCCCAATGGAGTCTTAAAAGCTGTCCTATATGCCCATAATGCATCATTAAGGAGTAAAGACCAATCTTTCCTAGTTGGCTTAACCATCTTCTCAAGAATGTTCTTAACTTCCCTATTGGATATCTCAGCTTGTCCATTGGTCTATGGGTGGTATGTTGTCGCAATCCTGTGCTTGACAACATATTTCTTTAATGCGGCAGCAATTACCCTATTATCAAAATGTCTCCCTTCATCACTGATAATCGCCTTAGGGATGCCAAATCTAGAAAAAATGTTTTTGTGCAAAAATTTTTGGACTGTCTTGGCATCATTTTTTTGAGTGGCGATAGCTTCAACCCACTTAGAGACATAATCCACTGCTAGGAGGATGTATAGATTTCCACATGAAGATGGAAAAGGTCCCATAAAATCAATCCCCCAAACGTCGAAGATCTTGACTTCTAGAATGTTCTGCAGTGGCATCTCGTTTCTCCTCGAGATGTTACCTGTCCGCTGGCACCTGTCACAGTTCTTGTAAAAGTCATGTGCATCTTTATATAGTGTCAGCCAGTAGAACCCTGACTGCAGCACCTTGGCAGCAGTTTTATTGCCTCCTAAGTGACCTCCATATTGAGAAGCATGGCAGTGATGGAGAATGTCTTCTTGCTCTTCTTGTGGTACACACCTCCTTATAACCTGATCTGCACATATTTTGAAAAGAAGAGGTTCGTCCCAATAATAATGCTTAACATCATTTTGGAACCTCTTCCTGGCTTGATAATTAAGATCAGAAGGAAGTATCCCGCTAACTATAAAATTAACGAAATCAGCATACCAGGGGGTTCAGAAGACTTACCTGCCGCCATGGCTGTCGCGGCAGCGATTGCGGCAGCAAAGAGCTGCTCATCTGGGAAGGTCTCCAGTATATGTGTCTCATCGATTGGTAGACTCTGTCCCTTCTCCAACCTCGACAAGTGATCTGCCAGCTGATTTTCTGTCCCTTTTTTGTCCTTGATCTCAAGGTCGAATTCTTGTAATAGCAAGATCCATCGTATCAATCTAGGCTTTGCGTCCTTTTTCGCGAACAAATATTTCAGGGCAGAATGGTCTGTGTGCACTATTACCTTCGTCCCAAGTATGTAAGAACGAAACTTGTCTATGGAGAATACCACAGCTAATAGCTCCTTTTCTGTGGTGGTGTAGTTCACTTGAGCATCATTCAATGTCTTGCTGGCATAATATATGACATGAAACAGCTTATCTCTGCGCTGCCCAAGTGCTGCCCCGACAGCATAGTCACTAGCATCACACATAATCTCAAATGGCTGTGTCCAGTCTGGTGGCTGTACTATGGGGGCTGTCACTAGCTTTTCCTTCAGAACCTTGAATGCTTCAGTACATTCCTCATTAAAGTCAAAGGGTCGGTTCTGCTCTAAGAGATGGCATAAGGGCTTGGTGATTTTTGAAAAATTTGCAATGAATCGTCGATAAAAACCAGCATACCCTAAAAAACTTCTAATGCCCTTGACTGTGGTCGGCGGCGGCAGCTTCTCGATCACTTCTATCTTGGCCCTGTCGACTTCTATCCCACGGCAGCTAATCTTATGGCCTAGGACTATCCCTTCATCCACCATAAAATGGCATTTTTCCCAATTTAGAACAAGATTAGCTTTTTCACATCTTCCAAGTACCTTTTGAAGATTGCCGAGACAGCTCTCAAAATCGTCTCCAAAGACGGAAAAATCATCCATGAAAATCTCAAGGAAGTCCTCTACCATGTCGGAGAATATGGCCATCATGCACCTTTGGAAGGTGGCAGGTGCATTACATAATCCAAACGGCATCCTCCTAAATGCGTATGTTCCGTAGGGGCATGTAAAAGTCGTCTTTTCTTGATCCTCCGGTGCGATAGCGATTTGGTTGTAACCTGAGTAACCATCAAGAAAACAATAGTAAGGTTTACCCGCTAATCTATCAAGCATTTGATCAATAAAGGATAAAGGAAAATGGTCCTTTCGGGTAGCTTTGTTAAGCTTCCGATAGTCCATACAAACCCTCCAACCGGTCACAGTCCTAGTTGGGATTAATTCATTGTTCTCATTGGTTACCACGGTCATTCCTCCTTTCTTTGGAACGCATTGCACCGGGCTTACCCATTTGCTGTCGGAGATGGCGTAAATAATACCAGCATCTAACCATTTGATTATCTCTTTACGCACTACCTCCTTCATAGCATGGTTTAGCCACCTTTGTGCATCAATAGTCGGCTTATGATCTTCTTCGAGAAGGATTTTGTGCATGCATAACGCCGGACTAATGCCTTGAATGTCTGCTATCTTTCATCCAATCGCCTTTTTGTGCTGCCTTAGCATGTCGATTAGCTGTCGTTCCTGTTCCTGCGGCAGCTTAGAAGAGATGATTCCGGGCAGCGTGTCATTTGAACCAAGAAAAGCATATTTTAGCTGCCCTGGTAGGGGCTTAAGTTCTAAGGCAGGTGGTTCAACAGTAGATGGCTTTTGGATTAAATGGTTATCTGAAGTATAATTCAAAGGTTCGAATAACTTACCTGGACGATTGCCTAACCAGTTTACCTTCTCCTGACCTTCAGTATCAGATGTATCGGATTCAGAGGAGTTGCTGTCGTCGGTGTTGTCATCGTTGCTGTCGTGACAGTCTTGTAGGTGGCTGCCGCGGTAGTGACCAAATTTAATATCGTGACAGCCCGACCTGATGCAGGGTTGATCAAGGGTAACATCAGTGATAGCCTTGCATTCCTCGTCCACATCAGCATGTTTCATTGCTTGGAGAACATTCAACTTAATCTCTTGATCGTTCACTCGCATGGTGAGTTCTCCTTTCTCCACATCAATCAGTGATCTTCCCGTGGCTAAGAAGGGTCGCCCAAGGATGACTGATGCGTTTTCGTCTGCCTCACAATCTAAAACAAGAAAGTCAGCAGGAAAAATAAACGTATCCACTCTTACCAGAATATCTTCAATCTTGCCCTCTGGATGAACGTAAGAGCAGTCTGCCAGCTGCAGAGTTACTGTCGTGGGCCGCGCCTTTCCAATACCTAATTTCTGAAAAACAGACTTGGGCATTAAATTAACACTAGCACCAAGATCACAAAGTGCCCTACCCACGAATTTATTTCCGATTACACACGGTATGATGAAGCTCCCCGGATCCTTCTTTTTCTGGGGTGGCTGCCGATGAAGAATACTCATGCAACCTTCTGTCATCTTTACCGTTTCGAATTCCCCAAGTTTAGATTTTTTTGACATGACATCCTTGAGAAATTTAGCATAACCGGGCATCTCCCTAACGGCATCTAACAGCGGAATATTAATATGAACTTGCTTAAAAATATCATAAATCTTTTTAAGTTGAGATTCATGCTTAGCTTGCTGTATCTGTTGAGGAAAAGGAGGTGGGGGACGATAATCAGCAATACGTCCTTCCCACTGCATGCGAATCTGAGGACGGTAATCATCTTTTTTCTCCTCTGTCGCTTCTACTGTCGTGACAGGCTCATCGGCAGCAGTCTGTTTATCACCTGTCGGGGCAGCTTCCTCGGTAGGTTTATTCAAGGCAGGTTCCTTTTCTGTTTCAGCTTCTTTTTCCGGCCATGGTAGTTTCTTCCCACTCCTAGTAGTAATCGCCTTACATTGCTCATGTGTGGGCGGTCTAGCATTTTCAGTATTACTAGGGAATCCTCCATTCTGCCTCGGCTTAATATGTTGAGAAACCTGACCCATTTGTGTCTCCAGAGATTTCAAAGTAGCTTCATGATTTGTCATCCTCATCTCTGTTTTATCTATGAAATTCTCTGTCTTCTTGACAAACTGATTCATATTCTCCATATACGTACCGGTCTGAGACATAAAAGTGGCCAGCGTCTGTTCCAATATACTGCTCGTGGCAGGTGGTGGCTGCTGTTGCTGCTGCGGCGGCAGGTGCGACGGCAGTTGCTGTCGCGTCAGCAATCTAGGTCCTCCCTGATTCTGATTGTGTGCTTGCGGATTCAAGGCATTATTGGGATTACTCCAGGAAATTTGGGATCCTTCCTCCGATTGGGATTATAATTGTTGGAATTGTAATTCGGCTTGTAATTTCCAACATATTTTCCCTCTTCTATTTGTATTGGGCACTCATCCCGACTATGATTTCCCTCACAGATGGTACAAACTTCCTCAACAGCAAATCCTTGTAGTTCATCCTCATTCAATAATCTTTTCATTGCTTTAGTAAGGAATGCTACCTGTGATTTCATAGTGCTGTCGGCCTCATAGTCCTTGACAGCAAGTACCCGTTTACCCCCTCTTCTTGCTGTCGGAAACTGCTCCTCATTCTTGGCCAGATTCTTCAAGACTTGCAATGCCTCGTCTGGATCTTTATCCAATAATAGTCTGTTTGCTGCAGAATCAATTCGAATGCGAGTTTGTAGGTTAGCAGCATTATAGAACTTAGTTACTTGATTCCAGACGGGGAATCCATGCATTGGGCAGTTCCGTAGAAGAGTAGTAAATCTGTCCCAGGCCTCGTGCATTGGCTCGTCATCTTCCTGTTGAAAAGTAGCAATTTCATTACGTAATTGCTAAGATAAATGTGAAGGATTAAAACGAGATAAGAATTCACGAGATAAATCTGCCCAAGTTACGATTGAACCCGTCGTAAGTTTATTCCACCAAGTTTTAGCTCTTTCCCTCAATGAATGGGGGAATAACCGAAGCCTCATTATATCCGGATTAACTCCTGGCAGTCTAAACAAACCACAGATCTCCTGGAATGTTTTGAGATGCTCCCTATCATCTTCTGTCACAGCACCACTAAACTGCCCGGCATTGTTGATCATACTAAACATGACATGTTTAAATTCGAAGTTGTCAACTTCAATATCCGGCAACGTGGTCTCCAGCTCTACATGATCGTTCAGCATGTAGTCACGACAGGACCGTCGTCCATCTGCCGCAGGCGGGTCGCCGACAGGCGGTACACCTCCTCCAGCGGGTTGGTTACGGGCCATCTTCTCTAGCTGTTCCTCAAGGTATTCGTTCCTAGGTAAAAGGTGGCGAAGTTGTTTCTTGAGATTGAAGGAACGTTCGATTTCCGGATCTAACTTATACTCAGGATCTTCACCTCTTTTAGATCTGCGCATAAACAAGAGAACCTTGTGAAAAACAAGAGTTGAAAGCACCAAAGAAAAAAATAAAGAAAAATTAAAAGAAAAAGAAAAAACAAAAACAAAAACAAAAACGAAAAGTGCAATAAAAGAAAGGTGTAGTTATGTTGCCAATCCCCGGCAACGGCGCCAAAAGCTTGTTGCGTGTAAAAGAGTCCATCGCAATTGTAGTGCAAGTGTACACGACGCAAGTAGTAAAGTGATACGAAGTATCAGATATCGTCTCCACAGGGATTGGGCTAATAGCTTCACCTTGATTCACTGCACGAAGTAAAGAAAATAGTTTAAAAAGATGTCACGAAAATAATAAGGAAAATCGCAAATAAAATAATTGAGATATCAAGATAGAGAGAATGGACTGATATTGAATTGCTCAGTAGTGCAGGTATTGCAATGCTTAGGAACTCCAGTTCTGTCGTCGTGCCCGTCGCGGCAGCACCTGTCGCGGCGGCTGTCCGTTGGCTGTCGCGGCAGCAGACACACCAACTCCATACTTCAAGTTTGGCAAGAATCCCAGATCTGCCTTGGCCTATCCCTAGGTCCAAGTCTGTCGATGATCACGTCTTGATGATACCTCCCGGCGTGAATCGAAGGATGAACACCGATGTGTATGAATTCTTCTTTAGCCACTTAACCTTGCCCTATCCCTAGGCACAAGATAGTTCAACTATAAACTAGAGAACTTGCTCTTATTTCTTTCGTATACTTAACTCTCTCCATGCTAAGTAAATGGATAACCTCACAATGCTCTCCCGATGCTCTTGCAAGATATTAAAAACCAAAATAAGAGAACTTGAAGTTTATTTTATTGAACTTGGAAAATCCTAAAACAAAACAACCCTTGCAACTACTTTACAAAACAACCCGTGGCCCTAGGGGAAATTTAGAACATGTCGGCGGCGGGTAGACGGCGGAAGGGTTTGATTGTCGGTTATGGGGTATATCCTCCTCCTAGGTTAAAATCTATGCCCTTATATAAGCTTTGGGCTCAAGTATTCTAAGTTAACAAGGATTACAACTTTAATTAAAAGTAAGATTCTAATAAGGACTTAATCTCTAAGTATCCTACTTTTCAGTCGCCTCCTTGTTTCATGGGATTTCCTCTCCTTGAGCTTTGGCTTGACATATCTTTTGATCCGGGGCTTGGAAATATATAAGGTTTTCATACGACAGACGAGCGTAATTTTCTCTATCTATCAAGGTCCACTTTGCTTTTCCTCCACTAATTTGCTGTCGTCCTCCTGTCACAGCAGATCCATGGCAGCATCGTCCTCATCGTCTGTTTGTCCAGTTCAGTTCTTCTGCTTCTCTGCCCTGCGCCTGCCTTCTCCGTCAACTATGGCAGCAACCTGCAAAATAATCCATCTTTTAGTAGAATCCGTGCCTTTTATATATTTGTGATGTTTTGCCGTATACTAACCTAAATGCAATGCAATGATGCTTGAATGCAGCAGAAATATAAGCTTTGGGCTCAATTATTCTAAGTTAACAAGGAATACAATAGGAATTACCTTAGCCGAAGCATTGGAACCTGTAACGGTAAGGAGTTACCAGCTAGATAAGAGCTGAACCTGCGGTCACTTCATATTCTATCCCAAGTACCCCAATAACAACCTATGTAGTAGTTCGATAATCAATAGTAACGATAATGTCGGTAAATATAAAGTAGGCATTTATTTTCAATAAAACGGTAACCAAAGAGCATATTGTTCAATAAAAACTAAGACGTATCATACATACAATATAATCATGCTTATTTTAGAAAACATATCATAATCATGCGAAAACACCTTATCAGTCATGAGCATATGTTCAGTTTAATAACATATATTCGTCATGTAAAACAATATTTAAACGATTAAGTAGCACACAAGGAAAACACCTCAAAAGGTCAGATCGGTTGGTCAGAAGATCTACCGAGCACCGGAATCACAATCCACTACGGTATTGGAACTTAGATAGACAAGGATTATGGTTACTATTAGATTTACACCTTGATCGTAATAAAATACTAAGTTTTAGGGTCATACGAGTGACGATAGGATCACGAGGCGGCACAGATTGGGACGAGCTGGGCTGGGCATAGGCACGATCAGGATATCCTCGAGTACCTATTAAATCAGAAGATTTGTAGAACTAATGTTTTGATATAATAATTGAAAAATGTTTTAGACAAATTTGAAAAGAATTTAAAACTTGTCTTTAAGTCCAAACAACTTGAAAATATGTTTGAGGTATTTAAAAAGGTTTTTGGCAAAGTTTTTTTAATAATTTTAAATAGCCAAACTTGACTTTTCAGCAAGCCCGTACCGATACGGTGTATCCCATATCGATACCTTTTTGCCCAAGTTTTGATTCTGCCAAAACCCGTACCGATACGACTGAGACCGTATCGATACGGATAGAGATCGTTTCGATACGCCCCTTAAGCGTACTGATCCTTGTTTTAACGACCCCAACAGCCATTTCCCAACGGTCTTTTAAATGACATACCGTACCGGTACGCCCTCAAGCGTATCGATACACTTAGGCTGGCAAGAGCCCAACGACTAGTTTTTGAAGAAGGTCGTACCGATACGGTTCCACGCGTATCGATACGGAAGGCTGCAGAACAACATTAAAGATGGGAAATAAAGTCTCCAACTGCTCCAATTCAACCCCAATGGCTAGTAACGACTACAAACTCAAAGAGGAGTATAAAAGGGACCTCCAAGCATCTAGTAATGGTTAATGCTTCAATTGTAATACAACATATGATCAAGAAATTGTCTTAGTGCTTAAGTGTCAATTTATTGTATAGACAAACACTAGTGAGCCAAAATTGTTAGATTTTCTTAAGTGTTTTAGGATTGGGTGAGAGCTTTATTCTGCAAACAAATACCTATTAGAGGGATTTGAGTTTGCGTATTTTTATCTCTTGTAAAGAGGGTTTGATTAAGGCTTTGGGTAGAAAGCTTGACCGGTTTGTAAGGGTTTCCTCTTAAGCCTAGAAAAGGGGACGAATCAATAGTGGATTGATTGGAAATCCTTAGTGGGAAGCTAAGGTAGTGGATGAAGACCTTGGTTAGAAGGTTGAACCACTATAAATCATCTTGTCCTTATCATTTTTAGCTTCCACACCTCTATCACCCAAATTTCCACTTCTCCACCACTTGGCGAGCAAGAACGGTTGAAGGAATCAAGCACCAAACATCCCAACAATTGGTATCAGAGCTTGGCTCAATTGGAGAAAATTAACATCCTATTGAGTAGATCCGACAAGCTCGATCATCATTTCAAACAGCTGGCTCAATGGCTCAATCTATCGACAAACCCCCTTCTTTAAAGGATATGGAGAAGCCATCCAGGAAGAGAAGCTTGTCCGAAGGCTCATCTACTACCTTCCCGAGTCATGGGACTCAAAAAGGACTGTCATCATCGAAGCTAAGAACTTGAAGACCTTGAAGCTTGATGAACTCATAGGGTCACTTCTCACTCATCAAATAATGAAGAAAATCAAAGAAGATGAGAAGAAGAGTGAAGAAATTAGAGCTACGGGGGAGAAGAAGCTCAAAGGGCTTGGCATCAACACAAATGCCATTGCTCTTAAATCCTCCACTTGCCACCATGTAGATTCAAGTGAAGAGGAGGATGAAGAAGAAGAGATAGTCCATCTCTTCAAGAAGTGTGCCCCTTTCATGAAGAAAGCTTTGGATGAGCTTGAACAAGAATCCATGACAAAGAAGAGGACAAGCACTTCAAGCCATAAGAAGAAGGCATATGTGGCTACTTGGAGTGATGAGGACTCCACCGATGATGAACAAGCCAACCTTTGCCTTATGGCCATCGAAGAAGATTCAAGGGTAACTTCTAATTCATCTACTTCATGTTCATATTCGTTTGATGAATTACAAGATGCATATGATGATTTGGTTTTAGAGTTTAAATATAACATTTTGAAAAACAATAAAATGATTTCAAAGTTGAAAATTCAAAATGATTTGATTTCTAAAACCAAACTTGAACCTGAAGCAAAACTCGAAGAGTTTGAACAAAAATGTTTTGATTTGCAAAAATTTCTTCATAATGTTCAAGAAGAAAAAGATTTGATTTTCAAAGAGCTTGAAAAGAAAAATAATTTTGGAAAATCAAACTTTTATATAAGACAATCTAGTGCCCCTAGATTTATAAATGGAAAATGTTTTAGAAGTATTTGGGACCCAAAAGGATTAAGTACTTCAACTAAAAAGGATGAAATTGAAAAATGGATTCCTAAGAGGACTAAATTTTGTGCTACTAACGTCTATGGATCCAAAGCAATTTGGATACAAAAAAATTACTTGATTGTCTTTTGCTAGGTGATGGAGAGTGATCAACAAGTCAAACAATGAGGGGGAGCTCCATGCACACAAAGAAAGACACTTGAAGAAAGAAGGCTTCACATCCTCCCTTTGATTCAAGTGTGGTAAAAATCTAGTTATTCTTGCTTTTATTTGTTTTATTTTTTTAAATTACAACTAGATGATCATATATGTTGAACTAACATTCTATGATGATGCTTTGAGTAAGGGGGAGCCATTTTAAAACCAAACATTTTAATATTTTCAAAATTTAAACCTCTATTGTTATTTTGAGCGTAAAAGTGTTTAAATTTCTTTTTGATATAACAAAAAGGGGGAGAAATGGTTTGAAAAATTGAATTTTCAAATGAATAAGGGGGAGATTTTAATTGATTTCAAATCTTAATTCTCTTATTCCAAATTTATTTCACAAAGGGGGAGAAATCCCAAACAAATTTTCAAGTTAGTTTTAGGGCCTGTTTTTGGTTGCGTTTCGCAACCAAAAATCACTTTTTTAAGTGTTTTTAGTTAAAATATGTTGTTTTTGGTTGCTTTTAAAACTAGCTTTTCCACCCAAACCAAGAAGCTGGATTTTATAGCTTCTTGGGTGGAAAAGCTAGTTTGAAAATAAAATTACTTTTTTACCCTTATTATTTAATTATAATTTATTGTTAAAATAATGTTTATGCATACATAATTGTAAAATAATATATATTTTATAATATTTATATTGATAATAAAATTGTTTTATTTGTACTTTATTTTATATTTATTATTAATGTGTAAGTGGTATGTCCGTATATAATCTAGAATGTAATTTATATTTTTAAATTAAATTTTATAAAAAATATTTTTTTATTATAATTGAAATTGATTTATTTCATAAATCATAACATTAATTAATTTGAACAATCACCCAAATTTACTTTTACTTTTTAATATTATGTCTAAAATAGACTTTTTATCTCATAAAAATCACTTTTTGACTTCAATGACAAACACTAATCAGTTTTTCAAAACTACTTTTCAACAGCTAGTTTGAAAATCACTTTTTTCACCACACTTTTTAAAAGCAACCACAAACTAAGCCTTATTATATCAAAAAGGGGGAGATTGTAGAACTAATGTTTTGATATAATAATTGAAAAATGTTTTAGACAAATTTGAAAAGAATTTAAAACTTGTCTTTAAGTTCAAACAACTTGAAAATATGTTTGAGGTATTTAAAAAGGTTTTTGGCAAAGTTTTTTAATGATTTTAAATAGCCAAAATTGACTTTTCAGCAAGCCCGTACCGATACGGTGTACCACGTATCGATACCTTTTTGCCCAAGTTTTGATTCTGCCAAAACCCGTATCGATACAGGTGAGACCGTATCGATACGGATAGGGATCGTTTCGATACGCCCCTTAAGCGTACCGATCCCTATTTTAACGACCCCAACGGCTATTTTTCCAACGGTCTTTTAAATGACATACCGTACCGATACGCCCTCAAGCGTATCGATACGCTTAGGCTAGCAAGAGCCTAACGACTAGTTTCTGAAGAAGGTCGTACCGATACAGAAGGCTGTAGAATAACATTAAAGATGGGAAATAAAGTCTCCAACGGCTCCAATTCAACCCCAACGGCTAGTAACGACTACAAACTCAAAGAGGAGTATAAAAGGGACCTCCAAGCATCTAGTAATGGTTAATGCTTCAATTGTAATACAACATATGATCAAGAAATTGTCTTAGTGCTTAAGTGTCAATTTGTTGTATAGACAAAGACTAGTGAGCAAAAATTGTTAGATTCGCTCAAGTGTTTTAGGATTGAGTAAGTGCTTTATTGTCCGTATTTTTATCTCTTGTAAAGAGGGTTTGATCAAGGCTTTGGGTAGAAAGCTTGATCGGTTTGTAAGAGTTTCCTTCTATGCCTAGAAAAGGGGACAAATTAATAGTGGATTGATTGGAAATCCTTAGTGGGAAGCTAAGGTAGTGGATGTAGACCTTGGTTAGAAGGTTGAACCACTATAAATCATCTTGTCCTTATCATTTTTAGCTTTCACACCTCTATCACCCAAATTTCCACTTCTCCACCACTTGGCGAGCAAGAACGGTTGAAGGAATCTAGCACCAAACATCCCATCAAGATTAATATCAGTCCTTAATCATCAATTTCTCTTAAATGACATAACTTATACATATGCATGTTTGGGTTTAACGTCCAATTTGGAGGCTTTCGTGTTAGAATTTCGCGAAACGAGCTTCAAAACAAACTCAGGAAGTCAAAAAACATAAAATAGGACTTTTCAGGAAAATTTGAACTTTTAGTCAAAGTCAACGTTGAAGTCACTGGTCCAATGGCTGACTCGACAAGTTGACTTGGGCGAGTTGACTCACTGAGTTGACTCGGTCATCGGGTCGGTCAATGGGCTTGGTTTACCACTGGGCTTGGGCCGGTTTGTTTGGACCGGTTCGGGTGGCTTGGTTCAAGGCTAGACCGGGTCTGAGTTGGCCGGTTTAACAGCCACCGTCCAGGGTGGCTGGAAATCACCCCGGACAGTGCGTGAGGCCCACGTGCGGCCTAAAGTGGCTGGAAAGAACATATGATCACGTCGTTGTCATCCATTTTTCGATTAAAGCTCAAATAACTTAGTATTTAAGCTGAAATACTCACCGATCTTACCAAATTGGAAGAAATGCGATCGAATTAACGCGGCTCTGGCGATGGTCAATGCAGCGCCCTTTAGACGTTTTGCGGTGCGGGTTCTGCTTGGTTTATGACAGGGAGTTTAAGGGTGGCGGCAGTGTGGTGAACAGACGTTCGTTAATGTTTGTAACATCGAAAAGGACGAAAGGCTCTTTGATTTATTTCCGTCGAAGCTTCGAGTTGCTCTCCATGCCGATTGGCAGTGCAACGCCACAAGTGATGGGTGGCGTTGGGATCGAGGTGCGACGACGAGCTTATCGGTGACAGTGGTGCATAGTACGACACAACGATGAGGCAAAAGGATGGTGGCTGGTTCTATTTAAGGAAAAAAATGAAGATCCACGATAATGGGTGGGGGTTTATGGAAACTTTTGGAAAGCAGACACTAATTAATTCACATAAATAGGGTAGGTAGGATATTTTTAGTTTATTATTATTTTATTCGAAAGGGAAACAATGGTTTAAAATAAACCAAGGGGAGCCTATAGCTAATAGCTCACTTAGCTCAATTGGCTGGGCATCCCGCTAAACAAGTAAAGGTTGTGGGTTTGATTCTTACAATCCTCACCTCCCTTCTTATTTTTCGTTTTTCATTCAATTTTCACTCATTTTCATTTTTAGGGTGTTACACTTTAAATCGAATATTTTTTAAAAAAATATTAGAACATTTGATTTAAAAATATTAAATTGAAAATTTAAAATATTCGAATACTTTTTTAAATCGAAGATTTAATATTATAATAAATATTCTATTTAATTTAAATATGAAAAAGAAAACATATTCGAATATTTTAAATCGAATATTTAATATTTTCATATTTTAATTAAATAAAATATATTTGATTTAGTGCGTGTTTTTATATATCTTATGTGACTCATATTTGAGTCTCTTCTCAAACAGTTTTTCTTCTTTTTTCCCTAGCACTTTCTTTATTATAAGATATATACATAATGGTGCAATTTACAACATGACACGCGTCGTATAATGTCAAAATAAATACCTAAACTCAAATAAATAAGAATAAATAGTATAGAGAGAGTAAGGGTCGATCCACTGGGACTAGGAGTTCTAACACCCTTTCGTTCTGTCTTAGACAAGAAACCTGCAGATAATAAAAGTGGGGGTTTAGAAATTTAATTTGAGTAATAGAAAAATAATAAGAACGAAAAGAAATATTGAAATAAATTATGAAATGAATTAGCCTCAAGCCACGCTTTGCCACGACTTTCTCGATCACTGAAACGAATTTTACTTCAACCTTCTTGCCGGTTATAGTCTACAAGGCCCAACCATTGTAACTTGCTTCTCTACGATAAACTCGATTCCCAGGGCAATCCTTGAAATCAAGTATTAGTTGGTTAGCTACGACAATCGATTCCAACACAAGTCTGCATTAATGTTGGAGAAGCCCGTGCTCAGATAATTGTCTCGAAGAGAATCGTTTTCGATTTTGGTTTCCTTTATTGGACCGCCACTAAGTTTGTTCTTAGGGAATTGAATTGGCTACAAGCTTATCCTTGTCCCCAACAATGGATCTAAACCACTTCAACCCGACGCGCGCTTTCGGAATGATACAATTGAGATTCCTAAAGATTAGGCCGATTGCCTAAACAATTATACAGAGAATCTAAAAAAGAATTTTTGAAGGAATGAAGAACTCTTCTAATCTCATGAGTTTAGCCGGGTTTGGCGTTGCTTTTGGCTAAAGAAGATTTAGCTAAGCATGGTTGGTGAAGAAACCATACTTAGTTTTATAATGGAGAAAATGGAAATAGAGAATAGAAATGGAGAATTGTATTCAACTCAAAGGTAGAAGAAAACAATGAGCAAGTAATGTCTAACTCACCCCCAAAGTGGGGTATTTATAGTATCTGAAAAACCTAGAAATCTAAAATGAGAAATCCCAAAAATAATTTAAATTATATAAGATAATTATCCCAAGTTTGAAATTTAAAATTTAAAATCCGGAGGATAGGCTATCTGATAAGCGGCTTGATAAGCTATCATTGTTGCTGACTTCATGTAACCCCCTTAGCCCAGCCTAGACGTCTGACACGAACTAAGAAGATTACACGAGGAAAACCAAAGTCAACTTGTTAAAGTCAACCCTGATTAACGACCCTTTTTGTCTTTTAACTTTTCTAGATGCACATTATTAACCTATGTGAATAGAAATTCAATTTAGCGAAAGTGGCACAGCGAACGGAACTCATTTAGGGGTTCAATTGCAAACAAACGACTTTTAGGGACTAATTTTTAAATTTCCCGATTTATAAGGACTAATCAAGTTTTAAAGTTACCAAACCAGAATTAATCAGGTAACATGCCAACATGTCAAATTTCATCTTAAACAGATCATCCAAACTCCTTTAATTAAGCATTCAAGACTCAGGGACCAAAACGTAAGAAACTAGAAACCTGAAACATTTCAAATTCAAATCCAACGGTCACCTGTTCCGGAATGTTGTACCCTGTATCGGAACGACTGTTTCAATACCATGTTGACTGTTTCAATACGCGGGTGCGTTCCGAAACAAGTTCGAAACCAGGCTTCACAATAGCAAAATGTTCCGGAACGATCGCACCCGTTCCGAAACCCCCTGTCCAATACAGGCCATCATTTCAATACGGATGAGGGTGTTCCGAAATGTCCTGCCTTGCAACAACAAATTTGGCTGGTTTTATACAACTTTTCACATCTGAAAACATTCCCACACATGTTACAACCCACATACAACTCGCATACACATCAAAGACCATAATATAGAAGCACACGCTAAAGCATAGCATCATACATGCAAGCATTAGAACTATAGGCATGCTTCCTAGTCTTCAAAACCATACAAATCTAAAAAACCACATTCAAGCACAAATCAATCCTCAAAGGCCAATTACAACCCAAAATACCAAACCAAACATGAACAAAGTAATTAACATCATCTTCAAACATCCAAGAGTAGAAATCCCACCCATTGCTTCTTATTACACCAAAGTAAAACCACATACTTTGCTAGACCAAAGTGCTTGGATTCCCCTTGCTTTCTTGCTGCCTCTAAACCCTAAACCCTAAACCCTAAACCCTAAACCCTAAAACAACATTCGTTAATGCATTTCACACAACCGAAAAATCACCATTTATCAACACATGCCTTTACTTAAAACATGCCCTCTCAAGGCATCAATGCACTTTTTAAAACACATGCTCGTATGCATCACTTAAAAACAACAAATAAACCTTTTCTCATGCTTTACAAAGCATCACATGCATTCTAGCATAATTCACAAGCATCTCATGCTTAAACCATTAGTCAACAACATTATATTGGCTTACAAGTGATCAATTCTCAAAACATACCAAAACCAACTCAAATGACACAATCGGATACGCGGATTACAAGTGTTGTCTCACACGCTTCATACATACTACCGGACCACACAAGGTGGAGATCAATGGCACAATCACAACCCCTCAACACCCGTGATGGAGATTAATGACACAATCACAACCCCTCAACATCACTCATCGGTAGTTGTATAATTCAACTAACGAGAGTACGAGACACATACCACAAGACTCACACACGGGATTAAACCTTTCACTGTTGTGATCTTAGCCTCAATCGTTAGGGTACTTGAATGGAGATTACAGCACAATCACAACCCCTCAACATCCAAGGTGACTTTATTCACGGTGCACCCAATCCTATAGTCGGCTAACTATATCCGATTAAAAGTAACCAAAAACCACTTTCATCACTTGCAAATATAATCATTTAACATCAATATTCCACTATTTTACAAGCATAAACACAATGCCATTTCCACAAGCATAAACATACTTAACATCATATGCATTTATCACATAAAACCAAGGATCACTTACCTAGTGCATCCTTAACATAATTGCATTTAAATCCAGCATTAACCATGCTTAAATCATGATTTTTAACAGTAATCAAAACCACATTTAACTCAAGTGCATTTCCATCAAAACATAACACATTTCCAAGAGAGACTTTCGAATCACTTACTCTTGAGCTTAGCTAAGTGTTTCAAACTTACACTAAGCTCCCAAGACCACGCTCAAAGCTTACAAAGCTGGAAATTCCATTTCCACTCACCGATACACGAAGCCTCGCTCGCCGACATGAAAATTACTCTTCTGGAGCCACCAACAACGCCTTGTTTGTTATTGGATCAAGATCCCTTGTTTTCACATCATCAAAACAGAGATCCAAATGCATTAAAATGCATTTCAACACCAGCAACTAATCACAAACTCGTTGCTCACCTAAACTACACCAATTTACCCATCTGAAATAACCGAAAACTCAATCGATTACTTCCTAAACCAAGCCCAGCCATCATACATCACTTCCAATCAATTATAAACATCAAAACACATCTATAAAAAACCTAAATTCATCCTTATACCTCCAACAAGCATAAATCCACCATTTCACCTCAAAAACCCAACTAGAACTATCAAGAAACTCAAGGATCTCATGGATTTCGGGATGTATATCAACAAAACCTCTTTTCAACATATTAACCAACACAAAACTCAATTAAAATCAATCTAAAACATAGCTTAACAAAACAAGTCTGAAAATTAAGAATTTCATCTTATTTTTGCAAGATTTCAATCTCAAATCAAAACTATAATGAAAACTCAACCAAAATCATTAATTAGAAGCCAAAGATCTTGGGAATTTCAATAAAGAACCTTGATTAGAGGTTGAGAACGTGATTTACCTCCAATCCTTGCTTTCCTCAATGAATGACAAGTTTTTCTTAGTATATCTTGAAGAACTTGAAAGGATACTTGAAAATTGTTTAGGAAATATTAAGAGCGTGTTTGGGAGAAAAGAGTTCTGGAGAAAAATGAGTTAGAATTGTGTTTGGCTGAAAATGAGAAGAGAATGGTAGTTAAGTGATGGAATCTCACTAATTAACCACCTAATTAATTAAATAAAATAAAAGTCAATTAAAACTATTTAATTAAAACCATTTTAAACACATGTCATATTAAGGAAAGGCTAAATTGCCATAAAGCTCCCTAAAGATTCTAAGATTTTGGCTTCTCCTTTAAAATCACATTTCCACAGTTTTGAAACTTTATAATTTGGTCACTACTCAAAATGTACCACTTCCGAAATGTTTTTTTTTTGTAAAATTGATTTGACCAACCTCTTAAACATATTTTTAGAGGATTTTAGCAATTTTTACCATATTTTTATCCTACACCGATCCTTGATTTCCTTAAATCACCTTACGCGATTCAAACCGTTCACGACCGATCCAGTCCGATGTCTAAAACATCTAGGCCTCAAACCAGGGCGTTACACGCCAGCTTCTAGAAGATACTGACGTGGCGCCCAATCAACATTCATGCCCTAGTTCATGCCCATGAATCTGCCCACGACTCTAGAAATTCTGCAGATCTCCAGTTAATTTCCAACAACTAATCTCCTACACGAAAACAAAATAAAACAACTCATATTAAGTATCTTAAGTCTCCCATCTAATCAAAATAAATATTAAAATCACAACCGATGTGGCAACTCATCAAATTCCCCCTCACTTATCCGATTCTTGTCCTCAAGTATCAAAAAAGTAAAATTAAGCTCACGTCCTCATCCTTAGCTCACTAAGTCCCTAGCTTACAACATGAATTAGCTTTTCCAACATGAAAGAAACAAAAGGTGCAAAAGAATTAAGCAAGATAGCAGAAAATTATAAAAATAATCCCACAATACTGTTAACTAATCAAAGATTACTCAAGGAATCACTCAAGCTACTCGAAGTTCTTTAAGTGTATTAAAACTAACCAAAGCATGCATAAAATTTGTGAAGAAATCCAATCTCTACTTATGCAAAGAACTTGTTTTTCTTGCTTGAACCAGTGTTAGGCACTTCTAGCGAATTATGCTAGAGCCAATGATAGGCACATCTAGCTATTATTATTATTTTTCGATTTTTTGAGCTAGAGCCAGTGATAGGCACCTCTAGCTATTATTCCTTTTTTCATGCAAATAGCTTCGACTAGAATTCTCACAAAAGTTAGGCATGCTAGCATTAATTAAATATACTCAAAGAGACAAAAAGCAGCAGAGCATCCTTTCGTTTTCCTTTTTTCAATTAACAAGGTTATGGAATACATAAATGTTATGAAAATACTATCAAAATTAATCCATCATGCAACCTAAGGTTTCTAACAAGTTGAGATTTCTAGCATCATATGTCAAGCATAGGAACTAAGCAGTCTAAAGGACAAAAACTAGAAAAATCATAAGGCAATGCATCAGACAAGCAATAAAGAAATTTGACAAATTCCCCCTCCCCCTCACTTAAAGCGTTTTGTCCCAAAATGCAATAAAAAGTAAAGAGAGGGAAGGGGAAACTCCCCTAATCAAGATCGACCACGCCCACGCCCACGTCGTCCACGAGACGACCCCGGGTGAAGGTACGAGAGGATTTCAACAAGATCGGTTTCAATGGAATGTAGTCGCTCATCCATATTTTGTTGGGGATGTTCTTCTTGTGTTGGTTTTGATTGTTGTCGGTGTGGAAACACTCACACACTGCGAGTTGTGATGGGGCCTGGAGGAATGATAAAAGGTGCATCTTGTGTTCTTGCAAGTAATCCCATGGCATCCAAACACTTGTCATCCAAAGCACTCATAGAGAAGGCGTAAGTGAACTGAGAAGGATCAAAAGTAGCAGGAAATCTACTTAAGGCTAGGTGAGTGATGTAAGGACCTAAAATAAGTAGCTTATTGGTCCGCACTACACGATGAAATGTGTAGGCCATCCAATAGCTGAGGTTTACCTTGATACTTACCTGCATGAACCACAAAAAGAATAACTCAGACTTACTCAGTGTGGAGGGAGTGTCGTTACGTCTGGAGAAGTTGTAGGCGAGGAACCAATGGATATAACGCAATGCCGGGTTGTGGATATCATGATCTTTTTTTATTTTTGGATTGTACTGTAAGCCCGCTAAACCTGTCAATGTCTCGTATGATATGTCGTTATCGAAGCCCTACGGAATGTCTAGAAGTGCAGTCAAATATCTTGGGTCTGAGACGTTAGTCACGAAACCTATGTAAATATTAAACTCAGTAATAGACAAGTAGAAATATTGACCTAACAGACGGAAAGATATAACGTTTGGTGTATCGATAATCATAGTACGACTAAGATTAAAGGTAAATGTAGCATAAAATTCTAGTACTAACTCACAGTATGTATCCCAATGGATAGTCGGATATACACCCCAGCCAATGTTATCAAACATTAACATAACCGAGTCCCGTAGATGCAAACAATCTAATGTTTGATTAGGGACATACTTACAGACCGGGAAATTGCGATGTTGGATACAGTGAAATGTTTCTAGTTCGACACTGGTGAATTGTAAGAAGCCACGCAAACTTTCGTCGTTTGGCACTGTGAACCATCTTGCCGCGTCGTGGAGTATCGTCTCTTTCATTTTGTTGGGATGGGAAATCATTTTCATCGGTGTCGTGCTCACGTGGTGGACAATCTAGGCATGTGGTGTTTGACCAAGAGTGATGGTGTGCATTAGGATTATATCCAGCCTGGAAATTCTCTACAAAACCATCGATATGGTTGTAAGTCAGTAGTGGTTGAACTGAAAAAGCAGAGTTTACCTTGTCGGCGACATGTGCCGCGGAATGGTCGCCGGAATGAAACGAGGCAATGGTGTGCATGGAAAAAGAGGACACTCGAATCGGGCTAGGCATGAGCTGAGAATGGTGCTGCGAAGAGCCGACTGCGAAAAAAGGGTAGGTTTTGTATGAAAGGGACGACTAGGAATAAAGGGAAAGAATGAGGTTTTATTTTATTATAGTTGTGGGGATAAAGGCAGTGAGGCATAGGATTTTGTTTGAAATTTAAGTAGGGGATTGGTGTGTTGACCGAAAAGGAGAGGATTTGGACATGTGGGGGAGATAAGGGCGGGGTCCACGGATTTTAAAAAATGTGATTTGGTTGGGTTAAAAATACGGCTAAGGGGATTTAAATTTAAATGGTGATTGGATTTATTTGAATCATGCCACATTCATTCGAATATCCCTTCTTTATTATCTAAAAAATAAGAAAAAGATATATTAGCATAAATAAAAAAATGAAAAATAAAATAATGAAAATAGAAAATAAAAAATAAATGGGTTACCTCCCATTCAGCGCTTGTTTAACGTCACTAGCTTGACGACCTTATTCATGCGTTTGGTTCCTCGAAATGAGTTTCTTCAATTAAACCAATCTGAACATTTTCGTAAAATTGCTTCAACCAGTGTCCATTGACTTTAAAGCTATGTCCCTAAGTATCCTGAATTTCTACCGCTCCATGTGGAAAAGTTTGAACGATGGTGAATGGTCTGAGCCATTTGGATCACAATTTTCCTGCAAAAAGTTTGAATTTATAATTAAATAGTAGAACCTTCTGACCAACAAAAAAAGATTTAAATGCAATATTTTTATCGTGGAAATCCTTTGTTTTGTCTTTAAAAATTTGCACGCTATCGTAAGCGTGTTTATGGATTTCCTCGAGCTCCTGGATGTGCAACTTGTGTTCCTTCCCAATCCCATCCATCTCCATATTGCATTGTTGAATTGCCCAAAATGTGCGATGTTCTAACTCGACCGGTAGGTGACATTGTTTACCGTAAACGAGATGGTATGTCGACATCCCAATGGGGCCTTTGTACGCAGTTCGGTATGCCCACAACGCATTAGATAATTTGGCACTCCAATCCTTGCGATCTGACTTCACGATCTTCTCGAGTATGGTCTTTATCTCTCGGTTTGACATCTCCTCTTGACCATTTGTTTGCGGATGGTAAGACGTCGAAATCTGGTGGGTGACGCCGAACTTCTTCATGAGAGCGTCAATTACCCGATTAATGAAATGCTTTCCTCTGTGGCTTATTATCGCTCGCAGTGTGCCAAACCTACAAAAGATAGATTCCTTTAGAAACTTAATCGTGGTTTTAGCATCATTATTCCGGGTATCTCTAGTTTCTACCCATTTAGATATATAATCCAGCGCAAGAATTATATGAAAATTACCAAACGAAGAGACAAAGGGACCCATATAATCTAATTATCAAACATCAAATATTTCACATACAATAATGGGATTAAGTGGCATTTCATTTCGTTGACTCAAATTACCAACCCGCTGACATTTTTCATAAGATTTACAAAATAAGTAAGCATCGCGAAAAATGTTAGGCCAGTAAAAACCACACTCAAGAATCTTATGCGCAGTTCATTTAGGTCTGAAATGCCCACTACAAGAATAAGAATGACAAAAGTTTAGGATAGAGTTTTACTCGCTTTCTGCTACAAATCGTCTAATTACTTCGTCCGAGCAGTGTTTCCAGAGATAATGATCATCCCAAATGAAGAATTAGGATTCCCTTTTTAACCGTTTAACCTCTGCTCTTGGCAAATCTTGTGGCAACTTACATGTGGCCAAGTAATCAACCATTTCCACGAACCATGGTACACTTACTTGAGCTTCCATCAATCTTTCGTCAGGGAACTCTTCTCTAACTGGTGGATCTGACATAGATAATGGGATGCGACTCAAATGGTCTGCAACAAGGTTTTCACATCCCTTCTTATCTTTAATTTCAAGGTTGAACTCTTGGAGCAGTAAAATCCACCGGATAAGTCTCGGTTTTGCCTTCTTTTTTCTCATCAAAAAGCGTAAAGCTGCATGATCAGAGAAAACAATGATTTTAGTACCAAGCAAATAGGATTGAAATTTTTCTAAAGAAAAAACAATAGCAAAGAGTTCCTTTTCTGTTTTCGAATAGTTCTTCTACGCAAGATCCAAAGTGCGAGACACATATGCTATAACATGCGGTTCTTTTCCTGATTCTTTGACCTAACACGACTCCAACGCTAAAATCGGAATCGTCGCACATTAACTCAAACGGGTAGTTCCAATTTGGTGGTTGGACGATGGTGCATTTAGAAGCTTCTCTATAAGGATGTCAAACGCCTCCCTGCATTTCTCGTCAAAATTGAATGGTTGATCTTTTTGTAATAGACTGCAGAGAGGTTGTGCCAACTTCGAAAAAATCTTTAATAAACCTGCGGTAAAACCCTGTATGGCCAAGAAAGGATCGAATATCCCTCACAGTTGTGGGGTAAGAAAGTGAGCGAATAACATCCGTTTTAGCTTTATCAATAGTAATACCTTTAGCAGAAACTATATGTCCTAGAATTAACCCTTTATCTACCATGAAATGACATTTTTCGTAATTTAGATCAAGGTTAAATTCAAGGCATCTTTTTAGCACATTTGTTAAGTTCAATAAACATTTTCCAAAGGAATTACCATAAACCGTAAAATCGTCCATGAATACCTCAATACCTTTTTCGATGTAATTCGAGAAAATGCTCACCATGCACCTTTGGAATGTGGCTAGCGCGTTAAAAAGACCGAATGGCATCCGTCGATAAGCGAATGTGCCAAAAGGACATGTAAATGTCGTTTTCTCCTGATCTTCTGGCGCCACAGGAATCTAGAAAAACCCTGGAAATCCATCAAGACAACAGTAGTGAGTTTTACCGGCTAATCGCTCAATCATTTGGTCAATAAAAGGAAGTGGAAAATGATCTTTTCGAGATAGAGAGTTCAACTTCATGTAGTCTATATAGACTCGCCAACCATTTTGGACTCTTATCGGAATCAACTCACCTTCTGGGTTCTTGACTACCGTGACTTTAGTTTTTTTAGGAACTATGTGGATTGGGCTTACACAGTCACTATCCGAAATTGGATACATTATGTCTGCATCAAGAAGCTTTTGTATCTCTTGTTTAACCACGTCCATCATTGGTTGGTTCAGACGACGTTGTCCTTGTCGGGATGGCTTTGCTCCATCTTCGATCTTTACCTTGTGCATACAAGTGGATGGACTAAGCCCCTTGATGTCTGCAATGATCCACCCAATAGCTCCCTTATGTGCTCGCAACACCGTTAGTAGATCTTCCTCTTCTTCTTTAGACAGCATGGTCGAGATGATAACCGGTAAGGTCTCATTTTCCCCTAAAAATGCATACTTTAGATGCTCCGGTAATTGCTTAAGTTCAATCTCAGGTGCCTGCAACACAGAAGGTAAAAGTTTAGACTTGGATGCAGTAAGTGTCAAATCTTTATTCACTGAATAATTATTTTCACACTCTATGTCCTCGTCGTCAGAATCCGCGATTTCTCTGCACAAATCATCCATTAAGTTAGTAAAACTAGATTCAAAGAAATCATTTATGGCATGCTCAATGATATCAACAAAGTTTAAACTAGCAATATTTTCAGGATGTCTCAAAGCTTTGTAAACGTCAAATTTTACCACCTCGTCATCGAATTCCATTGTAAGGATCCCACTTCTTACATCGATTTTTGTATTTTCAATGCTAAAAAATGGGCGGCCAAGGAGGATCTCGGAAGAATTGTTGGTCCGATCATTTTCCATGTCTATGACATAGTAATCTGCCGAAAAGATCAAATCTTTTACCTTTACCAGGACGTTCTCCAGTAATCCTTCTGGGTAAATTATGGATATGTCTGCCAGCTGTATGGTTACCTTCGTATCCTTCAAAGGCTCAGCAAAAAGTGAGTTATAAAATGATAGGGGCATAACATTAATAGAGGCCCTTAAGTCACACATTGCTCGTTTTAATACCCATTTTACCGATTTTGTAAGGAATGACGAACATACCTTGGTCCTTCAATTTTAGCGGTAACCTTCGCTGGAAGACTGCCGATACATGCTCTCCTAGATTAACTTTCTCAACTCTTATAAGACGACGTTTGTTAGTACATAAATCTTTAAGGAACTTATCATACCTTGGGATTTTTCAGATTATGTCGAGGAGTGGAATATTGATCTCTACTTTTTGAAACACGTCTAGGATCTCCTTTTTTCTGCTTGTTTATCCATCTTTATTAATCTCGACGGGAAGGGTGGTGGCACGGTATAAGGGGATGGTTCAGGGGTTGGGTTTGGTGTATCTTTTTCAACGGGCGAAGTTGTCTTCTCTTTTTGGATATTTACCTTCGAGGTTTTGGGTTCAACAACAGTGGCACTTTGAAGAGTGATGGCATTAACATTTTCTTTTGGGTTTGTCTCGGTTTGCAAAGAAAGTTTACCTTTGGATTCAAGACGGCTTACTGTCTAGGCTAGCTGGCTCATTTTTTGTCTAACTCTTGTAAGTGAGGCTCGGTACGATTTTGGAATTTCTCTTGGAACATCGCTAAACGCTCAACTAAGGTTTCTAGAGATGTCTTTTGTTGTGGGTAAGGTTGTCTTTGTTGGTATGGTTGATTTGGCCTCTGGTTATTTGCGTAACCAAAGTTCGACTGGTTTCTCCACCCTGGATTATATGCATTTCCTATGGCATTGGCTTGGGTAACATCATCTTCTTGAATCACCGGACAACAGTCTGTCTGATGTTCTGGACTAGTACAGATCCCGCAAAGTCTGGTTGTTCCCTTTTTTTCCTGCAACAAGAGTTTGCACTATTTCAACTATTTTATCAATCTTATTTTCCAAAGAAACTGTACTTACCTCGCGAACTCTTTGAGATGGTTCGCTAGATTGATTAGAGCTCTGCCGCTTGCTGCATCTACTACTTTCATATCAGCGTTTTAGCCGCTGCAGGGGTCATATTGACTAGAGCTCTGCCGCTTGTTGCATCTACTACTTTCATATCCATGGGCGTCAATCCTTCATAAAAATACTGAAGGAGGGTTTGTTCCGACAATCCATGTTGTGGACAATTTGCGCAGAACTTTTAAAACGCTCCTAGTATTCATATAAAGATTCAGATTCCTTTTGTTGAATGCTCAAGATACTGCGCCTTATCTCGCTCGCTTTTGCCGCATGGAAGAACCTGTCAAGAAAGAGTTTAGCCATATCAGTCCAGGTTGTAACATATTTGAAAGGTAAATCAAATAACCAATCCTTTGTGATATCCGCTAAAGAAAATGGAAAAGCTCTAAGTTTAATTTGGTCATCAGATACTCCCTGAGGTTTTGTGCTTAGACAAACCATGTGAAATTCCTTCAAATGTTTAAGAGGGTTTTCCGTTGGCAAGCGTGAAAAGTAGGTAAAAGGTGAATCAAACCCGTTTTTAGCACGAATGGTGTTTTGCCATTTGGGAAGGTTATACACATTGGCTGCTGGCCATCGGGTGCCGCATTGAGTTGTCGAATCGTCTAATTTTCTTGATCTCCCATCGAATAATGATTTTCGTCGGTGTATTCAAAGTTCGATCCTACTTCAGACGTTATCTCTAGATCTCGTTCTAGGCGTTGTTGACACAGTCTCTGTTTCTTTTCCTGAAGTGTTTGTGCGTGTAGTTTTTGGGCTAGTGCTTCAATCTCCGGGATGAGTTCAACTTGTTCTCCCGGATTACTCCTAGTCATAAATCAAATAAAACGATGTTAGAAACATTTTCCGTAGTCTCCGGAAATGGTGCCAATTTTGACACGTGTCGTATAATGTCAAAATAAATCTTTAAACTTAAATAAATAAGAATAAATAGTATAGCGAGAGTAAGGGTTGATCCACAAGGACTAGGAGTTCTAACACCCTTTCGTTCTGTCTTAGACCAAGAAACTTGTAGATAATAAAAGTGGGGGTTTAGAAAATTAATTTGAGTAATAGAAAAATAATAAGGACGAAAAGAAATATTAAAATGAATTAGCCCCAAGCTACGCTTTGCCACGACTTTCTCGATCACCGAAATGAATTTTGCTTCAACCTTCTTGCCGGTTACAGTCTACAAGGTCCAACCCTTGTAACTCGCTTCTCTATGGTAAACTCAATTCCCATGGAAATCCTTGAAATCAAGTACTAGTTGGTTAGCTATGGAAATCGATGCCAACACAAGTTTGCATTAATGCTGGAGAAGCTCGTGCTCGGATAATTGTCTCGAGAGAATCGTTTCCGATTTTGATTCCCCTTAGTGGACCGCCACTAAGTTTGTTCTTAGGGAATTGAATTGGCTACAAGCCTATCCTTGTCCACAACAATGGATCTAAACCACTACAACCCGATGCGCGCTTTCAGATTGAAACAACTGAGATTCCTAAAGATTAGGTCGATTGCCTAATCAATTTTACAGAGAATCTAAAAAAGAATTGTTGAAGGAATGAAGAACTCTTCTAATCTCACGAGTTTAGTCGGGTTTGACGTTGCTTTTGGCTAAAGAAGATTTAGCTAAGCATGGTTGGTGAAGAAACTACACTTAGTTTTATAATGGAGAAAATGATAAATCCCAAAAATAATTGAAATTACATAAGATAATTATACCAAGTTTGAAATTTAAAATTTAAAATCGAGAGGATAGACTATCTGATAAGCGGCTTGATAAGTTATCACTGCTACTGACGTCAGCTTCTAGAAGATGCTGATGTGGCGCCCAGTCAGCATTCATGCCCTGGTTCATGCCCATGAATCTGCCCACGACTCTAGAAATTCTGTAGATCTCCAGTTAATTTCCAGCAACTAATCTCCTGCACGAAAACAACACAAAATAGCCCATATTAAGTATCTTAAGCCTTGTAACACCCGGGTTTAGGGGTCGGGTGGATTAAATAATTAAAATAATGTTTCAGGTTTTCCCTTTTCTTTTTAAAATTCATTTAATATGTTGGACCCGGTTTTGATTTAAAGCCCAAATTTCCATGGATTTTAGAATATTGGAAGATGGCCATTTTTCATTAATGGCAGTTTTGTAATTACAAGGTCTTTGTAAAATAAAATCCCTTTATTTCAAATACCAAAATTACTATCATCTTCTACCTCCAAAAATTTCCAACGTGAACTCCTCCCCTCCATTGAAGTTTACTATTCCATCTCTTCCTTCTTTCATCTTTGAAGATTTTTAAAAGGTAATAACATTTTTTAGTTGTCCTCAACTTCCTCTTTCTCTCCATGGTTTTAGTTTTCATGGAAACCCAATATTTTGTGTTTTGAGTTTAAATAATAAAAATCCAAACTTTATTGAATTTTGATGGAGATTTTGATTCTTTGAAGTTAGATAAGTGTTTAGTAACCCAAATGGTCCAACATATATGATTTTTACTTGGTTTTATAAGGATTTTCGGATATGGGTTTTAGGTGGTTCAAAAGATAAGTTTTGGGGCTGTTTTGTGTGGATAATTTAGGGTTGATGTTTGTGTGATGTTTAAGGGTTATTTTGGAAGCTTTTAGGTGTGTTAAAAGTGTAGGGGTCAATGGTTTTTGGTTGTGCTACTGAGCTGCTCGAAAATGTGGGTTTTGAGAGTGTCTTGGCATGATTTTGAGCTTGATTGGTGTTTTGAGTTTACAGCAGTGGTTTGTGTTTGTTTTGGTGATTAATAAAGTGTAGTTGATTGTTTAGAGACAAGGAATTGTGTTGGTGAAGCCTCGCATTCGAATCTGGAACCGTTGGGAGCTTGATCGGTTGTTTGCTTGTGTTTGGAAAGTTCGGTGAATGGTTCTTCGATTTTAAATTTGTTTTCAAATGTTGGTTCGAGCATGTGGACCTAGTTCGGGCTTGGTAAACCCACTTAGAGTTGGGATTAGATTGGTACTCTAATTCCAAGCTTTAGTTTAGAAGACGTTGGTTGAACTTATGAATTATTGCGTGATTATGCCCCTTGTTCCATAATTATTTGTAATTGATGTTGTTATATATATTGCGATATACATGTGTGTTGAGGCATGATGTTTGATGCATTGTGATATGCATGTGATTGTTGGAATGTGGATGCATGATGGTGGATCATGGTGAGTACATGCTAAGCATGAAAATTGGTAATGATGTTGTGAAGTTGAGCAATGAAATAAGTTAGTATTGGCAGTAGTATGCTTGGGTACAAATGATCGATCATTGGGGTGTTAGTGTGCACACGAGTGTCGAAATGCGCACGTGGCCTTGGTGATGGTAGTCATCAAGATGGAGTACGGGTACGCCCAGAAATCTTCTTTTATATGTTAGTCGGTGATGAGTGGAATCCCATTGACGGGGCGTGAGGATGAGTGGAATCCCCTCTGCGTGAAACGGTGATGAGTGTAATCCCACCGTAAGGTAATGGTTGAGTGTTGGATGTGAGTTCCAACGGTTATTATTCGCGTATTCGGGTCATAGCTCGAAGAAACTCATAGTTGGGCTTTTGTTTGTGAAGAATTTCATACGGAGAACACCCTTGCAAAACATTAGCGGGTAAGCGATTAATCAGAAACACTGATGTTATGAAAGCATGACTCTAATATCACATTGAAAGACCAGCCTGGGCCAACAATGTCAGCCCCATCTCAACAATGTGACGATGTTTCCTTTCGGCCTTGTCGTTTTACTCAGAAGTACTAGGACAAGACACTCGATGAAGAGTTCCATTCCGTTGAAGCCACACTACTAGAGTCGTATACTCACCACCACTATCCGTTTGAAGAACCTTAATACAACAACCAAATTGAACATCTACCATTATGTGAAAGTCAACAAAACACTGAAAACTTCTGATTTTTTTCGAAGCAAATACATCCAAGTAAACCTGCTATAAACATCAATAAACGATGCATAGTACAAAAAACGATTCGAGGTTGTGTAAGAAGGACCCCACACATCGGAAACAACAAGCTAAAATGGAGATTCATACATCGTACTGGACAGTTGAAAGGGTAATTTGTGAGCCTTTCCTTGTAAACAAGGACCACAAACCGAAGAAAGTTTATTGTCACTAAAAGGAATATTACAAGAATGTAAGGCAGTCTTAAGGGTATTCAAAGATGGATGACCCATTCGTTTGTACCATAAGTCCAAAGGTAAACATTTCGAAACATTACACGATTCAAGCACAACATTATTTGCAACAAAAGAAGTAGTATTTATAGAAGAACTATTACGAAAATCATCAGCAGCCTTGAATGAATCCAACTCATAGAACCCATCAGGAGTGAGCTTCCCCTCCAACAGCGTTTCCTTGGTCTGAGCATCCTTAACAAAACACTTGTGAGGATGGAATTCAAAATAAACAACATTATTGCGTGAAAATTGAAACACGGACAACAAATTACTCTTGATATCTGGTACACACAAGAGATTCCGCAAGCACAAAGTTCTATTTGCAGAGGACACAATACCTAAGCCAACATGTGTAATTTTAACTTCATGTCCATTACCCATACATAAAGAATCCATACCTGTGTAAACAGCATCCGAGTGCAGGTTGGACCGGTCATTGGTGATGTGATGTGTTGCACCCGAGTCAGGGTACCACACAACATCTCGAGAACCATGAGCACCACTGCCACTCATTGCAGGAGAAAAGGAATTAGCCATGACCGGAGCAGAAAACCTGGTGGAAGAAATGTGAGGAGCTGAAGGAACACTCATTGAAGCAGGAAAAATATGACTCAGATTGTAAGTGGGAACAACTGGTCCTGTTGAAGAATAAGATTGCAGAAAAGAAGGCTCTTGAGGTACTGAAAACAAAGTAGAAGAATTCATAGGAAAAAACATGATTGTAAGCATGAACTGACAGCAAGGAAGAAGGAAAATTTGAACCAGAAGACTCAGATCGCGAGCTAAATCCAGGAGATTGAGGAGCAGAAGAACTAGGAGAAGACTCACGAGAAGTATGGTCACCAGACAAAACCCTAGGAAAATTTTGATCGAATTTATACCAACATTTATGAACCAGATGTCCATAACGCCCACAAAGTTGGCATTGAGGACGATTGTTACCAAAATGACCACGTCCTCACCCACGAAAAGCATTTGCGCGTTGTCCTCTCGAAAGGTTGTTTTGACTAGAATTAGTAAACTGATGATAGGACTGATCAACCACATTTTCTGAATCATCACCTTCATCTTCCTTGTAGGAGCTAGATTTACCAATTGAACGAGTCACAACATTAGCTTGAATAGACATCCCATCAGCCAAAAACTCCTGTTGTCGAGCCTCACAATCAAAAAGCATCTCAGAAAAATTTTCAAGAGTGAGTGTCTCTCTTGAAGCTACAACAATAACACTCTCAAACTCAGCCGAGAGACCATAAAGAACAACACTAACTTGCTCCTGATCAGAAACAACATGACCTGAAGCATTTAAGGTGTCACAAATCAATTTGATTATCGCAAGATACTCACTGACAGACTGACCACGCTTTCGCTGAGAATGGAGATTGTGTCGCAAGGAAGAGATTTTTGTAGAAGATTTGGCAGCAAACCTTTGAGACAACGCATCCCAGATAGCACGAGAGGTTGCCAACCCAGTGAGATGCGGAAGCAAATCTGACGATACCGTAGAAAGAAGCCAAGAAGCAAGAAGCTTGTTTTGCTTCAAGTATACCAAATATATCAAATTAGTAACAGACTGGCCCGACTCATTCACCACAGTCTTGTCAGGTACCTTATGATCCGAAAGAAAGGAAATTAACCCATATCCTTCAACAACCAACATAACTTGATTCTTCCAAAGGACATAAGTGTTTTCAGTCAACTTGAAAGTGTCAAGTTTGGGAAGCCGTTGAACTGTATATGAACTAGTATCAACCAATAGAGATGCTGGAATAGAACTAGAGCAATCGGCAGAATCACCAGCCATAGGAAGTGAGTAGAACAATAACCAAGTAGAAAGATTCAACAACCACGCTGACTAGAGCCGTAAACTACTCTTAGTGACAAAGTATCAAACAGATTGTGTGCACAAAAGATCCAGCAATACACCAGACATATCGCAAGCAAAGAGAAACTAATACAGAAAACCACAACAACCAAAACAAAGTAATTCTATAGAACGAATCGCAAAAACTAGAAAACAAGCAATCAAGAACTTCAGTATCAATCCAAATAGCAATTGCGCATGAACAGACTGTGATGTCGCAAAGGTATTGAATAGCACCAGATTAACACAACCTCTAATCTAAAAAATATCCACAAATCACTGATCAGTTTCACAACAGTGAATCATGAAACAAATTTCCTTATGGCAAAGAATAATTTCAAATGTAGATCAGAGAATTGATGTAAAGATCAAGGCTAAGTGAGTACGTAAATCTTACAATTATCGAGTCACCAGCTCAATCCACAACCACAGTCTGAAGCACGCTACAACGCACAAAAGAAGCAAGGAATACATCGGAATAGAATCAAAGCGAAAGGCAAAAGCGAAACCAGAACCTTTTAACAACAATTGATACCATGATAGGATTCTTCATTTAGAATTGACAAAGGAAATAGGAAAGAGAGAACGATACTCTTTGTGTTTTATTGGAAAACCCATAATATCTCAAATGGGACTAGGTTGAATTTATACAAGAATTAGGTAGTCAAGAGAATCAGCTGAAACAGTTACTAACAATAACAACCTAACTACCTGCTGACTTAGCTTAACTAACATGAATACAACTGACTTCCTACCTATACTATAGATTTAACAGTCTGCAAACTGGTGAAGGACGGATGGAAAAGACAGTTGGGTTTCTTAGGAAGTCCAAAATGGAAGATATAGAAGCTGGCCAAATTGCCTTTGCCCAGTGACAAATTCTTAGAATTGTTATCTTGAAAATTTTACTAGACGCATAAATTTATAATGGTCTAAAATTCATATGGTAGGTAGTTAGTGGGCGGGACGGGCGGATGCGAGGCGGGACGATGGATACGGTGCGGGTAAGGTATCAAATTCATCACTTACCCACTACCCACGGCGGGTATGACTTTTTACATCCACATTCATCCCTACCTAGGGATGATAACGAGTCGAGCTGAATTCGAGCCTGGCCAGGCTCGGCTCGGCTCAAAAACACTTTTATTGGGCTCGACTCAGGCTTGAGGCTCGTCGAGCTCAAAATTTTAGGCTTGAACTTTGTTCAAAAACAATACTATTGGGCTCGACTCGGCTCGAAATTAACAATTTTACTATAATATTTTTTTTATTATAAAAGATAGGGTCTTGTTAAAAGCTCATTTCATACCCGACACTGAAATCAACTTACGAGTGCCTGAGCACTCTATCTGACCCAAGATGTGTGTAGTAGTCTCGAGCCAGGCCTCTGAACCCTCGGGAGTCAAACCACAAAACTCGACTCCTCCCAAGCTACGAAGCCTCTCAAGTGGTAAACTAGTCCCCGCACCCTGAGGTGGTGTTGTAGCTTGCATACCGGCCAAAGCTGTCTGAAAAGCTCTGGCTATGGTCTGAATCAAATGGGTCATGTCTGCACCTACCTGACCCTGACCCGCCCTGGCTCCATTACCCCCAACGTTCGCAGTGGCCTGAGGCCCATTACCATCACCTCCGACTTGCGCACCAGCCTGAGGCACATTACCTTCGCCACCCACTCCATTACCATCGGGAGCAGGAGGAACAAGAGGCTCATTCCCGAGTGCCTGGTCACCCGCTCTAGGCCGTCCCCTCGGTCTTACCATATCGAAGATAAAATCTAAAACAACAAACACATAACACACAAGAAAACATTAGGTTAGCAAAATGGCAAGGACCCAAGTTCTCAGCTCTTTAAACCAAAACCATTTTTCAATAACAACACCTAGCAATGGGAACACTTGACTAGACTTCAACCAGCAACAAGGTCATCAAAGCATGCTTTCATACACTGTGCAATAGCAAACAACCATACAAACCAACTTACATGACTTACCTTTCCCGGGAGACCTCATAACTGAGGATCTAATACCACCAAATGTAACCCCCTCGTCTCGGTCTTGTCGATAGACCGGCCCGAACAGGTTACATGAGGAAAACCGAAGCGAAACCCGTTAAGGTTTCACTTCGATTAGCAACCCTAGAAAATTCTTTTAACATTATCTTGTCTAGATGTTTAATTATATCCTATTTGATAGAATACGCAACAGAAACACACACGGATACAAAACACCCAAGACATGCAATCAAACAAACCTCTTTTTAGCCTTTACAACAGGTCGTATCGATACGCTCTAGGACCGTATCGATACGCTTGGACTTGGTTAAAAACCCAAAGTCAATCTAGGGAGACCGTATCGATACACTGGAAGACAGTATCGATACACCCCCAACGGTCAACTTCTCACGGTCAAACTACGAAGACCATACCGATACCCCTAAGACTTGTACCGATACACCAAAATCTCGTCAATTTCTCAGATTTCCAGAGAGCTTTTGGCGTATCGATACACCCTCGTGTACCGGTACGCACAGTCTAAAAACAAGGTTCAAGCATAGGACCATATCGATACAGCCCTTGGGCGTATCGATACACCCTGCACTGCAAACATGTTGTTAGCTGTCAAAACACAAATGAACTTAACATGAAGACACTTAACGAGTATTTAAGCAACATATAAGCATACATGTGATTCAAGGCAAGCAAGAAACATCCATTTAGGTCATTCCAACACATGCCAAAGCACCAAGCCATCAAACATTATATATATGAGGCAATAAAGCATACTTAACATCCATCAAAGGTATCAAGGCCATAACAAGGCATACTTCAACATCAAAACATGTTAACAACTTTAACAATAACATACTTAAGAGTTTGAGCACCAACTCCATACAAAGCCTAATATTCTCATTGTCTAAGCATTATTACAAAACATAAACCATACTTTGAGCTTAACGAGAACTCCAAGAGTTTCCTCCTTTGCCCACTTGCCTCCCGAAGTCTCTAACGATCTACATTGTTGAATAAAAGAGAGCGTAAGCTTAATGCTTAGTGAGCGGAGCTCTAAAACACAACAACAATGCAGTTTTTAAAACATAAGTCTTAGATTTAAAGCAAAACCATTTAAGGAAAGACGTAATGTAACACAATCACCACAATACAAGGTATGCACATGCATAACCCAAAACCCGGTGGGACTACACACCACCGTTTAACTAGTAGTTTTCCGATGGGACTACACATCAACATACTCTTCTACTAGTCACTACCGGTAGGACTACACATCACCGTAGTAACGACTACCATCACGTGATGCTCGACACCAACAATGACTACACAACAATATTAAACGGAGAGTAAAAACAATCTAAAAACATCATCACATCACACATATTCACGGGAACCGGAAATCAACCAACAAATGAGATTAGATGAACTTACTCTTGGGTCTAGGTTAGTCTCTAAGACTCCACCCAAACCCCAAATCTTCATTGAACATAAATATGATTCCAAAACAGTATCCACTCACCGATGAAACTCAAACGGAAGCCAAAACACCGATCTCAAGCCTCCGTAGCACCCGATATCGCACCCGAAGCTGATTCCTCTATTTTAGGCAATCCAAGTCATACTATTAGGACACTAATGTACTTGTAAACCAGTAGCAACCCGGAAACTCACCCTTGCAACCAAAACACATCAATTTGAATCCAAATTTCATCCAAACTTCACCATTTTCATTCTAAACAACCCCACACTAAAATCATCCATCCCAACCATCAAAACACATCCAAAAACATCTAGAAACACTCTCCAACATCAAGGGAACCACCAGCCACGTTTTCAACTTAAAACCAACCTAAAACCCCAACCTTTTCAACCTAAAAGTCTCATTTTTATACCCATTTCGGGTTTCCCACCAATACCCATCATTTTAACATTTTTAAGACTTCCAAATATGATCAAAAACACCCTTAACCGCTACATTAGAAACCCACACGAAGAACCCATAGAAATACCCATTTTCTCAAACCCCACACCAAATCAAAATACATTTGAATGACTTTTAAAATAAGGTTTTCAAAGAACACAAGATAGAAAATGTATAAACTAAAATAAGGAAGAGATTACCTTCAAAAATCTTGCTTGGATGAGTGATTTGAGCAATGGAATAGTGATTTAGGGTTTTAGAGAGACTTTAGTAGAAAAGGGAAATTTTAGAGAAGATGACATCTTTTTTTTCAAATTCCTTTCTTTATTTCCTTTTTCTCAAAATTCCCATTCTCAATTTCATTAATGGAATTTTAGTAAATAAAAGCAACTTTCATAAAATCATCATTTTAAATCCCATTTAACCCGAACTAATCTCGAATCAAAACCGATAAACTCACGGGCCCTAAACTGGGGCGTTACAAATACTATTGGCTCGGCTCGGCTTGAAATTGACAATTTTGCTATAATATTTTTTTTTATAAAAGAAGGGGTCTTGTTAAAAGCTCATTTCATAAACAACACTGAAACAAAATTCAATGTCAGGAAAGGGAAAAAGAGTGTCCAAAAATTAGATTAATCTAAATAACCAAGAAATACTTTTACAATACAAACACATAATCAAAGAAATTACAAAATAAACAACCAACTAAGGAAAATGTCCAATTTATTTTAGTTAATTTGCTTTTAATGGATTTTTTTTATTTTTTTTATTATTTTTCTTTTGCTAAACATATTGTTACTTTTAGTGCGTATATATAAATTTATTCCTAGCTTTTCGAGCTGAGTTTAGATCGATTTGGCTCGATTTGAGTGAGCTCGACTCGGATGCGACTCTGCCATCAAACTCATACTCATCCCCAGCTCAATTGGTACGGGTACGATGCAAAAATCGCAAAATTATACCCGTCCCATTATGATCATTGATGGAAATAGAATTAGGGATACGAGTCTAGATGAAAACGCGATCATACATTATGTTGTATATAAAATACGTTGAACTTTGTTTTCGGGCATAAAATAGTAGGAAATTTAGAGATTTGAGGAGAGTATCTATTAATGTGTTCGAGTTTTCGTTCTGTCCTGAATAAATTTATAAATAAAAATATATTTTACGTAAATTTAATTATAAGATATATAAATAATAATATAAAATTATATATTTTATTGTTTTTAGAATTAAAAATAGAAAATTTGGAAAAGATGAGATGTGTTAATTTTGAGTCCGGATTTAGAATTTTTGAAATCAGATTTTAACCCGACTTAAAAATATATAAAGATAAAAAATTAAAATATCTTTTAAATTTATCCATTCCTCTACGAGTATGCACTATTATTATTTAGGAAAATTCTGTCAAGCTCGATGATCACTACTAACGACGAGAACCGACAAGCACCATTAATTTAATTTATAAAGATTAAAAATTTAAATGACTCGCCATATAATTATAAATTATTTAAAAATCAAAAGGTAAATTAGTTAAAATATATTATTTTATTTTTTATTTTCTTTTAATATAGATCAAAATATATATCTACCTTAAATCATAAAACCCTAAACGACTTAATAAATTTGAAACTCAGAGAGGTTTGCAGCGGCGAAAATACAAGATAGACCACCATGATAATGCAAATTATGAGTAGTGCCACTGCTATTCCTTCACCAACCTGGTTACAAATTTTCCGGTACATGTGCATATCACCATCCATTGAACCTGCGTTTGCCCCAATTTGGCTAGCGGTAGGAGACAAAGGCGTCGACGCCAGTGGCGGCGTCTTAAATTTCAAATGAACAAAAAATAAGATCTTGTAATTTAGGAGTAAATATGTATTTTGATATATGTTTAAAATAAAATTTAAAATAAAATAATATATTTTAATTAATTTCCTTTTGATTTGTAAATATTTTATAATTATACAGTGAGTCTTTTGAATTTTTAATCATTATAAATTGAATTAATGATGCTTATCAGTGTTCATCGATGCTCGTCAAGAGTGACAGACTCATCCTATTATTTAAAAGTCTAAATTATACCATTTTAAATTTATAATTCAGTTCTGATATTTTAATTTTATGATACCGAATTCTTGTATTATTTTCTATTTAAAAGTTTTAATCGTTTCTTAACTTCTGCTTGATTTTATCATTAACTACTAACATGACATCAATAAAAAGGTAAAGAGAATTAATCATAAGCAATTAATCATGTTAACTTCAAGATGAAACTGTTTTCCATTTTTAATAAATTTTATATGCCTCCGATTAAAACAACCTCATATACTTCAATTGTTTGTTCAAGTATTAATGAAGAATCCTAAATTATACACAAAGAAGAATAATAATGAATTAGCTTTTAAATATATTTTAAAAATTTGATACACACAATGATATTTTATTTTAGTTTAACTACAAAATAAGTGCTCAAATTATACTTTTTTTACAATAGGTGCATACATTATATTTTGGTTGAAATATGTGCCTAAAGTTTTATTTTTAACTGAAATAGGTGTCTAAAGTCTTATTTTTTGTTGTTGAAATAGGTACTAAAGTAGGTGCCTCAATTGAATTTAAAACAAGCTAAAAATGAAATTTTAGTATTTGTTTCAGCAAAAAAAAATTCTTTAGCACCTATTGCAAGAAAAGACATAATTTAGGCACTTATTTTTGTAGTTAAGCATTCTATTTTAGATGGGAGAAGTCTAGATTTTAAATAAAAATTAATAATTTCATCTTAATTTTTCTAATATAATTTCAATGTAAATTAAATTTTAAATACAAATTCTTCTCCCAACTTTATTTAAATGAAGCTTCTATTGATATTAATTATTAAATTTGATCCCAAAAATCTGTCCTGATTAAAAAGTATTAGCATTTTTGTAATTTAAAAATCTATACATAACAAGTAGAGACCAATAAAAAATTTCGGTCATTTTTCAGTGTTCTTATTTATGTCCCGTATTAAAAAAATAAATTTAGTGTTTAGGATTAAAGTTTAAAGTTGTAGACTTATAGTTTAGAGAATTAAGGTAAGATATATTTTCTATAGTTTATGATTTAAGATTTAAGATTAAAGCTCAAAATTTAATTTTTTATTATTTTAGACGTAAAAAAAAGAAACGAAAAGGGGCAAATGAATTTTTTCTTGATAAAAACGAAGCTTTGTACACAATGAGATTCGGTTGTTCCTCTACAAAAAAATTGATATAGTAAAATTTTAATTTTATTTATTTAGATATTAGTCAAACAAAATTTACCCTCTAAATAATTAAAGACTTGATAAATTTTTATACGTCTTAATATTTGATACTAGCCTCGTCCCGCGATATCTTAAAAAAAATATACATAAAACATATATGATTTTTCGGACAATATGAGTGGGACAAACCCTATATAAACTGAGCTGAACTGAACTAAACTGAACACTGCATCATAGCGCCTCCTCCGCTCTTTTCTGACCAACGTGAAATCCAAGGTCTCATAGCATAAAGAAACCGGAAATCCAGCATTTCGAACTCCGTTTTCCCTCCGCTGACTCGCTCCGATTCGGTGAGTCAAGAACAACACAGAGAAACCCATTTTTTTAGACTTGTTTTGACGTTGGTTGACTTGAATTGAGTTGAATTCTGTTTCTTTTTATCAAGAAAAAGGAAGAAGGTCGACGGTGATGAGGAATGGAAAGGCAAAGGCGAGCGTGGACACGGCGGTGGTTGATGTTTGGCGACGTGAACTCGGGGAACTCTCGACTAGGAAATTCGCCAACCGCATTGCTGCTTCCGAGGTTATTAATTACTGTTTTTTTTTCATAAAAATTAATCCTTTTTTTTTTCGGTGGTGGATTCCAATTGTTTTTAATGGTTGATGATTTGAATTCCTTTGATCTATGAAGTTGAAACTGGGAAACTACATATACGGTTGTGATTTAATGAGTTAAATTGTATAGAATTTCATGTACAAATAATAGTACTTGATTGCGGATGCGGTTACCAACTTCGAATCATGATTTTTCTCCCAAAAATAATTATGTTTCAAAATTGCGGTGTCGCAATCAACTTAAAAACCGTTAAGGTACGACCGTTACACTACGTTGTGGCCGCAATAATAATGCTTACTAATGCATTTTGTAACTTGACGAGCCCAATACAATCACAACGGAGCACCTAAGACTGACCATTAGTATTACACCAACTCACTTTAACTCCAATTGTTTTTAGTGGTTGAAGATTTGAATTTCATTGATCTATGAAATCGGGAAACTACAAATATGGTTGTGATTTAATGAGTCAAATTGTATAGAAGTTCATGTACACATCAATAGTACTAAATTGAGGATGCAGCCGTTGCATTGTGATTTTTCTTCCAAAAATCACTATGTTTCTAAATTGCGGTGTCACAACTACCTTAAACCGTTACGATGCAACCGTTACACTATGTAGCGGCCACAACAATGCTTCCTAATGTATTCCATGAATGGATATGCTTATTAACCATTATGATTGGATTAATTGTTTTCATGTTCCAGGACCTTGTGCTCCGACTAGAAAATTCCCATATACATGTAAAGGATCAAGGTTGTGCAGACAGAGTAACCTTTAATGCTGCTGGTAATATTTTAGTGAGTGGTTCGCCTGACAAGCGGGTTTCAATGTGGGATTGGGAACCTGGGATTTCCAAGATTTCTTTCAACTCAGGTCATAAGTATATCGATAGACATTTTGTGGTTAAAATCATGCCTTATACAGGCGATCACAGCTTGATCATGTGTTCTGCAGATGGTCAGGTGAATGGATTTCTTATTCTAACTAAGCATAAGCAGAGATTTTTAATAATTGTAACTACAATCAGTCTCCTAATTGTAGGTTCGGCATGCTCTAATCATGGAGGGCGGTGTTCAAACTAGGATGATAGCCAATCATATGCAAGGAGCTTTTGATTTGGCCGTTGAACCAGGAAGTCCTAATATATTTTACTCTTGTGGTGCAGATGGACTGGTGAATCATGTGAGTTGTGTTTTAAGTCATCATTGTTTCCTTCTAAAGTTTTTAAGTGTTGAAGATGTAAACTCAGTTACTCGGTCATATTCTCGTTGGAACGGATAATATTTTTCAGAAATTGAATTCTATTTCTTCTTCTTGTTTTGTTCTATGATTGATTTAGCCATAGCTGACTTATAGAGAGCCCTTTTGTACTTTTGCCTTTCAGTTTGATCTTAGAAGAAGAAGACATCTAGCAGTAACACAACTTTTTAGATGCCAGCCGATTGATGATCCCATGTTGATCCGTGGATTTATACCTCTGTATCATATTGCATTTGATCCGGTGAACCCGAATCTCTTTGCAGTTTCAGGATGTGATAAGTATACTCGCCTTTATGATATTCGCAAATCTAAGCAGGATAGCTCAACTGATTACGGTCAACCTATAGATCATTTTTACCCACCTCATTTGATTGGTGATCATGAAATTGGCGTAACAGGAATGGCCTTTTCACATCAGAGTGAGCTTCTTGTCTCATACGGCGACAGTTCCATTTGTCTCTTTACGCGGGATATGGGACTTGGACACGATCCAGTTCCATCTTCACGTGGTGAAGCAAGTGAAAAAGTCATTCCTCGAGTTTACAAGGGTTTGTCAAAGAAAGAGAGCTCGAAGAGTGTGAGCTTCTTTGGCCCCAAATCCGAGTACGTGGTTGTTGGATCCGAGTTTGGCCGAATGTTTATTTGGAAGAAGAAAGGCGGAGAGCTTGTCCGTGTAATGAAAGCGGTTAGACGTAGGGTCAATTTTATCGAGTCTCATCCGCAAACCTCAGTTCTGGCTAGCTGTGGAAGCTTGGAGTTAAAGATATGGACACCAAAGGCTGTTGATAAAGCTGTGCTTCCAACACAAAATGAATTGGACCAACAGGTATTGCTTGTTCTAATCTCTTTCTTGGCAGCTTAAGACATTAACTGCATTCTGGTTCAGCAACATGCTCAATTCTTGTTCCTTATTGTTATAGCTTCTCAATTTGAGAAGCTGATCTCTCTGCTATTACTTCTTTGTAAAAGGTTCAGGAACACAGCAGGTATCGATTCTTGCCCTTCCCTTGAGTCCCTGCTGAGTAGTTTAATTGTGGCATTGAGTTTTCTTCTGATGACGCCTATTGTTTCGATGTTCACAACGGCGACGACGACGACGAAGATGTTGAGGGTGGTAATAATGATGGTGATAGCAATGACTGCTAAAACTTTCTTTATGTTGTAAAACTGTACTTGATAACATATGGATTTAAATTAACTTTAATCGAATGGTGCTTTTTTACAATATTTTTTTATATAGATTTTTATGTGTTTCTGGTACATAAAAGTTTTGATGATCAAAGTTATCTCAGTCAATAGAAAATAAAAGGTGACACTTATAGATTATCCACCAAATGAATTTGCGGACAAAATTTAAACTTTGATTATGCTTATTAAAATATTAATCAGTCTCATCCGATTGAACCACGAAAATTTTTATACAAAACTTTCACTTTAATACAAAATATAAGTTTATCAAATTTAAAGTTTGAGATTTAGAGATTTTAATTGTAGATTTTTTTCTCGATAATAATCTTTAAATTTTTATTAAAATTATAGAAAATATCACAATTATAATGCATTCGGGAGGAGACAAAAATCTCTTACAACCCATATACAAAGAAAAGTGAATACTTCCACGGAGATGAGAAAACTGATAAGTATTTATTTTGGTTATGTTTTTAGTCCTTATTTTGATCGAATATATGTTTGAAGGACTTAATTGGGCTGTTTTTATGTTGTTCTCGTGCAGGTTACGTAATGCTGGAAATAAGTTGGAATGCTGCAGAAAATACTGGAGTCGTGGGCAGATTCATAAGCATGAATCAGGGCATGTGTAACCCCCTAGACCCGCCTATGTGTTACAACGGATCCTAGGAAGTCACATTAGGGTCACTAGAGCGACCCACGATAAGATTTCAAATAAACATATAGTTAAACCTTTAAAATCATAAATCAAATATCTGATTTAAAATACAATTTCAGAAATCGTTCAAAATGATAAAACAATTATGATACACATTGCGGAAATAAGTTTCAGACTCATTTGTATAATACAGACACGACACACATGCCCCCTAGTTACACAGGTGCCATACTCCCTGTTGAGCCGAAGAAACTCCCATACCGACGTTGATAGATGCAACTTGTCTGATCTTTTATCCTGAGATGGTAAAAACAACATGAGCTTGGGAAAGCTCAGTAATACAAAACTACCAGAAGATGCTATAAGCTCATGCAGATATATGGTAGGCATAACATTTTTATGATGTTTCAAGCAGTGATAGTCCTCTATTTCTGTTCTACTATTTCGAGGTTGCATCATACTCAAATATAATGGTATTTGTTCTTTAATTAGACCTTGAGAAATAGACGGAAATTATATAGGCTGGTAACAAACGAGGTAGGAAATCATAGAGTTTGACGTCTAGTGTGTTCCAATAAGTGCAGATAAACATACATAAGTACTTAACATCATATTATATGAGCACATAACAGATTAAATGCAAATGTTCAATGATCATACAGAAGTTTACAAGAACTACCCTCCAACCTTACACCAATATGCAGTCCCCCAGAACTGCATCCATAAGGACTTACCCTAGGCCCGATGGGCATATCTGCCACCTAAGGGGCTGCCTTAGGTCCATAAGGACTTACCCTAGGCCCGATGGGCATAGATGCCACTCAAGGGGAGACCTTGAGTCCATAAGGACTTACCCTAGGCCCAATGGGCGTAAGTGCCACTCAAGGGGAGACCTTGAATCCATAAGGACTTACCCTAGGCCCGATGGGCGTAGGTGCCACTCAAGGGGAGACCTTGAGTCCATAAGGATTTACTAGCTTGATCAGGGCTGTACCAACAGAGACTTCATAACTTAACCCAACAGTATACCCGAGATAATAATCGGTGTTTAGATTCCAGACATGAGTAACATAATACATGTAACAAACATATTTTATTCAGAGTATCAGAAACAGAAGTTCATGCTTTTGATAGATAAATGGGTATACTATCAAGCAGAGCAGACATTTTCAGCATTCCTCATGCAAACAGATTGTACCATCATAGGTCAAACTAACATATCATACTAACAAATCCATCAAACAGTCAGACAATACCATCACAGATCAAACGATCACATACCAAGTATACAGATTGAGCAGACATATATTAGGTAGGCAGAGAATGTCATCATATATCAAGTTCATCAAACATAATATTATTCATGATCAAATAATTATACAATTCATTCAACAGAATATATCACACATAGAACACACTAGATGGAATATTTTATTTCCTGAAGATACTCGACATTTACAGAAGGGGACGTATTAAACTTTTGACAATTTAGACGAATTTCCAGAACGAGGTTCCTATTAGAAAGGGGTTCGTAAAACGATTCATATTATGTATTCAAGAATTGGTACATCAAGATCTTAGAAAGTTTGGATATATCATGAGTACTTTAGTCATTTAAGCTTACAAGAGCATTATGGTCATTTTATCATACATGGGCGTTTTTGGTAATTTATACCAACGAGACATAAACAGTCGCTCAGGAAATTCTATTTACTCATCACTTTTCCAGTCATGCATTCAGAGATTTCTATGATAAGATCTTTTGCGATATCGGATACATCAAGGGTTGTTCTGGTCACAATGGCCAACAAGGGCATTTTGGTCATTTGACTATCAGAGGTGATTTTATAGTTTAGCCCAGTAATGATAAAATGACGGTTTACAATAGTTAGTATTTCCAGAATTTTTTCAAGCCTCCAACTGTTCGAACTAACATATTCCAACCTTGTAGTACTAACCAACTCTTATATTAATATCAGTAGTGATTAACAGATATGAGCGTGCTTCCCAACACTTAGGGGCAGTTTAGCCCTTAAAGTCTCTTTAGAATTCTCAGGGTTTCATCAAATGTATAATTGTATATTTTACTCAAGAGAGCATTTCAGTCATTTTAGAAATTGGGATAAATTCACCGTTTTTGTCATATCTTACTATTTAGCATCTCTATCGATTACGTACTCGGTAGAGATTAAGTCATTTTAATTCCTTCGGCCCTTACAGACGGTTTACTCATCTTAGAACTTAAGGGTAAAATTGCTATTCTGATTAATTAAGAATTTCGGTGCTCGAAGGCACTACAGTCTTTTTGGTCATTACGATTATTTCGATTAATTCATTCCTTATTGTCATACGAATCAGCTTAAGAATACAACAATAATTCCAGTAATTTCACCTTTAGGCGTTATACCTTCATGTGTTATACAGAGCTTGGGGGAAATTCAAGTTTCTTTTAGTATCACACACATTTGAATAATGATGTCGAGGTCTTTTCCAAAAGAACATACATCTTGGGTAGTGTAATTTGCATAATCATGTCGAATGCAGATTTTAGGTCATTTCCTTTATCATAGGGGTATTTTAGTCATACTTATGCTCTAAGGGCATTTTCGTAATTTCATAATTAATATTTCTCACTCCGTATCATGGGCCTCGATTCTTACGCACTGATGATTGAGTTGCGGGTTAACTGAATTTAATTATTAAAGCTTTTGATACCGTTAGCCCATTAATAACCTTATTCGGATAATTTGGTCTTATTAATATCCATACTTATTGCTCGAATCTGATTCAATTTAAGCAAAAATTACAGTATACGCCATCATAAGCATGCATGCGTTGACCGAATATCAACATGCTCTTAAAGCATACAAGGGGTAGTAGTGTATTACCTTAACTCCGAGCTACAACAGTCGATTCAAGATACGACATTCGAATACCCTCGAACTCGGATTCAACATCCCACAACCACGCGGATATGACCTTCAATTAAACAAAATCCACAGTTAATCCTTAATCACACTGCCTTTAAATTGAATAAGAAACGCATAAGCATTTTTGGGTTCAAGATCAAATTTAGAGGCTTTCGGGTCGGAATTTTGCGAAACGGACTTCAAAAACGGACTCAGGACGTCGAAAAACATAAAATAGGAGTTTTCGGAAAATTTGACTTTTTGGTCAATGGTCAAAGTCAACGCTGACGTCAGCAGGTCAACGGTCAACGGGGTCAGAGTCAATGCTAACATCATCAGTCAATTGGTAAGGGTCAACTGAGTTGACTCGGGCTGACTCGGCGAGTTGACTCGGCTGACTCGGACGAGTTGACTCGGCTAACTCAGACGAGTTGACTCGGGTTGACTCGGTAGATGGGTTGGGCTCAGATACGGGTCGGGTCAGACGGTTCAGATGGGTCAGATGGGTCAGATTTGGGCTGTTGGACCGACCGGTTCATCCAGTCTAGCTGGTTCACTCACCAAAATTATTTCGGTCACCGGACAGTGACCGGAATCTTGCCGGAAACATTAAAATTTTTCTGATTCACCTAAAAATAAAGAGTTTCAGTTAAATTAACTCGAATCTAACTCATTAACCGCGTAACTTGCCGGGAAGTAGGCCGGATCTAACCTTAAAGGTTTAACCTTGCCGGAAAATCGAAGTTTTCCGATGATGCCCCTCTCGATGTCAGAACTAAGATTGGCCGGTATGGTTTTTTTTGTCGTCACGTTGGGAGCCCGGATCTGGCGGTGGCATCACGAACGGATGGCGGACGGGGCCGGAAAACTCAAAAATGAAAATGGCTCCTTGGCTTTTCCGATGAAGCACGCGATCGGGCATTGCCGGAGTCGGACGGACGATTGGCCGGTACGATTTTGGTTGACGTGACGCGTTGAGTACGATGGCGAGGCCGGTGCGACGAACGGAAGGCGGATGGCGACAGAATTAGCGGAAAACAGAAGGGTCGAGTTAGAGTTTTGACCAAACCTCGAACCCAGCTTTGCGATGGACGGCGGCGCTGACGCGCGAGTGGCTGCTAGAGATCAACCCAGAAGCGACGACGCTTTGTTTGCCGTCGGCGGTGACGCTCACGGCGGTGCGGTGGGCGAGATCAGGCAGTAAGCAGATATGTGGTTTTAGAACCTTCTAGGTTCTCATAAATCTCGATCAGACAAAAGAAAATGAAGGGTATGGGAAAGGTCAGATTGTTATTATCTGATATAATAATTATCAGACACTTATAATTTAGTTGGTGTAAAGCTAGACCAAGAGAACTCTTTGGCTTAGTGGTAAACCCAACACTCCTTCAAAGGTCACTGGTTCAAACTCCGGTGACCCCAATTCCCTTTTTTTTATTTAACCATGAAAATCGAGGTGTTACAACTCTCCCCTCCTAAAAAGAAAGTTCGTCCTCGAAATTTACCTGAGCCAGAGAGATGCAAAAGCTTCCCTTTCATCTATTCATGTACTAAAACAATTCTATCAAAGAATTCTTGTTTCTCGGGACTCATCGACAATCGCAGATCAATCTGGCAGTGTCTTCAGTTACTCAAATTTACTTTGGAGCCATAATCATCCCATCATACACTTTGGACCAATTAATCAGAATGTAACATTTAAATCTATAACAATCTTCATATAATGCGGAACAACATTTGCCTCATAACTTTTATTATAAATGGTCTCACTCAAAGATAAGAGACATTCCGATCTATCACATAAGTTAATCATACCACCCGAAGGTACATCTTTCAGAGTCTGAATTACTCTTCTAGGTTGACCATCGATTTTAGTTGAAAAACTGCAATTACAGTTCAGGCAAGCACTCTAGGACTCATACAAGGACTCCTAGAAGCAGGATGTAGGCATCAAATTTCAGTCAGGGATGATATTTAACGATATATCAAGCCACACATTGGAGGAGGTGCTTTTTGCTTTTTTTTTTTATACTGATCGAACATAGCTACGGTCTTTAATGGACATCACTTACCTTCAATGTAATGTTCAGACAATTATTTCTTTCGTGTTTAACAGAGGCACCACAGACTATACACTTTCGGCACAATCGCAAACACTTATCTCTGATGTTCATAGAGTTTTTTTATCAGGTTTCCGTTAGGGTATATTTAAACACAATCGTTATCACCGAATAGCCTTTCATGAAATCTTACATCGATTATCCCATATGATCAAACATTTATTCTTAATCTGATTCACAAGTATAAACCATCTTAAGTTCCTTATCCATATTCAAATTCAACCATTTAATTCAAAACACAGACGAACGTTATGGACATTTCCTGTAAGCAGATGTTGAGCTATAGAAGGCAGAATACTCAGATTTGGTTATTTAAGGAGAAATGATTCAACATCAGATGTTCGGCTCGGAGGAGTACGGTTATGATCTAGGGGCATGCACAGACCAGACACCCTACGACAGACGATCGACCGATCTACCCAGAAAGACGCAACTCTAAGCTCTGATACCACTAAATGTAACCCCCTAGACCCGCCTATGCATTACAATGGATCCTAGGAAGTCACATTAGGGTCACTAGAGCGACCCACGATAAGATTTCAAATAAACATATAGTTAAACCTTTAAAATCATAAATCAAATATCTGATTTAAAATACAATTTCAGAAATCGTTCAAAATGATAAAACAATTATGATACACATTGCGGAAATAAGTTTCAGACTCATTTGTATAATACAGACACGACACACATACCCCCTAGTTACACAGGTGCCATACTCCCTGTTGAGCCGAAGAAACTCCCATACCGACGTTGATAGGTGCAACTTGTCTGATCTTTTATCCTGAGATGGTAAAAACAACATGAGCTTAGGAAAGCTCAGTAATACAAAACTACCAGAAGATGCTATAAGCTCATGCAGATATATGGTAGGCATAACATTTTTATGATGTTTCAAGCAGTGATAGTCCTCTATTTCTGTTCTACTATTTCGAGGTTGCATCATACTCAAATATAATGGTATTTGTTCTTTAATTAGACCTTGAGAAATAGACGGAAATTATATAGGCTGGTAACAAACGAGGTAGGAAATCAGAGAGTTTGACGTCTAGTGTGTTCCAATAAGTGCAGATAAACATACATAAGTACTTAACATCATATCATATGAGCACATAACAGATTAAATGCAAATGTTCAATGATCATACAGAAGTTTACAAGAACTACCCTCCAACCTTACACCAATATGCAGTCCCCCAGAACTGCATCCATAAGGACTTACCCTAGGCCCGATGGGCATAGGTGCCACCTAAGGGGTTGCCTTAGGTCCATAAGGACTTACCCTAGGCCCGATGGGCATAGGTGCCACTCAAGGGAAGACCTTGAGTCCATAAGGACTTACCCTAGGCCCAATGGGCGTAGGTGCCACTCAAGGGGAGACCTTGAGTCCATAAGGACTTACCCTAGGCCCGATGGGCGTAGGTGCCACTCAAGGGGAGACCTTGAGTCCATAAGGATTTACCAGCTTGATCAGGTCTGTACCAACAGAGACTTCATAACTTAACCCAACAGTATACCCCAGATAGTAATCGGTGTTTAGATTCCAAACATGAGTAACATAATACATGTAACAAACATATTTTATTCAGAGTATCAGAACAGAAGTTCATGCTTTTGATAGATCAATGGGCATACTATCGAGCAGAGCAGACATTTTCAGCATTCCTCATGCAAACAGATTGTACCATCATAGGTCAAACTAACATATCATACTAACAAATCCATCAAACAGTCAGACAATACCATCACAGATCAAACGATCACATACCAAGTATACAGATTGAGCAGACATATATTAGGTAGGCAGAGAATGTCATCATATATCAAGTTCATCAAACATAATATTATTCATGATCAAATAATTATACAATTCATTCAACATAATATATCACACATAGAACACACTAGATGGAATATTTTATTTCCTGAAGATACTCGGCATTTACAGAAGGGGACGCATTAAACTTTTGACAATTTAGACGAATTTACAGAACGAGGTTCCTATTAGAAAGGGGTTCGTAAAACGATTCATATTATGTATTCAAGAATTGGTTCATCAAGATCTTAGAAAGTTTGGATATATCATGAGTACTTTAGTCATTTAAGCTTACAAGGGTATTATGGTCATTTTATCATATATGGGCGTTTTGGTAATTTATACCAACGAGACATAAACAGTCGCTCAGGAAATTCTATTTACTCATCACTTATCCAGTCATGCATTTAGAGATTTCTATGATAAGATCTTTTGCGATATCGGATACATCTAGGGTTGTTCTGGTCACAATGGCCAACAAGGGCGTTTTGGTCATTTGACTATCAGAGGTGATTTTATAGTTTAGCCCAGTAATGATAAAATAACGGTTTACAATAGTTAGTATTTCCAGAAGTTTTTCAAGCCTCCAACTGTTTGAACTAACATATTCCTACCTTGCAGTACTAACCAACTCTTATATTAATATCAGTAGTGATTAACAGATATGAGCGTGCTTCCCAACACTTAGGGGCAGTTTAGCCCTTAAAGTCTCTTTAGAATTCTCAGGGTTTCATCAAATGCATAATTGTATATTTTACTCAAGAGAGCATTTCAGTCATTTTAGAAATTGGGATAAATTCACCGTTTTTGTCAAATCTTACTATTTAGCACCTCTATCGATTACGTACTCGGTAGAGATTAAGTCATTTTAATTCCTTTGGCCCTTACAGACGATTTACTCATCTTAGAACTTAAAGGTAAAATTGCTATTCTAATTAATTAAGAATTTCGGTGCTCGAAGGCACTACAGTCTTTTTGGTCATTATGATCATTTCGATTAATTCATTCCTTACTGTCGTACGGATCAGCTTAAGAATACAACAATAATTCCAGTAATTTCACCTTTAGGCGTTGTACCTTCATGTGTTATACAGAGCTTGGGGGAAATTCAAGTTTCTTTTAGTATCACACACATTTGAATAATGATGTCGCGGTCAAAGTCAACGCTGACGTCAGCAGGTCAACGGTCAACGGGGTCAGAGTCAATGCTGACATCATCAGTCAACTGGTAAGGGTCAACTGAGTTGACTCGGGTTGACTCGGCGAGTTGACTCGGCTGACTCGGACGAGTTGACTCGGGTTGACTCGGTAGATGGGTTGGGCTCAGATACGGGTCGGGTCGGGTCGGGTCGGACGGGTCGGATGGGTCAGATTTGGGCTATTGGACCGACCGGTTCATCCGGTCTAGCCGGTTCACTCACCAAAATTATTTCGGTCACCGGACGGTGACCGGAATCTTGCCGGAAACATTAAAATTTGCCCAATTCACTTGAAAATAAAGAGTTTCAGTTAAATCAACTCGAATCTAACTCATTAACCGCGAAACTTGCCGGAAAGTAGGCCGGATCTAACCTTAAAGGTTTAACCTTGCCGGAAAATCGAAGTTTTCCGATGATGCCCCTCTCGATGTCAGAACTAAGATTGGCCGGTAGGGTTTTGTTTTTCGTCACTTTGGGAGCCCAGATCTGGCGGTGGCATCACGAACGGACGGCGGACGGTGCCGGAAAACTCAAAAATAAAAAGGGCCCCTTGGCTTCTCCGATGAAGCACGCGATCGGGCATTGCCGGAGTCGGACGGGCGATTGGCCGGTACGATTTTGGTTGCCGTGACGCGTTGAGTACGATGGCGAGGCCGGTGCGACGAACGGAAGGCGGACGATGACAGAATTAGCGGAAAATAGAAGGGTCGAGTTAGGGTTTCGACCAAACCTCGAACCCAGCTTTGCGATGGACGGCGACGCTGACGCGCGAGTGGCTGCTAGAGATCAACCCAGAAGCGACGGCGCTTTGTTTGCCGTCAGCGGTGACGCTCACGGCGGTGCGGTGGGCGTGATCAGGCAGTAAGCAGATATGTGGTTTTAGAACCTTCTAGGTTCTCACAGATCTCGATCAGACAAAAGAAAATGAAGGGTATGGGAAAGGTCAGATTGTTATTATCTGATATAATAATTATCAGACACTTATAATTTAGTTGGTGTAAAGCTAGACCAAGAGAACTCTTTGGCTTAGTGGTAAACCCAACACTCCTTCAAGGGTCGCGGGTTCAAACCTTGGTGACCCCAATTCCCCCTTTTTTTATTTAACCATGAAAATCGAGGTGTTACAACATGAATGTTGATTGGGCGCCACGTCAGCACCTTCTAGAAGATGACGTCAAAAACTCAGATAACTTATCAGTCCACTTATCAGATAGTTTATCATCCGGATTTTTATTTTAAAATTCAAAACTTGGATATTTATCTTATGTAATTTAATTTAAATTTAGGATTTATTATCTTAGGTTTTTAGGGTTTTCAACTACTATAAATACCCTATTTTGGGGTGAATTAAATCATCAAGTTATTCCATTGTTCTCTTCTTCGTTGAGTTTAATAAAAGCTCTCTATTTTCTCCATTTCCATATTTTCTCCATTTTGTCTTTATTTAATTAAGTATGGTTTTTTCACCAACCATGCTTAACTAAATTCCCTTTAGCCAAAAGCAACGCCAAACCCGACTATACTCGTGAGATTAGAAAAGTACTTCAATCCTTCAACAACTCCTTTTTAGATTCTCTACAAAATTTATTAGGCAATCGGCCTAATCTTTAGGCATCTCAATTGTTTCATTCTGAGAGTGCACATCGGGTTGAAGTGGTTTAGATCCATCATTGGGGACGAGGAAAAGCTTGTAGCCAATTCAACTCCCTAAGAACAAACTTAGTGACGGTCCACTAACGGGAATCAAAATCGGAAAAATTCTCATCGAGACGATTATCCGAGCACGGGCTTCTCCAGCACTAACTCAGATTTGAGTTAGCATCGATTGCCGTAGCTAATTCACTAAAGTTTGACTTCAAGGATTGCCCTGGGAGTCGAATTTACCAACGAGAAGTAAGTTACAAGGGTTGGGCCTTGTAGACTGTAACCTGCAAGAAAGTCGAAGAAAAATCAACTTCAGTGATCGAAGATGTCGGGGCAAAGCGTGGCTTGAGGCTATTTTAATCTATAATTCATTTTCAATATTTATTTTACCTTCTTATTATTTTTTCATTATCATTCAAATCCTCTAAAATCCCCCTTTTATTTTCTACAGGTTATTGGTGTAAATCAGAATGAAAGGTGTTAGAATTCCTATTCCCTGCGGATCGACCATTACTCTCGCTATATTATTTTAAATCTTATTTATTTGAGTTTAAGGTTTTATTTTTGACACTATACGACGCGTGTCAAAATCGGCGCCGTCGCTAGGGAGTACGGCAAAGTACTAATATCGTTTTATTTGATTTATGACCAGAAGTAATCCGGGAGAACAATTTGAACTCATCCCGGATATCGAAGCACTAGCCCGAAAGTTGAAGGGACAAACACTTCTAGAAAAGAAAAACAAAAGACGCCAGCAAAGATTCGAACGCGATCTAGAAATCAGATCCGAAGCAGAGTCGAATTACAAACCCAATCCAATGGGAGACAAAAATCAAACCATTCGCCAACTAAATGCGGCGCCCGATGGGCAGCAACCGATGTGTATAACCTTCCCGAATGGTGAAACACCGTTTGTGCTAAAAACGGGTTTAATCCACCTCCTACCTACCTTTCACGGCTTGCCAACAGAAAATCCTCACAAACATTTGAAGGAATTTCACATGGTTTGTCTAAGCACAAAGCCACAGGGAGTATCCGATGACCAAATCAAACTTAGAGCTTTTCCATTTTCCTTAGCTGATACATCGAAAGATTGGTTATTTGATTTACACCCTAATTCTGTTACAACATGGACTGACCTGGCTAAACTTTTTCTTGATAGGTTCTTCCCTACAACAAAAGCAAGCGAAATTAGGCGCAGCATCCTGAGTATTCAACAAAAAGAAGTTGAATCTTTCTATGAATACTAGAGAGGTTTAAAAAGTTGTGTGCAAATTGTCCACAACATGGATTGTTGAAACAAACCCTCATTTAGTATTTTTATGAAGGATTGACGCCTATGGATATGAAAGTGATAGACGCAGCAAGTGGCGGAGCTTTAGTCAATATGACCCCAACATCGGCTAAAACACTGATAACAACCATGGCCGCCAAATCACAAAGGTTTAATCAATCTAGCGAACCATCCCGAAGGGTTCGCGAGGTAAGCACAATTTCTTTAGAAAATAAGATTGATAAATTAGCTGAAATAGTGCAATCTCTTGTTGCAGATAAAAAAAGAACAACTAGACTTTGCAGAATCTGTACTAGTCCAGAACATCCGACAGACTGTTGTCCGATGATTCATGAAGATGATGTCGCCCAAGCCAACGCCATAGGATATGCATATAAACAGGGATGGAGAAACCAATTAAACTTCGGTTACGCGCAAAACCAGAGGCCAAATCAATCTTATCAACCAATTGCACCACAACAATATCAACCGCAGAAGCCATCGTTGGAGTTAATTGTTGAAAGTTAGCGTTAGCCCAAGAAAAATTTCAACTAAGAACCGAAGCTCACTTTGAAGCAATTGACAAACAGATAAGTCAATTGACCTTAGCGGTAAGTTGCTTAGAACCCAGAGGGAAATTACCTTCTCAAACGGAGCCTAATCCAAGAGAGAGTGTGAACGCCATCACTCTACGAAGCGGTACAATCATCAAACCTAAAGCTAAAGAAGATGGCATACAAAAGGAAGAAAAAAGCAATCACCCGCTACTAGAAAAGGTATGCCCGATCCAACCCCTATATCTTCTCCCTACGCTACACCACCACCCTTCCCGTCAAGATTAATGAAAAGAGACAAACAAGCAGAAGAAAAGGAGCTCCTAGATGTGTTTCAAAAAGTAGAGATCAATATTCCACTCCTCGACGTAATCCGAAAAATCCCAAGGTATGCTAAGTTTCTTAAAGATTTATGTCCTAATAAACGTCGTCTTATTGGAATTGAGAAGGTTAATCTAGGAGAGTATGTATCGGTGGTCTTCCAGCGAAGGTTACCACCAAAATTGAAGGACCAAGGTATGTTCGCCATTCCCTGAAAAATCGGTAAAGTGGGTATCAAATGAGCAATGTGTGACTTAGGGGCCTCTATTAATGTTATGCCACTCTCATTTTATATCCCACTTTCTGCTGAGCCTTTGAAGGATACAAAAGTAAACATACAACTGGCGGACATTATCCATAATTTACCCGGAAGGATTGTTAGAAAATGTCCTGGTAAAGGTAAACGATTTAATCTTTCCGGCAGATTTCTATGTCATAGACATGGAAAACGATCGGACTAATAATTCTTCCGAAATCCTCCTTGGTCGTCCAATTTTAAGTACTGCAAATACGAAAATCGATGTGAAAAGCGGGATCCTTACAATGGAGTTCGGTGGCGAGGTGGTAAAATTTGATGTTTACAAAGCGATGCGACATCCTAATAATGTTGCTAGTATAAATTTTATAGATGTTATTGATCCCGCCGTTGAAGAATTTATAGAATCTAATCTGTTGATGATTCGTGCAGGGATTTGAAGGATCACGACAAAGGAATTAAGGAGTTAAAAATGTTTCTTCTGCTCATTCTGATTTACGCCTAACTCCATCGAAATCTAAAATGTTTTCTTTCATTTTGCAGGGATTGAATTTGGAGTTAAAATTACCTCCAAATAAATTGAAGAGTGAAAGAGAAATTTTTCCAGTAAAAAAACTCCATAATCGCAAAATTTCTCGTAGGGAAATACTCAGTTGGATAAAGCGCAAGAACTTGAAGAAGTATTTGTCGCAATGCCTGTAGTCTAAACCAGGTCGTCGAGCTAAACGACGTTAAATAAAGCGCTACATGGGAGGCAACCAATTTTCTTTATTTATTTCATGATTTTAATTTTTTCAATTTCGAATTTATTCTTATTTTCTTTATTTTTTTAAAAACCCACGTCTACTTCTCTTTTATCTTTTCTTTTTAGCATTTTTTATTTATTTTCCCCTAATAATATAGTTACTAATTTAAATCACATCCGAAGCAGAGTCGAATTACGAACCCAATCCAATGGGATACGAAAATCAAACCATTCGCCAACTAAATGCGGCGCACGATGGGCAGCAACCGATGTGTATAACCTTCCCGAATGGTGAAACACCGTTTGAGCTAAAAACGGGTTTAATCCGCCTCCTATCTACCTTTCACGGCTTGCCAACAGAAAATCATCACAAACATTTGAAGGAATTTCACATGGTTTGTCTAAGCACAAAGCCACATGGAGTATCCGATGACCAAATCAAACTTAGAGCTTTTCCATTTTCCTTAGCTAATATCGTGAAAGATTGATTATTTGATTTACCCCCTAATTCTGTTACAACATGGACTAACATGGCTAAACTTTTTCTTGACAGGTTCTTCCCTGTAGCGAAAGCAAGCGAAATTAGGCGCTGTATCCTGAGTATTCAACAAAAAAAAGTTGAATCTTTGTATGAATATTGGGAGAGGTTTAAAAAGTTGTGTGCAAATTGTCCACAACATGGATTGTCGGAACAAACCCTCCTCCAGTATTTTTATGAAGGATTGACGCCTATGGATTTGAAAGTGATAGACGCAGCAAGTGGCGGAGCTTTAGTCAATATGACCCGAGCAGCGGCTAAAACACTGATATCAACCATGGCCGTCAACTCGCAAAGGTTTAATCAATCTAGCGAACCATCTCGAAGGGTTCGCATGGTAAGCACAATTTCTTTAGAAAATAAGATTGATAAATTAGCTGAAATAGTGCAATCTCTTGTTGCAGATAAAAAAAGAACATCTAGACTTTGCGGAATCTGTACTAGTCCAGAACATCCGACAGACTGTTGTCCGATGATTCATGAAGATGATGTCGCCCAAGCCAACGCCATAGGAAATGCATATAATCAAGGATGGAGAAACCAATCAAACTTCGGTTACGCGCAAAACCAGAGGCCAAATCAAGCTTATCAACCAATTGCACCACAACAATATCAACCGCAGAAGCCATCGTTGGAGTCAATTGTTGAAAAGTTAGCGTTAGCCCAAGAAAAATTTCAACTAAAAATCGAAGCTCACTTTGAAGCAATTGACAAACAGATAAGTCAATTGACCTTAGCAGTAAGTCGCTTAGAATCCAAAGGGAAATTCTCAAACATAGCCTAATCCAAGAGAGAGTGTGAACGCCATCACTCTACTAAGCGGTACAATCATCGAACCTAAAGCTAAAGAAGATGGCGTACAAAAGGAAGAAAAAAAGCAATCACCCCCTACTAGAAAAGGTATGCCCAATCCAACCCATGTACCTTCTCCCTACGCTACACCACCACCCTTCCCGTCGAGATTAATGAAAAGAGACAAACAAGTAGAAGAAAAGAAGATCCTAGATGTGTTTCAAAAAGTAGAGATCAATATTCCACTCCTCGACGTAATCCGAAAAATCCCAGGGTATGTTAAGTTCCTTAAAGATTTATGTACTAATAAACGCCGTATTATTGGAATTGAGAAGGTTAATCCAGGAGAGCATGTATCGGCGGTCTTCCAGCGAAGGTTATCGCCAAAATTGAAGGACCAAGGTATGTTCGCCATTCCCTGCAAAATCGGTAAAGTGGGTATCAAACGAGCAATGTGTGACTTATGGGCCTCTATTAATGTTATGCCACTCTCATTTTATAACTCACTTTCTGCTGAGCATTTGAAGGATACAAAAGTAACCATACAACTGGCGGACAGATCCATAATTTACCCGGAAGGATTGCTAGAGAATGTCCTGGTAAAGGTAAACGATTTAATCTTTCTGGCAGATTTCTATGTCATAGACATGGAAAACGATCAGACTAATAATTCTTCCGAAATCCTCCTTGGTCGTCCATTTTTAAGTACTGCAAATACGAAAATTAATGTGAGAAGCGGGATCCTTACAATGGAGTTCGATGGCGAGGTGGTAAATTTTGATGTTTACAAAGCGATGCGACATCCTAATAATGTTGCTAGTATAAATTTTATAGATGTTATTGATCCTGTCGTTGAAGAATTTATAAAATCTAAATCTGTTGATGATTCGTGCAGGGATTTGAAGGATCACGACAAAGGAATTAAGGAGTTAAAAAATGTTTCTTCTGCTCATTCTGATTTACGCCTAACTCCATCGAAATCTAAAATGTTTTCTTTCATTTTCCATGGATTAAATTTGGAGTTAAAATTACCTCCAAATAAATTAAAGAGTGAAAGAGAAATTTTTCCAGTAAAAAAATTGCATAATCGCAAAATCTCTCGTAGGGAAATACCTAGTTGGATAAAGCGCAAGAACTTGAAGAAGTATTTGTCGCATTGCCTGTAGTCTGAACCAGGTCGTCGAGCTAAACGACGTTAAATAAAGCGCTACATGGGAGGCAACCCATTTTCTTTATTTATTTCTTGATTTTAATTTTTCAATTTAGAATTTATTCTCATTTGCTTTATTTTTTTTAAAACCCACGTCTACTTCTCTTTTATCTTTTCTTTTTAGCATTTTTTATTTATTTTCCCCTAATAATATAGTTACTATTACTAATTTAAATTTATTATATATTATATATTATCTTTTTTTAGATTTACGTAAGTTAAATATATATATATATATATATATATATATATATCTTTATCTATCTATTATCTTATTTTTAAATTTAACCCTTGGTGGTTTATCTTTATTATCTTAAATTATTTTTTTATTTTCAATTTTGAATCATAATATATATATATATATATCTTTTAAATTATTAATATATATATATATATATCTTTATCAACTATATCTATTTTTTAAATAAAATTATCCTTTTACAAATTTTTAATTATCCTTTTATTTCAAAAAAAACTAACATAATTTTTCCCTCATTTTTTTCTGCAGCCACCATTATCACTTCATCTTCAACATTCATCACTCGATCGTCCACCATTACCACCACCATGGTCCGAACTCGAGAGCAAGCTCGCCTCCGCCCCTACACCAGACTCGGAGCCTACTACCGAAACATGCTCTTCTGCAATCGGGGAGTATTTTCACCCTCTCTATTTTGTATTTTATTTTATGTTCATTTTGAGGCGAAATGATTTAAGTGAGGGGAGGGATATATGCTTATCAATTCTTATCTTGCTTATCTGTTTTGGTTGTTCTCTTGATTTCTTGATTTTATTAATTTAACGTTCTTCGTTTAAATCCTTAGTTGTGCCTTGTCTCACTGTTTTCATATGGTTTTGTAGCTATCTTGTTAGAAAATTCTAGGTTGCATGGTAGATTTTGGCATTATTAATTTTTTATTAAAATCTTTTATATGACATTTCTTTCTCTATTAATTCACATGATGCTTACCTAAGTACACAAGACATATTTATGAGTTTTTGAGCCTAATGAGCATGCATTATATTTGCTCTTTGTTTCTTTGAGTGTGCCTAGCTAAATTAGTTGCATTCTAGAACTTGTTTTTAAATTCTTTTTGAGATTATGTTGATTGATTATGATGCTTAAATATGATAGAGGCACTAGGTTTAACCACTTCTCTTCCCAAATAAATTGTCTACCCTTTAATTAATTTCCCCTAGTGAAACAATTTTTGAGCCTTGGCCTTTTTCTTGATATCACCACATTTTAAGCCTAATCCATTTTTTTTTCTTAAAATTCATTACTTTTGTCCCTTTTTCAAGACAAAAATCATCTTCACACAAAAAAAAAAACAGATTTGAATAAGTGCTATGCAGAAGTAGAAAATATACTGTGCAGAAAAAAACTGTGCATAATTGTTCGAATATACTGTGCAGAACTGTTCGAATATGCAGTGCAGAAAAAAAAAGTGTAGGAAATTGTTCGAGACTACAAAAAAAATAAAATAAAAATAAAATAAACAGTGCAGTTCAAAAAAAATATACACTGCAAAATAGTTTTAGCTCGAATGGAAAAAAAAAAGTTTCGAATACATTTTTTTGGGATGATTTTTTTGTCTTGAATTTTAACCCTTATTTTTAGCCTTTGTCCTATCCTTACCTTAGCCCCATTACAACCCTTCTTAAAGACCTCTTGATTTTTGCATCATATCCATGTTAGTAGTGGAGATTAGATTTAAACACAAGCCTATGGTTATGCTCTAATTAGCTTTGCCTCGAGTGATTTTTCTCTACCCTTAAACACTTTGAGTGACATGAGCGATTCCTTGTGAGGGTACTTGGTTTGCATTATTGATGTTAGTAGGGTTTTAGAATGTCGTTTTTGCTTTAAGTTATTAATCTTGCCATCTATCTATTTTTGCTCCTTAGTTTTCTTTCATATTTAGATGCTTAATCATATTGAAACCTTTGAGACTTCGTAAAATTAAGGATGAAAACTTGAACTTAAGTTTATTTAATTTTGAGATACTTGAGAACAAGCATCGGATAAGTGAGGGGGAATTTGATAAGTATTTATTTTGGTTATGTTTTTAGTCCTTATTTTGATCGAATATATGTTTGAAGGACTTAATTGGGCTGTTTTTATGTTGTTTTCGTGCAGGTTACGTAATGCTGGAAATAAGTTGGAATGCTGCAGAAAATACTGGAGTCGTGGGTAGATTCATGGGCATGAACCAGGGCATGAATGCTGACTGGGTGCCACGTCAGCACCTTCTAGAAGATGACGTCAGCAACTCAGATAACTTCTCAGTCCACTTATCAGATAGCTTATCATCCAGATTTTTATTTTAAAATTCAAAAACTTGGATATTTATCTTATGTAATTTAATTTACATTTAGAATTTATCATCTTAGGTTTTTAGGGTTTTCAACTATTATAAATACTCCACTTTGGGGGTGAATTAAATCATCAAGTTATTCCATTGTTCTCTTCTTCGTTGAGTTTAATAAAAGCTCTCTATTTTCTCCATTTCCATATTTTCTCCATTTTTGTCTTTATTTAATTTAAGTATGGTTTTTTCACCGACCATGCTTAACTAAATTCCTTTTAGCCAAAAGCAACGCCAAACCCGACTAAACTCGTGAGATTAGGAAAGTACTTCAATCCTTCAACAACTCATTTTTAGATTCTCTGTAAAATTTATTAGGCAATCGGCCTAATCTTTAGGCATCTCAATTGTTTCATTTCGAGAGCGCGCATTGGGTTGAAGTGGTTTAGATCCATCGTTGGGGACGAGGAAAAGCTTGTAGTCAATTCAACTCCCTAAGAACAAACTTAGTGGCGGTCCACTAAGGGGAATCAAAATCGGAAACATTTCTCATCGAGACGATTATCCGAGCACGGGCTTCTCCAGCACTAACTCAGATTTGAGTTAGCATCGATTGTCGTAGCTAATTCACTAAAGTTTGACTTCAAGGATTGCCCTGGGAGTCGAATTTACCAACGAGAAGTAAGTTACAAGGGTTGGGCCTTGTAGACTGTAACCTGCAGGAAAGTCGAAGAAAAATCAACTTCAGTGATCGAAGATGCCGTGGCAAAGCGTGGCTTGCGGCTATTTTAATCTATAATTCATTTTCAATATTTATTTTACCTTCTTATTATTTTTTCTTTATCATTCAAATCCTCTAAAATCTCCCTTTTATTTTCTACAGGTTATTGGTCTAAATCAGAACAAAAGGTGTTAGAATTCCTATTCCCTGCGGATCGACCCTTACTCTTGCTATATTATTTTAAATCATATTTATTTGAGTTTAAGGTTTTATTTTTGACACTATACGACGCGTGTCACAAACCGTTAAAATCTAGAAGCTTTCTTGAATTTCTTTGTCTCTATCCAATCGAGACGCATAGCAGATGAAAAAAGAGTGGTGAGCGATCCAAACTATCATGCAAAATGTTTCGCTACCCAAGACTGATTACATCGGCAAACAACCATAAACCGATTGGGGATCTAACTTTTCATGACCACCGATAAAATTAGGCTTAATACACATTCCCCCAAACTTTACATGTTTTCCCAACTTACCCCTAATCTACATTTTTCCCACTTTTACCTAGAGGTGGCAATCGGGTCATTCGGTTCGGGTTCGGTTCGGGTCGTTTCGGTTCGGTTCGGGTCATTTCGGGTCTATCTAGAATCGGTTTAGATTCGGTTCGGGTCGGGTTCGGGTCTAATTCGGGTCTGTGATGAGTCGGATTCGGTTCGGGTATTGGATCGGGTCAAAATCGGATCGGTTGTTTTCGGGTCGGGTCAATATCGGATCGGTCGCTTTTGGTTCGGGTCAAAATCGGGTCGTTCGGGTCGCTTTCGGTTCGGGTTAAAATCGGGTCAATTTCGGGTCGGGTCAACATTTAAATTTTCGGGTCAATTTGATTTGAGTTGGGTTAAAGGTTTGAGGTTTAATATTTATGGTTCGGTTTAAAGTTATTGATGTATGAGATTAATTCTGACTCAACTTGTCAATCTATGCATTTGAATTTGATTAAATATTTAAATCAAAGCTTCATGTATCCATATAAATTTTTTTTGTATAATTATATTGAATCAAAGTTTATAATAATAATAATAATAATAATAATAATAATAATAATAATAATAATAATAATAATGTCTGAAATGAATTAATTTATTAAACTTAGGATCTAATTGAACTAACTAAAATCTAAAAGCATAAATCACGGACATAATTAAAATAATTTGAAAACTAAATGTGAAATTTCAATTAAATTAATTTAAATTGAAACTCAATTAAATCAAAAAAAATAGAAAGACAATTGGTAAGAATAGAGAGGGAAAAAATAAAATTTTGGAGGGAAATAAGCCACCAATTTTTTAAGCTAGATTGAAAAAAGAAAAAGAAAAAGACAATTGGAAAAAATAGATAGAGAAAAGACAAAATTTTGGAGGGAAATAAGCCACCAATTTTTTAAGCTAGAGATTAATTACTTTTTAGGTCATGTTGCATTTAAAATGTTACATTTTAGTCAACTTTAAATTTTAGTTTAATTTAATTTAGTCACAAGTATTCCCACGTTTTAGACTTCGGATATAGAACTCCCCTCCCAGTAGTGATATTTAGTCTCTAAAAATTTATTTTTAGTTGAAATTGACTAATCTTTATAATTTAGTTTATTAATTTAATATATTGGTATTTTCGTTCATTTTAATTTCAAAGATTTAATTTTTAGCCAAAAGTGACCCCTATTTATTTATATGGTATAATTACAAAATTGATCATTGGACTCTCAAATTTCTCCACTTCCAAATTGTCAATTTAATCTACAATTTCAATTTTATGCTATATTTTATGATGAAATTATAAAATTGGTCACCAAGATCTCAAATTTCTATACTTCATTTTATTATTTATTATATTGTTAACAATAGATATTCGGGTCAAAATCGGGTCAAAATCGGGTTAAAATCAGGTTAAAATCGGGTCGATATTCGGTTCAGCTTTCGGTTTAGTTTTCGGTTCGGGTAGCATTCGGTTCGGGTCCATTCGGTTCGGGTCTATTCGGTTCGGGTCTATTTCGGTTCGGGTCCATTTCGGTTCAACAAAAAATTTCGGTTCGGTTCGGTTCGATTCGGTTCGGTTCGGGTTTCGGGTCAACTTCGAATCATCATGTTCGGGTCAAAATCGGGTTTCGGTTCGGGTTTCGGGTCTCGGGTCAAGTTTGCCAGGTCTACTTTTACCCCCTAAACTTTTTGTCATTACCCATATAACCCTAAAAAAATTATTTTGACCATATAACCCTTAAACTAGTGTCTTTAAAATCTCTGTGCGAGTAACAAACGACCGCTAGGGTATGCTTAAATCATGCCATAAAGATAGATGTAGACGCGTCCCACAAAAGCAGTTATTCTTATTAAAATATGAAGAAATTAAAAAAACAAGAAAAATAATAAATTTGGTGGTCGACAACTAATATTAAGATCGATTGCCGACCACCAATTAAAGAAAAGAAAAGAAGTTGCAAAAAGATGATGAACGACGACTACACTTTTAGAAGAGAGAAAAACTAGGTTCTTGATTGTAGAGTTTTTTATATAAGAATTTGAGACCTCATTAAAATCTCTTTCATATTTTTTTGATATACAACAGTGTATATCAATAGATAGCGAGAGGAAGAAAAGAGTGTATCATAAATATTATTAATAAAACCAAGTTCAATAACATTCAAAGAACAAATTACCTTCTCAAACGGAGCCTAATCCAAGAGAGAGTGTGAACGCCATCACTCTACGAAGCGGTACAATCATCAAACCTAAAGCTAAAGAAGATGGCATACAAAAGGAAGAAAAAAGCAATCACCCGCTACTAGAAAAGGTATGCCCGATCCAACCCCTATATCTTCTCCCTACGCTACACCACCACCCTTCCCGTCAAGATTAATGAAAAGAGACAAACAAGCAGAAGAAAAGGAGCTCCTAGATGTGTTTCAAAAAGTAGAGATCAATATTCCACTCCTCGACGTAATCCGAAAAATCCCAAGGTATGCTAAGTTTCTTAAAGATTTATGTCCTAATAAACGTCGTCTTATTGGAATTGAGAAGGTTAATCTAGGAGAGTATGTATCGGTGGTCTTCCAGCGAAGGTTACCACCAAAATTGAAGGACCAAGGTATGTTCGCCATTCCCTGAAAAATCGGTAAAGTGGGTATCAAATGAGCAATGTGTGACTTAGGGGCCTCTATTAATGTTATGCCACTCTCATTTTATATCCCACTTTCTGCTGAGCCTTTGAAGGATACAAAAGTAAACATACAACTGGCGGACATTATCCATAATTTACCCGGAAGGATTGTTAGAAAATGTCCTGGTAAAGGTAAACGATTTAATCTTTCCGGCAGATTTCTATGTCATAGACATGGAAAACGATCGGACTAATAATTCTTCCGAAATCCTCCTTGGTCGTCCAATTTTAAGTACTGCAAATACGAAAATCGATGTGAAAAGCGGGATCCTTACAATGGAGTTCGGTGGCGAGGTGGTAAAATTTGATGTTTACAAAGCGATGCGACATCCTAATAATGTTGCTAGTATAAATTTTATAGATGTTATTGATCCCGCCGTTGAAGAATTTATAGAATCTAATCTGTTGATGATTCGTGCAGGGATTTGAAGGATCACGACAAAGGAGTTAAGGAGTTAAAAATGTTTCTTCTGCTCATTCTGATTTACGCCTAACTCCATCGAAATCTAAAATGTTTTCTTTCATTTTGCAGGGATTGAATTTGGAGTTAAAATTACCTCCAAATAAATTGAAGAGTGAAAGAGAAATTTTTCCAGTAAAAAAACTCCATAATCGCAAAATCTCTCGTAGGGAAATACTCAGTTGGATAAAGCGCAAGAACTTGAAGAAGTATTTGTCGCAATGCCTGTAGTCTAAACCAGGTCGTCGAGCTAAACGACGTTAAATAAAGCGCTACATGGGAGGCAACCCATTTTCTTTATTTATTTCTTGATTTTAATTTTTCAATTTAGAATTTATTCTCATTTGCTTTATTTTTTTTAAAACCCACGTCTACTTCTCTTTTATCTTTTCTTTTTAGCATTTTTTATTTATTTTCCCCTAATAATATAGTTACTATTACTAATTTAAATTTATTATATATTATATATTATCTTTTTTTAGATTTACGTAAGTTAAATATATATATATATATATATATATATATATCTTTATCTATCTATTATCTTATTTTTAAATTTAACCCTTGGTGGTTTATCTTTATTATCTTAAATTATTTTTTTATTTTCAATTTTGAATCATAATATATATATATATATCTTTTAAATTATTAATATATATATATATATATATCTTTATCAACTATATCTATTTTTTAAATAAAATTATCCTTTTACAAATTTTTAATTATCCTTTTATTTCAAAAAAAACTAACATAATTTTTCCCTCATTTTTTTCTGCAGCCACCATTATCACTTCATCTTCAACATTCATCACTCGATCGTCCACCATTACCACCACCATGGTCCGAACTCGAGAGCAAGCTCGCCTCCGCCCCTACACCAGACTCGGAGCCTACTACCGAAACATGCTCTTCTGCAATCGGGGAGTATTTTCACCCTCTCTATTTTGTATTTTATTTTATGTTCATTTTGAGGCGAAATGATTTAAGTGAGGGGAGGGATATATGCTTATCAATTCTTATCTTGCTTATCTGTTTTGGTTGTTCTCTTGATTTCTTGATTTTATTAATTTAACGTTCTTCGTTTAAATCCTTAGTTGTGCCTTGTCTCACTGTTTTCATATGGTTTTGTAGCTATCTTGTTAGAAAATTCTAGGTTGCATGGTAGATTTTGGCATTATTAATTTTTTATTAAAATCTTTTATATGACATTTCTTTCTCTATTAATTCACATGATGCTTACCTAAGTACACAAGACATATTTATGAGTTTTTGAGCCTAATGAGCATGCATTATATTTGCTCTTTGTTTCTTTGAGTGTGCCTAGCTAAATTAGTTGCATTCTAGAACTTGTTTTTAAATTCTTTTTGAGATTATGTTGATTGATTATGATGCTTAAATATGATAGAGGCACTAGGTTTAACCACTTCTCTTCCCAAATAAATTGTCTACCCTTTAATTAATTTCCCCTAGTGAAACAATTTTTGAGCCTTGGCCTTTTTCTTGATATCACCACATTTTAAGCCTAATCCATTTTTTTTTCTTAAAATTCATTACTTTTGTCCCTTTTTCAAGACAAAAATCATCTTCACACAAAAAAAAAACAGATTTGAATAAGTGCTATGCAGAAGTAGAAAATATACTGTGCAGAAAAAAACTGTGCATAATTGTTCGAATATACTGTGCAGAACTGTTCGAATATGCAGTGCAGAAAAAAAAAGTGTAGGAAATTGTTCGAGACTACAAAAAAAATAAAATAAAAATAAAATAAACAGTGCAGTTCAAAAAAAATATACACTGCAAAATAGTTTTAGCTCGAATGGAAAAAAAAAAGTTTCGAATACATTTTTTTGGGATGATTTTTTTGTCTTGAATTTTAACCCTTATTTTTAGCCTTTGTCCTATCCTTACCTTAGCCCCATTACAACCCTTCTTAAAGACCTCTTGATTTTTGCATCATATCCATGTTAGTAGTGGAGATTAGATTTAAACACAAGCCTATGGTTATGCTCTAATTAGCTTTGCCTCGAGTGATTTTTCTCTACCCTTAAACACTTTGAGTGACATGAGCGATTCCTTGTGAGGGTACTTGGTTTGCATTATTGATGTTAGTAGGGTTTTAGAATGTCGTTTTTGCTTTAAGTTATTAATCTTGCCATCTATCTATTTTTGCTCCTTAGTTTTCTTTCATATTTAGATGCTTAATCATATTGAAACCTTTGAGACTTCGTAAAATTAAGGATGAAAACTTGAACTTAAGTTTATTTAATTTTGAGATACTTGAGAACAAGCATCGGATAAGTGAGGGGGAATTTGATAAGTATTTATTTTGGTTATGTTTTTAGTCCTTATTTTGATCGAATATATGTTTGAAGGACTTAATTGGGCTGTTTTTATGTTGTTTTCGTGCAGGTTACGTAATGCTGGAAATAAGTTGGAATGCTGCAGAAAATACTGGAGTCGTGGGTAGATTCATGGGCATGAACCAGGGCATGAATGCTGACTGGGTGCCACGTCAGCACCTTCTAGAAGATGACGTCAGCAACTCAGATAACTTCTCAGTCCACTTATCAGATAGCTTATCATCCAGATTTTTATTTTAAAATTCAAAAACTTGGATATTTATCTTATGTAATTTAATTTACATTTAGAATTTATCATCTTAGGTTTTTAGGGTTTTCAACTATTATAAATACTCCACTTTGGGGGTGAATTAAATCATCAAGTTATTCCATTGTTCTCTTCTTCGTTGAGTTTAATAAAAGCTCTCTATTTTCTCCATTTCCATATTTTCTCCATTTTTGTCTTTATTTAATTTAAGTATGGTTTTTTCACCGACCATGCTTAACTAAATTCCTTTTAGCCAAAAGCAACGCCAAACCCGACTAAACTCGTGAGATTAGGAAAGTACTTCAATCCTTCAACAACTCATTTTTAGATTCTCTGTAAAATTTATTAGGCAATCGGCCTAATCTTTAGGCATCTCAATTGTTTCATTTCGAGAGCGCGCATTGGGTTGAAGTGGTTTAGATCCATCGTTGGGGACGAGGAAAAGCTTGTAGTCAATTCAACTCCCTAAGAACAAACTTAGTGGCGGTCCACTAAGGGGAATCAAAATCGGAAACATTTCTCATCGAGACGATTATCCGAGCACGGGCTTCTCCAGCACTAACTCAGATTTGAGTTAGCATCGATTGTCGTAGCTAATTCACTAAAGTTTGACTTCAAGGATTGCCCTGGGAGTCGAATTTACCAACGAGAAGTAAGTTACAAGGGTTGGGCCTTGTAGACTGTAACCTGCAGGAAAGTCGAAGAAAAATCAACTTCAGTGATCGAAGATGCCGTGGCAAAGCGTGGCTTGCGGCTATTTTAATCTATAATTCATTTTCAATATTTATTTTACCTTCTTATTATTTTTTCTTTATCATTCAAATCCTCTAAAATCTCCCTTTTATTTTCTACAGGTTATTGGTCTAAATCAGAACAAAAGGTGTTAGAATTCCTATTCCCTGCGGATCGACCCTTACTCTTGCTATATTATTTTAAATCATATTTATTTGAGTTTAAGGTTTTATTTTTGACACTATACGACGCGTGTCACAAACCGTTAAAATCTAGAAGCTTTCTTGAATTTCTTTGTCTCTATCCAATCGAGACGCATAGCAGATGAAAAAAGAGTGGTGAGCGATCCAAACTATCATGCAAAATGTTTCGCTACCCAAGACTGATTACATCGGCAAACAACCATAAACCGATTGGGGATCTAACTTTTCATGACCACCGATAAAATTAGGCTTAATACACATTCCCCCAAACTTTACATGTTTTCCCAACTTACCCCTAATCTACATTTTTCCCACTTTTACCTAGAGGTGGCAATCGGGTCATTCGGTTCGGGTTCGGTTCGGGTCGTTTCGGTTCGGTTCGGGTCATTTCGGGTCTATCTAGAATCGGTTTAGATTCGGTTCGGGTCGGGTTCGGGTCTAATTCGGGTCTGTGATGAGTCGGATTCGGTTCGGGTATTGGATCGGGTCAAAATCGGATCGGTTGTTTTCGGGTCGGGTCAATATCGGATCGGTCGCTTTTGGTTCGGGTCAAAATCGGGTCGTTCGGGTCGCTTTCGGTTCGGGTTAAAATCGGGTCAATTTCGGGTCGGGTCAACATTTAAATTTTCGGGTCAATTTGATTTGAGTTGGGTTAAAGGTTTGAGGTTTAATATTTATGGTTCGGTTTAAAGTTATTGATGTATGAGATTAATTCTGACTCAACTTGTCAATCTATGCATTTGAATTTGATTAAATATTTAAATCAAAGCTTCATGTATCCATATAATTTTTTTTTGTATAATTATATTGAATCAAAGTTTATAATAATAATAATAATAATAATAATAATAATAATAATAATAATAATAATGTCTGAAATGAATTAATTTATTAAACTTAGGATCTAATTGAACTAACTAAAATCTAAAAGCATAAATCACGGACATAATTAAAATAATTTGAAAACTAAATGTGAAATTTCAATTAAATTAATTTAAATTGAAACTCAATTAAATCAAGAAAAATAGAAAGACAATTGGTAAGAATAGAGAGGGAAAAAATAAAATTTTGGAGGGAAATAAGCCACCAATTTTTTAAGCTAGATTGAAAAAAGAAAAAGAAAAAGACAATTGGAAAAAATAGATAGAGAAAAGACAAAATTTTGGAGGGAAATAAGCCACCAATTTTTTAAGCTAGAGATTAATTACTTTTTAGGTCATGTTGCATTTAAAATGTTACATTTTAGTCAACTTTAAATTTTAGTTTAATTTAATTTAGTCACAAGTATTCCCACGTTTTAGACTTCGGATATAGAACTCCCCTCCCAGTAGTGATATTTAGTCTCTAAAAATTTATTTTTAGTTGAAATTGACTAATCTTTATAATTTAGTTTATTAATTTAATATATTGGTATTTTCGTTCATTTTAATTTCAAAGATTTAATTTTTAGCCAAAAGTGACCCCTATTTATTTATATGGTATAATTACAAAATTGATCATTGGACTCTCAAATTTCTCCACTTCCAAATTGTCAATTTAATCTACAATTTCAATTTTATGCTATATTTTATGATGAAATTATAAAATTGGTCACCAAGATCTCAAATTTCTATACTTCATTTTATTATTTATTATATTGTTAACAATAGATATTCGGGTCAAAATCGGGTCAAAATCGGGTTAAAATCAGGTTAAAATCGGGTCGATATTCGGTTCAGCTTTCGGTTTAGTTTTCGGTTCGGGTAGCATTCGGTTCGGGTCCATTCGGTTCGGGTCTATTCGGTTCGGGTCTATTTCGGTTCGGGTCCATTTCGGTTCAACAAAAAATTTCGGTTCGGTTCGGTTCGATTCGGTTCGGTTCGGGTTTCGGGTCAACTTCGAATCATCATGTTCGGGTCAAAATCGGGTTTCGGTTCGGGTTTCGGGTCTCGGGTCAAGTTTGCCAGGTCTACTTTTACCCCCTAAACTTTTTGTCATTACCCATATAACCCTAAAAAAATTATTTTGACCATATAACCCTTAAACTAGTGTCTTTAAAATCTCTGTGCGAGTAACAAACGACCGCTAGGGTATGCTTAAATCATGCCATAAAGATAGATGTAGACGCGTCCCACAAAAGCAGTTATTCTTATTAAAATATGAAGAAATTAAAAAAACAAGAAAAATAATAAATTTGGTGGTCGACAACTAATATTAAGATCGATTGCCGACCACCAATTAAAGAAAAGAAAAGAAGTTGCAAAAAGATGATGAACGACGACTACACTTTTAGAAGAGAGAAAAACTAGGTTCTTGATTGTAGAGTTTTTTATATAAGAATTTGAGACCTCATTAAAATCTCTTTCATATTTTTTTGATATACAACAGTGTATATCAATAGATAGCGAGAGGAAGAAAAGAGTGTATCATAAATATTATTAATAAAACCAAGTTCAATAACATTCAAAGAACAAAATACTTCCATAGGAATCCGTAAACTAAAAAAAACCCCACACGAACCATACTAACTGTCCAACAAGAATTCATCCAATTTATCGTTGGCCAAACCATCCGCCACAATATTTTCACTTCTATGAGTAAAACGCAGTATAACATTTGTGTTTAGAATTTAGGGTTAAAGTTGACCCTTTTTGTTTTGACAAGAAGCTGGAACAAAGATCCAATCCAAAGTTGTTTTGTAGTCGCACTCAATAATCAAATGAAATTTATCACACTTTTTTAGAGTTTAGAATTTAGGATTTAGGGTTAAAGTTATAATTCAAGATTTAAATATTTAAAGTTAAAGATTTAAGTTTTAAATTGTATAGCTTAACTAAGAATAATCCATGAATGTATATGTTTATTACTGTTGTTTTGGCTTGCAAATGCGGGTAACAAATTCACTATTTTATACAATGTCCCCCGTTAGCATTTAGGTTTCTAATTCAGTTAATTGTTATGTTCCAGGACGTTGTGCTCCGACTAGACATTTCCGAGAAACTCGAAGAGGATGGAGGTTGTGTGGACAGCGCAAGCTTTAATGTCGATGGTAACGTTTTAGTCTATGGCTTGGATGACAAGCGGATTGTAATGTGTGACTGGGAAGCTGGGATTGCCAAGCTTAATTTGCAGTCATATCATGTTCCGAGCTAAAATCATGCCTTATACAGACGATGGCAGCTTGATTACGTGTGCAGCAGATGGTGAGGTGAATGAATTTCTTATTCTAACTAAGCATAAGCAATGATTGTTTAATAATTGTAACTACAAACTGTCTCCTAATTGTAGGTTTGGTGCGCTCAAATCTCGGAGCGTGGTGACCAAACATAAGAGAGGAGCTTATGGTTTTGCCGTTGAACCAGGAAGCCCTCATATGTTTTACTCTTGTGGTGCAGATGGACTGTTGAAGAATGTAAGTTGTGTTTTAAGTCACCATTATTTCCGCCTAAATTTTTACTCGGTCATATGGAGTTGGAACAGATAATATTTTCAGAAATTCAATTCTTATTCTTGGTCTTGTTTTGTTCATTGATTGATGTAGCCATATCCGACTTATAGAGCCCTCTTAATACTTTTTCCTTTCAGATTGATCTTAGAAATGCAGCATCTACAACACTTTTTAATGCCAGTGGAATGATGATGGCACGTTCGAACGGGCAGTTGTACCTCTGGAACATATTGCAGTTGTGCCTCTGGCACGTTCACTTTTGGTTCAATATATACAACTGCTAGATACAATGTTTGTTAGGTACTGTTAGGATGGAAGAGTTTTTTTTTTGTCGGACTAGAGATGTATGATAAGTAGAGAAGCTGATCTCTCTGCCATTACTTCTTTGCAAAAGGTTCAAGTACGCGGCCTGTTGCGTCGATTCCCTTATCGTAAGTGTTACTCTTTTGGTCTTGAGTGGTCTTCTGATGATTGTGACGTCGATCGGCTTGATGTTCACAATGGCGAGCACGATGAAGATGAGAGAAGATGTTGTGGATGGTATGTGATAACCATTGATGATAGCAATGATGCTAAAAGTTTCTTTATGTCGTGACAACTATGTTGAGAAATTGTGCATTATAACATATGGATTTAAGTTAAAACTTGAATTCAGTGTGGTGTTTTTTTAATAGATTTGTATGTTATTTGGTACATAAAAGTTTTGATGAACGAAGTTTGTCTCAATCCAGGGTCCGAGCATGTCATCTTCTTCACAGAAGATAAAAAGTGATACTTATAAATTACCAACCAAATGAATTTCCCGTCAAAATTTGAACTTTGATCGTTAGTTAATTGAACCAACTCGTATCATTGTTGGATTAAAATCCGCAATTGGGGGCACATATGTAAAATGTATGTTGCTATTATAAAGTATGACACAAAATAAAGTGACCAATTAAGTTAAGCGTGTCATAGGTATTAAAATGTCATGAAAATAAAAGTGTAGATACCATAAGATATATTTATAATTCAATGAGGGGTAGAGTTATAAATATTTAATAGTTGATTTAATAAATCAACTATATAAAGAGGTAGTGGTCCCCAAGAAATAGGTTAACTTGTTTTTCTCCCCTTCCCCGTCAGAGAGTTTTACTTTAAGAGATAACCTATCTTCTTGGAAGACCAATACCAAAGATCTGGGATTTCAACATCAAGATTCAAGATTTTTAATCTATCAATGAATTCAGGTACGCTTCCGCATTCAGTTTATTCAATTTATTGTTCTTGATGATTTGACATGATAGATCTTGATTTTTTAAATTTCATATTAATTTATGATTTGATTCTAACAAGTGGTATCAGAGCCTCGTCGTGTTGAATCATTGAGAATTTATTTGATTTATTTTTGGATAGATTCGTTTTGAATTTTTTAAGGGTTTCTGTTTTAATATGGTATTTGAAAAGTTTGATGACGACATTCGTAGTTTGATGTACAATTTGATAATATGGTTTCTTATTCGTTACCAATATTTGGGTGAAGTTTTAGTACACATGGTGGGATTCTCTTCTGCCATTTATTTCCAATCGAATCACATATTGTCGTCTATCTAGAGAAATTGGTTTTGATAGATTAGGGATTTTATAATTTGGGAACATTAAAATTATAAGGTTAAATTTTTTGTTTAGTTTGAAATTTTGTGGTTCAGATTCTTTTTTATTTATGCGATAAATGATTATATTTTCCACTGTTAGATTTTGGTTTTTTTTAAGCCAATCAACATTCGTGCTTTAATAATTGATTGTTAGGGAAATTATTAATAACAGTAGCTTTTGTTTCTTCTAAACTAAGGGCCTACATGTTCTGCTATTAAATATAGTAAAATAAGGTTATGATATGGTTTAGAAAATAATTTTGTATTATGGTTATGGATTCACGTTGAAGATTTGATTTCGGAATAAATTTCGGTTTGAATTAATTGTGCAAGTTACATAAGGTAATTAATTTCATTTGGATCAATATTTTGTTTATGTTTGACATTGATATATACATTTAGATTTGGTTTTGATTTTGGTTTTGGAAAGCATGACATTAATCTTATGAAGTTTATATTCGATTCAGTTTGATCAAGAATTTTAATTTTGATTATTTGATTATTATGAATATATTAAAGTTTATTGTGATCATTATATGAATTATTCATGTATATGATACTTTTGATTTCGACTTCTAGTTAAAGATTGATGATTCGATTTTAATTTCGGCAAATGCATGCTTAAGGAATTTTTTGAGGAACAGTCAAAGATTTTGGTTTATTCGATTTCTGATAGCCCCATTCTGACAACCTTATTTTGTGTTATTTCAGAAACTTAAGTGTGATCAGAAATTTCAGTTTTGACTATTACAAAATTTTAAATTTGAATATCGGTATATTTATGTTATATATTTTGAGATAAAATTAATTGATGCATTAAGTCACCAAAGTGACCTCTATTGTGAAAATTATTTTATTTTAAAATATAGAAGGTTTTGTGCATGTAAGTCGGATTATGTTAGTATTAATCGGCCCAAAGGAAGGTTAGTAATTAACATTATTACATGTGCAACTATGGTAATAAACATGTGATAATTATTTAGTTTTATATGTGAGTAATAAATCGGCCCAAAGGAAGATTTATGTCTGACATGTTCTTATTATCAATGTTTGATTACTATATCAAGATATCACTTGCAAGTTAATATTTTGTCGAAAGATGAAATATTAATGGAGTGTTCGTTATCTTGATATGAGGTTTAACTTTATTCAAATTTATTATTCTGGTTATCTTTTAATTTGATTGAAAGATAAGACAAATATTTTGAAACAAATAAATTCATATTTTGGCTTCGGACATCTAATATTTTAATAGATTAGTTGAAACATAATGTCACCAAAGTGACCGCTTTTGTGTAGATTAGTTTATTTAAAATATTAAGATAATTATGTGTTTTTGTAATTCATGCATTTATTAATTGGCCCAAAGGAAAGTTAATATTTGACAGAATTACAATGACAACTGTGGTGATAAATGTATGACAATTATAAGGTATTTTATGTGAGCAATACGTTAGTCCAAAGATTAGCCTATTGTTTGACATAGTTTATTGTCAATGTTTGATTGCTACAACAAGAGTACCGCTTACAGTTAATATTACTGTCCAAATACTTGATATTAATGTTGTGCTTGGTATCTTGAGGGGAACTAGTCATTATTTTGAATTTATTTGTTTACTTATGAATATTTATGTGAGCTTGTTTTATTTTATTTTTTTTATTTTTGTTCTATATTTAGATAATCTATCTTTTCTGTCACAATATCTATTAATAACATTCTACACTAATGTTTACTGAAATTAATTTCAATGAATAGAAAAGACACTTACATATAATATTTGGTTGTATGAACATAGACTTTGCACTAAAAGAAGAATAACTTGCACATCTCACTGTGGTAAGCACCCATAAAAGGGATTTTGAGAGGTGGGATTATTCAAATCGCATGAGTCTAATGATCATAAAGCACAACATTATTCTAGATGTCTTTAGGAGCACAAATCTAAAGAGATTACTCATATTAAGAGTTTCTTTAACGAAATTAAGAAATGGTTTACCCAAAACATTAAGGTTAAGATGACATCACTTATACTTTCTTTGATGTCTATCAAGTATAATGGTCAAGGAAATGCGGGGAGTACATTGTGAAAATGTTTAATATTGCTTCAAAATCTAAGGCTCATAAGATCAAACTCTCTAACAATTGTTTGTTCTTATGATTTTGGCACCGCTTCCTATATAGTTTAACCAATTCAAGTTACAATAATTAAAAGGGAGAAATAGACTCTATTTGGGCTCATTTCTCTGTGTTCAAGAGGAAGAAAAGTTGAAGCATTATAAGTGTAAAAGTATTAATTTAATTAGTGTCTTTAAGAATAAGGGCAATAAAGAAAATATTTAAATAAAGTTTCTAAGGGTTCTAGCCAAAAGAAACGACAATAAATTTTTAAGTGTTGATTCTTTTGTATAAGTTTGGACACATGTAAAGAAATTAAACTTTAAAAGCGAGCAACTACTTCGGTTATTTTGAGTGATCCATGGACCGTAAATTTTATGATCCCACAATTAAGGTTATTTTAAGGAGAGATTTATAATTTTTTAGGATGTTGAGTTTGGAGGAAGAAATAAGGTTAGATACATTGTTATTGAGGAGGAATTGAATTGTAATTTAGTTCCTACTATCACTTTTGACAATGTTTAGGTTTTCAACCTATCATTAATCAAGAAGTGAATCAAGTACCTCAACAAAACAATGTTGAACAACTCTCATTCAAGATAAGGTAGTTGTTTCAGAAGAACAAACTCAACAACCTTAAAAAAAATAAGTGTCATTAAAGAGGTCTACGAGAGGAAGATGAAATACTATTCCAGATTATTATATTGTATTTCTTCAAGAAAATAAGGTAATAATGGAATGATAGAAAATGACTCAATCATTTTTTATCAGACCATAAAAGTTCTAACTCTCAAAAGTGAATTGATGTCATTCAAGAAGAGTATAATTTTGTGCAATACAATAAAGTTTAGGAACTTGTCTCATTACCTTAAGGTGCAAACCAATTGGTTGTAAATGTATATTTAAAACCAATAGGGATGGAAACGGTAATGTCGATAAGTATAAAGCACGTCTTGTATCTAAAGGATATACTCTAAAAGAAGACATTGATTTTGTAGAGACTTTCTCTCAAGTTTCATTGAAAAATTCTTTCAGGACAATCATGGCGCTTGTTGCTTATGTTAATCTTGAGCTACATAAGATGAATGTTAAGCTTGTGTTTTTCAATGGCAACATTGAAGAAAATATTTATATGGTACAATCATAGAGTTGTGTCTTATGATACAATATCAATGATATGTAAATTAAAGAAATTCATCTATAAGCTTAAGTAAGACTCTCAGTAATGAAAATATAAATTTCATTTTGATTATCTCATTTGGTTTTGAGATAAATTTGGTTGACACTTGTATATACTACAAGTAGATAAGTATTATCTTGCTCAATGCCCTAAAAGTAACCTTGAAAATTTAGAAATTCCAAAAGATTCTCTATACATAAGTTATTGAGAATCTAATTTATGCTTAAGTATGTATGCGTTCGGAAATTGTGTACATTGTTGGAATGTTAAACATATATTTGAGGAATCATATTATGGACCATTGGATAACAACCAATGGGGTTATGAGATATCTTCAGAGAACAAAAATTACTTGCTCACATGTCGGAGTTCTGGTAAGTTAGAGATCATCAGGTTTACAGACTTCGATTCTAATAAAATATTGATGCAAAAGAATTTTGTCACATGGACTGCTAATTTTAGATTGAATAAAAAGATCACTTTAGTTATTTTGTGACAATAAATATGCATTCATTTATTCTATACACAATAGGAACACTTCAAACTTGAAGCACATAAATATTACGTTCCTAGTTGTTAAAGAAAATTCACAATGGTTGGTGTCTATAGAGCATGTTGGTACAAACTCCATAATTGCACGCATATTAAGAAACCGTCACCCTAGGACTTTCATGAGCACACTACTCATGTGGGTGTAATATTATTTAAGGATATTCGGTTTTAGTGTGAGTTTGTAATTTTAAAAAATGCTCATTCGGTTTAGACACAATTTCAGTTACTTCAGTTTAAAGTTATTTAAGATTATTTTATGCAGAAATAAAGTTCTTTTGGTTTATGCACACTCTGAATTTAGTAAAGTTTGATCTCACTAAGGTTTATGAGGACCAGTTGGAAATAGACATGTATGGTTCACATTTCATGTAATTTTCCATGCTACACATCCATGATTGATCTATGTCATTTGACTATATTTGTATACGTGACCATTGATGGGTCCAGTCATGATTGATATGGCGAAGATCGCTTTGATCCTATGTGGATATAGTTGATGGACGAGATTGTTATAGAATACCTATTATATAATAGCAAAATTTTGAGCTCATAAGGTTGTACATTTATCAGGAAACATATGTTGCCCAAGTGGGAGATTGTTGGATTAAAATCCGCAATTGTGGGCACATATGTAAAATGTATGTTGCTATTTTAAAGTATGACACAAAATAAAGTGACCAATTAAGTTAAGCGTGTCATAGGTATTAAAATGTCATGGAAATAAAAGTGTAGATACCATAAGATATATTTATAATTCAATGAGGGGCAGAGTTATAAATATTTAATAGTTGATTTAATAAATCAACTATATAAAGAGGTAGTGGTCCCCAAGAAATAAGTTAACTTGTTTTTCTCTCCTTCCCCGTCAGAGAGTTTTACTTTAAGAGATAACATATCTTCTTGGAAGATCAATACCAAAGATCTGGGATTTCAACATCAAGATTCAATATTTTTAATCTATCAATGAATTCAGGTACGCTTCCGCATTCAGTTTATTCAATTTATTGTTCTTAATAATTTGACATGATAGATCTTGGTTTTTTAGATTTCATATTAATTTATGATTTGATTCTAACAATCATGACATACAATTTTGAGGTACATTATAAAAAATGACTTATTTACTTTTCTACTTTAAAAACTTTATTATTAAGTATTTGGGGCAGTTATTATTATCTTCTTAAAGACAAATTTGATAGAATGTGTAACGTTGTCACTTTTAAATTCCTGTACTTATTGTACTCCATTATTCACATAGATAGTGTACCCTTCTTTAAAGTGTGGAGCATGATATTATATATCTTTTATATCTTCTTACACTTTGCGTTTGAGATTATCTCTTCCGGTAATATCATTTTAAAAATTGTAACTCGAAAGAACAACTATAACTATTTGTCTTAAATTAATGTACAAATTCCAAAGATAAACGACAAATTTATTGTTGAGATTTACAAATTCAGTTCAAATGTTACAGGTTTATTTCGGTTAGTAATTACGTTTTTATATATTTTTTTATTATATTCTATAATTCAAGTTTTATATTTTGATCAACTACAAATTGTTGAAATGAATGGAGTGGGGGAAGAAGCACGAGTGTTTTCATTAAGGAGACCTAGATTTTGTGATACGAATGCCATGTTTAATAAGCAACATTCGAACACCCTTCTTTAACCATAAACAGCACGGCAGCAGCAAGAACACTTTCTACGATTACCGTGCTCGTACCTTTATAAAAGTCGGCGACGCCTTCGTATCGGTTTGATCATCTTTATAATAGCATCCAGAGTCTCCGCACCGGTGCACGTGATGGGATTATAGGAAATTGATCTGAACCTTAAAATCTGAAAATAAAAATATTATTGCATCCAGGGGCGGATCTAGAAATATAAATTTGGTAGTTCACTAACCGATAATTAATATAATAACATATAAGCCAAGAGTAAATTAAATAAGTCATCAAAAGCTACATTCTAAATTTATAAGAAATTCAAATTACAAAGTACTAGTACATGAAAAATGTCTACAAATGTCTAACTAAAGCAAAATTTGAAGTAAACTTAAATTTAACTAAAGAAAAATTTCAAAAATAAAATTAAGAAAAAATTAGGGGGAAAGAAAATAAATATGTACCTGGTTAGTGATCACAAAACTTGAAAGAAATTAAGAGAAATTTGGATGAATGGAAGAAAAAAAATTTGGAGAGAAAACGATGGAAGCTTTTTTTTTAGAGAATGAGAATTGGGGAAAGTGAAAATTCTAGAGAAGTTAAATAAGTTTTTTATGAAAAAAAAATTTACAGAATCATCCTTGTTGTGTAAAAGTAATTAACTATTTAGGGGAAGTTATGTGAGAAATTGGGTAATAAAACAACTTTCAAAATAAATAAATAAAGTTATTAAAAGATTTTTTTACCATAAATGGGAAATAAATAAAGTTATTAAAAGTTATGTGGGAAATTGAGAGTTCACGTGTGCTGCTGTAAAGCAATAATTAAGGTAAAAGTAATTTTTTTTTTTTGCAAATAAGCAATAAAACGGATTGACTTTTCCCTAAAAAAAACTATAGCTTTAATAGGCAATTATAGAACGGAATAAAGGTAAAAGTAATTTTTTTTATAATTAATGGTAGTGCACTTGCACTACCTTGCACAATTACAAATCCGCCCCTGATTGCATCGTTGCCTTTTTGTTTTTCCGAAGATCGGCGACAATGCAATAACCTTTTCGATAATGATGTCTTTTGTTCTCAGTTGTAACTTGCTTTGCTTGAAGTCTTGACTGTAAAGGCAACAAAGAAACGGGTAAGATTTCAAATCGTTTTTCAACCAATTTAAGAGGGCATTATGCGATTGTATCGTACCTTTACAACGAGAAGAGGATAAGAGACGACGGTAGCTGCATGTTTCGCCAACTGCCAAACAGCTAATGCAAAGAAACAACGACAATTTCAAAAAATATAATCAGTTATCAGTTATCTGCTAATTATTAAACAAGATCTAAAGCTAGAAAAGATGACAATTGCAAGTAACACTGTAGTAATTATTAATTTATTAGTAAAGGGAGATTTTCTCAGGGTCCGTTGGTAATGCTCATGAGGGTAAGTGTATGGATAGAATTTGTCTGCTTTTTTTCGGTGCCTCTTTCTATGTCTCACACTAAAAATATAGGTTTAAGGTTAGAATTTAAGAAATTATGAGTAGATTGTATGGTTTAGGATTTAAAAATTAAGGTTATAGTTTAGAATTTAACTTTTTAATAATTTTTAATGTTGAGACATAAAAAGAGGTACTGAAGAGAGATAGAAAACTTTTGTCCGGTGAGAAGAGCTTTGCACGTGCACCACCGTACCCGCTCTATGTTAATTATAATGGTAATTAAGCAGTTGTATTTTGATAGTTTTCTATTGCTGCATTGTAGCGTGTATTTTTTGAACGAATCTGGACTATTTTCAGTCTTTGTATTCAGCTATTATCAAAGAAACGAAGTGGCTGTTTTGGAAAGATTTAAAATCAGCATTTAAATGTGATTGAAACTTGATTTGTTTTGGGCGGAAATACTCTTGAATTTTAGCCTATAAATTCGAGGCTGTTTTTTCATTTCTTTTTATTCACTTAGCCAAATACAACGATTTGCAAAACACATGCTCTCTAAGTTTTTAAGAGCTTTTTCTTCAAAGCTTTCAAAATATTTCGAATTTCTCGGAAAAAAAAAGTAATATCGTCAAAATCCTCTATGATTTTTAGGTGTACGAATTCTCGAAGAGATTGTACTAACTTTAGAGGACATTCGATTACACACATTGGGTTGAATTTGTTTTTAAGACAATTGTTCTCCATGACACAGTTACCAATTTTTACTTTGATTATTTTATTGTTCTGTCAATACTAACACATCATTTTCCGGTTATTTTTTTCAACAGGATCAATCTCCAAAGCAGTAGTTTCTATTCTAATGATTCTTAAATTCATAAATCCACTTCGAATTTCCCCCGACACTTCACCGGCTACGAAATAGACAATGTTATAGTTTAAAACAAGCAAAAAGAAAGAAGAAGAAAAAAACCACTTTCCATTATTATTAATTGAAGATGTAATGGCAACATTATCATGAAAGAAGTTAAAGCAATACAAGAACAAGAACAATCATGCTATAAACTGAAAAAAAATATCACCTCAGATGCAGTTGTGCGAACTAAAGAAGTGAATAAGTAGAGATATATTATATTCGTAAGATAGTTATTTGAATTTAAATTCATTCAAGATACGATAACGTGAACATCCTTGATCACTCAACTAATGAGTGAATCTTTCTTTACATTATTTCTAAATATGCAATTTTTTCCTACTCGTATAGTGTATATTTTAAAGCGTATGTGTCAATAATATGTCCTCATATTTAAAAATTGTCGCATCAAATTATTTTAGAAAATATAAAAAAATACGTTTTTAAAAATTAAGAAAATAAATTAAAGGGTAAACTACTCCAATGACCACCTAACTATTGACCGCGACCTGCTTTAACCACCCAACTAAAAGAATTTAAAATTTGATCACCTAACTATTTAAATAGACATATTTTGACCACCGATCGTTAAAATCTAACGGAAAGGTGACGTGACAGTTAAAATAAAATTTGTATAATTGTACTTTTAGTCCCTATTAATTACCTATTATATCAACTTGGTCCTAATTTTAATTTAATTAAATAAAATTAATCAACTAATCAGATAACGACATGTGTCATCACCCAATTGGATAAATAAAATTATTAAATATATATAATATTAAATAAATAAAATAAATTCATCCAATTGGGTGATGACACGTGTTGTTATCTAATTAATTGATTAATTTTATTTAATTAAATTAAAATTAGGACTAAATTGATATAATAGGTAGTTAACAAGGACTAAAACTATAATTATAAAAAATTTAATTTAACTGTCATGTCACCTTTATGTTAGATTTTAACGGCCGGTGGTCAAAATAGGTCTATTTAAATAGTTGGGTGATCAAATATTGAATTTTTTTAGTTGAATGGTCAAAACAGGTCGCAACTAATAGTTGGGTGATCACTGGAGTAGTTTACCCAAAATTAAATCCAAAAATAATAAATAATACATGGACCTAGTCTATAATTTGACCAAATTAAGATAAACTACTATTCCAAGTCGAATATACACGCTTGATCTCCCCCACTAAAGATATACTACTATTCTGGCTCAACCTTTCAACAAAAAAAGGTAAACTACACAGATGACCATTGAACTATGGGTTTAATGTCAAAATGACCACTATATTATTTTTTTGGCAAATGCACCACACAACTATTTAAATGATTTCATTTTAACCACACGCCGTTATAAAAAATGAAAAAATTGACGGAACTGTTAAAAAATTGGTATAATTATACATTTGGTCATCTATATTTATACAATATATCAATTTAGTCATAATTTTAATCTAATAAAATAGATTAATTATTCAATAAAATGGTGACACATGTCACCACCAATTGGAGGTGAGAAAATATTAACTTGGAGATTGCTTCAAGGGAAATCAAACTTGGGACATTGGAATGCAAGGGGTGCATGCTTGCCATTAGGCCAAACACTATTTTGTGCTATGAGATACAATCTTTGATATATATTTAAATAGTATAAGTGCCCAGAAAAATTGAAGAAGAGGAAATGATGTTGAGTGGATTCGAACCTGGCTTGTCTGTGTTATCTTACGGATGCAACCATATATATGAGTTGGTACCTATCTATGAGTACATTTCCATCGGAATGAACAATCGAGTAGGAAGAAGCTCCATATGACTTAGGAGAATGATACCCGCAGTGATAAACACCCTGAAATCATTTCGTATCATAGCCACAGTGAACAAGTTAGCATGTTATTCCAAGAAGCAGGAACATGATGAACAATGTAGTCTTTCAAATGATACATCAAGGACTATGGAACGATAAGGGTTACCGAAAGTTTCTTCTCATTTATTGGAAACGAAAATGTCTTATGAACTTCAAGGATATCTGGAGGAGGTACTTCTGTACGGATCGAGTTTGTCGGACAGGAAAGCAAGGCCTGCAACAAGTTTCAACATTTTATACCACAAAATAAAGGCAATTGCTGTAAGTTTGAATACAAGTAGAATTTGAATCTTAAAAGACATAATGGGATACATCACAACCACAAATGTTGCCGTTTCTAGAGAAGCATATAGAAACAAATTAGTGTTCTCTGGTATAGCTGATTAAGGAGAAAATATCATCTTCTAACTGATGACAAGATACAAAGCAATCAAACCTGGAGGGCTTGTAATCGATCCTCCTTGAAGGTTGGCTATTTGTAAACTGCAGACATCTCACCAACTCGTGTGAAGACTTGCTGAAAAAGCAAGAAATAGGAAGCCTTAAAAGTAAGAATAGTTTCTAAGACTAAAATAAATCTCAAATAACAACATAGTCAATAATTTTCAACCGGCAGTTTGCAGTAAGTGCACATCTTGGTATTATGTGGAAAGGGGGCATACATAATGAAATTATTAGTCCATTGATATGTGAAAAGGAAGGGAAAATACAGGCTGCAGATACATGTCCACCTGTTTATTTACTACCACAAGCAAGAACAGTTGCAGGGGTACCGAGTGTTGCGAGAGATTTCAATTGCATCTTAAGGGCAATTTTTGTTATAGTACTAGGAATTGATGCCATAAGTCTAAAGTAAAACAGAGGATTTTCAGAATCCATTCCATATTCAATACACTAGGAAGCGGGTTTGAACTTTTCATAACCTATACAAATTCCATACACTAGGATTTTCAGAATCCATTCTTATTTAAATATATATCAAAGATTGTACCTCATAGCACAAAATAGTGCTTGGTGTAATGGCAAGCATGTGCCCCTTGTATTTGAAGGTCTTAGGTTTGATTTCCCTTGGAAGCAATTTCCATGTTAACATTTTCCACCTCTAATTGTGTGTGACACGTGTCACCATCTTATTGAATAATTAATTTATTTTTTTAGATTAAAATTATGACTAAATTGATATATTGTATAAATATAGAGTACCAAATGTGTTGAGTGTATATTCTGCAGAAGAGGTATGTGAAACCTGTAGTGGGAATCACGGTTCAGAAGACTGTCCTTTACAGTTGGAAGAAGGTATGTATGTTGGGAACTACAACAAGCCAAGAAATTATGATTCCAACAATTACAATCCCAACTGGAGGAAGGATCCAAAATTTTCCTGGAGCAATCCAAAAAACGCATTGAATCCTCTAGTGCAGAACAACCAAAACCAAGGGGTACCTAGAATTCTGTCGCGACAGCAGCCACAGTAACAGCTGCAACAGTAGCCCACAACTGCACCTAGTATACTGGAACAGACTTTGGCAACTTTTATGTCACAGACGGGAACTTACATGGCGATCATTGATCACTTTGTCAAGAAAACCGAGTCATTTATGGACAAGACATAGATGAAGATGACAAACCATGAGGCTACCCTAAAATCTCTGGAGACACAAATGGGCCAAGTTTCCCAGTATATCAAGCCATGGCAGAACGGAGGATTCCCTAGTGATACTGAGGTCACTAGAAAACCCACACATGAGCAGTGTAAAACAATTATAACTAGGAGTGGGAAACAGTTACAAGGGCCGGAGATGAAGAACATACCGAGTGAGGATCTGACCCCAGAAACACATACCGTGAACACTGCCCTGGTAGAAGAAGAACAACCTATTGTCAATACACCTGCCGCGACAGTAGAAGGGATAGAGGAGCAGACAGAAGATGTTGAAGAACTCAAGCCTCCTCAGATCTGAATTCCATGTGAGGGACGTCTTGAAGATTATCGTCCTCCACCTCAGTTTCACAGCGGTTACAGAAACAGAAACATGAGTACCAACTTAAGAAGATTTATGATATTTTTAAGCAAGTACACATTAACATACCGCTGCTAGAGGTCATCAAGCAAATTCCTGGTTATGCGAAGTTTCTCAAGGACGCAATGTCTAAAAGGTCCAGACTTGGGGAATTTGAGACAGTGAAGATGATAGAAGGATGTATGACAATCTTGCACAAGCATCCACCCCAAAAGAAGAAGGATTTGGGAGTTTCATCATACCGTGCATAATTGGGCGATAAGTCCGTGGGTAAGGCACTTTGTGATCTTGGTGCTAGCGTAAATCTAATGCTCAAATATGTGTTTCAGAAATTAGGTATTGGATAAGAAAGACCCACAACAGTCATGCTGCAGCTGGCAGACTGCTCTTACGTACAACTAGAAGTGAAGATCGATTATATTCTAGTAAGAGTTGATAAATTTATTTTTCCTGCTGACTTCCTTGTTTGAGACTGTGAAGTAGATGAAAACGCACCGATCATCCTAGGGCGACCCTTCCTAGCCACATGCAGAACTGTGATCGATGTTGAGAAAAGTGAACTGACCATGAGAGTGAATGATCAGCACATCAAACTCAATGTTCACCAAGCAATAAAACAGGCTGATGCAGAAGAATAGTGCAAGGCAATCTCTGAAGTAGTCATTGACCAACCTTACATCAGGTCGAGCTGCCACGACAGACAGTTTGGTCACTGCCACCACAGTCACCTGGAAGACTGTCACGGTAGCAACGACGACAATGACTTCTCAGGCACAGAAACATCTGAAATTAAAGGTCCTGAGGAGGTAAATTGGATAGGCACACGTCCAGGTAAGTTCTTCGAGCCTCTAAATTATACCTTGAATGAACATGTAATCCAGAAGCCTTCAATTGAAAAGCCACATGTTCTAGATCTTAAACCCCTACAAGGGCAACTTAAATATGTCTTTCTTGGTTTAAATGATATGTTGCCCGTAATAATCTCTTCCAAGTTAATGCAGGAACATGAACAACAACTAATCAAAATGTTACAGCAGCATAAGAAGGCCATTGGATGGACTACAGCTGATATCCAAGGCATCAGTCCGACGCTATGCATGCACAAAATCCTCTTGGAGGATGATCATAAGCTGACCATTGATGCCCAAAGACAATTGAACGAGGCTATAAGAGAGGTGGTAAGAAAAGAGATTATCAAATGGATCGACGTCGGAATCATATACGCCATCTCGGATAGCAAGTGGGTGAGCCCGGTTCAGTGTGTGCCAAAAAAGTGAGGCATAACCGTGGTAACCAACGAAGAAAACAAACTAATTCCAACCAGGACTGTGACCAGTTCGAGGGTTTGTATGGATTACCAGAAGCTTAACAAAGCTACACAGAAGGACCATTTCCTATTACCTTTTATTGATCAAATGCTTGATAGATTAGCGGGGAAACCTTACTATTGTTTTCTTGATGATTACTCAGGTTATAATCAAGTAGAAATTGCACCGAAGGACCAAGAGAAAACCACTTTCACTTGCCCGTACGACACCTATGCCTCTCGGAGAATGCCATTTGGGCTTTGCAATGCACCAACAACTTTCCAACGGTGCATGATGGCAATATTCTCCGACATGGTGAAGGATTTCCTAGAAATTTTCATGGACGACTTTTTCGTCTTTGGAGACATCTTTGAAGGTTGTTTAGGAAACTTACAGAAGGTTCTCGAGAGATGCGAAGAGGCGAACTTGGTTTTGAACACGGAAAATGCCACTTCATGGTGGATGAAGGAATAGCCCTGGGCCACAAGTTAAGCTGTAGGGCATAGAGGTGGACAAAGCCAAAATAGAGGTCATTGAAAAGCTGCCACCACCCACCATAATCAAGGGGATTCGAAGTTTCTTAGGGCATGCCGGGTTTTATCGATGATTTATAGCCAATTTTTCGAAGATTACCAAGCCCCTATGCCACCTATTGGAGCAGAATCGCCCATTTGGTTTTAATACTGAATGTAATGAGGCATTCAAAACACTAAAGGAGAAGCTGGTAACAGCCTCGATCGTACAGCCACCAGGCTAGAGTTTGCCATTTGAAATAATGTGTGATGCCAGTGACTACGTTGTCAGGGCATCATTAGGGTAGATGAAGGAATACATCGAAAGAGAATCAAAGCGAAAGGCAAAAGCGACACCAGAACCTTTTAACAAAGATTGATACCATGATAGGATTCTTCATTTAGAATTGACAAAGGAAATAGGAAAGAGAGAACGATACTCTCTGTGTTTTATTGAAAAATCCACAATATCTCAAATGAGACTGGGTTGGATTTATACAAGAATTAGGTAGTGAAGAGAATCAGCTGAAACAATTACTAACAATAACAACCTAACTGCCTGCTGACTCAGCTTAACTAACATGAATACAATTGACTTCCTACCTATACTATAGACTTAACAGTCTGCAAACTGATGAAGGACAGATGGAAATGACAGTTGGGTTTCTTAGGAAGTCCAAAATGGAAGAGATGGAAGCTGGCCAAATTTCCTTTGCCCAGTGACCAATTCTTAGAACTGCTATCTTGAAAATTTTACTATACGCATTAATTTATAATGGTCCAAAATTCATATGGTAGGTAGTTAGTGGGTGGGACAGGCAGATGCGAGGCGGGGCGATGGATACGGTGCGAGTAAGGTATCAAATTCACCACTTACCCACTTACCCACTACCCACGGCGGGTATGACCTTTTACATCCACACCCGTCCCTACCTAGGGGTGATAATGAGCCGATCTGATTTCGAGCCTGGCCAGGCTCGGCTCGGCTCGAAAACACTTTTATTGGGCTCGACTCGGCTCGAAATTGAAAATTTTGCTATAATATTTTTTATAAAAGATAGGAAATAGGAAAATAGTGTCCAAAAATTAGATTAATCTAAATAACCAAAAAATATTGTTACAATACAAACACGTAATCAAAGAAATTACAAAATAAACAACAACTAACTAAGGAAAATGCCCAATTTATTTTAGTTAATTTGCTTTTAATAGATTTTCTTTATTTATTTTATTGTTTTTCTTTTGCTAAAAATGTTACTTTTAGTGGTATATATATAATTATTCCGAGCTTGTTCACGAGCTTTTCGAGTCGAGTTTAGATCGACTCGACTCGACTCGACTTTAGTGAGCTCAACTCGGATGCGACTCTGCCATCAAACTCATACCCATACCCAACTCAATTGGTACGGGTACGAAGCGAAAATCGCAAAATTATACCCGTCCCATTATGATCATTGATGGAAATAGAATTAGGGATACGAGTCTATATGAAAACGTGATCATGCATTATGTTGTATATAAAATACGTTGAACTTTGTTTTCAGGCGTAAAATAGTAGGAAATTTAGAGATTTGAGGAGAGTATCTATTCATGTTTGAGTTGTTCGTTCTGTCTAGTCTGAATAAATTTATAAATAAAAGTATATTTTATGTAAATTTAATTATAAGATATATAAATAATAATATAGAATTATATATTTTATTGTTTGTAGAATTAAAAATAGAAAATTTGGACAAAATGAGATGTGTTACTTTTGAGTCTGGATTTAGAATTTTTGAAATCAGATTTTAACCCGACTTAAAAAATGTATAAAGATAAAAAAAAATTCTTTTAAATTTATCCATTCTATGCACTATTATTATTTAGAAAAATTATGCCAAGCTCGATGAGCACCACTAACGACGAGCACCGACAAGCATCATTAATTCAATTTATAAAGATTAAAAATTTAAAGGACTCGCCGTATAATTATAAATTATTTAAAAATTAAAAGGTAAATTAGTTAAAATATATTATTTTATTTTTAATTATTTTTAAACATAGATCAAAATATATATTTATCCTAAATCACAAAATCCAAATTTTTATTCATTTGAAATTCAAATTACCGATGCTGCCGTTGCCTCCTGCCACTAGCCTAAATGACTTAATAAATTTAAAACTCAGGCAGGTTTGCAGCGGCGAAGATACAAGATAGGACCACCATGATAATGCAAATGAGTAGTGCGACTGCTATTCCTTCACCAACCTGGTTGTTAGAGTTGAATTAAAGATAATGAGAGAATTCTATAACACTTGTTGTGATTACAACAGAGGGTTGCATGGTTATTTATACTAAATAATGAATCAAATAAGCTGCCATGCAATTACAAGAATCGGTTTCAACAGCTCTAACAAACCCTGACAGATATGCCTAACGCCCTTTGGCTATATATTTAACATTTGTTTTGCTTTCTCATTTCTGGGAAAACATCCTGATCTCCAAGCATCGATAATTTTTCTCTGAATATTTCAAACTTTTCAATCGCAAGTGGCTTGGTGAGGGCATCATCAACCCGACTGTCTGCTAGAATATGATTCACTTGCAGCTCGTTTGCAGCAACTTTCTCGCAAACAAAATGAAGGTCCATCTCAATGTGTTTGGTTTTAGCATGCAGGATAGGGTTAGCCGCCATTGCTACCGTACTGGTGTTGTCACACCAAACTTTCGGTATTTCAATTTATCAATTGATATTTCTTTTAGGGCTACATAAGTATTTTGATCTATATTTAAGAGAAAATTAAAAATAAAATAATATATTTTAATTAATTTAACTTTTGATTTGTAAATAATTTATAATTATACAATGAGTTATTTAAATTTGTAATCTTTATAAATTGAATTAATGGTGCTCATCAGTGCTCATTGATGCTCGCCAAGCGTGACAAACTCATCCTATTATTTAAAAGTCTAAATTGTACCATTTTAAATTTAAAATTCAGTTCTGATATTTTAATTTTATGATACCGAATTCTTGTATTATTTTCTATTTAAAAGTTTTAGTCGTTTCTTAACTTCTGCTTGATTTTATCATTAACTACTAACATGACATCAATAAAAAGGTAAAGAGAATTAATCATAAGCAATTAATCATGTTAACTTCAAGATGAAATTGTTTTCCATTTTTAATAATTTTTATATGCCTCCGATTAAAACAACCTCATATACTTCAATTGTTTGTTCAAGTATTAATGAAGATTCCTAAATTATACACAAAGAATAATAATAATGAATTAGCTTTTAAATATATTTTAAAAGGTTTGATACATACAATGATATTTTATTTTGGCTTAATTATAAAATAAGTGTTCACACTACACCAAACTTGGCCTATTGCGGCACTTTTAGCGGCGTTTTTTGAGTAAACGCCGCTAAGTTTGAACTTATAGCGGCGTTTGTAAGAGAAATGCCACAAACTGATGAAATTAGCGGCGTTTTTGTAAAAAGCGCCATAAATGCTTATACTTTAGTGGCGTTTATAAATAAAAACGCCGCAATAAGTTTATGTATAGTGGCGTTTGTATGTAAAACGCTGCAATAGGTATATCTTTAGAGGCGTTTTTTATAAAAACGCCGCTATAGGTTTTAATAAAAATCTCCATCGGTTCACCGCCTCCCGCAAACCCTAGTGTCGCTCTCTTCTCATCCACAAGTTCGCATTTCCTCTCTTTTATCTTTCACATTTCTTTCGATTTATTTGAGTGGAACCTGCAGCTTCGCCATCGAATCGTACGAACTGAGTTACAAATCCACCATACAAGGAGTGATCTCCCCGGGAAAGATATCGAACTTGAAGGGCGTAAGCGTTAAGGTTCTCTTCTTCTGGCTTAACATCGTTGAAGTGGTCCACGATGGGGACGAGATGCAATTCTCGATGGGGATCGCCTCCGCTAACTTCCTTATCGACAACTTCTACGAGTCTCCTCAGTGTGGGTGCGGATTCGACTGCAATCGGTTGAATGGCTTCGCCGCCTCCATTTGATTAGGTGAGTAGCTACTCATCATTTCATGATTTATAAGTTTAGGGTTATGTACTCTTAGGTTTCCAGTGTATTGGGATTGGGAAATCTATATGTAGCTGGGCGATTTAAAGAACGCATTCTTCCACAACGCAGTCAAATTACGGGCTTTGAGAAGGTCGATTCAGGGGGCAAAAGTTGGTAATAGCGGTTGCATTGAACCTAAGAGGTTGAAATGCTGGTTATTCAATTTCTTTAACATTCACTTCAGCTGAAAACCATTTTTTCCATTTCCGGTATAAATTTCAAGACTTTGCGAATACCCAAATTTTCCATTTTCGATACTAATCGACCAGATTGCTTATCTCGTTTCGTTTCTTGTATTTGTTGTTGTTGAGAACAGGTCCCAACAGGACTCTGCTTCGAGCACTGGGTCACCGCCAGTTTTCCGATGTAACTGCAGAAAAAGCCAAACGGAATTATGCCGATAATGTGTTTGAGTATAACACCGTCCTCACTTCTCTCAATACCAAACGAAGGTCCAGTCTTTTAACTCGTAACTTTGGCTGCTTCTTATTTCAGAAGCATAAGTGGGGAAAGTTGGTTTTGATGCAAACCACCTAACATTTTAGGAAAAATTAGAACTTACTTACTTTTGTATTACATACCCTTTAGTTGTTTATTCATAATCCAGCAATTATGTGATTGTAGGCATCGGATTTTGTTCGTGTTAAGTTATTTGATTGCTATCTGTTGATTTAGTGTATTATTGGAAGATTTCTTGTCTAGCTGTGGAAGTACATCAATTTTTAAGCAAGCAAAAGATTAGAAAAACATAACATAGCCTTATTTGTTTGTGAATTTGATATGGTGATGCAGACATAATTTGTTGAGGGATGTTTACGATGACATGATGCTCGATGGAGTGCAGCCAACTAGAGATACTTTCGAGGCTCTGATTATGGGAACCATGAGAGGGTCTCGCATGCTAGACGCCCTCTTTTTCAAAGATGAAATGAAGGCCATGGGATTAGTCCCCGAGGTATGTTATGCTCTCTTTCATCCTAACTAGTTTTTTTGCGGTTATTAGTTATGTTATGTTCAAATTTTTTCAAAAGATTTATAGTTAGTGCAAATTGTTTATTGATTCCAGTTTTAGTATCAACTTTATTCTATCAAATTTGGGTATTTTCATTATTGGTCGATTTCTTTAACTCCCCTAGACGTGTGCATGTTGCTGTCAAGTGTTTGTAAATTGTTTAGAAAATTAGTGCCTTCTGAAAACTTATGGTTTCTTGACTCCTAATTAGTGGCTTCAATGCCTTGAATAGTAATATGAAGTTACTTTTGAACTTTGATGGAATTTCTTCTTTTTAATCATTTGGAATGTAGGGTAGGGGATTGAGTATTGAACTAATTCTCTGTACGAGGAACATCTTGTAAGTTGTAACTTTATTGATCTAGAAAATTCCTATGTTAGAAACATAGGGAAGAAGTTTAGAATTGAATGTATGATTTTGGTGCGAGGTAAGACCAGAACATGATGTGCAGGTTCAATTGACTAAAGTTGGAACTAGAATATTAGTAAGATTTGATGGTCATACATCCCAAAGAGAAATTGTTTTCTTTTTCAGTCTTGAGTTGAGTGTTAAAAAGAGAGAACCTGACGGCGTTGTCAAATATGTAAGTGAAGTTGTGAAATTTTCAGTGTGTTTACTTGAGACTTTTTATTAGGATAATTGTTATTGCCAATTGGTTAGGTATATAGGCATAGAATGGCAGACAGCTCAAAGAAAAAGGGGCAAATGATGTCCAGAATTAAACCTGTCACGGTATTGGATCTAATTTATCATTACTAGAGAGTAATAGATGCGTTGGAGTGCCTTTTTACCATAGTGATGGGATTTCCTTCTGATAGTAAATTAAGATTCTACATGAGCCATTGAACGTTTAGAATTAACCAGCAGGTGACCAAGTACGGCAGCCAGTAAAATCCCTGTTTGTTAGATTTTCACATTTTGGAAGTTTATGGATATTGGGTTCTGTTTTCCTTTTCTAAGGGCACTAAACTGAATTTTATTTGAATGGGTCAAAGTTTAAGAACTTTAATGATGAGATGATAATGTTTTGAACCTAATTTAATTGATACTATAGCAGGAATGTGGAGAAACTGGGATAAACTTTGGTGATTGCAGAGTTATGTTTTTTTCATGTTGTGAATCATACTTTGGAGAAAATGGGAAACAAGAGTTCAGAAAGTTATGCATCAGTGCTTGTGTTGTTCTTCAAGGCGATTTGGAGATCTTATCTGCATTGTTGGCATACAAGAGTTCAAGGTATTACATGTTCAAACAATCAAAGAATTAATTGAGAGAGGGAATGCAACAAGAAGCACTGACACTACTACCTCAAGAGTTATATATGATGTACAACGGGAAGGTGTCAAATTATCTTTTGTAGTATGCTATCTTGATTTTGGTGAGCTTCAAGAAAGTGTCTTTTTAGTTAATTTAGTATGAACTTGTGCTTGTTGAATTAAGAACACTTTGTCGCCCCTCGATAATTCAATAATTTTATTTATTGTTAAATTTATTAATTGTCTTTGCAATGCGATGATTTGGTTGATAATTAGTTATTTTATGTTTGCTTTGATGATCACATTTAAAATTATATGTTACTTTATTCATTTGAAAGTTTAATTTATTTAATTAATTAAAACAACAAAAATTCTACCACAAGCCACTCTTGCGGCGTTTTCAAAAAAAATGCCACTAAAAGTCTGTATTTTGCGGCGTTTTAAAAATCAAACGCCACCAAAAGTCAGTTTTTCGAGGCGTTTATTTTTTACAAACGCCACTATAGAATAGTTTTTCGCGGCGTTTATCTTTCACAAACGCCACTATAGAACAGTTTTTAGCGGCGTTTTTATCTACAAACGCCGCTAAATGTCATGACCTTTTGCGGCGTTTTTGGACAAAAAACGCCGCTAACTATTGCGGCGTTGCTTTAGCCGGCGCTTTTTGCGGCGCTTCTCCTAGCGCCGCGAATGTTTTTAGTGGCGCTTTAAAACGCCGCTATAGAACAAAAAAAACGCCGCAAAAAACCTGTTTTGCTGTAGTGTCAAATTATGTTTTTTTACAATAGGTGTATACAGTATATTTTGGGTGAAATATGTGCCTAAAGTTTCATTTTTAACTGAAATAGGTGTCAAGAGTTTCATTTTTTGTTGAAATAGGTACCAAAGTATGTGTCTCAATTAACTTTAAAACAAGCTAAAAATGAAGCTTTAGTATCTATTTCAGCAAAAAAAAAAAAATTGGCACCTATTGCAAAAAAGACATAATTTAGGCACTTATTTTTGTAGTTAAACATTCTATTTTAGACGGGAGAAGTTTAGATTTTAAATTAATAATTTCATCTGAAATTTTTGGAAAATTTTTATAGCGCTTGACGAGCACAGATAAATTATTTATAAAATTTTTAAATTTAAAGTACTTAATGCGTGATTATAATTTTTTTTTAAATTAAAAGTATAATTTAATTAAAAAATATATTTTTAATTTAAATTTTATTTTAAACATTATTAATTAAAATAATTTATCCCCAAATCAAAGAACCCTAGGTATTTTTCTTTGAAATTAACCTAATTGTCGCCGTCGACAACCGCCGCCGACCATCGTCGCCGCCGTTTCCCTTCCTAGGGTGGCGGTGGTGCTGGTGGTGGCGACGACGACAATTGGGTTAATTTCAAAAAAAATACCTAGAGTTCTTTGATTTGAGGATAAATTATTTTAATTAATAATGTTTAAAATAAAATAAAATTTAAAAAATGTATTTTAATTAAATTACACATCTAACTTTTTCAAAAATTATAATTACGCATTAAGTACTTTGAATTTAAAAAATTTATAAATTAGTTTACCGGTGCTCATCAGTGCTCGTCAATAATGGTGATCATCAAAACTCGTCGAGCGTTGAAGAACTATCCTAAATTTTTAATATAATTTCAATGTAAATTAAATTTTAAATACAAATTCTTCTCCCAACTTTATTTAAATGAAGCTTCTATTGATATTAAATATTAAATTTGATCCCAAAAACCTGTCCTGATTAAAAAGTATTAGCATTTTTGTAATTTATACATAACAAGTAGAGACCAATAGAAATTCTCGGTTTTTTTTTTCTTATTTAGGCCACATATTTAAAAATTAAGTTTAGTGTTTAAGATTAAAGTTTAAAGTTATAGTTTAGAGAATTAAGGCAAGGTGTATTTTTTATGGTTTAAAATTTAAAATTAAAACTTAAAATTTAAATTTTTTGTTTTAGACGTAAAAAAGAGAAACGAAAAGGAGGCAAATGATTTTTTTTCTGATAAAGACGGTACAAAATGAGATACGATTGTTCCTCTAAAAAAATTGATATAGTAAAATTTTAGTTTTATTTTTTAGATATTAGTTAAACAAAATTTTTACATGTTGCATATAACCATCCATTGAAGCTCCGTTTGCCCCAGTTTGGCTAGCGGTATGTCACGGACCGTTCGTCGTGACACGCGGGACTGCGCGAGATGCTTGCTGGTTGTGCTTAATGTAGGATGTGTGAGATAGCATTAAGGGTGTAGTACGTGCCGTACAGCCGTCTAGTCCTCGGACTGGCGCATTGGTAGGCACCACACTGGTCGGGAGTTGTCCCCGCTTCCCTGATGAGCCCATGGGAGGGCGAAACCAGTGAGCATTGGAGATGGAAAAGGCTTAGCCCTTGGCTGGTAATAGCCCTGGGTTGCCGCACGGGTAGATGTCCCTGCGCCAAGACTCTGACCCCGTGACAAGTGGTATCAGAGCCAGACTGTGTGCTAGCTGTGAGTTTGCCAAGCGCCTCAATGTTGCGTAAGCGAGTCAACCGGACGAGCGTGTGTAGCTCGCACTCCGTGTGAAGGGGTGTTCGCGAGCGGGTCAAGTGGACGAGCGTGTGTAGCTCACATTCCGAGTGTAGGAGTGTCCGCGAGTGGGTCCTCTAGGAAGAGATTGAGACGAGGACGGGTAGGCAAGAAGCCGCAGCGAAAGTTCGCCAAGCACTCGTATCCGTAAGTGTCAAAGCCTCAAGTGAAGAGGGCGAGCAGGCAGGGAATTGCACACTAGTTCCGGGCCAATCAAAAGAGGGAAAGAGCTTTCTCCCCATGCACGAGGGCGTGCATGAATCGGGTGGGGGAGAATGTCATGGACCGTTCGTCGTGACACGCGAGATGCTTGCTGGTTGTGCTTAATGTAGGATGTGTGGGATAACATTAAGGGTGTAGTACGTGCTGTACAGCCGTCTAGTCCTCGGACTGGCGCGTTGGTAGGCACCACACTGGTCGGGAGCTGTCCCCGCTTCCCTAATGAGCCCATGGGAGGGCGAAACCAGTGAGCATCGGAGATGGAAAAGGCTTAGCCCTTGGCTAGTAATAGCCCTGGGTTGCCGCACGGGTAGATGTCCCTGCGCCAAGATTCTGACCCCGTGACAGGTAGGAGACAAAGGCGTCGACGGCAGCGGCGGCGTCTTGAATTTCAAATGAACAAAAAATAATGTCTTGTAATTTAGGAGTAAATAAATATTTTGATCTATGTTTAAAAGAAAATTAAAATAAAATAATATATTTTAATAAATTTACCTTTTAATTTGTAAATATTTTATAATTATAAAGTGAGTCCTTTAAATTTTTAATATTATAAATTGAATTAATAGCCCTGGGTTGCCGCACGGGTAGATGTCCCTGCGCCAAGATTCTGACCCCGTGACAGGTAGGAGACAAAGGCATCGACAGCGGCGACAGCGTCTTGAATTTCAAATGAAAAAAATAAAGTTTTGTAATTTAAGAGTAGATAAGTATTTTGATTTATGTTTAAAAAAATTTAAAATAAAACAATATATTTTAATTAATTTATCTTTTGATTTGTAAATATTTTATAATTATACAGTAAGTCTTTTAAATTTTTCAATCATTATGAATTAAATTAATGGTGCTTATCAGTGCTCATCGGTGCTCGTCAAGCGTGGCAGACTCATCCTATTATTTAAAGTTCTAAATTGTACCATTTTAAATTTAAAATCAGTTATGATATTTTAATTTTATGATACCGAATTCTTGTGTTATTTTCTATCTAAAAGTTTTAATCGTTTCTTAACTTCTGCTTGATTTTATCATTAACTACTAACATGACATCAATAAAAAGGTAAAGAGAATTAATCATAAGCAATTAATCATGTTAACTTCAAGATGAAATTGTTTTCCATTTTTAATAAATTTTATATGCCTCCGATTAAAACAACCTCATATACTTCAATTGTTTGTTCAAGTATTAATGAAGATTCCTAAATTATACACAAAGAATAATAATAATGAATTAGCTTTTAAATATATTTTAAAAATTTGATACACACAATGAAATTTTATTTTGGCTTAACTACAAAATAAGTACTCAAACTATGTTTTTTTTACAATAGGCATACAATATATTTTAGTTGAAATATGTGCCTAAAGTTTTATTTTTAACTTAAATAGATGTCTAAAGTCTCATTTTTTGTTTAAGATTAAAGTTTAAAGTTATAGACTTATAGTTTAGAGAATTAAGGCAATGTGTATTTTTTATAGTTTATAATTTGGGATTTAAAATTTAAAAGTAAAGCTAAAAATTTAAAAGTAAAGCTCAAAATTTAATTTTTTATTTATTTTAGACGTAAAAAAAAGAAACGAAAAGGGGCAAATGAATTTTTTCTTGATAAAAACGAAGCTTTGTACACAATGAGATTCAGTTGTTCCTCTACAAAAAAAAATTGATATAGTAAAATTTTAGTTTTATTTATTTAGATATTAGTCAAACAAAATTTACCCTCTAAATAATTAAAGACTTGATAAATTTTTATACGTCTTAATATTTGATACTAGCCTCGTCCCGCAATATCTTAAAAAAAATTATACATAAAACATATATGATTTTTCGGACAATATGAGTGGGACAAACCCTATATAAACTGAGCTGAACTGAACTAAACTGAACACTGCATCATAGCGCCTCCTCCGCTCTTTTCTGACCAACGTGAAATCCAAGGTCTCATAGCATAAAGAAACCGGAAATCCAGCATTTCGAACTCCGTTTTCCCTCCGCTGACTCGCTCCGATTCGGTGAGTCAAGAACAACACAGAGAAACCCATTTTTTTAGACTTGTTTTGACGTTGGTTGACTTGAATTGAGTTGAATTCTGTTTCTTTTTATCAAGAAAAAGGAAGAAGGTCGACGGTGATGAGGAATGGAAAGGCAAAGGCGAGCGTGGACACGGCGGTGGTTGATGTTTGGCGACGTGAACTCGGGGAACTCTCGACTAGGAAATTCGCCAACCGCATTGCTGCTTCCGAGGTTATTAATTACTGTTTTTTTTTCATAAAAATTAATCCTTTTTTTTTTCGGTGGTGGATTCCAATTGTTTTTAATGGTTGATGATTTGAATTCCTTTGATCTATGAAGTTGAAACTGGGAAACTACATATACGGTTGTGATTTAATGAGTTAAATTGTATAGAATTTCATGTACAAATAATAGTACTTGATTGCGGATGCGGTTACCAACTTCGAATCATGATTTTTCTCCCAAAAATAATTATGTTTCAAAATTGCGGTGTCGCAATCAACTTAAAAACCGTTAAGGTACGACCGTTACACTACGTTGTGGCCGCAATAATAATGCTTACTAATGCATTTTGTAACTTGACGAGCCCAATACAATCACAACGGAGCACCTAAGACTGACCATTAGTATTACACCAACTCACTTTAACTCCAATTGTTTTTAGTGGTTGAAGATTTGAATTTCATTGATCTATGAAATCGGGAAACTACAAATATGGTTGTGATTTAATGAGTCAAATTGTATAGAAGTTCATGTACACATCAATAGTACTAAATTGAGGATGCAGCCGTTGCATTGTGATTTTTCTTCCAAAAATCACTATGTTTCTAAATTGCGGTGTCACAACTACCTTAAACCGTTACGATGCAACCGTTACACTATGTAGCGGCCACAACAATGCTTCCTAATGTATTCCATGAATGGATATGCTTATTAACCATTATGATTGGATTAATTGTTTTCATGTTCCAGGACCTTGTGCTCCGACTAGAAAATTCCCATATACATGTAAAGGATCAAGGTTGTGCAGACAGAGTAACCTTTAATGCTGCTGGTAATATTTTAGTGAGTGGTTCGCCTGACAAGCGGGTTTCAATGTGGGATTGGGAACCTGGGATTTCCAAGATTTCTTTCAACTCAGGTCATAAGTATATCGATAGACATTTTGTGGTTAAAATCATGCCTTATACAGGCGATCACAGCTTGATCATGTGTTCTGCAGATGGTCAGGTGAATGGATTTCTTATTCTAACTAAGCATAAGCAGAGATTTTTAATAATTGTAACTACAATCAGTCTCCTAATTGTAGGTTCGGCATGCTCTAATCATGGAGGGCGGTGTTCAAACTAGGATGATAGCCAATCATATGCAAGGAGCTTTTGATTTGGCCGTTGAACCAGGAAGTCCTAATATATTTTACTCTTGTGGTGCAGATGGACTGGTGAATCATGTGAGTTGTGTTTTAAGTCATCATTGTTTCCTTCTAAAGTTTTTAAGTGTTGAAGATGTAAACTCAGTTACTCGGTCATATTCTCGTTGGAACGGATAATATTTTTCAGAAATTGAATTCTATTTCTTCTTCTTGTTTTGTTCTATGATTGATTTAGCCATAGCTGACTTATAGAGAGCCCTTTTGTACTTTTGCCTTTCAGTTTGATCTTAGAAGAAGAAGACATCTAGCAGTAACACAACTTTTTAGATGCCAGCCGATTGATGATCCCATGTTGATCCGTGGATTTATACCTCTGTATCATATTGCATTTGATCCGGTGAACCCGAATCTCTTTGCAGTTTCAGGATGTGATAAGTATACTCGCCTTTATGATATTCGCAAATCTAAGCAGGATAGCTCAACTGATTACGGTCAACCTATAGATCATTTTTACCCACCTCATTTGATTGGTGATCATGAAATTGGCGTAACAGGAATGGCCTTTTCAGATCAGAGTGAGCTTCTTGTCTCATACGGCGACAGTTCCATTTGTCTCTTTACGCGGGATATGGGACTTGGACACGATCCAGTTCCATCTTCACGTGGTGAAGCAAGTGAAAAAGTCATTCCTCGAGTTTACAAGGGTTTGTCAAAGAAAGAGAGCTCGAAGAGTGTGAGCTTCTTTGGCCCCAAATCCGAGTACGTGGTTGTTGGATCCGAGTTTGGCCGAATGTTTATTTGGAAGAAGAAAGGCGGAGAGCTTGTCCGTGTAATGAAAGCGGTTAGACGTAGGGTCAATTTTATCGAGTCTCATCCGCAAACCTCAGTTCTGGCTAGCTGTGGAAGCTTGGAGTTAAAGATATGGACACCAAAGGCTGTTGATAAAGCTGTGCTTCCAACACAAAATGAATTGGACCAACAGGTATTGCTTGTTCTAATCTCTTTCTTGGCAGCTTAAGACATTAACTGCATTCTGGTTCAGCAACATGCTCAATTCTTGTTCCTTATTGTTATAGCTTCTCAATTTGAGAAGCTGATCTCTCTGCTATTACTTCTTTGTAAAAGGTTCAGGAACACAGCAGGTATCGATTCTTGCCCTTCCCTTGAGTCCCTGCTGAGTAGTTTAATTGTGGCATTGAGTTTTCTTCTGATGATGCCTATTGTTTCGATGTTCACAACGGCGACGACGACGACGAAGATGTTGAGGGTGGTAATAATGATGGTGATAGCAATGACTGCTAAAACTTTCTTTATGTTGTAAAACTGTACTTGATAACATATGGATTTAAATTAACTTTAATCGAATGGTGCTTTTTTACAATATTTTTTTATATAGATTTTTATGTGTTTCTGGTACATAAAAGTTTTGATGATCAAAGTTATCTCAGTCAATAGAAAATAAAAGGTGACACTTATAGATTATCCACCAAATGAATTTGCGGACAAAATTTAAACTTTGATTATGCTTATTAAAATATTAATCAGTCTCATCCGATTGAACCACGAAAATTTTTGATACAAAACTTTCACTTTAATACAAAATATAAGTTTATCAAATTTAAAGTTTGAGATTTAGTTAAAGATTTAGAGATTTTGAATGTAGAGTTTTTTTTTTCCGATAATAGTCATTAAATTTTTATTAAAACTATAAAAGATATCACAATTACAATGCATCCAGGAGGATATTAAAATCTTTTACAACCCATATACAAAGAAAAGTGAATACTTCCACAAAGATGAGCAAACCGTTAAAATTTAGAAATTTTCCTGAATCTCTTTGTCTTTATCCAATCGAGACACATAGCATATGAAAAAAGAGTGGTGAGCAATCCAAACTATCATGCAAAATGTTTCGCTACCCAAGACTGATTACATCGACAAACAACCATAAACCGATTGGGGATCTAACTTTTCATGACCATCGATAAAATTAGACTTAATACACATTCCTCCTAAACTTTACCTGTTTTCCTAATTTACCCCTAAACTACGTTTTGCCCACTTTTACCCCCTAAACTTTTTGTCATTTCTCGAAAAAAAAAAGTAATATCGTCAAAATCTTCTATGATTTTTAGGTGTACGAATTCTCGGAGAGATTGTACTAACCTTAGGGGACATTAGATTATACACATTGGGTTGAATTTGCTTTTAAGACAGTTGTTCTCCACGACACAGTTACCAATTTTTACTTTGATTATTTTATTGTTCTGTCAATACTAATGCATTATTTTACGGTTATTTTTTCAACAGGATCAACCTCCAAAGCAGTAGTTTCTATTCTAATGATTCTTAAAGTTCATAAATCCACTTCGAATTTTCCCCAACACTTCACCGGCTACGAAATAGACAATGATATAGTTTAAAACAAGCAAAAAGAAAGAATAAGGAAAAAAACCACTTTCCATTATTATTAATTGAAGATGTAATTGCAACATTATCATGAAAGAAGTTAAAGCAATACAATAACAAGAACAATCATGCTATAAACTGAAAAGGATATCACCTGAGATGCAGTTGTGCGAAATAAAGAAGTGATTAAGTAGAGATATATTATATTTGTAAGATAGTTGTTTGAATTTGAATTTATTTAAGATATGATAACATGAACATCCTTGGTTACTCAACTAATGAGTGAATCTCTCTTCAATTTATTTCTAAATATGCAATTTTTTTCTACTCGTATAGTGTATATTTTAAAACGTATGTGTCAATGACATGTCCTCATATTTAAAAATTGTCCCATCAAATTATTTTAGAAAATATAAAAAATACGTATTTAAAAATTAAGAAAATAAATTAAAGGGTAAACTAATCCTTTAGTGATATAAACTGCATCATTATGTATATATCTTATAATGGAGTAAGTGTTAGGAAAAAAAGAAAAACTGTTTAAGATGATACTCGAATACGGGTCACATGAGATACATAAAAACACGCACTAAATCAAATATATTCGATTTAATTAAAATATAAAATTATTAAATATTCGATTTATAAGAAAATAAATTTAATTTAAAATATTCAAATATTTTTCCTTTTTCATATTTAAATTAAATAGAATATTTATTAAAATATTAAATCTTCGATTTAAAAAAGTATTCGAATATTTTAAAAATTCAATTTAATATTTTTAAATCAAATAGTTGAATATTTTTTAAAAATACTTGAGTACTTTTTAAAATCAAATTTCTTTTCATTTAAATCAAATACTCTTTATGTAACCCACTAGACCGGCCTATGCGGAATGACCATGTCTAGCAAGGCACATCACAATTAAAACTTAAGTGGAAAACATGTTTTCAAATTAAGTATTTACTTCGACAGCATAACGGCATGACTCGGTGAAAACCATCAAGTTACATAAACATGTTTTATACGTAAGTAGTATTCCAAAGTCATTCATAACATAAACTCATAAAATAATGTAAGCAACCATGGCCACATAAATAAACTCAACATAGGATGGTTACAAAATAAGTATCACTTACCGTATCAAAATATTTCTAGTTTAATACCATACATATCAAAATATAGGCACATGTCACCCTGAAAGTACAAACGATGATGTGAGCACATCCATTCAGAACTCTCCAACGGATCCAGAAGTCTTACCAACAAGACCTATCACCCACTCTAAGGCTAAGAAGTTCAGGGAAGTCATTTTCTTTACTTGTGCTAACATTCCTGATTCCTTTGATCATGTTCATGCCTTAGAACATAGGTTGTATAACGTGTTGCATTCAGATATGTGACATGTTTAGGTATATGTACTTATTAGGTATATTAATAGGTTTATATATTAGTTTGGTTTGTTTAACATATGTTTTAGTGTGTTTATTTATCTTATTGTATGAATAAGTTGCTGCCTAAGTATGTTTGCTATGTTGTGCATTAGGGACCATGGAAAACAATAGCTTAAGGACGTGTACTCAGCTCGGTTGAAGCTCAAGCTAGCGTATGCAGCTCCTATTCAGCTCAAAAGAGTGTAGCTTAGCTGAACTCAGCTCATCACACTGTGAGCTAGCTCGTTCAAGCTCATGTCAGCTCCGTTCAGTTCAACTCCAGCTCCACCAGCTCAACTCTAGCTGACAAGTCCAGAACCAGCTGAATGATACCCTACATGTGGGAGAGTGTCCTACAAGTGTGTATGGCAGCAAGGGACGTGTGTGCATGGCCCATGCACAATGCCATGCATGATTCGGCCTAGCAAGGCCCTAGTGCAGCGTGCCCAACCCTTGTCTGCGCAGCAGCAGCCCAGCAGGTGGCCTTGTGTGCGCACCCCATGCAGCCCAGCGTGCCCAACCCTTGTGTACGCAGCAGCAGCCCAACAGGTGGCCTTGTGTGCGCACCCCAGCGTGCCCAGCCAAGTGTGCAGCCCCTTTCTCTTGTGTGGATAAGCACAAGGTTGGTTGGGCCTTTGAATTTCAAATTAAAAGCACAATTAACATGTGCCTAAAAGGATTTTGGCTCCCAAAATTCAAACGCAAGGCTCATATTCATTTCTGCCAACTTGGGTAGTTTTTGTTCAAAATTTAAACTTTATTTTTTTTTTAATTTGTACCACACATTCCATTTCGTCCAGCCACCCTCCTACACTATAAATGTAAGCCAAATTCCCTTTGTACAAGGTTAGATCTTTTATGCAATCAAATATAATTGTGAGATTTCTCTCAAACACAGTTCTTTTTAGTACTATCTCCTTGATACTTCGGGTTCTTAATTGTTAGATAATTGAAGGGTCCAAGTGCTTATTTGGGCAAATTCAAGATACGATTCGGGTTCGTTCAACATATTGTTCGAGTTCTTCCTTGGAGTTTGTTCATTTTTCGACTATGAAGAACGGCTTCGATTCGGGTTTGCATAACAGATTATGCAAGTTCTTTTGAGTTCATCGTGTCAAGACCAAGAATGTTGCTGCCATTGTTGAAAGCTTGAAGACATCATCTTCAACCTTCCACCTAGTCCCTAAATTAATTTCGGCAACTTCTTCTTTTCTCATTTCTGATTTTTTTCTTTCTTTTTCCTTAATTTAAACATCTAAAAACAAAACAATGTTTGTTTCTGTTGCAGATAAATACTTGCTATCATCATAGATCCGTGAATGAACGAGGAACGTTGTTTTCTTCAACAACATCCTTGTATCATATGGTATCAGAGTCAGGTTGGATTATAGCGTTTTCTGCATTTACAAGAAGTCAAAATATACAAAGTAAAAAAAATCGAAATTCTGAAGAAAAAAAGTCAAAGTCAAAGTTTGACCAGAAAGTCAAAAGTAAAAAAAAATCGGAAAAATACAAAAAAATTCAAAAAAAATAGTTTTGAATATTTAGGGTATTTTGTGTTTTTATATGCTGTTTGGACGTGAAATGATGAGAAATGTGCTTATCTTACCTTGAAATGCCTTGAAATCACTCGAAATCAACTTTCTTGTTTATTCCGGAGATAGGATGGTGGTAAGCATTTCTACTGCGTAAGTTGCTAATTTCTTGTCCTTTTAGCATCCTTTCTTTCATTTCTTTTTTGTTTATCATCTTTTCAGCCCCAAATTCTCAACTTTCATCTTTTTTTTCTTTTTTCTCCTAACCCTTATTTTTTTCTAATAACATTTCACCCATCACTTGTTGTTTTCTTTCAATTTGACAACATTCGCAGAATCTGAACATCGGAATCAGTTTCTTTAAAGAACTAAGTACGAGAGATTGAGGGAAAAGGCAAACAGAGCGTGTGAGAACAGAAGGGGAGACAAAAAGAGCCATTTAAGTATTCTCCCGAGTGAAACACGAGTGCTGAGTGATTCCTCTTTTCTTGAGTGCATATTCTTTGGAGTGACTAGTGAGGATCTTGATGTGTGATTGTTTGTTTGTTTTTGTTTGTTTGTGTTCTTTGTTGTGAAAGATGACAGGTTCTGATGATACACCACCACCGGACTTGCAAATGCAAGCCTTGGAAAGAATGATGCAAAGGGTAGTGACTAATGCCTTAGAACCATTGCAGTCCCGAATGGACAGAATTGATGGAGGTTCCAATTCTACCCATGATGAAGTCAACGAAAATGAAGTCAACCAGTCCCCGAGGATTAACCCTAGACGTGATCAGCAAATGGATGATAATATGAATAACATCAAAGTTGATATACCTTCTTTTCAGGGACGAACAGATCTGGATGCATATCTTTCTTGGGAAAGTAAGGTTGAACATGTGTTCGAGTGTTACAATTATTCTGAACAGAAGAAGGTTCGTCTAGCAGCCATGGAGTTTGTCGATTATGCATTGATTTGGTGGGACCAGTTGTTGATTAGTCGGAGACGTGCCGACGAAGGTCTAGTGGCTTCATGGAACGAAATGAAGCGTATCATGCGTAGGAGGTTTGTTCCTTCCCATTATCATCGTAATTTGTTTCAAAAATTGCAAACTTTGAAACAGGGAACTCGGAGCGTGGAAGACTACTACAAGGAAATGAAGATGGCCATGATGTGAGCCAACATCGTTGAAGATAGAGAAGCGACCATGGCATGATTCCTTGCAGGTTTGAACTTTGAAATTGCTAATGTCGTTGAATTGTAGCATTATGTCGAGTTGGATGACATGGTGCATATGGCGATAAAGATAGAGCGACAACAGCGAAGAAAGTCTTCAAACCGAGGTACTACTCCATTTAAGTCTTTCTCTAACCCTTTGTATACTCCTAATGCTTCCAGGAAGCAAGCACCACAACAACCACTTCGGATTCGTGAGCAAGGTGAACCCAGCAAGCCGAAGACCCCCGTTACTGATAATGGGCGTGGCAAACAGCAAGTGATGACGCAAGAGCGAGCACGAGATATCCAGTGTTTCAAGTGCCTTGGAAGAGGACATGTTGCTAGTCAATGTCCTAACCGGAGGGTTATGTTGATGCGAGATGATGGTGAGATTGAGTCAGATTTCGAGGAGGAAGTGCATGATGTCCCTACTGAAGAGGAAGACGAGACTGGCCTAGAGGTTCCTGAATCTGGTAAGGTAATGGAACTTTTGGTTATTAAAAGAAGTCTGAATGTGCAACAGGTACCGGATGATCTACAACGTGAGAATATCTTTCACACACGATGCAAGGTGCAAGACAAGGTATGTGTTGTGGTTATTGATAGCGGTAGTTGTACTAATGTTGCCAGTTCAGTGATGGTTGACAGGTTAGGTCTAAAAACGACAAAGCATCCTTATCCATATAAGTTACAATGGTTGAATGATGGTGGCGAGCTTAAAGTGACCAGACAGGCTATTGTACCATTTTCAATTGGAAACTACAAGGACGAGGTCCTTTGTGATGTTGTGACGATGGATGCTACTCATCTTCTTTTGGGACGCCCTTGGCAGTATGACAAGAAGGTAATGCATGATGGTTATACAAATCGTTACTCTTTTATGCATGCAGATAAGAAGATCATTTTGGCTCCTTTGACACCGAGTCAAGTGTTTGAAGATCGGGCAAGCTTGAAAAAGAGTAAAGAGACTGCAATAGAGAAGAAGAAGATGTCCGTGTATGCGAGCAGTAGCGAAATCGGGAAATTCTTTCCTCTCAACAATCTGTTCTTATTTTGATGTTTAAAGATTATTGTTTATTGACAGATTTTTCTACTGATCTACCGTCACCGATTTTGACACTTTTGCAGGAGTTTGAGGACGTGTTTCCAGCTGAAACACCGAAGGGATTGCCACCTCTTCGTGGCATTGAGCACCAGATTGATTTCATTCCAGGTGCTACTATTCCGAACCGGCCAGCTTATCGAACCAACTCTGAAGAGACAAAAGAGCTTCAACGCCAAGTTACTGAGTTGATGGACAAGGGTTACATTCGAGAGAGCTTGAGTCCGTGTGCTGTTCCGGTGCTATTGGTGCCGAAGAAAGATGGATCTTGGAGGATGTGCATAGATTGTAGAGCTGTGAATCAGATTACAATTAAGTATCGTCATCCCATTCCGAGACTTGATGACATGTTGGACGAGCTTTGCGGAGCCGTCATCTTCTCCAAAATTGACTTAAGGAGTGACTATTATCAGATTCGCATGAGAGAAGGCGATGAGTGGAAAACAACCTTCAAGACAAAGCTAGGTTTGTACGAATGGTTAGTAATGCCTTTTGGTTTAACTAATGCACCTAGTACTTTTATGCGTTTGATGAATCATGTTCTGCGACCTTTCATTGGAAGATTATGTGTTGTATACTTTGATGATATCTTGATTTATAGCAAGTCTTTACATGATCATGTGGAACATTTGTGAGCTGTTTTGCAGGTTTTGCGAGAAGAGAGATTATTTGGTAACATGGAGAAGTGTGTATTTTGTACTGACAAACTCACATTTCTTGGTTACATTGTTAGTTTTCAGGGAGTTGAAGTTGATCCTGAGAAGATAAAGGCAATTCAGGAATGGCCATGACCGACATCCATTACTCAAGTTAGATCGTTTCATGGTTTAGCGAGTTTTTATCGACGGTTTGTTCCTAACTTTAGTTCCATTACGGCCCCCTTAATTGGTATTATTAAGAAGAATTCTAGCTTCTTTTGGGGTAAGGAACAAGAAGATGCCTTTTTGAGAATTAAAGACTCTTTAACTCAAACACCTGTTTTAGCATTACCTGATTTTGATAAAATGTTTGAGATTGAATGTGATGCTTCTGGAATTGGTATTGGTGCTGTTTTGATGCAGGAAAAGAGGCTCGTTGCTTACTTTAGCGAGAAATTGAGTGGTGCTACATTGAACTATCCGATTTATGATAAAGAGATGTATGCACTGATTCGGGCATTGGAGACATGGCAGCATTATTTGTTGCCTAAGGAGTTTGTAATCCACACCGACCACGAGGCTTTACGTTACATTACAGGTCAGCATAAATTGAATAAACGACATGCTAAGTGGGTTGAATTCTTAGAATCTTTTCCTTATGTCATTCGTTACAAGAAAGGGAAAGAAAATGTCGTTGTTGATGCATTATCACGTAGGTATGCACTTTTGAATTATCTTGATTCACATCTGATTGGTTTTACATATATTCGTGATTTATACCATGATGATCCTGATTTTAGAGACAAGTTTAATGCTTGTTCGAAAGGTGCAGATGGAAAGTTTTACAGGCATGATGACTTTCTTTTCAAAGAAAACAGGATATGCATTCCACAGGGTTCCATACGTGATATTCTGATTCGTGAGGCTCATGAAGGTGGATTGATGGGTCATTTTGGTGTCACTAAGACGTTGCACACATTGAAGGAGCATATGTTTTGGCCAAAGATGTACAGGGACGTTGAAAGGTACTGTGAACGTTGTATGACATGTAAGAAAGCAAAATCGAAGGTTTCACCACACGGTATGTACTTACCTTTACCTATTCCTAAATCCCCTTGGACTGACATTTCTATGGATTTTGTTTTGGGATTTCCTCGAACTAGGACTGGTAGAGATAGCGTATTTGTTGTGGTTGATAGGTTCTCTAAGATGGCACATTTCATTGCATGCCAGAAGACTGATGATGTTGTTAATGAGGCTAACTTATTTTTTAGAGAAATTGTGCGATTACATGGTATTCCTAGGTCTATTGTTTCTGACAGGGATGTAAAGTTTTTGAGTCACTTATGGAGGACTCTTTGGAGCAAAATAGGCACGAAACTCATGTTTTCTACTACTTTCCATCCCCAAACTGATGGACAAACTGAAGTTGTTAATAGGGTACTATCTACTTTACTTCATTCCATCATCAAAAAGAATATTAAGACTTGGGAAGATTGTTTGCCATATGTTGAATTCGCTTATAATCATGTTGTTCATTCTACTACAAAATGTCACCATTTGAGGTTGTTTATGGTTTTAATCCTATTACGCCTCTAGATTTGTTTCCTTTGCCACAGGAACAGGTGATTAGCAAGGATGGTAAAGCGAGAGCAGATTATGTTAAGCGTTTACATCAGCAGGTTAAGGAGAACTTAGAACGAAGGACTCAGCAGTATGAAAAGCAAGCAAACAAAGGAAGAAAGCGAGTCACCTTCCAGGTTGGTGATTGAGTTTGGGTTCATTTCCGAAAAGAACGTTTTCCAGCCCAACGACGGTCAAAGCTGTTACCGCGAGGAGATGGTCCTTTCCAGGTGTTGGAGAAAGTGAACGACAATGCCTACAAGATAGACTTACCGGGAGATTATAATGTAAGTGCCACTTTTAATGTTTGTGACTTAACCTCTTTTGATGATTCTGCAGATTTGAGGTCAAATCCTTTTCAAGAAGGGGGGATGATGTGAGCACATCCATTCAGAACTTTCCAACGGATCCAGAAGTATTACCAACAGGACCTATGTTGCGTGTAAAAGAGTCTATCGCAATTGTAGTGCAAGTGTACACGACGCAAGTAGTAAAGTGATACGAAGTATCGGATATCGTTTCCACAGGGATTGGGCTAATAGCTTCACCTTGATTCACTGCACAAAGTAAAGAAAATAGTTTAAAAAGATGTCACGAAAATAATAAGGAAAATCGCAAATAAAATAATTGAGATATCAAGATAGAGAGAATGGGCTGGTATTGAATTGCTCAGTAGTGCAGGTATTGCAATGCTTAGGAACTCCAGTTTTGTCGTCGCGGCGACTGTCCGTTGGCTGTCGCGGCAGCAGACACACCAACTCCGTACTTCAAGTTTGGTAAGAATCCCAGATCTGCCTTAGCCTATCCCTAGGTCCAAGTCTGTCGATGATCACGTCTTGATGATACCTCCCGGCGTGAATCGAAGGATGAACACCGATGTGTATGAATTCTTCTTTAGCCACTTAACCTTGCCCTATCCCTAGGCACAAGATAGTTCAACTATAAACTAGAGAACTTGCTCTTATTTCTTTCGTATACTTAACTCTCCCGATGCTAAGTAAATGGATAACCTCACAATGCTCTCCCGATGCTCTTGCAAGATATTAAAAACCAAAATAAGAGAACTTGAAGTTTATTTTATTGAACTTGGAAAATCCTAAAACAAAACAACCCTTGCAACTACTTTACAAAACAACCCGTGGCCCTAGGGGAAATTTAGAACATGTCGGCGGCGGGTAGACAGCGGAAGGGTTTGATTGTCGGTTATGGGGTATATCCTCCTCCTAGGTTAAAATCTATGCCCTTATATAAGCTTTGGGCTCAAGTATTCTAAGTTAACAAGGATTACAACTTTAATTAAAAGTAAGATTCTAATAAGGACTTAATCTCTAAGTATCCTACTTTTCAGCCGCCTCCTTGTTTCATGGGATTTCCTCTCCTTGAGCTTTGGCTTGACATATCTTTTGATCCGGGGCTTGGAAAAATATAGGGTTTTCACACGACAGACGAGCGTAATTTTCTCTATCTATCGAGGTCCACTTTGCTTTTCCTCCACTAATTTGCTGTCGTCCTCCTGTCACAGCAGATCCATGGCAGCATCGTCCTCATCGTCTGTTTGTCCAGTTCAGTTCTTCTGCTTCTCTGCCCTGCACCTGCCTTCTCCGTCAACTATGGCAGCAACCTGCAAAATAAGCCATCTTTTAGTAGAATCCGTGCCTTTTATATATTTGTGATGTTTTGCCGTAAACTAACCTAAATGCAATGCAATGATGCTTGAATGCAGCAGAAATATGGGTTAAAAAGGGTGTAAATAATAGAACTTTTACACACTCAACACACCCCCAAACTCAAGTTTTTGCTTGCCCTCAAGCAATTAAAACCTAAAAGAAAAATGAATATTTTTTTGTGTTGGCTTTCAAACAGTGAACTGTCCCTTACCCGTCGCTCATTCTCTGTGGCGGCAGCAACCTGTCGGAAAGATTAGGATCTGTCCGGAATCTCACTATAGTTCTCGTGCAGTGTGTGCATGCTTGTGAACAGTTATATGCTAAGACTCTCTTAGTTTCACTAGAATATTCGACTTTTTAACTCGAATTTTTATGCCAAAGTTTATTTTCTTGAAGACACATTTTCATGCTTCTTTTTCTTCTATTTTCAAGCTAAAACTTTTCTAGAGCCAATTTTGGGCACCTCTAGTTAGCTTCCTAGAGTCGGTTTCGGGCACCTCTAGGTTTTTGAGTTTCTTTTGCTAAACTTCTTTCCTAGAGCTAGTGTTAGGCACCTCTAGGGGCTATTCAAGTACTAAGCATCCTATTCTAGTTTGGCTAAAAGAAATCTAAGCAATATAACAGTCACAAAGGTGTTTAAGTTTTTCAGAACTATAGAAAGCCTCTAAACTTCTCCTTAAATTGTCCTAAAGATGCTGCCACGACAGAGCTGTCATGACAGGTAAGTTAACTTCACAGTTTTAAGCCAATAGTTTTAGTCTTTTCTGATTTTTTTAAAGAACTTACTTAAATAAAAGACACAACAATAATTTAAAGATGTGCTAAGACTCCATTAAAATGGAGGGTTGCCACCCCCAAACTCGAGGGTTGCATTGCCCTCAATGCAAATGACAGATAAAATGAAGGCATGTACATCACAAAATATAAATAAAGCAGGCAACAATAAAAGGAAATTAAAAGACTTAAATTTTAATCGTTGTCTTCACTGCTGCTGCTGACACGGATCTGGTGGCGGTGTCTGGGTGGTGGGGCAGGCTGGGCAGGTTGCTCCACGACATGGATGTCTGAGCTGCTGCCACTATCCCAAGTGCTGGTGGTGGTGGTGCTGGCCTTGGGCATTCTTTTTCTGTCTGCCACGTGTTTTTGCCTCTTGACATGCGTGAACTCTTTCTCCAAATTTCTCTTAATAGGAGGTTCTGACTCGCTGTCATCGGAGGCAGGTCGCTTCGTTCCTCGGGCAGAGGTTTCGGCTGTTGGGCTGCCAGCTGCCTTCGGGGTGGAAGTTGTAGAATGGGTGTGTGGGGAGGCAGGTGGTGTAGGTGTATGGACAGGGGATTGGATGTGGAAATAATGGGCAGGGAAAGTGGGGAAAATAACATCGGGATAATTTAAAGTGTTGGTAATGAAATTTACCGTCGAGTTGGCGAAGTCTCGGATGAATGTCATCAGCCCCATTTGTCTGTCTTCCACCCGTTGTATTGCAGCAAGGATCTGGGCAGATTGGTCTGTCTGGGCGGTGGCGGCGGCAGGTTTAGAGGCAGGCTCCTCGGATGATTCTGCTGGGGAGGCAGTCGGGTTGAAGGAGGAGAGGGGGTAGCGACTATCAGCTCCATGAGGCTGTTAATGTTGTTGTCTGTCCAGCCTCTGCCTTGGATCAGCTTGTCGGTGGTAGCCTCTGGGACGGCAGCGCAGCGGCAAAGAGAAGTGATCGTGAACGGTAGGCAAAGGCGGGAGGTGGAGCGGAATGTGCAGTCCAAGATGTTGTTCCTCATATAGCGGCCCACGTTGATAGGCCGGTCGTGCATGATTGAATGAATGAGGGTGAGCCGCTGCTGGTCCACCGTCGTGTGATGGGAGGTCGGCATGATACGCTTTTTGATGAAAGCGTTCCAGAGTTTGGCTTCTGGGAGTAGTTGCCCCCTTTTTATAGAGTTGGGGTTCTTTTTGCTCGTGGTCCATGTTGTTCCTTCCTCTGTCACCTCCGCCATGATAGCACCGTAGGCGGCAGAATCAAGGGTGTCTAAAAATTGCTGATGGGCATCGTCGTTGGGACCAAAATATAGGCCATACATGTGGTTGATGCTGTCAGCTGTAAATGGTACCTCTACCCCTCGGACGGTGACTGATGTTGCCGTTCTACTGTCAATGGCAGCATAGAACTCCCGCACTAACGTATCATTTAGTTCTGCAGGTTGTGCGGCGAACTGCTCCCATAGCTGAGTCCTTATCGCCTTCGCGATGAATGGTCAGAGCCCCATGTTTGCTGCCATGCGGATGTAGATGAATCCTCTTTCCTCCCATAATTCCTTGGTGGCGAACAACTGCGGTGTGGGTGCTGCTGCTGAAGAGGTTGAGGCAGCACTGCGACGGGTACGTCTGGAAGACATTTTAGTTGCAAGGGTTGTGAAAGTAAAGAAAACAAATAAAAACTAGAGGAGAAAGCAAGTAAGAATAAGCAGAAGTGAGAAAAATGAAAATGAAAACGGGGTTTTATAGCGGTCGAGTTGCTGCCCGTTTAATGCTGTAACGGCAGGCGTGAATAACGGGGCGACTGATGAGATTTGGCGTGTCTGACGCGTCTGACGCGTAATTATACGTCTGTTACGCGTCTGTCACATGCTTCTGCGTCTGCCGTGTCAGTCTGTTGACAGCCTATCTTATCCGTGTCTACGGCGGCAGCTGGAACGACAGGTTTCGATAAATGGGCTCTGTTGGGCTGATGGATGGATGGTGGGCTTGGGTCACTTCTCCTTTTCTTCTTGACTCCTTTATTTCCTAAAAACAGAAAATGTAAAAACATTATTCGAATAAAATAATCCTAATTTCCTAATAAATAATAAATAATAAAAATAAATAAATATTTAGGTTAAATTAGGGATGCCTTGTGGAGCATCTCCTAAAGTAACCACTTCTTGTATTCCTGGGGCTTCAGTCCCCTGATAATGCTTGAGGCGTTGTCCATTGACTTTGAATTGGTGCCCGTCTTTTAATGATCGGATTGTGATGGCACCATGGGGAAAAACTTGTACCACTTGGAACGGGCCAGACCATCTAGACTTTAGCTTTCCTGGGAAGAGTTTCAGTCTAGAATTAAATAACAACACAAGCTGCCCTGGGCAGAACTGTCGTGGCAGCAACTTCATGTCATGCCACTTCTTAGTTTTCTCCTTGTAAATTCTTGCATTGTCGTAGGCCATTGTTCTTAATTCTTCAATCTCATTCAGATCTAATAGCCTTTTCTGTCCTGCCTTGTCCAAGTCCATATTCACTGCCTTGATTGCCCAATATGCTTTGTGCTCGATCTCGACAGGCAAGTGACAGGTTTTTCCATAAATCAATCTGTATGGAGACATGCCCAATGGAGTCTTAAAAGCTGTCCTATATGCCCATAATGCATCATTAAGGAGTAAAGACCAATCTTTCCTAGTTGGCTTAACCATCTTCTCAAGAATGTTCTTAACTTCCCTATTGGATATCTCAGCTTGTCCATTGGTCTATGGGTGGTATGTTGTCGCAATCCTGTGCTTGACACCATATTTCTTTAATGCGGCAGCAATTACCCTATTATCAAAATGTCTCCCTTCATCACTGATAATCGCCTTAGGGATGCCAAATCTAGAAAAAATGTTTTTGTGCAAAAATTTTTGGACTGTCTTGGCATCATTTTTTTGAGTGGCGATAGCTTCAACCCACTTAGAGACATAATCCACTGCTAGGAGGATGTATAGATTTCCACATGAAGATGGAAAAGGTCCCATAAAATCAATCCCCCAAACGTCGAAGATCTTGACTTCTAGAATGTTCTGCAGTGGCATCTCGTTTCTCCTCGAGATGTTACCTGTCCGCTGGCACCTGTCACAGTTCTTGTAAAAGTCATGTGCATCTTTATATAGTGTCAGCCAGTAGAACCCTGACTGCAGCACCTTGGCAGCAGTTTTATTGCCTCCTAAGTGACCTCCATATTGAGAAGCATGGCAGTGATGGAGAATGTCTTCTTGCTCTTCTTGTGGTACACACCTCCTTATAACCTGATCTGCACATATTTTGAAAAGAAGAGGTTCGTCCCAATAATAATGCTTAACATCATTTTGGAACCTCTTCCTGGCTTGATAATTAAGATCAGAAGGAAGTATCCCGCTAACTATAAAATTAACGAAATCAGCATACCAGGGGGTTCAGAAGACTTACCTGCCGCCATGGCTGTCGCGGCAGCGATTGCGGCAGCAAAGAGCTGCTCATCTGGGAAGGTCTCCAGTATATGTGTCTCATCGATTGGTAGACTCTGTCCCTTCTCCAACCTCGACAAGTGATCTGCCAGCTGATTTTCTGTCCCTTTTTTGTCCTTGATCTCAAGGTCGAATTCTTGTAATAGCAAGATCCATCGTATCAATCTAGGCTTTGCGTCCTTTTTCGCGAACAAATATTTCAGGGCAGAATGGTCTGTGTGCACTATTACCTTCGTCCCAAGTATGTAAGAACGAAACTTGTCTATGGAGAATACCACAGCTAATAGCTCCTTTTCTGTGGTGGTGTAGTTCACTTGAGCATCATTCAATGTCTTGCTGGCATAATATATGACATGAAACAGCTTATCTCTGCGCTGCCCAAGTGCTGCCCCGACAGCATAGTCACTAGCATCACACATAATCTCAAATGGCTGTGTCCAGTCTGGTGGCTGTACTATGGGGGCTGTCACTAGCTTTTCCTTCAGAACCTTGAATGCTTCAGTACATTCCTCATTAAAGTCAAAGGGTCGGTTCTGCTCTAAGAGATGGCATAAGGGCTTGGTGATTTTTGAAAAATTTGCAATGAATCGTCGATAAAAACCAGCATACCCTAAAAAACTTCTAATGCCCTTGACTGTGGTCGGCGGCGGCAGCTTCTCGATCACTTCTATCTTGGCCCTGTCGACTTCTATCCCACGGCAGCTAATCTTATGGCCTAGGACTATCCCTTCATCCACCATAAAATGGCATTTTTCCCAATTTAGAACAAGATTAGCTTTTTCACATCTTCCAAGTACCTTTTGAAGATTGCCGAGACAGCTCTCAAAATCGTCTCCAAAGACGGAAAAATCATCCATGAAAATCTCAAGGAAGTCCTCTACCATGTCGGAGAATATGGCCATCATGCACCTTTGGAAGGTGGCAGGTGCATTACATAATCCAAACGGCATCCTCCTAAATGCGTATGTTCCGTAGGGGCATGTAAAAGTCGTCTTTTCTTGATCCTCCGGTGCGATAGCGATTTGGTTGTAACCTGAGTAACCATCAAGAAAACAATAGTAAGGTTTACCCGCTAATCTATCAAGCATTTGATCAATAAAGGATAAAGGAAAATGGTCCTTTCGGGTAGCTTTGTTAAGCTTCCGATAGTCCATACAAACCCTCCAACCGGTCACAGTCCTAGTTGGGATTAATTCATTGTTCTCATTGGTTACCACGGTCATTCCTCCTTTCTTTGGAACGCATTGCACCGGGCTTACCCATTTGCTGTCGGAGATGGCGTAAATAATACCAGCATCTAACCATTTGATTATCTCTTTACGCACTACCTCCTTCATAGCATGGTTTAGCCACCTTTGTGCATCAATAGTCGGCTTATGATCTTCTTCGAGAAGGATTTTGTGCATGCATAACGCCGGACTAATGCCTTGAATGTCTGCTATCTTTCATCCAATCGCCTTTTTGTGCTGCCTTAGCATGTCGATTAGCTGTCGTTCCTGTTCCTGCGGCAGCTTAGAAGAGATGATTCCGGGCAGCGTGTCATTTGAACCAAGAAAAGCATATTTTAGCTGCCCTGGTAGGGGCTTAAGTTCTAAGGCAGGTGGTTCAACAGTAGATGGCTTTTGGATTAAATGGTTATCTGAAGTATAATTCAAAGGTTCGAATAACTTACCTGGACGATTGCCTAACCAGTTTACCTTCTCCTGACCTTCAGTATCAGATGTATCGGATTCAGAGGAGTTGCTGTCGTCGGTGTTGTCATCGTTGCTGTCGTGACAGTCTTGTAGGTGGCTGCCGCGGTAGTGACCAAATTTAATATCGTGACAGCCCGACCTGATGCAGGGTTGATCAAGGGTAACATCAGTGATAGCCTTGCATTCCTCGTCCACATCAGCATGTTTCATTGCTTGGAGAACATTCAACTTAATCTCTTGATCGTTCACTCGCATGGTGAGTTCTCCTTTCTCCACATCAATCAGTGATCTTCCCGTGGCTAAGAAGGGTCGCCCAAGGATGACTGATGCGTTTTCGTCTGCCTCACAATCTAAAACAAGAAAGTCAGCAGGAAAAATAAACGTATCCACTCTTACCAGAATATCTTCAATCTTGCCCTCTGGATGAACGTAAGAGCAGTCTGCCAGCTGCAGAGTTACTGTCGTGGGCCGCGCCTTTCCAATACCTAATTTCTGAAAAACAGACTTGGGCATTAAATTAACACTAGCACCAAGATCACAAAGTGCCCTACCCACGAATTTATTTCCGATTACACACGGTATGATGAAGCTCCCCGGATCCTTCTTTTTCTGGGGTGGCTGCCGATGAAGAATACTCATGCAACCTTCTGTCATCTTTACCGTTTCGAATTCCCCAAGTTTAGATTTTTTTGACATGACATCCTTGAGAAATTTAGCATAACCGGGCATCTCCCTAACGACATCTAACAGCGGAATATTAATATGAACTTGCTTAAAAATATCATAAATCTTTTTAAGTTGAGATTCATGCTTAGCTTGCTGTATCTGTTGAGGAAAAGGAGGTGGGGGACGATAATCAGCAATACGTCCTTCCCACTGCATGCGAATCTGAGGACGGTAATCATCTTTTTTCTCCTCTGTCGCTTCTACTGTCGTGACAGGCTCATCGGCAGCAGTCTGTTTATCACCTGTCGGGGCAGCTTCCTCGGTAGGTTTATTCAAGGCAGGTTCCTTTTCTGTTTCAGCTTCTTTTTCCGGCCATGGTAGTTTCTTCCCACTCCTAGTAGTAATCGCCTTACATTGCTCATGTGTGGGCGGTCTAGCATTTTCAGTATTACTAGGGAATCCTCCATTCTGCCTCGGCTTAATATGTTGAGAAACCTGACCCATTTGTGTCTCCAGAGATTTCAAAGTAGCTTCATGATTTGTCATCCTCATCTCTGTTTTATCTATGAAATTCTCTGTCTTCTTGACAAACTGATTCATATTCTCCATATACGTACCGGTCTGAGACATAAAAGTGGCCAGCGTCTGTTCCAATATACTGCTCGTGGCAGGTGGTGGCTGCTGTTGCTGCTGCGGCGGCAGGTGCGACGGCAGTTGCTGTCGCGTCAGCAATCTAGGTCCTCCCTGATTCTGATTGTGTGCTTGCGGATTCAAGGCATTATTGGGATTACTCCAGGAAATTTGGGATCCTTCCTCCGATTGGGATTATAATTGTTGGAATTGTAATTCGGCTTGTAATTTCCAACATATTTTCCCTCTTCTATTTGTATTGGGCACTCATCCCGACTATGATTTCCCTCACAGATGGTACAAACTTCCTCAACAGCAAATCCTTGTAGTTCATCCTCATTCAATAATCTTTTCATTGCTTTAGTAAGGAATGCTACCTGTGATTTCATAGTGCTGTCGGCCTCATAGTCCTTGACAGCAAGTACCCGTTTACCCCCTCTTCTTGCTGTCGGAAACTGCTCCTCATTCTTGGCCAGATTCTTCAAGACTTGCAATGCCTCGTCTGGATCTTTATCCAATAATAGTCTGTTTGCTGCAGAATCAATTCGAATGCGAGTTTGTAGGTTAGCAGCATTATAGAACTTAGTTACTTGATTCCAGACGGGGAATCCATGCATTGGGCAGTTCCGTAGAAGAGTAGTAAATCTGTCCCAGGCCTCGTGCATTGGCTCGTCATCTTCCTGTTGAAAAGTAGCAATTTCATTACGTAATTGCTAAGATAAATGTGAAGGATTAAAACGAGATAAGAATTCACGAGATAAATCTGCCCAAGTTACGATTGAACCCGTCGTAAGTTTATTCCACCAAGTTTTAGCTCTTTCCCTCAATGAATGGGGGAATAACCGAAGCCTCATTATATCCGGATTAACTCCTGGCAGTCTAAACAAACCACAGATCTCCTGGAATGTTTTGAGATGCTCCCTATCATCTTCTGTCACAGCACCACTAAACTGCCCGGCATTGTTGATCATACTAAACATGACATGTTTAAATTCGAAGTTGTCAACTTCAATATCCGGCAACGTGGTCTCCAGCTCTACATGATCGTTCAGCATGTAGTCACGACAGGACCGTCGTCCATCTGCCGCAGGCGGGTCGCCGACAGGCGGTACACCTCCTCCAGCGGGTTGGTTACGGGCCATCTTCTCTAGCTGTTCCTCAAGGTATTCGTTCCTAGGTAAAAGGTGGCGAAGTTGTTTCTTGAGATTGAAGGAACGTTCGATTTCCGGATCTAACTTATACTCAGGATCTTCACCTCTTTTAGATCTGCGCATAAACAAGAGAACCTTGTGAAAAACAAGAGTTGAAAGCACCAAAGAAAAAAATAAAGAAAAATTAAAAGAAAAAGAAAAAACAAAAACAAAAACAAAAACGAAAAGTGCAATAAAAGAAAGGTGTAGTTATGTTGCCAATCCCCGGCAACGGCGCCAAAAGCTTGTTGCGTGTAAAAGAGTCCATCGCAATTGTAGTGCAAGTGTACACGACGCAAGTAGTAAAGTGATACGAAGTATCAGATATCGTCTCCACAGGGATTGGGCTAATAGCTTCACCTTGATTCACTGCACGAAGTAAAGAAAATAGTTTAAAAAGATGTCACGAAAATAATAAGGAAAATCGCAAATAAAATAATTGAGATATCAAGATAGAGAGAATGGACTGATATTGAATTGCTCAGTAGTGCAGGTATTGCAATGCTTAGGAACTCCAGTTCTGTCGTCGTGCCCGTCGCGGCAGCACCTGTCGCGGCGGCTGTCCGTTGGCTGTCGCGGCAGCAGACACACCAACTCCATACTTCAAGTTTGGCAAGAATCCCAGATCTGCCTTGGCCTATCCCTAGGTCCAAGTCTGTCGATGATCACGTCTTGATGATACCTCCCGGCGTGAATCGAAGGATGAACACCGATGTGTATGAATTCTTCTTTAGCCACTTAACCTTGCCCTATCCCTAGGCACAAGATAGTTCAACTATAAACTAGAGAACTTGCTCTTATTTCTTTCGTATACTTAACTCTCTCCATGCTAAGTAAATGGATAACCTCACAATGCTCTCCCGATGCTCTTGCAAGATATTAAAAACCAAAATAAGAGAACTTGAAGTTTATTTTATTGAACTTGGAAAATCCTAAAACAAAACAACCCTTGCAACTACTTTACAAAACAACCCGTGGCCCTAGGGGAAATTTAGAACATGTCGGCGGCGGGTAGACGGCGGAAGGGTTTGATTGTCGGTTATGGGGTATATCCTCCTCCTAGGTTAAAATCTATGCCCTTATATAAGCTTTGGGCTCAAGTATTCTAAGTTAACAAGGATTACAACTTTAATTAAAAGTAAGATTCTAATAAGGACTTAATCTCTAAGTATCCTACTTTTCAGTCGCCTCCTTGTTTCATGGGATTTCCTCTCCTTGAGCTTTGGCTTGACATATCTTTTGATCCGGGGCTTGGAAATATATAAGGTTTTCATACGACAGACGAGCGTAATTTTCTCTATCTATCAAGGTCCACTTTGCTTTTCCTCCACTAATTTGCTGTCGTCCTCCTGTCACAGCAGATCCATGGCAGCATCGTCCTCATCGTCTGTTTGTCCAGTTCAGTTCTTCTGCTTCTCTGCCCTGCGCCTGCCTTCTCCGTCAACTATGGCAGCAACCTGCAAAATAATCCATCTTTTAGTAGAATCCGTGCCTTTTATATATTTGTGATGTTTTGCCGTATACTAACCTAAATGCAATGCAATGATGCTTGAATGCAGCAGAAATATAAGCTTTGGGCTCAATTATTCTAAGTTAACAAGGAATACAATAGGAATTACCTTAGCCGAAGCATTGGAACCTGTAACGGTAAGGAGTTACCAGCTAGATAAGAGCTGAACCTGCGGTCACTTCATATTCTATCCCAAGTACCCCAATAACAACCTATGTAGTAGTTCGATAATCAATAGTAACGATAATGTCGGTAAATATAAAGTAGGCATTTATTTTCAATAAAACGGTAACCAAAGAGCATATTGTTCAATAAAAACTAAGACGTATCATACATACAATATAATCATGCTTATTTTAGAAAACATATCATAATCATGCGAAAACACCTTATCAGTCATGAGCATATGTTCAGTTTAATAACATATATTCGTCATGTAAAACAATATTTAAACGATTAAGTAGCACACAAGGAAAACACCTCAAAAGGTCAGATCGGTTGGTCAGAAGATCTACCGAGCACCGGAATCACAATCCACTACGGTATTGGAACTTAGATAGACAAGGATTATGGTTACTATTAGATTTACACCTTGATCGTAATAAAATACTAAGTTTTAGGGTCATACGAGTGACGATAGGATCACGAGGCGGCACAGATTGGGACGAGCTGGGCTGGGCATAGGCACGATCAGGATATCCTCGAGTACCTATTAAATCAGAAGATTTGTAGAACTAATGTTTTGATATAATAATTGAAAAATGTTTTAGACAAATTTGAAAAGAATTTAAAACTTGTCTTTAAGTCCAAACAACTTGAAAATATGTTTGAGGTATTTAAAAAGGTTTTTGGCAAAGTTTTTTTAATAATTTTAAATAGCCAAACTTGACTTTTCAGCAAGCCCGTACCGATACGGTGTATCCCATATCGATACCTTTTTGCCCAAGTTTTGATTCTGCCAAAACCCGTACCGATACGACTGAGACCGTATCGATACGGATAGAGATCGTTTCGATACGCCCCTTAAGCGTACTGATCCTTGTTTTAACGACCCCAACAGCCATTTCCCAACGGTCTTTTAAATGACATACCGTACCGGTACGCCCTCAAGCGTATCGATACACTTAGGCTGGCAAGAGCCCAACGACTAGTTTTTGAAGAAGGTCGTACCGATACGGGTCCACGCGTATCGATACGGAAGGCTGCAGAACAACATTAAAGATGGGAAATAAAGTCTCCAACTGCTCCAATTCAACCCCAATGGCTAGTAACGACTACAAACTCAAAGAGGAGTATAAAAGGGACCTCCAAGCATCTAGTAATGGTTAATGCTTCAATTGTAATACAACATATGATCAAGAAATTGTCTTAGTGCTTAAGTGTCAATTTATTGTATAGACAAACACTAGTGAGCCAAAATTGTTAGATTTTCTTAAGTGTTTTAGGATTGGGTGAGAGCTTTATTCTGCAAACAAATACCTATTAGAGGGATTTGAGTTTGCGTATTTTTATCTCTTGTAAAGAGGGTTTGATTAAGGCTTTGGGTAGAAAGCTTGACCGGTTTGTAAGGGTTTCCTCTTAAGCCTAGAAAAGGGGACGAATCAATAGTGGATTGATTGGAAATCCTTAGTGGGAAGCTAAGGTAGTGGATGAAGACCTTGGTTAGAAGGTTGAACCACTATAAATCATCTTGTCCTTATCATTTTTAGCTTCCACACCTCTATCACCCAAATTTCCACTTCTCCACCACTTGGCGAGCAAGAACGGTTGAAGGAATCAAGCACCAAACATCCCAACAATTGGTATCAGAGCTTGGCTCAATTGGAGAAAATTAACATCCTATTGAGTAGATCCGACAAGCTCGATCATCATTTCAAACAGCTGGCTCAATGGCTCAATCTATCGACAAACCCCCTTCTTTAAAGGATATGGAGAAGCCATCCAGGAAGAGAAGCTTGTCCGAAGGCTCATCTACTACCTTCCCGAGTCATGGGACTCAAAAAGGACTGTCATCATCGAAGCTAAGAACTTGAAGACCTTGAAGCTTGATGAACTCATAGGGTCACTTCTCACTCATCAAATAATGAAGAAAATCAAAGAAGATGAGAAGAAGAGTGAAGAAATTAGAGCTACGGGGGAGAAGAAGCTCAAAGGGCTTGGCATCAACACAAATGCCATTGCTCTTAAATCCTCCACTTGCCACCATGTAGATTCAAGTGAAGAGGAGGATGAAGAAGAAGAGATAGTCCATCTCTTCAAGAAGTGTGCCCCTTTCATGAAGAAAGCTTTGGATGAGCTTGAACAAGAATCCATGACAAAGAAGAGGACAAGCACTTCAAGCCATAAGAAGAAGGCATATGTGGCTACTTGGAGTGATGAGGACTCCACCGATGATGAACAAGCCAACCTTTGCCTTATGGCCATCGAAGAAGATTCAAGGGTAACTTCTAATTCATCTACTTCATGTTCATATTCGTTTGATGAATTACAAGATGCATATGATGATTTGGTTTTAGAGTTTAAATATAACATTTTGAAAAACAATAAAATGATTTCAAAGTTGAAAATTCAAAATGATTTGATTTCTAAAACCAAACTTGAACCTGAAGCAAAACTCGAAGAGTTTGAACAAAAATGTTTTGATTTGCAAAAATTTCTTCATAATGTTCAAGAAGAAAAAGATTTGATTTTCAAAGAGCTTGAAAAGAAAAATAATTTTGGAAAATCAAACTTTTATATAAGACAATCTAGTGCCCCTAGATTTATAAATGGAAAATGTTTTAGAAGTATTTGGGACCCAAAAGGATTAAGTACTTCAACTAAAAAGGATGAAATTGAAAAATGGATTCCTAAGAGGACTAAATTTTGTGCTACTAACGTCTATGGATCCAAAGCAATTTGGATACAAAAAAATTACTTGATTGTCTTTTGCTAGGTGATGGAGAGTGATCAACAAGTCAAACAATGAGGGGGAGCTCCATGCACACAAAGAAAGACACTTGAAGAAAGAAGGCTTCACATCCTCCCTTTGATTCAAGTGTGGTAAAAATCTAGTTATTCTTGCTTTTATTTGTTTTATTTTTTTAAATTACAACTAGATGATCATATATGTTGAACTAACATTCTATGATGATGCTTTGAGTAAGGGGGAGCCATTTTAAAACCAAACATTTTAATATTTTCAAAATTTAAACCTCTATTGTTATTTTGAGCGTAAAAGTGTTTAAATTTCTTTTTGATATAACAAAAAGGGGGAGAAATGGTTTGAAAAATTGAATTTTCAAATGAATAAGGGGGAGATTTTAATTGATTTCAAATCTTAATTCTCTTATTCCAAATTTATTTCACAAAGGGGGAGAAATCCCAAACAAATTTTCAAGTTAGTTTTAGGGCCTGTTTTTGGTTGCGTTTCGCAACCAAAAATCACTTTTTTAAGTGTTTTTAGTTAAAATATGTTGTTTTTGGTTGCTTTTAAAACTAGCTTTTCCACCCAAACCAAGAAGCTGGATTTTATAGCTTCTTGGGTGGAAAAGCTAGTTTGAAAATAAAATTACTTTTTTACCCTTATTATTTAATTATAATTTATTGTTAAAATAATGTTTATGCATACATAATTGTAAAATAATATATATTTTATAATATTTATATTGATAATAAAATTGTTTTATTTGTACTTTATTTTATATTTATTATTAATGTGTAAGTGGTATGTCCGTATATAATCTAGAATGTAATTTATATTTTTAAATTAAATTTTATAAAAAATATTTTTTTATTATAATTGAAATTGATTTATTTCATAAATCATAACATTAATTAATTTGAACAATCACCCAAATTTACTTTTACTTTTTAATATTATGTCTAAAATAGACTTTTTATCTCATAAAAATCACTTTTTGACTTCAATGACAAACACTAATCAGTTTTTCAAAACTACTTTTCAACAGCTAGTTTGAAAATCACTTTTTTCACCACACTTTTTAAAAGCAACCACAAACTAAGCCTTATTATATCAAAAAGGGGGAGATTGTAGAACTAATGTTTTGATATAATAATTGAAAAATGTTTTAGACAAATTTGAAAAGAATTTAAAACTTGTCTTTAAGTTCAAACAACTTGAAAATATGTTTGAGGTATTTAAAAAGGTTTTTGGCAAAGTTTTTTAATGATTTTAAATAGCCAAAATTGACTTTTCAGCAAGCCCGTACCGATACGGTGTACCACGTATCGATACCTTTTTGCCCAAGTTTTGATTCTGCCAAAACCCGTATCGATACAGGTGAGACCGTATCGATACGGATAGGGATCGTTTCGATACGCCCCTTAAGCGTACCGATCCCTATTTTAACGACCCCAACGGCTATTTTTCCAACGGTCTTTTAAATGACATACCGTACCGATACGCCCTCAAGCGTATCGATACGCTTAGGCTAGCAAGAGCCTAACGACTAGTTTCTGAAGAAGGTCGTACCGATACAGAAGGCTGTAGAATAACATTAAAGATGGGAAATAAAGTCTCCAACGGCTCCAATTCAACCCCAACGGCTAGTAACGACTACAAACTCAAAGAGGAGTATAAAAGGGACCTCCAAGCATCTAGTAATGGTTAATGCTTCAATTGTAATACAACATATGATCAAGAAATTGTCTTAGTGCTTAAGTGTCAATTTGTTGTATAGACAAAGACTAGTGAGCAAAAATTGTTAGATTCGCTCAAGTGTTTTAGGATTGAGTAAGTGCTTTATTGTCCGTATTTTTATCTCTTGTAAAGAGGGTTTGATCAAGGCTTTGGGTAGAAAGCTTGATCGGTTTGTAAGAGTTTCCTTCTATGCCTAGAAAAGGGGACAAATTAATAGTGGATTGATTGGAAATCCTTAGTGGGAAGCTAAGGTAGTGGATGTAGACCTTGGTTAGAAGGTTGAACCACTATAAATCATCTTGTCCTTATCATTTTTAGCTTTCACACCTCTATCACCCAAATTTCCACTTCTCCACCACTTGGCGAGCAAGAACGGTTGAAGGAATCTAGCACCAAACATCCCATCAAGATTAATATCAGTCCTTAATCATCAATTTCTCTTAAATGACATAACTTATACATATGCATGTTTGGGTTTAACGTCCAATTTGGAGGCTTTCGTGTTAGAATTTCGCGAAACGAGCTTCAAAACAAACTCAGGAAGTCAAAAAACATAAAATAGGACTTTTCAGGAAAATTTGAACTTTTAGTCAAAGTCAACGTTGAAGTCACTGGTCCAATGGCTGACTCGACAAGTTGACTTGGGCGAGTTGACTCACTGAGTTGACTCGGTCATCGGGTCGGTCAATGGGCTTGGTTTACCACTGGGCTTGGGCCGGTTTGTTTGGACCGGTTCGGGTGGCTTGGTTCAAGGCTAGACCGGGTCTGAGTTGGCCGGTTTAACAGCCACCGTCCAGGGTGGCTGGAAATCACCCCGGACAGTGCGTGAGGCCCACGTGCGGCCTAAAGTGGCTGGAAAGAACATATGATCACGTCGTTGTCATCCATTTTTCGATTAAAGCTCAAATAACTTAGTATTTAAGCTGAAATACTCACCGATCTTACCAAATTGGAAGAAATGCGATCGAATTAACGCGGCTCTGGCGATGGTCAATGCAGCGCCCTTTAGACGTTTTGCGGTGCGGGTTCTGCTTGGTTTATGACAGGGAGTTTAAGGGTGGCGGCAGTGTGGTGAACAGACGTTCGTTAATGTTTGTAACATCGAAAAGGACGAAAGGCTCTTTGATTTATTTCCGTCGAAGCTTCGAGTTGCTCTCCATGCCGATTGGCAGTGCAACGCCACAAGTGATGGGTGACGTTGGGATCGAGGTGCGACGACGAGCTTATCGGTGACAGTGGTGCATAGTACGACACAACGATGAGGCAAAAGGATGGTGGCTGGTTCTATTTAAGGAAAAAAATGAAGATCCACGATAATGGGTGGGGGTTTATGGAAACTTTTGGAAAGCAGACACTAATTAATTCACATAAATAGGGTAGGTAGGATATTTTTAGTTTATTATTATTTTATTCGAAAGGGAAACAATGGTTTAAAATAAACCAAGGGGAGCCTATAGCTAATAGCTCACTTAGCTCAATTGGCTGGGCATCCCGCTAAACAAGTAAAGGTTGTGGGTTTGATTCTTACAATCCTCACCTCCCTTCTTATTTTTCGTTTTTCATTCAATTTTCACTCATTTTCATTTTTAGGGTGTTACACTTTAAATCGAATATTTTTTAAAAAAATATTAGAACATTTGATTTAAAAATATTAAATTGAAAATTTAAAATATTCGAATACTTTTTTAAATCGAAGATTTAATATTATAATAAATATTCTATTTAATTTAAATATGAAAAAGAAAACATATTCGAATATTTTAAATCGAATATTTAATATTTTCATATTTTAATTAAATAAAATATATTTGATTTAGTGCGTGTTTTTATATATCTTATGTGACTCATATTTGAGTCTCTTCTCAAACAGTTTTTCTTCTTTTTTCCCTAGCACTTTCTTTATTATAAGATATATACATAATGGTGCAATTTACAACATGACACGCGTCGTATAATGTCAAAATAAATACCTAAACTCAAATAAATAAGAATAAATAGTATAGAGAGAGTAAGGGTCGATCCACTGGGACTAGGAGTTCTAACACCCTTTCGTTCTGTCTTAGACAAGAAACCTGCAGATAATAAAAGTGGGGGTTTAGAAATTTAATTTGAGTAATAGAAAAATAATAAGAACGAAAAGAAATATTGAAATAAATTATGAAATGAATTAGCCTCAAGCCACGCTTTGCCACGACTTTCTCGATCACTGAAACGAATTTTACTTCAACCTTCTTGCCGGTTATAGTCTACAAGGCCCAACCATTGTAACTTGCTTCTCTACGATAAACTCGATTCCCAGGGCAATCCTTGAAATCAAGTATTAGTTGGTTAGCTACGACAATCGATTCCAACACAAGTCTGCATTAATGTTGGAGAAGCCCGTGCTCAGATAATTGTCTCGAAGAGAATCGTTTTCGATTTTGGTTTCCTTTATTGGACCGCCACTAAGTTTGTTCTTAGGGAATTGAATTGGCTACAAGCTTATCCTTGTCCCCAACAATGGATCTAAACCACTTCAACCCGACGCGCGCTTTCGGAATGATACAATTGAGATTCCTAAAGATTAGGCCGATTGCCTAAACAATTATACAGAGAATCTAAAAAAGAATTTTTGAAGGAATGAAGAACTCTTCTAATCTCATGAGTTTAGCCGGGTTTGGCGTTGCTTTTGGCTAAAGAAGATTTAGCTAAGCATGGTTGGTGAAGAAACCATACTTAGTTTTATAATGGAGAAAATGGAAATAGAGAATAGAAATGGAGAATTGTATTCAACTCAAAGGTAGAAGAAAACAATGAGCAAGTAATGTCTAACTCACCCCCAAAGTGGGGTATTTATAGTATCTGAAAAACCTAGAAATCTAAAATGAGAAATCCCAAAAATAATTTAAATTATATAAGATAATTATCCCAAGTTTGAAATTTAAAATTTAAAATCCGGAGGATAGGCTATCTGATAAGCGGCTTGATAAGCTATCATTGTTGCTGACTTCATGTAACCCCCTTAGCCCAGCCTAGACGTCTGACACGAACTAAGAAGATTACACGAGGAAAACCAAAGTCAACTTGTTAAAGTCAACCCTGATTAACGACCCTTTTTGTCTTTTAACTTTTCTAGATGCACATTATTAACCTATGTGAATAGAAATTCAATTTAGCGAAAGTGGCACAGCGAACGGAACTCATTTAGGGGTTCAATTGCAAACAAACAACTTTTAGGGACTAATTTTTAAATTTCCCGATTTATAAGGACTAATCAAGTTTTAAAGTTACCAAACCAGAATTAATCAGGTAACATGCCAACATGTCAAATTTCATCTTAAACAGATCATCCAAACTCCTTTAATTAAGCATTCAAGACTCAGGGACCAAAACGTAAGAAACTAGAAACCTGAAACATTTCAAATTCAAATCCAACGGTCACCTGTTCCGGAATGTTGTACCCTGTATCGGAACGACTGTTTCAATACCATGTTGACTGTTTCAATACGCGGGTGCGTTCCGAAACAAGTTCGAAACCAGGCTTCACAATAGCAAAATGTTCCGGAACGATCGCACCCGTTCCGAAACCCCCTGTCCAATACAGGCCATCATTTCAATACGGATGAGGGTGTTCCGAAATGTCCTGCCTTGCAACAACAAATTTGGCTGGTTTTATACAACTTTTCACATCTGAAAACATTCCCACACATGTTACAACCCACATACAACTCGCATACACATCAAAGACCATAATATAGAAGCACACGCTAAAGCATAGCATCATACATGCAAGCATTAGAACTATAGGCATGCTTCCTAGTCTTCAAAACCATACAAATCTAAAAAACCACATTCAAGCACAAATCAATCCTCAAAGGCCAATTACAACCCAAAATACCAAACCAAACATGAACAAAGTAATTAACATCATCTTCAAACATCCAAGAGTAGAAATCCCACCCATTGCTTCTTATTACACCAAAGTAAAACCACATACTTTGCTAGACCAAAGTGCTTGGATTCCCCTTGCTTTCTTGCTGCCTCTAAACCCTAAACCCTAAACCCTAAACCCTAAACCCTAAAACAACATTCGTTAATGCATTTCACACAACCGAAAAATCACCATTTATCAACACATGCCTTTACTTAAAACATGCCCTCTCAAGGCATCAATGCACTTTTTAAAACACATGCTCGTATGCATCACTTAAAAACAACAAATAAACCTTTTCTCATGCTTTACAAAGCATCACATGCATTCTAGCATAATTCACAAGCATCTCATGCTTAAACCATTAGTCAACAACATTATATTGGCTTACAAGTGATCAATTCTCAAAACATACCAAAACCAACTCAAATGACACAATCGGATACGCGGATTACAAGTGTTGTCTCACACGCTTCATACATACTACCGGACCACACAAGGTGGAGATCAATGGCACAATCACAACCCCTCAACACCCGTGATGGAGATTAATGACACAATCACAACCCCTCAACATCACTCATCGGTAGTTGTATAATTCAACTAACGAGAGTACGAGACACATACCACAAGACTCACACACGGGATTAAACCTTTCACTGTTGTGATCTTAGCCTCAATCGTTAGGGTACTTGAATGGAGATTACAGCACAATCACAACCCCTCAACATCCAAGGTGACTTTATTCACGGTGCACCCAATCCTATAGTCGGCTAACTATATCCGATTAAAAGTAACCAAAAACCACTTTCATCACTTGCAAATATAATCATTTAACATCAATATTCCACTATTTTACAAGCATAAACACAATGCCATTTCCACAAGCATAAACATACTTAACATCATATGCATTTATCACATAAAACCAAGGATCACTTACCTAGTGCATCCTTAACATAATTGCATTTAAATCCAGCATTAACCATGCTTAAATCATGATTTTTAACAGTAATCAAAACCACATTTAACTCAAGTGCATTTCCATCAAAACATAACACATTTCCAAGAGAGACTTTCGAATCACTTACTCTTGAGCTTAGCTAAGTGTTTCAAACTTACACTAAGCTCCCAAGACCACGCTCAAAGCTTACAAAGCTGGAAATTCCATTTCCACTCACCGATACACGAAGCCTCGCTCGCCGACATGAAAATTACTCTTCTGGAGCCACCAACAACGCCTTGTTTGTTATTGGATCAAGATCCCTTGTTTTCACATCATCAAAACAGAGATCCAAATGCATTAAAATGCATTTCAACACCAGCAACTAATCACAAACTCGTTGCTCACCTAAACTACACCAATTTACCCATCTGAAATAACCGAAAACTCAATCGATTACTTCCTAAACCAAGCCCAGCCATCATACATCACTTCCAATCAATTATAAACATCAAAACACATCTATAAAAAACCTAAATTCATCCTTATACCTCCAACAAGCATAAATCCACCATTTCACCTCAAAAACCCAACTAGAACTATCAAGAAACTCAAGGATCTCATGGATTTCGGGATGTATATCAACAAAACCTCTTTTCAACATATTAACCAACACAAAACTCAATTAAAATCAATCTAAAACATAGCTTAACAAAACAAGTCTGAAAATTAAGAATTTCATCTTATTTTTGCAAGATTTCAATCTCAAATCAAAACTATAATGAAAACTCAACCAAAATCATTAATTAGAAGCCAAAGATCTTGGGAATTTCAATAAAGAACCTTGATTAGAGGTTGAGAACGTGATTTACCTCCAATCCTTGCTTTCCTCAATGAATGACAAGTTTTTCTTAGTATATCTTGAAGAACTTGAAAGGATACTTGAAAATTGTTTAGGAAATATTAAGAGCGTGTTTGGGAGAAAAGAGTTCTGGAGAAAAATGAGTTAGAATTGTGTTTGGCTGAAAATGAGAAGAGAATGGTAGTTAAGTGATGGAATCTCACTAATTAACCACCTAATTAATTAAATAAAATAAAAGTCAATTAAAACTATTTAATTAAAACCATTTTAAACACATGTCATATTAAGGAAAGGCTAAATTGCCATAAAGCTCCCTAAAGATTCTAAGATTTTGGCTTCTCCTTTAAAATCACATTTCCACAGTTTTGAAACTTTATAATTTGGTCACTACTCAAAATGTACCACTTCCGAAATGTTTTTTTTTTGTAAAATTGATTTGACCAACCTCTTAAACATATTTTTAGAGGATTTTAGCAATTTTTACCATATTTTTATCCTACACCGATCCTTGATTTCCTTAAATCACCTTACGCGATTCAAACCGTTCACGACCGATCCAGTCCGATGTCTAAAACATCTAGGCCTCAAACCAGGGCGTTACACGCCAGCTTCTAGAAGATACTGACGTGGCGCCCAATCAACATTCATGCCCTAGTTCATGCCCATGAATCTGCCCACGACTCTAGAAATTCTGCAGATCTCCAGTTAATTTCCAACAACTAATCTCCTACACGAAAACAAAATAAAACAACTCATATTAAGTATCTTAAGTCTCCCATCTAATCAAAATAAATATTAAAATCACAACCGATGTGGCAACTCATCAAATTCCCCCTCACTTATCCGATTCTTGTCCTCAAGTATCAAAAAAGTAAAATTAAGCTCACGTCCTCATCCTTAGCTCACTAAGTCCCTAGCTTACAACATGAATTAGCTTTTCCAACATGAAAGAAACAAAAGGTGCAAAAGAATTAAGCAAGATAGCAGAAAATTATAAAAATAATCCCACAATACTGTTAACTAATCAAAGATTACTCAAGGAATCACTAAAGCTACTCGAAGTTCTTTAAGTGTATTAAAACTAACCAAAGCATGCATAAAATTTGTGAAGAAATCCAATCTCTACTTATGCAAAGAACTTGTTTTTCTTGCTTGAACCAGTGTTAGGCACTTCTAGCGAATTATGCTAGAGCCAATGATAGGCACATCTAGCTATTATTATTATTTTTCGATTTTTTGAGCTAGAGCCAGTGATAGGCACCTCTAGCTATTATTCCTTTTTTCATGCAAATAGCTTCGACTAGAATTCTCACAAAAGTTAGGCATGCTAGCATTAATTAAATATACTCAAAGAGACAAAAAGCAGCAGAGCATCCTTTCGTTTTCCTTTTTTCAATTAACAAGGTTATGGAATACATAAATGTTATGAAAATACTATCAAAATTAATCCATCATGCAACCTAAGGTTTCTAACAAGTTGAGATTTCTAGCATCATATGTCAAGCATAGGAACTAAGCAGTCTAAAGGACAAAAACTAGAAAAATCATAAGGCAATGCATCAGACAAGCAATAAAGAAATTTGACAAATTCCCCCTCCCCCTCACTTAAAGCGTTTTGTCCCAAAATGCAATAAAAAGTAAAGAGAGGGAAGGGGAAACTCCCCTAATCAAGATCGACCACGCCCACGCCCACGTCGTCCACGAGACGACCCCGGGTGAAGGTACGAGAGGATTTCAACAAGATCGGTTTCAATGGAATGTAGTCGCTCATCCATATTTTGTTGGGGATGTTCTTCTTGTGTTGGTTTTGATTGTTGTCGGTGTGGAAACACTCACACACTGCGAGTTGTGATGGGGCCTGGAGGAATGATAAAAGGTGCATCTTGTGTTCTTGCAAGTAATCCCATGGCATCCAAACACTTGTCATCCAAAGCACTCATAGAGAAGGCGTAAGTGAACTGAGAAGGATCAAAAGTAGCAGGAAATCTACTTAAGGCTAGGTGAGTGATGTAAGGACCTAAAATAAGTAGCTTATTGGTCCGCACTACACGATGAAATGTGTAGGCCATCCAATAGCTGAGGTTTACCTTGATACTTACCTGCATGAACCACAAAAAGAATAACTCAGACTTACTCAGTGTGGAGGGAGTGTCGTTACGTCTGGAGAAGTTGTAGGCGAGGAACCAATGGATATAACGCAATGCCGGGTTGTGGATATCATGATCTTTTTTTATTTTTGGATTGTACTGTAAGCCCGCTAAACCTGTCAATGTCTCGTATGATATGTCGTTATCGAAGCCCTACGGAATGTCTAGAAGTGCAGTCAAATATCTTGGGTCTGAGACGTTAGTCACGAAACCTATGTAAATATTAAACTCAGTAATAGACAAGTAGAAATATTGACCTAACAGACGGAAAGATATAACGTTTGGTGTATCGATAATCATAGTACGACTAAGATTAAAGGTAAATGTAGCATAAAATTCTAGTACTAACTCACAGTATGTATCCCAATGGATAGTCGGATATACACCCCAGCCAATGTTATCAAACATTAACATAACCGAGTCCCGTAGATGCAAACAATCTAATGTTTGATTAGGGACATACTTACAGACCGGGAAATTGCGATGTTGGATACAGTGAAATGTTTCTAGTTCGACACTGGTGAATTGTAAGAAGCCACGCAAACTTTCGTCGTTTGGCACTGTGAACCATCTTGCCGCGTCGTGGAGTATCGTCTCTTTCATTTTGTTGGGATGGGAAATCATTTTCATCGGTGTCGTGCTCACGTGGTGGACAATCTAGGCATGTGGTGTTTGACCAAGAGTGATGGTGTGCATTAGGATTATATCCAGCCTGGAAATTCTCTACAAAACCATCGATATGGTTGTAAGTCAGTAGTGGTTGAACTGAAAAAGCAGAGTTTACCTTGTCGGCGACATGTGCCGCGGAATGGTCGCCGGAATGAAACGAGGCAATGGTGTGCATGGAAAAAGAGGACACTCGAATCGGGCTAGGCATGAGCTGAGAATGGTGCTGCGAAGAGCCGACTGCGAAAAAAGGGTAGGTTTTGTATGAAAGGGACGACTAGGAATAAAGGGAAAGAATGAGGTTTTATTTTATTATAGTTGTGGGGATAAAGGCAGTGAGGCATAGGATTTTGTTTGAAATTTAAGTAGGGGATTGGTGTGTTGACCGAAAAGGAGAGGATTTGGACATGTGGGGGAGATAAGGGCGGGGTCCACGGATTTTAAAAAATGTGATTTGGTTGGGTTAAAAATACGGCTAAGGGGATTTAAATTTAAATGGTGATTGGATTTATTTGAATCATGCCACATTCATTCGAATATCCCTTCTTTATTATCTAAAAAATAAGAAAAAGATATATTAGCATAAATAAAAAAATGAAAAATAAAATAATGAAAATAGAAAATAAAAAATAAATGGGTTACCTCCCATTCAGCGCTTGTTTAACGTCACTAGCTTGACGACCTTATTCATGCGTTTGGTTCCTCGAAATGAGTTTCTTCAATTAAACCAATCTGAACATTTTCGTAAAATTGCTTCAACCAGTGTCCATTGACTTTAAAGCTATGTCCCTAAGTATCCTGAATTTCTACCGCTCCATGTGGAAAAGTTTGAACGATGGTGAATGGTCTGAGCCATTTGGATCACAATTTTCCTGCAAAAAGTTTGAATTTATAATTAAATAGTAGAACCTTCTGACCAACAAAAAAAGATTTAAATGCAATATTTTTATCGTGGAAATCCTTTGTTTTGTCTTTAAAAATTTGCACGCTATCGTAAGCGTGTTTATGGATTTCCTCGAGCTCCTGGATGTGCAACTTGTGTTCCTTCCCAATCCCATCCATCTCCATATTGCATTGTTGAATTGCCCAAAATGTGCGATGTTCTAACTCGACCGGTAGGTGACATTGTTTACCGTAAACGAGATGGTATGTCGACATCCCAATGGGGCCTTTGTACGCAGTTCGGTATGCCCACAACGCATTAGATAATTTGGCACTCCAATCCTTGCGATCTGACTTCACGATCTTCTCGAGTATGGTCTTTATCTCTCGGTTTGACATCTCCTCTTGACCATTTGTTTGCGGATGGTAAGACGTCGAAATCTGGTGGGTGACGCCGAACTTCTTCATGAGAGCGTCAATTACCCGATTAATGAAATGCTTTCCTCTGTGGCTTATTATCGCTCGCAGTGTGCCAAACCTACAAAAGATAGATTCCTTTAGAAACTTAATCGTGGTTTTAGCATCATTATTCCGGGTATCTCTAGTTTCTACCCATTTAGATATATAATCCAGCGCAAGAATTATATGAAAATTACCAAACGAAGAGACAAAGGGACCCATATAATCTAATTATCAAACATCAAATATTTCACATACAATAATGGGATTAAGTGGCATTTCATTTCGTTGACTCAAATTACCAACCCGCTGACATTTTTCATAAGATTTACAAAATAAGTAAGCATCGCGAAAAATGTTAGGCCAGTAAAAACCACACTCAAGAATCTTATGCGCAGTTCATTTAGGTCTGAAATGCCCACTACAAGAATAAGAATGACAAAAGTTTAGGATAGAGTTTTACTCGCTTTCTGCTACAAATCGTCTAATTACTTCGTCCGAGCAGTGTTTCCAGAGATAATGATCATCCCAAATGAAGAATTAGGATTCCCTTTTTAACCGTTTAACCTCTGCTCTTGGCAAATCTTGTGGCAACTTACATGTGGCCAAGTAATCAACCATTTCCACGAACCATGGTACACTTACTTGAGCTTCCATCAATCTTTCGTCAGGGAACTCTTCTCTAACTGGTGGATCTGACATAGATAATGGGATGCGACTCAAATGGTCTGCAACAAGGTTTTCACATCCCTTCTTATCTTTAATTTCAAGGTTGAACTCTTGGAGCAGTAAAATCCACCGGATAAGTCTCGGTTTTGCCTTCTTTTTTCTCATCAAAAAGCGTAAAGCTGCATGATCAGAGAAAACAATGATTTTAGTACCAAGCAAATAGGATTGAAATTTTTCTAAAGAAAAAACAATAGCAAAGAGTTCCTTTTCTGTTTTCGAATAGTTCTTCTACGCAAGATCCAAAGTGCGAGACACATATGCTATAACATGCGGTTCTTTTCCTGATTCTTTGACCTAACACGACTCCAACGCTAAAATCGGAATCGTCGCACATTAACTCAAACGGGTAGTTCCAATTTGGTGGTTGGACGATGGTGCATTTAGAAGCTTCTCTATAAGGATGTCAAACGCCTCCCTGCATTTCTCGTCAAAATTGAATGGTTGATCTTTTTGTAATAGACTGCAGAGAGGTTGTGCCAACTTCGAAAAAATCTTTAATAAACCTGCGGTAAAACCCTGTATGGCCAAGAAAGGATCGAATATCCCTCACAGTTGTGGGGTAAGAAAGTGAGCGAATAACATCCGTTTTAGCTTTATCAATAGTAATACCTTTAGCAGAAACTATATGTCCTAGAATTAACCCTTTATCTACCATGAAATGACATTTTTCGTAATTTAGATCAAGGTTAAATTCAAGGCATCTTTTTAGCACATTTGTTAAGTTCAATAAACATTTTCCAAAGGAATTACCATAAACCGTAAAATCGTCCATGAATACCTCAATACCTTTTTCGATGTAATTCGAGAAAATGCTCACCATGCACCTTTGGAATGTGGCTAGCGCGTTAAAAAGACCGAATGGCATCCGTCGATAAGCGAATGTGCCAAAAGGACATGTAAATGTCGTTTTCTCCTGATCTTCTGGCGCCACAGGAATCTAGAAAAACCCTGGAAATCCATCAAGACAACAGTAGTGAGTTTTACCGGCTAATCGCTCAATCATTTGGTCAATAAAAGGAAGTGGAAAATGATCTTTTCGAGATAGAGAGTTCAACTTCATGTAGTCTATATAGACTCGCCAACCATTTTGGACTCTTATCGGAATCAACTCACCTTCTGGGTTCTTGACTACCGTGACTTTAGTTTTTTTAGGAACTATGTGGATTGGGCTTACACAGTCACTATCCGAAATTGGATACATTATGTCTGCATCAAGAAGCTTTTGTATCTCTTGTTTAACCACGTCCATCATTGGTTGGTTCAGACGACGTTGTCCTTGTCGGGATGGCTTTGCTCCATCTTCGATCTTTACCTTGTGCATACAAGTGGATGGACTAAGCCCCTTGATGTCTGCAATGATCCACCCAATAGCTCCCTTATGTGCTCGCAACACCGTTAGTAGATCTTCCTCTTCTTCTTTAGACAGCATGGTCGAGATGATAACCGGTAAGGTCTCATTTTCCCCTAAAAATGCATACTTTAGATGCTCCGGTAATTGCTTAAGTTCAATCTCAGGTGCCTGCAACACAGAAGGTAAAAGTTTAGACTTGGATGCAGTAAGTGTCAAATCTTTATTCACTGAATAATTATTTTCACACTCTATGTCCTCGTCGTCAGAATCCGCGATTTCTCTGCACAAATCATCCATTAAGTTAGTAAAACTAGATTCAAAGAAATCATTTATGGCATGCTCAATGATATCAACAAAGTTTAAACTAGCAATATTTTCAGGATGTCTCAAAGCTTTGTAAACGTCAAATTTTACCACCTCGTCATCGAATTCCATTGTAAGGATCCCACTTCTTACATCGATTTTTGTATTTTCAATGCTAAAAAATGGGCGGCCAAGGAGGATCTCGGAAGAATTGTTGGTCCGATCATTTTCCATGTCTATGACATAGTAATCTGCCGAAAAGATCAAATCTTTTACCTTTACCAGGACGTTCTCCAGTAATCCTTCTGGGTAAATTATGGATATGTCTGCCAGCTGTATGGTTACCTTCGTATCCTTCAAAGGCTCAGCAAAAAGTGAGTTATAAAATGATAGGGGCATAACATTAATAGAGGCCCTTAAGTCACACATTGCTCGTTTTAATACCCATTTTACCGATTTTGTAAGGAATGACGAACATACCTTGGTCCTTCAATTTTAGCGGTAACCTTCGCTGGAAGACTGCCGATACATGCTCTCCTAGATTAACTTTCTCAACTCTTATAAGACGACGTTTGTTAGTACATAAATCTTTAAGGAACTTATCATACCTTGGGATTTTTCAGATTATGTCGAGGAGTGGAATATTGATCTCTACTTTTTGAAACACGTCTAGGATCTCCTTTTTTCTGCTTGTTTATCCATCTTTATTAATCTCGACGGGAAGGGTGGTGGCACGGTATAAGGGGATGGTTCAGGGGTTGGGTTTGGTGTATCTTTTTCAACGGGCGAAGTTGTCTTCTCTTTTTGGATATTTACCTTCGAGGTTTTGGGTTCAACAACAGTGGCACTTTGAAGAGTGATGGCATTAACATTTTCTTTTGGGTTTGTCTCGGTTTGCAAAGAAAGTTTACCTTTGGATTCAAGACGGCTTACTGTCTAGGCTAGCTGGCTCATTTTTTGTCTAACTCTTGTAAGTGAGGCTCGGTACGATTTTGGAATTTCTCTTGGAACATCGCTAAACGCTCAACTAAGGTTTCTAGAGATGTCTTTTGTTGTGGGTAAGGTTGTCTTTGTTGGTATGGTTGATTTGGCCTCTGGTTATTTGCGTAACCAAAGTTCGACTGGTTTCTCCACCCTGGATTATATGCATTTCCTATGGCATTGGCTTGGGTAACATCATCTTCTTGAATCACCGGACAACAGTCTGTCTGATGTTCTGGACTAGTACAGATCCCGCAAAGTCTGGTTGTTCCCTTTTTTTCCTGCAACAAGAGTTTGCACTATTTCAACTATTTTATCAATCTTATTTTCCAAAGAAACTGTACTTACCTCGCGAACTCTTTGAGATGGTTCGCTAGATTGATTAGAGCTCTGCCGCTTGCTGCATCTACTACTTTCATATCAGCGTTTTAGCCGCTGCAGGGGTCATATTGACTAGAGCTCTGCCGCTTGTTGCATCTACTACTTTCATATCCATGGGCGTCAATCCTTCATAAAAATACTGAAGGAGGGTTTGTTCCGACAATCCATGTTGTGGACAATTTGCGCAGAACTTTTAAAACGCTCCTAGTATTCATATAAAGATTCAGATTCCTTTTGTTGAATGCTCAAGATACTGCGCCTTATCTCGCTCGCTTTTGCCGCATGGAAGAACCTGTCAAGAAAGAGTTTAGCCATATCAGTCCAGGTTGTAACATATTTGAAAGGTAAATCAAATAACCAATCCTTTGTGATATCCGCTAAAGAAAATGGAAAAGCTCTAAGTTTAATTTGGTCATCAGATACTCCCTGAGGTTTTGTGCTTAGACAAACCATGTGAAATTCCTTCAAATGTTTAAGAGGGTTTTCCGTTGGCAAGCGTGAAAAGTAGGTAAAAGGTGAATCAAACCCGTTTTTAGCACGAATGGTGTTTTGCCATTTGGGAAGGTTATACACATTGGCTGCTGGCCATCGGGTGCCGCATTGAGTTGTCGAATCGTCTAATTTTCTTGATCTCCCATCGAATAATGATTTTCGTCGGTGTATTCAAAGTTCGATCCTACTTCAGACGTTATCTCTAGATCTCGTTCTAGGCGTTGTTGACACAGTCTCTGTTTCTTTTCCTGAAGTGTTTGTGCGTGTAGTTTTTGGGCTAGTGCTTCAATCTCCGGGATGAGTTCAACTTGTTCTCCCGGATTACTCCTAGTCATAAATCAAATAAAACGATGTTAGAAACATTTTCCGTAGTCTCCGGAAATGGTGCCAATTTTGACACGTGTCGTATAATGTCAAAATAAATCTTTAAACTTAAATAAATAAGAATAAATAGTATAGCGAGAGTAAGGGTCGATCCACAAGGACTAGGAGTTCTAACACCCTTTCGTTCTGTCTTAGACCAAGAAACTTGTAGATAATAAAAGTGGGGGTTTAGAAAATTAATTTGAGTAATAGAAAAATAATAAGGACGAAAAGAAATATTAAAATGAATTAGCCCCAAGCTACGCTTTGCCACGACTTTCTCGATCACCGAAATGAATTTTGCTTCAACCTTCTTGCCGGTTACAGTCTACAAGGTCCAACCCTTGTAACTCGCTTCTCTACGGTAAACTCAATTCCCATGGAAATCCTTGAAATCAAGTACTAGTTGGTTAGCTATGGAAATCGATGCCAACACAAGTTTGCATTAATGCTGGAGAGCTCGTGCTCGGATAATTGTCTCGAGAGAATCGTTTCCGATTTTGATTCCCCTTAGTGGACCGCCACTAAGTTTGTTCTTAGGGAATTGAATTGGCTACAAGCCTATCCTTGTCCACAACAATGGATCTAAACCACTACAACCCGATGCGCGCTTTCAGATTGAAACAACTGAGATTCCTAAAGATTAGGTCGATTGCCTAATCAATTTTACAGAGAATCTAAAAAAGAATTGTTGAAGGAATGAAGAACTCTTCTAATCTCACGAGTTTAGTCGGGTTTGACGTTGCTTTTGGCTAAAGAAGATTTAGCTAAGCATGGTTGGTGAAGAAACTACACTTAGTTTTATAATGGAGAAAATGATAAATCCCAAAAATAATTGAAATTACATAAGATAATTATACCAAGTTTGAAATTTAAAATTTAAAATCGAGAGGATAGACTATCTGATAAGCGGCTTGATAAGTTATCACTGCTACTGACGTCAGCTTCTAGAAGATGCTGATGTGGCGCCCAGTCAGCATTCATGCCCTGGTTCATGCCCATGAATCTGCCCACGACTCTAGAAATTCTGTAGATCTCCAGTTAATTTCCAGCAACTAATCTCCTGCACGAAAACAACACAAAATAGCCCATATTAAGTATCTTAAGCCTTGTAACACCCGGGTTTAGGGGTCGGGTGGATTAAATAATTAAAATAATGTTTCAGGTTTTCCCTTTTCTTTTTAAAATTCATTTAATATGTTGGACCCGGTTTTGATTTAAAGCCCAAATTTCCATGGATTTTAGAATATTGGAAGATGGCCATTTTTCATTAATGGCAGTTTTGTAATTACAAGGTCTTTGTAAAATAAAATCCCTTTATTTCAAATACCAAAATTACTATCATCTTCTACCTCCAAAAATTTCCAACGTGAACTCCTCCCCTCCATTGAAGTTTACTATTCCATCTCTTCCTTCTTTCATCTTTGAAGATTTTTAAAAGGTAATAACATTTTTTAGTTGTCCTCAACTTCCTCTTTCTCTCCATGGTTTTAGTTTTCATGGAAACCCAATATTTTGTGTTTTGAGTTTAAATAATAAAAATCCAAACTTTATTGAATTTTGATGGAGATTTTGATTCTTTGAAGTTAGATAAGTGTTTAGTAACCCAAATGGTCCAACATATATGATTTTTACTTGGTTTTATAAGGATTTTCGGATATGGGTTTTAGGTGGTTCAAAAGATAAGTTTTGGGGCTGTTTTGTGTGGATAATTTAGGGTTGATGTTTGTGTGATGTTTAAGGGTTATTTTGGAAGCTTTTAGGTGTGTTAAAAGTGTAGGGGTCAATGGTTTTTGGTTGTGCTACTGAGCTGCTCGAAAATGTGGGTTTTGAGAGTGTCTTGGCATGATTTTGAGCTTGATTGGTGTTTTGAGTTTACAGCAGTGGTTTGTGTTTGTTTTGGTGATTAATAAAGTGTAGTTGATTGTTTAGAGACAAGGAATTGTGTTGGTGAAGCCTCGCATTCGAATCTGGAACCGTTGGGAGCTTGATCGGTTGTTTGCTTGTGTTTGGAAAGTTCGGTGAATGGTTCTTCGATTTTAAATTTGTTTTCAAATGTTGGTTCGAGCATGTGGACCTAGTTCGGGCTTGGTAAACCCACTTAGAGTTGGGATTAGATTGGTACTCTAATTCCAAGCTTTAGTTTAGAAGACGTTGGTTGAACTTATGAATTATTGCGTGATTATGCCCCTTGTTCCATAATTATTTGTAATTGATGTTGTTATATATATTGCGATATACATGTGTGTTGAGGCATGATGTTTGATGCATTGTGATATGCATGTGATTGTTGGAATGTGGATGCATGATGGTGGATCATGGTGAGTACATGCTAAGCATGAAAATTGGTAATGATGTTGTGAAGTTGAGCAATGAAATAAGTTAGTATTGGCAGTAGTATGCTTGGGTACAAATGATCGATCATTGGGGTGTTAGTGTGCACACGAGTGTCGAAATGCGCACGTGGCCTTGGTGATGGTAGTCATCAAGATGGAGTACGGGTACGCCCAGAAATCTTCTTTTATATGTTAGTCGGTGATGAGTGGAATCCCATTGACGGGGCGTGAGGATGAGTGGAATCCCCTCTGCGTGAAACGGTGATGAGTGTAATCCCACCGTAAGGTAATGGTTGAGTGTTGGATGTGAGTTCCAACGGTTATTATTCGCGTATTCGGGTCATAGCTCGAAGAAACTCATAGTTGGGCTTTTGTTTGTGAAGAATTTCATACGGAGAACACCCTTGCAAAACATTAGCGGGTAAGCGATTAATCAGAAACACTGATGTTATGAAAGCATGACTCTAATATCACATTGAAAGACCAGCCTGGGCCAACAATGTCAGCCCCATCTCAACAATGTGACGATGTTTCCTTTCGGCCTTGTCGTTTTACTCAGAAGTACTAGGACAAGACACTCGATGAAGAGTTCCATTCCGTTGAAGCCACACTACTAGAGTCGTATACTCACCACCACTATCCGTTTGAAGAACCTTAATACAACAACCAAATTGAACATCTACCATTATGTGAAAGTCAACAAAACACTGAAAACTTCTGATTTTTTTCGAAGCAAATACATCCAAGTAAACCTGCTATAAACATCAATAAACGATGCATAGTACAAAAAACGATTCGAGGTTGTGTAAGAAGGACCCCACACATCGGAAACAACAAGCTAAAATGGAGATTCATACATCGTACTGGACAGTTGAAAGGGTAATTTGTGAGCCTTTCCTTGTAAACAAGGACCACAAACCGAAGAAAGTTTATTGTCACTAAAAGGAATATTACAAGAATGTAAGGCAGTCTTAAGGGTATTCAAAGATGGATGACCCATTCGTTTGTACCATAAGTCCAAAGGTAAACATTTCGAAACATTACACGATTCAAGCACAACATTATTTGCAACAAAAGAAGTAGTATTTATAGAAGAACTATTACGAAAATCATCAGCAGCCTTGAATGAATCCAACTCATAGAACCCATCAGGAGTGAGCTTCCCCTCCAACAGCGTTTCCTTGGTCTGAGCATCCTTAACAAAACACTTGTGAGGATGGAATTCAAAATAAACAACATTATTGCGTGAAAATTGAAACACGGACAACAAATTACTCTTGATATCTGGTACACACAAGAGATTCCGCAAGCACAAAGTTCTATTTGCAGAGGACACAATACCTAAGCCAACATGTGTAATTTTAACTTCATGTCCATTACCCATACATAAAGAATCCATACCTGTGTAAACAGCATCCGAGTGCAGGTTGGACCGGTCATTGGTGATGTGATGTGTTGCACCCGAGTCAGGGTACCACACAACATCTCGAGAACCATGAGCACCACTGCCACTCATTGCAGGAGAAAAGGAATTAGCCATGACCGGAGCAGAAAACCTGGTGGAAGAAATGTGAGGAGCTGAAGGAACACTCATTGAAGCAGGAAAAATATGACTCAGATTGTAAGTGGGAACAACTGGTCCTGTTGAAGAATAAGATTGCAGAAAAGAAGGCTCTTGAGGTACTGAAAACAAAGTAGAAGAATTCATAGGAAAAAACATGATTGTAAGCATGAACTGACAGCAAGGAAGAAGGAAAATTTGAACCAGAAGACTCAGATCGCGAGCTAAATCCAGGAGATTGAGGAGCAGAAGAACTAGGAGAAGACTCACGAGAAGTATGGTCACCAGACAAAACCCTAGGAAAATTTTGATCGAATTTATACCAACATTTATGAACCAGATGTCCATAACGCCCACAAAGTTGGCATTGAGGACGATTGTTACCAAAATGACCACGTCCTCACCCACGAAAAGCATTTGCGCGTTGTCCTCTCGAAAGGTTGTTTTGACTAGAATTAGTAAACTGATGATAGGACTGATCAACCACATTTTCTGAATCATCACCTTCATCTTCCTTGTAGGAGCTAGATTTACCAATTGAACGAGTCACAACATTAGCTTGAATAGACATCCCATCAGCCAAAAACTCCTGTTGTCGAGCCTCACAATCAAAAAGCATCTCAGAAAAATTTTCAAGAGTGAGTGTCTCTCTTGAAGCTACAACAATAACACTCTCAAACTCAGCCGAGAGACCATAAAGAACAACACTAACTTGCTCCTGATCAGAAACAACATGACCTGAAGCATTTAAGGTGTCACAAATCAATTTGATTATCGCAAGATACTCACTGACAGACTGACCACGCTTTCGCTGAGAATGGAGATTGTGTCGCAAGGAAGAGATTTTTGTAGAAGATTTGGCAGCAAACCTTTGAGACAACGCATCCCAGATAGCACGAGAGGTTGCCAACCCAGTGAGATGCGGAAGCAAATCTGACGATACCGTAGAAAGAAGCCAAGAAGCAAGAAGCTTGTTTTGCTTCAAGTATACCAAATATATCAAATTAGTAACAGACTGGCCCGACTCATTCACCACAGTCTTGTCAGGTACCTTATGATCCGAAAGAAAGGAAATTAACCCATATCCTTCAACAACCAACATAACTTGATTCTTCCAAAGGACATAAGTGTTTTCAGTCAACTTGAAAGTGTCAAGTTTGGGAAGCCGTTGAACTGTATATGAACTAGTATCAACCAATAGAGATGCTGGAATAGAACTAGAGCAATCGGCAGAATCACCAGCCATAGGAAGTGAGTAGAACAATAACCAAGTAGAAAGATTCAACAACCACGCTGACTAGAGCCGTAAACTACTCTTAGTGACAAAGTATCAAACAGATTGTGTGCACAAAAGATCCAGCAATACACCAGACATATCGCAAGCAAAGAGAAACTAATACAGAAAACCACAACAACCAAAACAAAGTAATTCTATAGAACGAATCGCAAAAACTAGAAAACAAGCAATCAAGAACTTCAGTATCAATCCAAATAGCAATTGCGCATGAACAGACTGTGATGTCGCAAAGGTATTGAATAGCACCAGATTAACACAACCTCTAATCTAAAAAATATCCACAAATCACTGATCAGTTTCACAACAGTGAATCATGAAACAAATTTCCTTATGGCAAAGAATAATTTCAAATGTAGATCAGAGAATTGATGTAAAGATCAAGGCTAAGTGAGTACGTAAATCTTACAATTATCGAGTCACCAGCTCAATCCACAACCACAGTCTGAAGCACGCTACAACGCACAAAAGAAGCAAGGAATACATCGGAATAGAATCAAAGCGAAAGGCAAAAGCGAAACCAGAACCTTTTAACAACAATTGATACCATGATAGGATTCTTCATTTAGAATTGACAAAGGAAATAGGAAAGAGAGAACGATACTCTTTGTGTTTTATTGGAAAACCCATAATATCTCAAATGGGACTAGGTTGAATTTATACAAGAATTAGGTAGTCAAGAGAATCAGCTGAAACAGTTACTAACAATAACAACCTAACTACCTGCTGACTTAGCTTAACTAACATGAATACAACTGACTTCCTACCTATACTATAGATTTAACAGTCTGCAAACTGGTGAAGGACGGATGGAAAAGACAGTTGGGTTTCTTAGGAAGTCCAAAATGGAAGATATAGAAGCTGGCCAAATTGCCTTTGCCCAGTGACAAATTCTTAGAATTGTTATCTTGAAAATTTTACTAGACGCATAAATTTATAATGGTCTAAAATTCATATGGTAGGTAGTTAGTGGGCGGGACGGGCGGATGCGAGGCGGGACGATGGATACGATGCGGGTAAGGTATCAAATTCATCACTTACCCACTACCCACGGCGGGTATGACTTTTTACATCCACATTCATCCCTACCTAGGGATGATAACGAGTCGAGCTGAATTCGAGCCTGGCCAGGCTCGGCTCGGCTCAAAAACACTTTTATTGGGCTCGACTCAGGCTTGAGGCTCGTCGAGCTCAAAATTTTAGGCTTGAACTTTGTTCAAAAACAATACTATTGGGCTCGACTCGGCTCGAAATTAACAATTTTACTATAATATTTTTTTTATTATAAAAGATAGGGTCTTGTTAAAAGCTCATTTCATACCCGACACTGAAATCAACTTACGAGTGCCTGAGCACTCTATCTGACCCAAGATGTGTGTAGTAGTCTCGAGCCAGGCCTCTGAACCCTCGGGAGTCAAACCACAAAACTCGACTCCTCCCAAGCTACGAAGCCTCTCAAGTGGTAAACTAGTCCCCGCACCCTGAGGTGGTGTTGTAGCTTGCATACCGGCCAAAGCTGTCTGAAAAGCTCTGGCTATGGTCTGAATCAAATGGGTCATGTCTGCACCTACCTGACCCTGACCCGCCCTGGCTCCATTACCCCCAACGTTCGCAGTGGCCTGAGGCCCATTACCATCACCTCCGACTTGCGCACCAGCCTGAGGCACATTACCTTCGCCACCCACTCCATTACCATCGGGAGCAGGAGGAACAAGAGGCTCATTCCCGAGTGCCTGGTCACCCGCTCTAGGCCGTCCCCTCGGTCTTACCATATCGAAGATAAAATCTAAAACAACAAACACATAACACACAAGAAAACATTAGGTTAGCAAAATGGCAAGGACCCAAGTTCTCAGCTCTTTAAACCAAAACCATTTTTCAATAACAACACCTAGCAATGGGAACACTTGACTAGACTTCAACCAGCAACAAGGTCATCAAAGCATGCTTTCATACACTGTGCAATAGCAAACAACCATACAAACCAACTTACATGACTTACCTTTCCCGGGAGACCTCATAACTGAGGATCTAATACCACCAAATGTAACCCCCTCGTCTCGGTCTTGTCGATAGACCGGCCCGAACAGGTTACATGAGGAAAACCGAAGCGAAACCCGTTAAGGTTTCACTTCGATTAGCAACCCTAGAAAATTCTTTTAACATTATCTTGTCTAGATGTTTAATTATATCCTATTTGATAGAATACGCAACAGAAACACACACGGATACAAAACACCCAAGACATGCAATCAAACAAACCTCTTTTTAGCCTTTACAACAGGTCGTATCGATACGCTCTAGGACCGTATCGATACGCTTGGACTTGGTTAAAAACCCAAAGTCAATCTAGGGAGACCGTATCGATACACTGGAAGACAGTATCGATACACCCCCAACGGTCAACTTCTCACGGTCAAACTACGAAGACCATACCGATACCCCTAAGACTTGTACCGATACACCAAAATCTCGTCAATTTCTCAGATTTCCAGAGAGCTTTTGGCGTATCGATACACCCTCGTGTACCGGTACGCACAGTCTAAAAACAAGGTTCAAGCATAGGACCATATCGATACAGCCCTTGGGCGTATCGATACACCCTGCACTGCAAACATGTTGTTAGCTGTCAAAACACAAATGAACTTAACATGAAGACACTTAACGAGTATTTAAGCAACATATAAGCATACATGTGATTCAAGGCAAGCAAGAAACATCCATTTAGGTCATTCCAACACATGCCAAAGCACCAAGCCATCAAACATTATATATATGAGGCAATAAAGCATACTTAACATCCATCAAAGGTATCAAGGCCATAACAAGGCATACTTCAACATCAAAACATGTTAACAACTTTAACAATAACATACTTAAGAGTTTGAGCACCAACTCCATACAAAGCCTAATATTCTCATTGTCTAAGCATTATTACAAAACATAAACCATACTTTGAGCTTAACGAGAACTCCAAGAGTTTCCTCCTTTGCCCACTTGCCTCCCGAAGTCTCTAACGATCTACATTGTTGAATAAAAGAGAGCGTAAGCTTAATGCTTAGTGAGCGGAGCTCTAAAACACAACAACAATGCAGTTTTTAAAACATAAGTCTTAGATTTAAAGCAAAACCATTTAAGGAAAGACGTAATGTAACACAATCACCACAATACAAGGTATGCACATGCATAACCCAAAACCCGGTGGGACTACACACCACCGTTTAACTAGTAGTTTTCCGATGGGACTACACATCAACATACTCTTCTACTAGTCACTACCGGTAGGACTACACATCACCGTAGTAACGACTACCATCACGTGATGCTCGACACCAACAATGACTACACAACAATATTAAACGGAGAGTAAAAACAATCTAAAAACATCATCACATCACACATATTCACGGGAACCGGAAATCAACCAACAAATGAGATTAGATGAACTTACTCTTGGGTCTAGGTTAGTCTCTAAGACTCCACCCAAACCCCAAATCTTCATTGAACATAAATATGATTCCAAAACAGTATCCACTCACCGATGAAACTCAAACGGAAGCCAAAACACCGATCTCAAGCCTCCGTAGCACCCGATATCGCACCCGAAGCTGATTCCTCTATTTTAGGCAATCCAAGTCATACTATTAGGACACTAATGTACTTGTAAACCAGTAGCAACCCGGAAACTCACCCTTGCAACCAAAACACATCAATTTGAATCCAAATTTCATCCAAACTTCACCATTTTCATTCTAAACAACCCCACACTAAAATCATCCATCCCAACCATCAAAACACATCCAAAAACATCTAGAAACACTCTCCAACATCAAGGGAACCACCAGCCACGTTTTCAACTTAAAACCAACCTAAAACCCCAACCTTTTCAACCTAAAAGTCTCATTTTTATACCCATTTCGGGTTTCCCACCAATACCCATCATTTTAACATTTTTAAGACTTCCAAATATGATCAAAAACACCCTTAACCGCTACATTAGAAACCCACACGAAGAACCCATAGAAATACCCATTTTCTCAAACCCCACACCAAATCAAAATACATTTGAATGACTTTTAAAATAAGGTTTTCAAAGAACACAAGATAGAAAATGTATAAACTAAAATAAGGAAGAGATTACCTTCAAAAATCTTGCTTGGATGAGTGATTTGAGCAATGGAATAGTGATTTAGGGTTTTAGAGAGACTTTAGTAGAAAAGGGAAATTTTAGAGAAGATGACATCTTTTTTTTCAAATTCCTTTCTTTATTTCCTTTTTCTCAAAATTCCCATTCTCAATTTCATTAATGGAATTTTAGTAAATAAAAGCAACTTTCATAAAATCATCATTTTAAATCCCATTTAACCCGAACTAATCTCGAATCAAAACCGATAAACTCACGGGCCCTAAACTGGGGCGTTACAAATACTATTGGCTCGGCTCGGCTTGAAATTGACAATTTTGCTATAATATTTTTTTTTATAAAAGAAGGGGTCTTGTTAAAAGCTCATTTCATAAACAACACTGAAACAAAATTCAATGTCAGGAAAGGGAAAAAGAGTGTCCAAAAATTAGATTAATCTAAATAACCAAGAAATACTTTTACAATACAAACACATAATCAAAGAAATTACAAAATAAACAACCAACTAAGGAAAATGTCCAATTTATTTTAGTTAATTTGCTTTTAATGGATTTTTTTTATTTTTTTTATTATTTTTCTTTTGCTAAACATATTGTTACTTTTAGTGCGTATATATAAATTTATTCCTAGCTTTTCGAGCTGAGTTTAGATCGATTTGGCTCGATTTGAGTGAGCTCGACTCGGATGCGACTCTGCCATCAAACTCATACTCATCCCCAGCTCAATTGGTACGGGTACGATGCAAAAATCGCAAAATTATACCCGTCCCATTATGATCATTGATGGAAATAGAATTAGGGATACGAGTCTAGATGAAAACGCGATCATACATTATGTTGTATATAAAATACGTTGAACTTTGTTTTCGGGCATAAAATAGTAGGAAATTTAGAGATTTGAGGAGAGTATCTATTAATGTGTTCGAGTTTTCGTTCTGTCCTGAATAAATTTATAAATAAAAATATATTTTACGTAAATTTAATTATAAGATATATAAATAATAATATAAAATTATATATTTTATTGTTTTTAGAATTAAAAATAGAAAATTTGGAAAAGATGAGATGTGTTAATTTTGAGTCCGGATTTAGAATTTTTGAAATCAGATTTTAACCCGACTTAAAAATATATAAAGATAAAAAATTAAAATATCTTTTAAATTTATCCATTCCTCTACGAGTATGCACTATTATTATTTAGGAAAATTCTGTCAAGCTCGATGATCACTATTAACGACGAGAACCGACAAGCACCATTAATTTAATTTATAAAGATTAAAAATTTAAATGACTCGCCATATAATTATAAATTATTTAAAAATTAAAAGGTAAATTAGTTAAAATATATTATTTTATTTTTTATTTTCTTTTAATATAGATCAAAATATATATCTACCTTAAATCATAAAACCCTAAACGACTTAATAAATTTGAAACTCAGAGAGGTTTGCAGCGGCGAAAATACAAGATAGACCACCATGATAATGCAAATTATGAGTAGTGCCACTGCTATTCCTTCACCAACCTGGTTACAAATTTTCCGGTACATGTGCATATCACCATCCATTGAACCTGCGTTTGCCCCAATTTGGCTAGCGGTAGGAGACAAAGGCGTCGACGCCAGTGGCGGCGTCTTAAATTTCAAATGAACAAAAAATAAGATCTTGTAATTTAGGAGTAAATATGTATTTTGATATATGTTTAAAATAAAATTTAAAATAAAATAATATATTTTAATTAATTTCCTTTTGATTTGTAAATATTTTATAATTATACAGTGAGTCTTTTGAATTTTTAATCATTATAAATTGAATTAATGATGCTTATCAGTGTTCATCGATGCTCGTCAAGAGTGACAGACTCATCCTATTATTTAAAAGTCTAAATTATACCATTTTAAATTTATAATTCAGTTCTGATATTTTAATTTTATGATACCGAATTCTTGTATTATTTTCTATTTAAAAGTTTTAATCGTTTCTTAACTTCTGCTTGATTTTATCATTAACTACTAACATGACATCAATAAAAAGGTAAAGAGAATTAATCATAAGCAATTAATCATGTTAACTTCAAGATGAAACTGTTTTCCATTTTTAATAAATTTTATATGCCTCCGATTAAAACAACCTCATATACTTCAATTGTTTGTTCAAGTATTAATGAAGAATCCTAAATTATACACAAAGAAGAATAATAATGAATTAGCTTTTAAATATATTTTAAAAATTTGATACACACAATGATATTTTATTTTAGTTTAACTACAAAATAAGTGCTCAAATTATACTTTTTTTACAATAGGTGCATACATTATATTTTGGTTGAAATATGTGCCTAAAGTTTTATTTTTAACTGAAATAGGTGTCTAAAGTCTTATTTTTTGTTGTTGAAATAGGTACTAAAGTAGGTGCCTCAATTGAATTTAAAACAAGCTAAAAATGAAATTTTAGTATTTGTTTCAGCAAAAAAAAATTCTTTAGCACCTATTGCAAGAAAAGACATAATTTAGGCACTTATTTTTGTAGTTAAGCATTCTATTTTAGATGGGAGAAGTCTAGATTTTAAATAAAAATTAATAATTTCATCTTAATTTTTCTAATATAATTTCAATGTAAATTAAATTTTAAATACAAATTCTTCTCCCAACTTTATTTAAATGAAGCTTCTATTGATATTAATTATTAAATTTGATCCCAAAAATCTGTCCTGATTAAAAAGTATTAGCATTTTTGTAATTTAAAAATCTATACATAACAAGTAGAGACCAATAAAAAATTTCGGTCATTTTTCGGTGTTTTTATTTATGTCCCGTATTAAAAAAATAAATTTAGTGTTTAGGATTAAAGTTTAAAGTTGTAGACTTATAGTTTAGAGAATTAAGGTAAGATATATTTTCTATAGTTTATGATTTAAGATTTAAGATTAAAGCTCAAAATTTAATTTTTTATTATTTTAGACGTAAAAAAAAGAAACGAAAAGGGGCAAATGAATTTTTTCTTGATAAAAACGAAGCTTTGTACACAATGAGATTCGGTTGTTCCTCTACAAAAAAATTGATATAGTAAAATTTTAATTTTATTTATTTAGATATTAGTCAAACAAAATTTACCCTCTAAATAATTAAAGACTTGATAAATTTTTATACGTCTTAATATTTGATACTAGCCTCGTCCCGCGATATCTTAAAAAAAATATACATAAAACATATATGATTTTTCGGACAATATGAGTGGGACAAACCCTATATAAACTGAGCTGAACTGAACTAAACTGAACACTGCATCATAGCGCCTCCTCCGCTCTTTTCTGACCAACGTGAAATCCAAGGTCTCATAGCATAAAGAAACCGGAAATCCAGCATTTCGAACTCCGTTTTCCCTCCGCTGACTCGCTCCGATTCGGTGAGTCAAGAACAACACAGAGAAACCCATTTTTTTAGACTTGTTTTGACGTTGGTTGACTTGAATTGAGTTGAATTCTGTTTCTTTTTATCAAGAAAAAGGAAGAAGGTCGACGGTGATGAGGAATGGAAAGGCAAAGGCGAGCGTGGACACGGCGGTGGTTGATGTTTGGCGACGTGAACTCGGGGAACTCTCGACTAGGAAATTCGCCAACCGCATTGCTGCTTCCGAGGTTATTAATTACTGTTTTTTTTTCATAAAAATTAATCCTTTTTTTTTTCGGTGGTGGATTCCAATTGTTTTTAATGGTTGATGATTTGAATTCCTTTGATCTATGAAGTTGAAACTGGGAAACTACATATACGGTTGTGATTTAATGAGTTAAATTGTATAGAATTTCATGTACAAATAATAGTACTTGATTGCGGATGCGGTTACCAACTTCGAATCATGATTTTTCTCCCAAAAATAATTATGTTTCAAAATTGCGGTGTCGCAATCAACTTAAAAACCGTTAAGGTACGACCGTTACACTACGTTGTGGCCGCAATAATAATGCTTACTAATGCATTTTGTAACTTGACGAGCCCAATACAATCACAACGGAGCACCTAAGACTGACCATTAGTATTACACCAACTCACTTTAACTCCAATTGTTTTTAGTGGTTGAAGATTTGAATTTCATTGATCTATGAAATCGGGAAACTACAAATATGGTTGTGATTTAATGAGTCAAATTGTATAGAAGTTCATGTACACATCAATAGTACTAAATTGAGGATGCAGCCGTTGCATTGTGATTTTTCTTCCAAAAATCACTATGTTTCTAAATTGCGGTGTCACAACTACCTTAAACCGTTACGATGCAACCGTTACACTATGTAGCGGCCACAACAATGCTTCCTAATGTATTCCATGAATGGATATGCTTATTAACCATTATGATTGGATTAATTGTTTTCATGTTCCAGGACCTTGTGCTCCGACTAGAAAATTCCCATATACATGTAAAGGATCAAGGTTGTGCAGACAGAGTAACCTTTAATGCTGCTGGTAATATTTTAGTGAGTGGTTCGCCTGACAAGCGGGTTTCAATGTGGGATTGGGAACCTGGGATTTCCAAGATTTCTTTCAACTCAGGTCATAAGTATATCGATAGACATTTTGTGGTTAAAATCATGCCTTATACAGGCGATCACAGCTTGATCATGTGTTCTGCAGATGGTCAGGTGAATGGATTTCTTATTCTAACTAAGCATAAGCAGAGATTTTTAATAATTGTAACTACAATCAGTCTCCTAATTGTAGGTTCGGCATGCTCTAATCATGGAGGGCGGTGTTCAAACTAGGATGATAGCCAATCATATGCAAGGAGCTTTTGATTTGGCCGTTGAACCAGGAAGTCCTAATATATTTTACTCTTGTGGTGCAGATGGACTGGTGAATCATGTGAGTTGTGTTTTAAGTCATCATTGTTTCCTTCTAAAGTTTTTAAGTGTTGAAGATGTAAACTCAGTTACTCGGTCATATTCTCGTTGGAACGGATAATATTTTTCAGAAATTGAATTCTATTTCTTCTTCTTGTTTTGTTCTATGATTGATTTAGCCATAGCTGACTTATAGAGAGCCCTTTTGTACTTTTGCCTTTCAGTTTGATCTTAGAAGAAGAAGACATCTAGCAGTAACACAACTTTTTAGATGCCAGCCGATTGATGATCCCATGTTGATCCGTGGATTTATACCTCTGTATCATATTGCATTTGATCCGGTGAACCCGAATCTCTTTGCAGTTTCAGGATGTGATAAGTATACTCGCCTTTATGATATTCGCAAATCTAAGCAGGATAGCTCAACTGATTACGGTCAACCTATAGATCATTTTTACCCACCTCATTTGATTGGTGATCATGAAATTGGCGTAACAGGAATGGCCTTTTCAGATCAGAGTGAGCTTCTTGTCTCATACGGCGACAGTTCCATTTGTCTCTTTACGCGGGATATGGGACTTGGACACGATCCAGTTCCATCTTCACGTGGTGAAGCAAGTGAAAAAGTCATTCCTCGAGTTTACAAGGGTTTGTCAAAGAAAGAGAGCTCGAAGAGTGTGAGCTTCTTTGGCCCCAAATCCGAGTACGTGGTTGTTGGATCCGAGTTTGGCCGAATGTTTATTTGGAAGAAGAAAGGCGGAGAGCTTGTCCGTGTAATGAAAGCGGTTAGACGTAGGGTCAATTTTATCGAGTCTCATCCGCAAACCTCAGTTCTGGCTAGCTGTGGAAGCTTGGAGTTAAAGATATGGACACCAAAGGCTGTTGATAAAGCTGTGCTTCCAACACAAAATGAATTGGACCAACAGGTATTGCTTGTTCTAATCTCTTTCTTGGCAGCTTAAGACATTAACTGCATTCTGGTTCAGCAACATGCTCAATTCTTGTTCCTTATTGTTATAGCTTCTCAATTTGAGAAGCTGATCTCTCTGCTATTACTTCTTTGTAAAAGGTTCAGGAACACAGCAGGTATCGATTCTTGCCCTTCCCTTGAGTCCCTGCTGAGTAGTTTAATTGTGGCATTGAGTTTTCTTCTGATGACGCCTATTGTTTCGATGTTCACAACGGCGACGACGACGACGAAGATGTTGAGGGTGGTAATAATGATGGTGATAGCAATGACTGCTAAAACTTTCTTTATGTTGTAAAACTGTACTTGATAACATATGGATTTAAATTAACTTTAATCGAATGGTGCTTTTTTACAATATTTTTTTATATAGATTTTTATGTGTTTCTGGTACATAAAAGTTTTGATGATCAAAGTTATCTCAGTCAATAGAAAATAAAAGGTGACACTTATAGATTATCCACCAAATGAATTTGCGGACAAAATTTAAACTTTGATTATGCTTATTAAAATATTAATCAGTCTCATCCGATTGAACCACGAAAATTTTTATACAAAACTTTCACTTTAATACAAAATATAAGTTTATCAAATTTAAAGTTTGAGATTTAGAGATTTTAATTGTAGATTTTTTTCTCGATAATAATCTTTAAATTTTTATTAAAATTATAGAAAATATCACAATTATAATGCATTCGGGAGGAGACAAAAATCTCTTACAACCCATATACAAAGAAAAGTGAATACTTCCACGGAGATGAGAAAACTGATAAGTATTTATTTTGGTTATGTTTTTAGTCCTTATTTTGATCGAATATATGTTTGAAGGACTTAATTGGGCTGTTTTTATGTTGTTCTCGTGCAGGTTACGTAATGCTGGAAATAAGTTGGAATGCTGCAGAAAATACTGGAGTCGTGGGCAGATTCATAAGCATGAATCAGGGCATGTGTAACCCCCTAGACCCGCCTATGTGTTACAACGGATCCTAGGAAGTCACATTAGGGTCACTAGAGCGACCCACGATAAGATTTCAAATAAACATATAGTTAAACCTTTAAAATCATAAATCAAATATCTGATTTAAAATACAATTTCAGAAATCGTTCAAAATGATAAAACAATTATGATACACATTGCGGAAATAAGTTTCAGACTCATTTGTATAATACAGACACGACACACATGCCCCCTAGTTACACAGGTGCCATACTCCCTGTTGAGCCGAAGAAACTCCCATACCGACGTTGATAGATGCAACTTGTCTGATCTTTTATCCTGAGATGGTAAAAACAACATGAGCTTGGGAAAGCTCAGTAATACAAAACTACCAGAAGATGCTATAAGCTCATGCAGATATATGGTAGGCATAACATTTTTATGATGTTTCAAGCAGTGATAGTCCTCTATTTCTGTTCTACTATTTCGAGGTTGCATCATACTCAAATATAATGGTATTTGTTCTTTAATTAGACCTTGAGAAATAGACGGAAATTATATAGGCTGGTAACAAACGAGGTAGGAAATCATAGAGTTTGACGTCTAGTGTGTTCCAATAAGTGCAGATAAACATACATAAGTACTTAACATCATATTATATGAGCACATAACAGATTAAATGCAAATGTTCAATGATCATACAGAAGTTTACAAGAACTACCCTCCAACCTTACACCAATATGCAGTCCCCCAGAACTGCATCCATAAGGACTTACCCTAGGCCCGATGGGCATATCTGCCACCTAAGGGGCTGCCTTAGGTCCATAAGGACTTACCCTAGGCCCGATGGGCATAGATGCCACTCAAGGGGAGACCTTGAGTCCATAAGGACTTACCCTAGGCCCAATGGGCGTAAGTGCCACTCAAGGGGAGACCTTGAATCCATAAGGACTTACCCTAGGCCCGATGGGCGTAGGTGCCACTCAAGGGGAGACCTTGAGTCCATAAGGATTTACTAGCTTGATCAGGGCTGTACCAACAGAGACTTCATAACTTAACCCAACAGTATACCCGAGATAATAATCGGTGTTTAGATTCCAGACATGAGTAACATAATACATGTAACAAACATATTTTATTCAGAGTATCAGAAACAGAAGTTCATGCTTTTGATAGATAAATGGGTATACTATCAAGCAGAGCAGACATTTTCAGCATTCCTCATGCAAACAGATTGTACCATCATAGGTCAAACTAACATATCATACTAACAAATCCATCAAACAGTCAGACAATACCATCACAGATCAAACGATCACATACCAAGTATACAGATTGAGCAGACATATATTAGGTAGGCAGAGAATGTCATCATATATCAAGTTCATCAAACATAATATTATTCATGATCAAATAATTATACAATTCATTCAACAGAATATATCACACATAGAACACACTAGATGGAATATTTTATTTCCTGAAGATACTCGACATTTACAGAAGGGGACGTATTAAACTTTTGACAATTTAGACGAATTTCCAGAACGAGGTTCCTATTAGAAAGGGGTTCGTAAAACGATTCATATTATGTATTCAAGAATTGGTACATCAAGATCTTAGAAAGTTTGGATATATCATGAGTACTTTAGTCATTTAAGCTTACAAGAGCATTATGGTCATTTTATCATACATGGGCGTTTTTGGTAATTTATACCAACGAGACATAAACAGTCGCTCAGGAAATTCTATTTACTCATCACTTTTCCAGTCATGCATTCAGAGATTTCTATGATAAGATCTTTTGCGATATCGGATACATCAAGGGTTGTTCTGGTCACAATGGCCAACAAGGGCATTTTGGTCATTTGACTATCAGAGGTGATTTTATAGTTTAGCCCAGTAATGATAAAATGACGGTTTACAATAGTTAGTATTTCCAGAATTTTTTCAAGCCTCCAACTGTTCGAACTAACATATTCCAACCTTGTAGTACTAACCAACTCTTATATTAATATCAGTAGTGATTAACAGATATGAGCGTGCTTCCCAACACTTAGGGGCAGTTTAGCCCTTAAAGTCTCTTTAGAATTCTCAGGGTTTCATCAAATGTATAATTGTATATTTTACTCAAGAGAGCATTTCAGTCATTTTAGAAATTGGGATAAATTCACCGTTTTTGTCATATCTTACTATTTAGCATCTCTATCGATTACGTACTCGGTAGAGATTAAGTCATTTTAATTCCTTCGGCCCTTACAGACGGTTTACTCATCTTAGAACTTAAGGGTAAAATTGCTATTCTGATTAATTAAGAATTTCGGTGCTCGAAGGCACTACAGTCTTTTTGGTCATTACGATTATTTCGATTAATTCATTCCTTATTGTCATACGAATCAGCTTAAGAATACAACAATAATTCCAGTAATTTCACCTTTAGGCGTTATACCTTCATGTGTTATACAGAGCTTGGGGGAAATTCAAGTTTCTTTTAGTATCACACACATTTGAATAATGATGTCGAGGTCTTTTCCAAAAGAACATACATCTTGGGTAGTGTAATTTGCATAATCATGTCGAATGCAGATTTTAGGTCATTTCCTTTATCATAGGGGTATTTTAGTCATACTTATGCTCTAAGGGCATTTTCGTAATTTCATAATTAATATTTCTCACTCCGTATCATGGGCCTCGATTCTTACGCACTGATGATTGAGTTGCGGGTTAACTGAATTTAATTATTAAAGCTTTTGATACCGTTAGCCCATTAATAACCTTATTCGGATAATTTGGTCTTATTAATATCCATACTTATTGCTCGAATCTGATTCAATTTAAGCAAAAATTACAGTATACGCCATCATAAGCATGCATGCGTTGACCGAATATCAACATGCTCTTAAAGCATACAAGGGGTAGTAGTGTATTACCTTAACTCCGAGCTACAACAGTCGATTCAAGATACGACATTCGAATACCCTCGAACTCGGATTCAACATCCCACAACCACGCGGATATGACCTTCAATTAAACAAAATCCACAGTTAATCCTTAATCACACTGCCTTTAAATTGAATAAGAAACGCATAAGCATTTTTGGGTTCAAGATCAAATTTAGAGGCTTTCGGGTCGGAATTTTGCGAAACGGACTTCAAAAACGGACTCAGGACGTCGAAAAACATAAAATAGGAGTTTTCGGAAAATTTGACTTTTTGGTCAACGGTCAAAGTCAACGCTGACGTCAGCAGGTCAACGGTCAACGGGGTCAGAGTCAATGCTAACATCATCAGTCAATTGGTAAGGGTCAACTGAGTTGACTCGGGCTGACTCGGCGAGTTGACTCGGCTGACTCGGACGAGTTGACTCGGCTAACTCAGACGAGTTGACTCGGGTTGACTCGGTAGATGGGTTGGGCTCAGATACGGGTCGGGTCAGACGGTTCAGATGGGTCAGATGGGTCAGATTTGGGCTGTTGGACCGACCGGTTCATCCAGTCTAGCTGGTTCACTCACCAAAATTATTTCGGTCACCGGACAGTGACCGGAATCTTGCCGGAAACATTAAAATTTTTCTGATTCACCTAAAAATAAAGAGTTTCAGTTAAATTAACTCGAATCTAACTCATTAACCGCGTAACTTGCCGGGAAGTAGGCCGGATCTAACCTTAAAGGTTTAACCTTGCCGGAAAATCAAAGTTTTCCGATGATGCCCCTCTCGATGTCAGAACTAAGATTGGCCGGTATGGTTTTTTTTGTCGTCACGTTGGGAGCCCGGATCTGGCGGTGGCATCACGAACGGATGGCGGACGGGGCCGGAAAACTCAAAAATGAAAATGGCTCCTTGGCTTTTCCGATGAAGCACGCGATCGGGCATTGCCGGAGTCGGACGGACGATTGGCCGGTACGATTTTGGTTGACGTGACGCGTTGAGTACGATGGCGAGGCCGGTGCGACGAACGGAAGGCGGATGGCGACAGAATTAGCGGAAAACAGAAGGGTCGAGTTAGAGTTTTGACCAAACCTCGAACCCAGCTTTGCGATGGACGGCGGCGCTGACGCGCGAGTGGCTGCTAGAGATCAACCCAGAAGCGACGACGCTTTGTTTGCCGTCGGCGGTGACGCTCACGGCGGTGCGGTGGGCGAGATCAGGCAGTAAGCAGATATGTGGTTTTAGAACCTTCTAGGTTCTCATAAATCTCGATCAGACAAAAGAAAATGAAGGGTATGGGAAAGGTCAGATTGTTATTATCTGATATAATAATTATCAGACACTTATAATTTAGTTGGTGTAAAGCTAGACCAAGAGAACTCTTTGGCTTAGTGGTAAACCCAACACTCCTTCAAAGGTCACTGGTTCAAACTCCGGTGACCCCAATTCCCTTTTTTTTATTTAACCATGAAAATCGAGGTGTTACAACTCTCCCCTCCTAAAAAGAAAGTTCGTCCTCGAAATTTACCTGAGCCAGAGAGATGCAAAAGCTTCCCTTTCATCTATTCATGTACTAAAACAATTCTATCAAAGAATTCTTGTTTCTCGGGACTCATCGACAATCGCAGATCAATCTGGCAGTGTCTTCAGTTACTCAAATTTACTTTGGAGCCATAATCATCCCATCATACACTTTGGACCAATTAATCAGAATGTAACATTTAAATCTATAACAATCTTCATATAATGCGGAACAACATTTGCCTCATAACTTTTATTATAAATGGTCTCACTCAAAGATAAGAGACATTCCGATCTATCACATAAGTTAATCATACCACCCGAAGGTACATCTTTCAGAGTCTGAATTACTCTTCTAGGTTGACCATCGATTTTAGTTGAAAAACTGCAATTACAGTTCAGGCAAGCACTCTAGGACTCATACAAGGACTCCTAGAAGCAGGATGTAGGCATCAAATTTCAGTCAGGGATGATATTTAACGATATATCAAGCCACACATTGGAGGAGGTGCTTTTTGCTTTTTTTTTTATACTGATCGAACATAGCTACGGTCTTTAATGGACATCACTTACCTTCAATGTAATGTTCAGACAATTATTTCTTTCGTGTTTAACAGAGGCACCACAGACTATACACTTTCGGCACAATCGCAAACACTTATCTCTGATGTTCATAGAGTTTTTTTATCAGGTTTCCGTTAGGGTATATTTAAACACAATCGTTATCACCGAATAGCCTTTCATGAAATCTTACATCGATTATCCCATATGATCAAACATTTATTCTTAATCTGATTCACAAGTATAAACCATCTTAAGTTCCTTATCCATATTCAAATTCAACCATTTAATTCAAAACACAGACGAACGTTATGGACATTTCCTGTAAGCAGATGTTGAGCTATAGAAGGCAGAATACTCAGATTTGGTTATTTAAGGAGAAATGATTCAACATCAGATGTTCGGCTCGGAGGAGTACGGTTATGATCTAGGGGCATGCACAGACCAGACACCCTACGACAGACGATCGACCGATCTACCCAGAAAGACGCAACTCTAAGCTCTGATACCACTAAATGTAACCCCCTAGACCCGCCTATGCATTACAATGGATCCTAGGAAGTCACATTAGGGTCACTAGAGCGACCCACGATAAGATTTCAAATAAACATATAGTTAAACCTTTAAAATCATAAATCAAATATCTGATTTAAAATACAATTTCAGAAATCGTTCAAAATGATAAAACAATTATGATACACATTGCGGAAATAAGTTTCAGACTCATTTGTATAATACAGACACGACACACATGCCCCCTAGTTACACAGGTGCCATACTCCCTGTTGAGCCGAAGAAACTCCCATACCGACGTTGATAGGTGCAACTTGTCTGATCTTTTATCCTGAGATGGTAAAAACAACATGAGCTTAGGAAAGCTCAGTAATACAAAACTACCAGAAGATGCTATAAGCTCATGCAGATATATGGTAGGCATAACATTTTTATGATGTTTCAAGCAGTGATAGTCCTCTATTTCTGTTCTACTATTTCGAGGTTGCATCATACTCAAATATAATGGTATTTGTTCTTTAATTAGACCTTGAGAAATAGACGGAAATTATATAGGCTGGTAACAAACGAGGTAGGAAATCAGAGAGTTTGACGTCTAGTGTGTTCCAATAAGTGCAGATAAACATACATAAGTACTTAACATCATATCATATGAGCACATAACAGATTAAATGCAAATGTTCAATGATCATACAGAAGTTTACAAGAACTACCCTCCAACCTTACACCAATATGCAGTCCCCCAGAACTGCATCCATAAGGACTTACCCTAGGCCCGATGGGCATAGGTGCCACCTAAGGGGTTGCCTTAGGTCCATAAGGACTTACCCTAGGCCCGATGGGCATAGGTGCCACTCAAGGGAAGACCTTGAGTCCATAAGGACTTACCCTAGGCCCAATGGGCGTAGGTGCCACTCAAGGGGAGACCTTGAGTCCATAAGGACTTACCCTAGGCCCGATGGGCGTAGGTGCCACTCAAGGGGAGACCTTGAGTCCATAAGGATTTACCAGCTTGATCAGGTCTGTACCAACAGAGACTTCATAACTTAACCCAACAGTATACCCCAGATAGTAATCGGTGTTTAGATTCCAAACATGAGTAACATAATACATGTAACAAACATATTTTATTCAGAGTATCAGAACAGAAGTTCATGCTTTTGATAGATCAATGGGCATACTATCGAGCAGAGCAGACATTTTCAGCATTCCTCATGCAAACAGATTGTACCATCATAGGTCAAACTAACATATCATACTAACAAATCCATCAAACAGTCAGACAATACCATCACAGATCAAACGATCACATACCAAGTATACAGATTGAGCAGACATATATTAGGTAGGCAGAGAATGTCATCATATATCAAGTTCATCAAACATAATATTATTCATGATCAAATAATTATACAATTCATTCAACATAATATATCACACATAGAACACACTAGATGGAATATTTTATTTCCTGAAGATACTCGGCATTTACAGAAGGGGACGCATTAAACTTTTGACAATTTAGACGAATTTACAGAACGAGGTTCCTATTAGAAAGGGGTTCGTAAAACGATTCATATTATGTATTCAAGAATTGGTTCATCAAGATCTTAGAAAGTTTGGATATATCATGAGTACTTTAGTCATTTAAGCTTACAAGGGTATTATGGTCATTTTATCATATATGGGCGTTTTGGTAATTTATACCAACGAGACATAAACAGTCGCTCAGGAAATTCTATTTACTCATCACTTATCCAGTCATGCATTTAGAGATTTCTATGATAAGATCTTTTGCGATATCGGATACATCTAGGGTTGTTCTGGTCACAATGGCCAACAAGGGCGTTTTGGTCATTTGACTATCAGAGGTGATTTTATAGTTTAGCCCAGTAATGATAAAATAACGGTTTACAATAGTTAGTATTTCCAGAAGTTTTTCAAGCCTCCAACTGTTTGAACTAACATATTCCTACCTTGCAGTACTAACCAACTCTTATATTAATATCAGTAGTGATTAACAGATATGAGCGTGCTTCCCAACACTTAGGGGCAGTTTAGCCCTTAAAGTCTCTTTAGAATTCTCAGGGTTTCATCAAATGCATAATTGTATATTTTACTCAAGAGAGCATTTCAGTCATTTTAGAAATTGGGATAAATTCACCGTTTTTGTCAAATCTTACTATTTAGCACCTCTATCGATTACGTACTCGGTAGAGATTAAGTCATTTTAATTCCTTTGGCCCTTACAGACGATTTACTCATCTTAGAACTTAAAGGTAAAATTGCTATTCTAATTAATTAAGAATTTCGGTGCTCGAAGGCACTACAGTCTTTTTGGTCATTATGATCATTTCGATTAATTCATTCCTTACTGTCGTACGGATCAGCTTAAGAATACAACAATAATTCCAGTAATTTCACCTTTAGGCGTTGTACCTTCATGTGTTATACAGAGCTTGGGGGAAATTCAAGTTTCTTTTAGTATCACACACATTTGAATAATGATGTCGCGGTCAAAGTCAACGCTGACGTCAGCAGGTCAACGGTCAACGGGGTCAGAGTCAATGCTGACATCATCAGTCAACTGGTAAGGGTCAACTGAGTTGACTCGGGTTGACTCGGCGAGTTGACTCGGCTGACTCGGACGAGTTGACTCGGGTTGACTCGGTAGATGGGTTGGGCTCAGATACGGGTCGGGTCGGGTCGGGTCGGATGGGTCAGATTTGGGCTATTGGACCGACCGGTTCATCCGGTCTAGCCGGTTCACTCACCAAAATTATTTCGGTCACCGGACGGTGACCGGAATCTTGCCGGAAACATTAAAATTTGCCCAATTCACTTGAAAATAAAGAGTTTCAGTTAAATCAACTCGAATCTAACTCATTAACCGCGAAACTTGCCGGAAAGTAGGCCGGATCTAACCTTAAAGGTTTAACCTTGCCGGAAAATCGAAGTTTTCCGATGATGCCCCTCTCGATGTCAGAACTAAGATTGGCCGGTAGGGTTTTGTTTTTCGTCACTTTGGGAGCCCAGATCTGGCGGTGGCATCACGAACGGACGGCGGACGGTGCCGGAAAACTCAAAAATAAAAAGGGCCCCTTGGCTTCTCCGATGAAGCACGCGATCGGGCATTGCCGGAGTCGGACGGGCGATTGGCCGGTACGATTTTGGTTGCCGTGACGCGTTGAGTACGATGGCGAGGCCGGTGCGACGAACGGAAGGCGGACGATGACAGAATTAGCGGAAAATAGAAGGGTCGAGTTAGGGTTTCGACCAAACCTCGAACCCAGCTTTGCGATGGACGGCGACGCTGACGCGCGAGTGGCTGCTAGAGATCAACCCAGAAGCGACGGCGCTTTGTTTGCCGTCAGCGGTGACGCTCACGGCGGTGCGGTGGGCGTGATCAGGCAGTAAGCAGATATGTGGTTTTAGAACCTTCTAGGTTCTCACAGATCTCGATCAGACAAAAGAAAATGAAGGGTATGGGAAAGGTCAGATTGTTATTATCTGATATAATAATTATCAGACACTTATAATTTAGTTGGTGTAAAGCTAGACCAAGAGAACTCTTTGGCTTAGTGGTAAACCCAACACTCCTTCAAGGGTCGCGGGTTCAAACCTTGGTGACCCCAATTCCCCCTTTTTTTATTTAACCATGAAAATCGAGGTGTTACAACATGAATGTTGATTGGGCGCCACGTCAGCACCTTCTAGAAGATGACGTCAAAAACTCAGATAACTTATCAGTCCACTTATCAGATAGTTTATCATCCGGATTTTTATTTTAAAATTCAAAACTTGGATATTTATCTTATGTAATTTAATTTAAATTTAGGATTTATTATCTTAGGTTTTTAGGGTTTTCAACTACTATAAATACCCTATTTTGGGGTGAATTAAATCATCAAGTTATTCCATTGTTCTCTTCTTCGTTGAGTTTAATAAAAGCTCTCTATTTTCTCCATTTCCATATTTTCTCCATTTTGTCTTTATTTAATTAAGTATGGTTTTTTCACCAACCATGCTTAACTAAATTCCCTTTAGCCAAAAGCAACGCCAAACCCGACTATACTCGTGAGATTAGAAAAGTACTTCAATCCTTCAACAACTCCTTTTTAGATTCTCTACAAAATTTATTAGGCAATCGGCCTAATCTTTAGGCATCTCAATTGTTTCATTCTGAGAGTGCACATCGGGTTGAAGTGGTTTAGATCCATCATTGGGGACGAGGAAAAGCTTGTAGCCAATTCAACTCCCTAAGAACAAACTTAGTGACGGTCCACTAACGGGAATCAAAATCGGAAAAATTCTCATCGAGACGATTATCCGAGCACGGGCTTCTCCAGCACTAACTCAGATTTGAGTTAGCATCGATTGCCGTAGCTAATTCACTAAAGTTTGACTTCAAGGATTGCCCTGGGAGTCGAATTTACCAACGAGAAGTAAGTTACAAGGGTTGGGCCTTGTAGACTGTAACCTGCAAGAAAGTCGAAGAAAAATCAACTTCAGTGATCGAAGATGTCGGGGCAAAGCGTGGCTTGAGGCTATTTTAATCTATAATTCATTTTCAATATTTATTTTACCTTCTTATTATTTTTTCATTATCATTCAAATCCTCTAAAATCCCCTTTTATTTTCTACAGGTTATTGGTGTAAATCAGAATGAAAGGTGTTAGAATTCCTATTCCCTGCGGATCGACCATTACTCTCGCTATATTATTTTAAATCTTATTTATTTGAGTTTAAGGTTTTATTTTTGACACTATACGACGCGTGTCAAAATCGGCGCCGTCGCTAGGGAGTACGGCAAAGTACTAATATCGTTTTATTTGATTTATGACCAGAAGTAATCCGGGAGAACAATTTGAACTCATCCCGGATATCGAAGCACTAGCCCGAAAGTTGAAGGGACAAACACTTCTAGAAAAGAAAAACAAAAGACGCCAGCAAAGATTCGAACGCGATCTAGAAATCAGATCCGAAGCAGAGTCGAATTACAAACCCAATCCAATGGGAGACAAAAATCAAACCATTCGCCAACTAAATGCGGCGCCCGATGGGCAGCAACCGATGTGTATAACCTTCCCGAATGGTGAAACACCGTTTGTGCTAAAAACGGGTTTAATCCACCTCCTACCTACCTTTCACGGCTTGCCAACAGAAAATCCTCACAAACATTTGAAGGAATTTCACATGGTTTGTCTAAGCACAAAGCCACAGGGAGTATCCGATGACCAAATCAAACTTAGAGCTTTTCCATTTTCCTTAGCTGATACATCGAAAGATTGGTTATTTGATTTACACCCTAATTCTGTTACAACATGGACTGACCTGGCTAAACTTTTTCTTGATAGGTTCTTCCCTACAACAAAAGCAAGCGAAATTAGGCGCAGCATCCTGAGTATTCAACAAAAAGAAGTTGAATCTTTCTATGAATACTAGAGAGGTTTAAAAAGTTGTGTGCAAATTGTCCACAACATGGATTGTTGAAACAAACCCTCATTTAGTATTTTTATGAAGGATTGACGCCTATGGATATGAAAGTGATAGACGCAGCAAGTGGCGGAGCTTTAGTCAATATGACCCCAACATCGGCTAAAACACTGATAACAACCATGGCCGCCAAATCACAAAGGTTTAATCAATCTAGCGAACCATCCCGAAGGGTTCGCGAGGTAAGCACAATTTCTTTAGAAAATAAGATTGATAAATTAGCTGAAATAGTGCAATCTCTTGTTGCAGATAAAAAAAGAACAACTAGACTTTGCAGAATCTGTACTAGTCCAGAACATCCGACAGACTGTTGTCCGATGATTCATGAAGATGATGTCGCCCAAGCCAACGCCATAGGATATGCATATAAACAGGGATGGAGAAACCAATTAAACTTCGGTTACGCGCAAAACCAGAGGCCAAATCAATCTTATCAACCAATTGCACCACAACAATATCAACCGCAGAAGCCATCGTTGGAGTTAATTGTTGAAAGTTAGCGTTAGCCCAAGAAAAATTTCAACTAAGAACCGAAGCTCACTTTGAAGCAATTGACAAACAGATAAGTCAATTGACCTTAGCGGTAAGTTGCTTAGAACCCAGAGGGAAATTACCTTCTCAAACGGAGCCTAATCCAAGAGAGAGTGTGAACGCCATCACTCTACGAAGCGGTACAATCATCAAACCTAAAGCTAAAGAAGATGGCATACAAAAGGAAGAAAAAAGCAATCACCCGCTACTAGAAAAGGTATGCCCGATCCAACCCCTATATCTTCTCCCTACGCTACACCACCACCCTTCCCGTCAAGATTAATGAAAAGAGACAAACAAGCAGAAGAAAAGGAGCTCCTAGATGTGTTTCAAAAAGTAGAGATCAATATTCCACTCCTCGACGTAATCCGAAAAATCCCAAGGTATGCTAAGTTTCTTAAAGATTTATGTCCTAATAAACGTCGTCTTATTGGAATTGAGAAGGTTAATCTAGGAGAGTATGTATCGGTGGTCTTCCAGCGAAGGTTACCACCAAAATTGAAGGACCAAGGTATGTTCGCCATTCCCTGAAAAATCGGTAAAGTGGGTATCAAATGAGCAATGTGTGACTTAGGGGCCTCTATTAATGTTATGCCACTCTCATTTTATATCCCACTTTCTGCTGAGCCTTTGAAGGATACAAAAGTAAACATACAACTGGCGGACATTATCCATAATTTACCCGGAAGGATTGTTAGAAAATGTCCTGGTAAAGGTAAACGATTTAATCTTTCCGGCAGATTTCTATGTCATAGACATGGAAAACGATCGGACTAATAATTCTTCCGAAATCCTCCTTGGTCGTCCAATTTTAAGTACTGCAAATACGAAAATCGATGTGAAAAGCGGGATCCTTACAATGGAGTTCGGTGGCGAGGTGGTAAAATTTGATGTTTACAAAGCGATGCGACATCCTAATAATGTTGCTAGTATAAATTTTATAGATGTTATTGATCCCGCCGTTGAAGAATTTATAGAATCTAATCTGTTGATGATTCGTGCAGGGATTTGAAGGATCACGACAAAGGAATTAAGGAGTTAAAAATGTTTCTTCTGCTCATTCTGATTTACGCCTAAGTCCATCGAAATCTAAAATGTTTTCTTTCATTTTGCAGGGATTGAATTTGGAGTTAAAATTACCTCCAAATAAATTGAAGAGTGAAAGAGAAATTTTTCCAGTAAAAAAACTCCATAATCGCAAAATCTCTCGTAGGGAAATACTCAGTTGGATAAAGCGCAAGAACTTGAAGAAGTATTTGTCGCAATGCCTGTAGTCTAAACCAGGTCGTCGAGCTAAACGACGTTAAATAAAGCGCTACATGGGAGGCAACCAATTTTCTTTATTTATTTCATGATTTTAATTTTTTCAATTTCGAATTTATTCTTATTTTCTTTATTTTTTTAAAAACCCACGTCTACTTCTCTTTTATCTTTTCTTTTTAGCATTTTTTATTTATTTTCCCCTAATAATATAGTTACTAATTTAAATCACATCCGAAGCAGAGTCGAATTACGAACCCAATCCAATGGGATACGAAAATCAAACCATTCGCCAACTAAATGCGGCGCACGATGGGCAGCAACCGATGTGTATAACCTTCCCGAATGGTGAAACACCGTTTGAGCTAAAAACGGGTTTAATCCGCCTCCTATCTACCTTTCACGGCTTGCCAACAGAAAATCGTCACAAACATTTGAAGGAATTTCACATGGTTTGTCTAAGCACAAAGCCACATGGAGTATCCGATGACCAAATCAAACTTAGAGCTTTTCCATTTTCCTTAGCTAATATCGTGAAAGATTGATTATTTGATTTACCCCCTAATTCTGTTACAACATGGACTAACATGGCTAAACTTTTTCTTGACAGGTTCTTCCCTGTAGCGAAAGCAAGCGAAATTAGGCGCTGTATCCTGAGTATTCAACAAAAAAAAGTTGAATCTTTGTATGAATATTGGGAGAGGTTTAAAAAGTTGTGTGCAAATTGTCCACAACATGGATTGTCGGAACAAACCCTCCTCCAGTATTTTTATGAAGGATTGACGCCTATGGATTTGAAAGTGATAGACGCAGCAAGTGGCGGAGCTTTAGTCAATATGACCCGAGCAGCGGCTAAAACACTGATATCAACCATGGCCGTCAACTCGCAAAGGTTTAATCAATCTAGCGAACCATCTCGAAGGGTTCGCATGGTAAGCACAATTTCTTTAGAAAATAAGATTGATAAATTAGCTGAAATAGTGCAATCTCTTGTTGCAGATAAAAAAAGAACATCTAGACTTTGCGGAATCTGTACTAGTCCAGAACATCCGACAGACTGTTGTCCGATGATTCATGAAGATGATGTCGCCCAAGCCAACGCCATAGGAAATGCATATAATCAAGGATGGAGAAACCAATCAAACTTCGGTTACGCGCAAAACCAGAGGCCAAATCAAGCTTATCAACCAATTGCACCACAACAATATCAACCGCAGAAGCCATCGTTGGAGTCAATTGTTGAAAAGTTAGCGTTAGCCCAAGAAAAATTTCAACTAAAAATCGAAGCTCACTTTGAAGCAATTGACAAACAGATAAGTCAATTGACCTTAGCAGTAAGTCGCTTAGAATCCAAAGGGAAATTCTCAAACATAGCCTAATCCAAGAGAGAGTGTGAACGCCATCACTCTACTAAGCGGTACAATCATCGAACCTAAAGCTAAAGAAGATGGCGTACAAAAGGAAGAAAAAAAGCAATCACCCCCTACTAGAAAAGGTATGCCCAATCCAACCCATGTACCTTCTCCCTACGCTACACCACCACCCTTCCCGTCGAGATTAATGAAAAGAGACAAACAAGTAGAAGAAAAGAAGATCCTAGATGTGTTTCAAAAAGTAGAGATCAATATTCCACTCCTCGACGTAATCCGAAAAATCCCAGGGTATGTTAAGTTCCTTAAAGATTTATGTACTAATAAACGCCGTATTATTGGAATTGAGAAGGTTAATCCAGGAGAGCATGTATCGGCGGTCTTCCAGCGAAGGTTATCGCCAAAATTGAAGGACCAAGGTATGTTCGCCATTCCCTGCAAAATCGGTAAAGTGGGTATCAAACGAGCAATGTGTGACTTATGGGCCTCTATTAATGTTATGCCACTCTCATTTTATAACTCACTTTCTGCTGAGCATTTGAAGGATACAAAAGTAACCATACAACTGGCGGACAGATCCATAATTTACCCGGAAGGATTGCTAGAGAATGTCCTGGTAAAGGTAAACGATTTAATCTTTCTGGCAGATTTCTATGTCATAGACATGGAAAACGATCAGACTAATAATTCTTCCGAAATCCTCCTTGGTCGTCCATTTTTAAGTACTGCAAATACGAAAATTAATGTGAGAAGCGGGATCCTTACAATGGAGTTCGATGGCGAGGTGGTAAATTTTGATGTTTACAAAGCGATGCGACATCCTAATAATGTTGCTAGTATAAATTTTATAGATGTTATTGATCCTGTCGTTGAAGAATTTATAAAATCTAAATCTGTTGATGATTCGTGCAGGGATTTGAAGGATCACGACAAAGGAATTAAGGAGTTAAAAAATGTTTCTTCTGCTCATTCTGATTTACGCCTAACTCCATCGAAATCTAAAATGTTTTCTTTCATTTTCCATGGATTAAATTTGGAGTTAAAATTACCTCCAAATAAATTAAAGAGTGAAAGAGAAATTTTTCCAGTAAAAAAATTGCATAATCGCAAAATCTCTCGTAGGGAAATACCTAGTTGGATAAAGCGCAAGAACTTGAAGAAGTATTTGTCGCATTGCCTGTAGTCTGAACCAGGTCGTCGAGCTAAACGACGTTAAATAAAGCGCTACATGGGAGGCAACCCATTTTCTTTATTTATTTCTTGATTTTAATTTTTCAATTTAGAATTTATTCTCATTTGCTTTATTTTTTTTAAAACCCACGTCTACTTCTCTTTTATCTTTTCTTTTTAGCATTTTTTATTTATTTTCCCCTAATAATATAGTTACTATTACTAATTTAAATTTATTATATATTATATATTATCTTTTTTTAGATTTACGTAAGTTATATATATATATATATATATATATATATATATATCTTTATCTATCTATTATCTTATTTTTAAATTTAACCCTTGGTGGTTTATCTTTATTATCTTAAATTATTTTTTTATTTTCAATTTTGAATCATAATATATATATATATATATATCTTTTAAATTATTAATATATATATATATATATATCTTTATCAACTATATCTATTTTTTAAATAAAATTATCCTTTTACAAATTTTTAATTATCCTTTTATTTCAAAAAAAACTAACATAATTTTTCCCTCATTTTTTTCTGCAGCCACCATTATCACTTCATCTTCAACATTCATCACTCGATCGTCCACCATTACCACCACCATGGTCCGAACTCGAGAGCAAGCTCGCCTCCGCCCCTACACCAGACTCGGAGCCTACTACCGAAACATGCTCTTCTGCAATCGGGGAGTATTTTCACCCTCTCTATTTTGTATTTTATTTTATGTTCATTTTGAGGCGAAATGATTTAAGTGAGGGGAGGGATATATGCTTATCAATTCTTATCTTGCTTATCTGTTTTGGTTGTTCTCTTGATTTCTTGATTTTATTAATTTAACGTTCTTCGTTTAAATCCTTAGTTGTGCCTTGTCTCACTGTTTTCATATGGTTTTGTAGCTATCTTGTTAGAAAATTCTAGGTTGCATGGTAGATTTTGGCATTATTAATTTTTTATTAAAATCTTTTATATGACATTTCTTTCTCTATTAATTCACATGATGCTTACCTAAGTACACAAGACATATTTATGAGTTTTTGAGCCTAATGAGCATGCATTATATTTGCTCTTTGTTTCTTTGAGTGTGCCTAGCTAAATTAGTTGCATTCTAGAACTTGTTTTTAAATTCTTTTTGAGATTATGTTGATTGATTATGATGCTTAAATATGATAGAGGCACTAGGTTTAACCACTTCTCTTCCCAAATAAATTGTCTACCCTTTAATTAATTTCCCCTAGTGAAACAATTTTTGAGCCTTGGCCTTTTTCTTGATATCACCACATTTTAAGCCTAATCCATTTTTTTTTCTTAAAATTCATTACTTTTGTCCCTTTTTCAAGACAAAAATCATCTTCACACAAAAAAAAAACAGATTTGAATAAGTGCTATGCAGAAGTAGAAAATATACTGTGCAGAAAAAAACTGTGCATAATTGTTCGAATATACTGTGCAGAACTGTTCGAATATGCAGTGCAGAAAAAAAAAGTGTAGGAAATTGTTCGAGACTACAAAAAAAATAAAATAAAAATAAAATAAACAGTGCAGTTCAAAAAAAATATACACTGCAAAATAGTTTTAGCTCGAATGGAAAAAAAAAAGTTTCGAATACATTTTTTTGTCTTGAATTTTAACCCTTATTTTTAGCCTTTGTCCTATCCTTACCTTAGCCCCATTACAACCCTTCTTAAAGACCTCTTGATTTTTGCATCATATCCATGTTAGTAGTGGAGATTAGATTTAAACACAAGCCTATGGTTATGCTCTAATTAGCTTTGCCTCGAGTGATTTTTCTCTACCCTTAAACACTTTGAGTGACATGAGCGATTCCTTGTGAGGGTACTTGGTTTGCATTATTGATGTTAGTAGGGTTTTAGAATGTCGTTTTTGCTTTAAGTTATTAATCTTGCCATCTATCTATTTTTGCTCCTTAGTTTTCTTTCATATTTAGATGCTTAATCATATTGAAACCTTTGAGACTTCGTAAAATTAAGGATGAAAACTTGAACTTAAGTTTATTTAATTTTGAGATACTTGAGAACAAGCATCGGATAAGTGAGGGGGAATTTGATAAGTATTTATTTTGGTTATGTTTTTAGTCCTTATTTTGATCGAATATATGTTTGAAGGACTTAATTGGGCTGTTTTTATGTTGTTTTCGTGCAGGTTACGTAATGCTGGAAATAAGTTGGAATGCTGCAGAAAATACTGGAGTCGTGGGTAGATTCATGGGCATGAACCAGGGCATGAATGCTGACTGGGTGCCACGTCAGCACCTTCTAGAAGATGACGTCAGCAACTCAGATAACTTCTCAGTCCACTTATCAGATAGCTTATCATCCAGATTTTTATTTTAAAATTCAAAAACTTGGATATTTATCTTATGTAATTTAATTTACATTTAGAATTTATCATCTTAGGTTTTTAGGGTTTTCAACTATTATAAATACTCCACTTTGGGGGTGAATTAAATCATCAAGTTATTCCATTGTTCTCTTCTTCGTTGAGTTTAATAAAAGCTCTCTATTTTCTCCATTTCCATATTTTCTCCATTTTTGTCTTTATTTAATTTAAGTATGGTTTTTTCACCGACCATGCTTAACTAAATTCCTTTTAGCCAAAAGCAACGCCAAACCCGACTAAACTCGTGAGATTAGGAAAGTACTTCAATCCTTCAACAACTCATTTTTAGATTCTCTGTAAAATTTATTAGGCAATCGGCCTAATCTTTAGGCATCTCAATTGTTTCATTTCGAGAGCGCGCATTGGGTTGAAGTGGTTTAGATCCATCGTTGGGGACGAGGAAAAGCTTGTAGTCAATTCAACTCCCTAAGAACAAACTTAGTGGCGGTCCACTAAGGGGAATCAAAATCGGAAACATTTCTCATCGAGACGATTATCCGAGCACGGGCTTCTCCAGCACTAACTCAGATTTGAGTTAGCATCGATTGTCGTAGCTAATTCACTAAAGTTTGACTTCAAGGATTGCCCTGGGAGTCGAATTTACCAACGAGAAGTAAGTTACAAGGGTTGGGCCTTGTAGACTGTAACCTGCAGGAAAGTCGAAGAAAAATCAACTTCAGTGATCGAAGATGCCGTGGCAAAGCGTGGCTTGCGGCTATTTTAATCTATAATTCATTTTCAATATTTATTTTACCTTCTTATTATTTTTTCTTTATCATTCAAATCCTCTAAAATCTCCCTTTTATTTTCTACAGGTTATTGGTCTAAATCAGAACAAAAGGTGTTAGAATTCCTATTCCCTGCGGATCGACCCTTACTCTTGCTATATTATTTTAAATCATATTTATTTGAGTTTAAGGTTTTATTTTTGACACTATACGACGCGTGTCACAAACCGTTAAAATCTAGAAGCTTTCTTGAATTTCTTTGTCTCTATCCAATCGAGACGCATAGCAGATGAAAAAAGAGTGGTGAGCGATCCAAACTATCATGCAAAATGTTTCGCTACCCAAGACTGATTACATCGGCAAACAACCATAAACCGATTGGGGATCTAACTTTTCATGACCACCGATAAAATTAGGCTTAATACACATTCCCCCAAACTTTACATGTTTTCCCAACTTACCCCTAATCTACATTTTTCCCACTTTTACCTAGAGGTGGCAATCGGGTCATTCGGTTCGGGTTCGGTTCGGGTCGTTTCGGTTCGGTTCGGGTCATTTCGGGTCTATCTAGAATCGGTTTAGATTCGGTTCGGGTCGGGTTCGGGTCTAATTCGGGTCTGTGATGAGTCGGATTCGGTTCGGGTATTGGATCGGGTCAAAATCGGATCGGTTGTTTTCGGGTCGGGTCAATATCGGATCGGTCGCTTTTGGTTCGGGTCAAAATCGGGTCGTTCGGGTCGCTTTCGGTTCGGGTTAAAATCGGGTCAATTTCGGGTCGGGTCAACATTTAAATTTTCGGGTCAATTTGATTTGAGTTGGGTTAAAGGTTTGAGGTTTAATATTTATGGTTCGGTTTAAAGTTATTGATGTATGAGATTAATTCTGACTCAACTTGTCAATCTATGCATTTGAATTTGATTAAATATTTAAATCAAAGCTTCATGTATCCATATAATTTTTTTTTGTATAATTATATTGAATCAAAGTTTATAATAATAATAATAATAATAATAATAATAATAATAATAATAATAATAATAATAATGTCTGAAATGAATTAATTTATTAAACTTAGGATCTAATTGAACTAACTAAAATCTAAAAGCATAAATCACGGACATAATTAAAATAATTTGAAAACTAAATGTGAAATTTCAATTAAATTAATTTAAATTGAAACTCAATTAAATCAAGAAAAATAGAAAGACAATTGGTAAGAATAGAGAGGGAAAAAATAAAATTTTGGAGGGAAATAAGCCACCAATTTTTTAAGCTAGATTGAAAAAAGAAAAAGAAAAAGACAATTGGAAAAAATAGATAGAGAAAAGACAAAATTTTGGAGGGAAATAAGCCACCAATTTTTTAAGCTAGAGATTAATTACTTTTTAGGTCATGTTGCATTTAAAATGTTACATTTTAGTCAACTTTAAATTTTAGTTTAATTTAATTTAGTCACAAGTATTCCCACGTTTTAGACTTCGGATATAGAACTCCCCTCCCAGTAGTGATATTTAGTCTCTAAAAATTTATTTTTAGTTGAAATTGACTAATCTTTATAATTTAGTTTATTAATTTAATATATTGGTATTTTCGTTCATTTTAATTTCAAAGATTTAATTTTTAGCCAAAAGTGACCCCTATTTATTTATATGGTATAATTACAAAATTGATCATTGGACTCTCAAATTTCTCCACTTCCAAATTGTCAATTTAATCTACAATTTCAATTTTATGCTATATTTTATGATGAAATTATAAAATTGGTCACCAAGATCTCAAATTTCTATACTTCATTTTATTATTTATTATATTGTTAACAATAGATATTCGGGTCAAAATCGGGTCAAAATCGGGTTAAAATCAGGTTAAAATCGGGTCGATATTCGGTTCAGCTTTCGGTTTAGTTTTCGGTTCGGGTAGCATTCGGTTCGGGTCCATTCGGTTCGGGTCTATTCGGTTCGGGTCTATTTCGGTTCGGGTCCATTTCGGTTCAACAAAAAATTTCGGTTCGGTTCGGTTCGATTCGGTTCGGTTCGGGTTTCGGGTCAACTTCGAATCATCATGTTCGGGTCAAAATCGGGTTTCGGTTCGGGTTTCGGGTCTCGGGTCAAGTTTGCCAGGTCTACTTTTACCCCCTAAACTTTTTGTCATTACCCATATAACCCTAAAAAAATTATTTTGACCATATAACCCTTAAACTAGTGTCTTTAAAATCTCTGTGCGAGTAACAAACGACCGCTAGGGTATGCTTAAATCATGCCATAAAGATAGATGTAGACGCGTCCCACAAAAGCAGTTATTCTTATTAAAATATGAAGAAATTAAAAAAACAAGAAAAATAATAAATTTGGTGGTCGACAACTAATATTAAGATCGATTGCCGACCACCAATTAAAGAAAAGAAAAGAAGTTGCAAAAAGATGATGAACGACGACTACACTTTTAGAAGAGAGAAAAACTAGGTTCTTGATTGTAGAGTTTTTTATATAAGAATTTGAGACCTCATTAAAATCTCTTTCATATTTTTTTGATATACAACAGTGTATATCAATAGATAGCGAGAGGAAGAAAAGAGTGTATCATAAATATTATTAATAAAACCAAGTTCAATAACATTCAAAGAACAAATTACCTTCTCAAACGGAGCCTAATCCAAGAGAGAGTGTGAACGCCATCACTCTACGAAGCGGTACAATCATCAAACCTAAAGCTAAAGAAGATGGCATACAAAAGGAAGAAAAAAGCAATCACCCGCTACTAGAAAAGGTATGCCCGATCCAACCCCTATATCTTCTCCCTACGCTACACCACCACCCTTCCCGTCAAGATTAATGAAAAGAGACAAACAAGCAGAAGAAAAGGAGCTCCTAGATGTGTTTCAAAAAGTAGAGATCAATATTCCACTCCTCGACGTAATCCGAAAAATCCCAAGGTATGCTAAGTTTCTTAAAGATTTATGTCCTAATAAACGTCGTCTTATTGGAATTGAGAAGGTTAATCTAGGAGAGTATGTATCGGTGGTCTTCCAGCGAAGGTTACCACCAAAATTGAAGGACCAAGGTATGTTCGCCATTCCCTGAAAAATCGGTAAAGTGGGTATCAAATGAGCAATGTGTGACTTAGGGGCCTCTATTAATGTTATGCCACTCTCATTTTATATCCCACTTTCTGCTGAGCCTTTGAAGGATACAAAAGTAAACATACAACTGGCGGACATTATCCATAATTTACCCGGAAGGATTGTTAGAAAATGTCCTGGTAAAGGTAAACGATTTAATCTTTCCGGCAGATTTCTATGTCATAGACATGGAAAACGATCGGACTAATAATTCTTCCGAAATCCTCCTTGGTCGTCCAATTTTAAGTACTGCAAATACGAAAATCGATGTGAAAAGCGGGATCCTTACAATGGAGTTCGGTGGCGAGGTGGTAAAATTTGATGTTTACAAAGCGATGCGACATCCTAATAATGTTGCTAGTATAAATTTTATAGATGTTATTGATCCCGCCGTTGAAGAATTTATAGAATCTAATCTGTTGATGATTCGTGCAGGGATTTGAAGGATCACGACAAAGGAATTAAGGAGTTAAAAATGTTTCTTCTGCTCATTCTGATTTACGCCTAACTCCATCGAAATCTAAAATGTTTTCTTTCATTTTGCAGGGATTGAATTTGGAGTTAAAATTACCTCCAAATAAATTGAAGAGTGGAAGAGAAATTTTTCCAGTAAAAAAACTCCATAATCGCAAAATCTCTCGTAGGGAAATACTCAGTTGGATAAAGCGCAAGAACTTGAAGAAGTATTTGTCGCAATGCCTGTAGTCTAAACCAGGTCGTCGAGCTAAACGACGTTAAATAAAGCGCTACATGGGAGGCAACCCATTTTCTTTATTTATTTCTTGATTTTAATTTTTCAATTTAGAATTTATTCTCATTTGCTTTATTTTTTTTAAAACCCACGTCTACTTCTCTTTTATCTTTTCTTTTTAGCATTTTTTATTTATTTTCCCCTAATAATATAGTTACTATTACTAATTTAAATTTATTATATATTATATATTATCTTTTTTTAGATTTACGTAAGTTAAATATATATATATATATATATATATCTTTATCTATCTATTATCTTATTTTTAAATTTAACCCTTGGTGGTTTATCTTTATTATCTTAAATTATTTTTTTATTTTCAATTTTGAATCATAATATATATATATATATATCTTTTAAATTATTAATATATATATATATATATATCTTTATCAACTATATCTATTTTTTAAATAAAATTATCCTTTTACAAATTTTTAATTATCCTTTTATTTCAAAAAAAACTAACATAATTTTTCCCTCATTTTTTTCTGCAGCCACCATTATCACTTCATCTTCAACATTCATCACTCGATCGTCCACCATTACCACCACCATGGTCCGAACTCGAGAGCAAGCTCGCCTCCGCCCCTACACCAGACTCGGAGCCTACTACCGAAACATGCTCTTCTGCAATCGGGGAGTATTTTCACCCTCTCTATTTTGTATTTTATTTTATGTTCATTTTGAGGCGAAATGATTTAAGTGAGGGGAGGGATATATGCTTATCAATTCTTATCTTGCTTATCTGTTTTGGTTGTTCTCTTGATTTCTTGATTTTATTAATTTAACGTTCTTCGTTTAAATCCTTAGTTGTGCCTTGTCTCACTGTTTTCATATGGTTTTGTAGCTATCTTGTTAGAAAATTCTAGGTTGCATGGTAGATTTTGGCATTATTAATTTTTTATTAAAATCTTTTATATGACATTTCTTTCTCTATTAATTCACATGATGCTTACCTAAGTACACAAGACATATTTATGAGTTTTTGAGCCTAATGAGCATGCATTATATTTGCTCTTTGTTTCTTTGAGTGTGCCTAGCTAAATTAGTTGCATTCTAGAACTTGTTTTTAAATTCTTTTTGAGATTATGTTGATTGATTATGATGCTTAAATATGATAGAGGCACTAGGTTTAACCACTTCTCTTCCCAAATAAATTGTCTACCCTTTAATTAATTTCCCCTAGTGAAACAATTTTTGAGCCTTGGCCTTTTTCTTGATATCACCACATTTTAAGCCTAATCCATTTTTTTTTCTTAAAATTCATTACTTTTGTCCCTTTTTCAAGACAAAAATCATCTTCACACAAAAAAAAAACAGATTTGAATAAGTGCTATGCAGAAGTAGAAAATATACTGTGCAGAAAAAAACTGTGCATAATTGTTCGAATATACTGTGCAGAACTGTTCGAATATGCAGTGCAGAAAAAAAAAGTGTAGGAAATTGTTCGAGACTACAAAAAAAATAAAATAAAAATAAAATAAACAGTGCAGTTCAAAAAAAATATACACTGCAAAATAGTTTTAGCTCGAATGGAAAAAAAAAAGTTTCGAATACATTTTTTTGTCTTGAATTTTAACCCTTATTTTTAGCCTTTGTCCTATCCTTACCTTAGCCCCATTACAACCCTTCTTAAAGACCTCTTGATTTTTGCATCATATCCATGTTAGTAGTGGAGATTAGATTTAAACACAAGCCTATGGTTATGCTCTAATTAGCTTTGCCTCGAGTGATTTTTCTCTACCCTTAAACACTTTGAGTGACATGAGCGATTCCTTGTGAGGGTACTTGGTTTGCATTATTGATGTTAGTAGGGTTTTAGAATGTCGTTTTTGCTTTAAGTTATTAATCTTGCCATCTATCTATTTTTGCTCCTTAGTTTTCTTTCATATTTAGATGCTTAATCATATTGAAACCTTTGAGACTTCGTAAAATTAAGGATGAAAACTTGAACTTAAGTTTATTTAATTTTGAGATACTTGAGAACAAGCATCGGATAAGTGAGGGGGAATTTGATAAGTATTTATTTTGGTTATGTTTTTAGTCCTTATTTTGATCGAATATATGTTTGAAGGACTTAATTGGGCTGTTTTTATGTTGTTTTCGTGCAGGTTACGTAATGCTGGAAATAAGTTGGAATGCTGCAGAAAATACTGGAGTCGTGGGTAGATTCATGGGCATGAACCAGGGCATGAATGCTGACTGGGTGCCACGTCAGCACCTTCTAGAAGATGACGTCAGCAACTCAGATAACTTCTCAGTCCACTTATCAGATAGCTTATCATCCAGATTTTTATTTTAAAATTCAAAAACTTGGATATTTATCTTATGTAATTTAATTTACATTTAGAATTTATCATCTTAGGTTTTTAGGGTTTTCAACTATTATAAATACTCCACTTTGGGGGTGAATTAAATCATCAAGTTATTCCATTGTTCTCTTCTTCGTTGAGTTTAATAAAAGCTCTCTATTTTCTCCATTTCCATATTTTCTCCATTTTTGTCTTTATTTAATTTAAGTATGGTTTTTTCACCGACCATGCTTAACTAAATTCCTTTTAGCCAAAAGCAACGCCAAACCCGACTAAACTCGTGAGATTAGGAAAGTACTTCAATCCTTCAACAACTCATTTTTAGATTCTCTGTAAAATTTATTAGGCAATCGGCCTAATCTTTAGGCATCTCAATTGTTTCATTTCGAGAGCGCGCATTGGGTTGAAGTGGTTTAGATCCATCGTTGGGGACGAGGAAAAGCTTGTAGTCAATTCAACTCCCTAAGAACAAACTTAGTGGCGGTCCACTAAGGGGAATCAAAATCGGAAACATTTCTCATCGAGACGATTATCCGAGCACGGGCTTCTCCAGCACTAACTCAGATTTGAGTTAGCATCGATTGTCGTAGCTAATTCACTAAAGTTTGACTTCAAGGATTGCCCTGGGAGTCGAATTTACCAACGAGAAGTAAGTTACAAGGGTTGGGCCTTGTAGACTGTAACCTGCAGGAAAGTCGAAGAAAAATCAACTTCAGTGATCGAAGATGCCGTGGCAAAGCGTGGCTTGCGGCTATTTTAATCTATAATTCATTTTCAATATTTATTTTACCTTCTTATTATTTTTTCTTTATCATTCAAATCCTCTAAAATCTCCCTTTTATTTTCTACAGGTTATTGGTCTAAATCAGAACAAAAGGTGTTAGAATTCCTATTCCCTGCGGATCGACCCTTACTCTTGCTATATTATTTTAAATCATATTTATTTGAGTTTAAGGTTTTATTTTTGACACTATACGACGCGTGTCACAAACCGTTAAAATCTAGAAGCTTTCTTGAATTTCTTTGTCTCTATCCAATCGAGACGCATAGCAGATGAAAAAAGAGTGGTGAGCGATCCAAACTATCATGCAAAATGTTTCGCTACCCAAGACTGATTACATCGGCAAACAACCATAAACCGATTGGGGATCTAACTTTTCATGACCACCGATAAAATTAGGCTTAATACACATTCCCCCAAACTTTACATGTTTTCCCAACTTACCCCTAATCTACATTTTTCCCACTTTTACCTAGAGGTGGCAATCGGGTCATTCGGTTCGGGTTCGGTTCGGGTCGTTTCGGTTCGGTTCGGGTCATTTCGGGTCTATCTAGAATCGGTTTAGATTCGGTTCGGGTCGGGTTCGGGTCTAATTCGGGTCTATGATGAGTCGGATTCGGTTCGGGTATTGGATCGGGTCAAAATCGGATCGGTTGTTTTCGGGTCGGGTCAATATCGGATCGGTCGCTTTTGGTTCGGGTCAAAATCGGGTCGTTCGGGTCGCTTTCGGTTCGGGTTAAAATCGGGTCAATTTCGGGTCGGGTCAACATTTAAATTTTCGGGTCAATTTGATTTGAGTTGGGTTAAAGGTTTGAGGTTTAATATTTATGGTTCGGTTTAAAGTTATTGATGTATGAGATTAATTCTGACTCAACTTGTCAATCTATGCATTTGAATTTGATTAAATATTTAAATCAAAGCTTCATGTATCCATATAATTTTTTTTTGTATAATTATATTGAATCAAAGTTTATAATAATAATAATAATAATAATAATAATAATAATAATAATAATAATAATAATAATAATAATAATAATGTCTGAAATGAATTAATTTATTAAACTTAGGATCTAATTGAACTAACTAAAATCTAAAAGCATAAATCACGGACATAATTAAAATAATTTGAAAACTAAATGTGAAATTTCAATTAAATTAATTTAAATTGAAACTCAATTAAATCAAGAAAAATAGAAAGACAATTGGTAAGAATAGAGAGGGAAAAAATAAAATTTTGGAGGGAAATAAGCCACCAATTTTTTAAGCTAGATTGAAAAAAGAAAAAGAAAAAGACAATTGGAAAAAATAGATAGAGAAAAGACAAAATTTTGGAGGGAAATAAGCCACCAATTTTTTAAGCTAGAGATTAATTACTTTTTAGGTCATGTTGCATTTAAAATGTTACATTTTAGTCAACTTTAAATTTTAGTTTAATTTAATTTAGTCACAAGTATTCCCACGTTTTAGACTTCGGATATAGAACTCCCCTCCCAGTAGTGATATTTAGTCTCTAAAAATTTATTTTTAGTTGAAATTGACTAATCTTTATAATTTAGTTTATTAATTTAATATATTGGTATTTTCGTTCATTTTAATTTCAAAGATTTAATTTTTAGCCAAAAGTGACCCCTATTTATTTATATGGTATAATTACAAAATTGATCATTGGACTCTCAAATTTCTCCACTTCCAAATTGTCAATTTAATCTACAATTTCAATTTTATGCTATATTTTATGATGAAATTATAAAATTGGTCACCAAGATCTCAAATTTCTATACTTCATTTTATTATTTATTATATTGTTAACAATAGATATTCGGGTCAAAATCGGGTCAAAATCGGGTTAAAATCAGGTTAAAATCGGGTCGATATTCGGTTCAGCTTTCGGTTTAGTTTTCGGTTCGGGTAGCATTCGGTTCGGGTCCATTCGGTTCGGGTCTATTCGGTTCGGGTCTATTTCGGTTCGGGTCCATTTCGGTTCAACAAAAAATTTCGGTTCGGTTCGGTTCGATTCGGTTCGGTTCGGGTTTCGGGTCAACTTCGAATCATCATGTTCGGGTCAAAATCGGGTTTCGGTTCGGGTTTCGGGTCTCGGGTCAAGTTTGCCAGGTCTACTTTTACCCCCTAAACTTTTTGTCATTACCCATATAACCCTAAAAAAATTATTTTGACCATATAACCCTTAAACTAGTGTCTTTAAAATCTCTGTGCGAGTAACAAACGACCGCTAGGGTATGCTTAAATCATGCCATAAAGATAGATGTAGACGCGTCCCACAAAAGCAGTTATTCTTATTAAAATATGAAGAAATTAAAAAAACAAGAAAAATAATAAATTTGGTGGTCGACAACTAATATTAAGATCGATTGCCGACCACCAATTAAAGAAAAGAAAAGAAGTTGCAAAAAGATGATGAACGACGACTACACTTTTAGAAGAGAGAAAAACTAGGTTCTTGATTGTAGAGTTTTTTATATAAGAATTTGAGACCTCATTAAAATCTCTTTCATATTTTTTTGATATACAACAGTGTATATCAATAGATAGCGAGAGGAAGAAAAGAGTGTATCATAAATATTATTAATAAAACCAAGTTCAATAACATTCAAAGAACAAAATACTTCCATAGGAATCCGTAAACTAAAAAAAACCCCACACGAACCATACTAACTGTCCAACAAGAATTCATCCAATTTATCGTTGGCCAAACCATCCGCCACAATATTTTCACTTCTATGAGTAAAACGCAGTATAACATTTGTGTTTAGAATTTAGGGTTAAAGTTGACCCTTTTTGTTTTGACAAGAAGCTGGAACAAAGATCCAATCCAAAGTTGTTTTGTAGTCGCACTCAATAATCAAATGAAATTTATCACACTTTTTTAGAGTTTAGAATTTAGGATTTAGGGTTAAAGTTATAATTCAAGATTTAAATATTTAAAGTTAAAGATTTAAGTTTTAAATTGTATAGCTTAACTAAGAATAATCCATGAATGTATATGTTTATTACTGTTGTTTTGGCTTGCAAATGCGGGTAACAAATTCACTATTTTATACAATGTCCCCCGTTAGCATTTAGGTTTCTAATTCAGTTAATTGTTATGTTCCAGGACGTTGTGCTCCGACTAGACATTTCCGAGAAACTCGAAGAGGATGGAGGTTGTGTGGACAGCGCAAGCTTTAATGTCGATGGTAACGTTTTAGTCTATGGCTTGGATGACAAGCGGATTGTAATGTGTGACTGGGAAGCTGGGATTGCCAAGCTTAATTTGCAGTCATATCATGTTCCGAGCTAAAATCATGCCTTATACAGACGATGGCAGCTTGATTACGTGTGCAGCAGATGGTGAGGTGAATGAATTTCTTATTCTAACTAAGCATAAGCAATGATTGTTTAATAATTGTAACTACAAACTGTCTCCTAATTGTAGGTTTGGTGCGCTCAAATCTCGGAGCGTGGTGACCAAACATAAGAGAGGAGCTTATGGTTTTGCCGTTGAACCAGGAAGCCCTCATATGTTTTACTCTTGTGGTGCAGATGGACTGTTGAAGAATGTAAGTTGTGTTTTAAGTCACCATTATTTCCGCCTAAATTTTTACTCGGTCATATGGAGTTGGAACAGATAATATTTTCAGAAATTCAATTCTTATTCTTGGTCTTGTTTTGTTCATTGATTGATGTAGCCATATCCGACTTATAGAGCCCTCTTAATACTTTTTCCTTTCAGATTGATCTTAGAAATGCAGCATCTACAACACTTTTTAATGCCAGTGGAATGATGATGGCACGTTCGAACGGGCAGTTGTACCTCTGGAACATATTGCAGTTGTGCCTCTGGCACGTTCACTTTTGGTTCAATATATACAACTGCTAGATACAATGTTTGTTAGGTACTGTTAGGATGGAAGAGTTTTTTTTTGTCGGACTAGAGATGTATGATAAGTAGAGAAGCTGATCTCTCTGCCATTACTTCTTTGCAAAAGGTTCAAGTACGCGGCCTGTTGCGTCGATTCCCTTATCGTAAGTGTTACTCTTTTGGTCTTGAGTGGTCTTCTGATGATTGTGACGTCGATCGGCTTGATGTTCACAATGGCGAGCACGATGAAGATGAGAGAAGATGTTGTGGATGGTATGTGATAACCATTGATGATAGCAATGATGCTAAAAGTTTCTTTATGTCGTGACAACTATGTTGAGAAATTGTGCATTATAACATATGGATTTAAGTTAAAACTTGAATTCAGTGTGGTGTTTTTTTAATAGATTTGTATGTTATTTGGTACATAAAAGTTTTGATGAACGAAGTTTGTCTCAATCCAGGGTCCGAGCATGTCATCTTCTTCACAGAAGATAAAAAGTGATACTTATAAATTACCAACCAAATGAATTTCCCGTCAAAATTTGAACTTTGATCGTTAGTTAATTGAACCAACTCGTATCATTGTTGGATTAAAATCCGCAATTGTGGGCACATATGTAAAATGTATGTTGCTATTATAAAGTATGACACAAAATAAAGTGACCAATTAAGTTAAGCGTGTCATAGGTATTAAAATGTCATGAAAATAAAAGTGTAGATACCATAAGATATATTTATAATTCAATGAGGGGTAGAGTTATAAATATTTAATAGTTGATTTAATAAATCAACTATATAAAGAGGTAGTGGTCCCCAAGAAATAGGTTAACTTGTTTTTCTCCCCTTCCCCGTCAGAGAGTTTTACTTTAAGAGATAACCTATCTTCTTGGAAGACCAATACCAAAGATCTGGGATTTCAACATCAAGATTCAAGATTTTTAATCTATCAATGAATTCAGGTACGCTTCCGCATTCAGTTTATTCAATTTATTGTTCTTGATGATTTGACATGATAGATCTTGATTTTTTAAATTTCATATTAATTTATGATTTGATTCTAACAAGTGGTATCAGAGCCTCGTCGTGTTGAATCATTGAGAATTTATTTGATTTATTTTTGGATAGATTCGTTTTGAATTTTTTAAGGGTTTCTGTTTTAATATGGTATTTGAAAAGTTTGATGACGACATTCGTAGTTTGATGTACAATTTGATAATATGGTTTCTTATTCGTTACCAATATTTGGGTGAAGTTTTAGTACACATGGTGGGATTCTCTTCTGCCATTTATTTCCAATCGAATCACATATTGCCGTCTATCTAGAGAAATTGGTTTTGATAGATTAGGGATTTTATAATTTGGGAACATTAAAATTATAAGGTTAAATTTTTTGTTTAGTTTGAAATTTTGTGGTTCAGATTCTTTTTTATTTATGCGATAAATGATTATATTTTCCACTGTTAGATTTTGGTTTTTTTTAAGCCAATCAACATTCGTGCTTTAATAATTGATTGTTAGGGAAATTATTAATAACAGTAGCTTTTGTTTCTTCTAAACTAAGGGCCTACATGTTCTGCTATTAAATATAGTAAAATAAGGTTATGATATGGTTTAGAAAATAATTTTGTATTATGGTTATGGATTCACGTTGAAGATTTGATTTCGGAATAAATTTCGGTTTGAATTAATTGTGCAAGTTACATAAGGTAATTAATTTCATTTGGATCAATATTTTGTTTATGTTTGACATTGATATATACATTTAGATTTGGTTTTGATTTTGGTTTTGGAAAGCATGACATTAATCTTATGAAGTTTATATTCGATTCAGTTTGATCAAGAATTTTAATTTTGATTATTTGATTATTATGAATATATTAAAGTTTATTGTGATCATTATATGAATTATTCATGTATATGATACTTTTGATTTCGACTTCTAGTTAAAGATTGATGATTCGATTTTAATTTCGGCAAATGCATGCTTAAGGAATTTTTTGAGGAACAGTCAAAGATTTTGGTTTATTCGATTTCTGATAGCCCCATTCTGACAACCTTATTTTGTGTTATTTCAGAAACTTAAGTGTGATCAGAAATTTCAGTTTTGACTATTACAAAATTTTAAATTTGAATATCGGTATATTTATGTTATATATTTTGAGATAAAATTAATTGATGCATTAAGTCACCAAAGTGACCTCTATTGTGAAAATTATTTTATTTTAAAATATAGAAGGTTTTGTGCATGTAAGTCGGATTATGTTAGTATTAATCGGCCCAAAGGAAGGTTAGTAATTAACATTATTACATGTGCAACTATGGTAATAAACATGTGATAATTATTTAGTTTTATATGTGAGTAATAAATCGGCCCAAAGGAAGATTTATGTCTGACATGTTCTTATTATCAATGTTTGATTACTATATCAAGATATCACTTGCAAGTTAATATTTTGTCGAAAGATGAAATATTAATGGAGTGTTCGTTATCTTGATATGAGGTTTAACTTTATTCAAATTTATTATTCTGGTTATCTTTTAATTTGATTGAAAGATAAGACAAATATTTTGAAACAAATAAATTCATATTTTGGCTTCGGACATCTAATATTTTAATAGATTAGTTGAAACATAATGTCACCAAAGTGACCGCTTTTGTGTAGATTAGTTTATTTAAAATATTAAGATAATTATGTGTTTTTGTAATTCATGCATTTATTAATTGGCCCAAAGGAAAGTTAATATTTGACAGAATTACAATGACAACTGTGGTGATAAATGTATGACAATTATAAGGTATTTTATGTGAGCAATACGTTAGTCCAAAGATTAGCCTATTGTTTGACATAGTTTATTGTCAATGTTTGATTGCTACAACAAGAGTACCGCTTACAGTTAATATTACTGTCCAAATACTTGATATTAATGTTGTGCTTGGTATCTTGAGGGGAACTAGTCATTATTTTGAATTTATTTGTTTACTTATGAATATTTATGTGAGCTTGTTTTATTTTATTTTTTTTATTTTTGTTCTATATTTAGATAATCTATCTTTTCTGTCACAATATCTATTAATAACATTCTACACTAATGTTTACTGAAATTAATTTCAATGAATAGAAAAGACACTTACATATAATATTTGGTTGTATGAACATAGACTTTGCACTAAAAGAAGAATAACTTGCACATCTCACTGTGGTAAGCACCCATAAAAGGGATTTTGAGAGGTGGGATTATTCAAATCGCATGAGTCTAATGATCATAAAGCACAACATTATTCTAGATGTCTTTAGGAGCACAAATCTAAAGAGATTACTCATATTAAGAGTTTCTTTAACGAAATTAAGAAATGGTTTACCCAAAACATTAAGGTTAAGATGACATCACTTATACTTTCTTTGATGTCTATCAAGTATAATGGTCAAGGAAATGCGGGGAGTACATTGTGAAAATGTTTAATATTGCTTCAAAATCTAAGGCTCATAAGATCAAACTCTCTAACAATTGTTTGTTCTTATGATTTTGGCACCGCTTCCTATATAGTTTAACCAATTCAAGTTACAATAATTAAAAGGGAGAAATAGACTCTATTTGGGCTCATTTCTCTGTGTTCAAGAGGAAGAAAAGTTGAAGCATTATAAGTGTAAAAGTATTAATTTAATTAGTGTCTTTAAGAATAAGGGCAATAAAGAAAATATTTAAATAAAGTTTCTAAGGGTTCTAGCCAAAAGAAACGACAATAAATTTTTAAGTGTTGATTCTTTTGTATAAGTTTGGACACATGTAAAGAAATTAAACTTTAAAAGCGAGCAACTACTTCGGTTATTTTGAGTGATCCATGGACCGTAAATTTTATGATCCCACAATTAAGGTTATTTTAAGGAGAGATTTATAATTTTTTAGGATGTTGAGTTTGGAGGAAGAAATAAGGTTAGATACATTGTTATTGAGGAGGAATTGAATTGTAATTTAGTTCCTACTATCACTTTTGACAATGTTTAGGTTTTCAACCTATCATTAATCAAGAAGTGAATCAAGTACCTCAACAAAACAATGTTGAACAACTCTCATTCAAGATAAGGTAGTTGTTTCAGAAGAACAAACTCAACAACCTTAAAAAAAATAAGTGTCATTAAAGAGGTCTACGAGAGGAAGATGAAATACTATTCCAGATTATTATATTGTATTTCTTCAAGAAAATAAGGTAATAATGGAATGATAGAAAATGACTCAATCATTTTTTATCAGACCATAAAAGTTCTAACTCTCAAAAGTGAATTGATGTCATTCAAGAAGAGTATAATTTTGTGCAATACAATAAAGTTTAGGAACTTGTCTCATTACCTTAAGGTGCAAACCAATTGGTTGTAAATGTATATTTAAAACCAATAGGGATGGAAACGGTAATGTCGATAAGTATAAAGCACGTCTTGTATCTAAAGGATATACTCTAAAAGAAGACATTGATTTTGTAGAGACTTTCTCTCAAGTTTCATTGAAAAATTCTTTCAGGACAATCATGGCGCTTGTTGCTTATGTTAATCTTGAGCTACATAAGATGAATGTTAAGCTTGTGTTTTTCAATGGCAACATTGAAGAAAATATTTATATGGTACAATCATAGAGTTGTGTCTTATGATACAATATCAATGATATGTAAATTAAAGAAATTCATCTATAAGCTTAAGTAAGACTCTCAGTAATGAAAATATAAATTTCATTTTGATTATCTCATTTGGTTTTGAGATAAATTTGGTTGACACTTGTATATACTACAAGTAGATAAGTATTATCTTGCTCAATGCCCTAAAAGTAACCTTGAAAATTTAGAAATTCCAAAAGATTCTCTATACATAAGTTATTGAGAATCTAATTTATGCTTAAGTATGTATGCGTTCGGAAATTGTGTACATTGTTGGAATGTTAAACATATATTTGAGGAATCATATTATGGACCATTGGATAACAACCAATGGGGTTATGAGATATCTTCAGAGAACAAAAATTACTTGCTCACATGTCGGAGTTCTGGTAAGTTAGAGATCATCAGGTTTACAGACTTCGATTCTAATAAAATATTGATGCAAAAGAATTTTGTCACATGGACTGCTAATTTTAGATTGAATAAAAAGATCACTTTAGTTATTTTGTGACAATAAATATGCATTCATTTATTCTATACACAATAGGAACACTTCAAACTTGAAGCACATAAATATTACGTTCCTAGTTGTTAAAGAAAATTCACAATGGTTGGTGTCTATAGAGCATGTTGGTACAAACTCCATAATTGCACGCATATTAAGAAACCGTCACCCTAGGACTTTCATGAGCACACTACTCATGTGGGTGTAATATTATTTAAGGATATTCGGTTTTAGTGTGAGTTTGTAATTTTAAAAAATGCTCATTCGGTTTAGACACAATTTCAGTTACTTCAGTTTAAAGTTATTTAAGATTATTTTATGCAGAAATAAAGTTCTTTTGGTTTATGCACACTCTGAATTTAGTAAAGTTTGATCTCACTAAGGTTTATGAGGACCAGTTGGAAATAGACATGTATGGTTCACATTTCATGTAATTTTCCATGCTACACATCCATGATTGATCTATGTCATTTGACTATATTTGTATACGTGACCATTGATGGGTCCAGTCATGATTGATATGGCGAAGATCGCTTTGATCCTATGTGGATATAGTTGATGGACGAGATTGTTATAGAATACCTATTATATAATAGCAAAATTTTGAGCTCATAAGGTTGTACATTTATCAGGAAACATATGTTGCCCAAGTGGGAGATTGTTGGATTAAAATCCGCAATTGTGGGCACATATGTAAAATGTATGTTGCTATTTTAAAGTATGACACAAAATAAAGTGACCAATTAAGTTAAGCGTGTCATAGGTATTAAAATGTCATGGAAATAAAAGTGTAGATACCATAAGATATATTTATAATTCAATGAGGGGCAGAGTTATAAATATTTAATAGTTGATTTAATAAATCAACTATATAAAGAGGTAGTGGTCCCCAAGAAATAAGTTAACTTGTTTTTCTCTCCTTCCCCGTCAGAGAGTTTTACTTTAAGAGATAACATATCTTCTTGGAAGATCAATACCAAAGATCTGGGATTTCAACATCAAGATTCAATATTTTTAATCTATCAATGAATTCAGGTACGCTTCCGCATTCAGTTTATTCAATTTATTGTTCTTAATAATTTGACATGATAGATCTTGGTTTTTTAGATTTCATATTAATTTATGATTTGATTCTAACAATCATGACATACAATTTTGAGGTACATTATAAAAAATGACTTATTTACTTTTCTACTTTAAAAACTTTATTATTAAGTATTTGGGGCAGTTATTATTATCTTCTTAAAGACAAATTTGATAGAATGTGTAACGTTGTCACTTTTAAATTCCTGTACTTATTGTACTCCATTATTCACATAGATAGTGTACCCTTCTTTAAAGTGTGGAGCATGATATTATATATCTTTTATATCTTCTTACACTTTGCGTTTGAGATTATCTCTTCCGGTAATATCATTTTAAAAATTGTAACTCGAAAGAACAACTATAACTATTTGTCTTAAATTAATGTACAAATTCCAAAGATAAACGACAAATTTATTGTTGAGATTTACAAATTCAGTTCAAATGTTACAGGTTTATTTCGGTTAGTAATTACGTTTTTATATATTTTTTTATTATATTCTATAATTCAAGTTTTATATTTTGATCAACTACAAATTGTTGAAATGAATGGAGTGGGGGAAGAAGCACGAGTGTTTTCATTAAGGAGACCTAGATTTTGTGATACGAATGCCATGTTTAATAAGCAACATTCGAACACCCTTCTTTAACCATAAACAGCACGGCAGCAGCAAGAACACTTTCTACGATTACCGTGCTCGTACCTTTATAAAAGTCGGCGACGCCTTCGTATCGGTCTGATCATCTTTATAATAGCATCCAGAGTCTCCGCACCGGTGCACGTGATGGGATTATAGGAAATTGATCTGAACCTTAAAATCTGAAAATAAAAATATTATTGCATCCAGGGGCGGATCTAGAAATATAAATTTGGTAGTTCACTAACCGATAATTAATATAATAACATATAAGCCAAGAGTAAATTAAATAAGTCATCAAAAGCTACATTCTAAATTTATAAGAAATTCAAATTACAAAGTACTAGTACATGAAAAATGTCTACAAATGTCTAACTAAAGCAAAATTTGAAGTAAACTTAAATTTAACTAAAGAAAAATTTCAAAAATAAAATTAAGAAAAAATTAGGGGGAAAGAAAATAAATATGTACCTGGTTAGTGATCACAAAACTTGAAAGAAATTAAGAGAAATTTGGATGAATGGAAGAAAAAAAATTTGGAGAGAAAACGATGGAAGCTTTTTTTTTAGAGAATGAGAATTGGGGAAAGTGAAAATTCTAGAGAAGTTAAATAAGTTTTTTATGAAAAAAAAAATTACAGAATCATCCTTGTTGTGTAAAAGTAATTAACTATTTAGGGGAAGTTATGTGAGAAATTGGGTAATAAAACAACTTTCAAAATAAATAAATAAAGTTATTAAAAGATTTTTTTACCATAAATGGGAAATAAATAAAGTTATTAAAAGTTATGTGGGAAATTGAGAGTTCACGTGTGCTGCTGTAAAGCAATAATTAAGGTAAAAGTAATTTTTTTTTTTGCAAATAAGCAATAAAACGGATTGACTTTTCCCTAAAAAAAACTATAGCTTTAATAGGCAATTATAGAACGGAATAAAGGTAAAAGTAATTTTTTTTATAATTAATGGTAGTGCACTTGCACTACCTTGCACAATTACAAATCCGCCCCTGATTGCATCGTTGCCTTTTTGTTTTTCCGAAGATCGGCGACAATGCAATAACCTTTTCGATAATGATGTCTTTTGTTCTCAGTTGTAACTTGCTTTGCTTGAAGTCTTGACTGTAAAGGCAACAAAGAAACGGGTAAGATTTCAAATCGTTTTTCAACCAATTTAAGAGGGCATCATGCGATTGTATCGTACCTTTACAACGAGAAGAGGATAAGAGACGACGGTAGCTGCATGTTTCGCCAACTGCCAAACAGCTAATGCAAAGAAACAACGACAATTTCAAAAAATATAATCAGTTATCAGTTATCTGCTAATTATTAAACAAGATCTAAAGCTAGAAAAGATGACAATTGCAAGTAACACTGTAGTAATTATTAATTTATTAGTAAAGGGAGATTTTCTCAGGGTCCGTTGGTAATGCTCATGAGGGTAAGTGTATGGATAGAATTTGTCTGCTTTTTTTCGGTGCCTCTTTCTATGTCTCACACTAAAAATATAGGTTTAAGGTTAGAATTTAAGAAATTATGAGTAGATTGTATGGTTTAGGATTTAAAAATTAAGGTTATAGTTTAGAATTTAACTTTTTAATAATTTTTAATGTTGAGACATAAAAAGAGGTACTGAAGAGAGATAGAAAACTTTTGTCCGGTGAGAAGAGCTTTGCACGTGCACCACCGTACCCGCTCTATGTTAATTATAATGGTAATTAAGCAGTTGTATTTTGATAGTTTTCTATTGCTGCATTGTAGCGTGTATTTTTTGAACGAATCTGGACTATTTTCAGTCTTTGTATTCAGCTATTATCAAAGAAACGAAGTGGCTGTTTTGGAAAGATTTAAAATCAGCATTTAAATGTGATTGAAACTTGATTTGTTTTGGGCGGAAATACTCTTGAATTTTAGCCTATAAATTCGAGGCTGTTTTTTCATTTCTTTTTATTCACTTAGCCAAATACAACGATTTGCAAAACACATGCTCTCTAAGTTTTTAAGAGCTTTTTCTTCAAAGCTTTCAAAATATTTCGAATTTCTCGGAAAAAAAAAGTAATATCGTCAAAATCCTCTATGATTTTTAGGTGTACGAATTCTCGAAGAGATTGTACTAACTTTAGAGGACATTCGATTACACACATTGGGTTGAATTTGTTTTTAAGACAATTGTTCTCCATGACACAGTTACCAATTTTTACTTTGATTATTTTATTGTTCTGTCAATACTAACACATCATTTTCCGGTTATTTTTTTCAACAGGATCAATCTCCAAAGCAGTAGTTTCTATTCTAATGATTCTTAAATTCATAAATCCACTTCGAATTTCCCCCGACACTTCACCGGCTACGAAATAGACAATGTTATAGTTTAAAACAAGCAAAAAGAAAGAAGAAGAAAAAAACCACTTTCCATTATTATTAATTGAAGATGTAATGGCAACATTATCATGAAAGAAGTTAAAGCAATACAAGAACAAGAACAATCATGCTATAAACTGAAAAAAAATATCACCTCAGATGCAGTTGTGCGAACTAAAGAAGTGAATAAGCAGAGATATATTATATTCGTAAGATAGTTATTTGAATTTAAATTCATTCAAGATACGATAACGTGAACATCCTTGATCACTCAACTAATGAGTGAATCTTTCTTTACATTATTTCTAAATATGCAATTTTTTCCTACTCGTATAGTGTATATTTTAAAGCGTATGTGTCAATAATATGTCCTCATATTTAAAAATTGTCGCATCAAATTATTTTAGAAAATATAAAAAAATACATTTTTAAAAATTAAGAAAATAAATTAAAGGGTAAACTACTCCAATGACCACCTAACTATTGACCGCGACCTGCTTTAACCACCCAACTAAAAGAATTTAAAATTTGATCACCTAACTATTTAAATAGACATATTTTGACCACCGATCGTTAAAATCTAACGGAAAGGTGACGTGACAGTTAAAATAAAATTTGTATAATTGTACTTTTAGTCCCTATTAATTACCTATTATATCAACTTGGTCCTAATTTTAATTTAATTAAATAAAATTAATCAACTAATCAGATAACGACATGTGTCATCACCCAATTGGATAAATAAAATTATTAAATATATATAATATTAAATAAATAAAATAAATTCATCCAATTGGGTGATGACACGTGTTGTTATCTAATTAATTGATTAATTTTATTTAATTAAATTAAAATTAGGACTAAATTGATATAATAGGTAGTTAACAAGGACTAAAACTATAATTATAAAAAATTTAATTTAACTGTCATGTCACCTTTATGTTAGATTTTAACGGCCGGTGGTCAAAATAGGTCTATTTAAATAGTTGGGTGATCAAATATTGAATTTTTTTAGTTGAATGGTCAAAACAGGTCGCAACTAATAGTTGGGTGATCACTGGAGTAGTTTACCCAAAATTAAATCCAAAAATAATAAATAATACATGGACCTAGTCTATAATTTGACCAAATTAAGATAAACTACTATTCCAAGTCGAATATACACGCTTGATCTCCCCCACTAAAGATATACTACTATTCTGGCTCAACCTTTCAACAAAAAAAGGTAAACTACACAGATGACCATTGAACTATGGGTTTAATGTCAAAATGACCACTATATTATTTTTTTGGCAAATGCACCACACAACTATTTAAATGATTTCATTTTAACCACACGCCGTTATAAAAAATGAAAAAATTGACGGAACTGTTAAAAAATTGGTATAATTATACATTTGGTCATCTATATTTATACAATATATCAATTTAGTCATAATTTTAATCTAATAAAATAGATTAATTATTCAATAAAATGGTGACACATGTCACCACCAATTGGAGGTGAGAAAATATTAACTTGGAGATTGCTTCAAGGGAAATCAAACTTGGGACATTGGAATGCAAGGGGTGCATGCTTGCCATTAGGCCAAACACTATTTTGTGCTATGAGATACAATCTTTGATATATATTTAAATAGTATAAGTGCCCAGAAAAATTGAAGAAGAGGAAATGATGTTGAGTGGATTCGAACCTGGCTTGTCTGTGTTATCTTACGGATGCAACCATATATATGAGTTGGTACCTATCTATGAGTACATTTCCATCGGAATGAACAATCGAGTAGGAAGAAGCTCCATATGACTTAGGAGAATGATACCCGCAGTGATAAACACCCTGAAATCATTTCGTATCATAGCCACAGTGAACAAGTTAGCATGTTATTCCAAGAAGCAGGAACGTGATGAACAATGTAGTCTTTCAAATGATACATCAAGGACTATGGAACGATAAGGGTTACCGAAAGTTTCTTCTCATTTATTGGAAACGAAAATGTCTTATGAACTTCAAGGATATCTGGAGGAGGTACTTCTGTACGGATCGAGTTTGTCGGACAGGAAAGCAAGGCCTGCAACAAGTTTCAACATTTTATACCACAAAATAAAGGCAATTGCTGTAAGTTTGAATACAAGTAGAATTTGAATCTTAAAAGACATAATGGGATACATCACAACCACAAATGTTGCCGTTTCTAGAGAGGCATATAGAAACAAATTAGTGTTCTCTGGTATAGCTGATTAAGGAGAAAATATCATCTTCTAACTGATGACAAGATACAAAGCAATCAAACCTGGAGGGCTTGTAATCGATCCTCCTTGAAGGTTGGCTATTTGTAAACTGCAGACATCTCACCAACTCGTGTGAAGACTTGCTGAAAAAGCAAGAAATAGGAAGCCTTAAAAGTAAGAATAGTTTCTAAGACTAAAATAAATCTCAAATAACAACATAGTCAATAATTTTCAACCGGCAGTTTGCAGTAAGTGCACATCTTGGTATTATGTGGAAAGGGGGCATACATAATGAAATTATTAGTCCATTGATATGTGAAAAGGAAGGGAAAATACAGGCTGCAGATACATGTCCACCTGTTTATTTACTACCACAAGCAAGAACAGTTGCAGGGGTACCGAGTGTTGCGAGAGATTTCAATTGCATCTTAAGGGCAATTTTTGTTATAGTACTAGGAATTGATGCCATAAGTCTAAAGTAAAACAGAGGATTTTCAGAATCCATTCCATATTCAATACACTAGGAAGCGGGTTTGAACTTTTCATAACCTATACAAATTCCATACACTAGGATTTTCAGAATCCATTCTTATTTAAATATATATCAAAGATTGTACCTCATAGCACAAAATAGTGCTTGGTGTAATGGCAAGCATGTGCCCCTTGTATTTGAAGGTCTTAGGTTTGATTTCCCTTGGAAGCAATTTCCATGTTAACATTTTCCACCTCTAATTGTGTGTGACACGTGTCACCATCTTATTGAATAATTAATTTATTTTTTTAGATTAAAATTATGACTAAATTGATATATTGTATAAATATAGAGTACCAAATGTGTTGAGTGTATATTCTGCAGAAGAGGTATGTGAAACCTGTAGTGGGAATCACGGTTCAGAAGACTGTCCTTTACAGTTGGAAGAAGGTATGTATGTTGGGAACTACAACAAGCCAAGAAATTATGATTCCAACAATTACAATCCCAACTGGAGGAAGGATCCAAAATTTTCCTGGAGCAATCCAAAAAACGCATTGAATCCTCTAGTGCAGAACAACCAAAACCAAGGGGTACCTAGAATTCTGTCGCGACAGCAGCCACAGTAACAGCTGCAACAGTAGCCCACAACTGCACCTAGTATACTGGAACAGACTTTGGCAACTTTTATGTCACAGACGGGAACTTACATGGCGATCATTGATCACTTTGTCAAGAAAACCGAGTCATTTATGGATAAGACATAGATGAAGATGACAAACCATGAGGCTACCCTAAAATCTCTGGAGACACAAATGGGCCAAGTTTCCCAGTATATCAAGCCATGGCAGAACGGAGGATTCCCTAGTGATACTGAGGTCACTAGAAAACCCACACATGAGCAGTGTAAAACAATTATAACTAGGAGTGGGAAACAGTTACAAGGGCCGGAGATGAAGAACATACCGAGTGAGGATCTGACCCCAGAAACACATACCGTGAACACTGCCCTGGTAGAAGAAGAACAACCTATTGTCAATACACCTGCCGCGACAGTAGAAGGGATAGAGGAGCAGACAGAAGATGTTGAAGAACTCAAGCCTCCTCAGATCTGAATTCCATGTGAGGGACGTCTTGAAGATTATCGTCCTCCACCTCAGTTTCACAGCGGTTACAGAAACAGAAACATGAGTACCAACTTAAGAAGATTTATGATATTTTTAAGCAAGTACACATTAACATACCGCTGCTAGAGGTCATCAAGCAAATTCCTGGTTATGCGAAGTTTCTCAAGGACGCAATGTCTAAAAGGTCCAGACTTGGGGAATTTGAGACAGTGAAGATGATAGAAGGATGTATGACAATCTTGCACAAGCATCCACCCCAAAAGAAGAAGGATTTGGGAGTTTCATCATACCGTGCATAATTGGGCGATAAGTCCGTGGGTAAGGCACTTTGTGATCTTGGTGCTAGCGTAAATCTAATGCTCAAATATGTGTTTCAGAAATTAGGTATTGGATAAGAAAGACCCACAACAGTCATGCTGCAGCTGGCAGACTGCTCTTACGTACAACTAGAAGTGAAGATCGATTATATTCTAGTAAGAGTTGATAAATTTATTTTTCCTGCTGACTTCCTTGTTTGAGACTGTGAAGTAGATGAAAACGCACCGATCATCCTAGGGCGACCCTTCCTAGCCACATGCAGAACTGTGATCGATGTTGAGAAAAGTGAACTGACCATGAGAGTGAATGATCAGCACATCAAACTCAATGTTCACCAAGCAATAAAACAGGCTGATGCAGAAGAATAGTGCAAGGCAATCTCTGAAGTAGTCATTGACCAACCTTACATCAGGTCGAGCTGCCACGACAGACAGTTTGGTCACTGCCACCACAGTCACCTGGAAGACTGTCACGGTAGCAACGACGACAATGACTTCTCAGGCACAGAAACATCTGAAATTAAAGGTCCTGAGGAGGTAAATTGGATAGGCACACGTCCAGGTAAGTTCTTCGAGCCTCTAAATTATACCTTGAATGAACATGTAATCCAGAAGCCTTCAATTGAAAAGCCACATGTTCTAGATCTTAAACCCCTACAAGGGCAACTTAAATATGTCTTTCTTGGTTTAAATGATATGTTGCCCGTAATAATCTCTTCCAAGTTAATGCAGGAACATGAACAACAACTAATCAAAATGTTACAGCAGCATAAGAAGGCCATTGGATGGACTACAGCTGATATCCAAGGCATCAGTCCGACGCTATGCATGCACAAAATCCTCTTGGAGGATGATCATAAGCTGACCATTGATGCCCAAAGACAATTGAACGAGGCTATAAGAGAGGTGGTAAGAAAAGAGATTATCAAATGGATCGACGTCGGAATCATATACGCCATCTCGGATAGCAAGTGGGTGAGCCCGGTTCAGTGTGTGCCAAAAAAGTGAGGCATAACCGTGGTAACCAACGAAGAAAACAAACTAATTCCAACCAGGACTGTGACCAGTTCGAGGGTTTGTATGGATTACCAGAAGCTTAACAAAGCTACACAGAAGGACCATTTCCTATTACCTTTTATTGATCAAATGCTTGATAGATTAGCGGGGAAACCTTACTATTGTTTTCTTGATGATTACTCAGGTTATAATCAAGTAGAAATTGCACCGAAGGACCAAGAGAAAACCACTTTCACTTGCCCGTACGACACCTATGCCTCTCGGAGAATGCCATTTGGGCTTTGCAATGCACCAACAACTTTCCAACGGTGCATGATGGCAATATTCTCCGACATGGTGAAGGATTTCCTAGAAATTTTCATGGACGACTTTTTCGTCTTTGGAGACATCTTTGAAGGTTGTTTAGGAAACTTACAGAAGGTTCTCGAGAGATGCGAAGAGGCGAACTTGGTTTTGAACACGGAAAATGCCACTTCATGGTGGATGAAGGAATAGCCCTGGGCCACAAGTTAAGCTGTAGGGCATAGAGGTGGACAAAGCCAAAATAGAGGTCATTGAAAAGCTGCCACCACCCACCATAATCAAGGGGATTCGAAGTTTCTTAGGGCATGCCGGGTTTTATCGATGATTTATAGCCAATTTTTCGAAGATTACCAAGCCCCTATGCCACCTATTGGAGCAGAATCGCCCATTTGGTTTTAATACTGAATGTAATGAGGCATTCAAAACACTAAAGGAGAAGCTGGTAACAGCCTCGATCGTACAGCCACCAGGCTAGAGTTTGCCATTTGAAATAATGTGTGATGCCAGTGACTACGTTGTCAGGGCATCATTAGGGTAGATGAAGGAATACATCGAAAGAGAATCAAAGCGAAAGGCAAAAGCGACACCAGAACCTTTTAACAAAGATTGATACCATGATAGGATTCTTCATTTAGAATTGACAAAGGAAATAGGAAAGAGAGAACGATACTCTCTGTGTTTTATTGAAAAATCCACAATATCTCAAATGAGACTGGGTTGGATTTATACAAGAATTAGGTAGTGAAGAGAATCAGCTGAAACAATTACTAACAATAACAACCTAACTGCCTGCTGACTCAGCTTAACTAACATGAATACAATTGACTTCCTACCTATACTATAGACTTAACAGTCTGCAAACTGATGAAGGACAGATGGAAATGACAGTTGGGTTTCTTAGGAAGTCCAAAATGGAAGAGATGGAAGCTGGCCAAATTTCCTTTGCCCAGTGACCAATTCTTAGAACTGCTATCTTGAAAATTTTACTATACGCATTAATTTATAATGGTCCAAAATTCATATGGTAGGTAGTTAGTGGGTGGGACAGGCAGATGCGAGGCGGGGCGATGGATACGGTGCGAGTAAGGTATCAAATTCACCACTTACCCACTTACCCACTACCCACGGCGGGTATGACCTTTTACATCCACACCCGTCCCTACCTAGGGGTGATAATGAGCCGATCTGATTTCGAGCCTGGCCAGGCTCGGCTCGGCTCGAAAACACTTTTATTGGGCTCGACTCGGCTCGAAATTGAAAATTTTGCTATAATATTTTTTATAAAAGATAGGAAATAGGAAAATAGTGTCCAAAAATTAGATTAATCTAAATAACCAAAAAATATTGTTACAATACAAACACGTAATCAAAGAAATTACAAAATAAACAACAACTAACTAAGGAAAATGCCCAATTTATTTTAGTTAATTTGCTTTTAATAGATTTTCTTTATTTATTTTATTGTTTTTCTTTTGCTAAAAATGTTACTTTTAGTGGTATATATATAATTATTCCGAGCTTGTTCACGAGCTTTTCGAGTCGAGTTTAGATCGACTCGACTCGACTCGACTTTAGTGAGCTCAACTCGGATGCGACTCTGCCATCAAACTCATACCCATACCCAACTCAATTGGTACGGGTACGAAGCGAAAATCGCAAAATTATACCCGTCCCATTATGATCATTGATGGAAATAGAATTAGGGATACGAGTCTATATGAAAACGTGATCATGCATTATGTTGTATATAAAATACGTTGAACTTTGTTTTCAGGCGTAAAATAGTAGGAAATTTAGAGATTTGAGGAGAGTATCTATTCATGTTTGAGTTGTTCGTTCTGTCTAGTCTGAATAAATTTATAAATAAAAGTATATTTTATGTAAATTTAATTATAAGATATATAAATAATAATATAGAATTATATATTTTATTGTTTGTAGAATTAAAAATAGAAAATTTGGACAAAATGAGATGTGTTACTTTTGAGTCTGGATTTAGAATTTTTGAAATCAGATTTTAACCCGACTTAAAAAATGTATAAAGATAAAAAAAAATTCTTTTAAATTTATCCATTCTATGCACTATTATTATTTAGAAAAATTATGCCAAGCTCGATGAGCACCACTAACGACGAGCACCGACAAGCATCATTAATTCAATTTATAAAGATTAAAAATTTAAAGGACTCGCCGTATAATTATAAATTATTTAAAAATTAAAAGGTAAATTAGTTAAAATATATTATTTTATTTTTAATTATTTTTAAACATAGATCAAAATATATATTTATCCTAAATCACAAAATCCAAATTTTTATTCATTTGAAATTCAAATTACCGATGCTGCCGTTGCCTCCTGCCACTAGCCTAAATGACTTAATAAATTTAAAACTCAGGCAGGTTTGCAGCGGCGAAGATACAAGATAGGACCACCATGATAATGCAAATGAGTAGTGCGACTGCTATTCCTTCACCAACCTGGTTGTTAGAGTTGAATTAAAGATAATGAGAGAATTCTATAACACTTGTTGTGATTACAACAGAGGGTTGCATGGTTATTTATACTAAATAATGAATCAAATAAGCTGCCATGCAATTACAAGAATCGGTTTCAACAGCTCTAACAAACCCTGACAGATATGCCTAACGCCCTTTGGCTATATATTTAACATTTGTTTTGCTTTCTCATTTCTGGGAAAACATCCTGATCTCCAAGCATCGATAATTTTTCTCTGAATATTTCAAACTTTTCAATCGCAAGTGGCTTGGTGAGGGCATCATCAACCCGACTGTCTGCTAGAATATGATTCACTTGCAGCTCGTTTGCAGCAACTTTCTCGCAAACAAAATGAAGGTCCATCTCAATGTGTTTGGTTTTAGCATGCAGGATAGGGTTAGCCGCCATTGCTACCGTACTGGTGTTGTCACACCAAACTTTCGGTATTTCAATTTATCAATTGATATTTCTTTTAGGGCTACATAAGTATTTTGATCTATATTTAAGAGAAAATTAAAAATAAAATAATATATTTTAATTAATTTAACTTTTGATTTGTAAATAATTTATAATTATACAATGAGTTATTTAAATTTGTAATCTTTATAAATTGAATTAATGGTGCTCATCAGTGCTCATTGATGCTCGCCAAGCGTGACAAACTCATCCTATTATTTAAAAGTCTAAATTGTACCATTTTAAATTTAAAATTCAGTTCTGATATTTTAATTTTATGATACCGAATTCTTGTATTATTTTCTATTTAAAAGTTTTAGTCGTTTCTTAACTTCTGCTTGATTTTATCATTAACTACTAACATGACATCAATAAAAAGGTAAAGAGAATTAATCATAAGCAATTAATCATGTTAACTTCAAGATGAAATTGTTTTCCATTTTTAATAATTTTTATATGCCTCCGATTAAAACAACCTCATATACTTCAATTGTTTGTTCAAGTATTAATGAAGATTCCTAAATTATACACAAAGAATAATAATAATGAATTAGCTTTTAAATATATTTTAAAAGGTTTGATACATACAATGATATTTTATTTTGGCTTAATTATAAAATAAGTGTTCACACTACACCAAACTTGGCCTATTGCGGCACTTTTAGCGGCGTTTTTTGAGTAAACGCCGCTAAGTTTGAACTTATAGCGGCGTTTGTAAGAGAAATGCCACAAACTGATGAAATTAGCGGCGTTTTTGTAAAAAGCGCCATAAATGCTTATACTTTAGTGGCGTTTATAAATAAAAACGCCGCAATAAGTTTATGTATAGTGGCGTTTGTATGTAAAACGCTGCAATAGGTATATCTTTAGAGGCGTTTTTTATAAAAACGCCGCTATAGGTTTTAATAAAAATCTCCATCGGTTCACCGCCTCCCGCAAACCCTAGTGTCGCTCTCTTCTCATCCACAAGTTCGCATTTCCTCTCTTTTATCTTTCACATTTCTTTCGATTTATTTGAGTGGAACCTGCAGCTTCGCCATCGAATCGTACGAACTGAGTTACAAATCCACCATACAAGGAGTGATCTCCCCGGGAAAGATATCGAACTTGAAGGGCGTAAGCGTTAAGGTTCTCTTCTTCTGGCTTAACATCGTTGAAGTGGTCCACGATGGGGACGAGATGCAATTCTCGATGGGGATCGCCTCCGCTAACTTCCTTATCGACAACTTCTACGAGTCTCCTCAGTGTGGGTGCGGATTCGACTGCAATCGGTTGAATGGCTTCGCCGCCTCCATTTGATTAGGTGAGTAGCTACTCATCATTTCATGATTTATAAGTTTAGGGTTATGTACTCTTAGGTTTCCAGTGTATTGGGATTGGGAAATCTATATGTAGCTGGGCGATTTAAAGAACGCATTCTTCCACAACGCAGTCAAATTACGGGCTTTGAGAAGGTCGATTCAGGGGGCAAAAGTTGGTAATAGCGGTTGCATTGAACCTAAGAGGTTGAAATGCTGGTTATTCAATTTCTTTAACATTCACTTCAGCTGAAAACCATTTTTTCCATTTCCGGTATAAATTTCAAGACTTTGCGAATACCCAAAATTTCCATTTTCGATACTAATCGACCAGATTGCTTATCTCGTTTCGTTTCTTGTATTTGTTGTTGTTGAGAACAGGTCCCAACAGGACTCTGCTTCGAGCACTGGGTCACCGCCAGTTTTCCGATGTAACTGCAGAAAAAGCCAAACGGAATTATGCCGATAATGTGTTTGAGTATAACACCGTCCTCACTTCTCTCAATACCAAACGAAGGTCCAGTCTTTTAACTCGTAACTTTGGCTGCTTCTTATTTCAGAAGCATAAGTGGGGAAAGTTGGTTTTGATGCAAACCACCTAACATTTTAGGAAAAATTAGAACTTACTTACTTTTGTATTACATACCCTTTAGTTGTTTATTCATAATCCAGCAATTATGTGATTGTAGGCATCGGATTTTGTTCGTGTTAAGTTATTTGATTGCTATCTGTTGATTTAGTGTATTATTGGAAGATTTCTTGTCTAGCTGTGGAAGTACATCAATTTTTAAGCAAGCAAAAGATTAGAAAAACATAACATAGCCTTATTTGTTTGTGAATTTGATATGGTGATGCAGACATAATTTGTTGAGGGATGTTTACGATGACATGATGCTCGATGGAGTGCAGCCAACTAGAGATACTTTCGAGGCTCTGATTATGGGAACCATGAGAGGGTCTCGCATGCTAGACGCCCTCTTTTTCAAAGATGAAATGAAGGCCATGGGATTAGTCCCCGAGGTATGTTATGCTCTCTTTCATCCTAACTAGTTTTTTTGCGGTTATTAGTTATGTTATGTTCAAATTTTTTCAAAAGATTTATAGTTAGTGCAAATTGTTTATTGATTCCAGTTTTAGTATCAACTTTATTCTATCAAATTTGGGTATTTTCATTATTGGTCGATTTCTTTAACTCCCCTAGACGTGTGCATGTTGCTGTCAAGTGTTTGTAAATTGTTTAGAAAATTAGTGCCTTCTGAAAACTTATGGTTTCTTGACTCCTAATTAGTGGCTTCAATGCCTTGAATAGTAATATGAAGTTACTTTTGAACTTTGATGGAATTTCTTCTTTTTAATCATTTGGAATGTAGGGTAGGGGATTGAGTATTGAACTAATTCTCTGTACGAGGAACATCTTGTAAGTTGTAACTTTATTGATCTAGAAAATTCCTATGTTAGAAACATAGGGAAGAAGTTTAGAATTGAATGTATGATTTTGGTGCGAGGTAAGACCAGAACATGATGTGCAGGTTCAATTGACTAAAGTTGGAACTAGAATATTAGTAAGATTTGATGGTCATACATCCCAAAGAGAAATTGTTTTCTTTTTCAGTCTTGAGTTGAGTGTTAAAAAGAGAGAACCTGACGGCGTTGTCAAATATGTAAGTGAAGTTGTGAAATTTTCAGTGTGTTTACTTGAGACTTTTTATTAGGATAATTGTTATTGCCAATTGGTTAGGTATATAGGCATAGAATGGCAGACAGCTCAAAGAAAAAGGGGCAAATGATGTCCAGAATTAAACCTGTCACGGTATTGGATCTAATTTATCATTACTAGAGAGTAATAGATGCGTTGGAGTGCCTTTTTACCATAGTGATGGGATTTCCTTCTGATAGTAAATTAAGATTCTACATGAGCCATTGAACGTTTAGAATTAACCAGCAGGTGACCAAGTACGGCAGCCAGTAAAATCCCTGTTTGTTAGATTTTCACATTTTGGAAGTTTATGGATATTGGGTTCTGTTTTCCTTTTCTAAGGGCACTAAACTGAATTTTATTTGAATGGGTCAAAGTTTAAGAACTTTAATGATGAGATGATAATGTTTTGAACCTAATTTAATTGATACTATAGCAGGAATGTGGAGAAACTGGGATAAACTTTGGTGATTGCAGAGTTATGTTTTTTTCATGTTGTGAATCATACTTTGGAGAAAATGGGAAACAAGAGTTCAGAAAGTTATGCATCAGTGCTTGTGTTGTTCTTCAAGGCGATTTGGAGATCTTATCTGCATTGTTGGCATACAAGAGTTCAAGGTATTACATGTTCAAACAATCAAAGAATTAATTGAGAGAGGGAATGCAACAAGAAGCACTGACACTACTACCTCAAGAGTTATATATGATGTACAACGGGAAGGTGTCAAATTATCTTTTGTAGTATGCTATCTTGATTTTGGTGAGCTTCAAGAAAGTGTCTTTTTAGTTAATTTAGTATGAACTTGTGCTTGTTGAATTAAGAACACTTTGTCGCCCCTCGATAATTCAATAATTTTATTTATTGTTAAATTTATTAATTGTCTTTGCAATGCGATGATTTGGTTGATAATTAGTTATTTTATGTTTGCTTTGATGATCACATTTAAAATTATATGTTACTTTATTCATTTGAAAGTTTAATTTATTTAATTAATTAAAACAACAAAAATTCTACCACAAGCCACTCTTGCGGCGTTTTCAAAAAAAATGCCACTAAAAGTCTGTATTTTGCGGCGTTTTAAAAATCAAACGCCACCAAAAGTCAGTTTTTCGAGGCGTTTATTTTTTACAAACGCCACTATAGAATAGTTTTTCGCGGCGTTTATCTTTCACAAACGCCACTATAGAACAGTTTTTAGCGGCGTTTTTATCTACAAACGCCGCTAAATGTCATGACCTTTTGCGGCGTTTTTGGACAAAAAACGCCGCTAACTATTGCGGCGTTGCTTTAGCCGGCGCTTTTTGCGGCGCTTCTCCTAGCGCCGCGAATGTTTTTAGTGGCGCTTTAAAACGCCGCTATAGAACAAAAAAAACGCCGCAAAAAACCTGTTTTGCTGTAGTGTCAAATTATGTTTTTTTACAATAGGTGTATACAGTATATTTTGGGTGAAATATGTGCCTAAAGTTTCATTTTTAACTGAAATAGGTGTCAAGAGTTTCATTTTTTGTTGAAATAGGTACCAAAGTATGTGTCTCAATTAACTTTAAAACAAGCTAAAAATGAAGCTTTAGTATCTATTTCAGCAAAAAAAAAAAATTGGCACCTATTGCAAAAAAGACATAATTTAGGCACTTATTTTTGTAGTTAAACATTCTATTTTAGACGGGAGAAGTTTAGATTTTAAATTAATAATTTCATCTGAAATTTTTGGAAAATTTTTATAGCGCTTGACGAGCACAGATAAATTATTTATAAAATTTTTAAATTTAAAGTACTTAATGCGTGATTATAATTTTTTTTTAAATTAAAAGTATAATTTAATTAAAAAATATATTTTTAATTTAAATTTTATTTTAAACATTATTAATTAAAATAATTTATCCCCAAATCAAAGAACCCTAGGTATTTTTCTTTGAAATTAACCTAATTGTCGCCGTCGACAACCGCCGCCGACCATCGTCGCCGCCGTTTCCCTTCCTAGGGTGGCGGTGGTGCTGGTGGTGGCGACGACGACAATTGGGTTAATTTCAAAAAAAATACCTAGAGTTCTTTGATTTGAGGATAAATTATTTTAATTAATAATGTTTAAAATAAAATAAAATTTAAAAAATGTATTTTAATTAAATTACACATCTAACTTTTTCAAAAATTATAATTACGCATTAAGTACTTTGAATTTAAAAAATTTATAAATTAGTTTACCGGTGCTCATCAGTGCTCGTCAATAATGGTGATCATCAAAACTCGTCGAGCGTAGAAGAACTATCCTAAATTTTTAATATAATTTCAATGTAAATTAAATTTTAAATACAAATTCTTCTCCCAACTTTATTTAAATGAAGCTTCTATTGATATTAAATATTAAATTTGATCCCAAAAACCTGTCCTGATTAAAAAGTATTAGCATTTTTGTAATTTATACATAACAAGTAGAGACCAATAGAAATTCTCGGTTTTTTTTTTCTTATTTAGGCCACATATTTAAAAATTAAGTTTAGTGTTTAAGATTAAAGTTTAAAGTTATAGTTTAGAGAATTAAGGCAAGGTGTATTTTTTATGGTTTAAAATTTAAAATTAAAACTTAAAATTTAAATTTTTTGTTTTAGACGTAAAAAAGAGAAACGAAAAGGAGGCAAATGATTTTTTTTCTGATAAAGACGGTACAAAATGAGATACGATTGTTCCTCTAAAAAAATTGATATAGTAAAATTTTAGTTTTATTTTTTAGATATTAGTTAAACAAAATTTTTACATGTTGCATATAACCATCCATTGAAGCTCCGTTTGCCCCAGTTTGGCTAGCGGTATGTCACGGACCGTTCGTCGTGACACGCGGGACTGCGCGAGATGCTTGCTGGTTGTGCTTAATGTAGGATGTGTGAGATAGCATTAAGGGTGTAGTACGTGCCGTACAGCCGTCTAGTCCTCGGACTGGCGCATTGGTAGGCACCACACTGGTCGGGAGTTGTCCCCGCTTCCCTGATGAGCCCATGGGAGGGCGAAACCAGTGAGCATTGGAGATGGAAAAGGCTTAGCCCTTGGCTGGTAATAGCCCTGGGTTGCCGCACGGGTAGATGTCCCTGCGCCAAGACTCTGACCCCGTGACAAGTGGTATCAGAGCCAGACTGTGTGCTAGCTGTGAGTTTGCCAAGCGCCTCAATGTTGCGTAAGCGAGTCAACCGGACGAGCGTGTGTAGCTCGCACTCCGTGTGAAGGGGTGTTCGCGAGCGGGTCAAGTGGACGAGCGTGTGTAGCTCACATTCCGAGTGTAGGAGTGTCCGCGAGTGGGTCCTCTAGGAAGAGATTGAGACGAGGACGGGTAGGCAAGAAGCCGCAGCGAAAGTTCGCCAAGCACTCGTATCCGTAAGTGTCAAAGCCTCAAGTGAAGAGGGCGAGCAGGCAGGGAATTGCACACTAGTTCCGGGCCAATCAAAAGAGGGAAAGAGCTTTCTCCCCATGCACGAGGGCGTGCATGAATCGGGTGGGGGAGAATGTCATGGACCGTTCGTCGTGACACGCGAGATGCTTGCTGGTTGTGCTTAATGTAGGATGTGTGGGATAACATTAAGGGTGTAGTACGTGCTGTACAGCCGTCTAGTCCTCGGACTGGCGCGTTGGTAGGCACCACACTGGTCGGGAGCTGTCCCCGCTTCCCTAATGAGCCCATGGGAGGGCGAAACCAGTGAGCATCGGAGATGGAAAAGGCTTAGCCCTTGGCTAGTAATAGCCCTGGGTTGCCGCACGGGTAGATGTCCCTGCGCCAAGATTCTGACCCCGTGACAGGTAGGAGACAAAGGCGTCGACGGCAGCGGCGGCGTCTTGAATTTCAAATGAACAAAAAATAATGTCTTGTAATTTAGGAGTAAATAAATATTTTGATCTATGTTTAAAAGAAAATTAAAATAAAATAATATATTTTAATAAATTTACCTTTTAATTTGTAAATATTTTATAATTATAAAGTGAGTCCTTTAAATTTTTAATATTATAAATTGAATTAATAGCCCTGGGTTGCCGCACGGGTAGATGTCCCTGCGCCAAGATTCTGACCCCGTGACAGGTAGGAGACAAAGGCATCGACAGCGGCGACAGCGTCTTGAATTTCAAATGAAAAAAATAAAGTTTTGTAATTTAAGAGTAGATAAGTATTTTGATTTATGTTTAAAAAAATTTAAAATAAAACAATATATTTTAATTAATTTATCTTTTGATTTGTAAATATTTTATAATTATACAGTAAGTCTTTTAAATTTTTCAATCATTATGAATTAAATTAATGGTGCTTATCAGTGCTCATCGGTGCTCGTCAAGCGTGGCAGACTCATCCTATTATTTAAAGTTCTAAATTGTACCATTTTAAATTTAAAATCAGTTATGATATTTTAATTTTATGATACCGAATTCTTGTGTTATTTTCTATCTAAAAGTTTTAATCGTTTCTTAACTTCTGCTTGATTTTATCATTAACTACTAACATGACATCAATAAAAAGGTAAAGAGAATTAATCATAAGCAATTAATCATGTTAACTTCAAGATGAAATTGTTTTCCATTTTTAATAAATTTTATATGCCTCCGATTAAAACAACCTCATATACTTCAATTGTTTGTTCAAGTATTAATGAAGATTCCTAAATTATACACAAAGAATAATAATAATGAATTAGCTTTTAAATATATTTTAAAAATTTGATACACACAATGAAATTTTATTTTGGCTTAACTACAAAATAAGTACTCAAACTATGTTTTTTTTACAATAGGCATACAATATATTTTAGTTGAAATATGTGCCTAAAGTTTTATTTTTAACTTAAATAGATGTCTAAAGTCTCATTTTTTGTTTAAGATTAAAGTTTAAAGTTATAGACTTATAGTTTAGAGAATTAAGGCAATGTGTATTTTTTATAGTTTATAATTTGGGATTTAAAATTTAAAAGTAAAGCTAAAAATTTAAAAGTAAAGCTCAAAATTTAATTTTTTATTTATTTTAGACGTAAAAAAAAGAAACGAAAAGGGGCAAATGAATTTTTTCTTGATAAAAACGAAGCTTTGTACACAATGAGATTCAGTTGTTCCTCTACAAAAAAAAATTGATATAGTAAAATTTTAGTTTTATTTATTTAGATATTAGTCAAACAAAATTTACCCTCTAAATAATTAAAGACTTGATAAATTTTTATACGTCTTAATATTTGATACTAGCCTCGTCCCGCAATATCTTAAAAAAAATTATACATAAAACATATATGATTTTTCGGACAATATGAGTGGGACAAACCCTATATAAACTGAGCTGAACTGAACTAAACTGAACACTGCATCATAGCGCCTCCTCCGCTCTTTTCTGACCAACGTGAAATCCAAGGTCTCATAGCATAAAGAAACCGGAAATCCAGCATTTCGAACTCCGTTTTCCCTCCGCTGACTCGCTCCGATTCGGTGAGTCAAGAACAACACAGAGAAACCCATTTTTTTAGACTTGTTTTGACGTTGGTTGACTTGAATTGAGTTGAATTCTGTTTCTTTTTATCAAGAAAAAGGAAGAAGGTCGACGGTGATGAGGAATGGAAAGGCAAAGGCGAGCGTGGACACGGCGGTGGTTGATGTTTGGCGACGTGAACTCGGGGAACTCTCGACTAGGAAATTCGCCAACCGCATTGCTGCTTCCGAGGTTATTAATTACTGTTTTTTTTTCATAAAAATTAATCCTTTTTTTTTTCGGTGGTGGATTCCAATTGTTTTTAATGGTTGATGATTTGAATTCCTTTGATCTATGAAGTTGAAACTGGGAAACTACATATACGGTTGTGATTTAATGAGTTAAATTGTATAGAATTTCATGTACAAATAATAGTACTTGATTGCGGATGCGGTTACCAACTTCGAATCATGATTTTTCTCCCAAAAATAATTATGTTTCAAAATTGCGGTGTCGCAATCAACTTAAAAACCGTTAAGGTACGACCGTTACACTACGTTGTGGCCGCAATAATAATGCTTACTAATGCATTTTGTAACTTGACGAGCCCAATACAATCACAACGGAGCACCTAAGACTGACCATTAGTATTACACCAACTCACTTTAACTCCAATTGTTTTTAGTGGTTGAAGATTTGAATTTCATTGATCTATGAAATCGGGAAACTACAAATATGGTTGTGATTTAATGAGTCAAATTGTATAGAAGTTCATGTACACATCAATAGTACTAAATTGAGGATGCAGCCGTTGCATTGTGATTTTTCTTCCAAAAATCACTATGTTTCTAAATTGCGGTGTCACAACTACCTTAAACCGTTACGATGCAACCGTTACACTATGTAGCGGCCACAACAATGCTTCCTAATGTATTCCATGAATGGATATGCTTATTAACCATTATGATTGGATTAATTGTTTTCATGTTCCAGGACCTTGTGCTCCGACTAGAAAATTCCCATATACATGTAAAGGATCAAGGTTGTGCAGACAGAGTAACCTTTAATGCTGCTGGTAATATTTTAGTGAGTGGTTCGCCTGACAAGCGGGTTTCAATGTGGGATTGGGAACCTGGGATTTCCAAGATTTCTTTCAACTCAGGTCATAAGTATATCGATAGACATTTTGTGGTTAAAATCATGCCTTATACAGGCGATCACAGCTTGATCATGTGTTCTGCAGATGGTCAGGTGAATGGATTTCTTATTCTAACTAAGCATAAGCAGAGATTTTTAATAATTGTAACTACAATCAGTCTCCTAATTGTAGGTTCGGCATGCTCTAATCATGGAGGGCGGTGTTCAAACTAGGATGATAGCCAATCATATGCAAGGAGCTTTTGATTTGGCCGTTGAACCAGGAAGTCCTAATATATTTTACTCTTGTGGTGCAGATGGACTGGTGAATCATGTGAGTTGTGTTTTAAGTCATCATTGTTTCCTTCTAAAGTTTTTAAGTGTTGAAGATGTAAACTCAGTTACTCGGTCATATTCTCGTTGGAACGGATAATATTTTTCAGAAATTGAATTCTATTTCTTCTTCTTGTTTTGTTCTATGATTGATTTAGCCATAGCTGACTTATAGAGAGCCCTTTTGTACTTTTGCCTTTCAGTTTGATCTTAGAAGAAGAAGACATCTAGCAGTAACACAACTTTTTAGATGCCAGCCGATTGATGATCCCATGTTGATCCGTGGATTTATACCTCTGTATCATATTGCATTTGATCCGGTGAACCCGAATCTCTTTGCAGTTTCAGGATGTGATAAGTATACTCGCCTTTATGATATTCGCAAATCTAAGCAGGATAGCTCAACTGATTACGGTCAACCTATAGATCATTTTTACCCACCTCATTTGATTGGTGATCATGAAATTGGCGTAACAGGAATGGCCTTTTCAGATCAGAGTGAGCTTCTTGTCTCATACGGCGACAGTTCCATTTGTCTCTTTACGCGGGATATGGGACTTGGACACGATCCAGTTCCATCTTCACGTGGTGAAGCAAGTGAAAAAGTCATTCCTCGAGTTTACAAGGGTTTGTCAAAGAAAGAGAGCTCGAAGAGTGTGAGCTTCTTTGGCCCCAAATCCGAGTACGTGGTTGTTGGATCCGAGTTTGGCCGAATGTTTATTTGGAAGAAGAAAGGCGGAGAGCTTGTCCGTGTAATGAAAGCGGTTAGACGTAGGGTCAATTTTATCGAGTCTCATCCGCAAACCTCAGTTCTGGCTAGCTGTGGAAGCTTGGAGTTAAAGATATGGACACCAAAGGCTGTTGATAAAGCTGTGCTTCCAACACAAAATGAATTGGACCAACAGGTATTGCTTGTTCTAATCTCTTTCTTGGCAGCTTAAGACATTAACTGCATTCTGGTTCAGCAACATGCTCAATTCTTGTTCCTTATTGTTATAGCTTCTCAATTTGAGAAGCTGATCTCTCTGCTATTACTTCTTTGTAAAAGGTTCAGGAACACAGCAGGTATCGATTCTTGCCCTTCCCTTGAGTCCCTGCTGAGTAGTTTAATTGTGGCATTGAGTTTTCTTCTGATGACGCCTATTGTTTCGATGTTCACAACGGCGACGACGACGACGAAGATGTTGAGGGTGGTAATAATGATGGTGATAGCAATGACTGCTAAAACTTTCTTTATGTTGTAAAACTGTACTTGATAACATATGGATTTAAATTAACTTTAATCGAATGGTGCTTTTTTACAATATTTTTATATGGATTTAAATTAACTTTAATCGAATGGTGCTTTTTTACAATATTTTTATATGGATTTAAATTAACTTTAATCGAATGGTGCTTTTTTACAATATTTTTTATATAGATTTTTATGTGTTTATGGTACATAAAAGTTTTGATGATCAAAGTTATCTCAGTCAATAGAAAATAAAAGGTGACACTTATAGATTATCCACCAAATGAATTTGTGGACAAAATATAAACTTTGATTATGCTTATTAAAATATTAATCAGTCTCATCCGATTGAACCACGAAATTTTTTGATACGAAACTTTCACTTTAATACAAAATATACGCTTATCAAATTTAAAGTTAGAGATTTAGTTAAAGATTTAGAGATTTTGATTGTAATTTTTTTTTGATAATAGTTATTAATTTTTTATTGAAATTATAGAAGATATCACAATTACAATGCATTTAGGAGAAGACTAAAATCTCTTACAATCCATATACAAAGAAAAGTGAATACTTTCACATAGATAGCAAACCGTTAAAATCTAGAAATTTTCTTGAATCTCTTTGTCTCTATCCAATCGAGACGCATAGCCGATGAAAAAGGAAGGGTGAGCGATCCAAGCTATCATGCAGAATGTTTTGCTACCCAAGACCGATTACATCGACAAACAACCATAAACCGATTGAGGGATGTAACTTTCCATGACCACTGATAAAATTAGGCTTAATGCACATTCCCCCTAAACTTTACATGTTTTCCCAACTTACCCCTTAAACTACGTTTTGCACACTAAACATTTTATCATTACCCATATAACCTTAAAAAAATAACACCGTTAAAAAATTATTTTGACCATATAACCCTTAAACTAGTATCTTAAAAAATTTCTGTGCGAGTAACAAACGACGCTAGGGTATGCTAAAATCATGCCACAAGGATAGAGGTAAACGCGTGCCATAAAAGTATAAATTCTTATTAAAATATAAATAAATTAAGAAAACAAAAAAAATAATAAGTCTGGTGGTCGGCAACTAATATTAAAATCGATTGCTGACAAGAGAAAAATAATAAAAGTTTGCAAAAGATGATGAACTACTACTGCACTTTTGAAAGAGAGAAAAACTAGGTTCTTGATTGTAGAGTTTTTTATATAAGAATTTGAGACTTCATTAAAATCTCTTTCATATATTTTTGATATACAACAGTGTATATCACTATATAGCGAGAGGAGAAAAAAGAATGTCTCATAAATATTATTAATAAAACCAAGTTCAATTACATTCAAAGAACAAAAATACGTCCATAGCAATCCGTAAACTAACTGTCCAACAAGAATTCATCTAATTCATTGTTTGCCAAACCATCCGCCACAATATTTCCACTTCTATGAGTAAAATGCAGTATAACAGACTTAACAACCCTTTCTTTAACCAAAGAATCAATTTTATGAAAAAGGTGTGTTTAGAATTTAGGATTTAGAATTTAAGGTTAAAGTTGACACTTTTTGTTTTGACAAGAAGCTGGAACAAAGATCTAATCCAAAGCTGTTTTGTAGTCGCACTCAATAATCAAATGAAATTTATCATACATTTTTAGAGTTTAGAAATTAGGATTTAGGGTTAAAGTTAGAATTCAAGATTTAAATATTTAAAGTTTTTTTTACCATTAAAATATTTAAAGTGAAAGATTTAAGTTTTAAATTGTATAGTTGAACTTGGAATAATCCATGAATGTATATGTTTTGGCTTGCAAATGCGGGTAACAAATTCACTATTTTATACAATGTCCCCCGTTAGCATTTAGGTTTCTAATTCAGTTAATTGTTATGTTCCAGGACGTTGTGCTCCGACTAGACATTTCCGAGAAACTCGAAGAGGATCGAGGTTGTGTGGATAGCGCAAGCTTTGATGCCGATGGTAACGTTTTAGTCTATGGCTTGGATGACAAGCAGATTGTAATGTGTGACTGGGAAGCTGGGATTGCCAAGCTTAATTTCCAGTCAGATCATGTGTATGTCAACGACATTTTCCGAGCTAAAATCATGCCTTATACAGACGATCGTAGCTTGATTACGTGTGCAGCAGATGGTCGGATTGTTGAAGAACAACTCTGAGATATCCCTGAATTAAATTCGAAGGCTAACAAAGGAAGAGTAAAGAGATATGGGTCTTTGCAGGAATTTCAGAATAAAGCTCTGACAGAAGGGGAGAAGAAGAAGCTGGAAAAGCTGCGTAAAAAAGCTAAGAAGGAAGTCAAGAATTCTGTTGAATCAACGCTGGAAGGTCGTTCTTTAACTGACTCTGATCTTCAAACAAGGTGGGAAATTGGCTCTAAAGAAGCAGAAAAAACTATTGTACTGGGAAAGGAAGTTGGAATCAATTTCTACGGTAATGTGGAGGAGGTAATACAAGAAATAACAAGCCTGGAAGTTGCTGATCAACTCAACAATCTCAAATTCTCTTATGGGAAGAACTGAAGCAATTGAAAAAAGCTTGGAATCATTTTTTGGTGCTGGATGGTGACTTCAACGCAGTAAAGAACACTGGAGAAAGAATAGGCTGTAAAAGACAAACATGGTAAAATTGTTGATGCATTCACTATTGGTAACGAGGAGAAAGTCGTGAAGAATATTGCTTCGTTAATTGAAGCACACAGGGAGCAACAGTAGAAAAGGAAGTATGCGGGTGTTGTCGTGAAATATTCGGGGACTAGAGGCAAGATCTAAAAAGAAAGCGATTCGTAACAAGTTGCGATAACACCGGGTGTTTTTACCCCCTCGATTGGTCGATCGGGGGGATATTAATGGTTAGGGAAGATGCATGTTTCAGGGCTGAATTTAAAAAGGTGAATCGTACTTTTATTCTTGAGATTGGAAATGGGTGAAATAAAATTGGAAATGTGGTATTATTTGCATTTATGCTCCCTGCTCGGTGGAGGATCAAAAGACACTATGGGAGTTGTTAAAAATAAACATGCTGGAATTTGAGACTTCTTGGCGCATGTGTGGCGATTTTAATACGGTTTAGTCTATGGAAGAGAGGCGTGGCAGCATAGGGAGTTTGAGTAGTAAAGATACTATTAAGTTGGGTAAAAAGTTGAGGGTCGAGTTTTTAGGTGATGAAGAAGAAGTCGAGTCTGAGCTTGTGAGAATGGAATTAGAGAGGCATCAATAGTTGGATTTAGAGAGTCCGAGCTTGTGATGAGGAAGAAGGTAGGTTTGGTGATTTGTCTTCATGGGCTTGTTTGGTTTTTTGTTGCGTGCAGAGCGGATGCTTGTTTACGTGTGCTTGTTTGGTTGTTTGGGGTACATGCTTCTGGTGTCTATTGGTTTTTGTTTTCTTGTGCGTGGACGAGAGTTTTGTTGCTCGAGTTTGGTCGTTTGACTTGTCTGCTTTTTATTCGCCGTTTCAGGGCTGTTGTGTTTTGTTTATTTGGAAGGTTTTTGTATGAGTTGAGGTTCTTTGGTTGTATGGGAGTTTCTTTGCTTGGCTATGCTAGTGCTGTTTAGTTTGTTTTGAGTTTCCTTTGAACGTTTCTTAGGTGCAAAAAACCCCACACGAACCATACTAACTGTCCAACAAGAATTCATCCAATTCATTGTTTGCCAAACCATCCGGCACAATATTTTCACTTCTATGAGTAAAACGCAGTATAACATGTGTGTTTAGAATTTAGGGTTAAAGTTGACACTTTTTGTTTTGACAAGAAGCTGGAACAAAGATCCAATCCAAAGTTGTTTTGTAGTCGCACTCAATAATCAAATGAAATTTATCACACATTTTTAGAGTTTAGAATTTAAGATTTAGGGTTAAAGTTAGAATTCAAGATTTAAATATTTAAAGTTAAAGATTTAAGTTTTAAATTGTATAGCTTAACTAAGAATAATCCATGAATGTATATGTTTATTACAGTTGTTTTGGCTTGCAAATGCGGGTAACAAATTCACTATTTTATACAATGTCCCCCGTTAGCATTTAGGTTTCTAATTCAGTTAATTGTTATGTTTCAGGACGTTGTGCTCCGACTAGACATTTCCGAGAAACTCGAAGAGGATCGAGGTTGTGTGGACAGCGCAAGCTTTAATGCCGATGATAACGCTTTAGTCTATGGCTTGGATGACAAGCGGATTGTAATGTGTGATTGGGAAGCAGGGATTGACAAGTTTAATTTCTAGTCAGATTATGTGTATGTGAAGGACATTTTCCGAGCTAAAATCATGCCTTATACAGACGATCGCAGCTTGATTACGTGTGCAACAGATGGTGAGGTGAATGAATTTCTTTTTTTTTTTTGCTCAACAAAAGAAATTTTTATTAAAAATAACCTTACTCGTAAGCCTCGTTAAAAACCTCCCTACACCTATGATGGAGGATGATGGAGGAAAAGAGTGCCTACGAACAAGAGGAATACAAATAGTAGCGAAGGGCTCCCAACTCTAATCTTAAAACTCAAACTTAACACGCCCAACACCAATAGATCACCAGCCCCCATCCAAAACCAAAATTGATTACAAAAAAGCAGCTCGATTCAATTAAATCACCCACGGCCAAGAAAATCTTCAAAGCAAACAAGTCTAGAACACACTCTCATATTAGTACTTCAGTGCAGCAATGTAACGCCCCGGTTTAGGGGTCGGGTGAAAAATAATAATTTAATATCATTTCTGGGTCCGGTTTTGTAATTAAAAATAATTTTGGGCCTCGGGTTTTAAGACAACAATTTAGTTGGACCATATTTTAAACAAGCCCACATGGCCATGGGTGGCACCTATTGTGGTTTTCCTTTTTCATTAAGGGTATTTAGGTCTTTGGACCTTTAATTTTAAACCAACCTAAATAATGATTTTATTTTTAGTCATCTTCTTCCCCACTACCCATTTCTCAGACAAAAAGAACCTCTCCCCTTTTGGAGCACTATTCCATTCATAACTCACCCAATCTTGAAGGTTTTTCGAAGGTAAGGTCGTTTTTGATTTGCTTTCATTATCCTCAACTAGCACGTATCTTTATTTTCTATAAAACTCATGATTTTTGTGATTTGGGTGTTTTGAGGTTTTGACTAAAAATGTCATTTTTAACACCTTTAACTTAGGTTTTTGATCTCTAAATGATATATGAGTTGTTTTCAATCTAAAGGGTCCAATGGGTATGATTTTTATGAAGTTTTGGGGTGTTTCCCGGAATGGGGTTTTGGGGAGGTTTTTGGGAGGCTTTAAGTTGGGTTTTGAGGGTTTTTGAGGTGGAATCTTGAGGGCTAGTGGTTAGGCTATATGTGAGTGATGTTTTGGAGGCTTTTGGGAGTAAATTGAGGGTTGGAATCAATGGTTTTGAAGGATGTGTAAGGGCTGCTCGGATTTTGGAAAAATTGAGCTTGTTTCAATGAAAAAATTGGTGGTTGTACTTAGTATGTTATCCGGGTTGATTATTTTAGAACATGGACTGATTTGGGGTTATTTGCTTGGTGTTGGAATGCTTAGAATCAAGGAATTTGGTTGGTGAAGCTTCGGGGGCAAATCCGGGGATTTCGGAGTCTTGAGCTCGGTCTTCGATCTTCTCTTGGGTAGCAACGGTGAGTAGATTCATTGGTTTTTACTTTGTGCTTGATATGGACTCCTTTGGGGTTTGGGTAGAACCTTGAGAGGTTGCCTAAACCCGTGTGTAAGTCTCCCTACTCATAAGTTGTTGTGACAAGTTGATTGTATATACATTGTGACCATTGAATGCATTTTAAGTTGTCAATGTTGTAGTCGTGTTGAGTTCGTGCCTCACGTGATGATGGTCTAAACTACGGTGATGTGTAGTCCCACCGGTAGTGACTAGTAGGGTAGTACTTTGATGTGTAGTCCCATTGGACATCCACTAGTCGAAACGGTGATGTGTAGTCCCACCGTAAGTGTATGTTGGTTGTGCTTGAGCAAACCAAGAGTAGTGGTTGAGATAGACCCTTGTGCATCCATAGTTTTCTCGCATACAATTCGTATTTTGAAAAACTGCATGTTGTGAATTGTAGAGCCTCTCTCACTAAGCTAGTTGCTTATGCTCTTTGTTTCCAACGTGCAGATCGTTAGAGTTCGGGAGGCGAGCGGGCGAAGGAGGAGCTTTTGGGAGTTCTCAAGCAAGTTTAAGTATGGTTTGCTTTTGTAATACACTACACCAGGCTTGTTCTTTCGCGGCGTTTTTATTAGCCTATTGCGGCGTTTTTTAGCGCCGCTAAAAACTCTCCCGGCGCTAAGAAAAACGCCGCCAAAAACGCCGTTGATACTTGCGCCGCAAACGTTCGCGGCGTTTTTTGTGAACAAACGCCACAATAGATCCCGTTCTCTACCGGCGTTTTGTTTTACAAACGCCGCAAAAAACCTGTTCTATAGCGGCGTTTTTTTTACAAACGCCGCAAAAAACCTGTTCTATAGCGGCGTTTTGTTTTACAAATGCCGCAACAAGGTCATACTCTGTCGCGGCGTTTTACCTTTCAAACGCCGCAATATGCTGTTTCAAAAACGCCACGAATAGTGCCGCCGTAGAACAAGTCTGCTGTAGTGATAATGCCTAGACAATGGGGTATAGAGTGTTAGGAGTTGGGATCAAACTCCCTAGGAAGTTATGCTTGAAATTGTTAAACCTATGTGGTGTTGTGTTTTGCTTCTTGGATTATGTTCTATGGTTCTTATGTGGATTATTTGTTTATGCCTGAATTCGTATGAGGTTGGACTATGCATGCCTTAAGCTTGACTACCATGTGTATGATGCCTATGCTTGTGAAGTAGGTTTCTCGTGATATTGCTTGAAGTCTAGATAGGTATGATTCACGTATATCCAATGCTTGTAAGCTAAAATCCGACTGTGATTGTTGTATGTATGCTTGTTGAAATGGTTGTATGTGCGAGCCTTGTAGTTGTTGATTCATGCTTTTGGTCTTTTTTAAGCTTCTATACATGTCTATGCATGATCTTAATGTTTTTCTTGGGTAGGAAGTCCTTAAGTTGGGCAGTAGGTGATCCCCTGCACTAAGGTTTCGAAACCATGGGTAAGGTTTCGAAACCTTTGCAGAAATTTTGGTTCCAGGGATCACTGCCAGCCAAAGTTTCGAAACCTTTGGGGTAGGTTTCGAAACTATGGTCAAAGGTTTCGAAACTTTCCCCAAGGTTTTGAAACCTTTGGAAAAATTTTGGTTCCAGGACATTCTGCCAACCAAAGTTTCGAGACCTTTGGGAAAGGTTTCGAAACTGAGGTCTAAGGTTTCGAAACCTTCCCTAAGGTTTCGAAACTTTGGGTGAGATATTGGTTTCAGGGGTTTCTGCCAGCAAAAGTTTCGAAACCCTTGGTAAAGGTTTCGAAACTTCTGCTTAAAATTGTACTGTTTTGACTTGTTGACCTTTTTAATGGGATAAACATATAGGATTTAATGTGCCTTTAGTCAAGATTGAATTTTGGTCGTTTGATTATGGTTTGGGGTTCGAAAATGACAAGATTAAAATGAAAAAAAAAATTTAGGGTTGCTAACCGAGGAGGAACCCTTTGGGTTTCGCTTCGGTTTTCCCCGTGTGGCCCACTCGGACCGGTCATCCGGCTAGACCGGGCCGAGGGGGTTACATTTATTGGTATCAGAGCCTGAGGTTTCCGAGACCTCGGGCAGGTAAGTGAGGTAAGTTAAGGTATTATGAATGTTTTGCCATGCCTGTCTAAGTTTTGTTTTAGCACGGTGTATGTATGCATGCTATGGTGACTTTTCTGTTGTTTGAAAGTTGGTTTAAGTCCCCATTGTTAGGCATTGTTGTCAAAATAAAAAGGGAAAATTGTTTTGGTTTAAAGAGCTTGAGAACCGGAGTCCTTTGCCCCTTGCTAACCTAACGTTTCCTTGTTGTTGTGTGTTTGTTGTTTTAGATTACATTATTTGCTATGGTGAGACCGAGGGGACGGCCTAGAGCGGGTGACCAGGCACCCGAAAACGCGCCTCCTGCTCTTAATGCTCCGGGTGGTAATGGAGGGAACGTTAGAGGTGATGGTAATGGGCCTCAGGCTGGGGCTAATGTGGGAGGTAATGGGGCTCAAGCGGGCCAAGGTCAGGCAGGCCCAGATGTGGCTCATTTGATTCAGACTATAGCCGGAGCTTTCTAGACAGCTTTGGCTAGTATGCAAGCTGCAGCACCAGCTCAGGGTGCGGGGACATGATTACCCCTGGAGAGGCTTCGTAATTTGGGGGCAGTTGAGTTTCGTGGGTTATCTCCGGAGGGTTCAGAAGGGTGGCTTGAGAGCACTACTCGCATCTTGGGTCAGATGGAGTGTTCGGATGCCCGTAAGTTGGGATGCATTGTCTCATTGCTACAGGGAGATGCTTACACTTGGTGGACCACTGTTATTTCTGGTATGGCCGAGGTGGATGTCACATGGGAGTTTTTCAGGAATGCTTTCAAAAGGAAGTACCTCGGAGTCCGGTACTTAGATGAAAAGAAAAGGGAGTTCATGGCTTTGGTTCAAGGCAATAGGACCGTGTCCGAGTATGAGATCCAGTTTGTGAGGTTGAGCCAGTACGCGCCAGAGTTGATTCCGGATGAGAAGGAGCGATGTGAGCGCTTCAGATATGGGTTGACTACTGATGTGAAGACCTACATGTTGGCCTCAAACTACTCTGAGTTCGATGTTTTGGTTTCTAGAGCCAAGGATGTGGAGCAAAACCTAGGCTCTAGAGCACGTGCTGGTGGGTCTGACTCCGGGAAGAGACATGCGAACTGGGATAGAGATCATGCCAAGAGGCATAGGGATAGGAGGTATCGGCCGGATACGAGGCCTATAGGTGGTAACCATGGCCAGGGCCGTCAGGGCCAAGGGGCTGTCAGGCACATTCCGGAGTGCACTAGGTGCGGGAGACGCCACCCAGGTGAGTGGATGGGTATGTTTGGGGCGTGTTGGAACTGTAGCTCCCGAGATCATTTGAGGCGTGATTGTCCGCACCCGGTTAGGGGAGGACCAACTCCAGCGAGGGGATTTGAGCATCAGAGAGGTCGTGGGCGCGGCCGTGGGAACTTCCAGCCAAGGAATGAGGGTTAGAGGAACTTGGCTCATGTGGTAGCTGTCCAGCCCGAGGGAGGAGGACCGGCTAGGGTGTACGCTCAGCGGGAGGCTGGGAATGACACTGATGTCATTACAGGTAATTTCACATTACAATCTTTGAGTTTGCTTTCTCTGATAGATTCGGGGTCAACGCATTCATATATTTTGGGTGAGCATGCAAAGTCATTAGGACTACCTTGCGATTGGCTAGAGGTAGGTGTAAATGTCACTAGCTCTTTCGGTGATACAGTGGTGGTTAGGAAAGTGTATAGGAGGTGTCCCTTGATGGTTCAGGGCCACGTATTTCCAGTCGACATGATGGAGCTACCCTTTTATGGCTTTGATGTGATTTTGGGCATGGATTGGCTTGTAGAGCATAGAACTAGGGTTGACTTTGAGACTAAGAGAGTCTCTTTGAGGCTTACTGATGACTTTGAGGTTGTGGTAGTTGGGGAAAATGTCAAGTTTTTGTCCAATGTGGTTTCGGCTTTGGAAGCTCAGAGATTGTTGAGTTCAGGGTGTCAGGCTTATTTGGCTTACGTAATGAACCCGGATATGAGTGAGGTGAGACCTCAGGACATCAGGACTGTGTGTGACTTTCCGAGTGTTTTTCCAGAAGAACTACCAGGCTTGCCTCCAGACAGGGTAGTTGAGTTCGCTATTGAGACATATTTTGATTTCACACTGGTGTCGATTGCTCCGTATAGAATGGCACCGAAAGAGTTGAAAGAGTTGAAGACACAGCTTCAGGAGTTGACTGACAGAGGCTTCATTAGGCCTAGTGTTTCCTCGTGGGGTGCTCCGGTCTTGTTTGTGAAAAAGAAGGATGGTAGCATGAGAATGTGCATAGACTATAGACAGTTGAATAAGGTGACGGTGAAAAACAAATACCCCTTGCCAAGGATAGATGACTTGCTAGACCAGTTGAGGGGTGCTTCCGTGTTTTCAAAGATGGATTTGAGGTCTGTGTATTATCAGCTAAAGGTAAAGGATGTGGACGTACCGAAGACAGCTTTTCGTACACGATACGGCCATTATGAGTTTTTGGTGATGCCTTTTGGGTTGACCAATGCTCCAGCAGCCTTCATGGATATGATGAACCGGGTGTTTCATAAGTTCTTGGACAGGTTTGTGGTAGTGTTTATCGATGACATCCTAGTGTACTCTAGAACCGAAGAGGAGCACGATGAACACTTAAGGTTAGTGCTTCAGACCCTACTTGAGAATCAATTGTATGCCAAGCTAAGTAAGTGTGAGTTTTGGATTAGAGAGGTGGTCTTCCTTGGCCACGTGATCTCAGCTAGTGGGATTAGTGTAGATCCCAAGAAGATTGAAGCCATTGTGAATTGGAAGCAACCAAAATCAGTGACAGAAATCCGCAGCTTCCTAGGCTTGGCGGGTTACTATAGGAGGTTTGTTGAGGGGTTCTCGAGGATAGTGGCCCCGTTGACCAAGTTGCTACAGAAGAATGTTCCGTATGAATGGTCAGATGCAAGACAAGAAGCGTTTGAGAAATTGAAGAAAGCTTTGACCGAAGCTCCCATTTTGATTCAGCCCGAGCCGGGGAGAGAGTTTGTAATTTACAGTGATGCATCTTACGTGGGGCTAGGTTGTATACTTATGCAAGGAGGTAAGGTAGTGGCATATGCTTCCCGACAGTTGAAGGTTCATGAGAAGAATTACCCTACTCATGACATAGAGTTGGCCGTAGTGGTGTTCGCGTTGAAAATTTGGAGACACCATCTTTATGGTGAGAAGTGCACTGTGTACACCGACCACAAGAGCTTGAAATATTTGATGTCCCAAAAGGAGTTGAATCTTAGGCAACGAAGGTGGTTAGAGCTCCTTAAAGATTATGACCTTACCATAGAGTATCATCCGGGCAAGGCGAATGTGGTGGCCGATGCCTTGAGTAGGAAGGTGGCCGTTGAGTTGCGAGCAATGTTTGCGAGGTTGAGTGTGTCTACGGATGGTGGGTTAGTGGCCGAGCTCCAGGCTAAGCCATCATTGGTTCAGTTGATTCGTGAGAAGCAGTTGCGAGATGAGTCCTTGGCACCTCACGTGCAAGACATAGCGGAGGATAGGCCTACCGAGTATTGTTTTGGAGAGAACGGGATCCTATGTTTCAAGGATAGGATAGTGGTTCCGGAAGATGCCGAGTTGAGGCGTACGATCTTGAGTGAGGCTCACAATAGCCCTTTTGCTATGCATCCGGGTAGCACGAAGATGTATCGAGGATTAAAGGAAGAGTATTATTGGGTTGGTTTGAAAAAGGATGTAGCCGAGTTCGTAAGTAAATGCATGGTTTGTCAGAGAGTCAAGGCTGAGCACCAGTTTCCCTCAGGGTTGTTGCAACCGTTGAAGATTCCAGAGTGGAAGTGGGAGCGTATCACTATGGACTTTGTATCAGGACTTCCGTTGACTCCTTCGAAGAAAAATTCAGTGTGGGTGATTGTAGATAGATTCACCAAGTGTGCACACTTCATACCGGTTCACACCACCTATACGTTGGACAAGTTGGCCGAATTGTATATTCGGGAGATTGTGAGACTACATGGGGTACCGAAGTCAATTGTGTCAAATCGAGATCCGAGATTCACCTCTAGATTTTGGGAGTGTTTGCATCGAGCCTTAGGCACTTGGTTGAACTTCAGCACTTCGTATCATCCGCAGTCAGATGGGCAGTCTGAGAGAGTGATTCAGATTTTGGAGGATATGTTGAGGTGTTGTATCATTGACTTTCAGGGGTCATGGGAGAAACACCTACCATTAGTGGAATTTGCGTACAACAACAGCTTCCAGTCAAGCATTCAGATGGCTCCTTATGAGGCCTTGTATGGTAGGAAGTGTAGGACCCCGATTTGTTGGGCTGAGGCCAGGCAGAAACTAGTGCCGATGCCCGAGTTACTCAAGGGAACCACCGAGAAGGTGAAATTGATTTGTGATCGCTTGAAAGCGGCTTCAGATCGGCAAAAGTCCTATGCCGATTTAAAAAGGAAGGAGGTGGAATACTCCGTGGGGGATAGGGTGTTTTTGAGAGTCTCACCTTGGAAGAAGGTGATGAGGTTTGGAAGGAAGGGCAAGTTGAGCCCAAGGTACATAGGGCCTTATGAAATAGTTGAGAGAATTGGTCCAGTTGCCTATAGATTGAGACTCCCAGTTGAGCTAGAGAAGATTCATGATGTGTTTCATGTATCGATGCTTAGGAGGTATAGATCGGATCCGTCCCATGTTATGCCAGTAGAAGAAATAGAGTTAAATCCGGACTTGTCTTACAACGAGGAACCAGTTGAGATACTTGCTTCTGATAGCAAAGTATTGCGTGGCAAGACTATAGAGTTGGTCAAAGTCTTATGGAGACATAGAGGTGTGGAGGAAGCCACGTGGGAGAGGAAAGCCGACATGCTTGAGCAGTTTCCGTATTTGTTTCCGTCAGGTAATTTCGAGGACGAAATTCCTTAAGTAGGGGAGAGTTGTAACGCCCCAGTTTAGGGGTCGGGTGAAAAATAATAATTTAATATCATTTCCGGGTCTGGTTTTGTAATTAAAAATAATTTTGGGCCTCGGGTTTTAAGACAACAATTTAGTTGGACCATATTTTAAACAAGCCCACATGGCCATGGGTGGCACCTATTGTGGTTTTCCTTTTTCATTAAGGGTATTTAGGTCTTTGGACCTTTAATTTTAAACCAACCTAAATAATGATTTTATTTTTAGTCATCTTCTTCCCCACTACCCATTTCTCAGACAAAAAGAACCTCTCCCCCTTTGGAGCACTATTCCATTCATAACTCACCCAATCTTGAAGGTTTTTCGAAGGTAAGGTCGTTTTTTATTTGCTTTCATTATCCTCAACTAGCACGTATCTTTATTTTCTATAAAACTCATGATTTTTGTGATTTGGGTGTTTTGAGGTTTTGACTAAAAATGTCATTTTTAACACCTTTAACTTAGGTTTTTGATCTCTAAATGATATATGAGTTGTTTTCAATCTAAAGGGTCCAATGGGTATGATTTTTATGAAGTTTTGGGGTGTTTCCCGGAATGGGGTTTTGGGGAGGTTTTTGGGAGGCTTTAAGTTGGGTTTTGAGGGTTTTTGAGGTGGAATCTTGAGGGCTAGTGGTTAGGCTATATGTGAGTGATGTTTTGGAGGCTTTTGGGAGTAAATTGAGGGTTGGAATCAATGGTTTTGAAGGGTGTGTAAGGGCTGCTCGGATTTTGGAAAAATTGAGCTTGTTTCAATGGAAAAATTGGTGTGTTGTACTTAGTATGTTATCCGGGTTGATTATTTTAGAACATGGACTGATTTGGGGTTATTTGCTTGGTGTTGGAATGCTTAGAATCAAGGAATTTGGTTGGTGAAGCTTCGGGGGCAAATCCGGGGATTTCGGAGTCTTGAGCTCGGTCTTCGATCTTCTCTTGGGTAGCAACGGTGAGTAGATTCATTGGTTTTTACTTTGTGCTTGATATGGACTCCTTTGGGGTTTGGGTAGAACCTTTAGAGGTTGCCTAAACCCGTGTGTAAGTCTCCCTACTCATAAGTTGTTGTGACAAGTTGATTGTATATACATTGTGACCATTGAATGCATTTTAAGTTGTCAATGTTGTAGTCGTGTTGAGTTCGTGCCTCACGTGATGGTGGTCTAAACTACGGTGATGTGTAGTCCCACCGGTAGTGACTAGTAGGGTAGTACTTTGATGTGTAGTCCCATTGGACATCCACTAGTCGAAACGGTGATGTGTAGTCCCACCGTAAGTGTATGTTGGTTGTGCTTGAGCAAACCAAAAGTAGTGGTTGAGATAGACCCTTGTGCATCCATAGTTTTCTCGCATACAATTCGTATTTTGAAAAACTGCATGTTGTGAATTGTAGAGCCTCTCTCACTAAGCTAGTTGCTTATGCTCTTTGTTTCCAACGTGCAGATCGTTAGAGTTCGGGAGGCGAGCGGGCGAAGGAGGAGCTTTTGGGAGTTCTCAAGCAAGTTTAAGTATGGTTTGATTTTGTAATAATGCCTAGACAATGGGGTATAGAGTGTTAGGAGTTGGGGTCAAACTCCCTAGGAAGTTATGCTTTAAATTGTTAAACCTATGTGGTGTTGTGTTTTGCTTCTTGGATTATGTTCTATGGTTCTTATGTGGATTATTTGTTTATGCCTGAATTCGTATGAGGTTGGACGATGCATGCCTTAAGCTTGACTACCATGTGTATGATGCCTATGCTTGTGAAGTAGGTTTCTCGTGATATTGCTTGAAGTCTAGATAGGTATGATTCACGTATATCCAATGCTTGTAAGCTAAAATCCGACTGTGATTGTTGTATGTATGCTTGTTGAAATGGTTGTATGTGCGAGCCTTGTAGTTGTTGATTCATGCTTTTGGTCTTTTTTAAGCTTCTATACATGTCTATACATGATCTTAATGTTTTTCTTGGGTAGGAAGTCCTTAAGTTGGGCAGTAGGTGATCCCCTGCACTAAGGTTTCGAAACCATGGGTAAGGTTTCGAAACCTTTGCAGAAATTTTGGTTCCAGGGGTCACTGCCAGCCAAAGTTTCAAAACCTTTGGGGTAGGTTTCGAAATTATGGTCAAAGGTTTCAAAACTTTCCCCAAGGTTTCGAAACCTTTGGAAAATTTTTGGTTCCAGGACATTCTGCCAACCAAAGTTTCGAGACCTTTTGGAAAGGTTTCGAAACTGAGGTCCAAGGTTTTGAAACCTTCCCTAAGGTTTCGAAACTTTGGGTGTGATATTGGTTCCAGGGGTTTCTGCCAGCAAAAGTTTCGAAACCCTTGGTAAAGGTTTCGAAACTTCTGCTTAAAATTGTACTGTTTTGACTTGTTGACCTTTTTAATGGGATAAACATATAGGATTTAATGTGCCTTTAGTCAAGATTGAATTTTGGTCGTTTGATTATGGTTTGGGGTTCGAAAATGACAAGATTAAAATGAAAAAAAAAATTTAGGGTTGCTAACCGAGGAGGAACCCTTTGGGTTTCGCTTCGGTTTTCCCCGTGTGGCCCACTCGGACCGGTCATCCGGCCAGACCGGGACGAGGGGGTTACAAGCAAGCTCTTGCAAAAACACTACACTTGATAGCTGTTGCTTACACAAAAGTTCAAATTGACCTGCTGTTAATTCAAGAAAGATGATAGGCTCTGAGCAACTAAGCTTTCCTCCATGCCATGAAAAAAGAATCCCTTTCCACAACAAATTTTACAAAGAATTATGCAAGGCGTTTCTTTCTCTCTAATCAAACAAGCATAGCTTCGACACTATTAAGTGCTTAGTCGATCTAACTCTTCCCGAAACTGCTTCAACAAAGTCATCTAGATCTATTTTAAATACCAACACTTCAAACAATTATGCTCCTTGATGAGGGAAGTTCCTGGAAACATGACATCAAATACACCAGAAACCAAACCAAAGCTCTCCACCACAGCCTACTACATTGCTACTGGCTGCTCCAACAACTATACAACCTAAATGCAATTTGCGAATGTGTGAATGATACTACCCGTTATTCCACAACTTTGTGGCGAAGTTCATTTTTAACTGTCGTTCACCATAAAGAGCATACCTCATAGCCCGTAGAGGGCATTCACAATTCAACAAAGTAGTTCATCGAACCCTTGAATTGTAATAAAAACACACACAAAAACTCCACATTGTTGGGACTAGGCCAAAAAGAGTATCCAAGGTGCTGGAGCAACAGCTATGAGCTATACAGAATTCACCAGAGCATGCCAACACAAATAAAAAAAACTGCAGAAAATCTCCACACTAATATGGCTAGACCAAGGAACATGTCACTAGATGTAGACAAAACCAACAAGAAGAAACCAATCGGAACAAAAGTATCATTTTCAGGAGCTCATAGAATCCAAACAAAGCTCTCCACCACAGCCTGAGCCCACCTATACTAACGACGAACAAACGATGTTGTACTACAATACTAGTTTTTCTCCCACCCTACATCAATTGCCACCACAAAGATAATGAACCTCACCTAGCCACGTCCATCTCAAGAAAATTTAAGAAATCAATTAAATTATCTTATTCAACATATCTACTACCTCCAAGGCTGCGATCTCATGAATCACTTCATTTTCATCCCCCCTAAATTGGACACCCAGTTCTTCCCCAATCGCGATAACTTTTTGAGCTTCCCTTGTCCCGATGTCCCATCTTGCCTGAAGATCTGAATCTGAAAGTGATCTGCCTTCCAGCTCTGACTCTTGAGGGTTCTTCTTCCACTTTTTGTTCTTTTTACGAACCTTCTCAAGTTTCTTTCTTTCTCCTTCAGTTAGAGCTTTGTTCTGGAATTCTTGAAGCGATGCGTACCTCCTAGTTCTTACTGGCTTGGATTTTTGATTGAATTCCGGGATATCAAAGCGTTGCTCCTCACACTGGTGATAATCAATTTCACTGTTTGCTAACTCAACTCTGTCTTCAGGGAATATTACCTTTGGGACATAGGCGTTTACTCCCTCATTTGAGCGTGGTTTGTTTACGCCCCCCAATAACTTGACCTTTAAATAGTTCACTGACTAAGGGTGAAATCTCCACATGGATATTTGATTCTTGGCCCAATATTGGATCCATACCTGTTGAATCTAAGCCCATTGCACGAACATCCTCCAATGCCCTATAAGAAACGGGTGCCCCACATGGATTTACACAATCCATATCACCTTCTCTTGGAAACAGTGATTCTTGCTGTAGGGAGTTTATCAGAGCGTCTGTGCCTGAAACGTTTTTACCTTCCCCACATTGAGTATCTTGAGCCACCACCTCTTTCACACAGTCATCATAAGGAACAAACCCTTTAATATCCCCATCCCCAAAATGTCTTTCATTTTCAACGTTAACATAGGAACTATTGTCAACAAAATCATTTCCAAAGCATTTCTCATTGAATGCATTGTCACCCTCTCCACCAAAATTCTGGTTCGAACTCGTAGAAACCTTGCTTGTTCCTTCCGACAAGGATTCCGACTAATTATCCGGCACTTGACGCTCCTCAACTCCTCCTTTGCTTTTGTTTATCGAACCCTGAATATCCCCGACATTACTATCCAAAAAAACCAATCTCCTTAACTCGAATACGATGAATCCTTTTACCAACTTCAATCTCCACTACATCATCGATGTGCTCTACATGCTTTGTTGTGATCAAAATCGTCACTTTCTCACAATCTAGATGATGTTTCACATTTTCACCGAATGCCTCAACCTTTCCCCACTGCTCTACAACTCTCTTAAGAGTTATCTTATTCCAGCAATGAAGAGGAATTCCTGTTAGCTCAATCCACGTCGCCCTTTCCGGTCGACATAGGGACTCTGACCATGGAATGACATCCTTAAATATTTCCTTCAAATAAGACCAATCCAGTTCCTCAAGCATAAGAAATAATTCATCGTCTTCAAATGATAATAGGAAAGCTTTACCTCCAAGCCTTTGCACTTTAATATCTTACATGGCCCAACTCTGCAATCTTGATATAACAGTGCTTGTGCTACACACTGTCGCCATTATTCCCACCAAGCATCTTTTCATCTTCCAAAGGTCTTCCTCCTCAACATGACCAACAATCCTTCTTTTTTGTCTTTTAATGCCCATGTTGCTTGGTTCCCCTACTTCTCTGTAATGAGACTTTGTCGAATCCATTTTTACATCCTCAACTCTTGTTCCTTTTCTACCCGGTGACTCCATCCTTGCTACTGACACTAATAGTCTAAAACCATACAACATGAATCCGTTCAATCTCTGAATAGCTCTCATTGCATCTGATATGTTGCCAAATCTCACGAATCCAAATCTCACGAATCCAAATCTCTTCCCTCCTCTATTCAATCTGCTAGCAATGATTGTTTAATAATTGTAACTACAAATTGCAATCTCCTAATTGTAGGTTCGGTGCGCTCAAATCTCGGAGTGTGGTGTTGAAACTAGGATGGTGACCGAACATAATAGAGGAGCTTATGGTTTTTCCATTGAACCAGGAAGTCATCTTATGTTTTACTCTTGTGGTGCAGATGGACTGGTGAAGCATGTGAGTTGTGTTTTAAGTTACCATTATTTCTGCCTAAATTTTTACTCGGTCATATGGAGTTGGAACAGATAATATTTATTTTCAGAAATTCAATTCTAATTCTTGGTCTTGTTTTGTTGAATGATTGATGTAGCCATATCTGACTTATAGAGCCCTCTTAATACCTTTTCCTTTCAGATTGATCTTAGAAATGCAGCATCTACAACACTTTTTAAATGCCAGCGGATTGATGATGCATGTTCGAACGGGCAGTTGTACCTCTGGAACATATTGCAGTGTGATGAATAGACTAGATAAGCTCCGATGACCGGAGATTAGGTTTTGAGAAGAACACAGTGTTTGGAAAAATTGATAGAGGGAAAGTGTTTGGAAATTTTAGATGAGAGAATATCAGTAATTGGATATAAAAATTAGGCTTATCTTATTCATTAAGAGGCCCAATACACCTTTTGTAGAAGAGTACAAACAAATGAGCCCACATCAGCTCATAACCGTCTAACCACCAGATACAACAGACTAACAACTTATTTGTTACAAAATAGCATATCTGTTATACACTATTCTATTGAGTAACATTAACTCTACTCTTCTTCCTCCTGAGCTTGTTCAACTTCTCTTCTGGAAAGCACCTTCATCTTAAGGAGAAATGAATCAAAGGTAGCACGTGGCAACGGTTTGGTTAGGCCATCTGCAATTTGATGTGTAGCAGGTACATGGTCAACTCTTATACTCCCATCAGCAACCTTTTCTCGTACAAAGTGTATATCAAACTCCACATGTTTAGACTTCGCGTGAAACACCGGATTGGCACTCATCACAATGGCACTAGTATTGTCGTTCCACACAACAGGACAACCTCCTTGTTTAACTCCCATATCATTTAGCAAAGCACAAATCCAAGTGATCTCAGCTGCTGCACCTGCTATGCTTATATACTCTACTTCAGACGTGGATCGAGGCACTGATTTCTATTTTCTAGAGCACCAAGAAATCAGACAATTATTCAAATAAACACAATATCCAGTAACAGACCTCCTGTCATCAGGACTTCCTGCCCAGTCTGCATCTGCAAAACCCACTATACTTGGCCTTTCCTTCGAAGCTCCAAACACCAGCCCATAATCCAAAGTTCCACGCAAGTATCGAAGAATCCTCTTCATTGCTTCCCAGTGTGCTTCACAAGATGTATGCATAAACTGAGCAACTTTATGAACATTGTAAGCTATATCATGTTGAGTATGATTCAAATGCAAGAGTGCACCCACAATACTCATATACCCTTGAACATCTTCCAAGTAACTTCCCTTATTCTGAACTAATTTTAGTGAGGAAACCATTGGTGAAGTTGCTACATTAGCTTGCTCCATCTTGGTTCTGTTAAGGAGTTCCAGAATATATTTCTTCTAGTTCAACACCATCCAATTCCCTTTCCTGGAAACTTCTATGACCAGAAAATAGTGTAGCTCACCCAAATATTTTAGTGCAAACCTTTCACCAAGCATGTGCACCACTTCATCAATCTCCTTGGAAGAGTTTCCAGTGATGATGATATCATCCACATAAACCAGCATGCAGATAATATCATCCTTCTGCTTTCTAATGAACAAACAAGCATCAGTTGATGTGCCTCGAAACCCAATCTCTAGGAGACACGACTTCAACTTAGAGTACCAACTCCTTGGTGCCTGTCTTAGGCCATACAAAGCCTTTTTTAATTTACACACAAGTTGTCCTCCAGCCACACCTTCTTTCTCAAAATCAGGTGGTTGTCTCATGTATACATCTTCAATTAAATCTCCATTAAGGAAAGCATTATTCAGGTCTATTTGTCGAAGCTGTCAGCCATATGACACAGCAAGTGCCAGCACTACATTCACAATTGCCATCTTCACAACTGGGCTAAAGGTATCATGGAAATCTTCGCCAGGGACTTGAGAAAACCCTTTAGCCACAAGCCTTGCCTTGTATCGTGCAACTAACCCATCCGAATTCTTTTTCACTTTAAATATCCATTTACATCCAATCATTTTCTGGCCCGGAGGTAGCAACTCCAAGGTCCAAGTGCCAATGCTAAGGAGAGCATTGTACTCAGCTTCCACAGCAACTTTCCAATGTGGAATAGCCAAAGCTTGATGAACTGTTGTTGGTTCATTATTCACTCTAGAAACTTCTGAAAAATAAACTTTGGGCTTATAAACACCACATTTACTTCTTGTAAGCATAGGATGAACATTCACTTGTTCCTGAACAGGTTGGGAATCTTGAGCAACATCCTCTAAATGTTCAGGAGCTAGTACTTCAGCAGAAGGAAATAAATCTTCTGAACCACCAAGACCACTGTCACCATCACTTGCAGATACATGTCTGAAGGATCCTTCATTCTCCTCACCAGACTCAGCCTGAGTCACCCTCTCATCATCAACATGAATAGGAGGCTGATCAGGAACTGATGCAGAAGTTACATGAATATCACCAAGTCGAGAAGCATCATCAGCATGACTAGGAAACACACCACCATCACTTGTTCCTGATGCAGTAGTATTAATGACTGGGGGCAGATGGAACATGAACAACACCAAGTTGAGAAGCATCAGAAACTGGTGGAGGTGTAGCAGCAACATCTCCAGATTGAGACTCAGCTCCAGGTTGAAGAACAACTGCTTCAGACTCAACATAAACACCACCAGATGAAGCAACAGTGCTAAACTTCTCCACCCCAAGAAACACACACAAAACTGATGAGACTTGTGATGAATTTGTTGGAGCAGCTGGCAAATCATGTGCTCCATCCTTAAAAGAAAAAACTCCTTCATCGAACACAATATGTCTCGATACATACAACTTGCCACTTGAAGCAAGACAAACATATCCTCTATGTTGTGGACTATAGCCCAAGAAAGTACACAGATGAGATCGAAAGTCCAGTTTATGAGAATTATATTGCCTAAGATGAGGAAAACATTGACATCCAAATACCTTCATCGTGTCATATTGAGGCTTTTGGCAAACAATATTTCATAGGGTGAAACTCCATCAAGCACCCTAGTAGGCAGTCTATTTATTACAAACACATCTGATATCATAGCTTGAGACAAGAACTTGAAAGGCACACCAGACTGAGATAAAAGAGTCAAGGCTAGTTCTATAATGTGGCGATGCTTCCTCTCTACCACACAATTCTGTTGTGAAGTATGGGGACATGTCACTCTATGTTTAATCCCAAACTTGGAAAGAATAGAGCTAAGACTCCTATACTCTCCACCCTTATCACTCTTAAGTTCTTTAATAACTCCCCCAAACTGAGTTTTTATTAACTGTTGAAACTGTAGAAAAGCATTAACAGCCTGACTCTTGGCCTTAAGCAAATACAACCAACAATGCCTTGTAGCAGCATCCACAAAAGTGATAGTAAAGAAAACCACTCGAAGAAACATGGAAAGGACCCCACAAGTCAGTAAACACAAGATGAAATGGATCATTATAAACAGATTCTGAAGGTTGAAAAGGTAACCCGTGACTCTTGCCCATTTGGCATGCAACACATACAGTTTTATTATCTCTTTCAGCAAGTACAATATTAGCATCCCTGCACACTTTCAACAATGTCTCATGTGCAGGGTGCCCTAACCTTCTATGCCACAAATCATAGCCATTCACAGTAACACTAGTAACATTTACTTCAGCATTAGAAACACATTTATTATCACACATACTACTAGAAGAACTCATAGAATCAAACTTGTATAAGCCATCACACTCAACTCCACGCAGTAAAACAGCTCCAGTTCTCTCATCCTTTATCACACAAGACTTGGCATGAAACTCTAGATAAACACTATTGTCCATAGCAAGCTTAGAAACAGATATTAAATTTTTAGTGATGTAGGGAACATGCATCAGATTATGAAGAACTAAAGCACGATCAGAAGCATGGAAAGTAGTATGACCTATCTTTGCAAAAGGTTCAAGTACGCGGCCTGTTGCGTCGATTCCCTTATCGTAAGTGTTACTCCTTTGGCCTTGAGTGGTGTTCTGATGATTGTGACGTTGATCGGCTTGATGTTCACAATGGCAACGACGATGAAGATGATAGCAATGATGCTAAAAGTTTCTTTATGTCGTGACAACTATGCTGAGAAATTGTGCATTATAACATATGGATTTAAGTTAAAACTTGAATTCAGTGTGGTGTTTTTTTAATAGATTTGTATGTTATTTGGTACATAAAAGTTTTGATGAACGAAGTTTATCTTATTCCAGGGTCCGAGCATGTAATCTTCTTCACAGAAGATAAAAAGTGATACTTATAAATTACCATCCAAATGAATTTCCCGTCAAAATTTAAACTTTGATCGACTCTCAATTAATTGAACCAACTCGTATCATGACATACATTTTTAAGGTACATTATGAAAAATGACTTATTTTACTTTTCTACTTTAAAAACTTTATTATTAAGTAATTAAGGTAGTTATTATCATCTTCTTCAAAGACAAATTTGATAGAATGTGTAACGTTGTCACTTTTAAATTCCTGTATTTATTGTACTCCATTATTCCCATAGACAGTCTGCCCTTCTTTAAAGTGTGGAGCATGATATTATATATCTTTTATATCTTCTTACACTTTATGTTCGAGATTATCTCTTTAACCATGAACAGCACGGCAGCAGCAAGAACACTTTGTACGATTACTGTGCTCGTACCTTTATAAAAGCCGGCGACGCCTTCGTATCGGTCGAATCATCTTTATAATAGCATCCAGAGTCTCCGCACCGGTGCACGTGATGGGATTATAGGAAATTGATCTGAACCTTAAAATGGGAAAATAAAAATACGATTGCATGGTTGGCTTTTCGTTTTTCCGAAGATCGGCGACAATGCAATAACCTTTTCGATAATGATCCATATCTTTGTAATGATGTCTCTTGTTCCCACTTCCCAGTTGTAACTTGCTTTGCTTGAAGTCTTGACTGTAAAGGCAACAAAGAAAGGGGTAAGATTTCAAATCGTTTTTCAACCAATTTAAGAGGGCATCATGCGATTGTATCGTACCTTTACAACGAGAAGAGGATAAGAGACGACGGTAGCTGCATGTTTCGCCAACTGCCAAACAGCTAATGCAAAGAAACAACGATAATTTCAAATAATATAATCCGTTATCAGTTATCTGTTAATTATTAAACAAGATCTAAAGCTAGAAAAGATGACAATTTCAAGTAACACTGTAGTAATTATTAATTTATTAGTAAAGAGAGATTTTCTCAGGGTCCGTTGGTAATGCTCATGAGGGTAAGTGTATGCAATCTCTAATTGGGTGGAAAAAGATTAGATAATTTAAGTAGGGTTTTTTCCCTCCTAGTTGTATTGGTGAATAGAATTCTTCTGCTCTTTTTCGGTGCCTCTTTTTATGTCTAAAATTTAAGAAATTATGAGTAGGTGTATGATTTAAGATTTAAAAATTAGGGTTATAGTTTAAAATTTAAGTTTTTAGTATTTTTTAATGTTGAGACATAAAAAGAGGTACTGAAGAGGGACATAAAATTTTTGTCCGATGAGAAGAGCTTTGCACGTGCGCACCACCGTCCCCGCTCTATGTTAATTATAAGGGTAAAGTACACTGTTGGTTACTAAACTATACCCGAAAAACAAAATGGTAACCAAACATTCAAAAATCACAAAATAGCAATTAAACTTTATATTTTACAACAAAACGGTAACTAGACGTTAAATTGCGTTAAGTTTCCGTTAAAACTTTAGTATAATAACACATTTAGTCCTTCAATTTTATACAGTGAATCAATTTAGTCTTAATTTGAAACAATTCACTAAATTTAGCCCTTGTTAATTACACATTCTTTCAATTTGGTCATTAAATCAAAATTTCAAAATATGGTAACATGATAAACAATTACAATTAAATTTTTATGGGAACTCGAAAACTCGACTCGAATCAAAAAAATTTCAAATAAAGTTTGAGTTATAAAATATGACGTGTCAAGTCGAATAACTCAAGTTTTTTTACTCGACTCGATCGAACGCTCACATCTATCTTAAGATATGACGTGTCAACTCGAATAACTCGAAATATTATAATATTTTAAATCAATTTTTCTTTTAAATCGAATATTTTTTTAAAATAGAGCATTTAATGTTTCATATTTAAATCACATCGAATATTTAATAACTACTTTAAATAATTGATTTAATTTAAAAATATTTGATTTAAAAAAATTAATTTAAAATATTAGAATATCCGAAAAGAGCACCAAATGCACCAAGAGAGATGTTGTTTCGGATAAATAAAGAGGAGAGTACACTTCCACCGAATCCGGACACGACATAGAGAATTCAAATCCGCACTGCCGTGTTTTAAATCTGTATATCAGATCATTGTAACATCTCAAAATCTAACATCACGCAGTTTTAAAGGGAGAACATGATAAGTTTGAACCGGAAGGTGATGTACCAAACCGAAATGTTGTTCGAGACGAATACCAATGAAAACTTTAAATATTTTTTTTCTTTTAAATCGAATATTTTTAAATTAAATTGAATATTTAAAGTAGATATTAAGTATTCGATGTGATTTAAATATGAAACATTAAATGCTCTATTTTAAAAAAATATATTCAATTTAAAAGAAAAATTGATTTAAAATATTCAAATATTTCAAGTTATTCGAGTTGACACGTCATATCTTAAGATAGAGGTGAGCGTTCGATCGAGTCGAGTAAAAAAAATTGAGTTATTCGAGTTGACACGTCATATTTCACAACTCAAACTTTATTTGAAATTTTTTCGATTCGAGCCAAGTCGAGTCGAGTTTTCGAGTTCCTATAAAAATTTAATTGTAATTATTTATCATGTTACCATACTTTGAAATTTTGCTTTAATGACCAAATTGAAAGAATGCGTAATTAACTAGGGCTAAATTTAGTGAATTGTTTCAAATTAAGACTAAATTGATTGACTGTATAAAATTGAAGGACTAAATGTGTTATTATATTAAATTTTTAACGGAAACTTAACGCAATTTAACGTCTAATTACCGTTTTGTTGTAAAATATAAAGTTTAATTATAATGGTAATTAAGCAGTTGTATTTTGATAGTTTTCTATTGCTGCATTGTAGCGTGTATTTTTTGAGTGAATCTGGACTATTTTCACTTTTTCAGTCTTGTATTCAGCTATTATCAAAGAAACGAAGTGACTGTTTTGGAAAGATTTAAAATTAGCATTTAAATGTGATTGAAACTTGATTTGTTTTGGGCGGAAATACTCTTGAATTTTAGCCTATAAATTCGAGGCTGTTTTTTCATTTCTTTTTATTCACTTAGCCAAATACAACGATTTGCAAAACACATGCTCTCTAAGTTTTTAAGAGCTTTTTCTTCAAAGCTTTCAAAATATTTCGAATTTCTCAAAAAAAAAAGTAATTCCTCAAAATCCTCTATAAGTTTTAGGTGTACGAATTCTCAAAGAGATTTACTAACCTTAGGGGACATTCGATTATACGCATTGGGTTGAATTTGCTTTTAAGACAATTGTTCTCCATGACACAGTTACCAATTTTTACTTTGATTATTTTATTGTTTTGTCAATGCTAACGCATCATTTTTCGGTTATTTTTTCAATAGGATCAACCTCCAAAGCAGTAGTTTCTATTCTAATGATTCTTAAAGTTCATAAATCCACTTCGAATTTCCCCCAACACTTCACCGGCTACGAAATAGACAATGATATAGTTTAAAACAAGCAAAAAGAAAGAAGAAAAAAACCACTTTCCATTATGAAAGAAGTTAAAGCAATACAATAACAAGAACAATCATGCTATAAACTGAAAAAAATATCACCTGAGATGCAGTTGTGCGAACTAAAGAAGTGAATAAGTAGAGATATATTATATTCGTAAGATAGTTGTTTGAATTTGAATTCATTCAAAATACGATAACATGAACATCTTTGATCACTCAACTAATGAGTGAATCTTTCTTTATATTATTTCTAAATATGCAATTTTTTCCTACTCGTATAGTGTATATTTTAAAACGTATGTGTCAATAACATGTCCTCATATTTAAAAATTGTTGCTTCAAATTATTTTAGAAAATATAAAAAATACGTTTTTAAAAATTAAGAAAATAAATTAAAGGGTAAACTACTTCAATGACCACTCAACTATTGGTCGCGACCTGCTTTAATCGCCCAACTAAAAGAATTTAAAATTTGATCACCCAACTATTTAAATAGACCTATTTTGACCACCGACCGTTAAAATCTAACGGAAAGGTGATGTGGCAGTTAAATTAAAATTTGTATAATTGTACTTTTAATCCCTATTAATTACCTATTATATCAATTTGGTCCTAATTTTAATTTAATTAAATAAAATTAATCAACTAATCAGATAACGACACATGTCATCACCAAATTGGATAAAAAAATTATTATATATATAATATTAAATAAATAAAATAAATTCATCCGATTGAGTGATGACGCGTGTTGTTATCTAATTAGTTGATTAATTTTATTTAACTAAATTAAAATTAGGACTAAATTGATATAATTGGTAGTTAACAAGGACTAAAAGTGTAATTATACAAATTTTACTTTAACTGTCATGTCACCTTTCTGTTAGATTTTAACGGCCGGTGGTCAAAATAGGTCTATTTAAATAGTTGAGTGATCAAATTTTGAATTTTTTTTAGTTGGATAGTTAAAACAGGTCGTAGCTAATAGTTGGGTGGTCACTGGAGTAGTTTACCCAAAATTAAATCCAAAAATAATAAATAATACATGGACCTAGTCTATAATTTGACCAAATTAAGATATACTACTATTCCAAGTCGAATATACAAGCTTGATCTTCCCCAATAAAGATATACTACTAGTACAACCATGGCTCAACCTTTCAACAAAAAAAAAGGGTAAACTACACAGATGACCACGGAACTATGGGTTTAATGTCAAAATGACCACTATATTATTTTTTTGGTAAATGCACCACACAACTATTTAAATGATTCTATTTTAACCACACGTCGTTGTAAAAACGAAAAAGTTTATGGAACTGTTAAAAAATTGGTATAATTATATATTTGGTCATCTATATTTATACAATATATCAATTTAGTCCTAATTTTAATCTAATAAAATAAATTAATTATTCAATAAAATGGTGACCCGTGTCACCACTAATTGGAGGTGGGAAAATATTAACATGGAGATTGCTTCCAAGGGAAATCAAACTTGGGACCTTGGAATGCAAGGAGTGCATGCTTGCCATTAGGCCAAGCACTATTTTGTGCTATATTTAAATAGTATTAGGGCCCAGAAAAATTGAAGAAGAAGAAATGATGTTGAGTGGATTCGAACCTGGCTTGTGTGTGTTATCTTACGGATGCAACCATATATATGAGTTGGTACCTATCTATGAGTACATTTCCATCAGAATGAACGATCAAGTAGGAAGAAGCTCCATATGACTTAGGAGAATGATACCCGCAGTGATAAACACCCTGAAATCATTTCGTATCATAGCGACAGTGAACAAGTTAGCATGTTATTCCAAGAAGCGGGAACATGATGAACAATGTAGTCTTTCAAATGATACATCAAGGACTATGGAACGATAAGGGTTACCGGAAGTTTCTTCTCATCTATTGGAATCGGAAATGTCTTCTGAACTTCAAGGATATCTGGAGGAGGTACTTCTGTACGAATCGAGTTTGTCGGACAGGAAAGCAAGGCCTGCGACAAGTTTCAACATTTTATACCATAGAATAAAGGCAATTGCTGTAAGTTTGAATACAAGTTGAATTTGAATCTTAAGACATAATGGGATACATCACAACCACAAATGTTGTCGTTTCTAGAGATGCATATAGAAACAAATTAGTGTTCTCTGATATAGCTGGTTAAGTAGAAAATATCATCTTCTAACTGATGACAAGATACAAAACAATCAAACCTGGAGGGCTTGTAAATTGTAATCGATCCTCCTTATAGGTACGCTATTTGTAAACTGCAGACATCTCACCAACTCGTGTGAAGACTTGCTGAAAAAGCAAGAAATAGGAAGCCTTAAAAGTAAGAATAGTTTCTAAGACTAAAATTGTAATATCCCAAAAATTAGCCTAGAAGATTAGAGGTTTAATTAAATAATTAGATGACTTATTAGATTTCCTAAATTATTGAATTGGAAATTGATTCAATAAGGACTAAACTGAATTTTAAAGAAATATTCAAGAAGAATCCAGTTATTTCGTCTAGTGACCAAACTTAATATAAATTAAAAGAAAAGAGTTGCATGTTAAAGTTTAACATTCTTGATTTGCCCTTGTTAAAATAAAATTGATGGAATAGTTAGGAGCAAAATAGATTTTCAATCAACATGAGACATTGACTTAGTGTCAATTCTCATCATTGCTCACCTTCCCTCCACCGGTTACTCAACCCTTCTAGCTAAGTAAACCATACATTCACACACACTAACAAAACTCAAGAAATTGAGAGAGTGGAGGAGTGCACGGTGAAGGAGAGAAAAGGCTTGCATGGCATAAGAATTGGTCTAGAAAATTCAAGGAAAAATCGGAAGTAAGTAGCCCTTTCCCTCTATTGTTCGACTATGTTAAATTCTTAATAAATCAATGGTTATTTGGACAGATTTGGTAAGTTACATGACATGCAACTTTAGAAAATCATAGAAAATTCACTAGTAAAAGTTTAGTGCTGAATTTTTTTTATGTTCTACCTTGATATGTCTATAATGGTATAAAAATTGTAAAAATGAGTTTTGATGACTGTGGTAAAATCTGGAAAACCATTTCGAACCGCGTGCAAAACTGTCCAGCAATGCTTCTAGCTGGACAGTGAACTTTGTAAAATTGTAGAAAATAATATACTAGGAGTTTCTATCTGAATTTTTGATATGATGAAATTGGGTATGTTAATTGAATTTAGGAACAAACGGTGTTCGATTTGGAGTTGTGTACAGGAAATATGAAATGAATTAAATTAGGTGGTCAGAACTGTGTATAAACGAAAAGAAGGAAAAATTAAGAACATGAGAATTATTAAAGTTGTAAAATTGGATTAAATGGAGTGTTAATAAATTGATTAAAAATCTGTAGGATGTGAAATCCACCAATTTTAGTGATCAATTTGAAAGTTTAAGTGATTAATTAAAAAAATTAGGAAAATGAAAATTAGTCTTATCGAACCGTAAAAGTATAGGGACTGTTTCGAATAAAATATAAAATTCAGCCTCAAAATGCATGAAATGAATTCTGAAAATTTCCTATTGTTTGGCTTGAATGCCTTAGATCCTAGAAGCGAAAGAGTCGAAGAGGAAATTGCACCGAGATCGGCTTCGGATCGAGCAAAGGGCATTCGGATACAAAATTAGCTTGGCGAACTGTGAGTGAAACGACTTTAGAGTTGGGATTAGAGTCCCAACTGCCTTAATTTGATTTTAAGTTATGTTAAGCATGAAATTAGACTAATTAATTATCTGATTTTAGTAAGGGAAGAAGGATTAATGGGAAAATAATTTTATGCATGTGAATGTGAATTTTGGTGAATTATATGCTTGAATTGAAACATGATGTTGTTGTGCTGAATTTGAATTGAAATGTATGTCTATTGGACTGATTTTGATTAGTAAAATTCTGATTATTAGCTTTGTTAATATGTTGGCCGAATGATCAATGTTAATTTAATTGATTGATGCCATGTATATATATGTTTGTTAAGCTCAATTGAAATGTGAGTTGTGATATGTGGTTTGAACTATGTGACTTGATTTTGGATGATAGATATGCTGATTGATGATGTTAGATTGAATTGAAAATTCATGAATTCAATCGAAAGGATTGATAACTAAATTTTGAAAATTTCCGAATAATGATACGATTGAATTTAAATGCCAATAAGCAAAGCCCTTGGTGTGTATAGTTTGTCCAGGTAGTACGGCTAGCCTATAGTCTGAGCTCGATAAGTAAATCGGTACGTTAGTGTACTCGATATTATGGTACGTAAGTGTACCTTCTTGCTTAATGTCTGGGGACATTATGATATGTTATATGTTGACACGATTTTGGTACGTGGTACCTATTACATGGTGAATTTTGATTCACATATTTTGTTACACGTGACTTGATTACCTAGCATACTCTACTATCCAAGGCATTGCTAATTGAATAATATGAACAATTAAAGAAATGCAATCTGAAAATTTAAATTAAATTCATGAAAGTTGGCTCAATTGAAATATTCGAATATGATGTTGAAATTTCATGAATTATTGTTCTTGATATGCTATGAAACTTGAAATTGTGATAGATTGATAATTGGGTAGAATTAAATTGAGTTTCATGGCTTGTATGTGTATTAAATTGGGTTTCATGGTTTGTATGTGTATTAAATTGGGTTTCATGGCTTGTATGTGTATCAATGATATGAATGATATGAAATTACTTGCATGCATTCGAATGGAATTACATGACTTATTGTGCATATATTCGAATGATTGCTATTGTGCATCATTAATTGTGAATTGGTTGGATTGATTGAACCATTCGAATGAACTAATGTGCAAAGTGAAATATATTGTTTGATCATAATAAATCAATTGGAAATCGAATAGATTAGGGTTTCCTCACTAAGTACGAGAAGTACTTACCACTCGAGTCTTTCTTTCCTTCCCCTAAATTTCAGGTTCTAGCATTGTCGACCTCCACCCGTATTCTACTCATACGAAGATTAAGTATGATTTTCTTTGTCTTTGTCGTGCTTATGTTGGGTGGCCTAGCGTTCAACATGTTACTTCAGTTCGGTCTGATGGTGATGTTTATGAATTATTATTTTGGTTCAATATGAACTTCTAATATGTTTCCCTTTATTGTGGTATGTATGTAAAGGGTAAATATTTGAGGTATAGATTGCCCAAGTATATGTTTGGGGTTTAATTCTTTTTTTTGAAATCTCTTTTTGTATTGGCAACCTATAGGTTTAGCCGATGTAGTACCCCGGGTTTATTTTGTACAAGGGAAACTAGAAACGATATGGATGTTATGAATCGGATATGATATGATATATATAAATATAAGTATGATGAATGTTTCGGCTATATTATGATTGGAATTGCTTTTATGTGCTATCATGAAAAGTATATTAAATTATTTGAAATTAGACTATGTGTGTAATAACCGAATGGTTTAAATTAGAGAAATTAGAAGTTGATAATTGTAAACTGAATCGAATTGATTAAATGGCATTCGAATGGATCTAGAACCTTAAAATAGACCTTAATTAAATTGTGTATTATATGAATCATAGATTGATTGTTATAATTGAATTAGTCTATGTTTGGGATATCCAATTCGATAGGAATTTAATTAGGTTATTCGATTGTATGATGATTGGATATGAAATTAGAATTAAAATGAATCAAATGTTTAGTAGTAGCGTGTTGAGTTGTGCCGAATGAATTGGATAGAAATTAATTGTGACTATGCTATTGATAGAATGAATAAGGGATTTTACATGTGTTATATGAAATTGAGTAAATGCAATTAGAGTAATTTAAATAGATGTATTCGAATGATAAAAAAATATGACACGGATTTGATAAACTCCCTTCCGCTGCTAATCTGAATATGTTTAAGTTAATATAACGCTCATTGCCCCTAATCCGGGGTAAGGGGTGTTATAAAAATAAATTTCAAATAACAGCATAGTCAATAATTCTCAACCGGCAGTTTGCAGTAAGTGCACATCTGGGTATTATGTGGAAAAGGGGGTATACATAATGAAATTATTAGTCCATTGATATGTGAAAAGGAAGGGAAAATGCAGGCTGCAGATACATGTCCACCTGTTTATTTACTACCACAAGCAAGAACAGTTGCAAGGGTACCGATTGTTGCGAGAGATTTCAATTGCATCTTAAGGGCAGTTTCTGTTATATTACTAGGAATTGATGCCATAAGTCTAAAGTAAAACAAAGGATTTTCAGAATCCATTCCATATTCCATACACTAGGAAGCCGGTTTGAACTTTTCATAGCCTATTCAAATTCCATACACTAGGATTTTCAGAATCCATTCTCCGAATTCTGTATTTAAATATATCAAAGATTGTATCTCATAGCACATAATAGTGTTTGGCCTAATGGCAAGCATATTCCCTTTGGAAGCAATCTCCATGTTAACATTTTTTCACCTCCAATTGGGTGTGACACGTGTCACCACCTAATTGGAGGTGGAAAACACGTGTCATCATCTTATTAAATAATTAATTTATTTTATTAGATTACAATTATGACTAAATTGATATATTGTATAAATATAGAGGACCAAATGTGTAATTATACCAATTTTTTTAACAGTTCCGTTAAGTTTTTCGTTTTCTTATAACGGCGTGTGGTTAAAATGGAATCATTTAAATAGTTGTGTGGTGCATTTGCCGAAAAAAATAATATAGTGGTCATTTTGACACTAAACCCATAATTCAGTAGTTATCTGTGTAATTTACCCAAAAAAAATACTATTCCGGCTCAACCCGACCGGTCTAAAATGAGCGTTTCACCTTCAAACCCTTGATGTTGTAATCACCTATTTTGTCCGGGGTGTTAAAACCCGCTTTCTTTTCTTTTTTTAATAGTGGGCTTTAATTTATATATGTTGTTATGGCAAGAATTAAAAAAAAAACTCAAACAACAAAAAACAATATATATCTTATAAATATTATCTTAACCTCACATATATATATTTATATCTTATTATAATATCCTATCTTATCTATCATATTATTATTATTATTCTTATGTATTACTTATACATTTTATTTTTTTAGTACCATCGATATTATATGCCATATTATATTCTAATATATTATCATATTTGATATCTATATTATTATTATTATTATTATTATTATTATTATTATTATTATTATTATTATTATTATTATTATTATTATTATTATTATTATTATTATTATTATTAACTCTGAAAACAAAAAACAGAAACATTAATTAAATAAAAGCCCGATATATTAATATAAATAATAAGCCCAGTTTATTAAAGTCCATTACATGTTAAAAAAAATTACATGGCCTGTTGGCCCGAATAATAAAAGCCCTAATCTATTCTGCCCATCTTTGTCTTGCAGCCGCCACATCCCCCACCGTCAGATCTGATCTAGATCGGACGGTTCAGATTACCCCTCAGAAGGGAACCCTAGAGGCCTCTACTGAAGCCCTCGCGCCGCACCCCTCAGGACCGTTGGATCAGGAGTGCATCGGACGGGCGAGATCAACGCGGAGAAGCTTCTGGAGCCTCCGCGCGTCCGCGTCTCCTCAACTCCCACGCGCGCGTGTGATTCATCGTGCGCCTCTTCGGATGCCTCGCGACCGTCCAGATCCCTCTGTGACGGCTAGGATCACGCCGCGTCGACCGGCCACGTCCCAGCCTTCCTCTGGTCCCCTTTGTACGAAAGCCTCGCATGCAACAAAAACACAAATGTCAGAGGCAAAAAAAAAATGCAACCGAAATTCAGAGATTTCAGAGACAATTTACAACAAAGCAGACGCAAAAATACAAGAAACCAGAGGCACAAATCACAACCGAAACGCGGATCGTACAAATCATCAGCAATCAGCATACAAATTCCAGCAATTATATGTATTTTAGAATAGGGAAAAATAGGATTTTTCGGGCTATAAAAAGCCGATGCAAAATTGTAATAGGGGGATTCTTTTCGATTTCAAAAAAATTCTCGAAGAAGGGCATTGTAACCGGAATTTCAATCAATACGATCAGAGAAAAGTTTGAGGTATATCATTCATTTCATATTTCATTTCGAATCGGAAAAAAAAAAAAAAACAAAGGGGAATCGTGTTTACCTTCTTCTTCTTCTCCGTTTGCTGTCTTTCCCGTCGGTGACAAACTCCGTGGTCTCGTCCGAGACCATGCATGGGTGAACCGGTGGGAGTGGTGACACCAAAAGGTATCGGGTTTTTAGGTTTTAAAACGAAAGAATCAATCGAAAGGTTTTTTCTGCTTCGATTTTGGTTTCACGAAAAGAAATAGTGCTCTCTGGTTTTTGGGGTTTCGAAGAAAGTAAAAAAAGGGAGTTTTTTTAGGTTTCCGGCGCCGGCAACGGCGACCGGAACCCCTTTGCGGCGCCGGAAATAACAGAAAAAGAGGGAGAGTTTTTCGGTCTAGGGTTTGTAAAGTAGAAAAAGGGGGCCGATATGTTTTAACTTAGGGTTTATAGTATCTCTTTGTTTTAAAAAATGGTCTAATTGCGTCTTAAACCCCTCCGCGTTCTCAATATCACGCAGCGAGGGCTTCCGCTTTTCAAAACCCTCCCCGCAGTCCTCGTTCTTTTCCCAATATTTTCAATTTAACCACCGGTCTCGATTCAATTGATTTTCAAAGGGGATATTCACTTTTTTGGTCTCTGAAGTTTCCCGCGCCTTTTTTATTAAGTCCCGATTTCGTGTTTAATTAGTCTTTTCGATGGTTTTATTGCATTTTCAGTCCTTACCAGTCAGCATTCCATTTATTTTGCACTATTGATGTTATTGTTCATGCATCTTGCATTTTTTATATATGTTTTGCATCGAGTTTATGTTTTGTTATATTATTCGTGTTAATATATGCATATATGATTTTTAATATTGCATGCCTATTTATTTCAATGCCATTCGAATATATGCTTGTTGTACGCTTTTTTTAATGTCGTTCGAATATATTTGTGACACGCATTATAATATGTCATTCATGTAATTTTCAGCATTTTAATTCGCATATTAATTAATTTTTAATCATAAAACGGAGATACCTATTAATTCGCGTATTCGGGTCGACTAACCTAACTTACTGGATGTCCCGCGAATATTCGAATTAATTCGAATCGTCTAAAGGTAAATCCGCAATTAAAATGGACAAGACCATAACACCATATTTATCTGCTTGCATCATGCATAAAGGTGACGTACGGGATCCGAACCTTAAACTAACACGGCAGTCAGTCTTATGTGATGTCGGTTTAGTTTTTGGTCTGGTGTACCGTCAACCTTTTTCAATTAAATGCTTAATTAATTTGATACCACCAATTTGAAAAGCTCGTATATTTAAAATCTGGTTTTCAATCTAGAACCATTAATTAAATTCATTTCAGATTTTAGATAATTTCCATCAATTAAAAGCAACAATTGTTTTGGTACCGATTTCCGGGCGTGATGGGGGTGCTAACCCTTCCCCACACGTAACCAACTCCCGAACACTTTCAAAAGAATCTCTGATTTTGTTTTTTACGGTGTCCGGCCTACCATAGTGGCCGGTGGCGACTCCAAACCGAGAAAAAGATTTTTTTTAGGTTTTCTTTCCCAACCCCGAATCGAGCCAATTTTTAAATTCCCCCTTTTTTTAAATCAAATCGAACATTTTTTTTAAAGTAACGGGAACTTGATTTGTGGAGAAAAAACCCCGTTACAGCTTGGCGACTTCACTAGGGACAGATTTTGTTTTTCAAAACAAAAAGAGAGTTAAGCCAAAGAAATAATTGTTGCCTTTAATGAAGGAAATTTTTGAAATTTGATTTGACTTTAGCGAGATGGTTCTTCCTCGAAAATAGAGCTTGAATTACACGAGCTTTGATGATTGGTGGTCTTGAATTAATTTTTCATTTAATTTCAAAGGAATCACCGACATGTGTTGCATCACGCATTAGGCTCTATACCCGAGCTTCGTCCCTTAAGTGGGAGTGAAACGCCCATACCCACGTGAGTCTCCCTCCACGGGTCGGTAATTCACTTCCGAAATCCACACCTTTGACATGTGAGCAGCCCTCCACGTCACTAGGTCGTGCTTTCCCTCGAACCGAAACCAATTCGCAAGCTTGTAATGGGCCATAATTGGGGTTCTTGTTACCTTAGTAGTTGATGAGATAGGTTCGGGTACCCTTGTTAGAACCGAACCACATGAGTGAGAATTTAAGAAGCCTACCCCGGTTAGAGCCATGCGGATAACCATAGAATTAGAATTCATGCTAATAGGTTTTGCTTTGTTAACCTGCTTTGATGTGTTTCCTTATTATGTGTTTCATTCAAGTATTCATTATTGTTGATACTAATCCAGTTGCCTTTTTGTCTTGCTTTGATTATTTTTGCATACTCATCGCATTTTCATACGAAGTGTTGATTCGAGAACAGTCTAAAATTGAAAACTTTCACAAACGGGAGAAAAGAGTCCATAGCAGCGAGGCTCCCAGAGCGCGCTAATTTAGAAAGAGGGAACGAGAAAATTTATTGAAAATCGTACCCTATATATTTCTTATCTTGTTGCAACAAGACTTGATCTCCGTTGTGGAAAGTTGTTTAATGAGGATGTTCGTCGAATTAACATTTCTTTGCATTCGATTTTGTGTTTTTTAATTTTTTGCCTTCAATCATTTGTTTCTGTTTTGCATTCGACATACCATGCATTACATCATTAAGTCTTGGAATTAATTGTTCGAGGTCATGGCAGCATTCGTGACTTCCGAAGATTCCGCACCCACACTTTACTCGCCACCAAAGGAGACAAATGGAGGAAAGTTTCGCTAAGTTGGAAGCTGATTTGAGAGGTCAGTTGGAGCGAGCTCAGCAAGAATTGAGGGACACCATTATCAAGTCCCAACAAGATATGATGAAAGAGATATCTCAGTTGCTACAAGCCAATTTGAAAGGAAAGGGTGCTGTCGGAAACCCTAGTCAGGATAAGGGAGACCCTTCGTTTTCCCCAGGTTTTGTCACCGATACCTCTAAGCCCTCGCAAGGAGCGGCTACCCAAGGAGATGGGGCAACATCGCATCAAGCGGGCGCCTCTACCCATGTTCCATCGGGTCTAATTTTTAATGCGGAGAATGTCGGGGATAGTGTCCCGGACTTGGATGAGATCGAGAACTTAAACAAAGTGAAGGCCGAGTTCTCAAAACAACTAGAAGAAACCCGGAAAGACCTCGAGGAGAAATTCCGAACTAAAGAAGGAGAAGAGGGGGCATACGGGATGAATGCTAGAGACCTCATCTTGGTCCCGGATCTGATAATCCCGCCCAAGTTCAAGGCACCGGAGTTTGAGAAGTTTGACGGGACGACTTGCCCTACTGCTCACATAACCATGTTTTGTAGAAAGATGACAGGTTTCATCGACAATGAGAAGTTGTTAATTCACTGTTTTCAAGACAGCTTAGCGGGGCCCGCGGTGAGGTGGTACAATCAGTTGACTCGTGCTCAGATTAGGTCATGGAAGGATTTGGCCAAAGCTTTCACCGATCAGTATAGGCATGTAACCGACATGGTTCCAAACCGACTCATGCTACAAGGTTTGGAGCAAAGGCACAATGAGAGTTTCCGTGAGTACGCCCGGCGTTAGCGAGATGTGGCGGCACAGGTTCAACCCCCACTCCGTGAGAATGAGATCTCCCCTATGTTTGTTGACACTTTGAAAGGGACTCTCTATGACCGCATGATAAGCAACCCTATCGGTAACTTCTCAGATATGGTTATGACTGGCGAGCGGATCGAGGCAGCCATCAAGAGTGGTAGGATTGATGGGGGCGAGAATGCCCGAAAGCAGTTTAAGAAGAAGGACCATGATGTGAACAATGTCGGTACTTATGAGGCTTCTAAGCACTTCACAGTCTCAGCGCCTCAAGCCGCAGTTGGGAATGCGCAAGGCTCGAACCGAAGAGAGAATAGGGCTCCCAGGAAGGAACAAGAAAGAATGACCTTCACCCCTCTACCTATACCGTATAAGGATGTGTACAAACACCTATACGAGGCTGATCTGGTCCGCCCGTATCATGTTACTCCCTTCCAGCCGCCTTACCCTGCATGGTACGATGAGAAGGCACACTGTGAGTACCACGGCGGAGTACCGGGGCATACGATAGAGAATTGCACAGCATTCAAGAAGCTCGTGCAAAACATGATTAACACCGGCGTCCTCGAGTTAGAGAAGCCTAATGTGACGACCAATCCACTTCCGAAACATGAAGGTCGGGGCGTGAATGCCCTCGAAGAAGTAGATACGAAGAAGGTGAGGATGGAGGTTTCAGAAATCAATTCCCCTTTAAGTTGGGTATACGAACAACTGTGCACGGCGGGCTTAATTGAGAAGGGTTCGAATGGGGCATGTGACGGCCATGAGTCATTTTGTGAGTACCATCAGACTGCGAGGCGTCAGATTCAGAACTGTCCAGAGTTCAAACAGTTGGTCCAGAAATTGATGGACAATCGGGAGGTTGAATTCCTCGAAGAAGCTTAAGGGTTGGGATGGACGGCCAACTTAGTCAAGAGTTATAATGCATCCAAGTTTATTTGCTTTCATTTCATTGCATTCTAGTTTTTTTCCTTGAAGTGATGTATGGAATCCAGTTTGCTACCCTTTGCCCGAAGGTAGCAAAGATCTTTTTGTAAGGGCCTCAGACTGCACTTTTTTAGTTTCAATGAAAGGATGCCTTATGTTTCAATTGCCTTTTCATTTTGTGTATATATTTGCCTATTGAGTCCCCGTATATCAATTGCACAAGGGACATTGACCTTGACCCCAAAGGTTGACTTCGAGCCGCCTTTGTCTAGTGGAAATCGAAAGCTTTGAAGATGATGAATATGTGGCTTACACTCCAAGTTAATTTGGTCACCTAATCAAACACACATAGAATTATGACCTTCGGAGGAATAACCGGAAAAATTTCCGTGCTAAAAAAAATATCGAGAATACTAAGCCTAACAATGTTCGAAGCCTGGTAATAGGCACTTTCGGATACAAATGTGGAATTTGTGGGGCACTCCGCTGTAGCAAAAGACCAATAAGGTTTCTATGCACCATCCACTTTAGCTACATGAGTGATGATAAAATCGTGACAATGCCGAGTAACTCGGGGTATCGTTTTATGCTCCATCTTTATTCTCGAGCCAAAGGAATGTGATGAGTTGACTTCCCCACAATCATAAAGAATTGATAAAGGTGAATCCTATTGAAGATAAATCCAATTTTTGGGCACTCCGCTGTAGCAAAAGACCAATAAGGTTGCTATGCACCATCCACTTTAGCTACATGAGTGATGGCAAAATCGTGACAATGCCGAGTAACTCGGGGTATCGTTGTATGCTCCATCTTTATTCTCGGGCCAAAGGAATGTGACGAGTTGACTTCCCCACAATTATAAAGAATTGATAAAGGCGAAGCCTATTGAAAATAAATCTAATTTCTTAAAAAGCCGAAATAATTTGGAGAGTATGTCATATTTTCAGACATCAGCTCAGCTTTCGAGGTCTCCTAGACACATGATGCTTGAGGCAATCATTGGTAAGCCATAACAGTGTCATTCGTGCACTTAATATTCGGGGTATTTAATCTGGCTTGATGTACTCATGATTTGAAGAGAAAATCTAGTTTTCGAAAACGCATCTTATTTTGAAATTAGGAGATGTAGTCTAAATCTTTTTGTGAACACAAATTAATTTCCCTTTACTTTAGGGATAAAGTTTAGAATGCAATGTCATGAATACAAATGGCAGTTTGTCAGTTATTACAGTTTGGAGACTTGAAGCAAATTTTTGTCGAAATGTTTCAATTGCTTCAGAAGTTGAGAAGTGGTCCCCAACGAACTTAAGAGAAAAAGTTCAGGGACTTGGGGGCATGTGTTCCCCCCATTAATGAAAAGAGATGAAGTCGTCATTAAAAGATTGAGATTTGGCAAGGAGAAAGCCAAGTTAGATTAAGAAGAAGAAGGAGAAGGTCAAGGTGGACCAATCCAAAGAGTGAAAGTGTCTGAGCGCTTCAGAAAATGAACTTAGGAGAAAAAGTTCAGGGACTTGGGGGCATGTTCTTCCCCCTATTGTTGAGAAAAGAAAAGAGGTCGTCAAGTAGAGTGAAGACGAAGAGAATAATTTAACACCCCATTTGAGTAGGGGGCAACGCTTTAAGAACGGGCACTACGAGAGGTGTTACGTCTATCCTGACCAGTGGAAGTCAGCAGTCGTCTTCTGAGAAGAGACCAAGAGATTAAGATTTGGCAGAAGTGAGAAAGCCAAAAGAGATTGAGAAGAAGAAGAGACAAGAAGAAGGTCGAGATCGACCAACTCGGAGAGTAGAAGCGTCTGAGCATTTTGATGTCATAATTCATACATCATTTGTAGTTAGGCATCCCTAGAATCAGGGGCATGCTAACTTACATCAGCATATCATTTCTTACCTATTTTTGACAGGTATATCAAAGCTTTTCCCATAAAAGGAAGCTCGCCTATCCGTTCAGGCTCGTGGAGAATGGAATATCAAAGCTTTTCTCATAAAAGGAAGCTCGCCTATCCGTTCAGGCTCGTGGAGAATGGAATATCAAAGCTTTTCTCATAAAAGGAAGCTCGCCTATCCGTTCAGGCTCGTGGAGAATGGAATATCAAAGCTTTTCTCATAAAAGGAAGCTCGCCTATCCGTTCAGGCTCGTGGAGAATGGAATATCAAAGCTTTTCTCATACAAGGAAGCTCGCCTATCCGTTCAGGCTTGTGAAGAATGGAATATCAAAGCTTTTCTCATACAAGGAAGCTCGCCTATCCGTTCAGGCTCGTGAAGAATGGAATATCAAAGTTTTTCTCATACAAGGAAGCTCGCCTATCCGTTCAGGCTCGTGAAGAATGGAATATCAAAGCTTTTCTCATACAAGGAAGCTCGCCTATCCGTTCAGGCTCGTGAAGAATGGAATATCAAAGCTTTTCTCATACAAGGAAGCTCGCCTATCCGTTCAGGCTCGTGAAGAATGGAATATCAAAGCTTTTCTCATACAAGGAAGCTCGCCTATCCGTTCAGGCTCGTGAAGAATGGAATATCAAAGCTTTTCTCATACAAGGAAGCTCGCCTATCCGTTCAGGCTCTTGGAGAATGGAATTTTCAATATTTGTCTATGTGTTCAGACCTTGGAGGGTTGAAGAATGTTGAAGTGAGAAGCAGCTTCAAGCCTTCGCGACAGTTGTATTTTCCCGTACCGACTTCCAGACCGCCAGAAGTTCAAGTACATGGTGATTCGGAATCCAAATAGGGAAGTCGGACAAAATTGGTGTTTATGGCCTTTGCTTTATCCTTGTTCCACAAGTATAAGCAAAGGGGGGCAGCTGTAATCACCTATTTTGTCCGGGGTGTTAAAACCCGCTTTCTTTTCTTTTTTTAATAGTGGGCTTTGATTTATATATGTTGTTATGGCAAGAATTAAAAAAAAAAACTCAAAAAACAAAAAAACAATATATATCTTATAAATATTATCTTATCCTCACATATATATATTTATATCTTATTATAATATCCTATCTTATCTATCATATTATTATTATTATTATTATTATGTATTACTTATACATTTTATTTATTTAGTACCATCGATATTATATGCCATATTATATTCTAATATATTATCATATTTGATATCTATATTATTATTATTATTATTATTAACTCTGAAAACAAAAAACAGAAACATTAATTGAATAAAAGCCCGATATATTAATATAAATAATAAGCCCAGTTTATTGAAGTCCATTACATGTTAAAAAAAATTACATGGCCTGTTGGCCTGAATAATAAAAGCCCTGAGTCTAAAAACCCTAATCTATTCTGCCCATCTTTGTCTTGCAGCCGCCACATCCCCCACCGTCAGATCTGATCTAGATCTGACGGTTCAGATTACCCCTCAGAAGGAAACCCTAGAGGCCTCTACTGAAGCCCTCGCGCCGCACCCCTCAGGACCGTTGGATCAGGAGTGCATCGGACGGGCGAGATCAACGCGGAGAAGCTTCTGGAGCCTCCGCGCGTCCGCGTCTCCTCAACTCCCACGCGCGCGTGTGATTCATCGTGCGCCTCTTCGGATGCCTCGCGACCGTCTAGATCCCTCTGTGACGGCTAGGATCACGCCGCGTCGACCGGCCACGTCCCAGCCTTCCTCTGGTCCCCTTTGTACGAAAGCCTCGCATGCAACAAAAACACAAATGTCAGAGGCAAAAAAAAAATGCAACCGAAATTCAGAGATTTCAGAGACAATTTGCAACAAAGCAGACGCAAAAATACAAGAAACCAGAGGTACAAATCACAACCGAAACGCGGATCGTACAAATCATCAGCAATCAGCAGACAAATTCCAGCAATTATATGTATTTTAGAATAGGGAAAAATAGGATTTTTCGGGCTATAAAAAGCCGATGCAAAATTATAATAGGGGGATTCTTTTCGATTTCAAAAAAATTCTCGAAGAAGGGCATTGTAACCGGAATTTCAATCAATATGATCAGAGAAAAGTTTGAGGTATATCATTCATTTCGAATCGAAAAAAAAAACAAAAACAAAGGGGAATCGTGTTTACCTTCTTCTTCTTCTCTGTTTGCTGCCTTTCCCATCGGTGACAAACTTCGTGGTCTCGTCCGAGACTGTAATGGCCTTTAAGTCAAGAAAGCAAAACGTTGCCGTTTTGTTCTTTATTAGTTTAAGTCTTGTTATTTTCTTAGTGAAACGGTGAGTTTTGGACCAGAATTGTAGGGTAAAAAGGTATCGAGCTGTAGAGAAAGGTTATGGAATGAATGAATGAATTTCTAATTTCTCTCCTCAAAATTCTGCTTCTTTGTCTCCCTTTGCTCTTCTAATTCTCATCCCCTTATAATTCTTCTCTTTCTGATTTGGGTTGTTACAAAGGTATCAGAGCTATCGATCTTGGCTATGATTAACGATCAATTTTTGGCTGAGTTCCGTGAGGGACTAAAATCTGTCTTTGACCATTATTTCGCGAATCGAACACTCATTGTTACAATCCACCAGACGATTTTCCCCATTACTCAAGAAGCTCTACATCAGATTTTCTCAATGTATGGGTTCGTGGAAAAGATTACTTCATTTCAGAACTCGTTTGACATTCAATTTCTGATCAAATATCAAGGTTATGGGGCTATCGCAGCCATGAGTTCTCTTCAGGGCCGTAACATTTACGACGGTTGTTGTCAGATGGATATTCAGCTTCATGACGATGTTGTGTTGACGGACTGTGAGCTGAAACAAGTCTCGACAACTGAAATTTCAACGGAGGTGGAGTGCACTGACAGTCTGTTGGAACCAACACTGGTTCAAGGTGTAGTGTCGACAGAGTTCGCTGAGGCAGAACAGAAACCATTGTTGTTAGGCTCTAACGAAGACAAGGTGTTCGACAGATTGCCTATGACAATGGATGAGGAATCAGATGGTGTTGATGACTCGACTGTAGTTCCCTTGGAAGATGACTTAATTAAGGGTTCGAGTGAAACCCAACAGCTCGATAAAATGTTGGCTCCAATGGTTGAAGCTTCAAACGCCAACTTTGGGGACATCATTGTGCAATTGCAGGACAATATGAATCCGGCTGATTTGCAGGAAAAAGCTCTGGTCAATACGCCAGTCGGATGTGAAGATCAGTTTTCAGTGGTTCAATGTGTCAACCCAATTAAAGGTAATTTTGACCCAAACCATTTGTTTAGTGAATATAAGAATCCAGTTACTAGTACTTGGATAGACAAATTTCAAGTCAAGGTATTTGATGAAATGTTTGAACAAATGGATGCAAAAATTCAAGTTAAATTTAAAGGGGAGTTATCTACAGCAAAAACCACTATTGAACTTGTTGAGGGTGATGACCCATACGGTTTTAGACTATTGCTTATGGCAAAAGTGGATTATATTTTACTAAGATCTAAAGTATTGGAGCAAGATGAGCAATACTCTTTTTATGGTGTAAAACTTACTGAAGCAAAATGTCATGAATTAAGGTACAAGAAAGAAAGATATGAACTAGTGAAGAAATTATATAAGCTTTTCTATGAAGCTGATTACACACTGTTGGAAATCAAATCACTCCCTGAGACTTCTAGCAAACAATTAGTAGATGCTGATGCAAAATTAAACTTCAATGATAATTTTGCATTTCGTCATTATTATATATTTTCTCTTTGTGATCCATCACACGCTGATCCTCGAGAAGTGGCAGCTGCCAAAGCTGATCTGAATTACACTTGCTTGTATGGAAAAATTAGTTGCATGATGAATGGGGCAGGGTTAGCAATGGTGACAATGCATATAATCAAGTTGCATGTGAGAACTGCTGCTAAATTTTTTGATGAAGATGGGAATGCTTCTGAAGGGCAAGTGGTTGAGATGTGTAAGATTTTGACTTCGGATGAAAAAGTGAAAGTAAGTTTGGTGAATATATTCGGGATAAGAATATGTGATGTGATTGTAAGTGGGATCATCAATGCTGCCAAAAATGTTGCCTTTAAAGTTCATGAGATGGTCTGTCATGGGAAAACAAGTGCAACTGCTCTATCTCTGTCATTTTCTGAGTATCCTCATTTACTTCATACTGGAGAAGATGAGTCCTTTCGACCCAAAGGCATTGTTATCCTTGTTGAATCATTTGCTTGGAGAATTGTTAACAGTGCAGGAACTTATGATATGGCTAAGGCTCTTGCAACATCAGCAAAAAGCGTAATGGCTTCACATTCTGATATTGTACGCCAAGAAATCAGATTGAACATGAGCTTCATCACTACCCATTTCTTGCAAAGTGACGTGCTTGGGAAGGTTAGTAAGCGGTGTCACTGTCATTACAATCAGAAGTGGTTATCTTTGTTTGACAGTGTTTCGTATCTTTTGGGAAATACACCGAGCTGGCTTCTATCTCTGTCAATTTTATGTCCTTTGTACAAGCACAAACTTAGGATTATGGATATTGATTCACGTCTGCTACTGCGATTTACTAATTGGTTACCAAAAGTGATTTTTACTGCCCGTGGGTCACATTACGAAATACCAGAAGTTAAAGAGATGATAAATGTTGCTGCTGCTTGGGTTTTTCTGCATGTTACACTCAATACCTCAGAGAGGAGCATGATTGTACGGGTCTATAGAACTGAATTTTTATTTCAGTGCTGGAAAAGCTTGACATATTTTTCTCTTTCGATCCAGCTTTGCAGAAAAGAGCTTTGGGCAATGTTTGGTCTAACCATTTAAAGAAAAGCAAGGATGATCCAATGTTAATCAAGGATGGTGGTTTCAAAGGCTTGGCTTGCTGTTTTATATTTAATCCTTGAGGACAAGGATTATTCGAAGGAGGGAGTATTGTAATGGTCTTTAAGTCAAGAAAGCAAAACGTTGCCGTTTTGTTCTTTATTAGTTTAAGTCTTGTTATTTTCTTAGTGAAACGGTGAGTTTTGGACCAGAATTGTAGGGTAAAAAGGTATCGAGCTGTAGAGAAAGGTTATGGAATGAATGAATGAATTTCTAATTTCTCTCCTCAAAATTCTGCTTCTTTGTCTCCCTTTGCTCTTCTAATTCTCATCCCCTTATAATTCTTCTCTTTCTGATTTGGGTTGTTACAGAGACCATACATGGGTGAACCGGTGGGAGTGGTGACACCAAAAGGTTTCGGGTTTTTAGGTTTTAAAACGAAAGAATCAATCGAAAGGTTTTTTCTGCTTCGATTTTGGTTTCACGAAAAAAAATAGTGCTCTCTGGTTTTTGGGGTTTCGAAGAAAGTAAAAAAAGGAGTTTTTTTAGGGTTCCGGCGCCGGCAACGGCGACCGGAACCCTTTTGCGGCGCCGGAAATAACAGAAAAGGAGGGAGAGTTTTTCGGTCTAGGGTTTGTAAAGTAGAAAAAGGGGGCCGATATGTTTTAACTTAGGGTTTATAGTATCTCTTTGTTTTAAAAAAATGGTCTAATTGCGTCTTAAACCCCTCCGCGTTCTCAATATCACGCAGGGAGGGCTTCGCTTTTCAAAACCCTCCCCGCAGTCCTCGTTCTTTTCCCAATATTTTCAATTTAACCACCGGTCTCGATTCAATTGATTTTCAAAGGGGATATTCACTGTTTTGGTCCCTGAAGTTTCCCGCGCCTTTTTGATTAAGTCCCGATTTCGTGTTTAATTAGTCTTTTCGATGGTTTTATTGCATTTTCAGTCCTTACCAGTCAGCATTCCATTTATTTTGCACTATTGATGTTATTGTTCATGCATCTTGCATTTTTTATATATGTTTTGCATCGAGTTTGTGTTTTGTTATATTATTCGTGTTAATATATGTGTAGTAACCCATTTTTGGGTCTAAAATACCCAATAATAAATAAGTAAATAACCCTTATTATTATAACCATAACAAACCTAAATACCCATTTAATACCCAAATACCCATAACCCATTTACAAACCCACCTACCCATTTACACGGCCCAATATCCAAATACCCAAAACCCAATTATCCTAAACTAAAAAAAACCCTAAAACCTAAACTAAACCTAAACCTAATATGCTATGTTAGCCGCCGCCGCCGACTGGATCTGCCGCCGCCTCCGTCATGAAGCCGAGCCGCCGCCACGAAGCCGGACCACGTCACCAGCTTCATCCGCGTCAGCCCCACACGTGTTACATCCCCCTGCAAGAAAGAAAAAAGTAGTCAGAGAATTATTACTCTGTAAAAATCAAAAGGGGATAAAATCCCGAATATGTATATTATTTTAGTTTTTAAGTCCGGCTATATATACCGGATTCGGTTGTAAAAGTAAAAAAAAAAGGAAAAAGGAGGATTCGAAATAAAAAGAGAGGAGATATTCAAAGCAAAAATCAGTTCACAAAAACACAAATAAAAGGTAAAAATTTCTAAGAATCCGAAAAGTTTTCCTTAGATCTACACAAATAGAGAGGGAGTTGGAGAAATCTAACCTTAGATTCGGGTTCACCACGCAAAACCGGGTCGGAAACCACCCTTGCATGTCGTTCCGGCAACCGGAGACGGCGGCTTCCGTCGCCGCCGACGACACCAAATGGACGGGCAGAGGGAGAGTAGAGAGCTCTGAAATTTTTTTTTGGTTCAAATGACAACCAAATGATTTTTTTTGAATAAAAGGGGGTATTTAAACAACGGCCAAAACGACGTCGTTTCAAGCCTCTGTCCGAATACGCGACCCGACCCAAGCCAGGACCCGCGTGTTTTCAACTGGAGGGGAATATTCCGCCCGTAGCCATCCAACTTCTCGTATCCTTATGATTCTGCCCTTTTGTTTTGTTTTCCTTTCATTTTAGTCACCGTTCTTTCTTTCTTTATTATTTTTGCCCTTTTATTTGTTTTTTCTTTCAATTCTGCCACTGCCTTTATTATTATTATTATTATTATTATTATTATATTTTACTAATTATCGTTTCTACCAAATTTTTTCTTACTCGTGAAAATCACACTCCGGGCGTTGGAGTGTCATTTTCCGCTAATTTTTTTATTATATTATTATTTAATATCACCTTTTTGAATAATGATTTTATAGGGGAGACCATACTCCGGGCGTTGGAGTGTATATCCCTTTCTTTGAATTTTTATTTTTAAATTTTATTTTAGCTTTTTTGGGATCACTTTATTAAGTTATATTCGAATTCATAATTCCACCATTAAGATATTACGTAATCGAAAGGTACCAATTTTGGGCGTTGTGGGGGTGCTCACCCTTCCCCATACGTAACCGACTCCCGAACCTATTTTTTTTGGTTTCGCAGACCAAAACTCGTTGTTTTAATAAAAACAAGTTTTATTAAAATAACCGGGTTTTTTAGGTGTTCCAATCGCACCTAAAGTAAAATAAAAGATTGGTGGCGACTCACCCGTTGTTACAATATGCATATATGATTTTTAATATTGCATGCCTATTTATTTCAATGCCATTCGAATATATGCTTGTTGTACGCTTTTTTTAATGTCGTTCGAATATATTTGTGACACGCATTATAATATGTCATTCATGTAATTTTCAGCATTTTAATTCGCATATTAATTAATGTTTAATCATAAAACGGAGATACCTATTAATTCGCGTATTCGGGTCGACTAGCCTAACTTACTGGATGTCCCGCGAATATTCGAATTAATTCGAATCGTCTAAAGGTAAATCCGCAATTAAAATGGACAAGACCATAACACCATATTTACCTGCTTGCATCATGCATAAAGGTGACGTACGGGATCCGAACCTTAAACTAACACGGCAGTCAGTCTTATGTGATGTCGGTTTAGTTTTTGGTCCGGTGTACCGTCATCCTTTTTCAATTAAATGCTTAATTAATTTGATACCACCAATTTGAAAAGCTCGTATATTTAAAATCTGGTTTTCAATCTAGAACCATTAATTAAATTCATTTCAGATTTTAGATAATTTCCATCAATTAAAAGGAATAATTGTTTTGGTACCGATTTCCGGGCGTGATGGGGGTGCTAACCCTTCCCCACACGTAACCAACTCCCGAACACTTTCAAAAGAATCTCTGGTTTTGTTTTTTACGGTGTCCGGCCTACCATAGTGGCCGGTGGCGACTCCAAACCGAGAAAAAAGATTTTTTTTAGGTTTTCTTTCCCAACCCCGAATCGAGCCAATTTTTAAATTCCCCATTTTTTTAAATCAAATCGAACATTTTTTTCAAAAGTAACGGGAACTTGATTTGTGGAGAAAAAACCCCGTTACAGCTTGGCGACTTCACTAGGGACAAATTTTGTTTTTCAAAACAAAAAGAGAGTTAGGCCAAAGAAATAATTGTTGCCTTTAATGATGGAAATTTTTGAAATTTGATTTGACTTAAGCGAGATGGTTCTTCCTCGAAAATAGAACTTGAATTACACGAGCTTTGATGATTGGTGGTCTTGAATTAATTTTTCATTTAATTTCAAAGGAATCACCGACATGTGTTGCATCACGCATTAGGCTCTATACCCGAGCTTCGTCCCTTAAGTGGGAGTGAAACGCCCATACCCACGTGAGTCTCCCTCCACGGGTCGGTAATTCACTTCCAGAATCCACACTTTCAAAAGAATCTCTGGTTTTGTTTTTTACGGTGTCCGGCCTACCATAGTGGCCGGTGGCGACTCCAAACCGAGAAATTTTTTTTTAGGTTTTCTTTCCCAACCCCGAATCGAGCCAATTTTTAAATTTCCCTTTTTTTAAATCAAATCGAACATTTTTTTCAAAAGTAACGGGAACTTGATTTGTGGAGAAAAAACCCCGTTACAGATGTCTTCCACTCCAAGCCCTCAATATCCAGCTCCTGAGAGTGCCATTTGGTACATATTCAAAGATCAGAAAAATTCTGCTGACACTTGAATCATCCAAGTAGCATTCAAAGCAATGGCCAAGAGCACTGACTAAATGCCGATGTCTCAATTTCGAAATAAGCTCTACATGGTGCATAAAGCTTTGAGTGCTAGAAACCCCGAAACCTTTGGTGGCTAGCATCCGGGCCGAACTCAAGAACTTATCCAACCCGGATGATAGTTCCAAGATCCGAATATTTTCTATCCTTCGACCTTCGGGCCGTCCCCAAGGTAAGATCCGAGTGAAACTCGGGTCCGAGAACGTCCCCTTCCTCCTCCTCATGAATACCATTTTGCTCATCCTTCTAGGTATTATTGCACAAATGCCCCTCCTCAACATAGATACTCTGCTACACCTTTCGTTTCACTTCCCCCACCAACAACGCCTTACTCCACCGTCCCCGACGGTTATCACCTCGGCCACCACTACTACTCCCCCGGCCTATGCCTCCGCATCCCTTCTTCGAACGAGCTTCCAGCTATGGCACCCGATCGGCACCGGTTGATTACTCACCATACGATCAGAAGCCTCGAGGAGGCCCTAAAGTCGGACTGGGAACTGGATTAGCTGTGGGAGCTGTCGCAGGGGCTTCAGGTGGAATAACATTGGAAGAAGGGTTGAGATACGAAGAAGAAAAGATTGGTGAAAGGATTGAACATGAAGTGACTTCAATTGTTGATGGGTTTTTTAGGCAACGATGATGGTGATGAAGGTAATGTTAATCATGTGCTAATTTCTTCAGCTACAAGAATAAATCTCTAGTGTTTACTTTAAAGTTTCGACCTTTGTTGTTCGTTTAATGTTTAATTTTTGTGTGTTTTTGTTACTTAATTGTTGAATGCTTTTAGGAAATAGGACTCATTGAATATGATCTTAGGTGATTGAACTTGAAAATTAGGATTAACACTCTGTATTTCATTAATGCTTGCTTCATTGAGCTTTGCCGTGTAATGCTTGAAAGACTTTTATCTGCATTGTTGAACCGTATGAATTTATAAGCTTATGGTAGAATGCGACTTTCATGTGATTTATGTATGTTTGATATTTTAAAATCATGCTGATGGCTTTTGTTGTGTTGGGGGCAAGACGGTTAATAGGCTATTGAACTGAATTACGAACTATAGTACTGCCTGCAACACCTTATTGGGTTTAGTTTGTCATGTTTTCGATGTCAAACACAAAGGAGAGGTATGGTTAGTGGGGATTTAGTGAAAGACCAGGCTATATTCCTACATTTATGTTAAATGAACTGGGAAACAGGTTCTCCTTTGACTTGCTACAATCTTGGATATAGATAGTAGTTTGTTTACCGCTTCATGTTTTCTTCAAAATTTGTATTCTTTTTAACTGTCTAGTGCTCACAATTTGGAGATTTGTCGGCGCTTTTCTGTTTTCTTAGCCCTTGCACTTTGTATGGCATGTTTGACGTTACATTAAACTTTAGAGCAACTAGAGCTATCCTTTTAGTTGCTTAAAGTTGACTTGTAAGTCGATTTGATGGAAAATTCAAGAATAACGAGGTAAATGCATGGATCGAACGAATGCTATGGCATTGCTCTAGGGGTCTTGATCTTACTATATGCAATAACCATGGATAACAGGGTCAGGATCTGGAACACAGTCCGGCTAAAACGGTCTAGGAAGAGCCTGTCAGGAATTACCCCTCAGTGTGCCAATGTAGGCACACCTCTAGCAGTTCCACCTAGTGAGACCATGAAACGTAAAAGAGGTAGACCACTCCTGCATCAGCTACTCATCTTGTAATGATAACTCCAATCTGGAAAACGGGGAAGAAGGCTGCCATTGGGGGCTCCAAGGAGGCAACAATTATCTTCCCTAGGTAAATTATTTTTCCCTTGCTAAATGTAAATCGTATTGTACCCTTGGCTTAGCCTGGTGGAAACAAGCTTAATGTTTCCATTTATGTTGCTCATGGAAAAATAGTTTTGTAGCCACATATTTTAATCAGCTTGATGCATGTTTCAATTTTTGCTAATGTTTTTTTATATATTTGTAGGGTCTTTGGTGGATCATATAATGTTAGTATATATATCGAATACGTAGCACAATGGATGAAAGACAAAGGGTAATATGTTCTTTAAAATCTGTGTTTCGTGTTGCATTCTGTGTTAGGAGTATGAGTTGTATGAGTTCATTATGAGTATATGTGGTTGTTATATGCTGAGCTGTGTAAAGTTGTTAAGGTGGTTAGAGTCTGTTATTATGGTTAACGTAAGGATTGTTGTAATCCAGTGTATTCCTGTGTACATCAACCCTAGTTAGGGTTCATCATCTGTGTTGTATAAATTCTCCCAGTTTCTTCTCAATAATACAAGCTTAATTTCTCAGGTTTATCTCTCTTCTTTCTCTCGTATATTGCTCAACCTTACATGGTATCAGAGGTTCTCAAAATGGTTGAAAGCTCGTTTGGTTCATCTTCTTCCAGTAGTTCCAAGCCCTTTACGAACAAGACCATTTCCATTTGATTGGATGATTCCAATTATCTTCTTTGGCGCCAACATGTCTTGTTTGCCATTGAAAGTTTGACTCTTACTGAGCATGTTGATGGCACAGTCAAGATTCCTCCGCAGTTTGTTCTTGATCAAGGTGGTTCCAAGGTAGCAAATGCTGAGTACATGGTCTATAAGCAACATGATAGTGCTCTGTGTTCATGGCTTCTTTCTTCTATAGGTCCATCGATTTTACCATCCTTGGTAAATTGTAAAACGGCTTTTGAGATCTGGGAGAAAGTTCAGCAGGTTTTCTCTGTTTCTTCAACAACAAAGATTATGCATCTTCACTGTTCTTTGAAGAGTCTTCGCAAAAGGGATCAAAGCATGAGGGAGTACTTGGCTCAGGTTCAAGTTATCTGCGATAGCCTGGCTGCCTGTGGAAATCCCTTATCTGAAACTATGCATATTTCTGCCATTCTCTCAGGCTTACCGCCTGAGTATGAACCAGTGGTGGTTGTGATCACTTCGAGCCAGCAGCCTTACAAGATTGATGGCGTATGTAATGTTTTGTTAGACACAGAGGCTCGTCAGCAAGAATTTGTCTCAGAATCTTGTGGTTAATCTTGCTCCAGGACCAGTTTCAGGGGCTCAGGGTTATGGTCAAAGAACTTCGATCTTTCGTTCTTCAGCTCGAGGTTTTAGCCAAGGTGCTCAAGGTTTTAATCAAGGCCAGTCTAATCCTGGTTTCGGTCAAAACCAATCATCTGGCTATACTATGAATGGGGCATACAATCAAGCACCTGGCGCGTATCAAGGCATTCGGAATCAAGGTCTTTCGACTCAAGGGTTTCGAGCTCCTGCCTACAGAGGAATGCCTTTTCGAGGTCGAGGTGGTCGTGCCTTTGGTGGAAGGTCTCGTGTTCAGTGCCAGATTTGTAGAAAACTTGGGCATTTTGCGAATCGTTGTTTCTTTCGTTTTGATCAATCCTATGATGGTGTAGTCGGTCCTAATGTCAATGCTAATCATTGCTTTACTTCTGATGAAGTTCATGATGAACAAGGTTTGGATGAGTCGTTCTCTTCTGATGTCAACAATGGTGTTGTTGCTTCAGTAGATGAATTTGCTGGCTACAATGATCCATCTTGGTATCTAGATTCTGGTGTCACCACTCACCTCACACCTGATGCAGGTATGCTTCATAACTCTTTACCTTATTAAGGCACAAGTACAGTTTCTGTTGCAAATGGTATGGCCATTCCTATTTCAAATGTTGGCAATGATTCTCTTAGTTCTAATACTAGACCTTTGATATTAAATAATTTATTGCATGTTCCTACTGTTAAAAAGAATCTTTTATCTGTTTCGAAATTTACAAGGGACAACAATGTTTTGATTGAGTTTCACCCAAATTTCTGTGTTGTGAAGGATCTGGTAACTCAACAGTCGATTCTTCAAGGCATGCAAAGTGATGGCCTCTACAAGTTTTCTTCTAAGCCCATGAGTTCTGTGACAAGCAATTCTTTTAATTCTAGTAATGTTGATTGTATTCCTGTCAATCATGTTGTTGTTAATGTTCAAATTCCTGAATGTAATATGGCTTCTAGTTCTAGCTTTGAGCTTTGGCATAAAAGGACTGGTCACCCTTCACATGATATACTTATTAGACTACTCAAAACTTGTAATATTTCATTCAATAATAATAGAGGTTCTTTCTTTTGCAATGCATGTCAGCTGTGTAAAAATCATAAACTTCAATTTCAGAGATCTTTAACTCGATTTGATAAACCTTTGCAATTGGTTCAGATTGATACTTGGGGTTCTACACCTGTTATTTCTAACAACGCTAGTTACTATGTTAGCTTTGTTGATGCCTATACTAGGTTCACATGGATTTACTTTGTAGCTAGGAAGTCTGACATTGCTTTTGTTGTCAAGAATTTCCATTGCTTTGTTGAAAGGAAATTTGGTTCCAAATTGCTTGCTGTGCAAACAGATTGTGGTACTGAGTTTAAAGCTTTAGAGCTATATTTTTCTCATCATGGCATTGAATCTCGTCACACTTGTCCCCATACATCTGAACAGAACAACATAGTCGAGCGTAAGCATCGCCATATTGTTGATCTTGGATTGACTTTAATGGCTCAGGCTTCCATACCCTTTAGGTTTTGGTCTGATGCGTTTTGTACAGCTGTGTATTCGATCAACAGGTTACCTACAGATGTTCTCGATGGAAAATCTCCTTTTGAGTTGGCTTGCAACAAGCAACCAAATTATGTTTTTCTTAGAACCTTCGGTTGTCTATGTTATCCTTTAGTCAGGCCTTATAACCAGCATAAAATGGAGTACAGGTCTCAGCCTTGCGTATTTCTTGGATACAGTCTGAATCAACATTGCTACAAATGCCTTAGCAAAGAAGGTAGGGTGTATGTTTCGAGGCATGTTCACTTTAATGAAAGTATTTTTCCTTTTTCTAGGAATGAGCCTTTTTCGATTGATGAGGAAAGCTCTCTAGACAAATAGCATGAGTCTATGCCTGCAAATTTTATTGTGTGCCAAGCATGGTACAGCTGTTCGAGATGTTCGTGATGAAGGTTGCAGTCGTATTGTTAGTGGTTCTCCAGTTGCTGTGTGTTCTCCTGGTGATCGTAGAACTCAGCAAAGAACTTCTAGAAACGATATCGTGTTACCAATTAACACTCCTGTTTCTAATACTCCTAGAAACGATGTCATGTCACCAATTCCTAGAAACGATGTTGTGTTACCAATTAACGTTCCTAGTTCTAATGATCATCAAGATACTGATATGCCACTTTCTAATGCCCGTCCAGATAATGAATTTTTACCTTCTGATTCAGGTTTGAATGGTTCTAATGATCTTGGTACTGGTGTGTCTTCAGCAGATGAGGAAAGAAATTCTCGAGAGAGAAATTCTGAAGAAGTGTTCTCTTCATCTAGTTCCAGTTCCAGTAGCCATGGAGGCAATCATCATATGGTTACTAGGTCTAAGGCAGGGATCTTCAAGCCAAAGGTCTTCTACATTGAACTTCAGTCTTCAGAACCACGCAATGTACATCAAGCCATGCAAACTAAGGAATGGAAAGAAGCTGATGAAAAGGAGATCAATGCACTGGTTGACAAAGGAACTTAGGATCTTGTGCACTTACCTTCTGATCGAGTTCCTATTGGATGCAAGTGGCTCTTTAAGATTAAAAGGAACTCTGATGGAAATGTCTCTCGCTATAAAGCGAGGTTAGTGGCCAAAGGATATTCACAACTTGCTGGATTTGATTACAATGAGACATATAGTCCTGTAGTTAAACCGATCACTGTGAGAGTGTTGCTCAGTTTAACTCTTAGTAAAGGATGGACGTTAAGGCAGATCGACGTTGACAATACATTTTTAAATGGTGATCTTGTTGAGGAGGTTTACAAGGATCAGCCGCCTGGGTTTGAACAGGTTGATGCTTCAGGAGCTCCGCTAGTATGCAAGTTAAAAAAATCGTTGTATGGGTTAAAGCAGACCCCTAGAGCCTGGTTTTAGAAGTTCAGAGCTTGCCTTGTAGATACTCTAGGGTTTAACATGTCCTTAGCTGATCCTTCACTTTACTTCAAGGACAACAATGGGTGCAAGATCTACATAATGGTGTATGTAGATGATGTTGTAGCTACTGGTGACAGTGTTGAAGAAATAGATGCAGTCATTAGAAGGATCAATTCTATTTTCTCTTTGAAGGATCTTGGAACGTTAATTTTTTTTCTTGGCATGACAGTGCAAAATGTCAAATATGGTATTGTGCTCAATCAGAAGAAACATGTTGTAGATTTGTTAGAAAAGACAAAGATGGAAGATGTTACTCCAGGTGCAACCCCGATGGTAACTACATCTCTTCTCTCCTCTACTGGTGGAAGTCCTTGCACAGATCCAACTCTTTATCGACATGTTGTTGGCACATTGCAATATATTTGTTCAACAAGGCCTGATATCCAATTTGTTGTAAATAGGGTTAGTCAGTTCATGCAAAATCCCTTGGACAAGCATTGGCATGCAGTGAGAAGGATAGTGAAGTATCTTAAAGGTACAATGGATCATGGTCTCTACTTTAATTCGTCACCTTCTTTGACAAAAATCACTGGATACACTGACTCATATTGAGGATCAAGCCCTGAGGATAGAAGATCCACTACAGGACATTGTGTCTTTCTAGGTGCAAACTTAGTTGCTTGGAGTTCAAAGAAGCAAGGAGTTGTGTCTAGATCCTCTACTGAAGCTGAATTTCGAGGAATTGCAAATGCTATGTGTGAAATTATGTGGATCAAATCTCTTCTAACTGAACTGGGAATCTCTCTTTCAGCTACTCCATCAATCTGGTGCGATAACACCAGTGCAATCGCACACTCAGCCATCCCTGTCCATCATGCCAAGCTTAACACGTCGAGCTTGACTTTAAGTTTTGTTAGGGAAAAAGTCATGGATGGATTGTTTCAGATCAACTATGTACCAGCTATTGACCAAGTAGCAGATGTATTAACCAAACTTCTATCCGCTGCGTTCTTCGTTAAGCTGTGACAACAGCTCCAGGTTTATTCTGATGATGAATTAAGACTCAAAAACAACAGTTTCTCAGGACGGGTAGAATGATAGGCATCTTGTTTCATGAAGAAAGGAAAGGTAGGAAGTATGCTAGGAGTATGAGTTGTATGAGTTCATTATGAGTGTATGTGGTTGTTATATGTTGAGCTGTGTAAAGTTGTTAAGGTGGTTAGAGTCTGTTATTATGGTTAACGTAAGGATTGTTGTAATCCAGTGTATTCCTGTGTACATCAACCCTAGTTACGGTTCATCATTTGTGTTGTATAAATTCTCCCAGTTTCTTCTCAATAATACAAGCTTAATTTCTCATGTCTATCTCTCTTCTTTCTCTCGTATATTGCTCAACCTTACAGATATATATTTGTAGGGTCTTTGAGATGCATGATATTCGGTGCAGTCCTGTTCTAAACCTATACTAAAAAGTCTGTTTTGTTTCAGTAGGTCATTTTGGTGCGCTTCGGTCAATACTCGTGTATACCAGTATCAGAGTAAAAATGGCACATCCGCCAGGACGGTATTAACTACTAAGAATATTTTGATGAGAAGCACTTCACAATAAGTCAATTGAACAAAAATCTGCGTGGTTAGTTAGTTTCCCTAGCTTAACATTTGAGTCAAGTTCAGTGAGTATTATTTTTTTGCAGAAAGTAGTGGGAAATTTCAGCTAAACTCACCCAAAATTGTGTAAAAGTCCATATTATCCTTAAGAAAGTTATAAGAAATTTTAGTTCAGTTGACTCAAATGTCAAATTATGTAGGAGTAAATTTCAAAGTTAAAAAAGGATAAACTACTGCAGAAGTCACTTATGTTTATACTAAGTACAGAGTTAGTCCCCAAATTTAAAAAATGACCAGTAAGGTCCCAAACGTTTTCGGGACGTAAACTTTTAGTCACTTGGCCGTTAAATCTAAACGGAAGGGTGATTTGACACAATAAAAAATGATAAATTACTTAAATAGTCCCTAAACTATTACTTAACTTGTATTTTAACCACTACAATAAAAATAATTTATATAATTTCACATTTAATCTCCTATATTTACAATTTTTTTATTTCTTTTCCCTCCACTAAACCTTCAAAATCATGTGTATCCGGACCTAGAATATATTACATACATGATAAAAGAAATATAATTCAACTTAACAAAACAAAGGAAAGATTAATTCCCATATATAATTTGCACTGGATGAAACACAAACAAGGTGATGAGAAATTATGCAATTTAAATAGCAGACCTAGAACGATAGTCGGTTGATGAGGTCACTTGCGGAGAGGTCAAGATCTGCACCTTTACCAAATAGGTAACTGTGTAATTTGTTTCTCTAATTTTAATCTGGCAATTGTAATTTTGATGCAATGACTTATCGCTTGAAGGACTTCTGATTCAAGGTTGAATTAGTCTGCAATTTGTTCTGAAAAGCTGTTTTTAGTATTTGATATATCTGGATGAGGCAGCTAACATTTACTTTATTTGGTTTAGTCATAGTTTTGACAGCTTCAGATCGGGATGTTCATTAATAAATACTGATGTACACTTAAACCATGTGGATACTGATGATGAGGATTTATCAGCAAAAAATAGTGGTCGTTCTTGTACAAGTACAACTCCAATAGTTCAACTTAAATCTGATGTTCTTCAGACTGAATCTTTGAACATACTAACATGGGATACTTATGTAGATAGTCTCTTGACAACAACCCCAGTATGTTCCTCTTTGTATATCAGTTTATTTTCGACTTGAGTTTAATATCTTCTAACGTTTAACTGTTGTTCTATTCCCTTTGTTGTTTAGGTATTATCCAAGGAGGAGCAAAAAGCTCTTGATGGAACTCCAGCTCACCCGGAAGCATTATATGGTAGGACATTTTGTTTTCATTTTATCAAAGCACAGTAGATTTGATCTTATACTCTTACAGACTTAAACTGATTCTATTTTGTTCTGTAAGATGTAAGAATATAACTTCATGTTAAGAAGTTTAGTTGTTGTAGCCCTCTTGTGCTTCGGGGATTGGTTTTCTTTCGAATTGTCATTTAGAGCATAATTAAACTAATTTTTCCTAGATTGCATATCTTCAAGTTGTGCAAAATTTGTTACTCTGTGTCATTTCAGCACATTATCTCAAATGAGCCAAATTTGTTTATATCAACTATAATGGCTTGTGCTTTTGTATCTTGTTCTATCATTTTACTAAATTGTGGTTTTATCGGCTGCTAACTTTAATAACATTCATGTTTCAACATTTTATGCAAGTTGCCTGGCTGGGAATGTAGTGGAATAGCTTTAGAACTTTGCTTGGCCTTCTGCTATCGCTTTGCTTCATCCGAGCCTTCTACCAGTGGCTGTCATGGGATTCTTTACCAAGGTATAGATTAGTCTACCAGTGGCTGTCATGGGATTCTTCAACAATAAATTCACTACACATAACAATAAATAATGTAATCCATAGAGCATGAATCTTAAATAAATGCTGGAAATTTTATAAGCTTGCAATTATCTTAGCAATCAAGTTATGGAAGAAATTTCTGAACTAAAGATTCATTATAATCCATAATTGCAGATAGCTGGTGCTTCATTATTTGGAATTCTTCTCTCTAAATATGATCCAATAACATGCTTAAAGTTTGTTGCTGGGTTGATGATGTGGTCATTACCTGTTATGGTAATTGCTTATATTCTTGTTCTGATTATCTATATTATTTGGAGAAAGGATCTATTTCCTCTTCTAATTTCTAGCAACATTCTTCAGAAGTCACAATTACCAAATAGCGGAGGGGAAAGAAATAAAAAATTGTAAATATAAAAGATTAAATGTGAAATTATATAAATTATTTTTATTTCAGTGGTTAAAATACAAGTTAAGTAATGATTTAGGGACTATTTAAGTAATTTATCATTTTTCTATTGTATCAGATCACCCTTCTGTTTAGATTTAACGGCTGATTGACTAGAAATTTACGTCCCGAAAACGTTTGAGACCTTACTGGTTATTTTTTAAATTTGGGGACTAACTCTGTACTTAGTATAAACATAAGTGACTTATTCAATAGTTTACCCTAAAAAAAGCATCGGGACAGAAAGGAAAATTCATGTATTAGGCCCACTGTCAGAATTAGCCCTTTTGAAACGAAGAAATTCATGGTTTTAAGGTCAACGCACAACTATCACTGCCCTTCCACCATCAAAGCGCACTTCTCATAATTATTATGTCCGGTTTTGGCTCATTCGTATTGGTTATTTGGTTAATCTCAAGTCGTCGCCTCCGCTCTGCGTTAATATTTTACACATTTTCTTCTTTAACATAATACAGGCAAAGCAAACCTACCTTGGTGTATTTTTCTCTCTTTTGCTTCAATCACACAATCAGTACACTTTCATGGCTTCTTCTTCTTCATCTTCTCCTCCAATGAAGCATCAAGTTTTCTTTAGCTTTAGGGGCGAAGACACTCGCCTTAACTTCACCTCTCATCTTCTCAAAGCTTTGAAAGACACAGGGTTGAATGTCTTCTTCGATGAAGAAAAATTGGAAAGAGGGGAGCCTATTTCACCTGCACTTTCTCAAGCAATTGCAGCCTCAAGACTCTCAATCATCGTTTTATCTTCGAACTATGCTTCTTCCAAATCATGCTTGGCTGAACTCTCTGACATCATGGACCGCAGGAGCACTCATGGCCATGGGCAAATTGTTCTTCCCATCTTTTACCATGTCGATCCCTCTAGCGTTCGGAATTTTGGTGGGAGTTTTGAAACATCCTTTCAAGATCATGGATCAAATAAGCCTCATGATGAAGCTGCCTTTGCTGAAGTCGGGAAATTGAAAGGGTGGCATATAGAAGGAGGCAAATTTGACAGGTTACTATATTTTTACTCATCTTCTTTTATTCTACTTAGTACTTATCTTTGGTTTATTTTTTTTTTTTACTATCTGCTAGATCTGAACCGGACTATATTAAGGATATTGTTGGATATGCAATAAAGAAGTTGATGAATAGCTCTTCTAAAAGTGCTTCCGAAGAATTAGTTGGGATAGATGATCAGAAAAAGACAATTTTGGATCTGGTTAAGCAACAAGACATTCGTGTTATAGGACTATGGGGAATGGGTGGTATTGGCAAAACTACACTTGCTGATGCTGTTTATAAGGAAGCCTCTACGGAGTTTGAGGACCATTACTTTCTCCAAAATGTTAGTGAGAAAATAGAAAAACAAGGGAGAGAATCTTTACGGAATGAACTTCTTTCCAAACTGTTAAACCAAAAAGGAATTCGTATAGATACCCCTTCGATAGGAAATCCTTACAAAGAGAGACTGAACAACAAAAAACTATTTGTTGTTCTTGACGATGTAACTGATTCGGACCAAATAGATTTTATGGGTGTTACACATTTTGGTATTGGAAGTAAAATCATTCTGACGTCTAGAGATAGACAAGTACTTAAGAATGGAGGAGCCAACCAAATACTTGAAGTAAACAAGTTAAATAAGAATGACTCTTTTCAACTTTTCTCTGCATTTGCATTTAAGTTGTTGAATCCTCCTGTTGATTTCCGAGATCTGTCGAGCAAGTTTGTAGATTATGCCCAAGGCTGCCCACTTGCTCTTAAAGTTTTGGGTTCTAAACTTTATACAAAGTCTAGAAAAGAGTGGGAAAGCGAGGTGGATAGACTAAAGCAATATGTCCAACCAAAAATTTCACAGATTTTGAAGAGTAGCTTTGATGGGCTGGATGAGCTAGAGAAGAATATATTTCTTGACATAGCATGCTTCTTTAAAGGGGAATTTAAGGAAGATGTAGAAAGAATTCTAAGTTGTTTGTATAACGGTGCAGTGAGTGGAATAAGCAACTTGCTCGATAAGTGTCTACTTGATATCACATCTATTAACTTAGAGGTTTATCATATTTCTATGCATGATATGCTTGAAGAGATGGGTAAGGACATTGTTCGTCAAGAATCAAAAGATCCCGGAAAACGCAGTAGGTTATGGATTCCTAAAGATGCGCATCAAGTGTTCAAATATAACAAAGTAAGTGTTACTTATATTTATATTCATTTTGCCCCTTTATATGCTTTATTTAGATGTCGTATGGTTCAATAAAATTAAACACTTTTCATATCTCAAAGTTTATGTAATAAAGAGGTATGCTCAATTAGTATAAGGCTTTCGTAATATACCTTTTTACGAGTGATTTAATGGAATGACTATAAATTTCTCTAAACTGTTTGTTGTATCAGGGAACAGAATCAATTGAAGGAATAAAGCTACACATGTCTCAAATTGATAACCTGCGGTTACATCCTTTTGTTTTTGAGAACATGATGTTTCTATGATTTTCATTGGAATAAGAAGTTGCATGTAGATGGAGTTGATATTGCACCTCTTCCTGATGAGCTAAGGTATCTTCAATGGGATTATTACCCCTTCAAATCTTTATCATCAAGTTTTAATCCAAAAAATCTTGTCGTGTTGGAATTACGACACAGCAACATAGAACAACTCTGGAATGAAGATGAACATCAGGTATGGAATTTTTATTTTCCAATTATTATAATTTTTTTACTACCAAAAGTAAGTAGATGATGATATGGCCTTTTTATATTTTTAATGCACAGGACCTTGGTAATTTAAGAGAAATTGACGTTTCTTATAGCAGGAAGCTAAGGAAGATCCCTAATCTGTTAGGGGCAATCAATCTTAAAAGCCTTCGTTGTTGGAGGTGTGAAAGTTTGGTTGAGCTACCTTGCCTCGATCATTTGACATCTCTAGAAGCCCTTGAACTTTGTGGTTGCAAGAGGTTAAGGAAGATCCCTAATCTAGTAGGAGTCATCAACCTTGAATACCTTCCGTGTCGTGGGTGTGAAAGTTTGGTCGAACTTCCTTCCCTCAATCATTTGACCTCTCTTAAAATGCTTGAACTTGATCAATGTTGTAATCTCAAGAAGTTCCCTGAGCTCCCAAATAACTTTTCTGAGTTAGATTTATCTTGCACCGGAATAGAAGAAGTGACTGATTCAATTGAGCGTCTCGTCCAACTTAGAAAGTTGGGTTTGAGAAGGTCAAAGGTCCAAAATGTATCGAGCAATATTTTAAAGTTGGAATTCCTTAATCACTTGGACTTTGGTTGGTGCAAAAGACTTAAATCACTCTCAGAACTTCCACCATGTCTATTGCGCTTGGATGCGGATGACTGCACATCACTAGAAGAAGTGTCCTTCACAAATCATAATTTATTTCGATCCGATTCTTTTTGTGATGGCGATGATGATGCTCATAAAGAAATCATTTTCTTGTCATTCTCGAATTGCTTCAGCATGAATCAAGATTCAGTTCATAACATCGAGGCAAATGCCATGTTTCAAATTCGATTCCTAGCACAGAGATGGGCATGTAGGGAACGGAGAAGAGACTCTCGTCTTCAAAAGAAATATTTTTGTTGTTTCCCCGGAAATGAAATTTCAGAAAATGATTTTGAGTATCGAAGTGTGAATTCTTCATTAAATTTGAAGATAGCCCCGAATGGTTGTGGTGGGGGAAGATTCTTGGCTTTTGCTATCTGCCTTGTGGCTAATCTCACGCGTGTAAACCTAGTTCAATTTATCTGTAAATACGAATTGATTGCTGCCGGTGGCGAAAAGGTCAGAGATGAGTGCCGGCTAGATTTTGAAATGCGCATGAGAGCCTCCGGTGATCACGTGGTGATTTTATTCAGTGAGGATATGATTAAAATGGATAGTGATTACGAGGAGGCGTCATTTGAATTCAACATAGAAATTGGTTTTGGTAGTGAAGAAATTAAAGTGGAGAAATGCGGAGTTCATGTATTTTATGTGGAGGCGGAGAGTTACACCATTAGTGATGTGATGAGATGTGATCAATCCAACAGGAATTTTGATTCCCAAGAAGATGCTAATATTGAGTAAGTCCATGGCGGTTTTGCTACAGAAAGAAGATTTAGCTACATTGGTGGAGAAGAAGGGGAGGGCCTAAAAGATTGAAATGCTTTCATTTCATTTAATCTTTGGTTCTGCTTTCAAAAAGATGCAACTTCTGAATAATGTCATACTCATCCAAATGCCTAAGGTAAGCCTTCCAACTATTTCCTATATATTTGTCAACTGGAAAGACTGCTCGAGACTGGCTTTTCTTATAACCTATGCTTTTATGTTAGATCCAAGTGTTTGCTCTTTGTTGTGCTTTATCTTTTAGAATTATATGATTATCATATATAGATTTTCTAAAATTTTCACGAAAGTTCAATCGTACTGAACTTGCCAGATTATGAGTGGTTTTGATAGCTTCTTTCTCAACGATAGAACAAGTTCCTGCTTAATTTCTGGTCTTGAAGTTACTGAATATGTGATGCTTTGATTCTCGAAATTTACTACGATGAAAGGAGTGAAAATGGCAGTGATTGGTGCAAGGACAGCTGATTAGGAAATGACAGATCTTTGGAAAGGCCATTATACTTTGAACTTTAACTATACATAAAAGGATGAACAGGTAAGCTTTTCAGAGCTTCAAATTCTTCTTCTGGAAACTTAATTTATATTGTGCTTGAACTGAGATTTTAACTGCAACTTGTTGACAGATTTGCCTTAATTATCTCAATCCACGAGAATTTCAAGCCATTTTTTTTTTGCTCTTTCTGGTTTTTGGAGCTTTAGAGGAACCATATGGTGTTGGAAACTTGGCCTTCCTGGAGAGGTAAATTACCTTGTTGAAATTGCTCTTTCTCGAAACCTGTAGAATGAACACATGGAGCTGGAGGTTATTTTTAATAGTTTTAATTACTTGAACCAAGTATTTTGCTGCTTACCAGGGAATGAAATTTCAGCTAACAAGTTTGAGTATTGGTTCTGAAGATGGGCCCAAATAGGAGTAGTGGGAGCACATTCTTGGCTTTTTCTGTATGCCTCATGTGCTGCTGAATCTCATGTTACTGCACTTGTTTCCCCTGCACTGTTTTTTATGTCAGGGGACTGAACTAATTGAAGGAATAAAGTGTGATTTGTCTCAAATTGATAACCTACAGCTATGTCCTTCCGTTTTTAAGAACATGATTAATCTTATTACATATATCCACTTCTATTTTCCTTCATATTTGGGGAGGGAATGGAATCAGAATCTACATGCAAATGGAGTTGATATTGTATATCTTTCAAGTGAGCTGAGGTGTCTTTGGTGGGAGTATTACCCCTTCAAGTCTTTATCACCAAGTTTTAATCCAAAGAATCTTGTCGTGTTGAAATTAAGGCGTGGCAACATGGAACAACTTTGGAATGAAGATGATCATCTGGTATATGCTCTCATACTTTCTTCATCCAAGTTTTATTTTTCAAGAAAAAATTATGGAATGAAGATGATCATCTTGTTATTAAAAGTTTTTTCAAAAAGTATAAAAGATATAATTATATTTCTTTTAAGGAAGAAAATTTGTTTGGTGAATTTACAGACACAGTCCATCAAATATAAATTTTTATTTTCCAAGGATATCATTAATTTTTTTATGTGGCCAAAGCAAATAGATATTGCTTACGAGTAATATAGTTATTTTATATGTTGTTTGCTCAAAAGCCTTGACTGTTCTCATTGTATAAGTTTGGTTGAAGTTCCTTGCCTCAATCACTTGGCATCTCTTGAAACCCTTAACCTTTATGGGTGCAGGCCTATTTGATGGAATCCCTTCAAAGGCTGGATGTTGCTGATTGCAAATGCCTTAAATCACTCCCAGAGCTTCCACCATATCTGTGGTTCTTGGAAGCAAAAGGCTGCACATCATTAGAAAGAGTAGAGTTCACAAATCATAATTTATATCAATCCGATTCTAAGTATACAGGTTTGGTTGTCATTCTTGAATTGCTTCGGGTTGAATCAAGATGCAATTAAAAACATTGAGACAAATGCCATGCTTCAAATTCAATACCTAGCACAGAGACTGGTAAGCCATGGGATATACAAACGGAGAGCACCGTGATTTATATCAATACCTAGCACAGTTCACAAATCGTAATTTATATCAGTCCGATTCTTTAGATGATGGTGTCGATGAAGAGGTTTTCTTGTCATTCTCGAATTGCTTGGGGTTAAATAAAGATTCAATTAAAAACATTGAGACAAATGCCATGCTTCAAATTCAATACCTAGCACAGAGGCTGGTAAGGGATGGGAGATACCAACGGAGATCACTACTTAATAGATTCGTTTGTTGTTTCCCAGAAATTGAAATTTCAACAAATGTGTTTGAGGATTTTTCGTTAAATTTGAAGATAGCACCAAATGGGCATAGTGGGAGCAGATTCTTGGCATTTCCCTCTCGTCGTTGACTTCTATGAACTTGAATTTAAGTGTAAATACCAACTGACAGCCGCCAGTGGTGAAGAGTTCAGAAGTGAGAGATTGTTCCACTACAAGGGTGACCACGTCTTCATTTGGTTGAGGATTTGATTATAAAAGACAATGATTATGAGGAGGCATCATTTGATTTCAACATCATCCAGAAGACAAACTTGGGAAACGATGAAGTACATAAGGTGAAGAAATGTGGAGTTAATGTGTTTTACGTGACGCAGAGAGTTCAAAAGCTATAAACTTTAGCCATATTGATGAATCCGATGACAGTTTTTACTCTGCAGATGATGGTAATTTTGAAGAAGTCATGATGCTACTTGAGACTTCTCTCACTTTGTTTAGAATTATATGTCTGTCATCCGCAATTTTTCCCCGTATATGTTAACCAAAATCTAGAGACTGAGATTTGATCTTTTTAATTTGATACAATGAAAAGCCTACAGATTGTGCTTTGAGCTTTAGCTATGCAAAAGAGGAGGAACGAAGTAAGCTTTTACTTTCTTCTACCGCATGCTTGCTTTATGCTTGTGGTTGAACTTGTCAATAAATTTGCCTTGTTGATCTCATTCAACATAGATTTGAATTCATTTTCTAAGTTCTTTGTTTTTCTTTTTGGACCTCTAGAGGGCACCATATGCTCTTTGCAGTTTAGCTTTCAACTCATTGTGATTTTCGGCTTCCTCGTGCACATTTTTTCGTCAGATTCATCAATGGATTACACACCCAACATTTGCCAAAATCGATTCTTTTGTCACAATTTGTGGACAAAATTTAAACTTTGGTGAGATAACTTTGATCGCTGCACCTGCACAGGTGATTGGAACTTAGCAGACACATTTGCTTCTCTATTACATCCGAAAACTGCACAAATAAATTATGAGTTAATCTCTTGTTATATCAATTATGAAGGGCCTTGAGCATGGCACTAGCATCGATGTCGTTGGTCGTGATGATGATGTGGAAGATCTCGAAGAAGCAGTCAAGTAAGACATGAGTAGGGTTGACAAAAGTGGGGAAAGGGGGTGTATGTGCAAGCAGCTTTGGAGGCATTGCTTGAATCAATTCAGTGGTATAGGCATAGGCATAGGCGAAGGAAAAAGGAAACTGGGGAATGGAAACAAAAGTTTTTAAAGTTAAATAAGAACTGAATGTTTCTCATTGCTAATATTCTCCGAAACAATATCCCCCTTTTATCCCACAGCACAGATTATATGAATTTCTTTCAACAACAAAAAATCACAGATCGTATGAATTTCTTTCAACAAAAAAAAAACACAGATTATATGAATTCTAAACAGAGACTTGTTGCGGAAGATCTTTACGTGTCTAACCCCTTGAATGTTTCACTCCATATTGGAACAGGTAACCGGTGACTTAGTCACCTTGCGTTAACTGCCAAAGTTATAGGGACTAAGAAATCTTCCTGATTTATGTTTGCTTGATCGGTGAGCTAAGAAGATATTTGAATGATGTTTTATAAAAAAGGGGTAATTTGAAGGATTTAAGTAAAAACAAAGTTTGTAGAGAATATTTAAAAAAAGTGAATTCAATTTAATAATGACTAGCTTCGGGTTTTTGCGTTGACTCAATTTCCTCAGATCATCGGAAAAGGTTTTTTACTCAAAATTCACATCGGTTAATTGCCTACAAGGCCGAATACCCAAAGTTTATATTTGATATTGATTTCCGAATTTGATCTAGTCAACAACAATGTTACAGATCAAAACCGGTTAAGTTTAGTTACACCAACTCGTATTTTGTTGTTTCAATAACATTGATTCCGATCTTAGTTTCTTCTTTGTAATCAATATACTAAGTGTGTTCCCAAGAAGTCAAATTTACATCAATTGCCGATCTTTTCTACTAAAAATTTGATCAAAACAACATCCTGACCAACAACAATCTTTGGTTTTGAAATCATTTTGATTTGAAGTTTAATCGTAGAAAACTGAAAGAGATTCTCACAATTGTGTAAGTGATTTTCAATCCTCACGTTGAAATTGAAATCGCTTAAGTTTTCGACTATAAAAATACTTAACTAAACATGATTATGGAAGACATCATACTTAGCATTGTTTTCAAAAATAAAGTAAAAACTTAAAAAGAAAAAATAAAGAACGAAAAGGAATTTTTTTTATAAAATTTCAAAGTAAAGAACAAACTAAGAAAATGAGAGATGAGATGTCACGCTTACCCCCAATGGGATATTTATAGTCCTCAAAATTTTTAAAAAATATAAAAGATAATTCCCATAATTTTTAAATCTTAAAGATAATTCCTTTAGATAAAAAGATAATTTTTAAAAAGAAAATAAGCTAAAATATTTAAATTTTAATACAAAAAGATAAATCCTCAAGTTTTAATTCAAATCTCAGTTGATAAGTTATCCAAAACACGACTGATAAGCTATCACGCACTGCTGACGTCATCTTCTAGAAACTGTTGACGTGTCGCCCAGTCAACATTTTCATGCCCCAATTTTATGCCCACTAATCTAACCATGAATCCAGAAAAATTGCAGAATCGAGCGTCTTCCAACGTGTTTTCCAGATACAAAGTCTTGCACGAAAAATAACACAGTGAACCACAATTTGGCACCATAATCCAACAATTAAGTCATAATTAAGCTTGACTACTTATTTGTCTGTCCTTTAAAATTTTATAAATTCGTCTATCTATCATAAAGTCTTGTGTTCGTCCCTAGAAGAGAAAAAACAAATTTTTCATGTACATGTTTAATAAAATGGAAGTGATTATCATAAAAATCTCAACAACCATTGATATCTATTTGATTTAAAATAAGATTTTATTGGTTATTATCATAAAATAGTATAACAAGATTTTATTTTTTTTATTTGAAAGGTAGCGGGCCTCGTTAAAAACCCCTCTCTAATCCTAGCTAGGGGGAAAAGAGTGCTCAATTTTATTAATATCGAATCCTTATACACGAGATAAACAAACCAACACAGTACAAAATCAACACGAGTCTTTAAAAAAACCAATTAAAGATAACAATGATGGTTAACAAATACTGACAGGACCACACTCCCAAACCTCACCTCGCAAGTGCTCTGAGCATGTTGGGCATAGGATCAAGCATCTACAACCCACAACATTTCTACGGCTCGCCTTCTCCCTTCTTTTGCCAACCTGTGAGCTTCTCTATTTTTCTCTCGATAAACAAATTCCACACAAAACCTGAAATTAGCGCACATCTTTTACAATTTGAGACTGCCTCTGTAAAGGTATCCGGACATCGAATGTCTTTAGTTATCCAACAAAAGGCTAATTGGCTATCTGTTTCGATGATAAGGGGAAAATCTTCACCCCACTTTGACACAGCAAATTTCTTCCATGCTTCTAAAATTTCCATTAGTTCAGTTCCTGTCGGATCGGATAGACCACCGCATTTTGAGAATTTCAAGAGATGTTTGCCCTGATCATCTCTAAGAATGCCTCCGAGACCACTTACACCAAACGATCCTTCAACTGATGCATATACGTTGAACTTGAGATTAGGATGGGCCAAAAAGTCTAAAGTAGAAGTGAACGATTCTGGCCATTTACATTTGTACCAGAAGACGATTCTCATAAGAGCTGAGTCGAAAAAGAGATTAGCGTTCAGCGGCTTGTTGTTAAATATTCGCTCATTCCTATATAGCCAAATCGACCAAATAAAATCAAAAAGAGCCATGATCCAGACTGGCCTCGATCTCCCATCTACGTGCTGCTCATACCACACCTCAATGAGACCCCTTAGATTATCAGGCATAACTAATGCGATACCCCAATAATAACACCACTTCTGCCATGCCTTCCATGTAAATTCACATTTGCAAAATAAGTGGCTTGAGGTCTCTACCTCTTTAGAGCAGAACACACATAATCAGAGGCGGATCCTGGTGATGGCCAGAGAGGGCTTGGGCACCCCCAAATTTTTGGATATTTCACATATGTCCCCTTAAATTTGTAATTTTTTATAATTTGGCCCCTTCAAAAAAATTAAAATTTTCATTTCTTTAAATGTTTTTAATTAAGGCTTCTTTTAAAATTTAGAAAATTTGTCATTAAGTCTCTAGCTTTTTCAAAAATTTTAGTTTAGACCTTTAAAACTTTTGAAAATTTTAAATTAGCCCCCTCAACGTGTTATACCAAGATCCGCCCCTGCACATAATCCATTCCCAACCCTATGAACACCTCGCTTTAAAAGGCTTTGATAGGTCGAAATTTTATTAAGAATTGCTCGCCAAACAAACATCTCGACTTTGGGAGGAGCCAAATTAACCCAAATCATCTTCCAGAATTTATCGACTGGAACAAATCCTGCACTTTCTAACAAGCAGTAGTCTCGACTTTTGTATATACCACTGGAAGATCCGCACCATTTTAGTTGATCATTATCACCTGAACACTTAGAAGCTTTATTAAGAATTCCTAAGAACTCGTCCCAAACTAGTTTTTCCCACTCAAATAACTCTCTTCTGAGTGTTATATCCCAACTCCACGTATTATCAGATTTAATACCAAACTCGCAAACAAACCCAGTCGAATTAGCAGCTAACCTCAAAATCTTTGGAAAAACTTCTTTGAGCGATGGTACCTCTGTCCAATAATCAGACCAAAAGCGTATCGATGAACCATCCCCCAGCACCCATCGTAAATTAGACACGAATCTGTCGTTGGGATTTTGCAGAGGTGAAGAGATATTTTTCCAGACCCAAGAGGCATTTCTACTCATATCTTTCTTTGGAACCAGAGAACGCTCCTCCATTTTGTATTTTGCCACGATAACTTTGCGCCACAAGCCTTGTTACCTCCACACCGACTGGCATATGAAAAAGGCTTAAAAAATATATTGGCATGCTGCACAATAAAGACTTGGTCAACATTATCCTTCCAGCGAATGACAGGAAAGATCCTTGCCATCCTTCAAGTTTGGATTTCAGTTTGTCAATAATAGGATGCCATAGGGAATGATTATTCCTAGAAGCAACCAACGGTAGGCCCAAATAGGAAGCCGGGAGAGAACCCAAACTACAACCAATCATTTCAGCCCAGTTTTGAACCACACTTTCTTCAACATTAACCCCAACCAAACTCGTTTTTTTTCAGATTTAGAGAAAGCCCTGACGCCAATTCAAAGATTCGAAGCACTCTCTTGAAGTTTAGCACCTGTTGTTTCTCAGCTTTCGCAAACACGACTAAGTCGTCTGCAAATTGTAGATGGGAGACAGAAAATCCGTTCTCCCCAATCATAGCCCCTTTAATATATCCCTTTTGCACTGCAGACTTGATTAAAGAACCGAGCGCTTCGCCAAAGATATTAAAGAGGTACGGAGACAAGGGACATCCTTGTCGCAAACCACGTTTGATTGAGAAAAAATTCGAGGGAAATTCATTGACTAGCACTGCAATTTTTGCAGAAGAGACACACAGTGAAATCCAATTTCGCCATCTAACACCAAACTCCATTTTTTGCATAATTAGGTCCAGAAAAGGCCAATCCACCGTGTCGTATGCTCGTTTAAAATCGTCTTTAAACACAACTATATTTTCTTTATATTACCAACCCAGATTTTGTGAAACTTCCTCAAAAATTCGCTGATAATATTTTCTTTGCATTCCCTCTTTATGCAGCTTCCTGGAAAAAGAAGCTTAGACGTGGACCGTCGTGTGAAAAGTTATAATCATTTTCTAATCTATTTTAAATACTTTATCATTTCAAATAAATTTTAATATAAAGGACGTAATATACTATTGAACTTTAAGGAGGTATTGTATATATCATAAACTCTCAATCGATTAAATTATAATGCTAAATTTTAGTTTAGACTTCAATTATATCATTTGACCGTTAACCAAATAACAATATAACGACATTAACCCAATAGCAAAGTATTGGTATATTGAGCCTTTTAAATAAATTTTCGTTGATTATAAGTGAATTTTGTGGAAAACAAATTCAAAAGAAAATAGATGGGTGAAATGTGAACGTTTCAGCACCAATCTTTACCGCGAATAATGACTGGTGATGGATAACGACTGATCTTCATTGGTGGTTTAAAAAGTCCAATGCCTAAAATGGAAGTGTATTAAAATTTAATGACCAAATTGATACAATGTAAACCCTAAAAGTGCAAAACGATATTGTTTTGTCCATATCATCACATTGATGCAACAATTGTCCCCTTCACTGTCAAGGGCGTATCTTGGCAACCCAGGTTGATGGGACCAATTTAATTTTTTTTAAAAAGAGATGTTTAATTTAAAAATTTAAAAAAATTAAGATTTAATTAGAACTTTTAAAAATTTTAGGAGGAGATTTAATTTAAAATTTCAAAATTTTGGAAATGTAATTGTATTCTAAATTTTTTGAAAGGGGTCAAATTAAAATTTTTAAGGGACTAAAAATTAGTTTACCAAATTCTACGGGACAAGGCCTATATAGGCTCCAATATAGGTCCATCTTTGTTTATCGTGTCGTTTTCGAGTTAACGATCCAATTGTATAATTAGAGTCAAGCTTAAAGTTCAGTGTTATAATTGAAACAGCTGGAAGTTTAGTATTATAAACGATATACCGCCTAAATTAGTTCAATGATATATTGTACAATTTACCCTAAATTTTTATTATATAAATATATAACATTTTCATACATTTATTATTTTTAAAATAAATCAAACCTTATTCAAAGGGAGTTTTGGTAGGAGATTCTTGGAAATTTAACCAAAAAGCCATTTTAATTCATTTAGTTTCACACTACATAGGCAGCACAGTCGAATTTAGGATAAAGGCTTTTCAAAAGGTCAATTTATGGTTTTCATATACATTTGAGATTTAGTCATTGTATTCAATATGGCACAATTTAATACTTTTTGGATAACCATTGGTATCCAATCAATTTACTAATTAATCAAGAGCGATCCTCTTAATCCAATTTGATGGCGTGAATTCTTTTATTACTGGGATTTTAAAAACAAATTTAGTTAACATTATTTTTTAAAAACAAAACAAGTACGCATTTGTTTCACAAAAGGTGTAAAAATAGAGGGATTACATTTAATTTATAAATAGTAAAGGGATTAAAATCGAAATCTGACCATGTTGAAATGAAGAAATTGATGGGCGGCGTAAAGGAAGTCGTCGCCAAGGCAATGCCTACAAGTCTAACAAAATTATGTTAAGATCGTGAACATTGTATTTTTAGAAGGTTATGTGAAAATTCGATTCAATTAAATATTATTCTTGAGAAAGTTGTTGGAAATTTCACTTCACTTGGTCTAAAATCGTATAAAAGTAAACATTAATTCAATTGAATTGACCCACAGGCCACATGCCAAGTTGTGTAGAAGTCAATGTTATTATTTCACACGAGAATAGTAGGGACCAAACTCAAAATTTGACAATTTTCAAATCAAGAATTTAATGGGTGGTTTGGTTCGTGAGGTCCACAGTAGTAACACTCATTTATTTTGTCGGTAAAAGAGATGAAGAAAGCGGTAGCCGATGATACAAGTCTAACACAAACGTGATATCCTCTTTCACGTTAATACAAGGAAACCAATAATGATGGATGTACTATTTTTTTAGGGTTTTGCTAATAACAGCCCTCAGGGCGGTCAATAAAAATTAATAATATTTATGTAATTAATTTTTATTTTATTTTTCAAATAAAATCTATTTAATGTAACTATTTTCTTCTTAAAAATTGTATTCTACCCATTAAATTAATTTAACATAATTAATACTTACCAATTAAATACATATGACCGTTGCTGAATCCTTGCCATTAAGGGTTCAAATTGTGATTTATATTTCTTTTTCATGTGTTATTTTCTTGGGTAAAGTACATAGACGGTCACTGAACTTTGATGCAAAAAATAAAATGGTAACCAACCTTTCAAAAATCACGAAGTAGCAATTAAACTTTAGATTTTGAAACAAAATGGTAACTAGGGCGTTAAACCCCGTTAACCCCTAACGGAAATCTGACGTGTATGCCACATCCCCACCCAGTTTTCCACTTTATATATAAAAAATAATAAAACAATATTACACGTCATAGTTGAAGAAGATGTAGTGGAAAACTGGGTGGCCATAATCAATACATACCAACCATCATATCTCAAGCTCATTTCCCGAAACCGGAGCCACCGAAGCAGAAAGTGCAGCGATCGCAGTCGTTATCGATCGCCGAAAACATGTCGTCGATAGGGAAATACATTATGGACCGGAGCACCAGTTTTTCGGCGGCGATCGTGAACGGTTTGTCATCGTTAAAAGAAGACATCGGCGATATCGTGGTGAAAAACGATTCGTTAAACTTGGAGGTAACGGATTTCAAAATCCCCGGCGTGAAAGTCATAGTGAAGCTAAAAAGCGAAGAAGAACGACTCCGAGATCAATTAAGGGGTCGAATAACGTTGTTCACGAAGTCCAACTATGAAAAGTGCATCGCCGCTCGCAAATTCTTCAAAGAAAGAGGGCTCCGATACGTTGAAATAAACATCGACGTGTTCACCAAAAAGGTCGAGGAGTTGATCGAAAGAGCGGGAGACGCCGAAGTGCCGAAGATATTCTTCAACAATTGCTTGATAGACGGATTGGAGACATTGAAATCGTGGAGCGAGAGTGGGGAATTGGAAGATAAAATGAGAGATTTGTTGGGTCCGAGATGTCCCAAAGAAGCACCGAAAGCACCGGAGTACGGAATCAACGACGAGGAAGACGAAGGAGATGAATTGGTGGAAGTAGTGAATTATCTGAGACGGACTTTGCAGATTCAGGACCGTTTGATTAAGATGAAAATTGTCAAGAGTTGCTTTGCTGGTACTGATATGGTGGAAGCCATTATCAACCACCTTGATTGCGGCAGAAGAAAGGTACAAATCCAACTCCTAAACTTAATTCAGATTCGATTGAATTCAAAATCGATAATTCATCAGGTTGTCGATAGATTAGAGTTTCATCTTTTAAAAAGGGGATTAAAAATCATTTATATTAATTATGACGTGTAATATTGTTTTATTATTTTTTATATATGACGTGGAAAACTGGGTGGGGATGTGGCATACACGTCAGATTTCCGTTAGGGGTTAACGGGGTTTAACGCCCTAGTTACCATTTTGTTTCAAAATCTAAAGTTTAATTGCTATTTCGTGATTTTTGAAAGGTTGGTTACCATTTTGTTTTTTGCATCAAAGTTCAGTGACCGTCTGTGTACTTTACCCTATTTTCTTTTGCATTCAAAACTGTACTTTTTGTTGGCATTCACTAAGTTTCTTTTGACAGCGTTTCACCAACTCCTAGTTTTTGATATCTACTAAAAAGGTAAAGCATACAAAACAATTTCGATTATTTAGTTTATTTATTTATTATTTAATTTTGTCTTGACTATTTAGTTTTTATTTTAAATTTGTTCTAACAAAGGTTTAACTGTGATTTTTGTGTATTTATTTTTTTAATTTGTCTTAACAATTTAGTTTTCAACATATAGTGATGCTTGATTTCGACTTGAATGAACCTCTAATGGAGGAAGAAAATGATGAGCAAGATAATGAACACACACACACACACATGTATATATCTAAATATTTCTCTTTTAAAACTAACCTCAAATTAATAATTTTTGTGTTTGAAATATATATAATGAAATTTTATGTGTTTCCTATGTATTTTTTTAAATAAATTTTAAAAAATATAAAAAATAAATCAGGTACCCGAATTTTGCGGGTACCCGATTTGCGGGTACCCGGTTCTTATGGGCCGGGTCACGGGCCGATTTTTAGGTACCCGAAAATTTCGGGTACCCGAAATTTAGGGTACCTGAAAATCCGAGTACCAGGATATGAACACCCCTAGCCACTGGGGCCACGGCTCCGAAATTTTAAAAAATTTGAATTTTACCCTTATAATTTCTATTTGTTTATAATTTTTATTTAATCTGAAATTAATCTCTATTTATTTATAATTTTTATAATTTAATCTGATTTTTTAATATAGTTTTATTTTTGTTTGGTATAGTCCCTAAAGTTTTATAAAATTAAAAGGGTAAAGTACACGAAATACGACTAAACTTTAAGATTTGACTCGATCATACCACTGAACTAAAAAATGATATTATTGTACCACTAAATTTTAGCAAAATGTTCAATTGTACCACTGAACTTTAATAAAATATTCAAATATACCACTAAACATTTACTGAGTTAATAGTGTGATGACTTGGACAACGGGTGACCACATCGATGCTGAACCAAAACGTCGTCTACGTTAGACCAAAACAACGTCAATTTATTAAAGGAAAAATAAAAAGATACTATACCTAAGGAGGTTTGAACTAGGAATCTTTGGGATTAAAGTTTGGTATCAAACCACTAGGCCAACTCAGAATCATGTAATAATTCTAACACAAATGTTATACATATATATAACTACAGTTGAGTTTAATTTCATTTATTTCATAATATAAATATTATAGATATTATTTATAATTTATATTACAAAATTACAATATTATATATGTAGAACTAAGTGTTTTGATATAATATTTAAAAATATTTTAGACTAAATTGAAAAGAATATAAAATATGTTTTTAGTCAAAAACAACTTGAAAATATGTTTAAGGGTTTTACAAGGCTTTGGAATGATTTAAAGTGCATTTAAAGCAGTCAAAACCAAGCATTTCAAGTGCCCATACCGATACGGTCTAGTACCGTACCGATACGCCTTAGGGTTTCAGCTACAAGAATTTTCCAGTAGCCAAAACCTGTACCGATACGCTTAGCCGTATTGATACGGTGTGTTTTGAAACAGCCCAACGACTAGTCACGTATCGATACGGTTGTATCACGTACCGATACGCTAGGTAAGTGTATCGATACGCATCAGCTGAAGTGCACAACAGCTACTTCCTTATCGGGACCGTATCGATACGGTTTGAAGGGTATCGATACGCCAAGCTGCAGAACTGCATTTATGGTGGAAATTAAAGGCTCTAACGACTCCAATCCAACCCCAACGGCTAGTAACGACTATAAACTCATTAAGGAGTATAAAAGGGACCTCCAAGCATCAAGTAATGGTTAATGTTTCAATTATCAATCAACAAATGATCAAGAATTGTCTTTGCACTTAAATTGTCATTTCTTTGTATAGACAAACACTAGTGAGCCAAAATTGTCAAATTTGCTCAAGTGTTTTAGGTTTTGGGTGAGAGCTTATTTGTGCAAACAAACACCTATTAGAGGGATTTGTGTTTGCTTATTTTTTCTCTTTGTAAAGAGGGTTTGATCAAAGCTTTGGGTAGAAAGCTTGATCGGTGTATAAGGGTTTCTTTCTAAGCCTAGAAAATGGGACGAATCAATAGTGGATTGATTGGAAATCCTTAGTGGGAAGCTAAGGTAGTGGATGTAGACCTTGGTTAGAAGGTTGAACCACTCTAAAATCATTGTGTCATTTATCTTTTTAGCTTCCACACCACATCCACCCAAAATTCCATTTCTCCACAACTTGGTGAGCAAGAACGGTTGAAGGAATCGAGCACCTTAAAACTCAACAATTGGTATCAGAGCTTGGCTCAATCGAAGAGGATTAACATCCTATTGGGAAGATCCGGCAAGTTCGATCATTATTTTACACAACCGGCTGAATGGCGCAATCTATCAACAAACCGCCCTTCTTCAACGGAACTCACTATGCCCATTGGAAGACAAAGATGAAGTTCTTCATTACGTCAAGAGACTATAAGCTATGGGACATAGTTGAAGATGGTCCATTAGTGCCTCAACGAAGCAAAGCAGAGTGGAGTGTCGACGATCGCAAGAAGATAGAGCTAAATTGCAAAGCCTTGCACATCTTTTTTTGTGCTTTTGGCCCAACCATCTATGAGAAGATGTCTTCTTTTGAGAGTGCCAATGAGGTATGGGACAAGCTTGAAGTCACATACGAGGGAACCGATGAAGTCAAGGAGACCAAGATTGGGCTCCTCACCTTAGAGTATGAGAACTTCAAGATGGATCTGGAAGAAAACATCGATAAGATGTTTGATAGGTTCTCCACTATCACCAATGATCTCAAAGGCTATGGAGAAGCCATCCCAGAGGAAAAGCTTGTCCGAAAGCTCATCTACTCACTTCCCGAGTCATGGGACTCAAAAAGAACTGCCATTATCGAAGCAAAGAATCTCAAAACCTTGAAGCTTGATGAACTCATGGGATCACTTATCACTCATCAAATCATGAAGAAGAACAAGGAAGAGGAGAAGAAGAGAGAAGAAATTAGAGCTATGGCGAAGAAGAAAATCATGGAGCTTGGCATCAATTCAAGTACCGTTGCTCTAAAATCCTCCACATGCCATCATGAAGATTCAAGTGAGAAGGAAAATGAAGATGAAGAGATGGCCTATCTCGTCAACAAATTTACCCGGTTCATGAAGAGCGAAATGGAAAATTCCAAGAATGAATCGAGGAAGAAGATGAAGGAATCCCACAAGTCCCACAAGAGGGGATCATCTTCAAAGCAAGCATATGTGGCCACATGGAGCGATGAAGACTCCACCGATGATGAAGTAGCCCACCTATGCTTGATGGCCCTCAATGAGGGGGAGGTAACTTCTCACTCATCTATTTCAAATTCATATACATTTGATAAGTTGCAAGATGCCTATGATGATTTGCTTTTGGAATTCAAGGCATCATTTTCCAAGAACAAAAAGTTGATTTCAAAAATAAAAATTGAGAATGATTTTCTTTCCAAAACAAATCTTGAACTTGAATCAAAATTGAAAAATTTTGAACAAAAATGTTTTGATTTACAAAATTTGCTTCTTAAAGTTCAAAAAGAAAAAGATTTGATTTCCAATGAACTTCAAAAGAAAAATGATTTTGGAAAATCAAATTTTTATGTAAGACAATCTATTGCCCCTAGATTTGTAAAAGGTAAATGTTTTAGAAGTGTTTGGGTCCCAAAAGGACTAACCACTTCAACTAAAAGGATGGAATTGAAAAATGGATTCCTAAGGGGACTAAATTTTGTGCTACTAATGTTTATGGATCCAAAGCAATTTGGATACAAAAAATTACTTGATTGTCTTATGATAGGTGTGATGAAGATTGATCAACAAGTCAAACTTTGAGGGAGAGCTCCATGCACACAAAAAAATACACTTGAAGAAGGAAGGCTTCACATCCTACATTGGATTCAAGTGTGGTAAATATCTAGTTGTTCTTGTTTTTATTTGTTTTATTTTTTGTTTCAACTAGATGATCATAAATGTTGGACTAACATTTTTAATGATGCTTTGAGTAAGGGGGAGCCAATTTTTAAACCAAATTTTTAAGTGTGTCAATTTTTTTACCTCCTAAGTTATTTTAAGCCCAATGTCATTTTAAATTGTTTTTGATATAACAAAAAAGGGGAGAAATGGTTTGAAAAAAATGATCTTTCAAGTTTTTCAAGAGAATAAGAGGAAGCTTTAATCTAATTCAAATTTTAAGTCTCATATTCAAATTTTAAAATACAAATGGGGAGAATCCCAAACAATTTTTCAAGTTGGTTTTATTATATCAAAAGGGGGAGATTGTAGAACTAAGTGTTTTGATATAATATTTGAAAAATGTTTTGGACTAAATTGAAAAGAATTTAAAATATGTTTTTAGTCAAAAACAACTTGAAAATATGTTTAAGGGTTTTACAAGGCTTTGGAATGATTTAAAGTACATTTAAAGTAGTCAAAACCAAGCATTTCAAGTGCCCGTACCGATACGGTCTGGTACCGTACCGATACGCCTTAGGGTTTCAACTACAGGAATTTTCCAGTAGCCAAAACTCGTACCGATACGCTTAGCCGTATCGATACGGTGTGTTTTGAAATAGCCCAACGGCTAGTCGCGTACCGATATAGTTGTATCGCGTACCGATACGCCTAACTACCCCAACGGTCATATTTCCCAACGGTCTTTTAATTTGCAGGACCATACTGATACGCTAGGTAAGCGTATCGATACGCATAAGTTGAAGTGCGCAACGACTACTTCTTTATCGGGACCGTATCGATATGGTTTGAAAGGTATCGATACGCCAAGCTGCAGAACTGCATTTATGGTGGGAATTAAAGGCTCCAACGACTCCAATCCAACGCCAACGACTAGTAACAGCTATAAACTCATTAAGGAGTATAAAAGGGACCTCCAAGCATCAAGTAATGGTTAATGCTTCAATTGTCAATCAACAAATGATCAAGAATTGTCTTTGTACTTAAATTGTCATTTCTTTGTATAGACAAACACTAGTGAGCCAAAATTGTCAAATTTGCTCAATTGTTTTAGATTTTGGGTGAGAGCTCATTTGTGCAAACAAACACCTATTAGAGGGATTTGTGTTTGCTTATCTTTTCTCTTTGTAAAGAGGGTTTGATCAAGGCTTTGGGTAGAAAGCTTGATCGTTGTATAAGGGTTTCCTCCTAAGCCTAGAAAAGGGGACGAATCAATAGTGAATTGATTGGAAATCCTTAGTGGGAAGCTAAGGTAGTGGATGTAGACATTGGTTAGAAGGTTGAACCACTCTAAAATCATTGTGTCATTTATCTTTTTAGCTTCCACACCACATCCACCCAAAATTTCACTTCTCCACAACTTGGTGAGCAAGAACGGTTGAAGGAATCGAACACCTTAAAACTCAACAATATATATATATATTATTTTTAGAAAAATATAAATGTTAGTTTTATAAATATTATTTATAATTTATGTTATCAAAATAAAAAGGCTAAAGGGTTAAATTTGTCCCTGTAGTAATCCGAAATCAGCAATGTTGCCCCTACTTTTTTTCTTTGTAATTTTGCCCTCAAATTCAGTCAATTGTAACAATTTTGCCCTTTGACCGACGTTGACCGTTAAAGTGTTGATGTGGCAGTTAACGGTGAAGTCAGTCATGCAATTATGCCCTCAAAGTCATACAATTGCAGCAATTTTACCCTCGGTTTATTTAGTTTTTGAATAAAATTGCATAAAGAATTTAGTTTTTTGAGTTGAACTTTTACATATAGAATATATGAAAAATCGATTAACAAATTGGCGTAAATATCATTTGGGTCCCCGGTAATTTAAAAAAAAGCAAAGTGAGAACTCTCACAAAAAATCAAAACATTCTTCAATTTTTTTTAAAAATCCATAAACTTAATAAAAATAAAAAAATATTCAAAAAAATATTGAAAACAAAAACTAATATAAAAATTAAAATATATTAGAAATTATAAAATAATAAAATATAAATATAAAAAATTAAAAAGTATTTAGTATTAAAAAATTGAGAATTTTACCAATTTTTTTTTCCGTTTTTCTACATTTTGATTATTTTTTATTTATAACTTTATGTTTATATTTTAATCATTGAAATTGTTCATTTTTAATACTTTTAAATGCTTTTAAAATTTTTGTATTTATATTTTTATTATTTTATAATTTCTAATACATTTTATTTTTATATTGGTTTTTATTTTTAATATTTTTGAATATCTTATTTATTTTTATTAAGTTTATATATTTTTTAAAAATTGAAGAATATTTTGTGAGAGTTCTCACTTTGTTTATTTTTAAAATTAGCAGGGACCCAAAGGATATTTACACCAATATTTAATCGATTTTTTATATATTCTGTTTGTAAAAGTTCAACTCGAAAAACTAAATAAACCGAGGGCAAAATTGCTGCAATTGTATGACTTTGAGGGCAAAATTCCATGACTGACTTCACCGTTAACTGCCACGTCAGCACTTTAACGGTCAACGTCGGTCAAAGGGCAACATTGTTATAATTGACTAACTTTGAGGGCAAAATTACGAAGAAAAAAAAGTAGGGGCAACATTTCTGATTTCGAATTACTACAGGGGCAAATTTGACCCTTTAGCCAAATAAAAAATATTATATATAATATATTATATATAATATATATATATATAATATTTATATATATTATATATAAATGAATTTAAGATTAATTGCAGTTTGTAGATATATTATTTTTGTTGGAATTATAATAAGTTTTTAAGTTGGCTTGGTGGTTAGGTGCGAACCTTTAACCTCTTCCAGTGTAATGTTTTCATTATTTTTCTTTAATAAAACGACGTCATTTTGGTCTATCCTAGACATTAAAGCGGCTATATCAAAACGACATTGTTTTGGTTTACCATCTACGTGGTCACCCGTCGTCCATGTCATCACGTCATTAACTCGGTAACGACTCAGTGGTATAATTAAACCTTTTTAAAGTTCAATGGTATAATTGAACCTTTTATTAAAGTTTGGTAGTATAATAGTATCATTTTTTTAGTTTAGTGATATAATTAAGTTGAACCCTAAAGTTCAATGGTATTTCACGTAGTTTACCCAAATTTTAAAAATAAAAGGGTAAACTACATGAAATACCACTAAACTTTAGGATATGACTCGATTATACGATTTAACCAAAAAAATGTTGCTATTATACCAATGAACTTTAGTAAAAGGTCCGATTATACCACTAAACTTTAGAAGGTTCAATTATACTACTAGGTCGTTTTGGGCTATCTAAGACATCAAAGCAATCATACCAAAACGGGGCTATCTGAGACATCAAAGCAGTCATATCAAAACAATGTTGTTTTGGTTTAGGGTTCATATCACCTAGTGGTATAATTAAACATTTATTAAAGTTTAGTGGTATAATCGATCTTATTTTTCTAAAGTTTAGTGTTATAATTGAACATTTATTAAAGTTTAGTTGATAATCGAACATTTTATGAAAGTTCAATGGTATGATAGTATCATTTTTTAGTTCAATGGTATAATCAAGTCAGATCCTAAAATTCAGTGGTATTTCGTGTAGTTTACCCAAAATAAAACTACAGTAAAATCTCTATAGATTAATACCCCTGGGACCATGAAATTTTATTAATTTAAAGAGATATTAATATATCGATAAATTAATAATTTATTAATTCAGCAAATATAATTTTGATAAAGATATTGTGTGCAAATAAATTGTAAATTGTACATAATAATCTAATTAATTAAAAATAAGTAGATTCATGTATATATTATTAAATATATTCATGTATCAAAATATTTATAATATTTATGAATTAGATTCATATTTTAGCAAGTTACCAAAGTAGCAATTGTAATATTTATGAATTATTAATTTATAGTTTTGATGGGACCTTTATATTTATAAAGGGGATCTCCAAAAAATTATTATATTATTATCTTATTGAATTTGATGTTTTTTTTTTATATTGGCCCAAGTCGGGACCGTAGAAATTTATTATTTAATAGAGTTTATTAATTTAAAGAGTATTAATTTTAGAGGTTTTACTGTATATTAAAAATAGAGAAAAACTTCAATATACAGGCAGTGTAAACTATACTTTACATGAGCCTTTTAATTTTAGAGGTTAGTGTTGTAGTTTAGGGGTTTAGGTTGTATGATTTAGAATTTAAGGTTAGTATTTAGAATTTAGGGATTAGGGTGTTAGGGTTAGGAATTTAGGATTTGAGTTTTATAATGTAAAAATGAAGGCTTATGTAAAATTTACTTTACACAACATGTGTATAAAAGTTTTACCCTTAAAAATATAGACTAAATTATATTTAAAAAAACTATATTAAAAAATTGGAGTAGATTATAATTAGAAACAAACATGAGTCAATTTTATATTAAATAAAAACTATAAGATTAAACTGAAAAAATAATATTATGTTAAAAATATTATACTATATTATAAAAATTAGAAACAGATAGGGGTTAATTTAAGATTAAATTTAAAATTTATGAACTAAACTGAAAAAATAAAATCATATTGATCTTGTAACCCCCTCGTCCCGGTCTGGCCGGTTGACCGGTCCAAGTGGGCCACACGGGGAAAACTGAAGCGAAACCCGTTAAGGTTCCCCCTCGGTTAGCAACCCTATTTTTTTTATTTTAATCTTGACATATCCGAGTATTAAATTCTAAGTGATCAAACAGCGGAACGTATCACATGAGACAAACAGCCAAACCCCTAAACATTTCAAATTTCACAATTTAATCCAGCAGATTCCAAAAACATTCAGTTTCAGTCCTGTCAACTTCTAACAACAATTCAGAGACCTATACTTAACATTTTTGAGTAAATAATACCTCTATTTCATGTAAAATTTTGTCCTCTACAACTTTGTAGAAGAACAGTTTTTCCAGAAATGACTCTAACATGCTCAAAAATGCAATTTTCACCAAAAGTTTCGAAACCTTGCCCAAAGGTTTCGAAACTTTGGCTGGCAGTAGCCTCTGGAATCCAAAAATTTGCAAAGGTTTCGAAACTTTACCCCTAGTTTCGAAACCTAGGTGCAGGGGAGCATATTTTGCTTCATTCTAATGTCTTTCAAAGATAAAAACACATTAATAACATATATATGAAGTCTAAGAACATAATTTAGGTAGAAATACAGCATATACACACATGCAAGAGCACCTATTCAAGCCAAGGGAGTCATTTGAACATGTAATAAAACATTCATGCATAGCATACCAAATAAAGAGCAATTTATGTATATAAGGACATACATCACTCAAGCATTCATCAAGGCATGCATCACTCAAGCATTCATCAAGGCATGCATCATAAGTGATATTTACAAATCGAACAAGGCATCCAAGAGCCAAACCAAATCAACACACATCAAGGCATCTAAAACAACAACACCTATCCCATTGCTTTACTATTACAATCTTTCAATTTATAAATCATACTTTGAGCTCACCAAAAGCAACACTTGGAGACCTTTCCTTGCCCTTGCCACCCCCAAGCTATTTATCTGCATTGTCGAACAAAAGAGAGCGTAAGCATAAAAGCTTAGTGAGGGTAAGCTCATAAAACAAACCTTCGACAATGCAGGGTCCAAGCACGAGCAACTATCATGATATTATACATGATTTTACCTTCCATTCACATGAGCCATAAGTATAGGTGATGCATGAACATATTACCAAATTCATGCCATGCTCAACAACATATAAGTTCAACATACAATGATACATATCTCAATGTATTATCCACATCATATATCGTTTCACGTTGAAATTCACATTTCATATTACATCGATACACATATCAATTCATATTATCATGTATGCATAATTTCATATTGGCATAAACATACTTTCTCTTATTGGCACCTAGCTATGACTCGAATACGCGGATAACATGTTGGAACGCATTTCCAACAACAACATTACCTCGGTGGGATTCCACTCATCACCGGTTCTTGCATGTGCGGGATTCCACTCATCGCCACATGCCCTACGGATGGGATTCCACTCATCATCACGTAGAAATATATAAAAGCTTCCGGTGGAATATTACATCACCGTACTCCTCCTTGGTGCCTTAACGCCACCAAGGCCACGTACGTTTTGACTCAATTTGTGTGCACACTCATCCTAATGATCGATCATTGTACCCAAGCATACTAGTGCCAATTAATCAAATTTCCCAACCTTTGATGTTCAAGTATCATAATATGGCATCTTACATCACATTAAGCTCAACATCGATTATCTCAACAACATAATATCATAATGTCATGTTCAAGAGTAATAATATGGCATCTTACATCATATTAAACTCAACATCATCATACACAATTACAATCCAACCCACATGCATAGCAATGCATCAAACTATGTCTCAACAACATGTATAACACATTATACATACACGGATAATCATGAGGCATAACATCAATTAAAGAGTACATCCAATGTCTCTAACTAAAGCTTAGGATTTGGCTACCACCCTAATCCTAACTCTAGGTGGGTCTACCAAATCCCAACCTAGTTCACATGCTTGAACCAACCACTTAAAAACCAATTTAAAAACATTAACCACACACCTCTACCTCCAAGCTCAACTACCAAGCAAACATCACCTTCAAGTTTCCGGATTTCTTCTCGAAGCTTCTCCAACGCAAACTCTCGCTTCTAAACAACCTCAATACAATTCAAACAACCTCAAATTAGCCCAACCTCAAAATATCAACCCGGAATACAAATTCAAATATCAAACCCAACATTTCAAGTCATGATCAAACCCCATACTTAACAATTTCGGACAGCCCCAATACCTCTTCCAGAAACCTTGTTTCCAACATCCATTGCACCCACAAAAGATCCCAAATCAATCCCTAATCATAGTACTACTATTGGGCTATCAATTCCCACCTTAAACAACCCCAAAACTCACCTAAAACCTTCCAAAACTCCATTTTCGTACTCATATTTTACCTAGCAGAAAATCATGTTTTTAAACACCCAAATGACATCTAAATGGTCCCAAATCATCCCCTTAGTATACATATACCATCAGCCCTCTAATTACACCCTAAAACCCACCAAAAATCAACTTTTTGACACTTTAAAAATGGGTCTAAAGACCCACTTCGGAAATTCATCAAAATTCAACCAAATTGATATATGTTACACCTTTTAATATGATTTACTAAAGCCCCAACTCAATTTATCAAAACCAATTGAAAAACCCCCTTAAAAATCCAAACTTGATATAAACCCTAATTTTCAAAAGTTCATATTTTTAAAATCTAAGACAATGTATGAATAGGAAATGGAAAAGAGAGTTCAAATATGTGATTACTTTTCAAAAGCCCCTTGAATTGATGAAGAAATCGAATGAAATTAGAGCTTGAAAAATTGAGAGAGTTTGGGGAATGGGGGAGATATTTCACATGGGGGATATAATGAAAAGGGGAAGAAGATGACAATTTAAAAGTTGTCATCTTTTTTTTAAAAGCTTTTGGGCAAATTACAACATAAGCCCTTCCCTTTTTATTAAAGTTCAATTAGGCCACATTTTAAGTCGAATTTATTTTAATTTTATTTTATTGACTCAAACTATAAACCCGGATAACTCCTAACCCCAAAACACGGGTGTTACAGATCTCGATTGTTGTTTGACATATATATTATTTATGTTAAAATATTACCAAATCTCAAGTTGGTGAATAGAAATCATCTACTTTTTGGTGTCATTATTTATACCTCATACTAAAATTAGGTTTATGGTTTAAGGTTAGACTATAGGAAATTAGGTATGATGCATTTTAAGGTGTAACCCCCTCGTCCCGGTCTGGCCGGATGACCGGTCCGAGTGGGCCACACGGGGAAAACCGAAGCGAAACCCAAAGGAGTTCCTCCTCGGTTAGCAACCCTAAATTTTTTTTTTCATTTTAAACTCGTCATTTTAAACCCCCAACCACAAACAAACGCCCAAATTTTAATCTTAACTAAAGGCATATTAAATCCTATGTATTTTTCTCTTTGAACAGGCCAATAACTCAAAACAGTGCAATACTAAGCAGAAGTTTCGAAACCTTGGGGAAGGGTTTCGAAACTTTTTGCTGGCAGAAACCCCTGGGACCAAAATTCTCCAAAGGTTTCGAAACCTTGGGGAAGATTTCGGAACCTTTGACCAAAGTTTCGAAACCTACCCAAAGGTATCGAAACTTTTGGTTGGCAGAATGCCCTAGAACCAAAATTCTCCAAAGGTTTCGAAACCTTGGGGAAGGTTTCGGAACCTTTGACCAAAGTTTCGAAACCTACCCAAAGGTATCGAAACTTTTGGTTGGCAGAATGCCCTGGAACCAAAATTCTCCAAAGGTTTCGAAACCTTGGGGAAGGTTTCGGAACCTTTGACCAAAGTTTCGAAACCTACCCAAAGGTTTCGAAACTTTTGGTTGGCAGAATGCCCTGGAACCAAATCCTCTGCAAAGGTTTCGAAACCTTACTCATGGTTTCGAAACCTTAGTGCAGGGGATCACATTCTGCTCAACCTAAGGACTTCCTAACCTTGCAAAACCCCAAAATCATACATGGACATGCATGGGAGCGTAAGAAGGATCAAAAGCATGCCTCAACACCCACAAGACCCGCACATATGACCATTTCAACAAGCATACATGAGCCATAGGAAGCATCTAACATAAATCAAGCATTCGAAACATGGCATTCCATCAAAAGGGTAAAATTCAGCATTTAGAGACATATATGGAGCTCAAGAGCCCAAAAGGCACAAAACAACACAAGAGGTTTGCACTCAAACATAAAGCAACCTAAGCATCCTAGACATGCCATCATACACCATCGATCAACATAGCATTACATGCTTTACAATCCAAATATCAATCCGAAACAACATCATCAAAAGAGTCATACAAGGCTCGAACAAACACCCTATTGCCACATTGCTTAACTACTACAAAATTAACCATACTTGAGCAACAACTGGGAAAGCCCTTCTTGCCTTGCCTCGAGCTAACGCCACGCTAATGATCTACATTGTTGAACATAGAGAGCGTAAGCTATAAGCTTAGTGAGGGTGCTCTAAAACGAAAACAACAACAATGCAGGGTCCAAGCATGTTAATCCTAGTCTACATACATCAAACATAGGCATAATATCAAGTAGACTTAGCTAGTCTTTCAAGTGGCATATATGGTCTCTCAATCCTAACAAGCTTGATCATCAATATCATCAACATACATCAATACCATATATCACACTCACATAACACCATCATATATCACATTACATGATTTAAGTTTAATTGGCCACTTTAATTACCCCGATTGTGCGGATTTAAACCTTGACAACACTTTACCTCGGTGGGATTCCACTCATCACCGGACCTTGCATGTGCGGGATTCCACTCATCGCCACATGCCCTACGGATGGGATTCCACTCATCATCCCGTAGAAATATATGAATAGCTTCCGGTGGAATCTTTCATCACCGTACTCCTCCTTGATGACTTAACGCCATCAAGGTCACGTACGTTTTGACTCAATTTGTGTGCACACTATCCTAATGATCGATCATTTACAACCGGTAATTTTTAGTGCCAATTATCACAACACATCATTTATAAACATCATCAACCACAATACATGCTCATCACATATCTACTCATCATGATATATATACATGTATCAATCAACCACAAATCAAGAGCATAACTAGTAAGCACAAAGCATTTGAGGATATCAAAGCTAAACTATCAACTTGAATTAAATGGAAGTGGCCTACCAAGCACACTTTACACACACACACACTACACATGCTCGAGCTAAACTTAAAAACAAGTTGAACCACTCACCGCCCTTCCTTAGCAATTCGAACCAAACTCCCTACGAACCCGGGTTCGGTCCCAAAGCCTCTTCCGCGCTTCCACTTGCTTCTAACCAAACAAAACATACATATTACTTCCCAATTCAATGCTAAACTCAATCATCAACATACTTACTAACACAACCCAAATTCCACGATTTCCAAACCACATAACATCTCTAAAAATCCCATTTTCGGACTCCCACAACTCAAGGCTGAAAATTAAATTTCTAAACATCCAAATGGCTTCCAAATCATCCCAAAATACTCTCATACCATAGGTAGACCAACAGCCCATCAAATTCAACACAAAACCCACCAAAAACTCAAGTTTTAACACCTTAAAACTTGCCCTAAAGAACCACTACGAATTTTTATCAAAACTCAACCAAATTAAAGTATATGGTGTATTTCATCATGCTTAAGCAAAACCCCAACATGATTTATCAAAACAAATCGAAAAACCCCTTTAAAAACCCAAATCTTATCATAAACCCTAATTTCCAAAACACCATATTTTTGAAATCTAAAATAAAGGATAGATAGAGATTGAAAAGGAGATTAAGAAAATGTAATTACCTCTTAAAACGGGGTTGAAATCGAGTAGCAAATTGATGGAATAGGAGCTAGGGTTTTGAGAGGTTTTAGAAATGGTGGGGGCTTTCAAATGTGCAAAGGAGGAAGAAGATGACAACTATAAAAGTTGTCATCCTTTTTAAAAGTTTTTGGGTAATTTCCAACATAAGTCCCTCCCCTTTTTACTAAAGTTCAAATACACCATTATTTGAAGTTGAAATGTTTTAATTAAGTTTTATTTGACTCGAACTAAAACCCGGCTAACTCCTAGGCCCAAAACACGGGTGTTACAACTATCTCCCACTTAAGGAATTTCGTCCCCGAAATTACCTGACTGAAAGAGATACGGAAACTGCCTTTCCATATCCTCCTTCCTCTCCCAAGTGGCCTCGTCCACACCTCTACGTTGCCACCGCACCTTTACTAACTCAATCGATCTACCTCTCAACACTTTACTGTCAGAAGCTAAGATCTCCACTGGCTCTTCTTCATAAGTCAAATCCGGATTCAATTCAATTTCTTCTACGGGCATAACATGTGATGGATCGGACCTATACTTGCGAAGCATCGACACATGGAACACATCATGTATCTTCTCAAGCTCGGATGGCAAACGCAACTGATAAGCAACGGGACCAACCCTCTTCACAATCTCATACGGTCCTATGTACCTCGGACTCAATTTCCCTTTTCGGTCAAATCTCATCACTTTCTTCCACGGAGACACTTTCAAGAATACCTTCTCACCCACTGAGAACTCAACTTCCTTCCTCTTCAAATCGGCATAGGACTTCTGCCTATCCGAAGCAGCCTTCAAACGATCACAAATCAATTTTACCTTTTCGGTTGTCCCCTTGAGCAAATCCGGCATAGGTAACAGTTTCTATCCTACCTCGGCCCAACACACAGGAGTTCTACACTTCCGGCCATACAAGGCCTCATATGGAGCCATCTGAATGCTCGACTGAAAACTGTTATTGTACGCAAACTCTACTAGAGGCAGATGCTTCTCCCAAGTACCCTGAAAGTCAATGATACAACAACGCAACATGTCCTCTAATATCTGAATAACCTTCTCTGACTGACCATCTGACTGAGGATGATAAGAAGTGCTGAAGTTCAAACGGGTACCCAAAGCTGTATGCAGACACTCCCAAAATCTAGAAGTAAACCGCGGATCCCTATCTGACACAATGGACTTCGGCACACCATGTAGCCTCACAATCTCACCAATGTACAAATCAACCAATCTATTTAGGGTGTAAGTAGTGTTGACTGCCAAGAAGTGAGCACACTTCGTAAAACGATCTACTATCACCCAAACTGAGTTTTTCTTCGTAGGAGTCAAAGGCAAGCCCGAAACAAAATCCATAGTGATGTTCTCCCACTTCCATTCCGGAATCCTCAACGGCTGTAACAAACCTGAGGGAACCTGATGTTCCGCCTTCACCCTCTGACACACTAAGCACTTACTCACAAAGTCGGCCACATCTCTCTTTAAGCCAACCCAAAAGTACTCATTCTTCAAATCACGGTACATCTTCGTACTCCCAGGATGCATAGCAAATGGACTACTGTGGGCTTCAGTCAAGATCGTACGTCTCAAGTCACTGTCTTCTGGCACAACTATTCTATCTTTGAAACACAGAACCCCATCAGTGTTGAAGCTGTAATCTGAAGATCTACCTTCGGCTATATCTTGCACGTGAGGTGCCAAAGATCTATCTAAGAGCTGTTTCTCTCGAATCAACTGACCTAGAGTAGGTCTAACCTGAAGCTCGGCTACCAAGCCACCATCTCCGGACAAACTCAATCTAGCAAACATAGCTCTCAAGTCTACAGCCATCTTTCTACTCAATGCATCGGCCACTACATTGGCCTTACCCGGATGGTACTCAATAGTAAGATCATAGTCTTTTAGCAACTCTAACCACCTACGCTGTCTGAGATTCAAATCTCGCTGAGTCATAATGTACTTCAAACTCTTGTGATCGGTGTATACTGTGCATTTCTCACCATACAAATAATGTCTCCAAATCTTCAAAGCAAACACAACTGCCGCTAACTCTATGTCATGGGTCGGATAGTTGCGCTCATGATTCTTCAACTGTCTTGAGGCATAAGCCACTACTCTTCGGTCTTGCATCAGAACACATCCTAACCCTACATACGAGGCATCACTATAAATCACATAGTCCTTCCCGGACTCAGGCTGAATCAAAATCGGAGCTTGGGTCAAAGCTTCTTTCAATTTCTCAAAGGCTCTCTGTCTTGCATCTGTCCACTCAAACTGAACACTCTTCTGAAGTAACTGTGTCAAAGGAGCGGCTAGCTTAGAGAAACCCTCTACAAACCTCCTATAGTATCCGGCTAAGCCTAGGAAGCTACGTACTTCCGTCACTGACTTCGGTTGCTTCCACTCAACAATGGCTTCAATCTTCTTCGGATCAACTCTAATGCCTTCAGCTGACACTACATGTCCTAAGAAGACTACTTCCCGGATCCAGAATTCACACTTGCTGAGCTTCGCATACAACTGATGATCTAGCAAAGTCTTCAAAACAAGTCTCAAATGTCGGTCATGGTCTTCTTCAGTTCGCGAATACACCAAGATGTCATCAATAAACACAACTACAAACTGATCTAGATACTGATGAAAAATCCTATTCATCATGTCCATGAAAGCTGCCGGTGCATTAGTCAACCCAAAGGGCATGACTAAAAACTCATAATGACCGTACCTAGTCCTAAAGGCCGTCTTCGGTACATCAACCTCTCTAACCTTTAGCTGGTAGTAACCTGATCTCAAATCAATCTTCGAAAAGACAGACGCCCCTCTCAACTGATCAAACAAGTCATCAATTCTAGGCAACGGATATTTGTTCTTCACTGTCAACTGATTTAACTGTCTATAATCTATGCACATTCTCATACTCCCATCTTTCTTCTTCACAAACAATACTGGTGCACCCCAAGGTGAAGAACTAGGCCTAATAAAACCTCTATCTGTCAATTCTTGCAACTGAGTCTTCAACTCTTTCAATTCTTTCGGTGCCATACGATACGGAGCAATCGAAACAGGAGCTGAATCAGAATAAGTCTCAATGCTGAACTCTACCTCTCTGTCCGGTGGTAACCCTGGCAATTCTTCCGGAAACACACTAGGAAAATCACATACTGTCCGGATGTCCTGAGGTCTAACCTCACTCATGTTAGGGTTCATCACATACGCTAAGTATGCTTCACACCCCAACTCCACTAACCTCTTAGCCTCTAACACTGAAACCATATTGGACAAGAACTTCACATTCTCACCCACCACTACAATCTCATAATCATCTGTGAGCTTCAAAGAAATCCGTTTAGTTTCAAAGTCTATCCTAGCTCTATGCTCCGTGAGCCAGTCCATACCCAGAATTACATCAAAACCATAGAAGGGAAGCTCCATCATATCCACTGGAAACACATGTCCCTGAACCATCAACGGACACCTTCGGTACATCTTCCTAACCACTACCGTGTCCCCAAAGGAACTAGTAACACTAACTCCTACCTCTAACAACTCACAAGGCAAATTCAAGGATCGTGCATGCTCACTCAATATGTAGGAATGTGTAGACCCAGAGTCAATCAAAGAAAGCAAACCCAAAGACTGTATCGAGAAGTTACCTGCGATCACATCGGTGTCATGCTGCTCCCCGCGCTGAGCATAAACCCTAGCCTGTCCTCCGTCCTCCGGCTGGACTGCAACAACATGAGCTATGTTCCTCTGACCATCGTTCCTTGGATGGAAGTTTACCCTACCGCGCCCGCGGCCTCTCTGAACATCATTGGCTCTAGCAGGAGCCTGAGCTGGTGCCTGTCCCACCTGATGTGGACAGTCACGCCTAATGTGGTCTCTAGCACCACAACTCCAACAGGAATGATAATTTCCCCAACACTCACCGGTGTGGTTCCTCCCGCAAGTAGCACATGTGGGCAACTTCCCACCAGCTCTCTGACCCTGATGGCCCCTACCGTGGTTACCGCCACCACGCCTATGATCAAACTGATGCCGGTTGTCCCGATGCCTCTTGGCATCACCTCTATCAAAGTTGCTGGACCTCTTACCTGAACTAGATCCATCTGACCGCCTGGTCAAACTCAGACTGTTCTCCAAGTCCTTGGCCCTCGAGACCAAGACATCAAAATCAGTGTAATCTGAAGCTAGTGTATAAGTCTTGATCTCCTCACTCAGCCCATATCGGAAGCGGTTACAACGCTCCACCTCAGTAGGTACAAGCTCAGGTGCATACTGACTCAGTCTGACAAATCGGATCTCATAATCAGTCACGGACATACTCCCCTGAAGCAGTGCCATAAACTCTCTCTTCCTCTCATCGAGGTATCGCGGACCCAAATACTTCTTCCGGAAAGCTGTCTCAAAGAACTCCCAAGTGATCTCGGTCTCATCCATCCCCGAAGTAACGGTGACCCACCAGGTGTAGGCATCACCCTGAAGCAGAGACTCAACACATCCCAACTTTCGCTCACCAGTACATCCCATCTGAGCAAGAATACGGACGGTCTTCTCAAACCACATCTCTGACCTCTCCGGAGTAGCACCTCTAAACTCTTCGGCCCCAAGGCCCCGAAGTCTCTCTAATGGTAATCCAGTGCCCTCACCCTGATGATGAGCTGCCTGACCTCCAGCTACTGCAGCCTGGAACGCCCCGGCTATTGCCTGAACCAACGGAGCTAAGTAATTCCCGGCCGGTCCTTGGCCACCTTGGCCTCCTTGTGGTCCCATTCCTCCCGGTCCAGCCTCGCCTCCCACTCCCGGTGGAGGAGGTGGTGGTGGTGGAGGTGGTGGAGGAGCTCCAACTCCAACCACTGGCTCTCCCACTTGAGTCTCAACTCTCACAACTGGCTCAACTCTTGGAGCCTCTGCCCGTGGTTCCGGTCGAACCATCCTAGGCCTCCTACGTGGTCTCATGGTTCAACTAGCAAGGTAAAACTACAACAAGAAACAGATAAGGATTACGTTAGTCAAAGCAAGGGTCCAATAGTGCTCAAGTATTCCTCTTTCAAAAATCTTTTTAAATTAAGTAATAGTAGCAATGGGCACTCACTCTATACCAGACACAACAGTTCAAGCATTCCAAACATCATACGATCAATCAGCATCAAGGATTCATGGCAAATCATGCATCAAGCAACACAAGCATTTAACACATTAATCTTACCTCACTTACCTGCCCGAGAGCTCGGTAACCTCAGGCTCTGATACCAACAAATGTAACCCCCTCGTCCCGGTCTGGCCGGATGACCGATCCGAGTGGGCCACACGGGGAAAACCGAAGCGAAACCCAAAGGAGTTCCTCCTCGGTTAGCAACCCTAATTTTTTTTTTCATTTTAAACTCGTCATCTTGAACCCCCAACCACAAACAAACGCCCAAATTTTAATCTTAACTAAAGGCATATTAAATCCTATGTATTTTTCTCTTTGAACAGGCCAATAACTCAAAACAGTGCAATACTAAGCAGAAGTTTCGAAACCTTGGGGAAGGGTTTCGAAACTTTTTGCTGGCAGAAACCCCTGGGACCAAAATTCTCCAAAGGTTTCGAAACCTTGGGGAAGGTTTCGGAACCTTTGACCAAAGTTTTGAAACCTACCCAAAGGTATCGAAACTTTTGGTTGGCAGAATGCCCTGGAACCAAAATTCTCCAAAGGTTTCGAAACCTTGGGGAAGGTTTCGGAACCTTTGACCAAAGTTTCGAAACCTACCCAAAGGTATCGAAACTTTTGGTTGGCAGAATGCCCTGGAACCAAAATTCTCCAAAGGTTTCGAAACCTTGGGGAAGGTTTCGGAACCTTTGACCAAAGTTTCGAAACCTACCCAAAGGTTTCAAAACTTTTGGTTGGCAGAATGCCCTGGAACCAAATCCTCTGCAAAGGTTTCGAAACCTTACTCATGGTTTCGAAACCTTAGTGCAGGGGATCACATTCTGCTCAACCTAAGGACTTCCTAACCTTGCAAAACCCCAAAATCATACATGGACATGCATGGGAGCGTAAGAAGGATCAAAAGCATGCCTCAACACCCACAAGACCCGCACATATGACCATTTCAACAAGCATACATGAGCCACAGGAAGCATCTAACATAAATCAAGCATTCGAAACATGGCATTCCATCAAAAGGGTAAAATTCAGCATTTAGAGACATATATGGAGCTCAAGAGCCCAAAAGGCACAAAACAACACAAGAGGTTTGCACTCAAACATAAAGCAACCTAAGCATCCTAGACATGCCATCATACACCATCGATCAACATAGCATTACATGCTTTACAATCCAAATATCAATCCGAAACAACATCATCAAAAGAGTCATACAAGGCTCGAACAAACACCCTATTGCCACATTGCTTAACTACTACAAAATTAACCATACTTGAGCAACAACTGGGAAAGCCCTTCTTGCCTTGCCTCGAGCTAACGCCACGCTAATGATCTACATTGTTGAACATAGAGAGCGTAAGCTATAAGCTTAGTGAGGGTGCTCTAAAACGAAAACAACAACAATGCAGGGTCCAAGCATGTTAATCCTAGTCTACATACATCAAACATAGGCATAATATCAAGTAGACTTAGCTAGTCTTTCAAGTGGCATATATGGTCTCTCAATCCTAACAAGCTTGATCATCAATATCATCAACATACATCAATACCATATATCACACTCACATAACACCATCATATATCACATTACATGATTTAAGTTTAATTGGCCACTTTAATTACCCCGATTGTGCGGATTTAAACCTTGACAACACTTTACCTCGGTGGGATTCCACTCATCACCGGACCTTGCATGTGCGGGATTCCACTCATCGCCACATGCCCTACGGATGGGATTCCACTCATCATCCCGTAGAAATATATGAATAGCTTCCGGTGGAATGTTACATCACCGTACTCCTCCTTGATGACTTAACGCCATCAAGGCCACGTACGTTTTAACTCAATTTGTGTGCACACTATCCTAATGATCGATCATTTACAACCGGTAATTTTTAGTGCCAATTATCACAACACATCATTTATAAACATCATCAACCACAATACATGCTCATCACATATCTACTCATCATGATATATATACATGTATCAATCAACCACAAATCAAGAGCATAACTAGTAAGCACAAAGTATTTGAGGATATCAAAGCTAAACTATCAACTTGAATTAAATGGAAGTGGCCTACCAAGCACACTTTACACACACACACTACACATGCTCGAGCCAAACTTAAAAACAAGTTGAACCACTCACCGCCCTTCCTTAGCAATTCGAACCAAACTCCCTACGAACCCGGATTCGGTCCCAAAGCCTCTTCCGCGCTTCCACTTGCTTCTAACCAAACAAAACATACATATTACTTCCCAATTCAATGCTAAACTCAATCATCAACATACTTACTAACACAACCCAAATTCCATGATTTCCAAACCACATAACATCTCTAAAAATCCCATTTTCGGACTCCCACAACTCAAGGCTGAAAATTCAATTTCCAAACATCCAAATGGCTTCCAAATCATCCCAAAATACTCTCATACCATAGGTAGACCAACAGCCCATCAAATTCAACACAAAACCCACCAAAAACTCAAGTTTTAACACCTTAAAACTTGCCCTAAAGAACCACTACGAATTTTTATCAAAACTCAACCAAATTAAAGTATATGGTGTATTTCATCATGCTTAAGCAAAACCCCAACATGATTTATCAAAACAAATCGAAAAACCCCTTTAAAAACCCAAATCTTATCATAAACCCTAATTTCCAAAACACCATATTTTTGAAATCTAAAACAAAGGATAGATAGAGATTGAAAAGGAGATTAAGAAAATGTAATTACCTCTTAAAGCGGGGTTGAAATCGAGTAGCAAATTGATGGAATAGGAGCTAGGGTTTTGAGAGGTTTTAGAAATGGTGGGGGCTTTCAAATGTGCAAAGGAGGAAGAAGATGACAACTATAAAAGTTGTCATCCTTTTTAAAAGTTTTTGGGTAATTTCCAACATAAGTCCCTCCCTTTTTTACTAAAGTTCAAATACACCATTATTTGAAGTTGAAATGTTTTAATTAAGTTTTATTTGACTCGAACTAAAACCCGGCTAACTCCTAGGCCCAAAACACGGGTGTTACATAAGGTGTAAAGTTTAAGATTTAAAATTTAAGATTAGAACTCAAAATTTAATTTTTTTAATGTCTTTTAGTGTTAACATAGAAAGAACATTGAAAATACAAATATTTTTATCCTATAGTTGGTGTAGTTTTTGTTATGAATATTTATTTATGTGGATGTCTATCATGATTAGAACTTTATCAAAGGAGTTTGATTTATTTATTATTAGGAATATTATCTCTATGAATTAGAGTTTAATGTATTATGTACTTCTTATGCCTATAAATAGATGATTCATTGAAGGCATTGTATACAATTCTATATTTTGAGAATAATACAAATCTCCCTCTTTCTCTCATCTCTTTGTTCTTCTTGTTCTTCTTCATTTTATTCACAACACGTTATCAGCACGAGTTCGCTCGAAAAAAATTTTGGTCCTTTTTGCTCGAGTCCCAAAAGAACTATTAGAAAAAAAAATTCAATTCTACATTGAACCAAAGGATCTCACTCAAACAACTATTAAAGTACTTTCGATCCAACTCTACAATTTTTCGGCGCTACCGCAAACAAAAGCACCAACATCGAGTGGTTATCGCCAGTGTCGTCTTGCAATTCTTTCCTTTGCATTTGCTCACCGACATTGCCACAAGGTATTGCTACAAATTCAATTTGTTCAATATATACGACTAAGGTTTACTTGATTGGAACCTATATTTTTAATCATAATGCCCCTCCATCCTTTTATTCATAAAATTATATTTGATATATTTTATATTAATAAGTTTTTAAATATCAATATTAGTTTTATTTTATTTGTTGATGTGATTTGATATTTTAACTGTGTTTTAAGTTTTACATGTCTTTAAACGGCTTGGAAAGAGATATAATATAAAGGGACTATGAGAAGCTATCTCGGTCATATGCTACGTCTCTATTATCCACGAGAGAAAAATCAATATCGGTAAATTTTGGTTTTATTTTTATTCTTTATATTATTATTTTAAAGTGTGATAAATCATGATGATTTTGAATTTACAAGAAGATTATTATAAAGTCTATATTTGCTCGAAAGCAATATTTCTTCTTCGTCGAAAAACTCGACCATAGACTTCTCCCAATTTCAAGTTACGAAAATTTGTCTTGATCCAAAAAAATTTATGGGAGGCATTCCTTGAAGTGAATGCAAAGCATGATGTTTATTCCATGCGATTATTAATGATGGGGCATTCCCTGAAGTGAATGCAAGCATGATGTTTATTCCATCCAATTATTGGATCTGTTTCATTCCCTGAAGTGAATGCAAACATGGTAAATCATTATTCAATTAGAGACATAATTTCGATATAATCCAAGTATAATTGGCTGGACATCCCGTTCTGCGAGGCTACTGGTCTCAAAGGAGGTTTTTAAAGGACCTTGTGGACATGTTTAACAATGCCGCGTACGAGGATTAAATCTTTGTTCTCTGTCATAAGGATATGTGAAAAAGGTTTTAAAGGCCCACTGGCTCTACTCCATTCCCTGAAGTGAATGTGAGATTATATTATGGAAGGAATAAAAAATCACATTAAAAATTGTGGTCGTGGTCGAGGCTATGAATATACACATGAAAAATATAGTCATTTTAAGAATACTTCTACCCGCTGGTAGCGAAGTTATAAGGATGACAAGAGTGATAAAGATCATTCTAAGGAAGTGAAATTCTTTTACCAATGTGATGTTATAAACCATTGGTTTCGTATTTGTCAAACGCTAAAGTATTATGGACTTTATCCATAATCATGAATGATAAATAAAATAAAATATAAACAAATTTTGTTTATGGCGAAAATAATTATGGCGTTATTGGTCCAAATCAATTGAATATTGTTAATTTTCTCATAACCCTTGAAGGGAATAATTTACCATTTATTTTATTTCTCTTATAACCTCTAACAAAAATAATTGTTTTTTTATTTATTTTGTTTTTTTAATGTTAATTCGTTTTATTTATTATTTATTTATGTTAGTTTGCTTTATCTTTATTTATTTCATATATTATTTATTTATGTTTTATGTTAATTTATTATTTGAAGAATATGATTACTTCCAGAATAAAATATACAACGAATTGTGGCTATTTATGCCTAGAATTGTGGCTATTTATGCCTAGCAGATAATGCAAGTACTCATATTGTACTTAAGCATAAGAAATATTTTTCCCATTTAAATGCAAGGGGAAATATGAGTAGTATTTCTCAAAGTACTAAAATATCAATACTTCGGAAGAGCACTTGAAAGTTTATCTTTGATAGATAATCGACTTGATATGATGTGCTATATTTTATATTTTTCATTCCTCGAAGTGAATGATACAAAGTACATATTTTCATTACCTGAAGTAAATGAAACAAAGCACATTTTGAAAGGTGCACAATTATGCATTTCTCAATTAAAATGCAAGGGAATAATGTGAGTACTATATCCTGAAGTACTAATATCACAAAAGGCTCTGGTTGAGCAAATATGTTATTGTCAAATGGAACTTTATTCCATATTCACAAGTGCGTTATACTCGTCAAAGTCATAAAGAGAGCAATATGAGTTCGCAAACTATCCCTTTGGGAATTATAGATAACATATGTTATCAATTGGAATTTGAAATAAGCCAATATTGATATAAGTTTTGGTAGCCAAAAAGTCGTTGAAAGCTCTAGAAGAGCTATATATTGCTACCAAAAGATAATTTCAATTGAAAGCTACGAAAGAGCTAAATATATTCCTATTTAAAGGAACAATTTTGATGGCCGTACTAGACATGTACGAGTGAGATTGAATTACATGTTATGGTAAACAAGGAGTTTACAAATTCAGAGATATATACACATATATATAGTTGGCATGATCGGTTAGACCATCCTGATCAATGGTGCAGAAATTATTGAGATTTGATTGCACATGTATTAAAAGAACCTGTAGTTCTTGTGGTGCTTATTCTCAAAGGAATGGATTAAATTCCACTTATTAAAGAACGTGAAGTTCTTGTGTTGCTTAAAGGAATTGATTAAATTCCACTTACTAAAAGAACCTGAAGTTCTTGTGTTGTTTGTTCTCAAAGGATATAGATGATCCCACTTACCAAAAGAATTAGAACTTAAAGTTCTTGTATTGAAGTTGAGACTGTATGTCTTGCATATCTGAACGAAATATGGGCCCATATATCCACAAATGTGGAAAGTTTTATATGATTTTAGTAGATGCATCTACATTGTTTTATCGACTTACAACCAGAAGTTTGTGAGATTGATTCTAAAAATATTCAGATTATGCAGTTAGACTATTCGTCTTGAAAAGTTAGTGGGTTTATATTTTAGGCTATATCAGTTGTTACAAAGCCTATTGTTTATGAAAAATATAGTTTAGCAAAATTTCAATTGGATGCCTCCTATTTAATAGCTAAACTATGAGAACAAAAGAGTTATTATTTATATGGTGTTTCCATATAGTAACACTTATACGCATCAAGCCAACGAGTTATAATAAACTCCCCGTTATGATTGGTTTTTGGTCAGAAACCATACATTTCCCATTTTATGATTTTTGAATGTGCGATATGAATTGCTCTACCACAACGCACAAAATGGGTAAATAAAAAGGGTTGAGAATATATATTGAGTACGAGTCTCCTTTTATGTTTAAATTTTTAAACATTAATTGGAGAATCATTTATGACATGATTTTTCTCAACATCAGGGGGAGACAATAATCAGCTGGATAGAGGAAATGAATTATCATTATCTAGATCCTCGTATATGAACTAGAAGTTCATAAGATAATTCATGTTATTACATGTCAACTGCCAGACATATTTACTGACCCAATGAGAGTAATTAAGTCTCATATACCAGCTGAAATGCTCTAAGTTTAAATTACATGTTAGAGCGAGAGAATGTAAATCATGCCTGAAGCATGATAGTTGAAATGGTTCCAATGATCAAAATTCTCGTAAATATAAAGTAATATGAGATGGTCATATATTGGAGGCGGGTGCTCCTGAAGAGACCCAAGACATAACAAATAACAAAACTCTATAAGAGTTTCAGGTACCTGAAATAAAGATTGAAATCTTGAAGAGATCTCGATGAGTTATGTCATTACGAGAATGGAACCAGAAAATTGGAAAGTTGTCGACAACGATTTTACAAACAATTTTACAAAAAATACTTCTATAGAAGTAAAGAAAGAAATCGAGGATCTTGTATAAAATCTATCCGGAAGTATAGATATTGAATTGGCCAATGTTGAAAGACGCTTTGAACTTCTAAAGTAGAAGTATTTGGACAAGCAGTCCAAACACATAAAGGTGTAATGCAAGTGAGACACAAATAAGTAGTCGTAAATACGACTTGAACTATGATTTATGAAAAGTTTTAATTACTTCATGGTGGATGCAATTATTTTGGCAGTTTTTGAAAATTTTACATGCGTCTAATTATTTGTGGATCCATATTTATCCTTGAAGGATCTAAAATGCTATAAGCATTTGGAAATTTCTGAGGAAATTTATTTAGACATGTCTCATGAATATTTTAGCGCAATTGGTATAATTGCCTTAGTGAATACTAATTGAGAAAATACTATAAGAATGATCAGATTTTCTTATGTATTTTATAAAGGAGTTTGGATCAAGATCCATTATGATAATTTTAGAACTCCTAAAGAACTTCAAATTGGAAACTCATGAAGTACTTTCAATACAAGTACTTGAATCTTGACATCAAGTTTATCTCGACCTGAAGATCGAGCATTTTTATATATTTCTTTTGTCTATGAATAGACATAAGCAGAAAGAATCTTAAAGAAGATTCAATATGAATAGAGCATATCTATTGAGTATCCCAATAGTTGTAAGATTGTTGGATGTGAATAAAGATAATTATATCTTTTCTTGGTCTTGAAGCACTATATATTAGTTGGTCAAGAAATATCTATGAATATACAAAGATCATTACATTTAGATCTTCAAACATTCGTTGATGCCTCCTCAAATGTCGTAGAAATAATTGTTATGCACGAGGCAAGCCAAAAAAATGTGTTTGGCTAAGACTATTGACCCAACATATCCAAAAGATATGTGGATTTACTTTTACAAGATATGATAAAAGCTATCTTGTGTGAAGATAAAGCAAGATGTATATCTCAGTTTGAAAGTTGATACATCATGGAACATATTACTCCAAAGTTTCATCCCTCGCGATCTTTAGAAAATGATATTCAAGATTAAATTATGAAGATTCAAAGATCTTCTGTGATGTTTTCATGAGGGGGAGTAAATACGCGTTGCACTCTTTTTCTCTTAACCGAGGTTTTGTCCCAATGGGTTTTCCTGGTAAGGTTTTTAATGAGGCAACAAGTTATGTGTATCAAAGATGTGTGTACTCTTTTTCCTTCACTAAAGATTTTTTTCCCACTGGGTTTTTATCTTAGTAAGGTTTTAACGAGGCACATTATCTTCATAGACATCCAAGGGGGAGTGTTATGAATATTTATTTATGTGGATGTCTATCATGATTAGAACTTTATCAAAAGAGTTTGATTTATTTATTATTAGGAATATTATCTCTATGAATTAGAGTTTAATGTATTATGTACTTCTTATGCCTATAAATAGATGATTCATTGAAGGCATTGTATACAATTCTATATTTTGAGAATAATACAAATCTCCCTCTTTCTCTCATCTCTTTGTTCTTCTTGTTCTTATTCTTGTTCTTCTTCATTTTATTCACAACAGTTTTTTTTTTTTTGCTATTTTTTTTCTTGGCCATATTCAAAGTTGTTGCTGTAAACTGTAAAGAAAGTCGTAGCCAATGCTACAAGTCTAACGTAACAAAAACGGATGAAAATTTGTTTAAGAAAAGAATGAAAATCATCTACACTAGTATGCCCCCACATTAAAATTACAGTTTAAAATTTATGATATAAGATTAGAGTTTAGGGTATAAAAAATTTAAATTATGGTATATTTTTTAGAACGTAGAGTATATAGTTCGGGATTTAAAATTTAAAATTAAAGTTTAGAATTTAATTTTAAGTATTATTTTAGCATGAGGCATAAATGTGAGCATAGAGCATACATAAGGGAGTTGATTTTTGTTCAACAAAAACAAACAAAAATCTTTTGCCCCAAGTATGTCTCTTTTTATGCCCTATTTAAAAAAAAAACACTTAAATATTAAATTATAAACCTTAACCTTAAATTTTAAATTTTAAATGTACACCTTAAAATTTATATCATAATTTAAATTCTCTATACCTTAACCCTAAATCTTAATTTTAATATTGGGTAGTAAATGGGTTGGGGCGACAATTTCTATCCAACAAAAAGCGCGTCGAATCTCTTTCGGATCAATAAAAGGACACCAATAGGGCATAGGCAATAACGATGGATGAAGGACACAAAGCAAAGCAAAACTCCCCTTCTATTATCTCTCTTTTGCTTCAATATCATGGCTTCATCCTGTTCTACTCCAATGGAGTACCACGTTTTCTTGAGCTTTAGGGGTGAAGACACTCGCCTTAACTTCACCGCTCATCTACTCAAGGCTTTGAAAGCCACCGGAATATCTGTCTTCTTCGATGAAGAAACACTGGAAAAAGGGGAGCTACTTTCGCCTGCACTTTCTCAAGGAATTGCAGACTCAAGACTCTCCATCATAGTCTTGTCTGTAGACTATGCTTCTTCAAAATCATGCTTGGCCGAACTCTCCCACATCATGGACCGCAGGAGCAGTCATGGACTCATTGTTCTTCCCATCTTCTACCATGTTCATCCTTCTCATGTGCGCCATCTTGGTGGCACTTTCAAAAATTCTTTTCAAGACCATGAATCACAAAGGCTATATCAAGTACAACGATGGAAAGCTGCCTTTGCTGAACTCGGTAAATTAAAAGGATATCATATAGGAGGAGGTAAATTTGACAGGTAATTATCCATACACACATTTCTTAATATATCCTTAATTCCGACTTATCTTTCTTTTGATTATCAAATTTATTTTAATTATTTTTCAGACCTGATACTGAGTACATTGAAGATGTAGTTGAAGATGTCATAAAAAAGTTGAAACGCGATTCTAGTAGTGTTTCTGAAAATTTAGTTGGAATAGATGATCAAAAAAGGGTGATTTTGGGGCTGATTGAGCAAGAAAAAAGTCGTGTAATAGGGCTTTGGGGAATGCGTGGTATAGGCAAAACCACCCTTGCTGAGGCTGTTTATAAAGAAATCTATCTAAAGTTTCAAAGTCATTGCTTTCTTTATAATGTTAGAAAGGAAATAAAGAAGAAAGGAATAAAATCTGTAAGAAATGAACTTCTTTCCAAACTGTTAAATTCCAAAATTGAAGTAGACACCCCCACAGTAGCATATAGTTTTATCCAAGAGAGGCTCAACAATAAAAGAGTCATTGTTGTACTTGATGATGTTGACGACTCAGACCAAATAGATTGTATGGGTGTCAAGAATTTTGGTGATGGGAGTAAAATCATTGTAACATCTACAGATAGACAAGTGCTTAAGAATGGGAGAGTTGGCCAAATACATGAGGTGAAAAAGTTAAATATGAATGACTCGCTTCAACTTTTTTCTACTTTTGCATTTAAGCAGTTGCATCCTTCTGCTGAATTTCTAGATCTGTCCTACAAGTTTGTACACTACGCTGATGGTAGTCCACTTGCTCTTAAAAATTGGGGTCGTAAACTATATGAAAAGCATAGAGCAGTGTGGGAAAGTAAGGTGCATAAACTAAAGCGCTATGCCGAACCAAAAAACTCAGAGACTTTGATGAGTAGTTTTGATGGGCTGGATGAGCTAGGAGTCATCAACCAAGAAAGTATTGATTTTAGTGGGTGTACAAGTTTGGCTGAACTTACTCGCCTCAATGATTTAGCATCTCTTAAATCCCTTCAACTTAATGGTTTCACGAATTTAAGGAAGATCCCTGATCTGTCAGGGGCCATCAACCTCAAAAGGATCAACCTTAGTGGGTGTACAAGTTTGGCTGAATTTCCTTGCCTCAATGATTTGGCATCTCTTGAAACCCTTCTACTTAATGGTTGCAAGGAGTTAACAAAGATCCCTGATCTGTCAGGAGCCATCAACCTCAAAATGATCGACTTTTGTGGGTGTACAAGTTTGGCTCAACTTCCTTGCCTCAATGATTTGCCATCTCTTGAGTCCCTTCTACTTAATGGTTGCAAGGATTTAAGAAAGATCCCTGATCTTTCAAGAGCCATCAACCTCAAAAGGATCGACTTTTGTGGGTGTACAAGTTTGGCTCAACTTCCTTGCCTCAATGATTTGCCATCTCTTGAGTCCCTTCTACTTAATGGTTGCAAGGATTTAAGAAAGATCCCTGATCTGTCAAGAGCCATCAACCTCAAAAGGATCGACTTTTGTGGGTGTACAAGTTTGGCTCAACTTCATTGCCTCAACGATTTGGCATCTCTTGAATCCCTTCTACTTAAAGGTTGCAAGGACTTAAGAAAGATCCCTTGTCTGTCAGGAGCCATCAACCTCAAAATGATCGACTTTTGTGGGTGTACAAGTTTGGTTGAACTTCCTTGCCTCAGTGATTTGCCATCTCTTGAATCCCTTCTACTTAATGGTTGCAAGGACTTAAGGAAGATCCCTTGTCTGTCAGGAGCCATCAACCTCAAAATGATCGACTTTTGTGGGTGTACAAGTTTGGTTGAACTTCCTTGCCTCAATGATTTGCCATCTCTTGAATCCCTTCTACTTAACGGTTGCAAAGACTTAAGGAAGATCCCTTGTCTGTCAGGAGCCATCAACCTCAAAATGATCCACTTTTATGGGTGTATAAGTTTGGTTGAACTTCCTTGCCTCAATGATTTGCCATCTCTTGAATCGCTTCTACTTAATGGTTGCAAGAAATTACGGAAGATACCTGATCTGTCAGGAGCCATCAACCTCAAAATGATCAACTTTTGTGGGTGTACAAGTTTGGTTGAACTTCCTTGCCTCAGTGATTTGCCATCTTTTGAAACCCTTCAAATTTATTGTTAAAACAATTGAAGGAAGATTCCTGATCTGTTAGGAGTCATCAACATCAAAAATATCGACTGTAGATGGTATGAAACTATAAACTTTAGCAATATTGGTGGTGAAGAAGGGGAGGGAGGGGATAAAAGATTGAAACACTTTCATTCCATTTGATATTTGGGTCTGCTTTTGAGAAGATGTAACTTCTGAATATGGTCATCCAAATTCATTGATAAGTGGGTTCATTTCATTTTTCATATTGCTATACTTCTCCAGATTTTATGTTTCTTATGCTTTAGAATTATACGACTGTCATCCATATCATTTGCAGTATAAGTTAGCCAAAATCTAGAGATTGAGCTTTGACCTTTTTAATTTGATACCATGAAGGGAATGAAGATGACAAAACAGAGTCAATAGGGAATGGCAGATCTTCAGGATTGACCCTACTTGCTGGAAAGGTAATTACTGAGTTTTAATGCAACCTACTATCAGTTACCCGAAATCTAGAGGTTATGCTTTGAATTTTTATTTGATACTATGAAGGGAACGAAGATGGCAGCAATTCGTGTAAGGAAAGCAGATTGACAAAACAGACAGAGAAGAGGGAATTCATGGCAGATCTTTGGCTATACAAAAGAGGAGGAACTTAGTAAGCTTTAAATTTGAATTCATTTTCTAAGCTCTTTGCGGTTTTTGGACCTCTACAAGGCACCATATGCTCTTCGCAATTTAGCTTTCGACTCATTGTGATCTTCGGCTTCTTCATGCCCATCTTTTCCTCAGATTCATCAATGGATTACGAATCCAGTATTTGCCAAAACAGACTCTTTTGCTGCACTGCAGGTTATTATCAATCCCTCTCAGAAACTAAGAATCAGCACCAAAAAGTTGTATAAATTAAAATGATTTTGGTGTAGTTTAGAGTGTTGTTTTGAGTATTGAGAACTTGAATCAGTTTAAGGTTATCAGAGATTGAACTTGATTTTTGGAATTAAGAGTCCATATTTGTACAACCGATGACACTTGTTGGTATATCTGATCCAAAATTTTTGGGATTGCTCGATGTTACATTCTCAACTACTTATTTCCTATTTCAGGGGACTATTGTCACCAATATAAGAGCATTGTGGACACCTCACCCTATGAAGGAAATCCGAGCGAAGGTATGCTTTTCTCTCTCATATCTGTCTAAACTCTGGCTTGAAATGCAGGTTAGATTGGAAGCTAATTAATGTTTGAAGATCTGATAGATTTCTGTTATATTGGTATCCTAGTTTTGGGATAATGCCTGGAAGGTGCAGCATGAGTTAATCTCCTGTTATATCATTTATGCAGGGCCTTGAGCATGCTATTGCTGGCACTAGCATCGATGTCGTTGGTCCTGATGATGATGCCAAAGATCTTAGAGAAGTAGTCAAGGAAGATATTCAATCAGTCATTAGCAGGATTGACAAGAGTGGGGAAATGATGTATCTGCAAGTGTGACGAGGCCATTACCTACCTGCCATGCTTTTATACTCCATGATCCCTTTCTTTTCCGATGTAAGATTAATGTCTCCGCTTCTCTCAGGCATGACACAAACATCTTTGGAAGCATTGCTGGAATTTCTGTAAACTTTACAAGTTAATATTCATAGTCATTGGGATAAACATAGGCTCGTACACAAAAAAGACAGAATGAAAGGAAAAAGGAGTATGCTACCATATTGGCTTTTGAAAGGTGACCCCGCAGGTTAGAGAAGTAGCATATGAACGATAGCGCTCGCTCGTGCTGACACGTGGTTGCATGTCGTTGGTCCTGGTGATGTTGAGGGAGATCTAGGAGAAGTAGTCAAGGAAGATATGCAATCAATCATGAGTAGGATTCAGTGATTCACAAAAGTGGATAAGGGGTCTATGTGCAAGCATTGCTGGAATTTCAGAAAAGACATAATGAAATGAAAAGGAGTTTGCTACCACACTGGCTTTCATTTCTCTTTTCATATTACCATACTTTTTCTATATTCTGCCATTGTTAATAATACAATTTACAACTTGAAAGTTAATTGCCTATAATAGAAAATGAAGTGAACATTACTGTTCAGAAAGTTACGAGGAAGTCCATCAAAAGGAAATTCGGGAATGGTACGTAACAAAAGTTATTAAAGTTAATAAGAAGTGGATATTTCTCATAACAGTATCTCCCTTTTATCCCACAACATAGAATATGAATTCTAGACAGAGACTTGTTGCGGGATTATTTTCCATCAATAAAATCATTATTGCCGAGAAAAACAAATATGAAATAATCATATTTACAGTGTCATGATAAAAATTATTGTCTAAGAAACGATATCAGGATAATCGTTATGGTTGTAAAATAGACGTTCTCCACCAAAATTAACAAAACATTTCCACATTCGTCCACCCAGGTGAGAAAGATGGAACTTAAATGACATTGCTTTTTTCAAAATTGAAAAAAATAAATTACATAAATCATCACTCAACTTTGCTTTCAGATTTATTTTGATCACCAAACTTTCAAAACGTTTAATTTTCTCACTAAACCTTAAATATTGATCGTTTTTTATCACCCGTCGTTAAATAATTTACATCAAAACGACATCATTTTGTATCTCTATAAAACTTTTTTTTTCATTCTCTTTTTATTTTCTTTTGCCTTCTTCCTTTCTTTTTCTCTTCATATGCTCAGATTTTGACCGCCATTCATCACCGCCGGCCAACGCGTCGGCCGCCGCCGACAGTGGATAATAACTCTCAAAATTTTCCTCCAAACACGTTTTGTTCTCCTAAACTCGAATCAAATGTCTATTTAACAAGAAAATACCCTAAACATCCAATTTTGTTCTCCATTTTCCCTGATTTTTGGTTCTGTAATTTCCTAAAATCAATATGAATACTCAAATTAATGGGCACTTTGGTTCGTTGGTTTTCGAATGAAGCACAGTCCCTATTTGTAAAAGAGAAGGTGCATATAAAGATTACTTTATTTTCTTATACTTAGTTTTCCAGAATCCTAAGAATGAATGTTGTTTTTGAATTTTTATTTAGTTTACTATGTTCACGGGCACAAATAATGTTTAGGGTTTTGGGAAGTTAAGGGTGGGGTGGTGATGTTTGTTTGAGGGATTGAAAAGGAAAGGGTGGGCGGTGAGAGTTTGGGGAGGGACACGGTGAAGTTTTGGGAAGGGGACCGGTAAGATTTAGGGTTTGGGTAGAATTTAGGAATTTTTTATTTTAAATCTTACATGTCAATCGAATATTAATAAAAGAAATTCACGTTACAACTAAAAATTAATAAAATAAGTCACGTCATCGGACTGTTAATGAGAAAATAGATGAGTGACCAAAAATATTTTATGTTTAAAGTTTAATGAGCAAATTGAATGTTTTAAAAATCAAATGACCAAATTAAGTCTGAGAACAAAGTTGAGTGATGATTTTTATAGTTTACCCTTGAAAAAATGGTAAGGGAAGAGAGGAACCAGATGTTTCAATGTATATCAATAATGAAACGGAGGTGATTATCATAAAAATCTAAATAGTCCTCAATATTTGCTTGATTTAAGAAATAAAATTTTATTTGTTACTGTTTTAAATAAGGGTTATTATTCCTTGCACTTATAGTGGAATATTTTTTCTTAAGCATGTCTAATTTCACTTTAAAAATTAAAATTTTAATCCCTAATTTTAGAATTTTAAATCCTAATTACTATTACTTAAATCATAAACTCTAAATTATACCACTTGACCGTTAACCCATTCATGATATAACAATCTTAACCCAATAGCAAAGCATTAGTATGTTAGTCTTTTTGATAAATTTTATCGATTTTAAGTGGGTTTTGTAAAAAATCAATCCAAAAATAAATAAATGAGTGAAATTCGAATGTTTTAGTACTAATCTTACTGCGAATGACAACTAATAACGGGCAACCAATTATGTCATTGGCAGCCAAAAAGTCCAATGCCTAAAACGAATATGTTTTAAAGTTCTATGGCAAATTTAGTACACTCTAAATCCTAATAATACAAAATGATATTATTTTGTCCATGTTATCGAATTGACGTAACAGTTCATTTAACGGTTCAATTTAAACTGCATATACCGATTAAATTCAAAATTAAAGTTGAGTATTATAAGAAACAAATGAAAGTATAAATGATATATCGATTAAAGTTCAATGATATCTAATATAATTTATCTTAAGTTTTTATTATACAAAAATATATAATATCTTATACATCAAATCTTATTCAAATGAAGTTTTGGAAGGAAATGCTTGGAAATTAAAAAAAAACATTTTAATTCATTTAATGGCAGCACAAGCTAATTTAGGTCAAAGACGTTTCAAAAGGTCAATTTATGAATTATTTTTGATATAATTATCATATCCAACCTATTGATTGATTAATTCAAATTAAGTATTAGATAAGCTTGTTATAAGAGCTACCTTCCCAACTAAATTTGATGGTATGCATCCTTTTATTACTAAGGTGGGGTTTTTAAAACAAAATTTAGTTAACATTTATTTTTGTGGGTAAAAGATATAAAGGAAGTGGTCGCCAAAATTAAACATTATTTCTGTTGAATTGACCAACATGCCAAGTTGTATAGAAGTCAATGTAATTATCTCATACGAGAATAGTAGGGACCAAAATAAAAATTTGACCATGTTCAAATCAAGAAGTCAATGCGTGGGTTTGTTCGTGAGGTCCACAGTAGCGACGCTCATTTATTTCGTCGGTAAAAGATATAAAGAAAGTGGTGGCCGATGATACTAGTCTAACACAAATGCGGTCAGTCTCTTTCCCGTTAATACAAGGAAACCAATAGTGATGGATGTACTATTTTTTTAATTCACGTTTAATAAAATGCATTATAAAAAATATTTTCGCTACATAATTAATTTATTATTAATATAAAAACCACTCAAACTCAAGAACACATTGTTCATTCTTCCAATGTATGAAATCTTGGTGGGAGTTTGAAAGCAGGGACGCAGCTAGGATTTGAAGTTGGGGGCAAAACATAAATTTTAAAAAGTGGGAGGGCAAATTCACAATTATCCCAATTTTTTTCAGAAAAATATAAAAAATTAAAAGGTAAAAAAAAAATTCCCCCAACCGGGGGGCCACAGCCCCTCCCATGGGAGCTGTGGCTCCGTCACTGTTTGAAAGCATACTTGGTTGAAGCTGGTAAATTAAAAACCGGAGGGGTAAATTCATTTTTTTATATAAAAAATCATATTAAAATAAAGGTAAAATTTGTTCCCAATGCATGGGTAAGAGCACCTCCCAAGAGCAACACAGACAAAATCACGTCCCTGCGTGGAAGAAGGGAAATGCTATACATAACTATGTGTATGTATACTAGATTCAATGACTCTTGATATTATCAAAATTATAAAATAGCATATTAATTGAAAATTGTAAATAAGATAAAGTCAAACTTTATTACATATTACATTACAATAAAAAATTAAATTCAAAATATAAATGAATTTGAAAAGTTTGAGACTTAATATCAGTAGAAAAGAATAAATATATAATTTCTCTATTTTATTTTAGGGTAAAATACACAGATCTCCACTGAACTATCTTCTCACTCTTATTTTGATCACTTAATTTTAAAAACTTTCAATTTAATAATCAAACTTTATACATCTGTCAAATTATTAACAGAATGATGACATGACATTTTAAATCAGATTTCCCCTCACTTGTTTGACTTTTCAACTTTTCTAAATTCCACCTATTTTCTCTTTTTTAATTTCTTTTCTTCTCTTCTTTTTCAAAAGACACAATCACCATTGTTGAAACCAATCTTATACTAAAGTTGATCTTCTGCAATACAAGTAATTCCTCATTCTTAATTCACACAAGAAGCATTAAACTCATCAATTTAATTTTCGTTTGCATCTCCATTATCATGAATTAGTCCAGCTCAAGCAACGACCTTATAAAAATAAATATTCATTGTTGTATGGTTGGAAGAAATAAAAGCTAGAGAACCAAATTCCTGAAAAGCTTAGGAATTGAGTTCCCATAGAACACCTGAACATACTAAAATCCCAGCAGTATTTTTGAGTTGGATCTTTCCAATTTTGCATCTGCATAAAATAGTTTTTAGGTGCAAATATAAATAATCTATAAAAACTAATATTAACATTTTTTAGGTGCAAATATAAATTATTTTTAAAAATAATGCTACGATTTGCAGTATTGCATCTTAAATAATCGCTATAATGTATCAAGTGGCAACACTATCCTGTGGATGACAAATCAGCTCCAGTGTACATAACGGTAATGAGGTCATTGCTTGAGCTCGGTTGATTTCATAATAATGGAGATGCAATCGAAAATTAATTCGATGGGTTTGATGTTTCTCTGTGTGAATTAAGAGTGAGGGTTTAGATGTATTGCAGAAGATGAGTTTGAGTATGAAATTGATCTCAAGTTCTCAACAATGGTGATGGTGTACTTTGAAGAAGAAGAAGAGATTAAACAAAAGGAAAATATGTGGAATTAGAAAAGTTGAAAAAGTCAGACAAGTTGTAAAAAACTAATGGGTAAACTATCTGTTTGACCACCAAACTATTGTGAAAGTTTTAAAATGACCACAAAAAAAAAAAAACGCGCCATTTCAGTACCCAAACTATTAAAATGGTATTATTTTGGCCACCTGCCGTTAAGAGGCTAACGGCAGAGCTGACGTGGACAGGTGGGCTGTATGAGCTGTGATTATTTTTTCCACGTTGGAGTGAGGAGCCATCCACGTCAACCTTCCACCTAAGCAAATAAAAAAAACGTTTATAAATGAAACCCAAACTTAACCCTAAAAACAAGTTTTCTTCAGTATATCGTGAAGAAGAAGAAGAATAAATCAGGTGGTTTTGGTGTAGAAGAAAATGGCAGCAGAGATGAATCGTGATTGCTATTGTGAGGTTCGTTCGAAGCTGGCAACAAGTTGGACTTATGAAAATCCAGGTAGGAGGTTTTGGGGTTGTGGAAAATTTCGAAATGGGGTTAGGGCTTGCAATTTTTTTTCTTGGTTTGATCCACCAATGACCGATAGGTCAAAAAGAGTAATTGTTGGTCTGCTTAAAAAAATTGATTCGATGGAGGAAGAAAGAAAGAAGCAAAGAATTGTTGCAAGTTTGCTTGTTGTTGTTGCTGTTTTGGTTGGATTTATTTTGGGGAAACATTTCTTCTAGGTTAGGGCTGTTATTGTGGTGGGTTTAGGGTTTTGTGTTGGTGAAGGAAGAAAGGAAGAACAGTGATGAGGAAGAAAGGATTTTGTCCCTGATATTTTGGGTATGGCAGGGCTGTTATTTTGTGACTGTTTTTGAAATGTATTGTAAGGATTATGTATTTGGGGAAGAACATTCAGGGAGGAAGAATTATGTAATGTATTTAGGGTTTATCTTATTGAAATGAAATGTAGTTTTTGTTTGTTTATGATAATTGATCCATATGTTATCTTACAAATTGAATCTACAAGACATAAAATAAAGGAAAGATGATAAAATAAGCAAAATATAATATTTCATTTGATAATTTCATAATAGTATTGCATACATATGTTTGACCAATACATGTGATACTTAATGTTTGTAATGACAACATGTTATACTTTGGTCAAACTCAACCCTAAATATGACAACATGGTGTCATACAAATGTTTGACCAATACATAACAAAAGACAAATATCTTCCCCTAAACATTGATCCCCAAAAGCAAGTCAAAACAAAATGTGATATTCATGTATGCAACACACATTCACTATACAAAATGACCACCTAAGTCTTCAACAGAATTCAAGATGGATTGTAGGAGCTCTCTTGAGTTGTAGGAACTCTTGGTGTAGGCATCCATCTCATAGTGGTGACTTCTGAAGGCTGAGATGGTGTTGGACTTGGTCCTTGACTGGTTCCAGCACCACCAGTTGTAGGCATCCATCTCACAGTGGTGGGTTGTGAAGGCTGAGATGGTGTTGGACTTGGTCCTTGACTGGTTCCAGCACCACCAATTGTAGGCATCCATCTCACAGTGGTGGGTTGTGAAGGATGGACTGGTTCAGGTCTTCTAACCTGCACAACAAAAAAGCAAACAACAGTTTATTACATATGAATTAAACAAACAAGTAACAAAGAAGCTGGTGGATGTAACTTACTAGAAGTTTTGGAGTTCTAGGATTTTTCCTGGCAGCAACACCACTGTATGCCTGTCCATGTCTTCTCGGATTGGCACCAACCTTTCCCTTGCACGTTCTGATATTATGGCCACTCGAATTGCATCTTTTACAAACGATTTTGATACCCCTTCTTGACAATCGACCAGCCTGAGATGGTGTTTCATCACTTTCCTTGCGTCTTTTCTTGTGTGGTCGTCCCGGAGGTCTTCTAAAGACTGGTGGCAGAACAGGCTCTAGTGTGTCAACAGGCTCCCATTGTTTCTCACCCCTCACAGGACATATCAAATGAGAATAGATTGCTCTTTGGGTTGAGCTGAAGTAGCACGAGTCAACATATCTTTCTGGCCTATCTTCAATGGATAAAATCACAGAAATTGCATGAACACATGGGATCCCTAAACAAAAAAAAATATTTGTTAGTTAAAAAACAAGTTAACAATAATTGAAAGTGTAATACCCTAAACTTATTTCCATGCAATACCTGTTAGTTGCCATTTCCTGCATGTGCATGTCCACTGTTGGATGTTAACAGAATGCTGGGTTGATGGACCACATGAAACCTGGTACATGTGTCCACCAGCATAAAGAGGCCAACAACTAGCATAAAACAACAAAAATTCAATTTTACAGTTCACAGTTCACAGTTACAATGAAAACACAAAAATAGTAAAAAGATGGTCAAAATACCTATGTGCTGATGATGTGGCATGTTCTAACTTCTTCTGAATTTTAGGGCAAAGAAGGCCTGTCCACTTTTCAGCCTCATCCTTCTTTTTGGCAAGTCTTTGCATCAGCTTTGATCTGATGGATTCCAGGCATGTTATTATTGGTTTGTCTCTGGCTTCAAGTATAAGCTGTCAGCATTCAAAGATTAGTGATTAGCACTATTATTAGTCAAACATTCACATAAACACTAAGTTGGAAAGTAATTTAGATAAGTTAGAAAGTGAACCTTATTAAAACATTCGCAATTATTATTAAGGAGCATGTCAGACTTGCATCCAAAAGAGAAGTGAGACTTTGACCAGTTGGTGGGATCCTTAGGTGAGAGCCATTTCCATGCAGTTTCTGATAATACCTACAAAAAATGCAGTGGTCAAATTAAAACTTTAAATAATCGATAGTGGTCAAATTAAAACTTTAACTATTCGACAGTGGTCAAATTAAAACTTAACAGAAAAGATAGTGGTCAAATTGAAACTCGACAAAACTTTAAAAACATGAGATCACCTTTAATTCATCCATGCAAGATTGGAATTCTCTCGGATATGTAGCCCTTGCAGCTTTCCAAAGCTGGTCCTTCACTGCTTTTCCTCCAAAAGTTCCACTACTCTTAGCATTTGAGTACAAGTGCCTCACACATGTCCTATGTGCTGCATGGGGGAACACTTCTGACACAGCTTCCATTAATCCCTACACATACAAAAAAACAAAATAAATTAATTAACAGTTCACATTTAGCAAAAAAAATCCAGGCCAAAATGTTAAAGAATTTTACTTATACCTTCTGTCTATCAGTCATAAAGGTATAGCTGTGAGAATTTTCCATCTCCAAATCAGTGGCAAGTAATTCCAAAAACCAGAACCATGATGCCTGGTTTTCACTCTCCACAACTGCAAAGGCTATAGGATAGATTGCATCATTTGCATCTATTCCTACAGCTGCCAAAAGATGACCTTTGTAGTACCCCTTCAAGTGACAACCATCTAGACCTACAATGGGCCTACAGCCTGCTTTGAAGCCATCTTTCAATGCTTGCATGCAGATATAAACCCTCTCAAACTTTCTTTCATCCAACTTACAAACAGTTGTTGTCCCTGGATTAGAGTGCCTCAATTCCCCTAAGTAAGCATACAGATTTGCATACTGCTCATTGTAGTTACCATTCAAGTTCTCAAGAGCCACATTTTTTGCCCTAATGCATTTACCCTTATCTACAACTAATCCCCAATCCTTGTGGACAGCTTCTTTTAGGGATGCACTAGAGAAATTAGGGTCAACAAAAAAACTACTAAAGTAGTTTTTAGCTAGCCACTTGGCAGTACAATTGGAATTTTTGAACTCCCTAAGACAACTATGTTCACCAATTATAGACCTAATCTGCCATGTACCAGTAGAAGGATCTTCACCATGTATAGGGGCTGCCCATAACATCCATTGACACTCTCCTTTACATTTTGCTTGAATCCTTCTATTATCATTTCTCTTTAACTTAACACTGTACCTATTCTTAATACCATACATCTTAATGGCATCCTTAAGTATGTCTTTGCTTGCAAACAATTGACCAACCTTCAACTTAGGGTTCATTAAGTCTGACTCAGAATTAAATTCAGGAAATCTAGGTTGTTTTGGACCCTCTGAATCTGACTCATCTACACTGTGTAGTGAGTCAGATTTTCCACTGTCATTGTCAGATTCATATTGTACTTGATCACTGCCCAAACCTAAATTCCCACTACACCTTTCAGTTTCAGAGCTAAGAACTTCTGTTTCACTGTCACTAAAATCAGAATTATGACTGGATGAGTCTGACTCCACAAGAAACTCCTCATCTTCTGAGTTAGAATCTGAATCTGACCTAGTTTCAGAATGTACCCTACTTTCAGCATCTCCCCTAGTTTCAGATTCTACCCTAGTTTCAGCATCTCCCCTAGTTTCAAATTCTACCCTAGTTTCAGGTTCTACCCTAGTTTCAGAATGTACACTCATCTCAGGCTCATTGTGCACTCCTATTTCCCTTAAGTGTACATGCATGTAATGATCTGTAGGTAAATGCCCTATCATCTCAAGTACATCATAATCAGTTATCAACTTCTTCAGTTCTAATGGTCTATCTGAAACCTTCCAAAAGACAGTAACATCAGTAGTAATACCTAACCGTTCTACCATATTAACAATCTCAAACATGGACATAGTATCCACATTACAGTAATCGAAATAATCAAGTCTTTGTCCATGATGTACAACAAGACTAAACTCATCTGAATCAGCCCCTGTCAAATAACACAACACTAACCATTAATGCTTTCACAGTGCAACAAACAAAGTATAATAAACAAATAATAAATACCCCACCCACCATTGCAATACCCTAAATATTGATATCAACCCACGTCAAACTTTAAGTGTATTTTATTGTTAAAAGTATATCTTATTAACAAACAAAGTATATCTTATTAACCCTAACAAAAAAGACAAAAAAAAAGTGTATTTTATTGCAATACCCTAATTTCTGAGATTAGTGTATTCTTTTAACCCTAACAAGCAGACAAAACCAACAACAAGCAGACAAAAGCGAAGAATCAAACTTTAAGTGTAATCTATAAACCCTAATCGCAAATTTTTATTAACCCTAATTTCTGAGATTAGTGTAAACCCTAACCCTAATAGCAAATTTTAAGTGTAATCTAAAATCCCTAATCTTGTATTAACCCTAATATCAATTATTTAACCCTAATCTGAAATCCCTAATCTCGTTTTAGCCCTAATCGTTTTAACCCTAATCTGAAATTTCACCCCTAAACCCCAGAACAAGAATCAAACTTACCGTATCGCGGAGAAGGATCCCCTTTTTCGCGTAGAAGTCCGACCATCTCCTCTCTATCTCCAACAAGAATCACAGATCGTCGAGAATTTTTTTGGGTTTTCAGACACAGTTGAGAGAATATTGGGGTTTTTTTTTTCGTGTCGAAGTAAAGAAAAAAAAACGAGACCTTTTGTTTTCTAATAAGCTGAGTTGGCTTTTTCCTTCTTCTTTTTTTCCACCTAAGCGTCACCGTTTGTTTTAACGGTCCACGTCAGCTCTGCCGTTAGCCTCTTAACGGCAGGTGGCCAAAATAATACCATTTTAATAGTTTGGGTACTGAAATGGCGCGTTTTTTTTTTGGTGGTCATTTTAAAACTTTCACAATAGTTTGGTGGTCAAACAGATAGTTTACCCAAAACTAATTTAAAATGCTATGTCATCACTCCATTAGTAACTTGACGGAGGAGTAATGAAAAAAATTTGATGTATAAAGTTCAGTTATTAAATTAAAATTTTTTAAAGTTAAGTGACCAAAATAGGAATGAGAAGATAATCAATGATGAAATGTGTATTTTACCCTTTATTTTAATCTAAATTCATACATAAATTAATGTAGTTATCATTTTTTACATCTAAAAGCATATAAGTTGAAAAATGATAATAAATTATGATCATATTTATACATTTTTAATATAGAAACATACAACTTTAAGTTGAAAATTAAGTTTTTATGTTTTTTTAAACTTTTATGAATTTCTTGGAAGTTTTATAGTTGTTTTCATATATATATATATATATATAATTATATAATTATAATTTGTTTTGAAATTTCAGAATTAAATTTTAGTTGAGAAAATATGTAAATATTGATAGCTAAATTTTATGAATATTTTAAAATATTGATGACCAAAATGATAGAGTGGACAAACGTTGACAGTTAAATTTATTATTATATAATTAAAAATGTGTTAAGTCATTTGTCAAAATTCTATTAATGATATAACATGGAGGGTTTGAAACCCTAAACACTAATTCATAATGAGTGCTAATGAGCCAGCGATCAATTTGGAATAAAATTAAAAGTTTAATAGTAATTTTAAAGTAATTGGAAGTTTAATTACTAAATTTAATAATTTACAAAAATTTAGTTTACCATTTGTAAACTTTATTATTTTTTTAATTTTAGAACCAAACACATTTTTTTAATGTTTCCTTAATTGTTTTAATAATACATTATTAGTTCTCTATAATTTTTTTGCCTAGGAAAATCAAATTAGAACGAAACGAGACGCAAATGGATTCACCCAACATCTTTAGAGACGATGTATATATATAGGTAAACTACATAAATGACCACCATACTATTGGTAAAGTCGCGATTTGACTACCTTACTTTTTTCTAAGCAATTAAACCATCAAACTATTTAATTGGTTGCAATGTGACCACCAACCCCGTTAGAAACTAATAGAAAGAGTGACGTGACAATTAGTAAAATTGGTATAATTACATATTTGGTCCTCGCTATTTGTACATTTTATCAATTTGGTCCTAATTTTAATAAATAAAATAATTTAATAATTTAATTAGGCAGCAACACGTGTCTACACCTTATTGGAGAAATTTATTTATATATTTTTGATTTCAAGCTAGTTTTGAAAAAGAATGTAACCCCCTCGACCCGGTCTAGTCGCGAGACCGAATCGAGAGAGTCACACGGGGATAACCAGAGAAAATTCCAAGAATTTCCCTCCAATTAACAACCATAGATTAAAATTTATCTTGTCTAAATGCATTTTAAAGATCCTAAGGTGTTAAGGGTCACAAAGGAAGAATTAACGTCTCAGTCGGACAACGATCCGATGTCCAATTGGACTCAAACACCCACGAAGGTTCATTTTGCAAAACCACACAAACCAGGGAAAAAGGTAATTTAACCTTACCAAAATAGTTTATTAATCAAGTTTCGAGCACACGAGACAAAGCCAACTCAAAAACAATACATATAAACTCATTTAGAAAGCATACAAGCATTAGGGACTAAAGCATAACGTTTGGAAACCTTCAAAGATGCCCTTTTAACCACTTTAACTGCATGTGTTTCGAAACAGGGCTGCCCATTCCGAAACACGGGTTCTCAACAAAAAGCAATATTAGGTTGTTTCAAAACCCTCATGGTTCCGAAACGAGAGCCTCCAGTAGCAAAACGTACCGAAACGACACCACCCCTGTTCCAATACGGGTGCCCCAAAAGCCTGGCCGTTCCGAAACCATACCAGATGTTTCGAAATGCCTGGGCACAGATTGGCCTGAAAATGCATTTTGGCATCCCCAAACATTCCCAAACTTACCCCGAAAGACCACAAACTACATGACAACACATCAAGCAAACATTCTAGAGGCAAAACACCCTAAAAATAGGCTTCAAACAAGCATACACACAAATATGGATCTCAACCTCAAGAGCTCATAAGAACACTTTAGTTCAAAAACACCAACAAGCCAAAACACATGTCAATTAACCAAAAGCCAAAGCAAGCCTCAATATAGCATGTTATCAACATTTAAAACATGTAGCAAAAGGTCTCACACGTGGGAGTTTACAACCACCTCCCTAACCACAAAAACAAGTATTCCCATTACAAAATCATTATTACAACTTAAAATCTATACTTGAGCTTAAGCTACGATCATCGGAACTTTTCCCTCGCCTTCCTTTGCTTCCCGGAACACTAACGATCTGCATTGTTGGAAAGGAGCGCGTAAGCATAAAAGCTTAGTGAGTGGTGCTCAAAACCACAACAACAATGCAGTTTTAGCGAAACCATTTATGAATTGAAAACATAACCACAAACATAAATGCCATCACATGATTATCAACAATCATACATATACTTGGCATCTTACATCAAGCAATGCAACAACATGTAACAACATGACATAATTCTCAACATTTACCAAAATAACATTCAACCTTTCAACACAAGAGTATTATGACAATTATGCTTACATTACTTGGATACGCGAATTAGACTCGATGGTATTTTACATCACCGGATCTATAAGAACAACAAGACTCACGATGACATTACTCGGATACGCGGATTGGACTCGATGACATCTTACATCACCGAGGTCTAACAATAAAGCTTCCGGTGGCATCTTACATCATCGTACTTCTCCCTGATGGCATCTTACATCACTAGGGCCACGCGCAAATTTTACGAGTGCACTCTAATCCTATGGTCGACCAATTATATCCAGTAAGACTCTCATATTTTCCAATACTCATACATCATAAAATCCAACATAAAATATCACACTCAAAGACCAATTACACACAATCGTCTCACCTCAATTCAACTATGCATAACAAGATTTAAAATTAGAAAATCGGAAAAGTAAAATGTAAACTTTTAAATACTTACTCTCGAGCTTAGGTTGGCCTTTCAAGCTCAACCTAAACTCTCAAAACATTTCCACTCACCGTAGAACCCAAACGATAACCGAAACACCGATTCAAGCCTCCGAACTACCCGGTCTTGCGTCCATAGTACCCAAACTTGTTTCCCCTGTTTTTAGCCAATTCAAAAATGATGCATTAGACCCGAAACAAGCCCCCAAACTTACAGCAACACAGAAACTCATCATTTATCATCAAAACCAAATCGATTTACACCCGGAAACACTTGGAATCACCATTAAAACGACCCAAATCAACTAGCAGCCAAAACCCAACAAATTTACCATCAAAACTACTTCTTTCAACATCCAAAACACTTACCCAAGGTCTAGAAACCATCAACCCAAGATTCCACACAAGAACAAACCAAAAACCCACATTTCAACTCCAAAACCCCTCCTTTTTACTAGTTTCGGGTTTCCTACATTTAGCCACTATCTTAACATTTTTAGAACACCAAAACAAGATTAAAAACACTCGTAAACATGGCATCAACTACCCAAACGAAAATCCCCTCATTTCCCTCTTTTTCAAACTCAGGGCATTTTGAAATAATTTCAAACGATGGGTTTTAAGGAAAATTTAACTAATAACAAGTTTAGGGAAAGAAAAATCAAAACAAGGGAGAGCTTACCTTGAAAACTTGTTTGTAGGAAAGTTTGGAGCAGTGGAATAGTAACAATGGTGGTTTTTTGCAAAGTAACGTGAAAAATGAGATGTTGGTGGAGAAGATGATGATATTTTTTTATAAAAAAAACCTTTTTTAAAAATTCCAAAGTTCTCTTTTTTCTCTTATTCATTAAAACCCCCTTTTGAGTTCAATAAAAATGTTTTCTCTCAATTAAATTTAACCCAAACCGGTTTAACCAAACCCAGTTATATTCTGGGCCCTATACCCGGGGCGTTACAACTCTCCCCTACTTAAGGAATTTCGTCATAGAAATTTACTTGATGGAAAGAGGTACGAAAACTGCTCTTCGATGTCCGCTTTTCTCTCCCAAGCGGCTTCTTCCATACCCCGATGTCTCCACAAGACCTTCACCAACTCTATGGTCCTATCACGTAAAACCTTACTATTCATAGCAAGAATCTCAATTGGTTCTTCATCATACGACAAACCCGGATTCAATTCAATCTCTTCCACTGGCCTAACATGAGACAGATCTAATCTATACTTTCATAGCATCGACACATGGAACACATCATGAATCTTCTCAAGCTCGGATGGTAATCTCAACCTCTATGCGACATGACCAATCCTCTCAACTACCTCGTAAGAACCAATGAATCTCGGACTTAACTTTCCATTTTTTTTACCAAACCTCATTACCTTTTTCCACAAGAAAACTTTCAAGAACACTTTGTCGCTAATAACATACTCAATCTCCTTTCTCTTCAAATCGGCATACTATTTCTGTATGTTTGAAGCTGCCTTTAAGCGATCACAAATCAATTCTACCTTCTCGGTAGTGCCCTTAAGCAAGTCTGGCATCGGTACAAGCTTTTGTCCGGCCTCGGCCCAACAAACAAGTGTTCTACATTTCCTGCCATATAGAGCTTCATACGGTGCCATCTGAAACTAGCTTGATAATTGTTATTGTATGCAAACTCTACTACCGGTAAGTGCTTCTCCCATAAACCCTGAAAGTCGATGATGCAACACCTCAACATGTCCTCTAACACCTGAATAACCCTCTCCGACTGACCATCTGACTGTGGGTGATACAAAGTACTGAAGTTCAACAAAGTTCCCAAGGCACGATGCAAACACTCCCAAAATATAGCTGTAAATCTCGGATCTCTGTCAGATACAATAGACTTCGGTACCCCATGCAGTCTCACAATCTCACTGATATACAACTCGGCCAACTTGTTTAGGGTGTAAGTAGTATGAACATGTATGAAATGAGCACACTTAGTGAATCTGTCAACTATTACCCATACTAAGTTCTTCTTCGAAGAAGTCCACGGTAAACCTGACACAAAATCCATGGTAATCCGTTCCCACTTCCATTCCGGAATCTTCAACGGTTGTAACAAACCTGAAGGAAACTGATGCTCGGCCTTAACTCGCTGACAAAGCATACATCTACTCACATGCTCAACCACATATTTCTTTAACCCAATCCAGAAGTACTTATCTTTCAACCCACGGTACATCTTCGTACTACCCAGATGCATAGCAAAAGGATTGTTATGAGCTTTATTCAAGATAGTACGTCTCAACTCGACATCTTCTAGAACGACTACTCTATTCTTAAAACATAAGATCTCATTCTCACCAAAGCAGAAATCTGTGGGTTTACCCTAAGCTATATCTTGCACGTGAGGTGCCAAAGTTCTGTCTTGCAACTGTTTCTCTCGAATCAACTGAACTAACGAAGGTTTAACCTGTAGCTCGGCTGTCAAACCGCCATCTTGAGACACGCTCAATATTGCAAACATAGTTCGCAACTCAACTGCCACCTTCCTACTAAAAGCATCGGCCACAACATATGCTTTACCCGGATGGTACTTGATTGTGAGGTCATAGTCTTTAAGAAGCTATAACCACCTACGTTGTCTAAGGTTCATCTCTCTCTGAGTCATCAAATATTTCAAACTCTTGTGGTCGGTGTAGATTGTGCATTTCTCACCATAAAGGTGGTGTCTCCATATCTTCAAAGCAAAGACCACAACTGCTAACTATATGTCATGGGTAGGGTAGTTCTTCTCGTGAACCTTCAACTGTCTCGAAGCATAAGCTACAACTCTTCCCCATTGCATAAGCACACAATCAAAACCTACATATGACGCATCAATGTAGATTACGAACTCCTTCCCTGGTTCAGGCCAAATAAAAACAGGAGCTTTTGTCAATGCTTTCTTCAACTTTTCAAACGCTTGATGTCTTGCATCTGTACACTCATGCGGAACATTTTTCTGTGACAGTTTAGTTAAGGGTGCAACAATCTTCGAGAACCCCTCAACAAATCTTCGGTAATACCCGACCAAACCTAGAAAACTAGGCATTTCTGTCACTAACTTCGGTTGTTTCCAACTCACTATTGCCTCTATCTTCTTGGGATCCACACTAATCCCATTGGCTGAGATCACATGACCTAGAAAGACTACTTCCGTAATCCAAAACTCGCATTTACTCAACTTAGCATACAACTAATTTTCAAGCAAGGTTTGAAGCACTAATCACAAATGCTCATCATGTTCTTCCCCGGCCCTAGAGTACACTAAAATGTCATCTATGAACACTAATACAAACCTATCCAAAAACTTGTGAAACACTCGGTTCATCATATCTATAAATGCAACTGGGGCATTAGTCAAACCGAAGGGCATTACCAAGAACTCGTAGTGCCCATAACGCGTACAGAAGGATGTCTTCGGTATGTCCACATCATTTACCTTCAACTGATAGTAGCCCAATCTCAAATCAATCTTCGAAAACAATGTAGCACCTCTCAACTAATCAAGCAAATCATCAATCCGCGGAAAGGGATATTTGTTCTTCACTGTTACCTTGTTCAAATGCCTATAATCTATACACATCCTCATATTGTCATCCTTCTTTTTTACAAACAAAATCGGAGCACCCCAAGGTGAAATAATAGGCCTAATAAAACCTCTATCTGACAGTTCACGAAGTTGTGTCTTCAACTCCTTCAACTCTTTAGGTGCCATTCTACACGGAGCAATCAATACGGGAGCGAAATCTGAATACGTCTCAATAGCAAACTCAACATTCCTATCTGGAGGTAAACCATACAATTCTTCTGGGAAAACACTCGGGAAGTCACAAACTGTTCTGATATCTTGCGGTCTAACCTCACTCATATTCAGATTCATCACATAGGCTAAGTAAGTTGACAACCCAAATCTATCATCCTTTAAGCCTCTAAAGCTAAAACAACATTAGACAAAAACTTAATGTTCTCGCCAACTACCACTACCTCGTAATCATCAGAAAGCCTCAAAGAAAATCTTTTAGTCTCAAAATCTATCCTAGCTCTATGCTTCACAAGCTAATGCATACCCAAAATCACATCGAAACCATATAACGACAATTTAATCATGTTAACAGGAAACACGTGACCCTGAACCATCAAAGGACATCACCAGAACACCTTCCTAACTACAATTGTCTCACTAAAAGAACTCATAACATTCATACATATATCTAACAACTCAAAAGACAAACCTAAAGATCTTGCATGCTCACCCAAAATATACGAATGTGTCGAGCCAGAATCAATCAACGAAAGCAACGATAAGGACTACAACACAAAATTACCTGCGATCACATCGGTCTCATTCCCAACCTCACGCTGTGCATAAACCCTAGTCGGTCCACCTCCCTCGGGCTGTACCGCGACAACATAAGCCACATTTCTCTGATCATCATTTATCGGCTGGAAGTTACCTCGGCCGCGCCCACGACCTCTCTGATACTCAACGGCTCTAGCAGGTGCCTGACCATCCCTAGCCGGATGAGGACACTCGCGCCTCAAATGTACCTGAGATCCACAGTTCCAACAAGCACGAAAAGTACCATAACACTCTCTAGAATGGTTCCTCCCACATCTAGCACACTGGGGGTGTAGGAGCAACAAAACCTCAACCCTGGTGGCCTCGTCCCATGTTACCACCTCCACGCCTAAAGTCCGGTTGGTGTCGTCTATCCTTGTGCCTCTTGTTACGGTCTCGCTCCCACTCGACAGACCTTTTCCCTAAACTGGAGCCACCCGATCAAGCGGTCAAACTTAGACTTTGCTCAATGTCCTTGGCCCTAGAGACCAAGACATCGAACTTAGTGTAATCAGAAGCAAGCATGTAGGTCTTCACCTCCGTAACCAACTCGTAACGGAACCGTTCACACCTTTCCCTCTCAGTGGGAACCAACTCTAAAGCATACTGACTCAAGCGCACAAACTGTACCTCATACTCGGATACGGACATACTGCCTTGTATCAAGGCCATAAACTCCATCTTCTTATCATAATAGCGAGCACCAAGGTACTTCTTGCGGAACGCACTATAAAAGAACTCCCAAGTAACCTCGGCCTCGGGCATACCTGAGATAATTGTAGTCCACCAAGCATACACATCTCTATGAAGCAACGAGACAATACAACCCAACTTACGAGTGTCTGAGCACTCCATTTGACCCAAGATACGAGTAGTGCTCTTAAGCCATGCCTCCAAACCCTCGGAAGACATACCATGAAACTCGACTCCGCCTAAGCTACGAAGTCGCTCAAGGGGCAAACATGTCCCCGCACCCTGAGGTGGTGCTGCAGCACAAAGACCAGCAACAACTGTCTGAAAAGCTCCGGCTAAAGTCTGAAGTAACTGAGCCATATCCACACCAGCCTGACCCTGGCCAACTTGAGGCCAATTACCATCACCTCCAACATTGGCACCAGCCTGAGGTGCATTATCTCCGACATTCACCCCATTACCATCAGGAGCAAGATGAGGAAGGGTCGCATTCTCGAATGCCTGGTCACCCGCTCTAGATCGTCCTCTCGGTCTCACCATAACAATAAAACAATCTAAAACAACAAACACAAATCACGAGATAAACATTAGGTCAGCAAAGGCAGGGATCCGTGTGTTAAGCTCCTTTAAATCAAAATCACCTTTCCAAAATAACACCTAGCAATGAGAATGCTTAACCAACTTTCAAACATCAACAGGAACACAAGGTCATGCTCACAAACACCGTGCAATTTAGTCAAACATACACAAAATCAACTTACTTGACTTACCTTCCCGAGGAAACCTCGTAACCTGGCTTTGATACCATAAAATATAATCCCCTCGATCTGGTCTAGTCGCGAGACCGAATCGAGAGAGTCACACGGGGATAACTAGAGAAAAATCCGAGAATTTCCCTCCGATTAACAACCCTAGATTAAAATTTATCTTGTCTAAAAGCATTTTAGAGATCCTAAGGTATTAAGGGTCACAGCAAAAGAAACAACGTCTCAGTCGGACATCGATCAGATGTCCAATTGGACTCAAACAGTCACGAAGGACCATTTTGCAAAACCACACAAACTAGGAGCAAAAATGTAATTTAACCTTACCAAAATAGTTTATTAATCAAGTTTCGAGCACACGAGACAAAGCCAACTAAAAAACAATACATATAAACTCATTTAGGAAGCATACAAGCATTAGGGATTAAAGCATAACATTTGGAAACCTTCAAAGATGCCCTTTTAACCATTTTAACTACATGTGTTTCAAACAAGGTTGCCCGTTCCAAAACGTGGGTTCTCATCAAAAAGCAATATTAGGCTGTTCCAAAATGGCCCATCATGGTTTCGAAACTAGAGCCTCTAGTGGGAAAATGTACAAAAATGACACCACCCTTGTTCCGATACGGGTGCCCCAAAAGCCTGGCCGTTCCGAAACCATACCACATGTTTCGAAACATCTGGGCGCGTATTGGCCCGAAAATGCATTTTGGCATCCCCAAACATTTCCAAACTTACCCCGAAAGACCACAAGCCACATGACAACACATCAAGCAAACATTCTAGAGGCAAAACACCCTAAAAACAAACTTCAAACAAACATACACACAAATATAGATCTCAACCTCAAATGCTCATAAGAACACTTTATCTCAAAAACACCAACAAGCCAAAACACATGTCAATTAACCAAAAGCCAAATCAAGCCTCAATATAGCATGTTATCAACATTTAAAACATGTAGCAAAAGGTCTAACACGTGGGAGTTTACAACCACCTCCCTAACAACAAAAAACAAGTATTCTCATTGCTAAATCTTTATTACATCTTAAAATCCATACTTGAGCTTAAGCTACGATCACCAGAACCTTTCCCTCGCCTTCCTTTGCTTCCCGGAACACTAACGATCTGCATTGTTGGAAAGGAGCGCGAAAGCATAAAAGCTTAGTGAGTGGTGCTTAAAACCACAACAACAATGTAGTTTTAGCGAAACCATTTATGAATTGAAAACATAACCACAAGCATGCATGCCATCACATGATTATCAACAATCATACATATACTTGGCATCTTACATCAAGAAATGCAACAACATATAACAACATGGCATGATTTTTAACATTTACCAAAATAACATTCAACCTTTCAACACAAGAGTATTATGGCAAATATGGTTACATTACTCGGATACGCGAATTGGACTCGATGGCATCTTACATCACCGAATCTATAAGAACAACAAGACTCACAATGACATCTTACATCACCGAATATATAAGAACATAAAGACTCACGATGGCAGTTTACATCACCGAGGTCTAACAATAAAGCTTTCGTTGGCATCTTACATCATCGTACTCCTCTCTAATGGCATCTTACATCACTATGGCCACACGCGAATTTTACAATTGCACTTTAATCATATGGTCGACCAATTATACCCGGTAAGACTCTCATATTTGCCAATACTCATACATCATGAAACCCAACATAAAATATCACACTCAAAGATCAATTACACATAATCGTCTCATCTGAATTCAACCATGCATAACAAGATTTAAAATTAGAAAACTGGAAAAGTAAAACGTAAACTTTTAAATACTTACTCTCGAGCTTAGGTTGGCCTTTTAGCTCAAACTAAACTCTCAAAACATTTCCACTCACCGTAGAACCCAAACGATAGCCGAAACACCAATTCAAGCCTCCGAACTACCCAGTCTTGTGTCCAAAGTACCCAAACTTGTTTCTAGCCAATTCAAAAATGATGCATTAGACCCAAAACATGCCCCCAAACTTGCAGCAACACGAAAACTCATCATTTATCATCAAAACCAAATCGATTTACACCCGGAAACACTTGGAATCACCATCAAAACGACCCAAATCAACTAGCATCCAAAACCCAACAAATTTACCATCAAAACTACTTCTTTCAACATCCAAAACACTTACCCAAGGTCTAGAAACCATCAGCCCAAGATTCCACACAAGAACAACCCAAAAACCCACATTTTCAACTCCAAAACCCCTCATTTTTACTAGTTTCCGGTTTCCTACATTTAACCACTATCTCAACATTTTTAAAACACCAAAACAAGATTAAAAACACTCTTAAACATGACATCAACTACCCAAACGAAAATCCCCTAATTTCCCTCTTTTTCAAACTCAGGGCATTTTGAAATAATTTCAAACAATAGGTTTTAAGGAAAACTTAACTAATAACAAGTTTAGGGAAAGAAAAATCAAAACAAGGGAGAGCTTACCTTGAAAACTTGTTTGTAGGAAATGTTGGAGCAATAGAATAGTAACAATGGTGATTCTTTGCAATGTAACATGAAAAAAGAGATGGTTGAAAAGATGATGATATTAAAAAAAAACTTTTTAAAAATTCTAAAATTTCCCTTTGCCCTTATTCATTAAAACCCCTTTTTGAGTTTAATAAAAATGTTTTCTCTCAATTAAATTTAACCCGAATTGATTTAACCAAACTCGTTTATCTTTTGGGCCCTATACCCGAGGCCTTACAAAGAAAGAAAATGATGAAGAGGATTTCAAGCTACATGTGGTTGCTGAACTGAAAGCCGAGCAATCGATATTAAATGGCGCGGCGAAGATGGAGATCAATGGGGAAACTAAAGAGGATGAGATCTTGAGCGAAGCCAACAAAGATGAAGATGAGGAAAATGAAGCTGATGAAGATATGGTTTTTCACGAAATCGACGTCTTCTTCATTCCTTCAATTGGCGCCGACGCTCAGGTAATTGCATTTTTATTTCTTTTATTTCCACTATTGTTTAATTTTCAGCTTCGCTTATTTTTTGGGATTAAAATTGCAGTTATATGTTTTTCAATATCCTTTAAGACCTTGCTGGCGACCATACGAATTGGATGAACGATGCGAGGAGGTTGGTATCTCTTTCTTCTCCTTTAATTGGAACCAATCTTATTCTTTTGTGATTTTGTAAGTAAGAGTGAAACCTGTTAGTGGGGAAGTGGAAATTGACATGTCTGTCGATGTTGATTCGACCAATAATGATAGTGAAAGTGATGAAAAATGAAGATGACAAAGCAGGTTTGGCTCTGATTCTACATTTAATCAAAGTTTAAATTTTTATTTGAATGCTTTGTGTTTATCAATATTTTACATACTGCATTTGTTTGTATAAGTTGCATCACCGCATTGGGTTTTTGACATAATCAATCAAAATTCAAGTAGTTGTGTTGCTTTGGTTTGTTTGTAACCTTGTCTTGTGCTTCCAAATCAATTTCGTTTGATAACCTAATTTTGTATTTTGACTACTCTTTAGACTTTATCTCCTTCATGGCTGCCATCACGCCCAACTGGCTATGTTTTTGGAGTTTTAATGGGTGATAAGGTATGTGCATCTGATGTCTCTTGAATGAGCTTGTTTGAGACTTGTTATATAATATTTGACTTGTATGCTCCGACCCTACCAAGCAGTTGTTCAGCTCCAACCCTCGTTGGAACATCTCAACTCTGGTATTTCAAAAAGAAAGAGCATGGCGGCTAGCAATGCAAAAGATACTGTTAAAGTAAAACAAAATGATGGGAAAGCAGCTGCTCCATCAACTAAGCAGGTTATTCCTGATTATCGGGATATAATTTTGTGAAATGTTTTAAATTTAAGGTCGAAAATATGTCTGACACAAACCTTGCTTTTGGATTTGTTTCCTATTTCTTACTTATGGATATATATATTAGATTTTAACAATATATTATATGAATAGTGTTGGGTTAGTGGTAAATATGCTCACTCTCAACCTAACCAACCTGGGTTTGAATCCTACCAAAGGTAAGGTGTTTTTTTTTATTTAATTTTGTTCCTCCAATCCAGTGACACGTGTCACCACCTGATTGGAGGAGCAAAATAAAAATTATTAAATAAAAAACAAATAAATAAAGTCCTTCAATAAGGTGTCGACACGTGTCACCGCCTAATTAAATAATTAAATTATTTTATTTATTAAAACTAGGACCAAATTGATAAAATGTACAAATAACGAGGACTAAATATGTAATTATACCAATTTTATTAACTGCCACATCACTCATTCTGTTAATTTCTAACAGTTGGTGGTCACATTGCAACTAATTAAATAGTTTGGTGGTTTAATTACTTAAAAAAAAATAAGGTGGTCAAATCGCGACTTTACCAATAGTATGGTGGTCATTTATATAGTTTACCCTATATATATATATATATATTGACAAGCGTCGTTTTACTCGCCAAAATAAATAAAATAAAATAAAATAAAAGAATTAAAGTAGAATAGAGAAAGAGGGTCGATCCAAAAGGAGTTTTGTTGGAATCGCTGGCTGAGCCTTGTCGTGATTTAGATCTTAGAAGTAGCTAAAATAAATAAATAAATAAATAAAGGGAGGTTTGGCGTGATCGAAGGGACGGGAGAATAATAAACAATTAAAGAAAATGCAGTAAATAAAGTGAGGAATAAAGTAGAAAAATCACAAATATGAAAGCAGCCTCGAGCTAGTTTCGTCAATTCCTACGATCATTGAAAATAGATTTTCACTCCGGGATTCATGTCAGTTACAGTCTACGAGGCCCAACCCATCGTAACTTGCTTTTCTCTCATGTAACCGATCTTCCCAAGTCTATCTCCGAAAGTTGATTCTTAAATAATTTAACCACGTGTATCGCCGTTAAAATACTTAGTTTAAAAACAGGAAAAGCCCGACTCAGAAGTTGTCTCATCGAGAATCGTGTCTGATTTCATCTTTCCTTAGCGGACCGCCGCTAAGAGTGTTCACAGGAAGTCGAAGTGCCACAGGCCGATCCTTCCTCCCAAGTGTATAATTAAACGATTCCAAACCAACAAATCCTTTTTATTTGAAAAACGTTTAAAAGTTTTAGTAAGGCCGATTGCCAAACTATCTAAATAGAAAGATGAAAATGATCCCCAAGGGATTTAAGCAATATTCAATTCTCACATGTGGAATTGATTTGTACTAGCTCTTGGCTTTGGGAAAATTAGCCAAGCATGCTATTGATTATCATACTTAGCATGTTTTTGGCAAAATGTTTAAGAAGTAAATATGAAGTGAAGATGAAACAAGAAAATACTTCTATTAAAATAAAGGCAAGTAGCAACAAGAACAGAAGACAAGAGATGATCTTAAGCCTTACCTAAGGAAGGTATTTATAGGTTTATATTTACTAAAGGTAACATAATTTAAAATGTTTGTTTTGAAATTTAAAAATTAAAAATCCTAAGCTTGGATTGCGCTGACTAGATCTTCCATATTCTTCTAGAGTTTTTCCTTGCACTGATTGTATCTTCTAGAAACTGACACATCAGACGTGCTGTGCCCAGCGTCGTGCTCATGATGTCAGCCACGGCCAGAAAAATAAATAAAACTCCAGAAATGCACCTTTCTGCTGCTAATTCCAGAATTGAGTCCCTGCACAAAAAATGAAATAAATGCAACCGATTAAGTAGTGAAAAGTCCTCAAGACAAAGAAAATAGCAAGCAAAAAGTGGTATCTATAAGAGCTTATCAAATTCCCTCACACTTGTCTCATACTTTCCCTCAAGTATGTTTGAAAGAAATTAATCAAAAGCATCCATCTCCCTAAACTGTTGCAAGCTTTAAGCAAAATCATGAGAGTTCAAGCGCACTAAGAATGACATGAGTCAAGCATGAATCTAAACGAATGGATACAAGTAAGAACAAGTCTTCATCCTTACAATTGCCTATTAAGTGATAATCAAATTCCAACCTAAACTTAATCCACGCCAAGATGCACTCAAACCGCTCAAAGTGTTTCGGGTGTAGAAAGCAAATTCTCTCAAAGTCAAAATTGAACAAGGGTCTCCATAGGCTTGTGGCAAGATCAATTCTCCACTACTTTTAAGAAATGAGATGCAAAAATCATTAGGACTTAAATCTAGGGTGTAATAGGGATGAGGTAAAGGTAGGAAAAAGGCTAAAATAAGGCTAGAATAATCAAGACAAGAAGTTTTCAACAAGTAACTAAATCATGTTCATAACATTAGAAAATGTAGGCAACATAAGCAACAAAGGTAACTAAAATGAATAACATCGAACCTTTTTATATTGTTTCGAAAGTTTCTGCCCTTCCTTTTTTTGCTGTTGCCCTCTTTTTTTCGTGGAACATGATTGTACAACTCAAAATTCATACTTCTGTCTTGTCAAGGGTGAAAGAGAGGAGGATAAATGAAAAAGACTTGGGTTTAATATCTTGGTTAAAACAAAGAAAGTGAAATTAAGCTTCAACTTGGTTCACTAGGGGAAAGGAAAGGGTAGGCCTTTAGTGGGGTAAAAAGATAGGGTGAATCCTAGTGCCTAAATCATATTAATGCATCACATTCTAATGTAATCTCAAATTCAATACAAGCCACAAATTCTAGATTCCGATATCCAAATTGACACTCTCAATCAAGAAAATGAGCATAGAAATATAGTCGTACATGCTCAAGGCTCAAGTTCTCAAAAATGGGTTAATTGATTAAGCTAGGTGAGGAATTCAACTATCACAATCAAGACAAGTTGCAAGGAATGTCAAAATGGACTTAGTCATATCATTTGATTATCAAGCATGCTAGAATTCAAGTATTCTAATGAACTAAAACAATCATAACATGCTTAATGACAAGTAACAGCAAAGGAGATGTTCTTCTAATCAACTCAAACAATCATACTATCAAGCATATATGAAAAGCAGGGCGAAATTAATGTCATCTTTTACCCTCCCCCTCACTTAATCGTATTGTCCCAATGCGAAGAAAATAAAGGAAATGAAGAACAAAGAAGGGTAAAGGATACTCCCTGTGATTAAGGGCGACCGCGGCCACGACCTTGGTGTCGCGTACGAACAATCATGGAAAATGGCCTCAAAAATTGGTTTGAGTGCTGCTCGAAAAGGGCTTCAAAAATTTTCACTATTCGAGTAAAATTCACGCTTAGACGCTTGTTTAAATCCGAGTAATGTACCTAAAAAAATTTTAAAACAAAAAATTATTGTAAATGAAAGAAAATAAAATAAAAAGAAAGAATAAGACATAAAGCAAAGAAAATAAAATAAATGGGTTGCCTCCCATGTAGCGCTTTGTTTAACGTTGTTTAGCTTGACAACCTGTGTTAAATTTTTGGTTCTTCAACTAAGCGGTGTTGTCCATCCCTCGTCGTTTTTACCCCTTCCTCCGTCTTGATTTTATGCATGCACGTGGATGGACTCAGCCTCTTAATGTCGGATAAGGTCCATTTGATCACCTTTTTATTTGTGCGCAAAGCAACAACTAAGCTACTATCTTCTTCTTTTGACAACTCGTTGGAAATGATGATTGGCAAGGTGCCATTTTCGCCCAAAAATACGTAATTAAATTGCTCTAATTTCGACTTTGGTGCTTGCAAAATTGAAGGAAGAGATTTAGACTTTGAAGGCATTAATCTAAAACTAGAAGTAGAAGAAATAGTAGAAGAAATTTCTTTAAACTCCCTTTCTTCGGGTTCCTCTATTCCTAATTCCCTGCAAGCATCAACAAACAATTCAGTTTCTAAAATTTCATCGGCCAATGGATCAATAATATCAATAAAATTCAAACTTGCGACTGAGTCAGGATACTTCATAGCTTTATACACATTGAACTTAACTACTTCCCCATCAAATTCCATAGTTAAGATACCGTTACAGAAATCGATTTTTGTATGCGCTGTTGACAAGAAAGGGCGGCCAAGCAAGATTTTTTGATTCGTTGTTGCTGCGGTCACTTTCCATGTCAATAATGTAAAAATCAGCAGGAAAAATAAGATTGTTTACCTTTACCAACACGTTTTCTAGTACCCCATCGGGGTAGATAATTGACCGATCGACTAACTGAACCATCACTCACGTTTCCTTCAATGGTTTAGTCGAAATTTTGTTGTAGACGCTCAATGGCATGACATTAATAGATGCGCCTAGATCGCACATTGCCCTATTTATTCCGACATTTCCGATCTTGCAAGGAATTGCGAACATCCCTTGGTCCTTATATTTTGATGGTAAGCGTCTTTGAAAAATAGCCAAAATGTTCTCGCTGAGGTTAACTCTTTTATTCCCAGATAGTCGCCTCCGATTTGTGCATAAATCCTTTAAAAACTTTGCATACTTTGGCACCTTTCGAATGACATCGAGAAGTGCAATGTTGATTTCCACCTTCTTGAATATATCCAAAATTTCCTTCTCCTCTTCCTTTTTGTCACGTCTTGCTAGTCGACCCGGAAAAGAAGGAACATGCTCGTAAGTAGAAAAAGAATGATTGGGTTGGATGTTACCTGAGGCTAGTGAAGAGTTTCCTTCTTGGTCCTTTGAAGAAGTGCCTTTTTTGTCTTTGTCGGATTTTTTCTTGGGTGAATTAAATAATTAAAATAATGTTCCGGGTTTTGTTTCCAAAATAATTAATTGTGTTGGACATATTTTAAATCAAGCCCAATTAGCCATGGACCTTTGACTTTTTAAAAAGAAACAAACAAATAAAAAATAGCCTTTTGCCCATCTTCTTCCCCCTCCCACAAACAAAACTAACGACAACTCCTCCCCTCCATTGAAGTTTATTATTCCATCTCCTCCTTCCTTTATCTTTGAATATTTTTAAAAGGTAACAACACTTTTGAGTTGTCTTCAACTTCCTCTTTCTCTCCATGTCCTTAGTTTTCAATGAAACTCATTGTTTTGTGTTTTGAGTTTTTGAGTTTAAAGAATAAAATTCCAAACTTTATGGTCTATTGTTAAATCTTTCGATTTCTTATTATTAGATATGTTATCGGTAACCCAAATGGTCCAACATATGTGATTTTTACATGGTTTTATAATGATTCACGGATTTGGGTTTAAGTGGGGTTTTAGAGTGCTTTAAAATGGGTTTTTGGGCTGTTTAGTGTTGGAAATTGATGGCTGATGGTTGTATGATGTTTAGGGGTTATTTTGGAAGCTATTAGATGTGTTAAAAGTGTTAGAATCAATGGTTTTTGGTTGTGCAAATGGGCTGCTCGAAAATATGTGTTTAAGGGTGTTCTTAGTTGGCTAAATGCTTGTTTTGGGCTCCGAGGGTTGCTACAGTGATTTGTGGGCTGATTTGTGTTTATTTTGTTGGCTTTGATTGACTAGCATCGAGATTTGGTGTTGCAGAATCTTCAGAAATCAATCCGGAACCGTTGGAAGCTTGATCGGTTGTTTGCTTATGTTTGGAAAGTCCGGTGAGTGGTTCTTCGATTTTAAATTGGTTTTCAAATGTTGGTTCGAGCATGTGGACCTAGGTCGGGCTTGGTAAACCCACATAGAGTTGGGATTAAATTGGTAGTCTAATCTCAAGCTTTAGCTTAGAAGACTTTGGTTGAACTTCTAAATGTTGTGTTATGCCTCATGTGTTAAATGTGAATGATATTGTTATGCATTTTGTGCATATGTGTCGTGATGAGGCATGATGATTTATTTATGCATTGTGATATGCATGTATTTGATGGAATGTGGGTGCATGATGGTAAATCATGGTGAGTACGTGCTAAGCACGGAAATTGGTAAGAATGTTATGAGGTTGAGCTAAGAATGAGTTAGTATTGGAACTAGTATGCTTGGGTACAAATGATAGATCATTAGGATGTTAGTGTGCACACGAGTGTCGAAATGCGCGCGTGGTCTTGGTGATGGTAGTCATCAAGATGGAGTACGGGTACGCCCAAAAATCTTCTCTTATATTTTAGTCGGTGATGAGTGGAATCTCATCGACGGGGCGTGAGGATGAGTGGAATCCCCTTCGTGTGAAACGGTGATGAGTGTAATCCCACCGTAAGGTAATGGTTGAGTTGTTGGATGTGAGTTCCAACGGTTGTTATCCGCATATTTGGGTCATAGCTGGGTGCCAATACTTATTGTTAAATGTGTTTCCATATGGTTGTGTTTATGGACATGTTGAGCATGGCATGATATTTGATGTTATGTTCATGCATTTTTTATTTGACTCTTGTGGCTTCGAAGGTAACAAATCATGCATTCTTCCTTGGTTTGTTGCTCATGCTTAGACCCTGCATTGTCGAGGCTTATTTTATGATCTTACCCTCACTAAGCTTTATGCTTACGCTCTCTTTTGTTCGACAATGCAGATCCTTAGTTTGTGGGTTGCTTGGGCAAGGAGAATGCCTCCAAGTGTGCTATCTTAATCCACAAGTATGAACTTTTAAGTTATGTGATGTAATTGATAAGCAATAGGATTTGTGTTGTTGTTTTGTGTTAGGAGCTTGTTTAGACTCCTTTGATATGTTGGTGTTTGGTTGTGGTTGTTCATGCCACGTATGTTGGCCTTGTGCCTTATCTTTATGTTTTTGTGTATGTTTTGTTCTAAGGCATGAAACCTTATTATGCAATGTATGACTCTTTTGGTGAATGTTTGGTTCCTTAAATGCATGGCCTTTTCATGTATGTTAAGTGTTTAAGCATGCTTGTACTAGGGTGTATGCCTCTAGAGTTTTTGGTTGCATGTTGTGTCTTGCTTCTTGAAGTCGTTGGGGTCGTTTGGGAGAGTTTATAGATGCTTACAACTGGTTTTGGAAACTCATTGGTTGCAGGCGTTTCGGAACGAGAGAGGCTGTTTCAGAACGGGTGTGGTTCATGGGACACTCGTATCGGAACACGTTCCGGTACGGTTTGGCTACTATGAACCCCTGTTCTGATACAAGTTTCGAAACACTTTAGCTACTGTGATTGCCTGTTCCGGAACGTGTTCTGGAACGCCTAGGCGAAATGGACCCATGTTCTGAAACGGGGTGGATGCGTATTAGAACGGATGGTCTGGTTTTTTAAACTAGGGCCCGTGTATTGAAACGGGCAAGCCTGTTTCGAAACATAGGCCTAAAAATGGGGCTTTTGACATCTTTAAAGGTTCTTATGTGTTGGGCTTAGGCCCTGTTTGATGTTAGTCTTCTTGTGAGTCTTGTTTTCTGCTGTTGTTTCTCACATAGGTCTAATTGATTTAATCTAGACAAGATAATTAATGAAAAGTTTTCTCGGGTTGTTAACCGAAGTGGAGCCTTCATGGGTTTCGCCTCGGTTTTCCCCATGTAGCCCACTCGGACCGGTCAGTCGCCCGGACCAGGACGAGGGGGTTACAACCTTTATCTCCTTCTCCTTCTTTCTGCATCACTTTCGCTATTACCGCAAACCCTTGTGTTCTGTTATTTTCCCATTCCCCCCACTTTCTCTTGTTAAGCATCAAGCACCCACAAGAAATGAAATGTTAAGCAACACTCTACACTCCCTCTCTACTGGTAAGTGCAAAGGAGATTTTATTAGATTTCTACTAGTAAGTATTGTAAATTTTACCGTAAGAAAGGCAACAAGTAGTTATTTTAGCAACGATTTTATTGCATTAATCATATTTTTGTCCGTTAAGGAGATTTTACTGGTAAGTTCAAGTAGTTCTTCTTATATGTCCCCTAAACCGTTGTAAAAAGTAAGGATATAAGATCGAAGGTGAATATCGCTCATCTTTAGGCTCAATTTGTTCCTTTCACCTTTTTTGGGACTTTTGCGTTCCCCTTGAAGAAAATAATCTTTTGCTTAAAGATATATCCTAGTTGATTTCATTTGTTTTCCTTCTTAGTTATAAACTTATGGTCTTTTACTTGGTTGGAAATAATTTAAGCCTTTTCTAATTTGTTGTACTGTGTACATGCAACGTAGACCGCCTTGATATAAGATAAACCATGTGCATCCAGTTTGTTTTACTCTGTAAAATTGCCATAAATGTTAACCCTAATCCTATACTTTGTTCTTTTATAAATAAATAATTTAATTCATGTTTGGTGAAGCTATGATATTTCTCGATTCATGCTTTTCAAGTATTGTAAATTGTCGATAATTGTCCATTCTTGCCATTAGATTTAACACTTTTCCTTTTCTTGAACGAGGTAATGCATTTTAATATCTTGCAGTGTTTATTTTTGTAATGCTACCATCATACATGCATGTCTCATATCGTTTTAGAGAGAAAATGAGAGAAAGTGCAGAGTGCGGCTTAACATTTCATTTCTAGTGGGTGCTTACTACTTAACAAGAGAAAGAGAGACAGATGAAAAAATGAAAAAAACAAAAGTGTTTGGGGGTAACAACGAATTTGATGTAGAGAGATGGAGAGAAGATAAAGGTGGTCAGAGCTATCACCCATCAATGAAGATGGCCGGAGCAGCTAAATTGTGGGAGGTAAATAACAAGTCGTCGTTTAACCTGTCAAAAATAAATGAAAAAATTAACTTCTTTCAATAAATAATAATATAAAGAAATTAAATAGATATAGGGAAAGAGGGTCGATCCGCAGGGAGATTAGCTGGACTGATTGACTGAAGACTGCTTTAATTATTACTTCCAGGAATATCTGCAAAATAAGTAAATAAAATGGGGGGAAGTGATCTGATATTGGTCAAAAAGTGAAATAGCAAGATTTAAATGCAGAGGTAAAAAGAATAAGAAAAACCAAGTATGTGAAATAGCCTCGAACCAGCTCCTTCAATTCTTTCGATCATTGAAATAGATTTTTATTTCGGGGATCATGTCGGTTACAGTCTACGAGGCCCAACCTGTCGTAACTTGTTTCTCTCTCGAGTAACCAATCCTCCCAAGTCTATCTTCAAAAGATGGTTCTTAAATAATTTAACCACGTCTATCGCCGTTAAAATATTTAGAATGAAAATAGGAAAAACCCGACTCAGAAATTGTCTAAAAAGAATCGCTTCTGATTTTATCTTTCCTTAGCAGACAACCGCTAAGAGTGTTCATAGGAAGTCGAAATTGCCACAGGCCGATCCTTCCTCCCAACTGTGTTTTTAAGCGATTTCAGACCAACGTGCTCTTTTTTATTTGAAAAACGGTTAAAAACTTTTAGTAAGGCCGATTGCCAAACTATCTAAGCAGAAAGATAAAAATGATTTCCCAAAAGAATTTAAGCAAGTTCAATTCTCACGAATCGAATTGACTTGGTTGGTTTTTGGCTTAAAAGATTTAGCTAAGCATGATATTGATTATCATACTTAACTTGATTTTAGAAAAGTAATTAAATGGCATAAAACAAACGAAACAAGAAAATAAAGGAAAAGAACTTGAATTAAAGCTATAAGAATGTTTACAAAGGAAAAGATAAAAATACTCAAAGCTAAAAAGATGAAAACTAATTGATTGATGCCTAAGCCTTTACCAAGGAGTGGTATTTATAGGCTTGGATTTACAAAGATAAAAGATAAGAAAATTTAAAATAATAAAGTAAAGATAAAACAATTCAAATGTTTTGAAATTTAAATACAGATAATCTAAACGGATAAGCTGATAAGATCTCTCAGAACGTTCCAGAAGCTTCTAGAAGTCGCCGCGCATCTGCCACGTCAGACGCGTCGTGCTCAGTGTCGTGCCCACGATGCCAGTCATGACCAGAATAATAAAAAGACTACAGAAATGCCCTCTTTTGCTGATGTTTTCCAGAATTAGGTCCCTTGTACAAAATATACCAGAATGAAATGGATTAGGTAGCAAGAAATCCTAAAAACTTGAAAGATAGCAATTAAAAAGTGTCACATTTGAGAGCTTATCAAATTCCCCCTCACTTGTCTCATACTTGTCCTCAAGTATGTCTGAAAAAGATATAAACCCAAGAATGCATTTCTCAAGCCATTACAAGCATCAAACATAATCATAAGAGTTCTAGCGCAAAAAGGAGTATCATGAAAGAAACATAATCAAACCAAATGGATGCAAGCAAAGAACAACCCTTATCTCCTCCAATTACCTATCAAGCATTAATCAAATCCTAACCTAGTCTTAATCCTCACCAAGATACACTCAAGAGCACTCAAAGTGTTTATAGGTAAAAGTGAAGCGAGAACACTCTAAGTCATACATGAACAAAAGTTTCCATAGGCTTGTAACAAGTTCAATTCTCCACTACTTTATTAGAATCGAGGTGCAAAAATCATTAGGTCTTTTATTCAAGGTGTAATGTGGGTTTAGAAAAAGGGTAGAAAGATGGAAAGAAAAGGCAAAAGAAGATGATCAATGCAATATATTTCAAACATTAAGCAGTGAAGACATTAAAAAGAAGCTAAAAATGGGCAAGCAAACACACATTTTTTCTTTTCTTCTTTTTTGAAATTGTTTTTCTTCTCTCTCTTTTTCATTTTTTTTCTTTTCGAAGCAATTGCTTCCTTTTATTCTGTTTTTTTATTTTTTTCTAGGAAAATTTCTGCCCTTATTTGAAAAGTATCTCATTCATGTCTAATAAGGATTCTAGCATTTGATCAATTGAAATGGTTAAGTCAAAGAAATGGGATGTAAGGCTAACAAAAGCTCACTATGCGATGAAAAAGGGTAAATTAAAATGAAAGGGATGGAAGAGGTTAAAGCCTAATGTCTAAATCATTTTAAAGCACATCGTTCTTAGTGTAGTCTCAAATCGTAAGCGAGCCACAAGTTCTAGATTCCTAAGTTCAAGATGACACTCTCAAGCAAGGAAAAAACGAGCATAAAGTATAGGATGCATGCTCAAGGCTCAAAGTCTCACAAAATTAGGCTAAGTTTGATTAAGCTAGGCGAGAAATCTAATTAACACAATCAAGAGAAATTAAAAGAGATGTCAAACTGCAGATTACCCATATCCTTTGATTATCAAAAATGATATAAATCAATCATTCCTAAGCACAAGAACAAGTACAACATGTTGGACAACAAGTAATGGCAAGAACAAAAAATTCATCTCAAGGTTCAATCAAAATCAAAACATATTATCAAACAAGCATAGGACAAGTGGTTTTTGCACCCTCCCGCTCACTTAAATGAATTGCCCCAATTCAAAATAAAAATAAAGAAAATGAGGAACAAATAAGGGTAAAAAAAATACTCCCCGTGAGTGATGAAATTGAGTCCACCGTTGGCATAGAGTGGAATGGCGGTGATGGTGATCGTGTGGAAGGTGGACGACGACTGGAGCTTGGTCCGACGGTGTTGTTGGAGAGGCGCGAATGGCGGCTGACGGTTGGGGAAGGAGGCAGAGGAGCGGTGGAAGCCGTAGGGATGGGATACTCGTTCGGGGGTTGGGGGCTTGCCGTCGTCGACCACTGCGGCGTGGAGGAGGTGCAGGACATGGTGAATTGCGGCTGAGTGAGTTTTGTTTTTAAGGATTTGGTGGTTTTCGGGAAGAAAGAAAGAAAAGAAGGGGGAAAAGGGAATAAATGGACCGCATTAATGAAATGGTGCACTTCAGCCAACGAAATTTTGCAGCTCTTTGCTTGATAATTCCCTTCACTGGAAGTCTGGAATGAAACCAAAATTAAGTTAAACATTAAAAGAAAAAACAAAGCTAAAAATTTAAAACAGAAAATCAAGATTAACAAAAAGAAGAAGAAAAAAAATATGAAAGAATGGGTTGCCTCCCATTTAGCGCTTTGTTTAACGTCGTTTAGCTCGACGACCTTTGCTAAATTTTTGGTTCTTCAAAAGAAAGGTCTTTAAATAAACGATGATGGCCATCCCATGTCGTTTTAACGCCTTCCTTCATCTTTCTATTTGTGCGCAAAACAACAACTAAGCTTCTACCTCATTCCCGATGCGACAACTTACTCAAGATGATGATTGGCAAAGTTTGGTTGTCGCCTAAAAATATATAATTAAATTGCTCTAACTTCGGCTTTGGTTCCTGCAAAATTGAGGGAAAATGTTTAGATCGAGTTGGAATTAATCGAAAATTAGAAAGGGAAGAAAGAGTTGAAATGATTTTGCCTATATTTTCATCGTCGAGATCCGCGAATTCCCTACAAAAGTCATAACACAAATCAGTTTCGATCAAATCATTAGCTAACGGATCTATAATATCAACGAAATTTAAACTTGCGACCGAATCAGGATACTTCATAGCTTTATACATATCAAATTTAACTAATTCCCCATCAAATTCCATAGTTAAGATGTCGTCGCGGACATCAATCTTTGTATGCGCAGTTGATAGGAAAGGTCGGCCAAGCAAGATTTCGGATCCGTTATTGCTGCGATCATTTTCCATGTCAATTATATAAAAATCAGCAGGGAAAATAAGATTTTTTACTTGTACCAACACGTTTTCTAGTACTCCATCGGGGTAGATGACTGATCGATCGGCTAATTGAACCGTCACTCGCGTTTCTTTCAATGGTTCAGTCAAAATTTTGTTGTAGACGTTTAACGGCATGCCGTTGATAGATGCGCCTAAATCGCACATCGCTCTTTTTATCCCAACATTCCCAATTTTACATGGAATCGCAAACATACCTTGGTCCTTGTACTTTGGTGGCAACGGCTTTTGAAAGATGTCCGAAATATTTTCACCAAGGTTAACCTTTTCATTTCCGGATAGTCGCCTTCGGTTTGTGCATAAGTCCTTCAGAAACCTTGCGTATTTGGGCACTTTCCGAATAATATCAAGAAGTGGAATATTAATTTCCACCTTCTTGAATATATTCAAAATTTCCTTCTCTTCCTCCTTTTTATCTCGTTTCGCCAATCTACCTGGAAAAAGAGGAACAAGTTCGTAAGTAGAAACATAAATTTTATATTTGGCATTACCTGCGGTGGGATGAGACTTGTCGTTCTGGTCTTCCGAAGAGTTTCCCGGTTCGTCGTATTTTCGCCCATCTTGCTTGGGCGGTTTAGGTGTTATCACTGTTCCACTATGCAAAGTTATTGCACTAACGTTTTCCCTTGGGTTGGTTTTGGTTTGGGACAGTAAGTTTCCCTGGGATTTTATACGGCTAACGGCTTGAGCTAGTTGGCTTATTTGTTTGTCGACTTGCTGGAGATGAGATTGTGTTTGGGTTTGGAATTTTTCCTGTGAAACTGTCAATCTCTCAACAATAGACTCAAGTGAGGATTTTTGGGGTGCTTGGTTTTGGTGGGGAGGTTGTTGCCTAGGTTGGTAATTCAGGTTCTGATTACTGTGGCTCAAGTTTGGTTGATCTCTCCAACCGGGATTGAATGTATTGCTATGTGGGTTATAGGGTCTTTGGGGAGGTCCGGGAAAGTTGTGTATGGCGTTAACTTGGGCACCAGATGTATCCCGCAACAATGGGCATAAGTCAGTTGTGTGATCTGGCATAGTGCATATTCCGCATACCTTAGCAGCTTTTATCTCTCCTGATACAAGAGAATACACAATATTAGTCAAATTGTCTATCTTATTCTATAATGAAATTGTGCTTACTGTTTGAACCCGTCGGCTGGGTTCACTTGCAGAACCAAATTGCTGCGAATTAGCAGCCATTGTAGAGATTAATGTTCTCGCTGCAGTAGGGGTCATATTAACGAGCGCGCCACCGCTTGCTGCATCTACCATCTTTTTGTCCATTGGCAACATTCCTTCGTATAAGTATTGAAGGAGTGTTTGCTCGGATAAGCCATGTTGCGGACAACTTGCACACAACTTTTTGAATCTCTCCCAATATTCGTATAGGGACTCATCGTGCATTTGTTGGATTCCCAAAATGCTTCGTCTAAGCTCTGTTGCTTTCGCCGCAAGGAAATATCTGTCAAGAAAAACACAAGAGAGATCAGACCATGTATTAATTGAATTTGGAGGTAAATAAAATAATCACTCTTTAGCCGTTCCGGCTAAGGAAAAATGAAAAGCCCTTAGTTTTATTTGGTCCTCTGAGACCCTGTAGAACTAATGTTTTGATATAATAATTGAAAAATGTTTTGGACTGATTTAAAAAAGTATTTAAAACATTTCCAAAGTCCAAACAACTTGAAATCATGTTTAGGGAATTTTTCAAAATGGGTTTTCATGTTTTTCAAAGCCTATCTAAACAAAACTGTCTAGGTGTTTCGAAACACCTTAGGGCGTTTCGAAATAGGGGATCACAGTAGCCAAAACGTTTCGAAACTTGTTTTGAAACGGGCTTCCTTGGACAGGATTTTCGCCCAGTGTTTCGAAACAGGCTAGGCCGTTTCGATACGCCTTCATGGCATTGACCATAACGGGCATAAAACCCAACGACTCTTTTCCAAGCAACTTTTAAATGCAGGTGTTTCGATACGGGCCTATGGCGTTCCGATACGCGTTTCGAAACGGCAAGGGGGTGTTCCGAAACGGGTACCCTGACAGACTGCAACGGCTCTTTCTACATTAAGAGTGTTTCGAAACAGCTTCGAGCGTTTCGAAACGGGTAGCTACAGAACTGCATTTATGGTGGGAATTAAAGTCCTCAACGGCTCCAATTTGATCCCAACGACTAGTAACGGCTACAAACTCAATTGGGAGTACAAAAGGGACCTCCAAGCATCAAGAGAAGACTAATGCTCATATTGTAAAACATCAAATGATCAAAAAGTGTCTTAGTGCCTAAATTGTCAATTCTTGTATAGACAAACACTAGTGAGCCAAAATTGTCAAATTTGCTCAAGTGTTTTAGGTTTTGGGTGAGTGCTTAATTGTGCAAACAAACACCTATTAGAGGGTTTTAAGTTTGCTTTCATTGTCTCTTTGTAAAGAGGGTTTTGATCAAGGCTTTGGGTAGAAGCTTGATCGGTTGTAAGGGTTTCCTCCTAATCCTAGAAAAGGGGACGAATCAATTAGTGGAATTGGTTGAGAAATCCTTAGTGGGAAGCTAAGGTAGTGGATGTAGACCTTGGTTAGAAGGTTGAACCACTATAAATCATTGTGTCAATTTTCATTTTAGCTTCCTAAACCCTTCCACCCAAAAATCCACCTCTCCACCACTTGGTGAGCTAAATTGGTTGATCGAATCGAGCTGTTGAGTGTGTAAAAGTTCTATTATTTACACCCTTTTTAACCCATATTTCTGCTGCATTCAAGCATCATTACATTGCATTTAGGTTAGTTTATAGCAAAACATCACAAATGGATTAAAGGCACGGATTCTACTAAAAGATGGCTTATTTTGCAGGTATCTGCCATAGTTGACAAAGAAGGCAGGCGCTGGGCAGAGAAGCAGAAGAGCTGAACTGGACAAGCAGACGAGAAGGATGAAGCTGCCATGGACCTGTCGTGACAGCAAGGTGACAACAACCTTATGAAGAGGAAAAGTAAAATGGACCTCGATAGATAGAGAAAAATCTGCTCGTCTGTCGTGTGAAAGCCAAATATTTTTCCAAGCCCCGGATCAAAGGATATGTCAAGCCAAAGCTCAAGGAGAGGAATTCCCATGAAACAAGGAGGCGGCTGAAAAGTAGGAATCCTTAGAGATTAAGCATTTATTAGAATCTTACTTTTCATTAAAGTTGTAATCCTTGTTAACTTAGAATACTTGAGCCCAAAGCTTATATAAGGGCATAGATTTAACCTAGGAGGCATCCAATACCCTATAACCGATAACCTAAACCCCTCTGCCGTTTACCCGTCACCGACATGTTCTAAATTCCCCTTAGAGCCACGGGTTGTTTTGTAAAGTAGTTGCAAGGGTTGTTTTGTTTTAGGATTTTCCAAGTTTAATAAAATAAACTTCAAGTTCTCTTATTTTGGTTTTAACATCTTGCAAGAGCATCGGGAGAGCATTGTGAGGTTATCTATTTACTTAGCATCGGGAGAGTTAAGTATACGAAAGAAATAAGAGCGAGTTCTCTAGTTTATAGTTGGACTATCTTGTGCCTAAGGATAGGGCAAGGTTAAGTGGCTAAAGAAGAATTCATACACATCGGTGTTCATCCTTCGATTCACGCCGGGAGGTATCATCAAAGACGTGTTCATCGACAGACTTGGACCTAGGGATAGGCCAAGGCAGATCTGGGATTCTTGCCAAACTTGAAGTACGGAGTTGGTGTGTCTGCTGCCGCGACAGCCAACGGACAGCCACCCCGACAGGTGCTGCCACGACAGCCAACGGACAGCCGCCGCGACAGGTGCTGCCGCGACGGGCACGACGACAGAACTGGAGATCCTAAGCAATTCAATACCTGCACTACTGAGCAATTTAATACCAGCCCATTCTCTCTATCTTGATAATTCTACTATTTTATTTAAGTTTACTCTATTATTCTCGTGACAACTCTTAATTATTTCTTTACTTTCTTGCAGTGAAATAAGGTGAAGTCATTAGCCCAATCCCTGTGGAGACGATACCCGATACTTCGTATCACTTTACTACTTGCGCCGTGTACACTTGCACTGCAATTGCGATAGACTCTTTTACACGCAACACGAGCCCCCACACAACTCAACAATTGGTATCAGAGCTTGGCTCAATCGAAAAGGATTCACATCCTATTGAGAAGATCCGGCAAGCTCGATCACTTTTTCATCAACCGGCTCAAATGGCACAATCAATCGACAAACCGCCTTTCTTTGACGGAACCCACTATGCCCATTGGAAGACAAAGATAAAGTTCTTCATCAAATCAAAAGATTACAAGTTATGGGATGTAGTTGAAGATGGTCCGTTCGTGCCTCAAAGAAGTAAAGCGGAGTGGAGTGCCGACGATCGCAAGAAGATGGAGCTAAATTGCAAAGCCTTGCACATTTTATTTTGTGCATTTGGTCCATCCATCTATGAGAAGATGTCTTCTTGTGAGAGTGCCAAGGAGGTATGAGACAAGCTTGAAGTCACATACGAGGGAACCAATGAAGTCAAGGAGACCAAGATTGGACTCCTAACCTTAGAGTATGAGAACTTCAAAATGGATCCGGAAGAAAACATCGAGAAGATGTTTGATAGGTTCTCCACCATCACCAATGGTCTCAAAGGCTACGGAGAAGCCATCCCAGAGAAAAAGCTTGTTCGAAAGCTCATCGACTCACTTCCCGAGTCTTGGGACTCAAAGAGGACCGCCATCATCGAAGCCAAAAATTTGAAGACTTTGAAGCTTGATGAACTCATGGGGTCACTTCTTCCTCATCAAATCATGAAGAAGAACAAGGAGGATGAGAAGAAGAGGGAAGAAATTAGAGCTATGGGAGAGAAGAAAATCAAAGGGCTTGGTATCAATGCAAGTGCCATGGCTCTCAAATCCTCCACTTGCCATCATGTCTACTCAAGTGAAGAGGAGGATGAAGATGAAGAGATAGTTCATCTCTTCAAGAAGTGTGCCCCGTTTATGAAGAAAGCCTTGAGAGAGCTTGAACGAGAACCTAAGAGAAAGAAGAGGGCAAGCAGTTCAAGCCATAAGAAAAAGGCACATGTGGCTACTTGGAGTGATGAGGACTCCACCGACGATGAACAAGCCAACCTTTGCCTTATGGCCATCGAAGAAGATTCAAGGGTAACTTCTAATTCATCTACTTCATGTTCTTATTCCTTTGATGAATTACAAGATGCCTATGATGATTTGGTTTTAGATTTTAAAAGCCACATTTTGAAAAACAATAAATTGATTTCAAAGTTAAAAATTCAAAATGATTTGCTTTCTAAAACCAAACTTGAACTTGAAGCAAAACTTGAAGAGTTTGAATTAAAATGTTCAAGAAGAAAAAGATTTGATTTCCAAAGAGCTTGAAAAGAAAAACAATTTTGGAAAATCAAATTTTTATGTTAGACAATCTAGTGCCCCTAGATTTATTAAAGGAAAATGTTTTAGAAGTATTTGGGTCCCAAAAGAACTTAGTACTTCAATTAAAAAGGATGACATTGAAAAATGGATTCCAAAGGGGACTAAAATTTGTGCTACTAATGTTTATGGATCTAAAGCAATTTGGATACCAAAAATTACTTGATTGTCTATTGTAGGTGTGATGGAGATGTTCAACAAGTCAAACATTGAGGGGGAGCTCCATACACACAAGGAAGAACACTTGAAGAAGGAAGGCTTCACATCCTACCTTTGGGTTCAAGTGTTGGTAAAAATCTAGTTGTTTTGCTTTTATTTGTTTTATTTTTTTTAATTCAACTAGATGATCATACATGTTGGACTAACATTTCAATGATGCTTTGAGTAAGGGGGAGCCATTTTAAAACCAAATTCTTATTTTTGTCAAATTTTACCTCTATTGTTATTTTTGAACTAAATGTTTTAAATTCTTTTTGATATAACAAAAAGGGGGAGAAATGGTTTGAAAAATTAAATTTTCAATTGAATAAGGGGGAGCTTTATTTGAATTACAATTTTTAATCTCTTATTCACATTTTTAAAGTTAAAGGGGGAGAATCCCAAACAATTTTTCAAGTGGTTTTATTATATCAAAAAGGGGGAGATTATAGAACTAATGTTTTGATATAATAATTGAAAGATGTTTTGGACTGATTTAAAAAAGTATTTAAAACATTTTCAAAGTCCAAACAACTTGAAATTATGTTTAGGGAATTTTTCAAAAGGGGTTTTCATGTTTTTCAAAGCCTATCTAAACAAAACTGTCTAGGTGTTTCGAAACACCTTAGGGCGTTTCCAAACAGGGGATCACAGTAGCCAAAACGTTTCGAAACGGGCTTCCTTGGACAGGATTTTTGCCCAGCGTTTCGAAACAGGCTAGGCTGTTTCGATACGCCTACATGGCATTGACCATAACGGTCATAAAACCCAACGGCTCTTTTCCAACCAACTTTTAAATGCAGGCGTTTCGATACGGGCCTATAGCGTTCCGATACGCGTTTCGAAACGGCAAGGGGGTGTTCCGAAACGGGTACCCTGACAGATTGCAACGGCTCTTTCTACATTGAGAGTGTTTCGAAACGGCTTCGAGCGTTTCGAAACGGGTAGCTGCAGAACTGCATTTGTGGTGGGAATTAAAGTCCTCAACGGCTCCAATTTGATCCCAACGGCTAGTAACGGCTACAAACTCAATTGGGAGTACAAAAGGGACCTCCAAGCATCAAGAGAAGACTAATGCTCATATTGTAAAACATCAAATGATCAAAAAGTGTCTTAGTGCCTAAATTGTCAATTCTTGTATAGACAAACACTAGTGAGCCAAAATTGTCAAATTTGCTCAAGTGTTTTAGGTTTTGGGTGAGTGCTTAATTGTGCAAACAAACACCTATTAGAGGGTTTTAAGTTTGCTTTCATTGTCTCTTTGTAAAAAGGGTTTTGATTAAGGCTTTGGGTAGAAGCTTGATCGGTTGTAAGGGTTTCCTCCTAATCCTAGAAAAGGGGACGAATCAATTAGTGGAATTGGTTGAGAAATCCTTTGTGGGAAGCTAAGGTAGTGGATGTAGACCTTGGTTAGAAGATTGAACCACTATAAATCATTGTGTCAATTTTCATTTTAGCTTCCTAAACCCTTCCACCCAAAATTCCACCTCTCCACCACTTGGTGAGCTAAATTGGTTGATCGAATCGAGCCCCCACACAACTCAACAGACCCCTTTGTGGTTTCATGCTGCTACACACCATATGAAATTCGGCAAGGTGCTTGTGTGGGCTTTCAGTAGGGAGGCCATTAAAGGTAGGGAGTAGGTGAATTAATCCCGTTTTGAGCTAGAAGGGAGTATCGCCTTGAGGAAAAGCGATGCAGAGTGGTTGCAGCACAGTAGGGGCTGCGTTCAGCTCTCGAATCATTTGATCTGCCATCGGTTCTGGTTCTAGTGTAGGTTCTTCGACTGGTGTAGTTTCGGAAGTGGATTCCTGATCGGATTGTCGTGTGCTTTGTTGTTGTTTCTTTCGTCGAAGTGTTTCGCCGTGAGTTCTACGAGCGCTAGCTTCGATTTCCGGGTTGTATGGAGCTAAAGTACCCGGGTTTTTCCTAGTCATAAAAATAAAACAAAATCAGTCAAAAACGCCGAAAGTAAATGTCTCCGGCAACGTCTCCAATTTTGACAAGTCATCGTTTAACCGATCAAAAATAAATGAATAAATTAACCTCTTTCAATAAATAATAATATAAAGAAATTAAATAGATATAGGGAAAGAGGGTCGATCCGCAGGGAGATTAGCTGGACTGATTGACTGAAGACTGCTTTAATTATTACTTCTAGGAATATCTGCAAAATAAGTAAATAAAATGGGGGGAAGTGATCTGATATTGGTCGAAAAGTGAAATAGCAAGATTTAAATGCAGAGGTAAAAAGAATAAGAAAAACCAAGTATGTGAAATAGCCTCGAACCAGCTCCTTCAATTCTTTCGATCATTGAAATAAATTTTTATTTTGGGGATCATGTCGGTTACAGTCTACGAGGCCCAACCCGTCGTAACTTGTTTCTCTCTCGAGTAACCAATCCTCCCAAGTCTATCTTCGAAAGATGGTTCTTAAATAATTTAACCACGTCTATCGTCGTTAAAATATTTAGAATGAAAACAGGAAAAACCTGACTCAGAAATTGTCTAAAAAGAATCGCTTCTGATTTTATCTTTCCTTAGCGGACCGCCGCTAAGAGTGTTCATAGGAAGTCAAAATTGCCACAGGCCGATCCTTCCTCCCAACTTTGTTTTTAAGCGATTTCAGACCGACGTGCCCTTTTTGATTTGAAAAACGGTTAAAAACTTTTAGTAAGGTCGATTGCCAAACTATCTAAGCAGAAAGATAAAAATGATTTCCCAAAAGAATTTAAGCAAGTTCAATTCTCACGAATCGAATTGACTTGGCTGGTTCTTGGCTTAAAAGATTTAGCTAAGCATGATATTGACTATCATACTTAACTTGATTTTAGAAAAGTAATTAAATGGCATAAAACAAACGAAACAAGAAAATAAAGGAAAAGAACTTGAATTAAAGCTATAAGAATGTTTACAAAGGAAAAGATAAAAATACTCAAAGCTAAAAAGATGAAAACTAATTGATTGATGCCTAAGCCTTTACCAAGGAGTGGTATTTATAGGCTTGGATTTACAAAGATAAAAGATAAGAAAATTTAAAATAATAAAGTAAAGATAAAACAATTCAAATGTTTTGAAATTTAAATGCAGATAATCTAAACAGATAAGCTATTAAGATCTCTCAGAACTTTCCAGAAGCTTCTAGAAGTCGACGCGCATCTTCCACATCAGACGCGTCGTGCCCAGTGTCGTTGTTGCGTGTAAAATAGTTTATCGCAATGGTAGTGCAAGTATATACGACGCAAGTAGTAAAGTGATACGAAGTATCGGATATCGTCTCCACAGGGATTGGGCTAATAGCTTCACCTTAATTCACTGCACGAAAGTAAAGAAAATATTTGAGAAAGTTGTCACGAGAATAATAAAGTAAACGAAAATAAAAGAGTAGAGATATCAAGATAGAGAGAATGGGCTGGTATTGAATTGCTCAATAGTGCAGATATTGCAGAGTTTAGAAAATCCAGTTCTGTCGTCGCTTCCCGTCGCGGCAGCACCTGTCGCGGCAGCGAACAATCAACTCAGCACTTCAAGTTTGGCAAGAATCCCAGATGTGCCTTGGCCTAACCTTAGGTCTAAGTCTGTCGATGATCACGTCTTTGATAATACCTCCCGCATGAATCGAAGGATGAACACTGATGTGTATGAATTCTTCTTTAGCCACTTAACCTCGTCCTATCCCTAGGCCCGAGATAGTTCAACTATAAACTAGAGAACTTGCTCTTATTTCTTTCGTATACTTAACTCTTTCGATGCTAAGTAAATAGATAACCTCACAATGCTCTCCCGATGCTCTTGTAAGATATTAATAACCAAAATAAGAGAACTTGAAGTTTATTCTATTGAACTGAAAATTCCTAAAACAAAACAACCCTTGCAACTACTTTACAAATCAACCCGTGGCCCTATGAAGGATTTAGAACATGATGAGGGAAGGAAAACGACTAGGGTTTTGGGAAGAAGCTAGGGTAATCGGTTATGGGTTATGGGATATGCCCTAGGGGGTTAAAATACATGCCCTTATATAAGCTTTGGGCTCAAGTTATCTAAATTAGCAAGAATACAACTTTAATTGAAAGTATGATTCTAATAAAGACTAAATCTTCAAGGAATCTACTTTCCAGCCGTCATCTTCTTGCTTGGGATTTTCCCGCCTTGAACTTTGGGCTTGACATATCTTTTTATCTGGGGCTTGGAAAAATATATGGTTTTCACACGATAGACGGGCTGAATTTTCTCTATCTGTCGAGGTCCACTTTGCTTCTTCTCCTTAAAACTACTGTCGTCCTCTGCTGTCACGGCAACAACCATGGCAGCATCGTCCTCTTTGTCTGCTTGTCCAATTCAGCTCTTCTGCTTCTCTGCCCAGCGCCTGCCATCACCGTCTGCTACGGCGGGAACCTGGAAAAACAACCATTCTTAGTAGAATATGTGCCTTTTAATATATTTGTTATGTTTTGCTGTAAACTAACCTAAATGCAATGAATAATGCTTGAATGAAGCAGAAATATGGGTTAAAAAGGGTGTAAATAATAGAACTTTTACACACTCAACACACCCCCAAACTCAAGTTTTTGCTTGCCCTCAAGCAACTAAGACCTAAAAGCAAAATGAAATATTTTTGTTTAGGCTTTCAAACAGTGAACTTTCCCTTACCCGTCGTTCGTTCCCTGTGACGGCAACAACCTGTCGGATAATTTAGGATCTGTCCGGAATCTCACTATAGTCCTCGTGCAGTGTGTGCATGCTTACGAACAATTATATGCTAAGACTCTCTTAGTTTCACTAGAATATTCAACTCTTAACTTGAATTTTTTTGCCAAAGTTTATCTTTTTGTAGGCACATTTTCATGCTTCTTTGATTTTTTTACTCGATTTCTCTACTTTTCAAGCTAAAGTTTTACTAGAGCCAGTTTTAGGCACCTCTAGTTAACTTCCTAGAGCCAGTTTCGGGCACCTCTAGGGCTGTTGAGTCTCTTTTGCTAAACTTCTTTCCTAGAGCCAGTGTTAGGCACCTCTAGGGGCTATTCAAGTGCTAAGCTTCCTATTCTAGTTTGGCTAAAAAGAAGTCTAAGCAGTATAACAGTCACAATGATTTTTAAGTTTTCAGAACTATAGAAAGGCTCTAAACTTCTCCTTAAACTATCCTAAAGTTACTGCCACGACAGTGTTGTCACGACAGGCAAGTTCAGTTCACAGTTTTCAGCCAAAGTTTTCAATATTTTCAATTTTTTAGATAAAAATAACTAAGTAAAAGACACAAAATTTAACTAAGATGTACTCCATTAATATGGAGGGTTGCCACCCCCAAACTCGAGGGTTGCATTGCCCTCAATGCAAATGACAAAATAAAAATTAAAACATATGAAGGCAGTACATCACAAAATATATAAATGGCAGTCAGCAATAAGAAAATAAGAAACTTAAATTTTAAGCATTGTCTTCACTGCTGCTGCTGAGGCGGATTTGGCGGCGGATTCTAGCTCTTGGGGCGGGCTGGGGTGGTTGCTGTACAACCTGAATGTCAGAGCTGCTGCCGCTACTGTCATTGCTGCTGCTGGCCCTTGGCAGAGTTTCTTATCTGCCATTCTTTTCTGCCTCTTTAACGGTGTAAATTCCTTCGACAGGTTTCTCTGAATAGAGGGTTCATCGTCGATGTCTGCCCAGACGGAGGAGGAAGAGAACCCAGCAACAAAGGCAGCAAGGTCATCCGAGGGCACTGGTCACTTTGTTCCTCGAGCAGATGTTTCGGCATGGGTGCTGCCAGCTGCCGTCGGGGCAGGTGATGGTATGGAGGCGGCAGATGGTGTTTGTGGGGTAGCAGCATGTGTAGGTGTGTGGACAGGGGTGGGGACAGTGAAGTAGGGGGCAGGGAAGGTGGAGAAAACAACATCAGGGAAATTTAAAGTAGTTTAAATAAAATTTACTGTGGATGCGGCAAAGTCCTTGATGAATGTCATGAGGCCCAATTGTCTGTCCTCCATCCTTTGAATGGCAGCTAGGATCTGATTGGAGGGGTCTGTCGGAGCAGCTGCTGCGGCGGCAGGTTCAGGATTTGGCTGCTCTGATGATTCAGCTGGGGCGGCAGCGGGGTTGAAAGATGAGAGAGGGGTTGCCACTGTCAGCTCCATGAGGCTGATGATATTCTTTTCTGTCCAACCCCGTCCTTTCACTATGAAATCGGTGTCGGCTTCCGGCACATTATGACTGCGGCAGAGGGACGTGATGAGGTAGGGGAGGAAAAGGAAGCACGACGGTCGATGTGCGCTTTCCAAAATACTCTCTCGCATATAACTACCCACATTAATGGGCCGCTCATTTAAAATAGAGTGTATTAAGGCTAACCTTTGCTGGTCAACGGTTGTATGGTGCGACGACGGCATGATCCTCTTTTTAATGAATGCATTCCATAGTTTTGCCTCCGGTAGCAGCCACCCCCTCTTCACCGTGTGTGGATTTTTCCGGCTGGTATTCCATTCGGTTCCCTCTTCCGTCAGTTCTGCCATGACAGCGTCATAGGCAGCATCATCCAAAGTGTCGAGGAACTGCTGGTGTGCATATCATTGGGGCCTATGTAGAGGCCATATAAAGAGTTGATGTGCTCGGCTGTGAACGGTACTTTTGTCCCTCTAACACTTACTGCTGTCGCCGTTTTGCTGTTGATGGCAGCATAAAATTCTCTCACCAACGTCTCGTTCATCTCCTCTGGTTGCTCCGCAAATGATTGCCATAATAGAGCTCTAATCTTCCTGACGATGAAAGGCTTGAGGCCCAGATTCTTTGCCTTTGGGGTATAGATGAAGCCTCGTTCTTCCCACAGGTCTCTGGTTGCAAAGGACTGTGGGGGAGTTGCTGCCGGTGAGGAAGTAGAGGCAGCATTGCGGTGGGTTTTTCTGGAAGACATGTTAGTGCAAGGGTTGTGAAAAGTAAATGAAAGCAAATGAAAACTAAAGGGGGAGAGCAAGTAAGAAAGGCAAAAGTGAGTGAAAATGAAAATGGAACGGGGTTTTATAGAAAGGAATTGCTGCCCGTTGAAGCTGTAACGGCGGGCGCGAATAACGGGGCGGCTGTCGAGCTTTAGCGTGTCTGACACGTCTGACACGCGTTTCCGCGTCTGTCACACGTTTCCGCGTCTGTTGTGATAGCCTGGTGACAGCCTGTCTTTTCCGCGTCTGTCACGGCAGTCGTAACGACAGGCTTTAATATTTGGGCTTTGTTGGGCTGATGGATCGATGGTGGGCTGAGTTCACTTCTCCTGTTCTTCTTGACTCCTTTATTTCCTAAAAACAATAAACATAAAAACATTATTCGAGTAAAATAAACCTAATAAATAATAAAAATAAAATTTAGGTTAAATTAGGGATGCCAGGTGGGGCATCTCCTAAGATAACCACTTCCTGCATTCCTGTGGCTTCAGTCCCCTGATAATGCTTGAGGCGTTGTCCGTTGACTTTGAATTGGTGCCCATCTTTTAATGATCGGATTGTGATGGCATCATGGGGAAAAACTTGTACGATTTGGAATGGGCCAGACCATCTAGATTTCAGTTTCCCTAGGAAAAGTTTCAGTCTAGAATTGAACAACAATACAAGCTGCCCTGGGCAGAACTGTCATGGCAGCAACTTCCTGTCATGCCACTTCTTAGTTTTCTCCTTGTAGATTCTTGCATTGTCATAGGCCATTGTCCGGATTTCTTCAATTTCATTCAGATCTAACAGCCTTTTCTGTCCTGCCTTGTCCAAGTCCATATTTACTGCCTTGATTGCCCAATATGCTCTATGCTCTATCTCGACGAACAGATGACATGTTTTCCCATAAATCAATCGGTATGGAGACATGCCCAATGGAGTCTTAAAAGCTGTCCTATATGCCCATAACACATCATTGAGGAGTAAAGACCAATCTTTCCTAGTTGGCTTAACCATCTTCTCAAGAATGTTCTTAACTTCCCTATTAGATATTTCAGCTTGTCCATTGGTCTGTCGGTGATATGATGTCGCGATCCGATGCTTGACACCATATTTCTTCAAGGCGGCAGCAATAACCCTATTGTCAAAATGTCTTCCTTCATCACTGATAATCGCCTTAGGGATGCCAAACCTAGAAAAGATGTTTTTGTGTAAAAACCTTTGGACTGTCTTGGCATCATTTTTTTAAGTGGCGATAGCTTCAACCCACTTAGAGACATAATCTACTGCCAAGAGGATGTATAGATTCCCACATGAAGATGGAAAAGGTCCCATAAAATCAATCCCCCAAACGTCGAAGATTTCGACTTCTAAAATGTTCTGCAGCGGCATCTCGTTTCTCCTTGAGATGTTTCCTGTCCTTTGGCACCTGTCACAACTCTTGTAGAAGATTTGTGCATCTTTATACAGTGACGGCCAATAAAACCTTGACTGCAGCACCTTGGCAGCAGTTTTGTTGCCTCCTAAGTGACCTCCATACTGTGAAGCATGGCAGTGATGAAGAATGTCTTCTTGCTCTTCTTGTGGTACACACCTCCTTATAACCTGATTTGCACAAATTTTGAAAAGAAGAGGTTCGTCCCAATAATAATGCTTAACATCATTTTGGAACCTCCTCCTGGCTTGATAATTAAGATCAGAAGGAATTATTCTGCTAACTATAAAATTAACAAAATCAGCATACCAGGGGAGTTCAGAAGACTTACATGCCGCCATGGCTGTCGCGGCAGTGACTGCGGCAGCAAAGAGCTGCTCATCTGGGAAGGTCTCCAGTATGTTTGTCTCATCTGTTGGTAGACTATGTCCCTTCTCCAACCTTGACAAGTGATCTGCCACCTGATTTTCTGTCCCTTTTTTGTCCTTGATTTCAAGGTCGAATTCTTGCAATAGCAGGATCCACCGTATCAATCGAGGCTTTGCATCCTTTTTCGCGAACAGATACTTCATGGCAGAATGGTCTGTGTGCACTATTACCTTCGTTCCAAGTATGTAAGAACGAAACTTGTCAATGGAGAATACCACAGCTAATAACTCCTTTTCTATGGTGGTGTAGTTCACTTGGGCGTCATTCAGTGTCTTACTGGCATAATATATGACATGAAATAGCTTGTCTTTCCGCTGCCCAAGTGCTGCCCCGATAGCATAGTCACTAGCATCACACATAATCTCAAATGGCTGTGTCCAGTCTGGTGGCTGTACTATTGGGGGTGTTACCAGTTTTTCCTTCAGAACCTTGAATGCTTCAGTACATTCTTCATTAAAGTCGAAGGGTCTGTTCTGCATTAAAAGATGGCATAGGGGCTTGGTGGTTTTTGAGAAATTTGCAATGAATCTCCGATAAAAACCAGCATGTCCCAAGAAACTTCTAATACCCTTAACTGTGGTCGGCGGCGGCAGCTTCTCGATTACTTCTATTTTGGCCCTGTCGACTTCTATGCCATGGCAGCTAATCTTATGGCCAAGAAAAATCCCTTCATCCACCATAAAGTGGCATTTTTCCCAATTTAAGACCAGGTTTGCTTTTTCACATCTTTCAAGTACCTTTTGTAGATTGCCGAGGCAGCTCTCAAAATCGTCTCCAAAGACTGAAAAATCATCCATAAATATTTCAAGGAAGTCCTCTACCATATCGGAGAATATGGCCATCATGCACCTTTGGAAGGTGGCGGGTGCATTGCATAACCCAAACGGCATCCTCCTAAAAGCATATGTTTCGTAGGGGCATGTGAAGGTCGTTTTTTCTTGATCTTCCGGTGCAATAGCTATTTGATTATAACCTGAATAACCATCAAGAAAACAATAGTAAGGTTTACCCGTTAATCTATCAAGCATTTGATCAATAAAGGGTAAAGGAAAGTGGTCTTTTCGGGTAGCTTTGTTAAGCTTCCGATAGTCCATACAAACCCTCCAACCGGTCACAGTCCTGGTTGAGATTAACTCATTGTTTTCATTGGTTACCACAGTCATTCCTTCTTTCTTTGAAACACATTGCACCGGGCTCACCCATTTGCTGTCGGAGATGGCGTAAATAATGCCAGCATCTAACCATTTAATTATCTCTTTACGCACCACCTCTTTCATCGCATGGTTTAGCCGCCTTTGGGCATCTATAGTCGGCTTATGATCTTCCTCTAAAAGGATTTTGTGCATGCATAACGCCGGACTAATGCCTTGAATATCGGCTATCGTCCATCCAATTGCCTTTTTGTGCTGCTGCAGCATCCCAATTAGCTGTCGTTCATGTTCCTGTGGCAGCTTAGAAGAGATGATTACGGGCAACGTATCATTTGAACCGAGAAAAGCATATTTTAGCTGCCCTGGCAGGGGCTTCAATTCTAAGGCAGGTGGCTCAACAGTAGATGGCTTTTGAATTGCATGGTTATCTGAAGTATAATTTAAAGGTTCGAATAACTTACCTGGACGATTGCCTATCCAGTTTACCTCCTCCTGATCTTCAGTATCAGATGTATCGGATTCAGAGGAGTTGTTGTCGTCGGTGCTGTCGTGACAGTCCTGTAGGTGGCTGCCACGGCAGTGACCAATTTTGATGTCGTGACAGCCCGACCTGATGCAGGGTTGATCAAGGGTAACTTCAGTGATAGCCTTGCATTCCTCGTCTGCATCATCATGCTTCATAGCTTGGAGAACATTCAACTTAATCTCTTGGTCGTTCACTCTCATGGTGAGTTCTCCTTTTTCCACATCAATCAGTGATCTTCCCGTGGCTAAGAAGGGTCGCCCAAGGATGATTGGTGCGTTTTCGTCTGCTTCACAATCTAAAACAAGAAAGTCAGCAGGAAAAATAAATTTATCCACTCTTACCAGAATATCTTCGATTTTTCCTTCCGGGTGAACATAAGAGCGATCTGCCAGCTGCAGAATTACTGTCGTGGGCCGCGCCTTTCCAATACTTAATTTCTGAAAAACATATTTTGGCATTAAATTAATACTAGCACCAAGATCACAAAGTGCCTTACCCACATATTTATCTCCGATTACACAAGGTATGATGAAGCTCCCCGAATCCTTCTTTTTCTGGGGTGGCTGCCGATGAAGAATACTCATGCAACCTTCTATCATCTTTACCGTTTCAAATTCCCCAAGTTTAGATTTCTTTGACATGACATCCTTGAGAAATTTTGCATAACCGGGCATCTCTCTAACGGTATCTAATAGTGGAATATTAATATGAACCTGCTTAAAAATATCATAAATCTTTTTGAGCTGAGATTCTTGCTTAGCTTGCTGTATCCGTTGAGGAAAAGGAGGTGGGGGACGATAATCAGCAATACGTCCTTCCCACTGCATACGAATCTGAGGAGGTTTGGGTTCATCATTTTTCTCCTCTGTCGCTTCTGTTGTCGTGGCAGGCTCATCGGCAGCAGTTTGTTTGTTACCTGTCGGGGCAGCTTCCTCGACAGGTGTGTCCAAGGTTGGTTTTCTTACTGTTTTAGCTTCTTTTTCCGGTCCTGGTAATTTCTTCCCACTCCTAGTAGTAATGGCTTTACACTGCTCATGTGTGGGCTGCCTAGCATTTTCAGTATTACTAGGAAATCCTCCAGTCTACCTTTGCTTAATATGCTGGGAAACCTGACCTATTTGTGTCTCCAAAGATTTCAGAGTAGCTTCATGATTCGTCATCCGCATCTCTGTTTTATCCATGAATGTCTATGTTTTCTTAACAAACTGATTCATATTCTCAATATAAGTACCTGTCTGAGACATAAATGTGGTCAGAGTCTGTTGCAGTATACTGCTCGTGGCAGCTGGTTGCTGCTGTTGCTGTTGCGGCGGCAGTTGCTGTCGCGTCAGCAATCTAGGTCCTCCCTGATTCTGATTGTGTGCTTGGGATTCAGGGCATTATTAGGATTGCTCCAAGAAAACTTGGGATCCTTCCTCCAATTTGGATTATAATTGTTGGCATTGTAATTCGGCTTGTAATTTCCAACATATTTTCCTTCTTCTAGTTGTATAGGACACTCATCCGAACTATGATTTCCCTCACAGATTTCACATACCTCCTCAACAACAAATCCATGTTGTGTATCATCATTCAATAGCCTTTTCATTGCTTTAGTAAGGAATGCTACATGTGATTTCATCGTGCTGTCGGCTTCATAATCCTTGACAGCTAGTACCCGTTTACCCCCTCTTCTTACTGTCGGAAACTGCTCCTCATTCTTAGCCAGATTTTTCAAAACTTGCATTGCCTCGTCCGGATCTTTATCCAATAATAGGTTGTTTGTTGTTGAATCAATTCGAATACGAGTTTGTAAGTTGGCAGCATTATAAAACTTAGTTACCTGATTCCAGACGGGGAATCCATGCATTGGGCAGTTCCGTAGAAGATTAGTAAATCTGTCCCAGGCCTCATGCATCGGCTCGTCATCTTCCTGTTGAAAAGTAGCAATTTCATTACGTAATCGCTCAGATAAATGTGAAGGATAAAAACGAGATAAAAATTCACGAGATAAATCTGCCCAAGTTCTAATTGAACCCGGCGTAAGTTTATTCCACCAAGTTTTTGCTCTGTCCCTCAATGAATGGGGAAATAACCGAAGCCTCAGTATCTCCGGATTAACTCCTGGCAGTCTAAATGAACCACAGATTTCCTGGAACATTTTTAGATGCTCCCTAGCATCCTCTGTAACAGCACCACTGAATTGACCGACATTGTTGATCATACTAAACATGACAGGTTTCAGCTCGAAGTTGTCAACATCAATATCCGGCAGCGTGGTTTCCAGTTCTACATGATCGTTCAACATGTAGTCACAACAGGACCGTCGTCCGGCAGCGGCAGCAGGGTTGCCGGCAGGCGGTATAATATCGCCGACAAGCGGGTCATTTCCATTGTGGGCCATCTTCTCTAGCTGTTCCTCAAGGTACTCGTTCCTGGCTAGTAAGTGACGAAGTTGTTTCTTGAGATTGAATGAACGTTCGATTTCCGGATCTAATGGATACTCAAGATCTTTACCTCGATTCGATCTGCGCATAAACAAGAAACCTTGTGAAAAGCAAGAGTTGAATGCACCAAAGAAAAACAGAAAAATAAAAATAAAAACAAAAACAAAAACGAAAAGTGCAGTAAAAGAAAAGGTAGAGTTATGTTGCCAATCCCCGGCAACGGCGCCAAAAACTTGTTGCGTGTAAAATAGTCTATCGCAATGATAGTGCAAGTATACACAACGCAAGTAGTAAAGTGATACGAAGTATCGGATATCGTCTCCACAGGGATTGGGCTAAAAGCTTCACCTTAATTCACTGCACGAAAGTAAAGAAAATATTTGAGAAAGTTGTCACGAGAATAATAAAGTAAACGAAAATAAAAGAGTAGAGATATCAAGATAGAGAGAATGGGCTGGTATTGAATTGCTTTAGGGGGTTATGGGATATGCCTTAGGGGGTTAAAATACATGCCCTTATATAAGCTTTGGGCTCAAGTTATCTAAATTAGCAAGAATACAACTTTAATTGAAAGTATGATTCTAATAAAGACTAAATCTTCAAGGAATCTACTTTCCAGTCGTCATCTTCTTTCTTGGGATTTTCCCGCCTTGAAATTTGGGCTTGACATATCTTTTGATCTGGGGCTTGGAAAAATATATGGTTTTCACACGACAGACGGGCTGAATTTTCTCTATCTGTCGAGGTCCACTTTGCTTCTTCTCCTCAAAACTGTTGTCGTTCTCTGCTGTCACGGCAGCAACCATGGCAGCATCGTCCTCTTTGTCTGCTTTTCCAGTTTAGCTCTTTTGCTTCTCTGCCCAGCGCCTGCCTTCACCGTCTGCTACGGCAGGAACCTGCAAAAACAACCATTCTTAGTAGAATTTGTGCCTTTTAATATATTTGTGATGTTTTGCTGTAAACTAACCTAAATGCAATGAATAATGCTTGAATGCAGCAGAAATATGGATTAAAAAAGGTGTAAATAATAGAACTTATACATACTCAACAGTCGTGCCCACGATGCCGGTCATGACCAGAATAATATAAAGACTACAGAAATGCCTTCTTTTGTTGTTGTTTTCCAGAATTAGGTCCCTTGTACAAAATATAGCAGAATGAAATGGATTAGGTAGCAAGAAATCCTAAAAACTTGAAAGATAGCAATTAAAAAGTGTCACATTTGAGAGCTTATCAGTAAAAGTGAGGTTGAGAGATTTTAGAGGTTAAATTAATATTTTGTTTAAAGTTCAGGGGTCAAATTAGAAATTAACTTTTTTGACTAATGTGCCACGTCATCAAACTAACGGGTGTTAATGGCACAATGACCAAAATAAAACAGATCAAAAACTTAATTGGCAAGAATAACCTTTTTTCAAAATGGGTGACCAAAATAAAACACGGTCCAAACAAAAAGAACCTCCGGTGAAGTTTTCCCTTTTTATTATAATATGCTAGATTTGAAACAGCGTACATCAAGGATGTACACATCAAAAAAATTTAATATTAAAACAAGCTCAAACCCAAACAAATTGAATCCAAATAAAACTCTACCACCCCATTGTTAATCCCTAAAATATAGCCACAATACACAATATAAAAAACATTCAAAAAATCTAAATATTATCCTTTAAAGTTTGTATTCAACTACAACACTACCCACATCCCCATATCCCTAAAAAATCAACCATCCATAACCAAATTTGAACCCTATATAAACCCCTCATCTACCACCATTTAAAGGCACACGCGAACGCTAAAAATCGGAAAAGGAAACAGTAAGTAAAATTTCAGTGTTGAAGTTGGAAGAAAAAGTTAGAAGCGAAATGTCACTTACTCTTTTTCGGTGACCGGAATTTTATTATCCAAGTCTGAACGGTGGAAGAGCCTACAACGACCCCGGGACCAATATACTCCAAGAATAATACGATCCAACGGCTAATTTTGGAGTTTGAGCAAGGTATTTTTCGAGCTTCTTCTTTTTGTTGTAAAATTTCAAAATCAAAGATAAAAAGGGGTGTTTTAGAACTTTCGTTTTTTGGTATGGCTGTCGCCGGGGAGAGTGTGTAGCGTCGGCCAGTGTGTGTTTGTGTGAGAGATGAGATGAAAATTATGTTTATGTTTGATACAATGGACCAACACTCTTTTTTTGGTTTCATTCGAAATTCAACGAGGAAGACAAAGTAATAAAAGGGGTACTGCCCATTTTTCCTTTTGTTGTGTTGTGTAACCGTGTAGACGAAGCAAGTGGGGGTTCCACATTCCAATAAAGTTCTCAGATTTGTCGCAGGCAATTCACGAATGCATTAGATTTAAGAATTATTTGCATCCTAGGCCATTCTTGTTTTAGGAGATTTGCATTTAGTTTTTTTTCTTTAGATGTTAATTTTGTTTCATTTTAGTCATGTCTTTAGTTTAGTCTAATTAGATTTTGGCCTTCAGGTTTAGTTTTTTTAATTAGATCCTTTTTCATAAAATTGATTAATAATTAAGTCTTTTGATTTGTTCTTTAATTTGATCTGGTCCTTGTATTAAGATTTGGTAATTGATTTGTTTTAATAAATTGATTAATTTGTGATTTGGTTTCTAATTAAAATTGTTTTAGTTTAATTAGGTGTCTGATTTGAGTTTGATTAATAATTTAACAGGTTTTATTTGATTAAGTTTGAATTTTTCTTTTTTATGATTTGATTGTTTTATTTATTTTATGCATTTTAATTTTGAGTATGTTACATTATTTTAGCGGCTTTTTTTAGTAGTGCTATTAATTTCTTTTTTTTTTTGAGTTTCCTTTTTAGACAACCAAAACCTTTAGGTACTAAGTTTGTGCGTAGTGGGGGTGCTATAACCTTCCCTGCTCGTAACCAACTCCCGAACCTGACGATGATCTCGGTGTTGACGTTGACCAGTTTTACAGGTTTTCGGTCGTACCCAACCCAAAACGACCGATGGCGACTCCAAGTGTTTGATGGGTTTTTGAAGGCTCAACTCAATTTCGACACGGACGAAAAACGGTGTCTACAGCTTGGCGACTCCGCTGGGGACAATGATGAGAGTCAAGCCGCAAAGGGTATAGGTTGTCTAAAAAAAGGAAAAGGAATTTGAATTATTGGTGATCACAAAAATTAAAGGTTTTCGTATTTTACGGAAATTGTTCAATAGTGGTCATATTGTGTTCAATTTTCTTACGCACACAAGCATATCATAAGCTCTCAACTCGAGCTTCGTTCCGCTTAAGTGGTTGCAATCACTACCCTTCGAGAGGTTAATCCTTCGTACAAGAATGTGTGTTACTTTCGGGGTTCACATACATTTTGCCTTCGAGAGGTCAATCCTCCGTACAAGCTTAAAGGAGTGAGCCCCCCCCCCCCCCTAAACTGAACTTGGTACGTAGGAGCCTATAATGGGTAAGGATCGAGGCCTTAGTAGGTTAGTAAGGACAGTTTGGGTACCCATCTTTAGAACCATGAACAACATGAAGTGAGCCGTATGAGCCAACCCTAGTAGAGCTATGATGAACCAAATTTGTTAGTGGTCACCTACATATATACATGCACACACATTTTTTTATCATGCTTTTAATTTACGATTTTTTTTGTTTATATATATATTGTGCTCACAATGTTTCTTCCTTTTGGTTTTTTTTATACAACGTATTGACCAATATTTTGTTTTGTCATGTTTCTTTTTCATCCATTGCATATGCATCATACACATAACATGTGTTGGTCTAAACAAATTGTTCGTAAATTAAAGGTTTCCACAATGTCAAAGAGGTCTATCATCCATGTCGAAGATAACGCGAAGGTCCGCAAGTGGTCTGAAGACGCACAAAAGCAAAAAAAGAGACAGTATAGCCACATATGTGATGACGTTCACATTCACTTGCAAAAGAACAACCTGCAAGAACTAAAAGAGACTTAGGACCAGTTGGATACTGATATGAAGCTGAAATTCCAGAGCATGTATGGTGATATAGAATGTTTGTTGAGTGTTGAACTTGATCTAGGTTAATTCGAGCTCTCACGCAGTTTCGGTGTTCATCATACAATTGTTTTACTTTCAACCAAGAGGACATGACTCCCACCATCGAGGAGTACATTGCTTTGCTGCATCTGACCGGGGTCAACTCTGATAAAGTGTATATAAAACCGCATAAATCTGACCCATTCGTGGATAAGCTGATGAAACTTACTGGTATGAGTTTATCGTAGGCTAAAAAACAAACACAAAAAAGGTAATAGTGAGGGAGTTACCTAGAATAGCCTTCGTGGCTTACTTCAATCTCATCCAGATTCAGATAAGAGTCTAGACATTCTCGTTGTTGGAATTTATGGTCTAGTGATCTTTCCAAAATATCTTGGCTATATTGAGGCATTTGTTATCGATTTGTTTGGTCAGCTAAGGAAGGTTAATCCAGCACCAGCCATGTTGGCAGAAACTTTCAGATCTTTGAGTGCTTGCCGAAAAAAGGGGGAGGGCACTTTATCGGTTGCGCTCATCTACTCACAGTATGGTTTCACTGTCACTATGGAGAAAAGCCAAAGCCCACCATACGCACACTCACATATGAGTATTGTCCATTAAAAGAATTCTTGACAAGGAAATTGCATGCCTTCACGAAAGAAGTGGATTTCGATTCTTCATAACCTTAGAGATAAAGATGTCAAGTGGTGTGTTCCTTGGATACCACGCTTGGACATACTACACAAGTGTGAGGATTATGATTGGGAGCCTTTATCTGGGATTTGGGGTGGTACTGGTTATGCACCTTTGATGGTCCAACGATAATATGGATCTATGCAATTGATCCCAGTAACTATAGGTTTAGCTTCTACCAACTTATCGTACAAGGTAGAGTTCTGGGCGCAACTCAAAAAGATCCAAAAGGCTTGGACTCAACCTCAAAGAATGAGAATAGAGAAAGCTCAACACATGCTCACCCTGGATTATGAGGCTTGGAGAACTAGACGCAGGTTTGATAATATCCATTTACATGACCAAAAAAATGTCTTGTCCTTCGAAGAACACTTGAAGGTAGCCCCAACTGAAGTTGAGATAGTACGCTACGAATGTGAAGTGAAGAAAAAAGAGCTGCAAAAGAAGATTATGAAGTTAGAGGTGCAAAATCTTGATTTAGATTTTGATGCTACTTGATGAGTAACACCCGTAGTCGAGTTCGAAAGGCAGCTGAGAAGATTTCTGGTCTAGCTAAAGAAGCTGAAGTTCTGAAGCTCAGAATTGGTTCAACATCGCATTATGGGAAGGAACTAACTCGGTTCCTGGATGAGATCGAGAAGCTAGGAGTCAGAGCGAGCCTTTATCTTGATTCTTTTGCTTTGATGTGATGGACTTTTTCTTTTTAGGTGGATATTGTTTTAGGAGATGGTTTGATGGACCAACACTTTTGCATTCATTTTTTTTATTTATTTAGTTGTTTTGAGATATTTAGTTTATTAAATAATTTAAGTATTCAGTTTATTTTCTGCCATTGGATCTTGTTTATTTCATTTTATTATTATTTTATCATCGTTATTCATTTATTTCTTCATTGCATTGCATACATGTCATGTGCATTAATAAAATAAAAATGAAATTTATTTAACATATGGGGGTTCAATATCAACAATTTAGCAATCAAGAGAGGATCAACAAATTGACCATCCGCACTTCACGCGTTTTAAAGCTAAAAGAATGGAAGATAGACTTAAGCAGGTTGAATTATCTCAAGAAAAAGTCACTCAAGACATACAAAACTTGAGAGACGACATGGCCAGGAATCAGCAAGATCTCTTGAGCAAGATGGATGACAAATTGTCACAATTATTTGCCAAGTTGACATGTGCTGTAAAAGGAAAGGCGCACGAGACTCACGAAGTAGATTCATCACCTATACCTCGAGGACCACAAGAAGGGAAACCACGAGTGACCTTCTCTGCCACTAGATTACAGGATCCATTGAACTTTTATGGAACAGCCAGCTCCAACATAGGGGTGAATCCTACCATTTCTCATATGGTGCCTGATCTGGACGATCCAAAGGAGCTAGAAAAACTGAGGATGGGACAACCCAAGTACTCAGACATAACTGATGACAAGTTCAAATACCTAGAAGAAAAGATTAAAGCCATGGAAGGTATTGATGCCTTTAGTGGAACCGATGTGATGGAGTTAAGTCTGGTCCCTAATCTAATTTTACCGCCAAATTTTAAAGTGCCAGAGTTTGAGAAGTTTGATGGCACAAGTTGCCCCAACACTCACCTCACCATGTTCTGTCGCAAAATGACGAGGTATGGAAATGATGACATGTTACTAATTCATTGCTTTCAAGATAGCCTAACTGGGTCTGCCATGAAATGGTATAATCAGCTAAGTAGGACGCAAGTTAGCACATGAAGAGATTTGGAACAGGCTTTTAAAGAACAGTACAAACATGTCCTGGACATGGTGTCTGATAGTTTGTCGCTTCAAGGTATAGAAAAAAGGGACAAAGAATCATTTCGTGAATATGCCCAAAGATGGAGGAACATGGCTACACAAGTTCAACCACCATTGCTTGAAAAGAAACGACGGCCCTTTTCATCAAATCTTTGGAGAATGAACCCACATTTTATGCCAAGCTTATTTGTAGCACCACTAGAGACTTTGCTGATCTGGTTGCAGTAGGTGAAGCGATTGAGTGTGCCATTAAAAATGGGAAACTTAATGATCTTGAAGCTTCCAAGAAAACATATGCTAAGAAAAGGGAAAATGAAGTCCACATGATGGGGCACAACAGGTATTTATACTCCAACTATCAATCTTCTCCACAAGTAACATATTCCACAGGGTATTCGAAACCTGTCACGACGTCTTCAGGCTCACGAAGTCAACAACGAGAGCCTAAGTCATCAAAAACCAACACGGAGAAGGAATCTTTTACACCCATCTTCGTCCCTTACAAAGAACTATATGATAACCTATTGGAAGAATGGTTGGTGTCTCTTATTTTTCTCACACCATTTCAACCATCTTACCCATCATGGTATGATCCTTTTACACATTGCGATTACCACGCTGGACTCCGAGGGCACTCGATTGAAAATTATACAGCTTTCAAGAGAAGAGTTCAACACTTAATAAATCAGAAAGTGATTCAAGTCAATATGCCAAAAGGACCCAATGTTGCCAACAACCCTCTACCAACTCATGATGAACCGAGGGTTAATGTAGTGCTTGACCATGGCAGGAACACGATCAAGAGAAGCATATTTGAAGTGTTGTCACCGTTGAAATGGGTTTGGAAGAAAATGGCAGAAAGAGGATTGGTGGATCCTAAGCCTGAAGTTTTCATAGGCGGTGAAGAGATTTTCTATGAGTATCATGGGGAAGTAGACCATGAAATTCAATATTGTGATCAGTTTAGAATGATTGTCCAGAATTTGATGGACAATAAAGAAATATAATTCTTTGAACAAAGTCGGGAAATAAAAGATGTTTTTGTACTGGAAGAACAATCGTCCAAGAAAGGTTACGTACGACCTTTCGTCATTAATTGGCCACAAGAGAAAGAAGAAAGATCAAAGCAACCCCCGCCTCGAATTGTGATTGAGGCTCTGTCTTCTTTTCCATACCATAGCAGTCATCAAGTTCCATGGGTTTATGGTTCTAGCATGTCTATTCCAAAGAAAGAGAATTCTGAAGTTTCAGGAATTAGTAGGGCAGAAAACTTCACTCTGGGCGAGAGATATTACTCTCCTGGCGCTTTAAAACCAATTGAAGTAAGGGTGCTGAGAAAAAAAGACAAGTTTTCGTTGAATGGAGGAACACCAGAGATCAATGAACCTGTGAAAGAGGAAGAAGCGTGTGAATTCCTGAAGTTTATTAAACACGGCGAGTACAGTGTAGTTGAACATCTGCATAAACAACCAACTCGCATTTCTATGTTAACTTTGCTGCTAAGTTCGGAGCTCCACAGAAATGCCCTTCTAAAGGTGCTAAATCAAACTTTTGTCCCTAATGATGTATCAGTGGAAATTTGGATAGATTGGTGAACAACTTACACGCTGATAATTTTATCACTTTTAGCAAAGATGAGATACCCCCTGATGGGATGGGATCTGTCAAGGCTCTACATATAACAACTCATTGCAATAGATATATACTATCACATGTCCTAGTCGACAATGGGTCTGCCTTAAATGTCATGCCCATGACCACATTGAATTGACTTCTAGTGGACAAGAGTCACATGAGGCCTCGCCATACTTCAGTGAGGGCATTTGACGGAACCAGAAGAGAGGTGGTTGGGAAAATTGATATCCCACTCTTAATCAGACCAGCTACATACAATGTGGAATTTATAATTATGGACATCAAGTCTACCTACACTTGTTTATTCGGACGTCTATGGATTCACGCTGCTGGAGCAGTACCTTCAACACTACATCAGAAGGTAAATTTTGTGATTGATGGGCGCCTCGTGAGTGTGGGCGCCGAAGAAGACATTATCGCATCCACATCAACTGATGCCCCTTATATTGATGTGGATAAGAATGCAGTTAAGTGTACATTTCGAACATTCGAGTTTGTAAATGCAACTTTTGTCACTGAACGAAGGAGGATCCCGAAGCCCAGGCTCTCAAGGAATACTATGATGGGAGTAAAGCTCACGGTAGAAAAAAGAGCTAGATCAGGAAAGGGCCTTGGGAAATGTTGAGTGTGTAAAAATTCTATTATTTACCCCCTATTTAACCCATATTTATGCTGCATTCAAGCATAATTCATTGCATTTAGGCTAGATTACAGTTAGACATCACAATTATATTAAAAGGCATAGTTTCTACTGAAATTGGTTGCTTTTGCAGGTTGCTGCTGTAGCAGATGGAGAAGCAGGCGCTGGGCAGTGAAACAGCAGAGCTGGAACTGGATGAGCAGTCAAGGAGGACGATGCTGCCATGGTTGCCGCCGTGGCAGCCAAGGACGACATCAATTGTGAGGAGAATAAGCAAAGTGGACCTCGACAGAAAGAGAAAATTCAGCCCGTCTGTCGTGGAATACCACTATATTTTTCCAAGCCCTAGATCAGAATGAAGGCCAAGCCCAAGGTTCAAGGAGAGAAATTCCAAGCAAGAAGAAATGACGAGTTAAATCTATATTCTCTGAAGATTTAGTCTTTATTAGAGTTGTACTTTAATTTAAACTTGTATTCTTGCCATATTAGAAAACTTGGACCCAAAGCCTATATAAAGGCATATAATTCAACCTATGAGAGGAAATCACTTATCTCTAGCCTTCTTCCCAAAACCCTAGCCGTTTTCCACTTCTCAACATGTTCTAAATTCCCCTTAGGGCCACAGGTTGATTTGTAAAGTAGTTGCAAGGGTTGCTTTTGTTTTAGGAATTTTCAGTTCAATAAAATAAACTTCAAGTTCTCTTATTCTGGTTATTAACATGTTGCAAGAGTATCGAGAGAGCATTGCGAGGTTATATATTTACTTAATGTCAGGAGAGTTAAGTATACGAAAGGAATAAGTGTGAGTTCTCTAGTTTATAGTTGAACTATCTCGGACCTAGGGATAGGACGAGGTTAAGTGGATAAAGAAGAATTCAACAACATCGGTGTTCATGCTTCGATTCACGCCGGGAGGTATCATCAAAGACGTGTTCATCGACAGACTTGGACCTAGGGATAGGCCAAGGCACAGCAGGGATTCTTGCCAAACTTGGAGTACAGAGTTGTGTGTTCGTTGCCGCGACAAGCAACAGACTACCGCCGCAACAGGTGCTGCCGCGACGGGGACATCGACAGAGCAGATTCTCCTAAACTTAGCAATACCTACACTACTGAGCAATTCAATACCAGCCCATTCTCTCTATCTTGATTTCTTTAATCTTATTTTCCAGTATTCTTTATTATCCTCGTGACAAACATCTTAATTATTCTTTTTACTTCCGTGTAGCAATTCAAGGTGAAGCTATTAGCTTAGTCCCTGTGGAGACGATATTCGATACTTTAGTATCACTTTACTACTTGCGTCGTGTACACTTGCACTACAATTGCGATAGACACTTTTACACGCAACAAGTTTTTGGCGCCGTTGCCGGGGACTGGCAACATAACTTTACCCTACCTTTTACTGCACTCTTTTTATTTTTCTGTTTTATTTTGGTTTGTTCAACCTGTGCTTTTCACAAGGTTTCTTGTTTATGCGTAGATCGAGACGAGGAGAGGAACCTGAGTATCCATTAGATCCTAAAATAGAACGTTCGTTCAATCTTAGGAACTGACTTCGCCACGTACTACCCGAAACGAATACCTTAAAGAACAGTTAAAGGCAATGAACAACCAAGGGAATCCCAAGGATAATAACAATCCTGTCGGAGATGGAGAGATTATTCCTCCTGTCGTTGACCCTCATGCCGCTGCTGCACGACAGTCATGCCGAGACTACATGCTGAATGATCATGTAGAACTAGAAACCACGCTGCCAGATGTAGATGTTGACAACTTTGAGCTGAAACCTGTTATGTTCAGCATGATCAACAACGCCGGTCAATTTAGTGGTGCTGCTACAGAGGATGCTAGGGAGCATCTGAAAACGTTCCAGGAAATCTGTGGTTCGTTTAGACTACCATGAGTTAATCTGGAGATACTGAGGCTTTAGTTATTTCCTCATTCATTGAGGGACAGGGCAAAGACATGGTGGAATAAACTTACGTCGGGTTCAATTAGAACTTGGGTAGATTTAACTCGTGAATTCTTATCTCGTTTTAATCCTTCACACTTATCTGAGCGATTACGTAACGAAATTGCTACTTTTCAACAGGAAGATGACGAGCCAATGCACGAGACCTGGGACAGATTTACCACTCTTCTAAGGAACTGCCCAATGCATGGATTCCCCATTTGGAACCAGGTAACAAAGTTTTATAATGCTACCAATTTACAAACTCGTATTATAATTGATTCAGCAGCAAACGGATTATTGCTAGAAAAAGACCCAGATGAGGCAATGGCAGTATTGAAAAATCTGGCGAAGAATGAAGAGCAGTTCCCGACAGCAAGAAGAGGGGGTAAACGGGTCCTAGCTGTAAAGGATTATGAGGCCGACAGCACAATGAAATCACAGGTGGCATATCTCACTAAGGCAATGAAAAAGCTCTTGAATGATGATTCACAGCCTGTATACGCTGCCAAAGAGGTATGTGAAATTTGTGAAGGGAATCACAGTTCGGATGAATGTCCAATACAGTTAGAAGAGGGAAAGTATGTTGGAAACTACAATAAGCAGACTTATAACTCCAACAACTACAATCCCAGCTGGAGAAATGATCCCAAGTTCTCTTGGAGTAATCCTAATTATGCTCTGAATCCTCAAGCACAGAATAATCAGAACCAGGGAGGACCTAGATTGCTAACTCGGCAGCAACCGCAGCAGTAGCAGCAACAGCCACCAGCTGCCACAAACAGTATATTGGAAGAGACTCTGGCTACGTTTATGTCTCAAACAGGAACTTACATTGAGAACGTGAATCACTTTGTCAAGAAGACGGAGACATTCATGGATAAAACAAAGATGTGGATGAAAATCATGAAGCTACTCTGAAATTGTTGGAGACACAGATGGGTCAGGTTTCCCAGCATATCAAACCAAGGCAGAATGGCGGATTCCCTACCGATACTGAAAACGCTAGACAACCCACACATGAGCATTGTAAAGCCATTACTACTAGGAGTGGGAAGAAACTATCAGGGCCAGAGAAGGAAGCTGACTCAGTTAAACCAGCCTTGGATACACCTGTCGAGGAAGCTGCCCCGACAGGTAACAAACAGTCTGCTGCCGATGAGCTTGTCACGACAGCAGAAGGGACAGAGGAGAAAGATGATGAACCCAAACCTCCTCAGATCCGTATGCAATGGGAAGGACGAATTGCTGATTATCACCCCCTACCTTCTTTTCCTCAACGGTTACAGAAATTGAAGCAAGAATCACATCTTAAAAAGATTTATGATATTTTTAAGCAGGTTCATATCAACATCCCGCTGTTAGATGTTGTTAAGGAGATGCCCGGTTATGCCAAATTTCTCAAGGATGCCACGTCGAAGAAATCTAGACTTGGGGAATTTGAAACGGTTAAGATGACAGAAGGATGCATGAGTATTCTACACAAGCATCCACCCCAGAAGAAGAAGGATCCTGGGAGCTTCATCATACCATGTGTAATCGGAGACAAATATGTGGGTAAGGCACTTTGTGATCTTGGTGCTAGTATAAATTTAATGCCCAAATCTGTTTTTCAGAAATTAGGTATTGAAAAAGCTCGGCCCACAACAGTAATTCTGCAGCTGGCAGACCGCTCTTACGTTCATCCAGAAAGAAAAATTGAAGATATTCTGGTAAGAGTGGATAAGTTTATTTTTCCTACTAACTTTCTTGTCTTATATTGTGAAGTAGATGAAAACGTACCAATCATCCTGGGGCGACCCTTCTTAGCCACGGAAAGATCACTGATTGATGTGGAAAAAGGAGAACTCACCATGAGAGTGAACGATCAAGAAATAAAGTTGAATGTTCTCCAAGCAATGAAGCATGCTGATGCAGAAGAAGAATACAAGGTTATCACTGAAGTTACCCTTGACCAACCCTGCATCCGGTCGGGCTTTCACGACATAAAAATTGGTCACTGCCTCGGTAGCCACTTACAAGACTGTCACGACATCAACTCCTCATAAAAATTGGTCATTGCTCAGTCTCTGTGGAGACGATATCTGATACTTTAGTATCACTTTACTACCTGCGTCATGTACACTTGCACTACAATTGCGATAGACACTTTTACACGCAACAGGGAATGCGTGCAGCACTCCAACCAATTATGAAGTATGATAGAAGTGGTGTAAGATACAAGCATGACTCGCGCCAAAAGATGAAGTAGATTCTGAAGAAGAGAGAAGAAAGAATGGCTAGGTTGATTGGCCAGAGTATTGAAGGGGAACCGATGCAATATCCCCAAATTTTTGAAACATTTGTGTCCGGAGGGCACATTCATTATGAGAAGAAGGAATCTTTAACGACATCGTTGGAAAGGATCCAAGAGTTAAGCATCAACGCATTCGGATATGAAGATGAAATCACAGTGAATCAGTCAAAGATTTGCCCGTGTCCACTAGGGTGTGTCTAGAATAGTTGGATCGCTGAAGAACTTCATGTTGTTTTTAAAACCTTGAGAGAGTAATGCTCAAAATTTTACCCATTTGCTTGAGCCCGAAAGCATTGGGATTTATTATAGGGCCCCATTTAGGAATCAGTTGCTTTTTAATAAATGAATGCACATTTCCCTTCCATTGCAGGTTCCACCATTTTGTTTTTTTTTTTCTTTTCTTCTTCTTTCCTCTCTTAGTCATAAACCATCCTCATGTTCTCTTCTTTTGGTTCCAAATATATATTTGCTCTTACACATTTGCAGGTCCTCGAATATCAATTTCATTAATGGCAAAGCCACAAGTTCAAGAGTCGATTTTGAGCGGTATGTATGCTCAGGAGAGCATGAATTTAACGATAACTATAAAGAGTGTGAGATGTCTCCGGATTTACTCAGACTGATAGAATACAAGGATAAGCAGATTCTTCCCCATCAGGAAGTGACAGAAATAGTGAATCTGGGAACTGAGGATAAGAAAAAGAGAAGTGAATATTGGCACTTTCATCTCTTCAACCGCTAGGAATAATCTTGGTTCTTTACTGCAAGAGTACAATGATGTGTTTGCTTGGACTTATGAAGATATGCATGGACTAGATGTAAACATTGTGACACACAAGCTTCCGTTAAAGCTAGAATGCAAACCCATACAACAAAAGCTTAGAAGAATGAGGACAGAGATGTTACTCCAAATAAGAGAGGAGGTTCGGAAACAATATGATGCTGGATTCATACAAGTGGCCAAGTATCCAGAATGGGTAGCTAACGTGGTTCCAGTACCAAAGAAAAATGGAAAGGTGCAAATGTGTGTCGATTATCGTGACCTCAATCGAGCCAGTCCTAAAGATAACTTCCCTTTACCACACATAGACACATTGGTAGACAACACCGCTAAGAATTACTTGTTTTCATTCATGGATGGCTTCTCGTGCTACAATCAGATCAAGAAGGCTGAAAAAGATATGAAAAAGACCACATTCGTGACGAAGTGGGGCTCGTTTTGCTACAAAGTGATGCCTTTCGGCCTGAAAAATGCAAGGGCAACTTATCAGAGGGCCATGGTGACATTGTTCCATGATATGATGCACAAAGAAATCGAAGTTTATGTGGATGATATGATTGCCAAGTCTCGCACTGAAGAATAACATATCACAAACCTTAGAAAACTTTTTGAACGCTTGAGGAAATTTTAATTGAAACTCAATCCCGCAAAATGCACCTTTGGAGTTGCTTTAGGTAAATTATTGGGTTTCATTGTCAGCAAGCGAGGCATTGAAGTAGATCCCGATAAAATGAAGGCCATTAAAGAGCTTCCACCCTCTCGCACTCAAAAGGAAGTATGTGGTTTCTTAGGAAGACTGAACTACATTTCTCGGTTTATCTCTCAATTAACTAATAAATGTGATCTCATATTCCATCTCCTAAGAAATCATAATACAAGTGAGTGGGATTCAGCGTGCCAAGAAGCCTTTGATAAGATCAAACAATACTTAACAAACCCTCCTGTATTGGTTCCTCATATACCGGGTAAACCTTTGATTCTGTATTTAGTTGTATTTGAGAACTCTATGGGTTGTGTATTGGGCCAACATGACGAAACCGTGAGAAAAGAGCAGGCTATCTGCTACCTCAGCATAAAGTTTACCGATTGTGAATCGAGGTACTCTTCCATCGAGAAGTTATGCTGCGCTTTGGTCTGGACTACTCATAGGCTTCATCATTACATGTTATACCATACAACATAGCTTATTGCAAAGTAGGGATGGAAAATGGGCGGGGCGGGTGCGGATACCCCCTCCCCCATCCCCATACCCACCTAAAATTTTCATATCCATCACCTACCCATTACCCACGGCGGGTATAATTCTCAAATCCACACCCGCCTACGTGGGTATATTCTTAAATCCATCCCCACAACCACCACCCAATTGGATACCCATTACCCATCTCGTGCCCGCCTGTACCCGCATGTACTCGTCTACCCGCCCGCCTGGCAGCAACCATATAACAGAAAACATGAAAGGATAATGGCACCAATGCCCCTTGTACTTTGACGGAAAGTTCAATGTGGTGTCTGAACTTTGGATGCGTTTAATATGCCCCCTGAAGTTTTCTTTCGTAATTTAAAACGCCCCGACCCTAACACTGTTAAATTGTGATGTGGTATAACTAACTTACACCGGTGTAAGTTCAACTGAACTATAGCTAACTAACTACGACTAATTTACATCGGTGTAAGTTAGTTATTATGTGAAAAATCTTAGGGTGAGACAGTGCAAAGAACTAAAGCAATGAACTTGAAATTTGAATAAAGAAAACAAATTTTATATTGAACCATATATCTTCAAAGCCACATAATATGGCGGGTAGCATACGGGGAAGACGGGTGCGGGGCGGGCGGGTAAGGTCTTAAATCCACCACCTATCCACTACCCGCGGCGGGTATGACTTTTTACATCCACACCCGCCCAGTACCCACCAAACTCATACCCATCCCCACCCCAACTGGGGCGGGTGCAGTGCGAGATTCGCGAAACTATACTCGTCTGCCATCCCTATTACAAAGTTAGATCCCATAAAATTCATGATGGAATCACCAGCCCTATCAAAGAGAATGGCTCGATGGAAAATCCTACTTTCTGAATATTACATTGAATACATAAGTCAGAAAGCCATCAAGGGTAGTGCCATCGTAGACTTTCTAGCAAGCTGCACTTTAGTAGAGGATGAACCCTTGAGTTTTGACCTTCCTGATGAGGACTTAATGTGTTTAACTACTAGCGAGGAAGGATCTTCCATTAAAAATTCATGGAGAATGAATTTTGACGGAGCTTCAAATGCACTCGGATGCGGTGTTGGTGCAATCTTGATTTCTTTAAAAGGGAATCATTACCCCTTTACTGGTCGATTAAAATTTGAATGTACCAATAACATGGCAGAATATGAAGCATGTATCATGGGACTACGTGCAACCATCCATCGAAAGATCAAAGATCTTGAAGTGTATGGAGATTCAACATTGGTGATATATCAACTCCGTGGAAAGTGGGAAACAAAAGATGAAAAATTGGTCAAGTATCGCAAATTCATTCTTAAATTTATAGAAGGGTTTGAGAAAATATCTTTCCATTACTTCCCCTGAGAAGATAATCAAATGGCTGACGCATTGGCAACCCTAGCAGCAGCATTCAAGGAAAATAAAGAAGTCGATATAATGACAATCCAAATAAGCATTTATGATTCACATGACAGTTGCTATGCCATTGAAGATGGGTTGGATGATCGCCCATGGTATTATGACATTCTACAGTACATTAAGTATCAGAAATATCCTGAAGGGGCAACTGGAAATGAAAAAAGGACTATCCGAAGAGCGGCTACGGGATACGTCTTAGATGGAAGAATTCTATACAAAAGAGCGAGCAATCAAACATTGCTCAGATGTGTAGAAAGTCTTGAGGCAAAAAAGATAATAGAGGAGGTCCACGAGGAAATCTATGGAGTTCATGCAATCGGTCTCACTATGTCTCGACAGATTATGAGGTTGGGATATTTTGGGTATCTATGGCAGAAGATTACATCAATTTTGCTCGGAAATGCTATAAATGTCAAATCCACGAAAATAAAATCCACCCAGCCTCATCTCTTCTTCATGTTATGACAGCTCCATGGACATTCTCAATGTGGGGCATGGATGTGATCGGACCAATTGCACTAAAGGCGTCAAACGGACACCGCTTCATTTTTGTGATGATTGATTATTTCACAAAATAGGTGGAAGCTGCTTCATACGCAAATGTAACAAGATCGACAGTGGGCAAGTTCTTAAAAAAGGAAATCATTTGTCGGTATGGTATACCAAAAAGGATTATCTTTGATAATGCCTTAAATTTGAAAAACAAAATGATGACAGAGGTATGTGAACAATTTAAGATCAAACATCACAAGTCAGCACCCTATCGTCAAAAAATGAATGGGGCTGTCGAAGCAGCTAACAAAAATATCGAAAGAATTGTTAAGAAAATGGCAATAACTTACAAAGACTAGCATGAAAAGTTGCCCTTCGCTTTGCTTGCATATCGCACGTCAATACGCACCTCTATAGGGGCAACTCCGTTCTCGTTGGTTTACGGAATGGAAGCAGTTTTACCTATTGAAGTAGAGATTCCATCACTCCGTGTCTTAATGGAACTCGAATTGGATGAAGCCGAATGGGCCCAAGTTAGATACGATCAGTTAAATTTGATTGAGGAAAATAGATTAAAAGCTATATGCCATGGACATATGTACCAAAAGCGAATGATCCAGGTTCATGACAAAAAAGTCTAACCTAGGGAGTTCCGTGAAGGAGATTTTGTATTAAAGAATGTATTACCCATGCAAAGAGATTTTCGAGGGAAATGGATTCCAAAGTGGGAAGGCCCGTTTGTTGTGAAAAAGGTTTTCTCTGAAGGGGCATTGATCTTAACCGAGATGGATGGAAGTGAGCTACCAAATCTTGTGAATTCTGACTCAGTGAAAAATATTATGCCTGGGATTTTGAAAAAAAGAAATACTAAGAGGTGAAAACTCGAAAGGGCCCTCTTGGTATAAAAAAAAGAAAAGAAAAACTGAGAGGTGAAAACCCGAAAGGGCTTTCTTGGTAAAAAGGGGAAACGATTCAGAACGAATGATAGAAGGTAAAATATAGTCGACGAGTTCTCTTTGAAGTCTTGTTTAGTACAAAGATAGTTCATATTCTTTAGATGTTGGTCGAAGAATTCAAGCTCTACCTAGTAGAAGCCACAATCAAATGAGATTCTTGAACGAATTGGCAGTGAAATCCCAGAATTTGATATGTGAGGGCATTTTTTCCTCTCCTTTAATTTTTTCTTTTCTTAGCACGTGTTCGTTCTTGGGGCCTAGGCCATTTTCATTCAATAAGAAGAAATCGTTAATTATCTTGTGTTTCATATTTCTTATCGTTAAATATTGGTGCATTTTATTGATATTTGTGGAACTTTTTCCTTATTTGACGAGGTTTGTAATATCTCTATATGACATTCATTGTGCTACTCAAATGATGAAAGGTTAAAAAAACACATCGATGACATGCAAGATGTCACTAAGTATCCTTTCATGATGATGAAAATCTCGAAATGTAAGAAGCTTGATAACGAAGTAGAAGGAGCAAGATTGCGCGAAGATTGACTCGGATGAAGATGAGAACCCAAAATTAAAAATATGATGTGCAAAAAGGTCTCATGCATTTAAGAATAGGAGCATGTATGCATTTTGCATGAAAGATATGTGCATTAGTAACATGTGCATCCTTACATTTTCACCAAGGCATGTGTATAAGATAAGTTGAATCACAGCGCCCTTGAGACGAGCGGGGTGCATTTTACATCGAGAAATGACTTCTTGAATCCCAGTGCCCTTGAGACGAGCAGTGTACACCTTGTAGCGCCCTTGAGACGAGCGGGGCACATTTCACATCGAGAAATGAATTCTTGAATCCCAGTTCCCTTGAGACGAGCGGGGTACACCTTTATAGCGCCCTTGAGACAAGTGGGGTGCATTTCACATCGAGAAATGAATTCTTGAATCCCAGTGCCCTTGAGACGAGCGGGGTACACCTTACAACGCCCTTGAGACGAGCGGGGTACACCTTGCAGCGCCCTTGAGATGAGCGGGGTGCATTTTACATCGAGAAATGAATTCTTGAGTCTCGGTGCCCATGAGATGAGCGGGGTACCTCATATAGCGCCTTTGAGACGAGCGAGGTGCATGTTTTTATTAGTAGGATGAACGGGGGTGTCCTCTTTGCAAGTTTAAGATTCAATGGAAAAATTTGTTGCTCTAGTCTTTGCTCCATTCCTCTTACCCGTGAAATGAGCAAAGAGGGGCAGCTGTACACATCAATTTTTTTTTTAATATTAAAACAAACCCAAACCCAAACAAATTGAATCCAACTAAAACTCTACCACCCCATTGTTAATTCCTAAAATCTAGCCACAATACATCATATAAAAAACATTCAAAAAAATCTAAATATTATCCTTTAAGGTTTGTATTCAACTACAACACTACCCACATCCCCATATCCCTAAAAAATGACCATCCATAACCAAATTTGAACCCTATATAAACCCCTCATCCACCACCATTTAAAGGCACACACGAACGCTGAAAATCGAAAAAGGTGACAGTAAGTAAAATTTTAGTGTTGAAGTTGGGAAAAAAAGTTAAAAGAAAAACGTCACTTACTCCTTTCCGGTGACCGGAATTTTATTATCCAAATCCGAACGGTGGAAGAGCCTACAACGACCCCGGGACCAATATACTCCAAGAACAATACGATCCAACGGCGAATTTCGGAGTTTGAGCAAGGTATTTTTCGGGCTTCTTCTTTTTGTTGTAAAATTTCAAAATCAAAGATAAAAAATAGGTGTTTTAGAACTTTCGTTTTCTGGTATGGCTGTCGTCGGGGAGAGTGTGTAGCGTCGGCCAATGTGTGTTTGTGTGAGAGATGAGATGAAAATTATATTTATGTTTGATACAAAGGACCAACACTCTTTTTTTGGTTTCATTCGAAATTCAACGAGGAAGACAAAGTAATAAAAGGGGTACTGCCCATTTTTCCTTTTGTTGTGTTGTGTAGCCGTGTAGACTAAGCAAGTGGGGGTCCCACATTCTAATAAAATTCTCTGATTTGTTGCAGGCAATTCACGCATGCATTAGATTTAAGGATTATTTGCATCCTAGGCCATTCCTCTTTTAGGAGCTTTGCATTTAGTTTTTTTTCTTTAGATGTTAATTTTGTTTCATTTTAGTCATGTCTTTAGTTTAGTCTAATTAGATTTAGGTTTTTTTAATTAGATCCTTTTCATAAAATTGATTAATAATCAAGTCTTTTGATTTGTTCTTTAATTTTATTTGGTCCTTGCATTAAGATTTGGTAATTGATTGGCTTTAATAAATTGATTAATTTGTGATTTGGTTTCTAATTAAAATTGTTTTAGTTTAATTGGGTATATGATTTGAGTTTGATTAATAATTTAACAAGTTTTATTTGATTAAATTTGAATTTGTCTTTTTTATGATTTGATTGATTTATTTATTTTATGCATTTGCATTTTGAGTATGTTACATTATTTTAGCAGCTTTTTTTAGTAGTGCTATTAATTTCTTTTTTTAAGTTTCCTTTTTAGACAACCAAAATCTTTAGGTACCAATTTTGAGCGTAGTGGGGTGTTATAACCTTCCCCGCTTGTAACTGACTCCCGAACTTGACGACGATTTCGGTGTTGACGCAGACCAGTTTTACAGATTTTCAGTCATACCCAACCTAAAACGACCGATGGCGACTCCAAGTGTTTGATGAGTTTTTGAAGGCTCAACTCAATTTCGACCCAGACGAAAAACGATGTCTACAAAAGATATTGTTGAATATGTAATAAAAAAGTTGATGAGTACACAGTCTAGAAGTGCTTCTGAGGAATTGGTTGGAATAGATGATGAGAAAAAGATGTTTTGGATCTGGTTAAGCAAGAAGACAATCGTGTAATAGGAGTATGGGGAATGGGTGGTATTAGCAAAATTACCCTTGATGATGTTGTTTAGAGGAAAGCCGCTGCAGAGTTTGAAGATGGTTACTTTCTCCAGAATGTTAGTGAGAAAATAGAAAAATAAGGGAGAGAAATGAACTTCTTTCCAAACTCTTAAACGAATCGATACCTCTTCCATAATATACTCTTACAAAGAAAGGATAAACAATAAAAGAGTAATTGTTGTCCTTGATGATGTTACTGACTCGGACCAAATAAATTTTTTGGTGATGGAAGTAAAATCATTGTAACATCTAGAGATAGACAAGTACTTAAGAACGGAGGAGCTAACTAGATAGTTGAATGAGAATGACTCCTTACATTTGCATTTAAGCTCTTGAATCCTACGGTTGATTTCCGAGACTCCCAAGGATAATATTTCATATGGTTTATTAAGATGTGGCCATGTGGGTCAATAGTACATTTGAGATTGTATCAAATATTGTTTGTCAAATCCTGTAAAACAAAGTAGGTTATGGAATCCAAAAGATTTGTATCATATGCTCAAAAGTAATAAACTAAGTGTTAAATGTATTTGTGTTTTTTATACTCTCTCCTATGGTTTGATAAGATGCGGTCATGTGAATCAATAGTACAATATATAGTACACTTCTCTAATTGTATCAGCTTGAATCAAGATTCGATTGATAACATTGAGGCAAATGCTCTGCTCAATATTTAGTCACTAGCAGAGAAATGGACATCAAGATATGATCAGCACTTCTCTCCCAATTCCTTAACTTTGAACATAGCCCCGAGTGAGAGTAGTGTGAGCAGATTCTTGGTTTTTGCTATCTGCCTTGTGGCAAATCTCGATTCCTGATATTGCATCAACAATCTTAAATTTTTCTGTAACTACAAAATGACAGTAGTCTTGGTGATGGTTGTTGCAAAAAAGTTGAATAGTGAGTTATTTTTCGGGTCAGCTCATCGGACAGAGCAGAGGTGTATGGGTGATCACGTGTTCATTCTATATGGTTAGAGAAGACAAGAATTACGATAAGGCATCGTTTCAATTATACATCAAACATTTCTCCGAGGATGAAGAGAAATCTATCATAGAGTTCATGTATTTTACGTGGATGCAGAGAGTTACACCATCACTGATGTGACGAGATGTGATAAATCCAACATAAATTTTGATTCTCAAGAAGATGCTAATATTGAAGAAACACATCACCATTCTGCTACGAAAACGAGCTTCAGATATATTGGTGGTAGAAAATAAAACAGAGGGTTTAGAAGATTAAGTTAGTTTCATGTCTTATACGACTGATGAGATTGGTTTCACAACTATTGAAATTGTGTTGGTTAATGGCGTTCTTCATGAAGGAGACCAAATTGTGGTTTGTGGCTTATTTAGCTGTACTCTTTTGGGATTGCCTAATGTTACATTATATGTACTCATTTCCTATTTCAGGGGCCTATTGTCACCAATATAAAAGTATTGTTGAAACCTCATCCGAGTGAAGATACGGTTTTCTCTCTCCTATTTCAGGAGACTATTGTCACCTTATATATGAAGGAAATCTGAGTGAAGGTCTGCTTTTCTCTCTTTTATCTATTTAAACTTTATGGCTGGAAATGCATGTTATGTTGGAAGCTGATTAATGTTTGAAGATGTGATACAATTCTCTGATATCTATATCTTATGTATTGTCACCCTACGTATTGACGTTTAACGATGTTAATATAACTTAATGATTATGTCCTTTGTTTTGTCTAATATGAATAAATGTTATCATAAGGCTAGGAAACAACTTTCATAGTAATAATTTTACACAAATAGCGCATAATATATGAACTAATAAAATTTTTATCTATTGCCTTGATTTGTATAGTAATAATTTTACACAAGTTATTTTTTGAATAAATATAATTTTACTAAATTTATATTTTCAATAACATTTGGGCTTTAGTGGATATATTAGGCCCAATAATGGGCCTAACATGGGTAATATTTGGCCCAAATTAAACGGGCCTAAGTTGCTAAGATATACTCCGATTCAAAACCTAACTCCTTTCTTCTCTTTTCACTCGCTTCCTTCACTGAAACCGAAAGGAGAATATTGGGGAGAGAAGATGGCTGACGGCGATCGCACCGTTTTGCAGTTTAACGCACCGTCAACGGCGAGTCTATCGGCTAAGGTTCACCCTCTCGTCATATTTAACATCTGCGATTGCTACGTCAGGCGTCCAGACCAAGCTGAGCGCGTCATTGGCACGCTCCTCGGCTCCGTACTCCCTGACGGCACCGTCGATATCCGTAACTCCTATGCGGTTCCTCACACGGAGTCCGCTGAACAGGTCTCTTAATTCTTTTTTCTTTGAAAAGTTTGTAATTTTTTAGTTTAATTTGGCTTAAGATCTTTTTAGCTTGCAAGTAAATGTGGATGCTTAATGTCTTTTTTAGGTTATATTGTTGAAACACTATGTTGAAATAAAGGGGGAAATGAGATTAGTATGCCAATACTAAGTGTCCTTTGTACATTGAATTTGTTTCTTAATACTTAATAGTATTAGAATTATGATGATTGATGGTAGGCTTCGATCTTAGATATCATATGAATTAGTTCGGTTTGAAATAATTTCCAGTGAGGTTTGTGTTCATTGTAGTTATGGAATTGGGCTTAGCGAATTGGAATTGGTGAATTTGTACCAAATTCAAAGATATCTGAGAACACGATTTGGTATTATGTGATAAGTGATTAAGTTTTTTGCGTTGGCTTACCGGGTGAAGATGGAATCTTTTCATGTTTTTATCGGTTTTGATCATTTTTCAATTTGCTATGGTTGCAGGTTGCTTTGGATATCGAATACCATCATAATATGTTAGTCTCCCACCAAAAAGTGAATCCTAAAGAAGTTATTGTCGGATGGTAATTCTCATCTTTCTACCGTGGTTTCTTGTTTCTCTTGGAAAAGAAATAAATAAACAGTTCTTGAAGCTCGTCGGTTATATTCATGTGATGCAAATCTAAGACTATTTTTATTAGAATCACCCCTTCTATATGTTCTTTCTTCCATTGCACAGTTGAATTGATTAACTGCAAAATGCGAGTTTGTATATGTCCATATCAGTAGCAACATAGTCATTTATTTTGTGTAACTTGTCAGGTATTCTACTGGGCTTGGAGTCACAGGCGGGAGTGCATTGATCCATGATTTTTATTCTAGGGAAGTACCTAACCCTGTACATTTGACAGTGGATACGGGATTTAGGAACGGAGAGGGTACCGTAAAGGCTTATGTTTCTGTAAATTTAGCTCTTGGAGACCGACAACTTGCTGCTCAATTTCAAGAAATTCCTCTTGATCTACGGATGGTTGAAGCTGAGCGAGTTGGATGTATGTATACACAAGCTTGTTTCCATAATATACTGTTTGTTCTCTCTTTCTCATTAAGAGATAAACACATGCATTCGGATTTGGTAGGCAGAATCCAACATTTCCACTCTTGCATCTACTCTATAGTGGGTTCAGTATAGAGGAATGTTATGCTAGTTGTCAAGTTATTTTTTACTGGATGTATTTATCTTTCTTTCACCCTTACTAGTTATTTTTTACTGGATGTATTTATCATCTTTCTTTCACCCTTACCACATAAGTAATTTTGATGCAACATAATTGATAATATTTTGCTTTCGTACAATCTAATTAAATAAATTTGTTGTGAAAACAGTTGACATCCTCAAGACAACAGCAGTTGACAAACTTCCAAATGATTTGGAAGGAATGGAAGTCACAATGCAAAGGCTCTTGGCTTTGATAGATGATGTCTACAAATATGTTGACGATGTTGTGGTATGTAATTTTGCTCTATCTTCATTATTTTATTCTCAGCTACCGTCTTCCGTAACATTTCTTTTTCTTTTTTTTATTCTCAGGAAGGGCGTGTTCCCACCGATAACAACGTAGGTAGATTTATACGAGATACAGTAGCTTCCTTACCTAAACTATCTCCTCCAGCTTTCGACAAGCTCATGAACGATAACTTACAGGTAAGATAAAGTTTAATTTATTTCTGAGAATCGTAATAATTGTTTTAGTTTTGGTGTGTTGGCAGTAAAGTCGGTCCTCATTCCAAGTGAATATCTTGTACCAATGGTCAATGGTCCCGAAACAATGTCTGGCTCTAATACCTATGGCTTTTGCTCATGCAGGATCAATTATTGCTACTATACTTGTCCAGCCTCACCAGGACTCAACTTGGGTTAGCCGAAACGTTGAACACGGCTGCACAGATCCTGTAACTTCTTTCCAAGTGGTTAATTTCTCAGCTCCTCGTAGGCAAAAATCACACTTTGGTGTAATTCCAAATCACGGTTTTGAGTCGGTGAAATTTCCCTCTAGTTTCTAGCTCTCCTCTATTTAGAAATCTCGTATGTAAATGGGCCCAGTAGACTTTATTACTTGACATTTGGATCCGATTGGCATTTCATATATTCGGTCGAGAACGGGAATTAAGACACAGTCAGGATAAGATTACATGAATACGTGGAAAAAAATACCAAAAAAATCACGAAACGTGCGACACAAAGTGAGAATATGAACGCAACAAGAATGTTAAAATTTTGGATGGAAATTTTTTTGATACACAAGTTGTTAAATTTAGGGTTTATGGTGTTAGTTTAGGGTTATTGTTTAATGTTAGACTTTAGGTTTTAGGGTTTGAGATTTAAGAACTTAGGTTTTAGATTTTGAAACAAGTTCTATAATAGTCTAAATTATCAACGTTGCTCATTCGAAAAAATTGTACAGTCTTCATATTTTTTAATTGCATCAATGTTGGACTAATAACAACTTTACTCCTGTGAAAAAATAAATATTTTTATTCGACACCTAAATTTATGGAAATTCTGTTAATTTCACACTTTCTATTTCCCATTTTATGTGATAATAATTTATTAAAGTGAACTATATATTGGAAATTATCTGATATACAGGTTATGTAAATTAAAGTTTGCATGGTATTGTCTATTTAGGATTTTTATTTAGGATTTAGGTCTAAATTTTAAGGTTCAGATAAATAGAGTTGTGTAAACTTTACATAGTTGTGTTGTGTGTAAAAAATTTCAGGGTTCAAAAATAACAATGATAGATATTTAAGAATCAAATTTTGAAAGGGAAATATATATAGGGTTTTATTTTGATGCACAAGCTGTGTAAATTTTTTTTACACAATCCTTTTATAAAATTTAAAATCTAAATCACAAACTTTAGCAACCTAAACCCTAAACTCTAAATTCTAACCATAAACCTTAAATTATATACCCTACATACTAAACCCCTAAACCCTAACATAAAACCCTAAACCCTAAAATTAAAGGGCTTGTGTAAACTAAAGTTTACACAGCTTGTGCATCAAAGTATTTTCCATATATATATATATATATATATATATATTGGCAACCAATAATGGCACAGCTTAATAAGATAATCATCTACTTGCTCAATTATAAATAGAAAGTTATTTATCGAATGTAATAGTAAAGTACATTGTATGTTTAAAAGCAAATGAAATTAAATATTAGAGATAGTATTGTTGATAAGAACAACCATAAACCTAAATATTGACCGTAAAACGAATGAAATACAAAAAAATGTAAGATAAAAATTTCAACACTATCTAGTATTTACTCTCCCCGAGTGCTCGATGACCAAACCCCCCACCAAAAAAGCCACTTAAAAAATCCATGAAACGAGGCCTCGAGCTAAAAAAAACATGGGGGATTTGTCTTGTAAATGGTAATCATCAGCATCCCATGTTTACCTGTGTCGCCATAACACTCACATTTCCACCATTTAAGCTTTACATAATGCTTCCTCTCCATGATTGGATCATTTCTAGAACAATACTAATTTATAAATGTTTCTTTTTGCCCCTGATTACACTGCCTGTTATCAGATGATCCTCCCCATTCCCCACCTTTTTCTGTCTGTTAACAAATCGCCTTTTTGAGTTTAGATCGATCATCTCCAAAATTATAGTCGAGTCAAGTTGTTCGAATTTTTATTCAAATTTAATTGTAAATTTTATAACATTATAGTACTAATTGGTTTCAATTTAAATGACGTTCTATAACCCATATACAATATACATATATATATGTGTTTATATATATATATATATATATATATATATATATATATATATATATATATATATATATATATATATATATATATCAAGCAGAGTTATGGACTCGACTCAAACTAGAAAATTGATACATTAATTATTAAAAATTCTGAGTTACTCGAGTCTTATTTTATAACTCAAACTTTATTTAAATTTCTTTCAAGTTGAACAGTGTTTATAAAATTATAATTCAAGTCGAGTTAAAAGTTCAGATAAATCGAATCAAATTTTACTTACAAATCTTATTTAAAACATATGAAACTTTTTACTAATTAACCCAATAGACACCGTTTTTCCATTGAATTACTCGTCCTCTTCCAAATAGTGGGAATTCATGTATTTTCCGACAAAGATGAGTGGAGACAATTGAAAAATGCCAAAAACAAAGTAGGGTTCGGGGCGGCCTAGATTTCACGCGTGCCCCTCCATTTCTCTTGCTGTTTCTTCTTCGTTCAAAACCCACACTTTATAATATAGAGTTTAGGGTTGATAGGATTTTCTCGTTACTTTCTCACTGATTAACATTTTCCTTTTGCCATCTTTGTCTTTGGATGTCGGATTCACTTGTCTAAGGATCTACGTCGTGGATTACACCAGAACCCGACATTCATACCATCCATTTTGGCTCTTTTTCCAATCTCGCTCCTTTGGCCTGCTCTTTAGTTTTATTCAGCTTCTTCTTTTTTTTAATCTTCAAATAAAAAACATTTCGAACGTGAGAGTTCTTGGTAAGAGTAGTTTGATATGTCGATAAAATAGTAAATTATTAGTTCTATATAAGTAGAGTTATTTTTTTTAAAAAAAGATCTATATAATTAGGGTTAAATCTTATGTAATAAGGGTGTTTATACTTCGATAAATCCTAGTTTTTTTTATCAAATTGGAACTGTTCGATTAATCGATCGGTTATAGACTAAAGCTCAGTTGATGACCGAAAGAGAAATGTAACCCCCTAGACATGCCTATGCGTTAATACGGATCCTAGGAAGTCACATTAGGGTCACCGGAGCGACCCACGTTAAAATTTCAAATAAACAAATTGCTAGACCATATAAAATCATAAATCAAGTTTTGAATTAAAATACAATTTTAGAAAACATTCAGACAATGAACAAAAATGTGATGAAAGTTGTTAATACAAGTTTCATACTCGAATATAAATCAAAACGTGACATATATGCCCCCTAATTACACAGGTGCCGTACTTCGCAAGCAAAGTCAAAGAAACTCACATACCGACGTTGATAGCTGCAACATGGTCGATCTTTTAACCTGTGATGGTAAAAACAACGTGAGCTTCGGAAAGCTCAGTAATACAAACTATCAGAAGATGCTAAAAACACAAGTATGTATATGGCAAGCTTTACATTGTTATGAAGAACTGGGCAACAGTAAGCTCAAATTACGATTCAATAATTCAGTGAAGCATTATATTAGAAGGTAACAGAGTTGTTCCTTATTTGATCACCCGAATCTTAGGAGATGAGTCTAAAGCCGAAGATTCGGAAGAGATTCAGATCCCAAAAGTTGAATCATGGAGTTCAGAGTGGTTCATTAAGCGCAAATTGTAGTTTTAATGAGATTTCAACTTTGATACATTCATTTAGTAGGGTATGTTTCAGAAGAGGTCAGAAAGTTTTATTAATTTACTTAACTACCCTCCAACCATACGCCAATAGACAGAAACCCAGAATAGTATCCAGAAAGACTTACCCTAGGCCCGTCGGGCGTAGGAGCTTAGGTCCAGAAGGGCTTACCAGCACTAAGCCTACATATCTTCATTCATATCCCAGATAATATACCCCAAATGTATTCAGTTTATATTCAGAAGACAGTATTACAAGAAATATATGTCATATCTATTTTTATACCAAAAGACAGATGTCAAATTTATTTATTTTTTTATTATTTCGTATTTAATGTCATATATAAGATATATTTCATATCAAAGGACAGAAACTAGGGAATTTCTTTCTTTTCGAATAACGGTGTTGTACTTTTAATTTTTAGCAGATGGTATTGGTTTAGAACAGAGAGTGTTTACAGACATGACACGCATCTTATGGTCCGATTTATTTCTCAGAGACACTTGATAATTATCAGAAAGAGAACACTTGACAATTTCGGACTGATTTCAGAGCGAGGTCCCACGAAAGGGAGTCTGGTAACAATGACTCAAACCAGACATTAGAGTTGATGCATTAGGATCGTTGAGAACTCAGATATATCGAGAGTGATTCGATCATTAAATTCTACGAGGGTATTTTGGTCATTCTGACCTTCGGAGGTAGTTTGGTAATTAGATCAACAAGGTATAAGCAGTGATGTACGGAGTTTAGAGATTTCTAGTTGCTTACCAAGTTTTCGAGTCCCTTCGAACTAATCGCAAACCGTCATTGTAGTGTTTATTATTTGACCAGATCGATACACCTTAAGTACTCACTTCTCAGAACTGACTACACTGTATAACAAAAAGCTCGTCTTCACCAAACAACCACTAACGTACAACAGGAAAATCGAACATGTATTCAACTGGTATTTTCCAAGTACCCGAACATGTGTGTTACACCTGAACTCGATCCATGGCATCGAATACACACGAAAAACGGGCTGCTCTTACCATTAACCTAGGTAATTTCTCCGAATAACTCGAACATGTTCTTGTATGGTATTCTTCCAACGTCACAATATTTCCGGAAACAAACAACCAACGAGGGTCATGTATTACCACTTTCAGAGCCATTACCTTTGTTTGGATTTATTGATATTTCTTATTTCAAGTCTTAGAGGTACTTTCAATCACTTCGATGCCCGAAGGTGCTCCAATTATTTTGAGCCTTTCGGTTCTTTCAACTTTCATTCATTTCAGACTTCGAGGTTATATCCATTATTTTAGATAAATTTTCAATTAGTACCCGAGAATATTTCAGTCTTTTGGTTATTACGTTCATTTTAATCAATTCAGCCTTATCGACGTTTTCAATCTTTTTACGCCACTTTGACTAATCCAGACATATGAATAGTTTTCCGTAAGCTTCTCTTTGGAGACTTATTCAGAATTCAAGAAAATCCGAGTATTTTACAATTTTGAAGGTTTAAACTTTATTACCAAAACTTTTCCAAGTAAAACGAGGTTTGTAGACGAATTAGTTGTTTTACCAGATTTAGGGTAGATTTTCTAGATCGCTTTCATGGCCAAGGGTATTTTACTCATTTCCCATACATCAAGGGTATCTTTGTAATTCATTAGTCAAAGTATTCAGACTTGGAGATCAACTGCTTTTATTAATCGTTTACTGAACTCGGGGGTCATATCGATATATCAAACCCCTTATTCGAATATTTTTGCCTTGGCCATTAATATTCTTATTTCTTAATTGATTGACATTAGCAGAAATAATCATGTGCTCAATTCATGGTCGTGCAAGCATTAACTGAATACCAAAAGTTTTGAAAGCATGCAGAAGGTAGTGATGTATTACCTTCGCTCCAAGCTACATCGGTCGATCCGTAAACGACATTCGAACACTCTCGAACCCGGATTTAACGTCCCTCAACATCTTGTATTCAAGGAACCGAGAATACCTTCAATTACACAAATTCCAAGATCGAGCCTTACTCATAAGCTCTTAACCAATTAATTAAATATATAAGCACACTCGGGTTCAAGTTCAGATTCGGAAGCTTTCGGGTTAGAATTTTGCGGAACAGACTTCAAAATCGGACTCGGGCTGAGTTGACTGGGTGACTGACTTGGGCTGAGTTGAATCGGTGACTGACTCGAGCTGACTCACTGAGCTAACTCGGGTTGAGTTGACTCGGAAAACGGGTTGGGCTCGGATATAGGTCAGACTCGGGTTTGGGCTCGGGTTCGGACTAGGTTAACAAATGGGCTTGGCCCAAAGGTGACCGGTTCAGGCTCTTGGGCCAACACTTGAACCGGCCTACTTACCCAAAGGTTAACCTTGCCAGTCGGTCACCAGAATTGCTCGTCGGAGGCCCCAAACGGTTAGAATCTGCCAGAACACAAGGGATCTCAAAATCAAACACTTCAAACAAGCCGGAAATACCCTAACAAAGCCAGAATCTAACCAGAACTTACTAGATCCAAAGCGATAACGCTAGGATCGACGTAGCTCCGATGACCCACCAACCGACGACAAACAAACGACTTGAGGGTAGGGTTTTGATCGCGACGGTGCAAGGAGATCATGGACGGTGACGGTGCAACGAAAGGACGACGACAAGGGTTCGAAAACGTTGGAAACTCTTGAGTTTTTGTCAAACTTTTCAACCCGACTTTTACGGCAAAAGGGTCGGTGGTGCTGCGTGTGGCTGTCGGGATCAAGCTTGTGGTGGCGATGCGATTCGACCGGTGAGGGTGGTGGCAGCCACAACACGACGAGGGAACGACAGACGGCGTTGGAAAAATTACCGAAACTGAAATAAAGTTCTGACGAACCTTTGACCCAAAACCAACAGCGAACGGCTGCTTTGATGCGCGAGTGGTCAACTGGGTCGTGACCAAGGCGAGACGACGATCACTCAGATAACAACGGTGACACGTGCGATGGGCGAGGTCGGACGGACACATGTGAAGTGTCGAATGGGTTTTGGGACTCTCTGAAAACTCATCTCTTCGATTCTAACAAAGAAATAAATGGGGTAGGTAGATACTGATGGGTTTTCAATTATTTCATCTAATATAACTCATCAAGCACAACACAAAAATGAGTCATGGCATCTTCTAAAAGAAATTAACCTTGGCTCAAACGGCTAAGGTTTGGGTTCACCAAGTGAAGGGTCAATTTGATTTTTAGTTGATTTTATTAAAATTAATTATTTTTTGTTCGAAACTACTAATATTTGGGTGCAATACTACGTGGTTCTAATAACATCTTATGTAATGATATTTCAGTATGTTGTATAAAATTATATATTAATGATTAGCAAGTGTTGTGTGCAATGATACCATACGTTACACTCTTAAAATGAGAGGGTAACCATAAATTCTAAACATAGACCGAAGATCGACATGATTCATAAAAAAAAATCATGCATTTAGTGCTCTGTTTGGTTGTATAAGTATTAACATAAGAAAAAAAACTTAATTATTATATGATTTAAAAAAAAATAGTATGTTTAGACTTTTTTATTGTCCTTTCGATTTTTAGAGTTTATTATTATTATTATTATTATTGCTAAGCCGACATAATTTATTTATTATGCATAAAGCATATAAGGGAAAATTAAGGGATATCAGCCTATCACTCTGTCCTAATTAATCTGGACAACATGTGTCGCACACCTAATTTTGATGTGTGTTCAACGGGAATTTTTTGCGTACACAAGGCTTCAAATTCGAGGTCTACTTAAGTCATACAAGATGCTTATCACTTGGACTAAACTCCGTTAATTTTGTCTAGACTTTTTTAATTATTAAAAGAAATAAATGAATTATTAACTTACCATTTTAAAAAATCAATAGTAGAATCTTGTCAATAACTTTCTTTCTATGAATTACATACTGCGATAAAGATATTTTCAAAAAAAAAAACGTCTTCAAAATAATCAATGCATATTTCTTCTCTTTGTTCAAAGTAAGTCATATGAGTGTTTGAAAATTATTGAGTAATTTACTATTAACTATATGAGCATTAAAAAATGAAAATGATGTATCGACTAATAAAAAACCAACCGAGGTTAATTTAGTTCAGTTAATTCTTTTCTCAAAAGTTTGGTATACAATTAACGGTTAGAAAATTATATATATATATATAATATCATATCCTCCGTCGGTAGTAGCGATCAATTGTCTCGTCGCGGGTGTTCTAACTAAGAGGTAAATGTCTGATTATGAAGTGTATTTCATTCCCATTGATAAGAATCAAATTCCTGACCTCATGATTAAAGGATGAGTTGAACAACCATCACACCCCATTTCATGTTTAAGTCTATACATTATATATAAATATATATCCGACCCATGCAATGACATGAAAGAGGTTAAGGAAGGTGGTTTAAATTATGTTAGAGTGAGATATTGACGGCAGTGCACAAAGCAAAGGGATGGAAAGTCTAAAGAAGGGATGGGAAATTCAAAGAAAAGGATTAGGTGTTTCTAACTCTAAATTATGTCATGTTTCATGTTTTTTTATTAATTTACTTTGAACAGGATGCCTTGATGTTACAACACTGTCAAGTGCTAATAGACAAATAGTTATTTTTTATCAAACACCTTTGGGAATTGTAGAGAGGGTGAAAGAAAACACAACACACAATAAATAAAATTTTCCCTTTCAATTTGTTGACTCAAACAGTAAATTTAACATTTAAATTTTAGTAAATATGAAACAAATTTATAATTAAAATAAATTTTATTAATTTAATATTTTTTGACAAATTATAATCTTAATGTGCTCTACTAGATTTAGAACCCACGACTTAAGAGAATGAGATGAAACAAAGATGAACAGCTTGGTTAACCGACCAAATATACTTGTTCAATTTAATATTTATTCTTTAGACATTTAATATACTTAAATTTATAAAATAATACCCGATTTGAGTGAAATAATAATAATAATAATAATAATAATAAAATTTCCATTCCTTGGCAGGACCAGATAAATTAATTACCTAAACCTTACAGCTTAAAATATACACCTTACCTCGAATTCTTTAAACTTTAATCTTAATCCTCAAACCTTAAATTTATTTTTTATTGTGAGACATATTCTTAAATTATAGCCTAAAGACAGGAAGCACAATTACATAAAAAAACCCAAGTTGCTTTTTTTGTGTGTGAACTTTTTGGCTGGTCATGAGTTGTCTGTCGCTCCCGAATCTCAATCCTGGTAGGCTTAATTGTCTTCTAGTTTGTGTTCCAACTCCCTTAAAAAAGGTTTTTACAAATATTTACAAACTACTACAATACCTTAGATAACCTTTTATTTATTTATGTGACTGACAAGTTAAATGTACTACTCACTGAGTCAACTTAACTCAGTCTATCTTTGTCAGTAGCTTCGATCACAACCCTCCAAACAGGATACAAACAATGTGTACTTTGACTTTCACTTACATCAATATTCTTTGTCCCTCAAATTATATATATGGTAGAAGTATGCAGGTTAGATTTTGGTTTAATTGTAAACGAATTCTCATAGTATTTTGGTTGTTATTAACTATGATCGTTTGAATGTTAATTCTTCATAAGAACTTAGGTTTGGGTGCGCTGGGTATGTTCGTTGGCTCGGAAGTAACAATCCTTTAAATTTTAGATCGTTACACAAATTATTTTTTATTATAAAGGAAGTTTTATATTTCAAAAAATATGAATGTTAGATTTGAGCTTTGATTTGTTTTTGAATGAACTGTGGATCTTAATGAAAAGAGAACTAGGGACATAAATGAGACGAGACAGATCATAAGTTACTCGAGTTTGACTCGGTCAAAGCTCGGTTAATACTCAAGTTGAGTTCGAACTCGAACTCAGCTCGAGTTCTTAAAGAGCCAAGTCGAGCTACTCAAAAATTTAATATACTAGTTTTTTTAACTTTTTAATTTAAAATCCATCAACCATAAACATAAGTCCTAAACCCTAAAATATAAATCCTAAATCTTAAACCCAACAAGAACCTATAAACCCTAAACTAACATCATAAACCCTAAAATTAATAAGCTTGTGAAGTTTAGACAACTTGTGTAGCAAAGTTGTTTTTCCTAATAGGGCTTTAAATGAGACAAGAGTGATCACGAGCTACTCGGTCAAAGCTCAGTCAACACTCGACTCGATTGAACTGGACTTAAACTCAAACTCTAGTCGAGTTCTTAACGAGCCAAGTCGAGCTCAGGTTAGTCAAGCTCATTAAAAACTAATCAAGTTCGAACTCGACTTGAATTTTTAACACGCTGAGTCGAGCTCATCAGTACTCGAGCTTGACTCGGCTCTTTTACACCCCTAATGAGAACATTATAGTATGTTTAAAGGTTGATATAGTTTCTATAAGGCTTAATATTCAAATAAGTGTCCAAACTATACATTTTTTAACTTTTAAGTGCTTATAAATTTTTTTAGTAAAAATAAGTGTCTAACGTATCATTTCGTTAATTTTAAAATTAGTTTAATTTGTTAGATATTTTTAAAATATCTAATAAAAAAGAATAACTGTGAACTCATTAACAAGTACAACACTTTGATTTGTTTCCTCTACCTAACTAAAACACATTACTTTGCTTACCACTTGAAATATTAACAATATACAAATTCCAAAACATTAAATTATTGCATTCTTAAGCAAAGATTTAATAATTAATTTGGAAGCAAATCTTGGATTATTCACATGTCGTGGTGGGGTTTGGACTCACCTACTTGGAGATCTCCATTAATGCAAAAGCATGCACAAACACAACAAATTAGTTTATATTTATATAGTGGAAAGTGTATACTTTACTGAAAAACACAACAATGCCACCTTTCTATACGTGCAGAGTGTTTGAACAGTGGCAGCTTTTACGCATGTCTCTGCACAAAAAACCAGACGATCATATCAAACATTTTCATAAAAATCAATCTCATGAACCCTAAATTCAAAGCACAACTAGTATAAAATAATCACATAAACCAAGTGGAAAACAACAAAAAGTTGTCTAGTTAATATATATATATATATATATGTAACACACGAACTAGTGTCTTTTCAGTTCAGATTCAGAACTGCAGAAAATAAACAAAGAGATTTGGAAATGGATGAAGGGTTGTCAGGTTTCTGCATGAAAGGGAGTGTTCGTGGCAGTGGAACCAACAACGGGAGCGGTGGAACAAAGTGTGGGAGATGGAACCCTACGACCGATCAGGTTAAGGTTTTAACTGAACTGTTCCGGTCGGGACTTCGAACACCGAGCACCGATCAAATCCAGAAGATTTCAACTCAGCTTAGCTTTTATGGGAAGATCGAAAGCAAGAATGTTTTCTATTGGTTCCAGAATCATAAAGCTAGGGAAAGACAAAAGCGTCGGAAGGTCTCCATTGATGAGAATGACTTCATTTCTAGAGACAACCTCAGCAACATCAACAGCAAGATTTCTTCTTCAAAACGTATGGTTCTGCTGTCTTAAAACAAAATTGGGTTTTGTCATTGTGTGTGTCTAAACTACTAAATTTCCTGGTGTTTATATCCTTTAACCAAGGTCATGTTTTTAATCTTAGTGTTGTGAATGGAGAAAATTGGGTTTAGACGGTCATTCTATGATGTACATCTTCAAAAACTGATCCGGATTAGTCTGTCAATACGGCGGATACAGGTGGTTACTAAACTTCCATTAGATTTGATGTTTTCTTCTTTGATTTTTTGCAGGGTTTTTCGAGGTTAAGGAATATCAGTCAGATCAAAGGGTTATCGAGACTTTACAACTGTTTCCATTGAATTCCTTTGGTGAAAATGAGCAGGAGAAGCTGAGATTCCATGCAAACGAATGTAGGGAAACATCATCATTTCCTTATACAATCAATAACCCAGAAATGGATCATCCACCGTTGGATCTTCGTTTAAGTTCCCTCTAGGTTTAGCCCATGCGATGAAACTAGGGTAGAATCAACTTTAATGTTGTAGTTGCAGATTTCACGCTGTAATGGTAATTTACCTTTTTCTTTCTTTTTTTATAAAAAAACTTTTTGTTAAATATTGGAAATTATATCTATGCTTCGACATTCCTCCTCTATATGCTCATACAAAGATATACTCTCCATGTTTTACAATGTTGGGTTTGGTTTTCAATGAAATTAATTGCTTGGAAATTGGAATTTGCTTCCTTGAAATCCATAAAAATGTAGGTTATGAGAATAGATTCTGCCTCGGTTCTGCTTCCAATCTTTGAATTTCATGTGTATGCACATGAATAAATATATGGTTTGTCCTTGATGTTCTAATTGTTTAGTTCATTATCTTCGTAAATCAGATTAAGATTAGTCAAATTATGTTTATTTCTAAGGACCAAGTCAAGCCTTGTATCCCAAGTCTTTGGTAAAACAATATATCTATGCTTTGATATATGATTCACTACACCAAGTTTAGTATATATCGGCGCTTTTCGCGATTTTTTCGAGTAAACGTTGCTAAATTTGTACATATTGCGGCGTTTACAAAACAAACGCCATAAAAGGACAATGCTTACGGCGTTTTTAGTACAAACGCCACTATATGTGAAGTCAATAGCGTTTGTAGTCACAAACACCACTAAACATATCATGTGTTTTTTGTTGTTGTTGACATAACAATATGTGGCGTACTCTTTTTTTCTATTTAAGTTTAGATAAGTTTTTAATGAGGCTCACATACGGTTTTAGATGTATATGAATTCAGTCTTAATAATATCATATTTGCCGAGTAAAAAAAAACATTGTAACATATTGCTACGTTTGGGAGAAAAAAACGTTACTACAGATAAGGCGATTCGCGGCGTTTGTCATCAAACACCACTATATTCCTTAACATTTAGAGGCGTTTTTATTAGCGTCGGAATAGGTTTTAACGGCGCTTAAAACACCGCTAAAAAGCTATTTTTACTGTAGTAAGCAGAAAGTTCTTTTGTTGAGTTTTGGGTCAAGAGCATGGTAGTCACTAGTCAGTAGTCAATACTATATCGGTATTGGTTGTATCGTTTTGCACTAGTCTTAAATTGATACAGACTAATTTAAGTTTTATTTTAGTTAAAATGTTAATATGCTTTGGTCTATTTCATTCAATATTGAGATGTATTTTATTCGTACCCGCTGGTACAATATAATGGATCTAAGAGTTTTAGATGTACAATATAATAACTAAGGAATTAACACTAAATTAAAATTATTTTCCTAAAAAATGGCGATACAGTTGCTCTTCTAAGAGATTACATTAATGATGAATCCACCCTTGGTCATCAGCAGCATCAGTTCTGAGCTGATTATTTACTGCTGATTTTTTTTCTTTCTTTCCTCTTTGTCCCCAAACTTTTCCTTAACTTTTTTCATGTTTTTATGCCTTTGTTGATACACTTAACATTTTAAAGTTGTATGGATAACATTCTAGATTGTAACATAAAATATTACCCATACTTAACCTAAAATGTTATATGTTTTTTTTTTTTTGTAATATTTCCAGTTATAATAGATGGTACCGTTTTTTAAGCTGTTGCACAACAAAACTGCCCAAACAATATTAATTGGTATTTGTTAATTTCTTTACGGTACTTGCATTTGTGTAATAAAAAATGTTATTTTAGGCAAGAATGTTATGGACATCCAATTCAGCCCAAAAGTGTTGGTGGTCCAATTCTATTTCAAGCTAATCACATGAACCCAATTTGGAAAAAGAATGTCCAAAACCTTCATTCCATTGGTCCCATTGTCTCATATGTTGGTTCAACGTGGGGGCCTTTGGGAAAACATGTTGCATTTAGATCACACACCTGGCAATGCTGCCATGGGATCTTTTTTTTATTATCAAAGCTGCCATGGGATCTTTACTGACCATTTGTGTCATCAACTGCCATTGAGACAATATTTGTGGTCAATTGCCATGTGCCATTCACCACACACTTGTTGCTACCAAAATGCTGACTTCATTGCAAACTCCCCCCTTTTATAAAGTCTTTTTGTGAATGCAAAAACTTTAATTTGAGATTTGAGGATTGAGATTCAATGAATACACCTAGGGATTATTATCATTCAAATTTTGAAATCTCTTCTTAGATTTAATTTGGTATTACCATCAACTTTTACTTTTTAATCTTGAACAACAAGTCTTTCTTCACCCCTATACAAATATATGTTGCTTTCCAATCTAGATCTTACTATTTTGATTCTTGGTTTCCTTATCCCCAAATTTATGGGTTTGGTCTCTCTATTGTGATCAAGCTAATAATTTGTTTTTTTTAATTTTAATTTTACATAATTTAGAAAGAAAATTTAAGCCAAAAAAATCTAAGTTAGAAAACAATTTGAGCTAAAAAAATTAAACCTAAATTAATCCGAACAAAACTTGATTCAAGTCCATCCATTAACCACCTCTACATTTATAATATCTAGTTTAAATAATTAATACCATTTAGGTGCACTAGTTATTATACTAGTGTGGATTTTGAAATAAAAATATTCTTGCAACACAGAAACATTCATATTATTATGAGTTAAAAGATGTCATTAACAAGGATAGAACCATGTTTATGGGAGAGTGGCCACTTTTTTATGGTTGAATTTCATTAAGTTTATAATAATTATAGAATCAGTGAAATTAAGTTGCATCTCTAATTTTTCTAATTAAATTTTTGTTTGGGCCTTACCAATTATTTTTTAAAAATGAAATTAAGCCCTAATCTTCGGGGTGGAGCTCCATGGCCGTGCGAGGGGCAATTGCGCCCCACCCACTAGAGTTTATGGTTTGAGATTTAAACTTTAAAGTTATAGCTTAAAATTTAATTTTTAGTGTTAGAGTATAGAAAAGGACCAAAAAAGCAAAGAATTTTTATTCGGTTTCATCCTTGATAATTAAGATAAATTCCACTGTTGACATTTTAAACTAATTATTTTTATAAAAATAAAGAAATTAAATTATATCATATTGAAATATAAGGATGGAATCTTGAATCTAATCATATTAAAGGCTCAATTTCATCATTTGACCAACATTTTAACATTATCTGTCTCTGCAATCGCTCCGCAGAAGTTTTTTTTTTATAACCACTCATATTCAACATTGATTAATTAATTCGAATTAAATTTTACTAAATCTATTACGAAAGTGATTTCTCAGTCTAATTTTATCCATTATAACATAAAAATTTAAATCTCTAACCTACTTAAGTAATATAATGTCTCGACTTGCAAGATAAACTGATCGTTGGTTCTTCTCCGCATAAGTTTATAGACAATTTGATGTAGGAAAAAAAAAACATCTTAAATTTACTGATTAAAAGATTCAAACTTCAAAGAAGAAGAAGACTATTCCGACAAAAAAAAAACAAATTAAAAGGAAAACATTTAAATTATAACCCAAAACCCAGAAATTAATTCATGACATATTGCATGAATTCAATATCAGATTCAATGGCGGTCAAAGTTTCAGGCGCCAAAACAACCTCCAGATCGACGCTTCCATTGCCTTCCCGCCCCGGAAAAGCCGAGATCTTGCCGTCAAATTTGTTAGCGCCGCCGCTCCTGACCGCCAACGGCCGCCCCCACCCGAAATCGTTGTCGTACATCGGGAACCTCGGCGAACTCCCCATCGTCATCGATGCGCCGTCAAAGTTCCCCAACGGGAAACACCGCGGATCCATCTCCCAGTTACGGACAAAACGACGCACCGTTCCGTTATCGTGGGCCCTCACGCTCTCGTTCAACTGCTGCGCACACCAGAGCAGATCACGTGACGTGACGTCACCCGCTGACGCGTACGTCGGGATGCTTTGAATCGCGTTCCCGAAATACAAAGGGTCCAACTTCGGGTTCAGCCTGTGACGGCAATTCACTGCCATTCTGAACGTCGTCGTTTTGGTCGACGGGAGCTTCCTCGCACGCGTCACCGCTCGCCAGAGAAGACCCGATAACGACTGAAACGACGAAATCTCCGCCGTTTTCGAAACCGGAGCCGTTTCAGTGTAGTACTTGTCGTTACTTTGTTTCCCCAGAATTTCAACGGCGTTAAAGTCGCCATTAACGTTGCTGTTGTTAACTTTGGCTTTAAGTTCCGAAATTGCTTCTCGGCTGAAACTGAAAATTCTCTCCATTAACGGCTTGTTTTCGTTAAACGTAACTTTGGGTCCACCTTCAGGGACTTGTAAAATCGCCGGCGAAATCAACACCGATTCCCGCGTAAAATCCGGCTGCCTAAAAATTCTTTCGATGCTCTGATTACCGTTATTATCATCACTGATTCTTCTGCAAATTTCAGCGAAAGTGTTGAAGAAGTTCCAGAACGACGTACCGTCAGTCACCGCGTGGTTAACCGAACAACCGATGAAGATACCGTCGCCGAGCTCGGTAACTTGGACGGCCATGATTGGTTTAAAGTGGCCACTGTAACTCACTGTCTTGTCGAAACAGAAGAACCCCTTCACGAACTGCGGAACATGAAGTGGACCGATGACGTCACGGATAAGGAAGCCGTACACTTTGCATGGTGGAATTCAACGCCGGCGTCATTGCAGGTGATGTAAATGTAACCCTTTTCGTCGGTGTAAAGACGGCCGGCGAGGGGAGGGAAGAACGACAGCGTCTTGGAGAGAGATTTTTCCAGGAGAGAAATGAGTGAACCGGTGGGAATGGAAGGGCGAGTAAAGAGACAACCTTTTTGGATGTAATGACAAGACAACATGGGGAGATCCGAAACTGAAAGCTTGAGGTCTCCAAGGCTTGATTTTTGGTCCGGAAAAACCATGGTTTTCGAAACCGAAGTAACAGACATAGCTGAAGAAGAAGAAGAAGACATGGTTGTTTTAGAGGGGAAGAAGAGAGCGAGGGAAAGTGAAGGGAGTGGAAAGGGTATTTATAGGAATTGGGGGTGCATGCATTTAAACAACGTGAGGTGGATCATGGATGTTGCCTATATATAATCTTATTTTATTAAATTCAAGTAATGGGTCTTTGGCTTTATTATATTTCCTAATCTCATACATTAGATTATTTAGATATTTTAACGTTACATTTGATTATTTACATGTTTTTTTGTCTTATGTGACTATGATCGATGTGTTCTTTGATTTACGATTTTATTATCATTATCTTACTGATTTTCGTAACAGTTTCTTATTACATGGCAATCATTTATGGCTTTGTTTTTAGTAAATCGTTTATATCATTCTTAAGACTTTTTTTTTGAAATTTATATATTATTGATAAATATTAACCATTCTTAAGACTTGTGTTGCCATACCTATATTGTGATAATATATTAAAGTAAAGTTAAGGTTTTGAGATTTTTGTGTAGTGATTTTGTTAATTTTAAAATCTTTAAATTTGAGTCTTATTTTATGTAAGGGTTTTATTTTGATGCACAAGCTGTGTAAAATTTTTTTACACATTCCTTTTATAAAATTTAAAATCTAAATCACAAACCCTAGCAACCTAAAACCTAAGCCCTAAATCCTATACTCTAAATTCTAAATTCTACCCATAAACCTTAAATTATATACCCTACATACTAAACCCCTAAACCCTAACCTAAAACCCTAAACCCTAAACCCTAAAATTAAAGGGCTTGTGTAAACTAAAGTTTACACAAGCTTGTGCATCAAAGTATTTTAATTTTTAATTTAGATTTATTTGGTTTAATTCACTGCTTATTTTCTCCTCTAAGTAAAAATAGAAATAGGATTTTTCAACAAAAAAAAAATTATTTGGTTTAAGTCCCGTCATATGTGGGCTTATTCAGGTTTTAATTTAGCTTGCTCTGCATTACCGCGCAGGCACGCTTGTATTAGGGGTTTTACCCTTTCTTTTAATAAAGAATGATTTTGCTGAGAAAAAAAAGTTTGAAAATATTCTAATTATCAATTCACTCGTTTTGCATTGTAATTATTGATTATCGACATAGTTAATAAATGTATTAATTGTAAGATTTACTAATTGGTTTAGTGGTTAAAAATATTATATTGCACATTTTGTATGAATTTGAATTTCAACATGAAAATATAATATTTTTTATTTAATCAAAAAATGTATTGATTGTGATCGTAATTGTAATTAGAACTTATTTTTTTCTAATTGGCTCTGACTGTAGTTATATAAGTAATTTAAACTTTAAAAATTAAATTTTAAATTTTTTTTGAATGGTCTAAAGGTGATTACAAGTTAATATATGTTCATAGATATTCTTAACTCTTTGACAATGCGCTTACACCAAATAGACATAGCCATTTGAACACATATCTCCTAAAATGAACATCATCCGCTCTTCCACTGAGACACTTGGATTAATGTTTATTAAATCATTTTTAAATTAATTTTCATATATCATCACAATTAATCTAAAATCATTACTGATAAAAAAATGATAATAAAAATCATTAAAATTTACGTTGCATAGGATGCCATCCACAAAATACCCATTACTTTTTTAAACAGTGCAAATTAAGGATTTTTACCCTTATTTTGTTCAATGTTCAAGTTGTTCATAATTTAAATTAAATTAATTAATTTGACTGTACAAGTTTGCTGTTGATTTGAACAAGTGGGAACTCTAGTGGGTAATGAAAGAAGTATTGAAGTTGAAGGAAGCTTTAGCTAGTTGAGGATTATATCACTAATTTTTAAAGTTTGAGGATAAGGCTTATAATCTGATATATAAACTCGAATTTCAGTATATCAATATCTGATAAATCGATGATGTATACTTTCATGTTACCGTCAAAGAACTAAGTATTGAGATATTAATAGTGTGTTATCAATTGATTCACTAATTTTACATGAAATTATCAAATATTCACGCTTCGTAAATTTGTTTTAAAAAAAATCAACTCCTAGTTGGACTAGTGGGATGATATACTAAGTCTCTTAGGTCACGAGTTCGTATCCAAACATTATAAATGAAGTAAATTAGATTAGGGGATTGCTTTATAATGAACATTTACACTATTTGGTTTGAATTAGTAGACTAATGAATCGATTATTATCGGGTGTGATACCAAAGAAATTATTGTAAAAAAAAGGGTATTTCTCTGTTGTCTTGGGCTGAGATTGTGTTTCATATAAAAATTAAGATACTTGGATATCTTAAGGGGGTGAGATTATTACTTCATATCTCAGGAATCTATCAGAGCCAATATAAATCTTGGAATTATACATAAAAGAAGCCCACATATGCGAGATTTGCATGCCTCTCCCCCATCCATCCAATCCACAGACCAAATCTCTTCTTATTTGTCATTTAGTTTACAAATTTCATTGATATATGTTCTCCATCCTTTCTGATATAAATTTGAAACTAAGCTTTACTTGCAGCTGAATTTGTCCATTTTGACTCGAATATAAAAAATTCCATTTGGTTAACATGAATCAAATTCGAATTCAGTTTAATCTAATTTGACTATAAAAATCAGCAATCAAAATCCGTTCAATCAAAACTTAAATATGATTGATTTTAAATTACTGCAACAAGTAACTAAAATAACATGGAATGATAGCGAACTAAATTATTCAAAGTCAAAATAACATGAAGTATACTTGGAGACTCAGATTCAATCGTTTTGTCTGTAAAGTGTGTGTATTGTCAAAAAGTTTTTTTTTATCAGAAAATGTATGATTAATGAAAGTATCATACACTACATCCTCAAGGCCTCATTAAAAACCTCTCTAGGCCTAATGGAGGAAAAGAGTGCCTCAAGGATGTATAAAGAAATCCAAACATTGAGGCATACAACCGTACTTATTTGGAGTATTAATACAGCCCCACTATGCCTTCGTGCACATACACACAACAATATACCCTGCCTCAAAAAAGTATCACAATTAACCTACCCAATCCCTTCTTTCGCCAAGGCGTCAGCTGCTGAATTGAGAGCTCTAGGAATATGGCGCACGAAACAACCTCTTTCCTTACAAAAATCAGCGAGCATTTGAATGGAGCTTTTAAACACCACTGGGCAGGATACCGGTTCCGACAACCAACTAACCAGGAGCTTACTATCAGTTTCAATAATGAGCCTATGATTTTTACATTTAGGATCTTCCTTGAACATTTGCACCACGCTTCAAGGCAGCAATCTCAGCCAAAATGGGGGGCTCAGGTTCGCACGATTCCGAGAAAGATGTCACGCATTCCCCTGACTGGTTCCTGAAGATCCCACCAATGCCGCCCGAACCACCGTTCCTCGGAATTGCCCCGTCCACATTGAGCTTCAAAAAACCTGCATGAGGGGGAGACCAAGTTTTGCTGACCTTACTTGGTAAGCAAGTATAAGACAGGTTATCTGAAACAGCAGGATTACAAATTAAGTCATCCATGGCACAAGTGTAGGATTGGTTTCGAGCCATAAACCAAACAACCAGTCTATACTTGATGATGAACAGCAGATTGCTAAGATCCAGTCTTGAGTTCTTGAAAATAATTTCATTCCGAGAAAGCCAGATAGACCATAAAATTGCACTCGGAACAAGGTTCCAGAAGTTCGCCTTTGCTGAGTTGGGTTTAGCCATATGCCAGTATCTGATAACAATTTCCGCGTCTTCATGTAACACCAGGTTGAGGTTCCAGTAACTTGCAAGATTCGACCAAATTACCCAAGCAACTCTACATGAGAAGAACAGATGTTTTACCGTCTCGATGTTGCTGTCACAAAGAGGACACTTAATATCCGGAAGAGAATTTACTCCCCGCTTCACCAGTTCTGATTTAACTGGTAATCTATTCTTTATCACCTGCCAGAAGAAAAAATCCACCCTTGGGGGTGCGATGCCTAGCCATGCGCAAGATTTCCAAAACTGAGATTGTTCGTTAATCGAAAAAGGCGAGTTGTAGCAGTCTTTTGAAGAAAATAATCCATCACCAGAATTCTTCCATAATAAACAGTCAATTCCCAAGTTACCTGATTTCAACCCCTTCAAAATATCCAAGAGAGCCGTCCATTGGCCAGTCTCCCAATCGAAAATCCTTCTCCGAAGTTCTATTTTCCAAGACCATTCAGAGTTATGTTTGGTTCCAAAGTCTGCTACACGCCCAGTTTTGTTGATCGACAATGCGTAAATTCGAGGAAAGTTAACCATCAAGGGGGTGTCTCCAATCCACCAGTCAGACCAAAACAATATTGATCGACCATCCCCTACATGGGGAATAGCATTTTGCCTCAAGCTAGTACCAAACTCATCATTGCTGTAAAAAGAATTAACTACACTTTTCCAGATCCAACTACTATTTGCTGCGCATGAGTCAGTTGGTAACAAGGATAAGTTATCTAGATCATATTTTGAACACACAACCTTTTTCCATAAGCTATCTCTCTCAAGAGAGAATTTCCATATCCATTTGCTCAATAAAATGCGATTCTGAGTGATTACATTACGTATACCTAGTCCACCAAGATAAGTTGGGCAACAAACAGATTCCCAACTCGCCCAATGAATTTTCTTTGTCGATATGGAATCCCCCCAAAGGAACTTTGCCATTAATCGATTAAAGGCCTTTGCAACTGCCGAAGGAAGAGGAAATAAAGACATATAATAAATAGAGATGGAAGAGAGAACCGACTTTATCATGATGAGTCTTCCACTAAACGACAAATTAGATGCCTTCCAACTTGCTAATGCATCATGCATTTTCTTCATAATAGGTTCTCATATAACTGCTGAATTTCTCTTCGGACCCAAAGGTAGCCCCAAATAATCCGATGGGAGAGAGCCAACGGAACAACCGACCACCGACGCCCATTCCTTCAATGTCTGCTCCTCAACATTAATTCCGAATAATTTGTATTTGTTGAGATTAAGTTGTAGGCCCGAAGCTATTAATAAATCATCAGCGAATTGGAGATGCGAAATTGTTACCACATCCTCCCCTTTCCCCACCACAAAGCCATTAAAAAGTCCTGCTTTGTTCGCCTTTTCGAGCATTAGATGGAGGGCTTCTCCGACAATATTAAACAGAAGAGGCGATAATGAGCATCCCTGACGAAGACCCCTGGATAGATTAAAACATGGTGTCGGAGATCCATTCACTAAAACAGAGATTATAGCTAAAGATATACATTTAGATATCCACTTAATCCAAGTAGGGCCAAATCGCATCTCTTTCATTACCCGGAGAAGAAAACGCCAATCAACAGTTTCATAGGCTCTTTTGAAGTCCACTTTGAAAACTAGCCCTTTGGTACCTCTTTTTTGGATTGTATCTATGGATTCATTGGCGATAAAGGAGCAATCAAGAATATGTCGCCCGGGGATAAATGCAAATTGCGATTCACTTATGATGTCTTTAGCACATAGTCTTAAACGTCTAGAGAGCACCTTGGACAAGATTTTGTATAAGGCACCCACAAGGCTAATTGGCCTAAAGTCCTCCAACGAGTTCGCTCCCACCTTCTTCGGAATCAACGTAATAAAGTAGTGATTAACACTTTGGTTCCACTACCGCCCATGAAAGAAGTCCTCAAAGAAATCCAGAGCTCGATCCAAGCGGACAAAGGTTGGGGGATCCCTTCTATTTGACCATGTGAACGAACCTCCATGCAAAGGGATGTCGATCAAATTAGCATCCAGAATAAAACTTCTGAAAGATTCGGCCATCTTGCAGTTGAAATGAAGGCCCAGTTTCTCATCTCTATTAGTAATAGCGTTGAAATCACCCATTAGACACCAAGGCAATGTATGTTTGAGAAGGAAGTCTAACGATTCTTCGAAGAATAAATGTTTGTCCGCATCAATTGATGGTCCGTAAATATTTATAAACCCAAATGCACTGATCAATACCTTTGAAGTAACCCATGCTGGCAATAAAGTGCTTGTGTATGAAGTTGTCTTTACACGTGAACCATGAAGGATTCCAAAGACTAAGTAGGCCTCCCGCTGCTCCTACTGAAGGAGAAAAAATAAACTCCATAAACTGCTCACACCTCATATTCCGAATCAAAGATGGATGAATGGACACTTTCTTCGTTTTTTGTATGAACAGGAAGGTAGGTCTTCGACTTTGAAATAATAATCTGATTGCACGATGCTTCACTGAGTTCCCAAGGCCCCTTATATTCCAAGATATGATCGACAAAGACATTGAAAATAGAATAAACCCTGATTAGCACTCGAGTACTCACTGAATTCAACAACCCCTCTCTAAATTTACCACCTTCTCCATAAGAGCATCTTTCCCACCAGTAAAAGAGATTCGAAGCATGTTGCTAACTCCCCATATAGCCAAAGCTTCTTCAATATAGCTTAGGTGAACGGAATTGTGAGAGTCCTCTTCTAGACCACCGTGGTCATAATTGACAGAGAGATCGAGGGAATCACGGATCTTCCTCCTAAACACATGTCTCTGCGCAGCATCAAGGAAGCCACTAGACATGTACTGGTGCACGAATAGCTGTCCACTATTATGGGAACTTATTGGACGATTTCTATCCATTCTCCTCAATGATATCGTATCTACAATAGGGGAGTTAATTTCCGAGAGACCCTAGATCCCACCAGAATCTGCCACAGTGTTAGGAACAAAGCTTTGAAAAGACGGATGAAGGTCAAGATCGAAAGAATCATTGACTATAATATTCATTAAATTACTGCTTGACTGGCCCTCAAATTTCTCCAGAATTTCATGCTGATCTGAAGGAGTAGAGGAGGTTGATAGGACTACGTGAGTCACTCCCCTAATTGCATGAAAATTGTTGTCCTCCACGTGCTCTTCATTGAATACTGTATGATCCTGCACCTGCCCACCACCGATTGGGTTATGGATCATAATTGGGTCGGCTACCAACCGATCCATTTGGGAAAAGGTAGGGATATTAACATTCCTCTAATTTTCCGTGTTAGCATCATTATGGTTTGCCTCGAACCCCACAACAGCTTCAAAGATAGAATTAGTAACTTCATCCAATGCAGGTTCATCTCCCTTACCTTCATTCCTCATAAGCCTTTCCCCGACTGTTTGATTTCCCTCTTCCGACAAAGGATCTGGGGATTGTCGAGCCGTTTAACCTTGGTCCACCGGACATTGATCACCGATCGGCTGTTCCGGCCACACATCTGCGAAAGGACCCTCTTCCTCCAAGCCTTCATCTTCATAATTTTCCACAAAAGCTTCATCTGTATTAATGGATACAAAACATGATCTGCCACTAATGTTCACTGTAATCGATTTTGGGATATCAAATTGACTTAGAGCCCTGATCAGAATCTTGGCCTTGAACAAATCATATTTATTCTTAGTTGATTTGTGAATTTTGACAAGAGACCCCCACCTATTGGCCAGACTACCAAAGAAGTCTTCGTACCAACATTGGATAGGAACACCCACTAAAGTAACTGAGCAGTAACACCATGGAATATTGTTTACCATAATATTGAATTCCAAATGATCAAACCAGAACAGTAGTTCCTCCTTCTTCTTACCCCAAACGTAATCTTTTTCTTCAGCGGTAGCAAAGGTAACGAGACAAAAGTTATCCTGAACACCCCATTTTGTTAGACGCACCTTAATCCCATCACTATGAAGTGCCTTCTGGACAAATTCAATTTCGAAGGATTGTTTAATAACGCCCACCATTGAATTTTTAATCCACAAGCTTTCAGACACTGGAATTCCAACCTCCAAAAGGCTCTCATTTCTTCTTGCATATTCCCCACTGCACTCCTCTGGCTGATAATTCCTTCCTGGAATCCTGTTGGCCTTTTCACCCACTGTTAAAACTTCCTTGAAAGATCGATTGTCTCTGAAAGCAGGACCCTTTTGATTAGGCTGCTTGTCTTTGTTGTTATGTGTATTTCCCTCTCTACCACCCGAGTTGCGATGTTCATACCCTCTGTTATTTCGGATGTCATCTGGTTTTACACGAGGTTCCGGGAACTTAGCTTTTGAGACCATAACTCGTCTCCCATCAATAAAGGAGTTATGAACTTTGTCAATCACCTTCATCATCGCCGCTTCACTCCCCATATGTATTAAAGCGAAAGTACTACTCTTATACCTTGGTTTGTTGTTAACCATCGGGATAAAGACTTTGATTACTTCTCCATGGTAGTTGAAAAGCTCCCCTTGAAACCCTCTTGCTTAGGTTGTCGACGAACACAACCCACTTCGCCTTCGTCCCTGATGTGTTTTGATCACCACTGCGTCTATAGCCTCCCGAGAACTGGTTTTGCACTCATGGTCTGCCGGCTTGATCCTGGAAAGATCTGTCCTTCCTACCCTGGAAACCGAGAGAACGTGACTCCTGCTCTCCCATGCTTTTTCGAAACCAGTTCTCGGTACGTTTAAAGACTTTTTTGAACTATAAAGGGCTAGCTATGGTTAATTGTGCTGAAATATAAGGATTGTGATTGGCATTCATGTTAAGAAATAACTTCCTTTGAAGCTTATTGTCAAAAAGTTAAGAAAATGTATAAACAAATACTATTTAGTAATCATCTTTAGACTATTCAAAAAATGACATAAAGTATCTAAAAATAATCCAAATTCGAGATAACACAAACGTAAAGAATAGCTTAAACAAGATTGACCAAAATTTGAAATAACGCGATTTTTTCAAACTAAAATCGATCTGATCAAGATTAATTTGATTTAACACTAACGTAGCCAATTATTCTTCTTACCAATTAAATTAACTCGGTAATAATTTTTTTGAGTATTAGTGTGATCTTATACTAGAATCTATTTTTTTAAGGATAATATTATTTACTTTTTCATTGAGACTACTCGAGGGTTCAACACAGTAATATATTTTTTTAAATAAAACCACTAATTTTATTAAACGAGAAAAGTAAAGTTTTCTTAACACAGTAATATATTAATATTTGATTAATTGTCAAGTGTATATTATAAAACAATAATTTGGCTTAAAATAAGCTAAATCCGATCTGAATAACTTCCTCAAGATTCCATGACAAAACCATGATATTTTCATGAAAAATACTAAGAAACTAAGTTGTTTCAGCTAATCATGAACTGTCTCTTCTGATTTTAATCAGAATTTTAATAATATGATGATGATAATAACCATATCTTATACTCTAATTATTAGGCCAATTATTATTTGATATACAGTTGAAAGTCGGTTAATTAGGTTAGGAAAGAATCTCTGAAAACCGGCATTTCTGATTTGTCGGCGTCTGAGATTATTATTTAATGTTTTTATTATAATTTGTTGTGTTTAATAATTCTTTAATTTGAGTTCCGTTGCATGTTTGTAGCTTACTTAATTGTTTGACTTAGATAAAATATTATGTTAATTATAAACAAAAAGGTCCTTGACAATTTGCCACGTGTGTGACAGTTCAATTAACAATGAGAATTTCATTATTTTAATTACTGTTTTTTTTTTTAATTTATTGGTTTAGTACATTCAAGTGAGTGTTGTTGCAGTGAACCTAATGGCAAGACAGTTCAAGAACAACCATGAAGTCGGTGAACACTTAATTTCGGTACATTCAGGTATCTGCTGGAATTTTTAGTTAAGGTTCATTTAAGAAAATTCAAATGTTTCTCTTGATGGGTATTTTAAAATGTCAAAAATAAATAAATATTACTATAAATCGATTGGAGATGTTGGTTTTGGACGGTTCATTTGGCGGATGGCCGTAGGCCGATTGGAGATGTTAATTTTGGACGGTTCAGTTGGTGGACAGTCGTAAACCGGTTAAAGATATTAGTTTTGGACAGTTTATTTGGTCATAATAATTCCGTCCATTATTAGAGAGTTCTATAAAGTCATTTGTTCTCCGATTAAAGTGTTATAGGTAGATCTATAATGTGACATGATGTGTTAACGGAAGTTCGTCCATGTGAAATGTGACTAAATTTGTTCATGGGTTGGGTGGACCGTCGAACTTGACCGGTCCAACTCAAATTGGAACGGGTTTGAGTAAGGATTGTTCTTAGGCTCGAATCATTTTTTTAAAATAACTAATATAGAAAAACCATATATAGTCTATACTTGAGTTCGAACATAAATAATCAAATTTGAAGTCGTGTATACATATATATATATATATATTCAATTTATTTACCGACAAATTTGAAGGATATTGTAGAAGTTTATTATGGATGCAACCTTCTCAACCCAGTTGCTCCTTTCACAACACTAAAATTTGAACCCTTTACTTTATTTTACGAGATCTAGTGGTTCATCGCATTAGACCAACGGATGTGGGTGAAGTCAAATATATTTGTTAACTAATGATTAATGAATTGTCATTTTTACTAGATAAAAGAGTTTGGTTAACTAATGATTAATGAATTGTTTCTAACAAATAATCAGGGATTGTTGTAATTATATTTGTTTGTTCACCAAACTCATTCCTGGCTTCAAAATTATCATTTAATTAAACCCATATTTGAACTACATACTACGTACGTAGAAATGGTCAATGAACTAAGTCGACTTTTTAGAACAAGATTCTAACAATGCATGCATGCACTCCAACTTTTGTCCAATACTCAACCGACCAATTAAGTAATGGTTGTGTATTCTAAATTATGTATACGATGTTTACCAACAATCAATTTATCTAATAGGATGAGGCTCTAGACCCCTTAAGCAAGATTAGAGGTTTGAATTCTGATATTGTAAATAGAGCAGCCGAATTGGGAGGGTCGTCCCGTAATAGGCCTATGCAATACTCAATTCGGATTAATCAACCAATGGATTGAAAATTGGTAATAAACAAAAAAAGATAATGTATGTTGTTTAATTAAAATGTTTACGAAATTAAGTGATAAAGAATTTGATATCTTTCAAATAAAATTTTAATTTTATTTTTAAATAATAAAAAGTAATACCCGAAAACATTTATCCCGTTCAAAAGTCTACCTCAACTTGAATTCAAATATAATTAAAACTACATAATCAATGGTATTTTAATTTCACCTCCAAACCCTAGCCGCTCTTCACTACTAAAATTCCTTCAATTCTAGATGTTATTTACTTTGGTCAATCCCTTTGATCGGAGGTTGATAATCAATTTTAATATTAGTTGTCGACTATCGGATCTATTAGTTTTTTTTTTTGTTTTTTATTTTAATAAGAATCTCTTTCTCTGTCCTTGTGATACACTTTTTCCTCTGTTCTTGTGACATGTTTTTGTTTTTGTTTTGCGGTTTGATTCATCTGTCTTTGTGGCATGTTTCAGCATACCCTAGCGATTGGTTCTTGTTCGCACAGAGATTCACTCGACGCTAGTTTCTGATGTATGTTTTTGCCTGTATCACTTGAAAAGTTATATCTCCACTCGGTTGATGGTTGTTTGCCGATGATATCAGTCCTGGGTAGCGGTACTTTTTGCTTGAGAGTTTGGATCGCGAACCACTCCTTCTTCCTTCTTTATGCGTCTCGTTTGAACAGAAACAAGGAGATTTAAGAGGCTGCTAAATTTTGTTGGTATGCGGATAATCACAAAATTATCAACTTTACTTATGTTTAGCTTTGAAGAATAAATAAGTCAATAGATGCAAAATTGATTAATTAGACTTAAAACCATGAAAATAATATACTTAAATCCATTATTATTATTATTTAATTGACTAATAATTAGTATGCCACATATATAAACCCATCCCAGAATATGGGATCCACCTTCAATTAAAATCATCCATCCAACGGACTAAACCAAAACACGTGATAAAATGAAAATACATCTACACCGTCCATTTTAAACGGTAACATATTGCATGAACTCGTGATCCGACTCAATCCCGGCCATCGTTTCTGGCGCCAAAACTACCTCCAAATCAACGCTACCGTTCCCTTCCCGCCCCGGAAAAGCCGAGATCTTGCCGTCGAATTTGTTGGCTCCGCCGCTCCTAACCGCCAACGGCCGACCCCACCCGAAATCGTTGTCGTACATTGGGAACCTCGGAGAACTCCCCATCGTCATCGACGCGCCGTCAAAGTTTCCTAACGGAAAACACCGTGGATCCTTCTCCCAGTTACGAATAAAACGACGCACCGTTTCGTCGTCGTGAGCTTTTACGCTTTCGTTCAGTTGCTCGGCACACCAACGGATGCTGCGCGATGTGACGTCACCGGCCGATGAATACGTCGGAATGCTTTGAATAGCATTTCCGAAGTATAAAGGATCCATCTTCGGGTTCAGCCTGTGACGACAATTCACCGCCATTCTAAACGTCGCCGTTTTGGAAGCCGGAAGCTTCCTCGCACGTGTCACCGCACGCCAGAGAAGAGCCGAAAGTGACTGAAACGATGAAATCTCCGCCGTTTTCGAAACCGGAGCCATTTCAATATAGTACTTGTCGTTACTTTGCTTCCCCAGAATTTCGACGGCGTTAAAGTCTCCATTAACGTTGCTGTTGTTAACTTTGGCTTTGAGTTCCAAAATGGCTTCTCTGCTGAAACTGAAAATCCTCTCCCGTAACGGCTCGTTTTCGTTAAACGTAACTTTGGGGCCACCGTCGGGAACCTTCAGAATCGCCGGTGAAATCAAAACCGAGTCCCGGGAGAAATCAGGCCGCCTCGCGATGTTTTCAATGCTCCGAATATCGTTACTAATTTTTCTGCAGATTTCAGCGAAAGTGTTGAAGAAATTCCAGAACGATGTGCCGTCAGTCACCGCATGGTTAACCGAGCATCCGATGAAGACTCCATCGGCCAGCTCGGTGAACTGGACGGCCATGATCGGCTTGTAATGTCCCTGATAACTAACCGTCTTATCAAAGGTGAAAAACTCCTTGACCAACTCCGGGACATGAACCGGGCCAATGACGTCACGGATGAACCGGGAGGCGCATTGGGCATGGTGGAACTCGACCCCGGCGTCGTTGCAGGTTATGTAAATGTAACCTTTTTCGTCGGTGTGAAGACGGCCGGCGAGCGGAGGAAAAAACGACAACGTTTTGGAGAGGGATTGTTTGAGTTGAGAAACGAGTGAGTTGATGGGGATGGAAGGGCGAGTGAAGAGACAACCTTTCTGGATGTAATGGCAAGACAACATGGGGAGATCGGAAACTGAAAGCTTGAGGTTTCCAATGTTTGATTTTTGGTCTGGGAAAATCATGGTTTTTGAGAGCAGAATCAAAGGAGATGAAGGCATTGTTGTTTGTCTGAAATTTCTGGGTTTTGTTTTGTTCTCTTTCACTTCACTGCCTTCACTGGTTTTGATTTGAGTTTTGAGAAATTAAGCAGCTATTTATAGGGATCTGGGTTCATGAATATGGCAGATTTGGGTCAATTCTTTTGTGTGATGAATTCTTTTATTTTATTCTATAATTTGACAGGAAAATAATGGATATTTTATACGAGTGAGACGGTGAGTTGGCATGCAAGTTGAGCTTTCAAGTCAATTTCTCTCCTTCACATTTTTCGAAAAATTATTGCATGGTTCCGGAGCACCACGTCATTCATGTCCCTATCTACTAAAAATAAGTCACATAATTTATTTTTTCCATGTTATTTTTTTCTCAAGACAAATCTTCACCTTTTTAAGCCATGTAAATAAGGAATGGATGGTTACATAAAAGTTGATTATACATAAAATAATGACATGAAAAAATAAAAATAATGTGGCTTATTTTTAATTGATATGAACTATGGATGACGTGGTGGTCCGAGACTATGTATTATTTTCTACCATTTTTCTTTTTTCTTTTAAAATATTTTTTCACCATTTAACCGATAAGAGTATTTTTATTAAATATATCAGAGCGGACGAAATAGTTTTATTTACTCAATTTCAATTTCAAAATTTAATGAAACAATCAAACTGTCTTGACGTTGGAATTTGATGAGAATAAATTTGTTTTCTCTTTTAGTGCTATTATTAATGATTCATACTAAAAATAAATTTAGGGTTAGAGTTTAAGGTTAGAGTTTATGTTTATGGTTTAAAAAATCTAGAGCATGGTATATTTGTAAGGTTTAGAGTTTAAGAATTAAATTTTAAATTATGACTTAAAATTTAATTTTTAGTGTTAGAACATAAAAAAAAACACCGAAAATGACATATAGTTTTTGTCCATTCGATGATTTTTTTATTTTTATTTTCTTTAATGATAAATGACTTAAATTGATATCAATTTTTTTGGTTAATATCTAAGTCCAAATTAAAACCTTGGACAATTTATTTTTACCCTTTTATTTTATGGATAAATATTTTATACACATGCAGTGGAAACTGAAAGTTTCCACAAACGCCATAATTTTAAGGTATATGAAGTTAGTTTAGGGTATAAGGTTTAAGGGTTTAGGTGTAGGGGGTTAGAATTTAGGTATAGTTGTTTCAATTTAAGGTTTAGGGTTATAATTTATGGTTTATAGGTTAAAACCTAAATTCTCACCATATTACCCTAAAACTAAACCCTAACTTATAAACCCTAAAGTATAACCATAAACCTTAAATTGAAACAACTATCCCTAAATTTTAAGCCCCTACACCTAAACCCCTAAACCCTATACCCTAGACTAACTTCCTATACTCTAAAACTAAGACGCTTGTGAAAATTTTCAGTTTCCACCGCCAGTGTATAGGATATTAATCCTTATTTTATTAGATATTATCATTCTATTAATAAAAAAATTAAGTTACATAATTGAAAGAAATAATGTGTAACAAAATTTAATTAAATCTATTATAACCTATTTATGCTCGGACCATAAGACGAGCCAGGAAGGGATTAGCCCATGTAAATTTGAAAAATAATAATAAGCCTTCAATTATTTTTGAAGAAAAATAATAATTTGATCCCTCATATTTTTAGAAATTTATATTAAACGTTGATTTTATAAAGTTTTAATTAAATCCACTTAAATTTTAAACAACTTATTAATAAGGTTGTAAACGAACCAAACGCTTAACGAACTGTTAATGAACCGTTCGACGGGAAGTTTGTTTATTCATTAAACGGACGAACATTAACAAGATTTTATGTTCGTTTAATTAAATGAACGAACACGAATAAATGACTTGTTCGAAACATTCGGTAATCCGTTCATTTATATCCGTCTGTTTATGTCCGTTTAAATTTATTCACATATGTTCATTTATATTTATTATTTTTCATAACAAAAGTATTATATTTAAAAAATTAAATTTATTCACATATGTTCATTCATTTATGTTTGTTTAAATTTATTCACATATGTCCTTTTATGTTCATTCGTTTGTGTTCGTTTACGTTCGTTTATCATTTAAACTGAAGAACTAATGTTTTGATATAATAATTGAAAAATATTTTGGACTAATTTGAAAAGAATTTAAAACATGTCTTTAAGTCCAAACAACTTGAAAATATGTTTGAGGTATTTAAAAAGGCTTTTGCCAAAGTTTGGTATGCTTTAAAACACTCAAAACTGACTTTTCAACTCTACCGTATCGATACAGTATACCATGTATCGATACCTTTTACTCCAATATTGATTCTTCCAAAACCTGTATCGATACAGGCTTGCTCGTATCGATACAGAGAAGGATCGTATCGATACACTCTTTAAGCGTACCGATACCCTCTTTAACAAACCCCAACGACTACTTCTCAACGGTCTTTTTAAATGCATACTGTACCGATACACTTCCTAGCGTATCGATACGCTTAGGATGGCAAGAGCTCAATGGCTAGTTTCTGAAGAAGGGCGTACCGATACGGTTTTTCGTGTACCGATACGAAAGGCTCCATAATTGCAATTAATGTGAGAAATAAAGTCTCCAACGGCTCCAATTCAACCCCAACGACTAGTAACGACTACAAACTCAATTAAGAGTATAAAAGGGACCTCCGAGTATCAAGAGAAGCCTAATGCTTCATTTGTCAAACATCATATGATAAAAAATATGTCTTAGTGCCTATTTGTCAAATTCTTGTATAGAAAAACACTAGTGAGCCAAAATTGTCATATTTGCTCAGGTGTTCTAGGTTTTGGGTGAGTGCTTAGATTTGCAAACATATATTAGAGAGATTTCTTGTTTGCTTAGAATTTCTCTTGTAAAGAGTGTTTACTCAAGCTTTAGGTAGAAAGCTTTGAGGGTTGTAAAGGTTGTCTCCTTAGCCTAGAAAAGTGGATGAAATTCATAGTAAATTTGTTTGAAATCTTTGGTAGGAAGCCAAGGTAGTGGATGTAGGCGTCGGTTAGAAAGCCGAACCACTCCAAATCATTGTGCAAAACTTCTATCTTTTTGCTTCCACCACCATCACCCAATATTCCACTTCTCCACCACTTGTCGAACAATTCGGTTGAAGAAAATCGAGCCACAAAAAACCCAACAATTTGTATCAGAGCGAGGCTTAATCGAAGAGGATTAACATCCTATTGAGGTGATCTGGGAAGCTCGATACAATACATCAACCAACTGATCAAATGGCATAATTCATCGACAAGCCACCATTTTTTGACGGAACTCACTATGACTATTGGAAGACTAGAATGATGTATTTCATAAAGTCCAAGGACTACAAGCTTTGGGACATAGTAAAAGACGGTTCGTTCGTGCCACAACGAAGGAAGGCGGATTGGAGCGCAGATGATCATAAGAAGATGGAGCTCAATTGCAAAGCCGTGCACATCATCTTTTGTGCATTGAGCCCCAACATCTACGAGAAGATGTCTTCTTGTGAAGATGCCAAAGAGGTATGGGATAAGCTTGAAGTCACATACGAAGGAACCAACGAAGTAAAGGAGACCAAGATCGGATTACTCAACCACGAGTATGAAAACTTTAAGATGGATCCGGAAGAAGACATTGAGAAGATGTTCGATAGGTTCTTCACCATCACCAATGGACTCAAAGGTTATAGAGAAGCCATCCCGGAAGAGAAGTTTGTCCGAAAGCTCATCTACTCCCTTCTCGAGTCATGAGACTCAAAAAGAAATACCATCATGAAGCCAAAAATCTCAAGACTTTGAAGCTTGATGAACTCATGGGGTCACTTCTCACTCACCAAATAATAAAGAAAAACAAAGAAGAGAAGAAGAAGAAGGAAGAGATTAGAGCTATGGGGGAGAAAAAGCTCAAAGGGCTTGAAATCAACACAAATGCCATAGCTCTCAAGTTTTCCAAGTGCAACCAGGTTGATAAAAGTGAAGAGGAGAATGAATAAGAAGAGATGGCTCATCTCTTAAATAAAATGTGCCCCTTTCATGAAGAAAGCCATGAGAGAAATCGAACGAGAATCCTTGAAGAAGAAGAGGGAAAACACTTCAAGCCATAAGCAGAAGACATATGTGACTACATGGAGTGATGAAGACTCTACCAACGATGAACAAGCCAACCTTTGCCTTATGGCCATCGAAGAAGATTCAAGGGTAACTTCTAATTCATCTACTTCATGTTCATATTCTTTTGATGAATTACAAAATGCCTATGATGAGTTGGTTTTAGAATTTAAAAATCACATTTTGAAAAACAAGAAAGTGATTTCAAACTTAAAAATTCAAAATAACTTGATTTCTAAAACCAAAATTGAACTTGAAGCAAAACTCAATGAGTTTGAGCAAAAATGTTTTAATTTACAAAATTTGCTTCATAAAGTTCAAGAAGAATAAGATTTGATTTCCAAAGAGCTTGAAAAGAAAAATAATTTTGGAAAATCAAAATTTTATGTTAGACAATCTAGTGCCCCTAGATTTTTGAATGATACATGTTTTAGAAGTATTTGGGTCCCAAAATAACTAAGTACTTCAACTAAAAAGGATGAAATTGAAAAATGGATTCCTAAGGGGACTAAACCTTGTGCCACTAATGCCTATGGATCCAAAGCAATTTGGATACAAAAAATTACTTGATTATCTTTTGCAAGGTGTGATGGAGATTAATCAACAAGTCTAATTTTGAGGGGGAGCTCCATACACACAAGGAAGAACACTTGAAGAAAGAAGGCTTCGCATCCTCCCTTGGACTCATGTGTGGTAAAATTTCTAGTTGTTATTCTTTTTATTAGATTATTTTTATTTACAACTAGATAATCATATGTGTTTGTTGAACTAACATCTTTTGATGATGCTTTGACTAAGGGGAGCCACTTTTAAAACCAAACATTTTAAGTGTTTCAAAATTTAAACCTCCATTGTTATTTTGAGCCTAAAGTGTTTTAAATTCTTTTTGATATAACAAAAAGAGGGAGATAATGGTTTGAAAATTTGTATTTTTTATGAATAAGGGGAAGCTTTAACTATTTTTCAATTTTAATCTCTTATTCAAATTTTTAAACTTGAAGGGGGAGAATCCCAAACAATTTTTTCAAGATGTTTTAATATATCAAAAAAGGGGAGATTGAAGAACTAATGTTTTGATATAATAATTGAAAAATGTTTTGGACTAATTTGAAAATAATTTAAAACATGTCTTTAAGTCCAAATCAACTTGAAAATATGTTTGAGGTATTTAAAAAGGCTTTTGGAAAAGTTTGGTATGCTTTAAAACACTCAAAACTGACTTTTCAACTCTACCGTATCGATACGGTATATCCCGTATCGATACCTTTTACTCCAGTTTTGATTCTGCCAAAACACGTACTAATACATGCTTTCTCGTATCGATACGGAGAAGGATCATATCGATACGCCCTTTAAGCGTACCGATACCCTCTTTAACAAACCTTAACGGCTATTTCCCAACGGTCTTTTTAAATGTAGACCGTACCGATACGCTAGGGAGCGTATCGATACGCTTAGGCTAGAAAGAGCTCAACGACTAGTTTCTGAAGAAGGGCGTACCAATACAGGTCATCGTGTACGGATACAGAAGGCTCCAAAACTGCAATTAATATGGGAAATAAAGTCCCCAACGGCTCCAATTCAACCTCAATGACTAGTAATAGCTACAAATTCAATTAGGAGTATAAAAGGGATCTTCAAGCATCAAGAAAAGCCTAATGCTTCATTTGTCAAACATCATATGATCAAAAATATGTCTTAGTGCCTATTTGTCAAATTCTTGTATAGACAAACACTAGTGAGCCAAAATTGTTATATTTGCTCAGATGTTCTAGGTTTTGGGTGAGTGCTTAGATTTGCAAACATATACCTATTAGAGGGATTTCTTGTTTGCTTAGAATTTCTCTTGTAAATAGTGTTTACTCAAGCTTTGGGTATAAAGCTTTGAGGGTTGTAAATGTTGCCTCCTTAGCCTAGAAAAGAGGAAGAAATTCATAGTGAATTTGTTTGAAATCTTTGGTAGGAAGCTAAGGTAGTGGATGTAGGCGTTGGTTAGAAAGCCGAACCACTCTAAATCATAGTGCAAAACTTCTATCTTTTTGCTTCCACCACTATCACCAAATATTCCACTCCTCCACCACTTGGCGAGCAATTCGGTTGAAGGAAAACGAGCCACAAAAAACCCAACATAAACAAATGCACATGAATAAGGTACATTCTTTAACAATCGAACACGGACAAGAAATTATGTTCGTTTAGTTGTTCGTGTTCGTTCATTTGTTCGGTTAAAATTAAAAGAACGAACATAAACATAATTCGTTCGTCTTCGTTTGATTCATTTATAGGCTACTGATTTAAGTTTATAAAATTTTAATTAACTTTCAATTTTTTTAAAAATTCTCATCAAAACCTTCAAATCATTAAATATTAATTTAATCCCCAAATTACTTATACAAGATTTGCCCCGATGCACACCCTATCTCAACATTTACAATCTTACCTAGGGATGGGCATGGGACATGAACTAGACGGATGTTGTAACCCCCTAGACCGGCCTATGTGGAATGACCAAGTCTAGTAAGGCACATCAAATTTAAAACTCAAGTGGAAAACATGTTGGCAAACTAAGTATTTATTTCGACAGCATAACGACAGGATTTAGTGAAAACCATCAAGTTAAATAAACATGTTTAATACGTCAAGTAGTACTTCCAAAGTCATTCACAACATAGACGTCAAACATGATATATGCAGCTATGACCACTCAAATAAACTCATCATATGATGGTTACAAAATAAGTATCAATTAGCATATCAAAATACTTTTAGTTTAATACCATATATAACAAAATATATGCACATGTCACCTTGAAAGTACAAACGGTGGATAGAAACATTACATTAAAAAAAGAATACCAAATGGGGTGGCCTATCCAAAATAACTAAAAGGGGAAAGAATTTGGGGCGTGAGCTAGAAAGCTCAGTGTGTTCCAACAGTGCAAGTAAACAATTTTCATCAATACATAATAAATCATGTTATGCAAAACATATCATAAAAAACATCAAAGTTTTCATGCAACCTATCTACCCTCCAACCGAACACCATGATACAGTTCCCCAGAACAGTATCCTATACTAGCATTAACCCAAGCCCATTGGGCGGGGTACCATCCTAAGGATATACCTTATAAAACGGGCGGACCTGGCCGAGGCCAAGGATCCGAATACGGGCGGACCTAGCCGAAGCTTAGGATTCGAATACGGGCGGTCTTACCAGTTGGATCAAGGCTGAGACGATAGTCTCCACTTCATACCCAAGTTCCTCTACTAATTAGTCCGGGTAGTAACATAGTACGCAATAATAACAATCATAGCAATGCTCAACACATATTTCTACATTGATAACCGGGAACCATAGGCATGCTTGTCATATCGAAAACTAGGGCATGTTTCAAACATACGGTACAATCGTGTTTCTTTCATAAGAAGAAAACATGCTAGATTTACACAAAATCAAGTTTAACAATCAAGTACACATAGTCTGTTTTATTAAATCATATGTAGCATATAAAACAGTAAATATGCAACAGTCATATAGCACACAAGGAACACACCTCAAAAGATGAGATCGGTCAGTCAAAAGGTCTATCGAGCACCGGGATCACGCTCCGCTACAGTACTGGAACCTAAATAGGTAAGGATTATGGTTACAATCAGATTTACACCTTATTCATAATAAAATACTAAGTTTTAGGGTTTTAGGGTCGTACGAGTGACGATGGGATCACGAGGTGGTACATATCGCGATGAGCTGGGCTAGGCGTAGGCATGGTCGGGAGATCCACGAGTACCTATTAAATTAGGAGATCATATCTATCCTTACTCATCAACTTCTTTTAAATGTCATACTTATACATATGCATGTTCGGATTCAACGTCTAATTTGGAGGCTTTCGGGTTTGAATTTCGCGAAACGGGCTTTAAAATCGAACTCAGGACGTCGAAAAACATAAAATAAGACTTTTTTTTTAAAAAAAGTTGACTTTTTGGTCAAAGTCAACGCTAATGTCAACGATCAAAGTCAACGCTGATGTCATGCTGACGTCACTGGTCCAAGGCTGACTCGGCGAGTTGACTCACTAGGTTGACTCGAGCGAGTTGACCCACTGAGTTGACTCGGACGAGTTGACTCACTAGGTTGACTTAGTCAACGGGTCATGTCAACGGGTTTGACCGAGCTGGCCGGTCCAGCTGGTTCAGACCGGTTCAGTCTACACGGACCAGCTCTTACCCTTAGGACTCGAAGGTCGCCAGACGATCGCCGGAATGTCACTGAAAAGGTCTGTTTCACGTCGTTTCTGCCAGAAAAAGTCACAATCAAAGAAACCATCATTTTCTTACACACCTAAAATCGAAATAACACCGGAACTAACCCAAAACTCACCGAATTTGTTCTTAACAGTTCAAACCCATCGGGAAGATGGCGTAGCTCCGACGACGAGGCAAACGATGACGAACGGTCGAACGGTAACCTGGGTTTTGATCGGCCTACGATGGGGAGTCCAACGGCGGTGGTGGCGCGGCGAATGGACGCCCACGACGGCTGAAAAACTCGAAGGAAAGGCTGACCAGTTTAGCCCTAGGTTCGCGAACCTTCAACGACCAATTGCCGGTGGTGGGGACGGTGATTGAGCGTGTGGGTTGAGGGGTTTTGCTCGGGGTTTGACGGTGAACGTTTAACGCCAACAGGTAGCGTCACGGCGCAACGGTGAGGGTTGATCGACGATGATCGAGTTTTTAGGGGAGATGGACGGTCGATGGGTGAACCTGGTAACCTTGGTGTGTTGGACCAAAATTAAAGCCTCATTAATGAGCTTGGTAGGATATTTTTATTATTTTTTTATTTTAGGGTCTTAAACATTAATTTTGTTTCCCTTGGTGCAACAACTAACCAAGAGTTGTATTAGCTTAGTTGGTTAAGTCATCAACCTATGCAACCAAGGGTCACGGGTTTGAAACCCCTTGGCTGCTTTTTCTCTCATCCTTTTTTTTTAACCTCAGAAAATTAGGATTGTTACAACTCTCCCCCCTAAAAGAAATTTCGGCCTCGAAATTTACCTGAGTTGAACAAATATGGGAACTGCTCCTCCATTGACTCAAGAGTCTCTCATGTAGCCTCTTCTGGACCACGGTTACTCCACTGTACTTTGACCATAGAAATATGTCGGTTCCTTAGAACTCTCTCGTCTTGATCCAAGATCTGAACAGGTTCCTCCTCATAAGACAAATCTGGTCTAAACTCCACATCATGTACCTGAATAACATGGCTCGGATCTGGGCGGTACTACCTCAACATAGATACATGGAACACATCATGAATGCGGCTAAGCTGAGGAGGTAACTCAAGCTGATAAGCAACAGGCCCGACTCTCTTCCGAATACGGTACGGTCTGAAAAATTTTGGACTCAATTTGCCTTTGCGCCCAAATCTCAAAACTTTCTTCTATGGAGATACCTTTAGAAAAACCTGATCACCGACCTCAAACTCAATGTCTTTCCTCCTCCGATTAACATAAGATTTATGTCTTTCAAAAGCCTCTTTCAGACGATTACGGATCAATCTAACGATCTCCTCGGTCTCTCGAACCAACTCTGGGCCTAAGGTCTTCTTCTCATACAACTCTGTCCAATAGATGGGAGTACTACACTTGCGGCCATACAGAGCCTCATAAGGTGCCATGCGGATACTAGCCTGATAGTTGTTATTGTATACAAACTCAGCCAAGGGCAATAAATCCTCCCAACTACCACGAAAATCAATCACACATTCCCGTAACATGTCTTCAAGAATCTGAATCACCTTCTTTGATTGTCCATCTGTCTGCGGATGGAAAGATATACTGAAATTCAGACGGGTAGCTAAAGCAATGTGCAAGGCCAACGAGAATGGAGAAGTAAACCTCGAATCCCGATTAGAGATGATAGATAAAGGTACCACATGTAGTCTGACGATCTCAGAGATGTACAATTTAGCCAGCTTCTCCAAAGAGTAGGTGACTCGAACTGGAATAAAATGAGCCGACTTGGTGAGTCGGTCAACATTCACCCATATATAATCCTTTTAGAAGGTGTCAGAGGAAGCCCTGTAACGAAATCCATCGTGACACGTTCCCATTTCCACTCGGGGATCTTAATGGGCTGCAATAAACCAGAAGGATGCTGGTGTTCTGCCTTAACATGCTGGCAAGTCAAACACCGAGATACATAATCTGAAATGTCCTTCTTCATACCTTCCCAACGATATCTCTGCCTCAGGTTTTGATACATCTTGTCCCCACCGGGATGCATATCATAAGGGATGTTATGAGCCTCACTAAGAATAGCCCGCTTCAACTCGACATCATCTAGTACAAAATAACGATCCTTGAAGCACAAGACTTCGTCGTGATCAAAGGCATAGATAGAAGTAGATCCCTGCTCAACCTAATGCATGATAGGGAGTAAAGAACTGTTTAGAAGCTGTTTGGCCCTAATTTCCTCGGCCAATGTTGGTTTAACCTGTAGCTCGGCTAGTAAAATGCCATCACTGTATATACTCATCTTGGCAAACAAGGATCTCAAGTCTGATATAGCCTTACGACTCAAAGCATCAGCAACAACATTAGCCTTCCCCGGGTGGTACTCAATCACACAGTCATAGTCCTTAAGAAGCTCAATCCAACGACATTGTCTAAGATTAAGCCCTCTCTGTGTAATAATGTACTTTAGGCTTTTGTGATCTGTGTATATATAACACTTCTCTCCGTAGAGATAGTGTCTCCAAATCTTTAGGGCAAAGACCACAACGACCAGCTCTAGATCATGGGTAGGATAATTACACTCATGAGGCCTCATCTGACAAGACGCATAAGCTATTACCTTTCCATCCTGCATCAGAACACAACCAAGCCCGGAATGTGATGCATCACTATAAACTGCAAAATCCTTCCCAGACTCGGGCTGCGTCAAAATTGGAGCTTGCGTTAGAGCTGTCTTTAACTTCTCAAAATTATCCTACTGAGCATCTATCCAGATGAATGGAACATCCTTCCTCAACAGCTTTGTCAAGAGAGTAGCAATAATGGAAAAGCCCTTGATGAAACGCCTGCAATATCCAGCTAAACCCAAGAAACTACGGATCTAAAAACATTCTTGGGTTGCTTTCAACTCACAATGGCCTCTATCTTGCTCGAATCAACATAAATACCCCGAGCCGATACCACATGCCCCAGAAATGTCACATCGTTGAGCCAAAATTCACACTTGCTCAACTTGACATACAATTCGTGCTCTCTAAGAGTCTGTAGAACAATCCTCAAATGCTCAATATGTTCTGCTTCAGCCCAGGAGTAGACTAGGATGTCATTAATGAACACCACTGTTGAGTGCGTAAAAGTTCTATTATTTACACCCTTTTTAACCCATATTTTTGCTGCATTCAAGCATTATTCATTGCATTTAGGTTAGTTTACAGCAAAACATCACAAATATATTAAAAGGCACAGATTCTACTAAGAATGGTTGTTTTTGCAGGTTGCCACCGTAGCAGACGGTGAGGGTAGGCGCTGGGCAGAGAAGCAGAAGAGCTAAACTGGACAAGCAGACAAAGAGGACGATGCTGCCATGGTGCTGCCGTGACAGCAGAGGACGACAACAATTTTGAGGAGAAGAAGCAAAGTGGACCTCGACAGATAGAGAAAATTCAGCCCGTCTGTCGTGTGAAAACCATATATTTTTCCAAGCCCCAGATCAAAAGATATGTCAAGCCCAAAGTTCAAGGCGGGAAAATCCCAAGCAAGAAGATGACAGCTGGAAAGTAGATTCCTTGAAGATTTAGTCTTTATTAGAATCATACTTTCAATTAAAGTTGTATTCTTGCTAATTTAGATAACTTGAGCCCAAAGCTTATGTAAGGGCATGTATTTTAACCTAGGAGGATATCCCACATATCCCATAACCGATAACCCTACCTTCTTCCCAAAACTCTAGTCGTTTTCCTTCCCACAACATGTTCTAAATCCTTCCTAGGGCCACAGGTTGATTTGTAAAGTAGTTGCAAGGGTTGTTTTGTTTTAGGTATTTTCAGTTCAATAAAATAAACTTCAAGTTCTCTTATTTTGGTTATTAATATCTTGCAAGAGCATCGGGAGAGCATTGTGAGGTTATCTATTAACTTAGAATCGGGAGAGTTAAGTATACGAAAGAAATAAGAGCAAGTTCTCTAGTTTATAGTTGAACTATCTCGGACCTAGGGATAAGACGAGGTTAAGTGGCTAAAGAAGAATTCATATACATCGGTGTTCATTATTCGATTCATGCCGGAGGTATCTTCAAGACGTGATCATCGACAGACTTGGACCTAGGGATAGGCCAAGGCACATATGGGATTCTTGCCAAACTTGAAGTACTGAGTAATTCAATATCAGCCCATTCTCTTTATCTTGATATTTTTACTCTTTTATTTACGCTCTCTTTATTATTTTCGTGACAACAATCTCAAATATTTTCTTTACTTCCGTGCAGTGAATTAAGGTGAAGCTATTAGCCCAATCCCTGTGGAGACGATATCCGATACTTCGTATCACTTTACTACTTGCGTCGTGTATACTTGCACTACCATTGCGATAGACTATTTTACACGCAACAACCACCACAAATTGATCCAAATAGGGCTGGAACACACGGTTCATCAGATCCATAAAAGCGGTAGGAGCATTAGTCAGACCAAACAACATCACTAAAAACTCGTAGTGCCCATATTTGGTGCGAATGATCGTCTTTGCTACATCAGACCCATTTATCTTTAGCTGATTGTACCCGGAACGAAGATCAATCTTTGAGAAAACAGTGGCTCACCGTAACTGATCGAACAAGTCATCGATCCTGGGTAGATGATACTTATTCTTGACTGTCAACTTGTTCAGCTTACGGTAATCAATACACAGCCTGAGAGAACCATCTTTCTTCTTCACAAAGAGAACATGAGCTCCCCAGGGCGAAGAGTTGGGTCGGATAAAACCTCGGTCGAAGAGCTCTTGCAACTGAATCTTTAACTCCTTAAGCTCCTTAGAAGCCATATGGTAAGGGTTCATAGAGACTGGTGCAAAGCCCGGATAGGTCTCAATCTCAAACTCGACATCTCTATGTGGAGGTAATCCATGTGATTCCACGGGAAAGACATCAGGAAACTCGCTAACAGTGCGAATCTCCTCAATCTTTGACAAAGAACCTTTGGTATTCAAGAAACAGGCGATAAAAGTCTGGTATCCTTTTCGGATCATCCTGTCGGCAGCCAAAGTAGATATCACATTAGACAGATACCCTCGACGCTCACCAATAAGAACCACTGTACGATCATCAGAAGTCTTCAAAACTACTCTCTTGGACTCACAATCTAGATTAACCCGATGTTCAGTCAACCAATCCATGCCAATAATCAGATCAAACTCTTCTAATGGTAGTTCCATAAGGTCAGCTAGAAAGATATCTCCTTGCACCTCGAGGGGACATCGCCTGAAGACCCTATCCACAACAACTGACTGAACCACTGGACTCATAATAGTAATTGCACTCTAGTGCTCTCAACTGGAATCTGGAGGTCTCGGGACACAGATCTCGATACATAGGAATGAGTGGAACCATTGTCAAGCAATGCAAAGTATGGAACATAAAATATAGTAAATATACCTACAATGATGTCTGGCTCATCTCTGTCGCCACGACATCTAGTAGCATAAACAAGTGCAGGCTGTCTGGCCTCAGTCATGACTGGTCCCCCACTCTGATGTGATCAGCCTCTACTATCAGATCTAGCATAAGACCCGAGAACTCTACTTTGATAACACCCTGAACCCGGTGTCGGAACAGATGTCTATGAATGGGCTGGAGTCTGGGATCGAGCAAGGGTCTGAAACGACGGTCGGTCTACAGAAGGTGGGTGTTGACAATCTTTCTTGAAATGGTCAGTGGATCCACATCTGAAGCAAGCACCCGACATCTTCCTGCACTCCCCTCGATGAAGCTTACCACAATACTCACATACAGGTAAGAGACTGGACCCTAATGAATCACCTCGACTAACCGATGGGCCCTTCTGTACCGTGGGCCTATAACTCGAACCACCTCCCTAATACATGGTGCGATCCCTCTTATCAGAGCGCGCGTGAGACTCTTCCTGTCTAGAAGATCTCCAAGATTGATCTCGGTCTCGTCCTCGATCCTTGCCTCTATCTCGGTCTCTATCTCTACTACTCTGACTTGCCGTCAAGATCTTCATCTGTTTTGCAGTCTTAGCCTAGTCTACTAAATCTTCAAACACCTGATCATGATGGGTAGCCACTCGATCTCGTAACCCAATACGAAGGCCATCCAGGAACTTGTCACATTTGTCTTTCTCAGTAGAAACCAAGCCAGTACCATATTTCGAAGACTCTAGAAACTGTATCTCATACTCAGCCACGGTCATGGTACCCTGCACCAGTCTTTAAAAGCCCGACGTCTCTCTCTCAAGAACCGTTCACCCAAAAAATGGTTCCTAAAGCGTTCCTTAAAGAAATCCCATGTCAGTCGATCAGAAGGAACACTGCTCATGATGGACTCCCACCAGTTGCGAGCATTCTCATTCAACATAGATATTTCACCTAAATACTTCCTGGATGGCTCAAAACTCAACTCACCCATATGTCTCTCGATATCGTATAACCACTCCTCAGCCTCAGTCGGTGGTCCACTAAGAGATCTCGAGAAGGTCTTGATCTTGTTGGCAATCAGGGTTTGGGAGATAGGAACTTCATGTGTGACTCCAGACTCTCTGACTACTCCCTAAATCAACTGGAGAAACTGTCTACTCAAGGACTCATCCGTAACTCCAATCATAGGCTCGGGCCCAGAAACAGTAGCCCCTTTGATAGGAGTAGTCATGCCGATACTAAGAGTAGGCAATTGAATAGTGGGAGTAGGTGTAGGAGCAGTCGGGATAGATGTCAGAGTAGTCGAAGCAGCAGCAGCAGCTGAAGGACCACGAGGGGTAGAAGGCTCTACAGATGTCGGATGGTCAAATACGGCTGTAGCAACACTAGAGGCAGGTGGATCAACCACCAGATCGTCTATCAGGTCTGCAAATCTAACGGGTCGACCACGCCTACGAGCGGGTCGACGCCCCCTTCTGGTGCTCATCTCGGAGAATCTCTACAAAGAATAAAACCTAAGATCAGTTTTTGACACTAGAGAATTGAACACAGTTAAACATATAAAGTTGGGTGACATGGCCTCTTTTCACAATACTTGTAAAACATTCTAAAACAATATTTTAAAAGGACTTATCCACAGTCCAAGGTTTTAAAACCAAAAGCTCTGATACCAACTAAATGTAACCCCTTAGATCGGCCTATGCGGAATGACCAAGTTTAGTAAGGCACATCAAATTTAAAACTCAAGTGGAAAACATGTTGGCAAACTAAGTATTTATTTCGACAGCATAACATGACTTAGTGAAAACCATCAAATTAAATAAACATATTTAATACGTCAAGTAGTACTTCCAAAGTCATTCACAACATAGACATCAAACATGATATAGGCAGCCATGATCACTTAAATAAACCCATCATAGGATGGTTACAAAATACGTATCAATTAGCATATCAAAATACTTTTAGTTTAATACCATACATAACAAAATATAGGCACATGTCATCCTGAAAGTACAAACGGTGGATAGAAACATTACATTCAAAAAAAGAATACCAAATGTGTCGATCCTCCAAGTGTCAGCTACGGGGTGACCTATCCAAAATATCTGAAAGGGGAAATAATTTGGGGCGTGAGCTAGAAAGCTCAGTGTGTTCAAATAGTGCAAGTAAACCATTTGCATCAATACATAATAAATCATGTTATGCAAAACGTATCATAAAAAAACATCAAAGTTTTCATGCAACCTATCTACCCTCCAACCGAACACCATGATACAGTTCCCCAGAACAGTATCCTATACTAGCATTAACCCAAGCCCATTGGGCGGGGTACAATCCTAAGGATATACCTTAGAATACATGTGGCCATAGTCGAAACTTAGGAACCGAAAACGGGCAGACCTGGCCGAGGCCAAGGATCCGAATACGGGCGAACCTAACCGAAGCTTAGGATCTGAATACGGGCGGTCTTACCAGCTGGATCAGGGCTGAGCCGATAGTCTCCACATCATAACCCAAGTTCCTCTACTAATTAGTCCGGGCAGTAACATAGTACGCAATAATAACAGTCATAGCAATGCTCAACTCATATTTCTACACTGATAACCGGGAACCATATGCATGCTTGTCATATCGAAAGCTAGGGCATATTTCAAACATACGATACAATCGTGTTTCTTTCATAAGAAGAAAACATGCTAGATTTACACAAAATCAAGTTTAACAACCATGTACACATAGTTTGTTTTATTAAATCATATGAAGCATGTAAAACAGTAAACATGCAACAGTCATATAACACACAAGGAAAACACCTCAAAAGATGAGATCGGTCAGTCAAAAGGTCTATCGAGCACTGGGATCGCGCTCCGCTACAGTACTGGAACCTAAATAGGCAAGGATTATGGTTACAATCAGATTTACACCTTATTCATAATAAAATACTAAGTTTTAGGGTCGTACGAGTGACGATGGGATCACGAGGCGGTATAGATCGGGACAAGCTGGGTTGGGCGTAGGCACGGTCGGGAGATCCACGAGTACCTATTAAATTAGGAGATTCATATCAGTCCTTACTCATAAACTTCTTTTAAATGACATACATATACATATACATGTTCAGGTTCAACGTCCAATTTGAAGGCTTTCGGGTTTGAATTTCGTGAAACGGGCTTCAAAATCGGACTCGGGATGTCAAAAAACATAAAATAAGACTTTTCGGAAAAAATTGTCTTTTTGGTCAAAGTCAACGCTGACATCATGCTGACGTCACTGGTCCAAGGCTAACTCGGCGAGTTGACTCACTGGGTTAACTCGGACGAGTTGACTCACTGGGTTGACTCGGACGAGTTGACTCACTAGGTTGACTCGGACGAGTTGACTCAGTCAACGGGTCGGGTTGGGTCAACGGGTTTGACCGAGCTGGCCGGTTCAACCGGTCCAGCCGGTTCAGACCGGTTCGCTCTATACGGACTGACTCTTACCCTTAGGACTCGAAGGTCACCAGAATGTCACCGGAAAGGTCTGTTTCACGTCGTTTCTGCCGGAAAAAGTCACAATCAAACAAGCCATCATTTTATTACACGCCTAAAATCGAAATAACGCCGGAACTAACCCAAAACTCACCAAATTTGTTCTTAACAGTTCGAACCCGTCGGGAAGATGGCGTAGCTCCGACGATGAGGCAAACGACGACGAACGGTCGAACGGTAACCTGGGTTTTGATCGGCCTGCGATGGGGAGTCCAACAGCGGTGGTGGCGCGGCGAACGAACGCCCACGGCGGTCGAAAAACTCGAAGGAAAGGCTAACCAGTTTAGCCCTAGGTTCGCGAACCTTCAACGGCTAATTGCCGGTGGAGGGGACGGTGATTAAGAGCGTGGGTTGAGGGGTTTTACTCGGGGTTTGACGGCGAACGTTTTAACGCCGACGATTAGCGTCATGGCGCGACGATGAGGTTTGATCGACGGTGATCGATTTTTTAAGGGAGATGGACGGTCGATGGGTGAACCTGGTAACCTTGGGGTGTTGGACCAAAATTAAAGCCTCATTAATGAGTTTGGTAGGATATTTTTATTATTTTATTGTTTTAGGGTCTTAAACATTAATTTTATTTCTCCTGGTGCAACAACTAAATAAGAGCTATATTAGCTGAGTTAGTTAAGTCATCAACTTATGCAGCTAAGAGTCACGGGTTCGAAACCCCTTGGTTGCTTTTTCTCTCATTCCCTTCTCTTTTTTTAACCTCAGAAAATTAGGATTGTTACAGATTTTGATCCGACACGATCTTATTTGGTCGAATTAGAAAAAAAAAACACAAGTTTGGGTTGGTCGGGTGAAAATTAATAAATGTAGGGTCGGATTTGTGTTTAGGGTGAAAAATACCCAATCTGAAATATTCTTATAATTCTTCTATATATTTAGGGTGATTATTATAATACGTCTCTTTATATATATTTTTAATTACATCCTTAATTTTATTGAATAAAAAAAAAACAAAGAGAATAGAGATAATAACTATAAATGTCTTTCTTTATATCTTTCTATTATCCCTATTTATTTTTAATGAAAAATAGAAAATATATATTTTTAATTTTAAAGTTCAAACTCTGGTCGGAAACAGATTTTAATCCTAAAGTACAGGTCCATTGAAAAATTATCATGTGTCAAATTTGTTCAAATTCGAATTAAACCCGATATGTGTTCATCCCTAATCTTACCCCATAACTCCTTTTTTTAATTATTCTATAATCTATATATCCACAAATTTCAAATAGATTCCATATTCCCTGGCAAATCAATTTCTTTTCATGAAAAATAAAATTAAGAATCCCACTAAATTAAAGTTTTAAATGTTGGATAGGTTGTCATCCCTAATCCCAAGCAAAGTCAGCGAAGAATCTCAACTGTTTTAGCTAATCTTGAACTGTCTCTTCAGATTTAGTTGGTCTTTAATTATTATCCACTGTTTTATAGTACTAATGCCTTCTTCTCTAATCATTTTATTTACTCAATATTTCAGTACATTACTCTAAAAAAGTCGGTCCATTAACCTATATTTTTTATTTGTCACATGCCGGAATTTATTTATATTTATTAATTAGTTTTAAAGTATTTGTGTAATTTACTCATTAACAAAAGGGATTTGACATATGCCACGTGTGTGACAGTTCAAGACCAACCCATGAATTATTTCACTTGCTTTGATTCACTGGTTCTGTTAAAATACTATATATTTAAATAATTAATTAATCATAATGTCCAAGAGGGTGGGGACTAATTAATGGAGTGAGAGAGTTGAGATGTGTTTTGTTGCAGTGAACCTTGGCATCATCAAAATTACCGGCAGATGACAGATAAAGACCAATTATTTGAGTTCGAATCTTAATATTTATCATAGAAATATTATTATATCTAATTTGACCCTTAAATTTTTTCTACTTTCGTTGGTTGAAAACTCCTCATGCAAAAGCAATCTCGAGATAAATTCGTCTGATTATTAAACCGTCGAGTTAAAGTTAAAAACGGAGACGAGGTATGATCTAATTTGTTTAATTTTAAGTTTGAAAGTGATCTAAAATGTATTTCAATCGAAAACTAGTAGGCCAAAACTTAATTTGCCTAGTTTCAAAATTAAGAGGACCGCGGAAGCAATTGTGCCCAAAAATGGAAGCGAAGATCTAATTCACATATTCTCAAAACTAAAAAAAATAACCCTAAAAAAACAATTGAATCCAAAAAATTAAGAGGGCAGGATTTAATTTGTCTAATCTGAAAACTATGAGGAACCTAAAACAATTGAACCGAAATTATTTTGGAAGCATTGTCCCTCTCACATTACACATAACTTCGTCCATGATATCCATGACCTTGATTTGCTTCCCAGACGATCTTGCGTTCTTCACCAATCAAACACCATCGAGGATAAAAAACCATTAATCGAAAAGATGAGACAAATCGAGTTTTTAGCTTAATATTTTTGTTTAGATCCTCTTAGAAATTAAATAAATCTTCGAGTTTGGACGGACAACTCGACCTTGAATGACTCTACAATTAGGGATGATCATGGGTTAGGTCTGGGTTATGGTCGACCCGCACTCGATCTGAAAATTTAGCACCTCCACCCGAACATGGCCTGAAATTTAATGATGCTCAACCTGATCTAAACCACCCGAATTTTAGAATAAAAACTCGAAGCCGACCTGACCCAACTCACATAAATAACAAATTATTATTTTTCATTTATATTCTACAAAATAGGGAGTTAATTAAAGAAAATAAAAATAGAGAAGGGGAATTATAATAATGATTCTATTTTATTAGACAAAACATGGAGATAATTGAAAAATAAAAAGAGAGAGGCATTATATCAATTATACCTAAATATTTAGAATGAAATTAAACTTTTATTTCCGGTCAGGTATTTTTCACCTTAAATTCAAACCAATCTTACCCGAACCTTTAAAAAAAACAACAACACTATTTGTATCGGGTCGAAACTCATCGAATCTAGGTTAAATGATCATCCCTATCTTCAATGAATTTGCATAGGAGAGAGCCAGTGAACCCTTAATTGAAAAAAAAAACAAAAACAAATAAATTCTTTGTTCATGGTACCTACACATTGATGTTGATACCTTGATTTATTATTTAATTAATCTTCACTTTCTATTATTTAAATTTGTCGTCACGGCTCCTGCAGAAGTCAATGTTTCCGATACAAACACCAACTTTTTTTCAAGTTTGCATCAATAATTGGGTTTACATTGTAAGCTTTCGTTCATGTACCTATTGCATGGATTCCTTTTTTACGTTCTTTGAACTAGGGATTGGTCGGCCCTGCCCTGCTGTTGATTCAGGGCACCAACCTTTTGAGGAACAATAAGAAATGCCTGAGGATTTCGACCTTCTAACTTACATAAACTTTTAACTAATTATATTTAAAACTATATATATTAAAAACAAAGACGGTCTCATAGAGATATACTAATCGACCGAGTGATCAAAGATGCTAATGTAGTCCAATCTTGTATAAATTTGAATCCTGACATTTATCTTAAGAATGTTAATATCTCTTTACTTAATAAAAAAATGTTCTCATTTAAAATTTCCTTTTTAACTCAAGTCGTGATCAATAATGTAAGGAGGAAAAGAGTGCTCAAAATTTAGAATTTACCTACACAACATAAAGTTTTACATGTTTTTTTGAATTGTTAGATGTTTTAAGTAAATGATAATCTAATTTTTCTCATTAAAAATCTCATCATTTTCATCTATTAATCTCAACCATCTATTTTCGCATTCAACGATCCAAAAAACGTATTAATTTTAAAATTTTATATTGTGTCAACGAATTATACCCTTATATATATTTGAATAGGAAAGAAATAATTATGAGTATTAAAATTTAAATCTTAAACAAATTAAGTAGTGTTTAAATTTCGTTGTGGTTTAATATCCTTCTTTTTATATTATCAAAATTTGATAACATAATCTCTAAAATTAAGATTTATCGATGTATAAAATTATTTTTGAATGATTTAATAGTTTTATGCGAAACCCGTTAAAACTGGAATATTTACGGGAATATTATTCCCTAATTTTTTTTTTCAGAAATAGGGATGGGATGACATTATTTACACAAGTAGGGAACTTTACTGTTCAAAAGATGAACACAGTCAGCCCACCATCCGACTTTGAACAGTATTTTTCAAGCTTTGGTACTGTTCAAAGTCGGATTACTTTCCAACCAATATTGAAGAGGCTTGAATGCCACGTGGCGAGCTGTGGGAGGGTCGGGCACTGTTCAAAGTCGGACTGCCCACCCCCCGACTTCAAACAGTGCACCGAATATATGGTGGGGTGGCAGGCGGGTCACGGGTCACGGGTAGGCAGCCAGGATGCCACGTGGCGAGCTCTGGGAGGGTCGGGCACTGTTCAAAGTCGGATTGCCCACCAACCGACTTCAAACAGTGCACCGAATATATGGTGGGGTGGCAGGCGGGTGGCAGGTCACGGGTAGGCAGCTTTAATTGGGGGTTTGACTGAATTTGGGGTTTGATTGGATAAATAAGAGGTGGTATTTTTTTATTTTAATTTTGGATCGAATATAAAATAATAAGTAATTATTATTTGAATATTAAATATTATAAATATGAGATCATAATTTTTATTTAAATTTGAAAAAATATTTTACACTAATTATGTACTAAAATATAACTTAATTTTTAATCCAGTGATCAATCTTTTCAGACTGAAAAAAATATTCGAATAATTATTTTAATTAATATTTTTTTAATATGATTTAAAATATTTTTAATTGATATAGGTGCATGTGTAGGGTTTCAGTGATGTGAAATAATAGTGGTGTAGGTGCAGATGTAGGGTTTCAGTGATGTGAAATAATAGTGATGTAGGTGCAGGTGTAGGGTTTCAGTGATGTGATATAGGTGCAGGTGTAGGTTTCAGTGATGTGAAATAATAGTGGTGTAGGTGCGGGTGTAGGGTTTCAGTGATGTGATATAGGTGCAGGTGTAGGTGCAGATGTAGGTTTCAGTGATGTGAAATAATAGTGATGTAGGTACAGGTGTAGGGTTTCAGTGATGTGATATAGGTGCAGGTGTAGGTTTCAGTGATGTGAAATAATAGTGGTGTAGGTGCAGGTGTAGGTTAGTAAAAAAATTAATTGTTAAATAATTTTAAATTATGTAGGGGTAGTGTAGTTTTTTTATTGGAAATCTGTTAGTGAATATTAAATTTCGTGTAGGGGTATTATAGGGAAATATTCAAGTTGAATTTTATTTTAAATAGGTTCATTTAGTGTTGAAGAATGTAGTTTGATAGAAAACTGTTTAAGTTATATTTGAATAAAGAGAGAGAAGAAGAAGAAGAAGAAGAAGAAGAAGAAGAAGAAGAAGAAGAAGAAGAAGAAGAAGAAGAAGAAGAAGAAGAAGAAGAAGAAGGTTGGAAGAAAAAAATGTAAGTTGTTTTGAAATATTTTTTTATCTGTATATTTTTTATGTTATTTGAAAATTAATTGTAAAATTTTTTTTCGAATATGCAGAGAAAATGAGCAACAACAGTTGTTTTGTGACTGTCCATTACAACGGAAAAATTGTAAAATCTGATGTTGGTGTCGTATTTCATTCGGAGAGGCCTACGAAGATGAGAATTAACAAAGAAATCACACTTCGAGTTTTGAAAGAGCAAATATCGGAAAAAATTGGAGCTCCGATTCATAGTTTACAGTACCGGTGGATGACATGTTCGAATCCAGTCATATATTCCGCGATTGATCTCGAAGATAATGAAGATGTGGAAGTTATGATTGCAGAGCATGAGTCAATGGGAATTCGAAATGTCGAGATGTTTGCCACGATTCTTGATATTTCCGGCCCCTCTAGAAATGCAACCGGAGAATCTAGTCAAATGGGTGTCGGTAACGAAATTGATATGTCCGGAGGTAGTTTTGTTGCAATGTTGGCAACTGGGACATCTAGTGGATTTCATGAAGGTGGGCCGTCAACATATGATCCATCGTACGGACCGACTGTTGATGTTGATGCTAATATTGCACTTGGACGTGGCCGGTGGGGAGAATCATTAGAAGATTCCAGCGAAGATGAAGGTATTGAGGATCCTGATTTGTTCCCGAATAACGATGGTCAAGCCCCTGACTTCGGTGTTGGAGAATTTGTTCCGACCGGGGGCGACATTACATTATACGAAGCTCCTGCTCATATGCACTCGGTGGATTTTGATGCGATGAGGGCGCCACAATTTCCAGATATGCCCCAAATAAGTTTTAGTCAGAATGGCGACTTGGCTGAGGGGCTGGAATTTAAGGCGAAGGACGAAGCTATATTGGCAATTAAAGAGTATAATATCAGACAACATGTAGATTATACGGTTGCTGAATCCAACACAAAAACTTTCCTTGCGAAGTGTGTGAAGTACGGAGAAGGGTGCAACTGGAAGATTCGTGTAACGAAGCTTAAGAAGAGTGGTCGTTGGGAGGTCACGAAGTACAATGGCGGTCACACATGTTTACGAAGAGCCATCGACCAGGATCACAAGAAATTGGACTCCAGCGTAATAAGTCATCACGTGATGAAGTTGGTCGAAGCAAATCCAAGGGTTCCAGTTTCAACCATTCAAGCAACCGTTGCACAATTATTTCAATATCAAATACAATACATGAAGGGGTGGCGTGCAAGGGAAAAGGCATTGAATTCAATGTACGGTGATTATGACAGATCGTATAATGAGTTACCAGCGTTGTTGATGGCAATGACACAGTTCATCCCAGGCACCATAGTCAGGTATCAAACAAAAGATGCGTACGACCGACAAGGGCAATTGCTACAAGGGTATAAATTTTTCCATCGACTGTTCTGGGCTTTCAAGCCATGCATTGACGGGTTTCCGTATTGTAAGCGTATGATCCAAGTGGATGGAACGTGGCTTTACGGGAAATACGCTCACATACTACTTGTTGCTGTTATGCAAGATGGTGAGAACAATGTCATTCCGATTGCATTCGCAATTGTTGAAGGGGAAACTGCGGAAGCTTGGGATTTCTTTTTGACAAATTTGCGTGAGCATGTGGTCCTCCAAGACGGGGTTTGTATTATCTCCGATCGAGGGACGGGTATCAAAGCAGCAATTAATCGAGAGGGAAGTCGTTGGACACCTCCCTATGCATACCCTGCATATTGTGTTCGTCACATCGGAAAGAATGCCGTTGAAAAATTCAAAAATCAGTGCCTTCGCAGTGAGATTATGAGCATGGGTAAGTATCATTCTTTCAAATTAAGTTATATATGTGTATGCAGTGATGTGTTTTGATTTATGTCGATGCTAAGTCAAACAATAATTATGGCACAGGTTTTCAATTACTACGGCCAGAATTTGAAAGGAAGATGGCGGGGTTAATGAAATATGGCGAGCGTGTTTGGAGTTGGGCCAACAACATCGAGAGAGAGAGATGGGCCCAATCATATGATGAAGGTGGTAGACGATACGGGCAAATGACTACCAACCTTGTGGAGTGCATTAATGGAGTACTTAAAGAGTCGCGTCATCTTCCAATAGCCAGCTTGGTAACCGAGACATACTACCGCTTGGCTAAGGTTTGGGCCGTCAAAGGGAAGAAGGTGCAGGCAGCTTTAAATAGTGGACAACTATTTCCGGTGAAAATGGTTGAAAAAATGGATGCAAATGTGACGAGGGCAACGACGTTGGTGGTTCACGCATTCGACCGCCATTATCAGACTTTCGATGTTGTTGCTTCCAGATCCCGACACGAAGCCCCCCACTCGAACGTATTTCGAGTAGATTTCAGACGTAAGTGGTGTGACTGTGGCGAGTTCCAAGCGTGGCGATATCCATGTGCTCATGCAGTTGCAGCATGTTTGTTCGTCAACGTTGACCCGTACACATTTGTTGACCCATGCTTCAGACTCAGCGAGATATTAGAAATTTACAAAATTGAGTTCCCACCTATTCCGAATTCTATGTATTGGCCGCCAGTGGAGCATGATAAATGGTTACCGGATCCGACACTACGTAGAAAGCCAACTGGGCGACCTAGATCGACTCGGATCTACACGAGTATGGATCTTCCTGACAGAGAGAAAGGCCAACGCAAGAGATGCAGCATATGTAGGGGTGAAGGTCATTCGAAAACAACATGTCCCAATGAACCAAGATATGTGGCCATGCCTCAATGATTATTCGCGGATTGTACTTGAATTCAGGAAATATAATGTTTGCATTTAAAATATTGTCTGAATTGATTTCCTACGCTTTTCACTATTTAGTGACCATTTCGTAAAGTATTAAAAACCATTATTATTCAAATTAATGTACCAAACGATTGCCAAAAATTACCAACTTTTAACAGAAACATTAAAAACAATATTTATAATAGCATACAAAATTTTAGAACGTTTCAAATTCATTTACTACGTTTTCCACTATTTAGTGACCATTTTGTAAAGTATTAAACACTGTTTTTATTCGAATTCATGTACCAAACGATTTTAAAAAATTACCAAATTTTAACAAAAACATTAGAAACAATATTTATAATAGCATACAAAATTTTAGAACGTTTCAAATTCATTTACTACGTTTTTCAGTATTTAGTGACCATTTTGTAAAGTATTAAACACTGTTTTTATTCGAATTCATGTACCAAACGATTTTCAAAAATTACCAAATTTTAACAGAAACCTTAAAAATAATATTTCTAATAGCATACAAAATTTTAGAATGTTTCAAATTCATTTACTACGTTTTCACTATTTTTCCGAAAATATATCATTTATATCATATTTTAACCGAACAACGAACGAATAATAATAAATAAAAAAACAAAACACATAGTGAAAATTCAATATTCAAATTCAATCACTACTCTAAGTTATTACACAAATAAAGATAACATCATTTTTTCTTCTGCATCCGCTTACGTAATTTTTGACAATGAGCGGATATAGTCGAAAAATATGTGTGTTTTTTGGTCCTCTTCCGTTGTGGCCTCAATTCTTCCTCAAGAACCTCTTCACCATCCACCTCTCCAGCATCCACCTCTCCAGCATCCTCCTCATTCACCGAGGGCATAGGAGGCGGTGTTCTGTACGTGTCCACGCAACCCGTGGAGTGACGAGGTAAAAACTCTGAAGAATTCAGGAATTCTTGTATTTCCTGAAAATCCATGCTCCGTTCAAAGTTTGAGTAATGAGGTAACTGTTGAGGAATAAACTCGGGTGTGTATAAATCAACATCAGCAAACTCGTGAGTATCGGAGGAGCTCTGGCCCACTTCTCCTGCATTATGTGTTTGGGTTGGTTCTTTTTCCCAAAGAACTGGCGAGCGCACTGGATGTTCCTAAGTTGTTGGCCAACCTTCGGAATTTCGAGAGCCAACGGGATTTTGAGATGCGGCCGCTGCTGCTGTCTTGGAAGACTCAGCTTTACCGCCATATTTTTTCTTAAATGTTTTACATTGTTCCCGTTCCTCGACCGAAGTTAGGTAAGGCTTTCCATTATTAAAAAAATAAATCAGGTACTCTGACCTCTGAAAATCGAAATCTTCCTCTTCGATTTCGGCGCGAAATGGTATCGTTGAGTTTCTGTTGTTCCACATCGTAACGTACTCAGCGTGTATGACTTCCCACGGAACATCTGCCCTGCCGCGTCCATCATAATTGTGCAAATAATCATGATGAGTGTGTGGAAACGGAATAGGCTGGTGGAAGCCAAATTGCCTAAGCACCCTGTCGGCAAAGTGGAACTCAACAATCAAAAAGTGGATCAACGGTGTAACCGTACACCACATGTCAGAATCCTTCAACAGTTCATCTGGTACGAATATGCGATCATCGTAGTACGCCATCCAAATAAACTGCAAAAATAATTATTATTATTATCAGAACTAACTATAATGTAAAAAAAACTATTAATTTATATCTATCTTACTAAATTGTTAAAAATATAGTTAACTAAATACCCGCTCCTGGCAATATAAATCAATTTCCGCTCTAAACACATTCAAGTTGTTGTTCGCCAATCCCGTGTGCGCTTTTTTATCGCACCATCTGCATACAATTCACAATTAATGTTTTAATTAATAAAAAAATAATTTAACATTAACAAAAAATTAAACTTACAATCAAAATAATTACCTGGCGACAAGAGGGAACTGTACCGGTGTTCGAGTTATCGGTGTCCAGAACGGAAGTCGCTGCCAAGCCCATGCTTGCAGCAACAACAAACATCCACCAATACCTCGAACCTTACGACCATTATCTATTTTAGCGCCCTTGCACAACTCACGATACAAGAACGCTAATATGGCCGATCCCCAACTATATTGAGCAGCTTCCCACGGGTACCTCAAAAAGCGTAGATACCGTGTATGTACAAGATTGCCGGATTTATCCGGCATCAATATACCGCCAATGAGCTGCAGAATATAAGCTCGACTGGCATTATAAACAGCATCAATCGAACTATATTCATTGAGATTGAATTCTTTTTGCAACCAACTCAGTTTCACGCGACTTCTTGACAAATTTGATTTGTCCGGCACCTTCCCGAGAAAGTAACCGCAAAGTGCTTCAGGACTAACTTCAGTCTGGTCGATCGAAGGTTCCCCGGTCAATGGTGCCCCAATCAATGGTGCCCCGTTTACCGGCACCCCAATAAGCATGACCACGTCTTCAAGTGTGATCGTGCATTCCCCACACGGCATATGGAACGTATGGGTTTCCGGCCTCCAACGCTCAATCAGAGCAGCAATCAACCCGGGCACCAACTTGTACCCTCGAAGGAATGTCGCATAATAAAATCCAGATTGTTGCAACCATTCAGTGATTCGACCGTGCGGAGGATTTTTTGCCATGGTCAGGTGATGTTTAAATGTATCCTCAAAATCCTGTAATTAACACATCAATAAATAAAGGAATTAACCAAACAAAATATTATTAAAATAATTGAATTGAATTTCTAATAAATAAATTATTAACAAAATTGTACCATCTCAGGAACCGGCAAACTACTAATGTGTTCATCCTGAAATCTCAACAGATGAGCTTGCTCAGCCATCCTACATGATAAGTATGAATATATTATAACCCGACACTCAATTTTGTAAAATTCTACGCAATTAAAATTTTCATTCTAATACATTTATTACACTACTACTACTAAATAACTAAATAAATGCTTAAAATTTGAATTTCGTTGAATTTTACGGAATTAAAAATAATACTAGATATTATAAATAAAAAACTGTTTAGTGACCATTTCGTAAAGTATTAAAAACGGTTTTTATTCGAATTCATGTACCAAACGATTTCCAATAATTACCAAATTTTAACAGAAATCTTAAAAATAATATTTCTAATAGAATTCAAAATTTTAGAACGTTTTAAATTCATTTACTACGTTTTTCACTATTTAGTGACCATTTCGTAAAGTATTAAAAACAGTTTTTATTCGAATTTATGTACCAAACGATTTCCAAAAATTACCAACTTTTAACAGAAACCTTAAAAATAATATTTATTATAGAATACAAAATTTTAGAATGTTTCAAATTCATTTACTACGTTTTTAACTATTTAGTGACCATTTCGTAAAATATTAAATACATTTTTTATTCGAATTCATGTACCAAACGATTTCCAAAAATTACCAAATTTTAACAGAAATCTTAAAAATAATATTTCTAATAGAATACAAAATTTTAGAACGTTCTGAATTCATTTACTACGTTTTTGACTATTTAGTGACCATTTCGTAAAGTATTAAAAACAGTTTTTATTCGAATTTATGTACCAAACGATTTCCAAAAATTACTAAATTTTAAAAGAGACCTTAAAAATAATATTTATAATATCATACAAAATTTAAGAACGTTTCAAATTCATTTACTACGTTTTTAACTATTTAGTGACCATTTCGTAAAATATTAAATACAGTTTTTATTCGAATTCATGTACCAAACGATTTCCAAAAATTACCAAATTTTAACAGAAACCTTAAAAACAATATTTCTAATAGCATACAAAATTTTAGAACGTTTCAAATTTATTTACTACGTTTTTCACTATTTAGTGACCATTTCGTAAAGTATTAACCACTGTTTTTATAAATTCTAACATAAAATTAATGTTATAAATTCTAACATAAAATTAACAACAATAGAAATATTCAAAAATTAAAAATTTCAAATATCAACTCCAAAATTATAAAAAAACAACAAATTAATCTCTTCATAAATTTATAAAATTTAACCACCAAATTAAAATTGCATTATACTTACTATATTTCTTCAAATCTCTATTTCTCAAACTCTTCACAAAATATCTTTTTCTCCTCTTCAACAACCTATTTAACACAAAAATTTCAATATTTCAAACATCAACTTCAAAATTCTAACATCTAAAAAATTAAAAAAACTAATCTGAAAAAATAAAAAAATATAACTACAAAAAAATACATACATTACAAATATAAATTTAACATAATTTTCTCAAATAAAATATAAATACTCACAAATTTTCTTCAAAATCTTTCTCTTCTTTCTTCAACCTTCTTTCTTCCACCTTCCACCTTCAACACAACCCCTATTTATCTTCACCTCATTTCACTTTCAACCACATAAATTACACCTCCCAATCAACCAATAATAATAAAAAAAAACATTAAAGGCTTCCACCCGTGAACCCTGCACCCGCCTCCCACCCACCATTATTTGGTGCACTGTTTGAAGTCGGGGTGAGGGCAGTCCGACTTTGAACTGTGCCCAACCCTCCCAGCTTCCGCCACGTGTCATCGTGGCCTCTTCAAAAAGGGTATAAAAGCAGCCCGACTTTGAACAGTAAACCCGCTTGAAAAACACTGTTCAAAGTCGGATGGTGGGCTGAAGGTCTTCAACTTTTGCACAGTAAACATCCCTAATTGTGTAAATAATATGATGACATCCCTATTTCTAAAAAAAAAATTGAAATATAATATTGTAGTAAATATTCCCGTTAAAACTATATAAAAAATAGAAAAAATAAAAAATTAAATATGATTTTTTTGAAAAAAAAATTAATGTGAATTGGATTGCGGTAGTCATCATGTTTCCACTTGCAGTTTTTTTTTTTTTTTTTGAGACTTCCACTTGCAGTTTTAACCTTTTCTTCTGGCAATTTAAACGTGTTAACCGTGGTTGAACTAATTTGGGTGGTCACGACTCACGACCCATGATACCTGTCACCCTCTGGTTTCATCTTGTTATGACAAATGATCTTGGATCTCGAAGATAAATAGTAAACAGACGTAAAAAAATATTAGAGTAACTATAACGAAGTTACTTCATTATGAGCAATGTTACATTTGAGTTATTCAATTATTAAAAATTATATTTGAGTCACTTAATTATCTGGTTAATGTTACATTTGGGTCACACTTTATATTTAAAAAGATAAATTTAGTCATTTCAAAACCACTTGTATATTATCGTTAATACTAGAGTACTTCATTTGAAATTATTAATTAATCTAATATACAAATTGATATATATTTTTTAAATATGAAGGGTGACTTAAATGTAACCTTACCTATAGTTGAGTGACCCAAGTGTAACTTTTAACAATTGGGTGACCTAAATATAACCTTACCTATAATTGAATGACCAAAATGTAACTTTTAATAATTGAGGGACCCAAATATAATATTACCCATAATTGAGTGTAGTTTACCCAAAATATTAAAAAAGCACAATTTTTTTGAGTAAAAGAAAACACCAAGATGAATACCAAGTCAAACATGAATTAATTTATTGTCCACAACCAATTGATTCAGTAGAATAAAATACTAAGTTCGTTGAGTAAGATTAAATGTTCGAATTAAAATGGAAAGGTCGTCGCACTCATAACAACTCTCTGTAGTACCGAACAAAAATCCTCTAGTCTTTTCGGTCTCTTTTTCATGCCCCAACACTAAAAAATTAAGTTTTAAATCATAACTCTAAATCCTAAATCATAAACCCTAAAATCCATTCTACCACAAATTCCTTAAACTTTAATCATAACCTAAAAAAATACAATTTACCCCCAAATTCTCTAAACCCTAACACTAGACCATAAACCTAAATTTTAGCATGAGGCATAAATAAGGGCACCAAAAAAATAATTTATTTATTTATTTCTGTAATACTCGATCCAAATTAATTAACTAATAGATTGAATATCTATGGTTAAAAAAAATTAACTAATTGGATCATAAGATAGAACAAGTGATCAGATCTCTTAATTATTGCATATCGATATAGGATATATACATCATAGTGTTGTATTTAGGGACGAACGAACTAAGGGTGGGAGGAAGGGGCCATGCCCCCAAACCCCAATTAGTTTTTTTACCTTTGTTATATATATAAAAATAAAAATGGATTAATTATACAGTTGCTCCTTTCAGTGGTGAATCTAAAAATATATTTAAGAGTAGAGACATATAAAATCTCAAAATTTTAGGGTGGACACAAGTCATAAAAATGAGAAAAAATGTAAGACTAATTCATAAAAATTAAGAAAATTGAAGGTAAATGTGTGAATTTTAAAAAGTTCACGGTGGGCACGAGCACACTCCACACAACATATAGATCCACCAATTGGCTCCTCTTCACTTTTCAAATATTTATGTTTGTCTCGAATTTTCAATATGATACCGTTCTGGTTGTATTATATCAAATTTAATATGATATAAAGAAAACATTATAAACTTGAAAATAAGTTGGGTTAGGTGAAGCTCGGACTTGGAATATTAGAGTTAACTCGAATCCAACTCATATTATGGACGAACACAATATTTTGGTTCAAATTATCTAAAATATTAGATGGATCAATGTATATACATAAAATCGAGTATGAGCGGCGTTTTCAATGGGTTCCGATTTGTATGACCATCAACATCATTCAAACAACATAAATGATTGTGAGAAAGTAGATTTCAAATGCAACCACTCACTTGCTGATGCCTAATGATGGCCTTCATTGGAGATACGTACACGTATTTGTTTCCCTACGCTATTATGGTATAATTTGACAATCCAATGTTACATTTTGGGAATTTTTTCAGATTTTAACTTTAATTTTTCAGGCAAATGGGGCGATACAAATCTCTTATGGAAGATGGGTTGCAGCTTTGACATGATCTTTTCGAATTCAGATAGATGGCGCAACTTTGACTTGATCTTAAAGATAAGGTTGGTATCAGAGACAAAGTTATGATTAAAAATAATGTTGAAAGATCGAGGGGTCAATTCATAATTATTTCATTTTTTTAAAAATTATATTAAAATAAATTTTAAAAAATTTTATGCGTGGGAGGCAAGAGCCCCTCTCAAGACTGATGTTGGTTCGTCTCTGGTTGTTATAATGTGTGTTTTCAAGCCATGAATAATCACCTCCTATAATTCGATTCCTAAACCACGTCGATGATATTTTTCATTAATTTTACATAAGCTTGATTGGTGTAATAATAAATTTAACTTTCAACATTTACTTATTTTATTAATTTGGTTTCGATTCTAAAAAACACAATTAATTTTACCCTCAACATTTACCTATTTTATCATTTTCGTTTTGATTCTTACAAATTCAAATAAAATGGCCTTGTTTTCTTTTAGATTTTAAAGAACTTTTAGGATTGTTTGCATTTTTATGATTTTTTGAACTTTATGATATTTTCCAAAATTTTAGTTTTTAATACTTATTACATGTGGCATTGTTATAAGACATAACTTTTTTAATATTCAGTATACAATATTTATATTATTCAGACCTCCTCCTTACCTATAAATTAAAGGATACTAAATGTAAACATGTTCAATTTCACGTTCTCCTACATATTGTATGAACGCAAATACCAATCAAATTATACTCAATTGACTTAGACCACATTATTTTTAATAAAAGAATGTAATGGGATAACACGATAAATAGAGACAGAAGTATATAGGGGTTGGAGGAGCCCATGCCCCCACCCCAATTTTTTTTACCTTTGTTATATATAATAAAAAATAAATTAATTATAAATTTATCATTTCACTTTTCAAATATGGATGTTTGTTCCTCAACTATAGCTTCGTCTCAAATGATAACATAATGAAAGTATAGGGGTAAACCGGTTAAGAGAATTTTTTTCCAGACAAATCCTAATCTTAATCTTATCTAGAGGGGAGGGAAAGCGTGGACTCTAGGGGAAGGAGATGCTCCTAGTGAGTCTAGAACCCATGACTTAAAGAAATATGAGTGAACAAAGATGAATAGCTTGACCAATTGGCTAAATATACTTACTTAATAAATCAAGAAAATCTTGACGGACCAAACTAAAAATTTATCTATATTATAAGGACAACAACAAATATTAAGCCTCGTATAATTATTTAGTTTGACATAATTATATATGTGTGTACTGATCATTGAATTTTTGTTGACTTTCCCACCTACAATTCAACAAATGGTAAAATGAACAAAGACATGTACTTTTTTGATTTATTTGGTCTTAATAGACTTGTACATATAATATGGGGCAAAGGCAAAGAACAGCAACTTCGATGATGTAACATTTTTGTCTCTTATTCACTTTAAGATAATGAAAAATTATATATGCATGGACCGCTTTTCTTCATCAACAACAGACATAATAATAATAATAATAATAATAATAATAATAATAATAATAATAATAATAATAATAATAGTAAGGGACGGAGCCAGAATTTGAGATTGGAGGGGGCAAACTATAAGTATTTGAAATTCGGGAGGTAAATTTATAAATAAAATAATTTTTAAAAAATTTTAAATAGGGGGACAAAGGTGAAATTTTTTTTCTTCGAGGGTGTAGGGGGCGATTGCCCCTCTCGAAACCTTAATGACTCCGTCCCTAATAATAATAATAATAATAATAATAATAATAATAATAATAATAATAATAATAATAATAATAATACTTTTTAGGGTTTTTTTATTATTTTAAAATTGGATATATTATTTTCTAAACATGAAAAAAAATATTTTGACACAAAAGTTTTAATAAGTCAGCAGTTATATTTTAAATTTTAAAAGTTTAATAATCAAACTAAATACGTTTCAAACATTCAGAAATTATCAGTATAATTTATCTTTACTATTTATGTTTAATTAAATATTCTTCTAAAGTATTAAATACAGTACAAGTTTTGATTGCCTGAATATGGTCGACTCCCTGTCACTATACACATATTTGTTTCATGGAAACCATATAATATTTTACATTTTGACTTTGAGAACATATCGTTTAGGACATATGTTAAAAAATAAAAAAAATAAAAATACATTACAAATAATAATAAACGTATCAAAATTTTAGTTTCTCTACCATGCTGAACTTTAAGATTGATCTCTTTATTTTAACTTGACATAATTTGTTTCATTTATCTTTATAATGTTATTTGCAGGTCTGAATTAACAAAATTATTAGTTATAATTCTTTTAATGAAAAATTATTTGTAATTATACTAAAATTGGGTTTGGTATTCAACGTTTACAATTCATCTTCTTTTATATTCATCTTATATTATTTCTAACTATTTGTATAAGCATCACTTATTCAAAACTTCTCTACTTTTAATTTTCCACTTCTCCGCTTCTTCATTTTTCTGAGGCGGTTACAAAATTTCTCTAAGTCTTTCTTCTTCTTCATCGTTTTTTTTACTGGCGGCGACCTTTGGCCGTTCTGCTGGTTCTGTACATAAATAAAATTCATCTTTTTCGAAGAATATGTCGTTTTTCAAGTTTGTTTCTTGTTTTTCTTCTACTTTGTCGGATTCTTATTCAAATATGCTTTTATGGCAGTTCTTTTGTCTGCTTGGCGGCAATTCTTTCGTCTTCTTTTTAGCAGTTTTTGTCTGTCTTCATGACAGTAGTGTGTCTTTTGACAGTTACACGTTCGAGTGACGAGTATCAACGAGCGCTTTTCAACGAAGGAGGCCGTTCTATACATGCTATGATTCCCTTTTGTGGTTGTGCCGACATGCCAAGAATAAGTAGCAGAAGAATTTTGCTATATTCAAATAGCACTCAAAGCAAAGTTATAGTTTTATGGATTTTTATTTCAGAAGATTTCTTCTGACAGTGTTAGGTCTGGTATTTTAACGTTTTTCACACCTTTAGAATTTTATTATTTTGTTCTGCATTGTATTTATCTTGTAAAAGGTGTGATTTCTTTGTATTCCTTTCGCTGTTGAATATAATCCAGATTAAAAAAAACTATTTGTATAAAAATAAAGAGTTAGATTCGAAACTAATTATCAAAAGATATTTTTTTTGGTATAACTATCGCTATCTGTCTCACTGGTCGATTAATCTGAATTATGTATTTTTTAATCTATGAACACTATTCTCTTTGAAAAGTTCAAGTTAATGTACCTCTGGTTTTTGGTTGTTTTAGGAATGGATTCTAAAAAAATAAAACAATTTATTTGAGAATAGAAAATTACAACATTAATTATAACACTACTGAACAACAATCTTCAATATTATACCAATTTTCACTTTAAAAATGTAATCAATAATTATCCAAGAAATTTTCGATTTATGAATTTGTGATTCAAATTTCGATTTAATCCGATCTTGAAAAGTTAGTGTTGAATAATATGAAGAAGCTCAGTCAGGATAAGCAAATGAGCACGAAAAGCATGCATTGTTCATTAGATTCAAAGGGTTTATAAACACATGCACATACGTCTAGAAGCTTTGCCACATCAACAAAGTTTGTTAAAACAATCTAACAACCCTAACAATTTGCAGGTTGCCTACTAACAATCTAACAACTAAGCTTGGAGCTTTCTAGAATGGACTGGCTGGTATTGCATGCTAACATCTTCCCTATTTTTTTTCTCCTCCTGAAAGAACTTCTGCAAAGGTGACAACATTGAGCTTCTATCGAAACAAAGTGAAGAACGAGCTGGTGAGGGGCTTTGTGAACCCATCAGCAATTTGAAAAGGAGCATGAATGTAGTTGACCAAAAGAGCTCTGGAAGAAACTTTCTCGCGGACAAAATGAACATCGAGATCAATGTGTTTCGATTGAGCATGAAAAACAGGATTCATACTCATGGCAACAGCACTGGTGCTATCGCTCCAAATAATGGGAACATTTTTCTAGGTAACACCCATGTCTTGGAGCAAGGCACTTAGCCAAACAACTTCAGAGGTTGTGTCAGCGATGCTTCTGTACTCAGCTTTCATAGTGGAGCGAGACACCACCTTCTGCTTCTTTGAGCTCCAGGCAACGAGACTTTTACCAAGATACACACAGTTGCCGATTGTGGACCTACGATCATCTGGGCAGCTTCCCCAATCAGCGTCGGCAAAGGCAACTAAGCTAGTGCTTGACTCAGAGGGGTGAAAAAGCAAATCGTAATGCAAGGTGGCACTCAAATAACGTAAAATACGTTTAACAACAACGAGATGAGTTTCACAGGGTTTGTGCATGTATTAAGCAACTTTGTGAACACTGTAGGTAATATCCGGACGGGTGTGGCACAAGTATAGCAACGAGCCAACAATGCTACGATACCCTTTGGCATCTTCTATAGGGCTACCAGTCTGGAGAGTGAGTTTATCAGATGCAAGCATGGGAGTAGACGCACCATTTGCTTTGTCCATGTTGGTCTGTATCAGTAGCTCAAGAATAGATTTCCGCTGACTAAGAAATAGCATTCCAGCATGACGTTGTACCTCAATACCAAGAAAGTAACTCAACTCTCTGAGATCTTTTAAGGAAAACCTGACACCAAGAAGTTGAACCACCTCAAATATACGAGAATCACAACTGCCTATGATAACTATATCATCGACATAGATTAAAATGTAGGTGAAGGCAACACCCTAGTTGGAAATGAGGAGAGACGAATCTGCTCCACTGCTTCGAAAACCAACACCAAGGAGAAACTGTCGAAGCTGAGAATGCCAGTTGTGAGGGGCCTGACATAGGCCATACAAAGCCTTCTCCAACTTACAAACCAAGAGAGAACCATCACTAGCAACAGTCTTGAATCCAAGTGGTTGCTGCATAAAAACTTCCTCCTCAAATTCACCATTGAGGAAGGCGTTATTCACATCCACCTGGCGCAAGCTCTATTTGTTCGAAACTGCCAATGAGAGAACAATATTGACAGTAGCAAACTTCACCACAAGACTGAATGTGTCATTAAAGTCCCTGCCTGGAACCTGGGAGAAGCCTTTCGCGACGAGCCGAGCTTTGTAACGAGAGACAAACCCATCATCATTCTTTTTGATCTTAAATATCCATTTACAGCCTATAGGAACACGACCTTCAGAAAGCTTGACGAGAGACCAGGTGCCATTCTTGAGTAAGGCCTCGTATTCATCCAAGGCAGCCTGATGCTAGTCATGAGAGGCAAGAGCATCATGGATGGTCCTTGGCAAATCATCATCAACAAAGGCATCAGCCAGATAAATCTTAGGCTTAAAAACACCAGCTTTGCTGCGAGTGACCATAGGATGAAGATTGGAAAGTGCAGGTGGAAGAGACTCATCCTGAAAATCAACAATCGGAGAAAGAAGATCCAAAGCAACAGTGGATGATGGAGATGAAGAAGTAGGAAAATTCTGATGAGCACTGGAGGAAGGACCAACACAAGGAGAAGAAGCAAGGCTAGGAGTTGGTGAAGAGTTCCCATGGTCAGACAAGATCGTATCAGGTGGCACAGGCCTAGAGGGAGAAGAAGTGCAAGGACCAGTGGTCTCATGAGGATTGGGACACAGAAGAGGGGACTCACGTGCACTACAGGGGTCAACAATAGTAGCAGGGGAAATTGTAAGAGTAACAGAAGTGACAGGGGTGACATGTTGAGCTGGCTGCATGCACAAGAGAAGAAACACCACATGAACCAAGAGGCATATCACAGATAGCAACCGAAGGGTTCCCCTAACGTGTAGCTGGCTGGGGTTGTTGCGGAGGACAGAATGAGCTGTGGTGCAACAACTGCTCAATGCCAGGAACCAAAGGCAACGTCAAACTCCCAACATTAGAAGATGAGAAAGAAGGTGACAAGTGAGTGGGACCCACAAAAGGAAAGATGCTCTCGTCAAAAACCACGTGCCTAGAAACATAAATTTTCCCATACGGTGCAAGACACTGATAGCCATTGTGGGAGGGACTATAGCCTAAGAATGTAGACGGGAAGGAACAGAAATCCAACTTATGCGTACGAAACGGTCGTATATGTGGGAAGAAAGGGCATCCAAAAACTCGAAGTAGCTCATACTTGAGTTTTCTGCCAAATAGCTTCTCGAAAGGGGAAACACCTTGAAGAACTTTCGTAGGAAGTCGATTGATCAGATACACAACAGAAATCATAGCAAATGACCAAAACTTGAGAGGAAGAGATGCCTGGGCAAGAAGCGTCAAAGCTAGCTCAGTGATGTGGCGATGTTTGCGCTCAACAACACCATTCTGTTGAGAGGTGTGAGGGCAAGTGATGCGATGCACAATCCCAGCATGACACAGAACTGGAGTCAAACTGCGATATTCCCCACCCCAGTCACTTTGGACATCTTTAAGAGTAGCGTGAAACTGGTTATGAACAAGTTTAATAAAATCTTGAAATGCAGCCAAGGCCTGAGACTTTCGTTTCAACAAGTAAAGCCAACAATGGCGCGTATGGGCATCCACAAAAGAAACATAATAAAAGTAACCTTGTGAAGCAACATGGGCAGGGCCCCAAAGATCTGTAAAAATCAACTAAAAGGGACTACCATAGCAAGAATCGGATGACACAAACGGAAGCTTGTGACTCTTCCCCATTTGACATGCAACACAAACAGTGGAAATTGTATTAGCATCACTAGGAATCTGAATGTTACAAGACTTGCATACTGTAACAAGAGTGTCATGAGAGGGATGCCCTAAACGGCGATGCCACAAATCATACAAGGACACATAACTATAAGCTAAATTGACCTCAAGCATGGGTCGTTTATTACAATAAAAAGGTAAATAGGAACGAAATCGATAAAAGGCCTCCATCTTCATCACCAGTCAAGACAACAACACCAGTATCTTCATCACGAACAACGCATGAACGAGCATGAAACTCCAAGAAAACATTGTTATCCCTAGCAAGCTTGGACATCGAAACCAAGTTCTTTGTTATGCTAGGTACTTGCAAAACATTGTTCAACATTAAGGTTCGAGAAGAAGATAGTAACGCAGATTGACCTATCTTGGAGATACCAAGGGAAACACCATTACCAATAGTGAGCTTACCAGGACCGGAATAGTCAGTACTATCAAGAAGAGCAGCCGAGTCAGGAGAAACGTGGTGTGACGCGCCAGAATCAGCAAACCAATGGCCCTTGTTTGCAGTTACAACATTGGCCTGAGCAGGAGCAACAGGTTGGGAACCAGAAGCGGTTTTGGAAGACACTCCATCACCAAGATGACAGCCACAATGAAGAGAAGTAACATCAAGAGCACACAAATTAGCCGCACCCGACTCATCTTTAATCATATCTTTGTTGCGAGCTGTGACCCCAACAAAATTTTCATCGAATCGATGCCAGCACCGGTCAACCAAATGACCTAACTTGCCACAAAGTTGGCACTGTAATCTCGTGCGCCAAAAACTGCCACGACCACAAGAAGTAGACGCCGATCGAGGGGAACGAGAAATATTGGAAACAGTGTCCCGACTGGCAGGAAAATTGGAAGAAGCCTGCACCACATTGACACTAGAGGATAAATCAGAAAGAGGATTAAAACTAAGAAGTTGAGTTTCAGCATAAAAAAGAACTAAAATAGTAGCATCGAGGGTAAAAGGTTGCTGGCTGGCAGTGATCACGAAAACAAACGATTGATACTCCATTGGCAGACCATTCAGAATCGTGGCAATCTTTTCAAGATCCGAGATCGGACTGCCACAAGACGCAAGAGCATTATAGATCTCCTTAATCTGAGAAACATATGTTCGCAATGCTGGAATCACCCTTCTTAACAGAACGAAGTTTTTAGTGAAGACTCATAACGGTGGTAGTGGAACGACTGGAGAAGAAACGTAGCACAGTGGACCAGATCTCAGCCGTGGTGTCAGCTCCAACAAACTCGGAAAGAAGATGCGAGCTGGTCGTAGAGAGGAGCCAAGAGATCAACGCACTGTCCTGAGCCACAAAGACCTCATAAGCTTCATTGTCAACGGAGGACCCATCGACAGCAGTAACAATGGCCGGAGGGGGCTTGAGATCACCGGTCAACAATTTCTCGAGACGCAAGCTACGAACAGCCAGCAAAACTTGCTGCTTCCACATCAGAAAGTTGAACTCGTCAAGGACAATGTTCATTTGTTTGTTGGTGAACGATTTGCTCATCTTGGCCAAACCAGCAAAAGGATCAACATCGGAGGCAGAAGCAGAAGTGGAGCCGTCGGGTCGCGTCATCGGAGCAAGTTGGAGCAGCGGAAAGCAAAGCTAGAGCGAGGAGAAAAGGAACCCAAAACCTTCGGCGAAAGATATCATGTTGAATAATAAGAAGAAGCTCAGTAAGGATAAGCAAATGAGCACGAAAAGCATGCATTGTTCATTAGATTCAAAGGGTTTATAAACGCATGCACATACGTCTAGAAGCTTTGCCACATCAGCAAAGTTTGTTGAAACAATCTAACAACCCTAACAATTTACAGGTTGCCTACTAACAATCTAACAGCTAATCTTGGAGCTTTCTAGAACGGGCTGACTGGTATTGCATGCTAACAGTTAGCAGTGTGTTACATATATCCACATTAAGCCTTGTACCCTAACCTCCTCTAATATTTAATATTATAGAAAATTACTCTCATATGTCCATATTTTTCTCTTCTAAGATTTTTCGTGCAAACAGTTAGAACGGGCTGACTGGTCTTGGTTTATCATGCAAACATTTATTGCCATTATCATTCTTGTATATTCGTAATATGAGATTTAACTTATTAATCACAAGATTTCAATAAAAAATTTCAATGAAAGAATTTCTTTTCCAAGTACACCCATTAACTATTTTAAGTAAATGAAAATATAAATTGCTTATTTGTGTATAAGTTTTCTTTCTTGTTCTTTTGGACAGAACATGCTTTCTTTTATTTTGGGTTATGTTTTGGATTCAATAATTTCATCTAAAAAATTCACATTCAAATTCAATTTGATCTCATGCTTCATCTAAAAAATGTACTTTTTCCCCTTTCCAACACTGTAAAATTCATATTTCAAGCTAACACTTTTAAGACTTTCTAAATCAATTAAGGAAATACCAAAAATCTAGCTAGCTTCATATTTTAGACTATCTTGTTTCTTTCCATCTATTGTAATTGATTGAAACGACATAACCATGTGCATCTTTTGCTCTATATGTACACTAGGAGGGATTGTTAGGAGTCTATAAGACAAAATGGTAAATTTGCTAACAATGAATCTCGTAAAAGATTGAAAATTATTAACAACAAATTATCGACGATGTGATAAAATAAATTGCACTCCTAACGAGAGAAATCATGTTTGAACTATAAAAATAAAATTATTGAGAACACTATAAAATAGGTCCAAATTGATAACACAAACTTACTAATAACAATATAAAATAGAAGGGCAAACTTACACCAAATTAAAGTTGAGGAATTAAATTTCTAATTCCACCATAATAGAGAGACTAAGGCCATGTTCTGAAATATTTTTTTAAAAATTACTTTTGGATTCAAAAAGCACTTTTGGGGCAAAAAAATGCAGAACATATAACCTTTCAAGCTAAAAATGTTTGAAAAAGTATTTTTCATAAGCTGGATTTTTTAATTTTTAGTTTTTTCAAAAACACTTTTGAGGAAAGTTATTCATTTTTTCTCATTTATATCATCGATTCTTATATATATATATATATATCATCGATTTTTTCAAAAATGTGCTTAAAGTTTAATCGGATAGTCATTTTGACTCATATTCTTTTTAGAAGCACTTTGACCCCAATGTTTCATTTTGGGTCAAAATAGCCCCCTTAGTGGATGAAAACTGTTAATCAACTAACGATAAATAACTTGAAATGACTTAACAGAATGACACGTCAACAAAAAACTAATTTTATATTTTATATAATTTTATAAAATTATTTTTTGACTGACGTGCCATTTTGTCAAGTCAACACCTTTGTATATATGACATTGTTATGTCAGCGTGCACTGTCACGCAGGTATCACGTCATTTCAAGCAATTTACCGTTAGTTGACTAATAGTTTTCATCTACAGAGGGGGCATTTTGGCCTAAAATGAAATGTTACAGGTTAAAGTGCTTAAAAAAGAATACGAGATAAAGTGACTATCCAGTCAAACATTAGGAGCATTTTTGGCATTATGCTGGTAAAAAAGGGTCCAAACTAAATATTTTATCTACTTCAAATAACTTTCCACGGCAAAAAAAAAAACACACACACACAAATTTTAAACCAAACAATCCAAAAATACTTTTCAAAAATATTTTTCTCACCCCACCTCCTAAAAGCAATGCTAAATTAAACCTAAAATTATGATTAGACCCAAATTTGTCCTTGTCCAACAGAGACAAAAGACAAGTGCAAGACACAATATCTTCCAATTGAGAATTCATGCAAAATTATCAATGAAAAAGATAAGTCAAGAACCCTTCCAACTTTGTTGGCTCATGAACCATTAGATAATTCACTTAACCAAATGTTCATGGCTTGAACTGGTCCCCTTCTTGTCACTATTTGCTTAAACCCTATTCTGGTTAGTTCATTGTGTTTTTTAAACACCCAAGAGAAACTTAATTTCTTATTGATCATTGCTAGCACCATAAGGCAAAACATGTTTATGTCAACACAAATGATAAGAACTAGAGAAATTTTAAGAAAAAAAAACTTCATGGAAAAACATATATATATGTATATATTTTTGAACTTATGAACCCTAAAAATGGTAAAGAATTAAGGAATCATTTGGTATACTTATGAACAAGACGCAACCCAGCAAATGATTCCATGAACTTGGCACAAGAATTTGAATTTAACAAAAGATAATATATATATATATGTGTGTGTGTGTGTGTTTCAACTTGTTTCTGTTCAGACAACTATCAAAAGCAAAACAAATCAATGCCCATGATTCATTAATATACTGTCATAATATACAGTTTGAAGATCTTCTGCAAATCCTTATCGTTAGGTTCCGAGCTATCTAGCTAGCTTCTAATTCTAGCAGGATAAATATATATTTTTCTCCATGATTTTAGCCCTATATTGATTTTTTTCCTTGCCAGTGCAAGCGTGCATAAAAAATGGCTAAACCTTCAAGTTGCTACATGCAATGCATGTTCAGCAGAACTGATGATGACCGTTCATTGTTGATGGCGTGATTGGCCAACAGCACCTTCCCAAGATTTTTGTTTGGTCAACAATGGCTTTATATTGGGTGTTAGACCTTTAGTTTTATATGTTTTGTATTTTGGCTTAATTATAAAATGAGTGAGTAGAATATACTATATTTTTGAGATAGATGTCTAAAGTATTTTTGGACTAGGCGTCTAACATTTCATTCTACAACTATTTTAAGGTTTTTTCGTAACAAAAGTTCAAAAATTTCTGTTAACCAATCAAAATGCGACGAGTGGTTGTTTTATATTTTTGAAATATTTATTATTTTTTAAATATTAAAATTCCTAATTTTCTGAACAACCCGAAATTCCTAAATTTCAAACAAAACCCTAAATTACCTAAATCTCTAATGCCAAATCCCTAGTCCATAGCCATTGTCGCTGTCGTCACCCAATATTGTCACCAACCGCCCTTATGTCACCAAAATCGAATGGTCGACCACCCCATTCTCGTCGCTCTAAATCTCTAAATCTAAATCACTAAATTCTAAACAATCTCTAAATATTTTTCCCCAAAACCCATTGCCGCCGCAATCACCACCGCACCCTCTCAGTCACCAAAATTCATCGGTTGATCGTCCTCATACCCCTCAGTAGTTAAAAATATATTTATTTAAATATAAAAATATACGAGCCTCACATAAATGCTCTATTAAGGATCGACTTAAATTGTAATTAATGTTGGATAAATGTGAGGAAAATAGTAACTTTGAGCCATATTTCGAATGGGTAAAGGTGGAGATTCGAATAAGGGTTCTATTGAATTTTATTCTACTCTATGAGACCTTTATAACGATATCTCATATGCTCAAAATGGTTGAGTAATGAATGAGAAATTGATTATCAAAGTAAGGTAGTTGTGAATTGAAAACTCCCTATCCCACATTGATGGGATAAATGGAATGGGAAGTGTCTATAAACACTTGCCCACTTTGTGGTTATTGAATGGCTTGAATGGAAATTGTGCCTCTCGCGAATGGGATAAGATTTGCACCTGCACAATGTGGGCAACACGAATGTTCAGATTGGTTGGCCCCTTTGTGGGCTTATTGATATTTTACCCACTTCGAATAATTTTTCCCCTTAAATTAGCATATCTTTTGAGATTATTTCGAATTTAAAAGGATATCATCAGCTTGCAATTCACAAAAATATATCCGAGTAAATATGACATAAATTAAAGATTTTCGAATTAAATCAGATGGTGAATTAATGGCCATAAAATCAGAATATTTCTTTCCCACGATTTTAACCTAATTTCCCCTATAAATGCAATGCTTCTCTTCAGTTTCAAACACGAACAAAGAAAGCTTTCCTCTCTCGAAAATTGCATTGTTTTTCGGTGATAGTCAAATGAAAGATTTCGTTCGTGATTTCTTCAGTGGTACTGCTGTCGAAAATCATCTGTTGTTGTATCCTAGGAGACTGACGACCTAAGATATCAAGCACCGATGGGAGGTCGAATCTTTCTTAAGGAATCTGCGTTTTCTGCAGGCCTCAACAACTCATTTTTGGTTTATTTCCAAATTGATAAACGCCGTGAATTGTCAAATAAATATCCTTCATCTCTGAATAAATATAGAAAAAGTGTAGTATAGAGAAGAATGAGTAGGTCCACAGGGACTAAGGAGTTTCTGATATACGGTTGTTCTGATTCTGACTGTTGCAAGATAATTTAGTGAATTGGGGGTTTTGATTGAAAATTGTAGATTAACTAAAGATTGCATAAATAAATATGGTAAAAATAAATCGATGAATTTAACTAGCCTCAGGCTTTTACCCCGCTTCAATTCAAAATGATCATTGAAAAAGAAAATTTTCACTCCGGATACATGCTGGTTACAGTCTATAAGGCCCAACCCTTGTAACTTGTTTTTCTCTTCGGTAAACCGATAATCTAAAATCAATTTTTAGATTCCAGTTTTCTGGTTTAACCAACCACGACTATCATCGTTAGAATAAAATAGTTTCAAAGCTCTGAGAAAACCTGACTCGAATTTTAGTGTCTCGATGAGAATCGAATCCGCTCTCAATTTTCCCTTAGCGAATTCGTCGCTGAGTGTGTTCATAGGAAGTTGAAACCACGACTATCATCGAATATTCCTTCCATTGTAAATCTCAACTACGATCAAATCAACGCTAGCTTTTTGAAGTGAAAGCAAAAAGATTTTGATAGAAAGGCCGATTGCCGATCTAAGTTTTCAGAAAAACTGAGAATGTAAAACGAAGTTTGTTAAGTACCTTTTATCCTCACAAGGTGAATTGAAGCTTCGCTTTTAAGCCCTTGGCTAATATAAAATTTAGATAAGCATGATTATGGAATAAATCATACTTAGCATTTTTTTGAAAAAAAATAGAAAACTAAAGAAAATAAAGAATTTAAGAGAAATGGAATTTTTATAGAACTCAAGAGTAAAAACAAACAAAGAACAAGAGATGATTTTTGAGTTCACTCCAAATGGGTATTTATAGTATTCTAAAAACCCTAAATAACCTAAAGTGATAAAAGATAACTCCTAAAATATTCAAATTAAATACAAAAGATAAATCCAAAGTTTAAATTTAAATCTCGGCTGATAAGTTATCAGAATCAAGGCTGATAAGCTACCCGGCGTTGCTGACGTCATCTTCAGAAGCTACTGACGTGTCATTCAGCTAGACCTTTCATGCCACGATTCATGCTCACTAATCCAGCCATGAATCTAGAAAAAAAAAACTACAGAATTCAGCCTCTTTTAGCACAATTTCTGGAATCCAATGTCTTGCATAGAAAATAAGGGAAAACGCCCAAATTAGATACCTAGACCAACAAATAAGAAGTAATTAACAACAAGATAATAACTATTTAAATCACTCATTACAAATCTGATTTCTATAAATTTGAATTTTATTGTATTTTGTTTTTTTTTCGAATTTAACCTTCTTTGTACAATAATCTTAAGACAGATTTTCTTATACAAGGCGATTCGAAATAATCACGTTTGTGAGAAAAGTAAATAAATTCGTTTTCAGGAGTTGTCCTTCCGTACTAACAGCTTAAATCTCAGAAAATAAACGAGACAAATCTGTTTTACAGAAATTATCGTTAAAAGTAATCGAGATTACGTATTTTGTGGAAAATCAAAATCCAAAATAAACAAAATTAATTTTTTAGTTTATTAAAATTATTATTGATTCCGGATTTGTTTCTTTCTTGTTCTAAAACAAAGAAAAGAAAAGGCTTTGTTGCCCATAAAAATGATCCTCAAATGAGAGATGGATCACGAAAGGAAAAATTTGTTAACTTACCGAATGTTTTATTAAGGTAATATTCCTTAATAGTTTTTAACCTCTAATGGTTTATATGAATACATGTGTGCATGTATCATGGTAATGACATAAATTATGATATTATTTTGGTAATCATATTATGGTATTATTAATGTAAATCCATAATCATTGAATTATTATCTCTTGGCAATCCATAATCATTGAATTATTATTGATACATTTCTAAATAATATATGACATGGAAAATAAATATTGTATTCTTGTGCAATAATAATTATTATTATTTGTGTTTTTGGCAACACTATGGATTATTGCTTCTGCTAATAATTTACCTTGAGAAATTATAGAGACAGACAAGATACTCAGGTGAAATTTGGGTAACTAAGATCTCATAAATAATTTGTTTCAGGATTTAATTCATGTTGTTTTAATAGATTTACATGATATTTTCCAAAACAAGAATCAACAAAATTAAAGGGTTAATTCCTTTTAATTTTTGTTTCCTTGATATCTCTGGTGTGAGTTTTAGTGCTACTAATCCAAATGTTTAACAAAAGATATAACAAAAGAAATAAATCATTAAATTTATTTCTATGCTAGAATCATGCGTTGATTCTAACTTGTTAAGGAAAATAAATCGTTGGATTTAATTTCGTGGGAATCTAGAATGATTCAATCTTGAAATAAACTGGTGAATTTATTTTGGAAAAAGAAATAACTCAAATTTATTATTTCTTAAGAATCAAGTGTGATTCTATTTTGGAAATAAATCGGTGAATTTGTTTCTAGAAGTAACATTGGTTACCAAATTCAAAGCGTTGATTTCGACCGAGGTCACGAATCAAAACATAGAAAAAATTTGTTCTCTATGTGAAATTAAATTCTTAAAGCCTATTTTGATGCATGTTATGAAGTGCACCATGTTCAAAAATGGCTAAATAATTGTGAGGGTCATTGGACCATAAATAAAAAATGGAAAAATCAGTGAAATTCATCGGAAAGAATTTCAAAACGTGGCAACAAAAGATGTTCCATATTTGACCACGATAAACATCGGTCAAAGATCTAAAGGATGACCATCCTATTATTTAGAGATGTTAAGGTAAATTTTGTTACCACCTTCAAATGTTATTAAGGTAAATATTGCTAAGGCAAATATTACCATGGAAAATGTAGCAGAAGTCAAAAACGTCTTCAAACCGCAAATTAGGCAGAGTTGTAACACCCCAATTTTTTCGTAATTTGAAACCCTAATTTAATTGAAATCCCTAAATTAAAAACCCTAATAATTGGGAATTTTAAGTTAAAAACCTAATTTATTTTAGTGATTAAATTGGGAATTTTCAGAATTTTAGTGACCAAATTGCAAAGGTTGCAAATTTTAAGTTCCGTTTCATAAACCCAGAAAGTTTGATGGCACGCATTGTGATTTACCCTTTTTTTTAGGGTATTTGTATCCTTTTGGCACCCATTTTAGATTTTCGAGTGTGGCGCCGCTCTCCTTTTTTTCTTCGTCTTTCGTGTTTTCTTCGAACCATCACCCTCAACCCTCCATCGTTGTTCACCGTCCGGCCAAGGTCTAATCATCGTCCGATCGTTGATCTGACGCCGCCATCCAACTCGCCGCTCTGTCCCGATCCTAGCCAACCCTTCATTTCTTCTGTTGCCGACCAGATTTCACAGAATCCGTTCGAGCTCCTCGACATTTGGTTTTGGAACGACATTGACTCGGATACTAAGATCCTTCCTCCTCCTCCACCTGGACGACCTCATGTTGCTCAGACATCAGGATCCGCTCGAGCTGACTCTGGCCGATCTAGAGATAGAGCTGAGCGTGGGAGACGTCACCATCGACGTTGAGTGTTAGCTACTTGAGGTGTGTTCTCTTCTGTGCTGTCTGTTTATAGTGCTCTGTATGTAAATGTGTTAATTTGGTGAAATGTATACATGATGTGGTCTGATGATGTATGATGATAATATTCTGTTGATCTGTGATGTTTTACTTGTTCAGAATTCTATTACGTTATGCAATATTTGTATATACACTCAGATTATTGTATAACATATTATATGATTATGCATTTCTGTTGATAAACAATGCATTCAAATTCAGAACTCAGATTGTATGTCATCTCAATATGGTTGGGATTCTGTACGGGGAAGTTCAGTAGCCTCATCCTTTGGGATGATGTCTACTTCGGATCAGTGGTTTCGCCCTACGGGTTGGATTCCACTTCGGATGGTGACGAGGTTGAGAGTGGTTCTGGGGAACCTTACTCTTCGGATGGTGATGTAGTTGGGTGCATGTCATATTGTGTTGCATATTCATTCATACTTGTTTATGTGTTTCAATTGATTCATGATGGAAAAATTGTATTCTGATAATATTTGGTTAACTATGTTCTTATAATGATTCTGTTAGTTCTGTTTGCACTGTAGAGACACACTGAGCGTTTTTATTAACTCCCCCTTAGTTTCTATTTTAGATACTTAAGTCTAGGCTACGGTACTTGGAGGACCTCGTTTTCCAACTTTATTTAATTATTATTATCAGTATGATACTTGGACCTATTTATATTATATGTTTTATCATATGGTATATAATTTCAGATTTCGGATGTTTTTATTTGGGGTTATTACGTTTTATCATGCATGTACATTACGAATATTTAATATTTTTAGGAATATTTTTATCAATATGTATTATGCAATATTATTATTGTCTATTTTGGAATTAAAGTTTTGAACTAGGTTGCTTGCGTGAGGAACAAGCTTTGAGCTTGACTCTTTATATTTGACCCAGTTCTTCTGGGTCGGGTTTAGGGAGATACATTTAGTGGTATTAGAGCCAGGTTCAACACTCGGCCTGAGTGATTTAAATCAATTTGAAATCGAAAATAATTTTTTGCATGCATTCTCAAATGGCCGATGTTGCTTTACATATGGACCAGGAATACAAAGATATAACTCGACGAGCTAGGACAACTGAGCGTAATGAGGTAGAGTTGAGACATGTTGAGTTGCATGGATCTGATAGAGGAAAGAGACCAGCGTTCGTGCTAGTTCAGCATAGTCAGGAAAATCAGTCTAGGAAGAGGGCTAGAGATGAGTCAGACTATCAGAGTTATTCGAGAGCTAGACTAGTGACTTCTTCTATTCCGACTGTTAGTGCTGGTGGTTTGACTGGTACTCAAGGGGTGCCACAATGTCCTTTTTTGTAAGAAGTAGCATTCGGGCGAGTGTAGGAGGCAAACTGGAGCTTGTTTCATATGTGGTTCATTCGAGCATCGTTTCAGAGATTGTCCGGTTCCACCTCCCTCAGCTTTTACTACTACTCAGTCTCAGACATCAGTACAGACTCCCGCCATGGGAAGCGGTCAAGTCATATCTGTGACTTCCGGCTCTGCTTGTAGAGGTAGACCAGCTCCGAGTAGAGGATCGGAAGGATCAGGGCCCAGACAGTCGTGGTTGGTTTATTCTACTAGGAGGCACAAGGATCGTGATGAGCCAAATGTTATTACCAGTACATTCTCTATCCATTCTATTCCATATTTTGCTCTGCTAGATAATGGTTCGACTCATTCATATGTTGCGAGTTCTGTGTCTGGGGGTCTTGTGATTTCTGTTGAGGATATTGTTAGTGCCGTTACTGTACACAGTCCAGTGGGTAATTGATAGCTATGCTATTACCTCTATAGCAATTGCTTGTTTTCAGGTGCATTACATTGCATGTAGGTTGCATTTTTAGTATATTACGGGTGCTTTTCAATTTATTACTCGTGTGGAGTTGCTGCTGCGTGAAAGGTAGTTTTTGGTTATTTGTGTGCAAGATGACAGAGCAGAATACGAGGGAAGAAGCAAGGAACAAAATGCTATAGCAAAGGAGGAGAAAGAAGGCTAGCTGGCGCACGAAAGTACAGGCACGTGAAGTGCAGGAAAGGACGCCTGATAGTGTCAGACAGCTTTATGTAGCAGTCGCACTCCATTTGCAGACCGTACTTTTTGTCCCCTGGTGGACAGAGCTTGTCGGAAGATATTCCTTGGGATCCCCAAGAAGATACCAAGGCACCAATACCCTAGAAGACCCCCCGCTATATAAAGGCTTCATCTCTTTAAAAAGTGAGGAGGCGAAGGGAAGAAAAGGAAGAGAGAGTGTGCAAGAAGAAGTACAACATAGGGGAGTAGCACTTTATCGTTGACCAGACTTGGTGTCCTTTATCATGAAGCTCGAGGTGTGGTCTCACCGTCCTCTTCTGAGGCGGTGAGCCTAAGGCGGTCATGGCAGTCCACTGACGAACTGGGAGTTTTTCTTTCTTTTTTGCCATAACATTCATTTATCTGGAGGGTTGTATGATGATACGTTTGATTACTGCCCAGCCATGAACTGTTTTAGATGGCGTGGGTTTTGTTGGATGATACACTGTTTATTTTCTTAATTTCATGTTAATGTTTATTGTTCTCTCTTGATCTTTTCTTTGTTTGTGGTGTGCTTAATTTCCTAATGTTGTAAGAGCTTGGGGTTGTCAGTGCTTTGAGACATAGGCCCTACCTTAAGCGCCTTCGAGAGTTGGCCTTTCTTTAGGAACAGCCCATGGTTGTAAGAGATTAGGGATGTTAGTGCCCTCGAGAGACATGACATTCCTTATGATGCCTTCGAGTGATGGCCATTCCCTAGGTATAGATGGGGTAGTAATTAAGAGAGTAAGCCTTAGCCAATAGTGACAGTTAGAGTAGTGTGTGACAACCTTCGAGAAAGGGTCATTGCTTTAGCATTAGCTAGGGGGAGTGATCGAGAGAACTAGCCTTAGATCCCATAAACAATGGAGTAACCACCAAGAGGAAGGACTCCAACCTGCCTTAGAGATAAGTGATAGGTTTAAACGGCTAAGAGGGATAGAGATTAGGAGAGTTAAGTGTTTAGAGTTAAGCCGAGAGGTATTGCTGTAGCATTTTAGTCTCCCAACTTCCTAGCTAGAGATAGTTCAGGAGCAGCCTAAGTAAATCCCACCGAGCATAGTATAGAGAACTAAGATTCATTAGTAGTGATAAGAGACTTTAGAGGGCCATCCTTCAGGAGCTAGCCAGCCATTCCGTAGAGAGCCTCGTATCCAAAAGAGAACCTATCTGTCATTTGATTATCTCTTCTTTGTTGCTTATTTTGCTACAACACTTTTCCATTCTTCATTCTACCTCAGCATACTCACATTACAATTTGGTTACTATAGCAATTTGGATACGAAAACTATGTTCACCTCCAATACCTGTGGAGACGATGCTCACTCATCACTTAATTACTCATTCGACGTGTATACTTGCACCATTTGCGTATCATTTATAGCACTGCAAGATCGTGCAACAGTAATCCAGTTGAGGTTACTAAAGTATACATGAATTGTCCTTTTGAGATTCAATGGGAGATCTTTCCAGCTGATTTGATGAAGTTACCCTTTGGCGAGTTCGATCTTATTCTGGGCATAGATTGGTTGTCTACACACCATGTTACCTTAGACTGTGAAAAGAAAATGGCTACATTGAGAACTTCTGATGATCGTGAGGTGATTCTGATTGGTGAGCGCAGAGGGTTCCTATCTAATATCGTTTCAGCTCTCAAAGCTGCGAAAATGATCAGGAAAGGGTCTATTGCTTATCTTGCCTATATCCTTGATCCGAGACAATCTGATTCCAGTTTAGATAAGATTCAAGTTGTGAAAGACTATCCAGACATTTTTTCGGAAGAATTACCTGGGGTACCGCTGAAACGGGATGAGGTTGAGTTTGGCATCGAGGTTTATCCGGGTACAGCTCCTGTGTCTATGGAACCTTATCGAATGTCACTGAAGGAACTTAAAGAGTTGAAGATTCAGTTGCAAGAACTGTTGGATCGAGGTTTCATTCGACCAAGTGTTTCTCCTTGGGGAGCTCATGTTTTGTTTGTTAAGAAGAAGGATGGGACACTTCGACTCTGTATAGATTATCAGAAGCTGAACAAGCTGACGATCAAGAACAAATATCATCTTCCCCGTATTGATGATCTGTTTGACCAGTTTCGGGGAGCTTTGGTGTTCTCTAAAGATAGACCTGAGATCTGGTTATTACCAACTCAAGGTTAAGGATTCTGATGTGTTCAAAACAGCTTTTCGGACACGATATGGTCATTATGAGTTCCTTGTGATACCTTTTGGGTTGACTAACGCCCCTGCCGCTTTTATGGATATGATGAATATGGTGTTTCAACCCTATCTTGACCAGTTTGTTGTGGTATTTATTGATGATATACTGGTATATTCTAGATCTGAGGCAGATCATGAGGAACATCTTCAGATTGTGTTACAGATTCTGTGAGAGAAACAGCTGTATGCAAAATTCAGTAAGTGTGAGTTCTGGCTTTCTGACTCATATAGTTTCTGCTCAGGGTATTCAGGTTGATCCGATGAAGGTTGAGGCTATTATGAGTTGGAAGCAGCCCAAGAATGTTCCTAAGGTTCGAAGTGTTGAGTTGTATGGAGCTCGATTCGATCAACCAATTTAGCTCACCAAGTGGTGGAGAGGTGGATATTTGGGTGGAAGGGTTGTGGAAGCTAGAAAGATTAAAGACACAATGATTTATAGTGGTTCGGCCTTCTAACAAGCACATACATCCACTACCTTAGCTTCCCACTAAGGATTTCACAATCAATCCACTAATTGATTCGTCCCCTTTTCTAGGATTAGGAGGAAACCCTTACAACCGATCAAGCTTCTACCCAAAGCCTTGATCAAAACCCTCTTTTACAAAGAGATAAATAAAGCAAACTTAAACCCTCTAATAGGTGTTTGTTTGCACAATGAAGCACTCACCCAAAACCTAAAACACTTGAGCAAATTTGACAATTTTGGCTCACTAGTGTTTGTCTATACAAGAATTGACAAATTAAGCACTAAGACAATTTCTTGATCATTTGTTGATTGACAATTGAAGCATTAACCTTCTCTTGATGCTTGGAGGTCCCTTTTATACTCCCAAATGAGTTTCTAGCCGTTTATGGTCGTTGGGGATGTTTTGGAGCCGTTAGAAGCCATTTAAGTTGAGCTTTAAATGCTCAACTGCACAATAGTTTCGAAACCTTTGAAGAGGTTTCGAAACCTTAAGAGGGTTTAGAAAAACTAGCCGTTTTATAGCCGTTTGTAGCCGTTACAGGGCCAAAGTTTCGAAACCTTTACAAGGTTTCGAAACCTTTGAGCCAAGGTTTCGAAACCTTATAGAGGTTTCGAAACCTTTGCTTAGGTTTCCAAAGACAGAGGCTACTGCCCAGATAAGTTTCGATACCTTGTTTAAGGTTTCGAAACTTTCTTCTAAAAACATGTATTTTGGGCATTTTCTTGACTTTAAAATGTATATTCAATATAGGTACAAAGTCAAAACATTTTAAACATATTTTTCAAGTTGTTTTTGACTAAAAACATATTTTAAATTCTTTTCAATTTAGTCCAAAACATTTTTCAAATATTATATCAAAACATTAGTTCTACACGAAGCTTCTTGGGTTTAGCTGGTTATTATTGGAGATTCGTTGAGGGTTTCTCTTCTATTGCAGCTTCGTTGAATAAGCTTCTGAGGAAGGATGTTCCCTTCGTTTGGACTGAGGCTCAACAGTCTAGTTTTGAGAAGCTTAAGTCTGTGTTGACTGAAGCACCGATTTTGATTCAGCCAGAGCCTGGTAAGGCTTATACAGTTTTCAGTGATGCTTTGTACACCGGATTGAGGTGTGTTCAGATGCAGGACGGGAAGGTAGTGGCGTATGGGTCTTGACAGTTGAAACCACATGAGTGTAACTATCCTACCACAACCTAGAGCTTGCTACTTTTATTTTTTCACTTAAGATCTGGAGACACTATCTCTACGGAGAGAAGTGTTATATCTATACAGACCATAAGAGTCTGAAATACCTCATCACTCAGAAAGAGCTTAATCCGAGACAACGTCGCTGGTTAGAGCTTCTCAAGGATTATGATTGTGAGATTGAGTATCATCCGGGTAAAGCTAATGTCGTTGCTGATGCATTGAGTCGTAATGCCATTTCAGATCTGAGAGTTTTGTTTGCTCAGATGAGTTTGTACGACAATGACAGTCTGTTGGCAGAACTTCGGGTTATTCCTACATTGATTTCTGATATTTGAGCTAAGCAACCTAGTGATCTGTTTTTGATGCATCCTATCAGGGAGGTACATTAGGGTATATCTCGGGATTTCTCTATTGATCAAGATGGGGTATTATGTTTCCGTGGCCGATATTGTATTCCGAGGAAATCTGGGTTAAAATAGGTTATTCTCCGTGAGGCCCATGACAGTCCTTATTCTATGCATCCTGGTGGTGACAAGAAGTATAAGAATCTTCGTGAAAGGTACTAGTGGAGAGGTCTCAAGTGGGACGTCGTCGGATTTGTATCGAGATGTTTGACTTGTCAGAAAGTTAAAGCAGAGCATCAACGCCCGTCTGGGTTACTACAGCATATTGAGATTTCTCAGTAGAAGTGGGAGCACGTGACTATGGACTTTATTAGTGGACTTCCCTTGACTCCATCGAAGAAGGTATCCATCTGGGTTATTGTTGATCGTCTGACAAAGTCCGCGCATTTCATTCCTGTCCGAGTTGACTATTCTTTGAGTAAGTTAGCTCAGCTTTATATTTCTGAGATTGTTCGACTTCACGGGGTACCGTTATCTATTATTTCTGACAGAGATCTGAGGTTCACTGCAAAATTCTGGGGGTCTCTTCATTCTGATTTGGGTACTCGGTTGAACTTCAGTACATCTTATCATCCGCAGACAGATGGTCAGTCTGGGGCTGTGTTCTTGATTTCAGAGGCAGTTGGGAGGATTTCCTGCCGCTTGCAGAGTTTGCTAATAATAATAGTTATAAGGCCAGTATCAAGATGACACCGTGTGAGGCTCTGTATGGGCGTAGGTGTCGTTCACCTATTGGTTGGACTAAGTTGAATGAGCACAGATTGTTGGGACCGAAGATTGTGCACGAGGCTGAGCACACTGTCAGATTGATTCAGGATCGGCTTAAGGCTGCTTTTGACAGACAAAAGTCTTACGCCGATTTGAGACGTCGTCATCTTTAGTTTGAGGTGGGTGATGAGGTTTTCTTGAAAGTATCTCCTTGGAGGAAGGTACTTCGGTTTGGTCGAAAGGGCAAGCTGAGTCCTCGTTACATTGGCCCTTATCGGATTATTCGTCGAGTCGGACCAGTTGCCTATCGGCTAGAGCTACCACAAGAGCTTCAACGTATTCACGATGTTTTCCATATTTCAGTGTTGAGACGTTATCATCCTGATCCGTCACATGTTATGCCTGTTGAGGATATTGAGGTCCGTCCTGATTTGTGTTTTGAGGAGGAGCCTATTGAGATTCTTGCTCAGAATAAAAAGGTTATCAGAAGGAAGACCATTAAGATAGTCAAAGTCCTGTGGCGTGGTCGTAGTCATAATGAGGCTACGTGGGAGCCCAAGACTATCATCCGAGCTCAGTATCCGCATCTTTTTGCTCTAGGTAAATTTCGAGGCTGAAATTTCTTTTTATCAGGGGGAGAGTTGTAGAACCCAAATTTTTGCCTAATTTGAAACCCTAATTTAATTGAAATCCCTAAATTAAAAACCCTAATAATTGAGAATTTTAATTTTAAAACCTAATTGGATTTTAGTGATTAAATTGGGAATTTTCGGAATTTCAATGACCAAATTGCAAAGGTTGCAAAATTTAAATGTCGTTTCATAAACCCCAGAAAGTTTGATGGCACGCATTGTGATTTACCCTTTTGTTAGGGTATTTGTATTATTTTGGCACCCATTTCAGATTTTCGAGTGTTGCGCTGCTCTCCTTTTTCTTCTTATTTCGTGTTTTCTTCGAACCATCACTCTCAGCCCTTCATCGTCGTTCACCGCCTGGCCATGGTCTAAGCACCGTCCGATCGTTGATCAGACGCCGCCGTCCAACTCGCCGCTCTGTCCCGATCCTAGCCAACTCTTCATTTCTTCCGTTGCCGGCCAGATTTCACAGAATCCGTTCGAGCTCCTCGACATTTGGGTTTGGGACGACATTGACTCGGATACCGAGATCCTTCCTCCTCCTCCACCTGGACGACCTCTTGTTGCTCAGACATCAGGATCCGCTCGATCTGACTCTGACCGACCTAGAGATAGAGCTGAGCGTGGGAGACGTCACCGTCGACGTTGAGTGTTAGATACTTGAGGTGTGTTCTCTTCTGTGCTGTCTTTTTATAGTGCTCTGTATGTAAATGTGTTGATATACTGAAATGTATACATGATGTGGTCTGATGATGTATGATTATAATATTCTGTTGATCTGTGATGTTTAACTTGTTCATCATTCTGTTACGTTATGCAATATTTGTATATACATTCAGATTCAGATTATTGTATATCAGATTATATGATTATGCATTTCTGTTGATAAAAAATGCATTCAGATTCAGAACTCGGATTGTATGTCATCTCATTATGGTTGGGATTCTGTACGGGGAAGTTCAGTAGCTTCATCCTTCGGGATGATGTCTACTTCGGATCAGTGGTTTTGCCTTACGAGTTAGATTTCACTTCGGATGGTGACGAGGTTGAGAGTGGTTCTGGGGAACCTTATGTTGCGTGTAAATAAGACTATCGCAAATAGTGCAAGTGTACACAACGCAAGTAGTAAAGTGATACTAGAGTATTAGATATCGTCTCCACAGGGACTGGAAATTACTCTATCCTTAAATTGCTGCACAAGAAAAATAAATAGTTTAAATGATTGTTTTGGAGAAATCTTGAGTAATAACTAAAGTAAAAGATAAGGTAATCAGATTGAGAGAATAAGCTGATATTGATTTGCTCAGTAGTGCAGGTGTTGCACTGTTCAGAAGAACTTCTGTTGTTCTATCGTCGTGCCTATCGCGGCAGCGATCAACAACTTCGTACTTCAAGTTTGGCAAGAATCCCTGTTATGACTTGTCATATCCCTAGGCCCAAGTTTTGTTGATGAACTCGTCTTGGATGATACCTCCCGGCGTGAATCAAAGGGTGAACACCAATATTTGTGAATTCTTCTTTAGCCACTTAACCTTGTACTTATCCCTAAGCCAAGATGGTTTAACCATAAACTGTAAAACACGTATTTACTCCTTTCGAATGCTTAACTCTCCCGATATCAAGCAAATGGATAACCTCAAAATGCTCTCCCGATGCTCTTATGAGATGTTGAAAACTAGAGTAAATAAACTTAAAGTTTTATTACTTGAACAGAAAAATCCTAAGAACAATACAATCCTTACAACTACTTTACAAGATCAACCCTTAGCCCTTGGAGAAGTTTCGAATATGATGGAGAGAGAGAAACGACTATGGTTTTGGGGGAAGACGGCTAGGAGCTAGATATCCTTCCCTATGTCGAATTACATGCCCTTATATAGGCCTTGGGTCCAAGTTTTCTAATATGGCAAGAATACAAGTTTAAATTAAAGTACAACTCTATTAAAGACTAAATATTCTGAGTAGATGTCTTTAATTCGTCCTCATTTCTTGCTTTGACTTTCTTCCTTAAACTTTGGGCCTGACCTTCCTTTTGCTTCAGAGCTCAGAAAAATATAAGAGTGATCCACGACAGACCAGCTCGAAATCCTTTATCTGTCGAGTTCCACTTCACTTTTCCACCTCAGTGTCCTACTGTCGTCATCGCTGCCACAGACGATGTCACGACAGCCAATGCTCTTTGTCCTTCAACTCCAGCTCCACAATTCGCTTTTGCTCCTTTGCTGTCCTAGATTGTTGCCACAACAGATACCTGCAAAAGTGACCAAATTCAACAGCACCTATGCACTCTTATCTAATTGTGATGTGTATGCAAAAATCTATCCTAAATGCAATTAATCATGCTTGAGTGCAGCAAAACTATGGGTAAATGAGGGGTAACATATAGAACTTTTGTGCACTCAACACACCCCCAAACTCAAGATGATGCTTGTTCTCAAGTAGATGCAACCTAACTAAGAATGAAAACATTTTTGGCTTAGCTTAATTTAGTGAACTACCATTACCTACAACCCCTTCACTATCAAGAGTCGTACCTTTTCGATTGTTTAGGGATTCATCCAGAACAATGCTATAATTCTTGTGCAAGTGTGTGCAGGTTTTGTGAACAAATATGTGCTTAGACTCTTTTAGCAACTAGAATAGTTATGCTACTCACTTGATTTCTATGCCAAACTAATTTTTTCTTGGAGACAATTCTTAGGCTCCTTTAGTTTTTTTGAATTTAGACTCAAGTTTTTTTCTTCTTATTTTGTTTTTACTAGAGCCTGTTTTGGGCACCTCTAGCTATCTTCCTAGAGCCGGTGTTAGACACCTCTAGGGGCAACTGAGTCTAAGTTTTTCTTTCCTTTTATTCTTTTCCTAGAGCCAGTGTTAGGCACCTCTAGGGGCAACTCAAGTAGTTAAGCTTTTCTACTCTAGTTCACTAACAATAGTCTAGACAACAAATAAGTCGCAAAGGTGTTTTTTTTTGAAGTTTCAGAAATATAGTAAGGCTCTAAATAATTCCTAAAACATCCTAAAAAACTGTCACGACAGAGAATGTCGCAGCAGGTAAGTACAGTTCAAAGACTTAAGCCAAACTATTTAATAATAATTTTTTTCACAAAAATAACTAAGATTAGACACAAATTAAAAAGCTCATTTAAAATAACAGAAGACTGCCTACCCTCAAACTCAATGGTTGCATTGTCCCCAATACATGACAACAAAATGAAAACAAGAAAAAGAAAACATCACAAATAGAATAAATAAACAGTAGAAACAACAAGCATAAAAGAAAAGCACTTAAGTTGATGAGCTGTCGTCGTTGCTGCTGCTGATGTGGATCTGCCGGCGAGCAGTTACCTTGATGACAGAGGCTGGCTTGGGGCTGGGAGATGGTGAGGCTATCTTTTTTTTGGCCTCTCGAGGTGGCTGGACTTGGGTAGGTGAGATCTTTGGGGCTTTGTTCAGGACCTTGAGGTCGTTATCACTGTTGCTGTCGTCCGATCTGTCGTGGCAGGGTCCCTCAACAGTTTCATTCAGCCTCTTCTTCTTCATTAGAGGGAAGTCTTTGGCTAGTTCCTGGACAACAGATGGCTCCGAGTCAGACTGAGGATGCAAAGAAACATTCAAAGTACTTTGGGTCGATCTCCTGTAGTGGTTCCTTCCGTTTTCTCCTCGGGGAGTGGCAGATCGCCTGTCGCCATCTCCAGTCGTGGCAGGTGGTGTGGTGGAGGAAACAATTGGCGTGGGCGTTCTGGGGATGGCAGCAGGTGTAGGGGTGGCAAGGAGATTTTTTGGGAAAGAGGGAAACTGCACGTTTGGAAAATTAAAATCAAATTTGATGAAGTTTACCGTGGCAATGGTGAAGTCCCTCATGAAGCCCAACTGTCGTTCCTCCATCTTCTTCAGCATATGAATGATTTGGCTGGAGGTGTCTATCGGTTGTGCGGCCGTGGTCTGCTCAGGTTCTGCCGTGACAGGTTCAATGGATTCAGGTTCTGTTGTTGGTTCTGTCGCAACAGTGGGGTCCATATATGCCAGGGGGTGGCAGGCTTTAGCTCCATTAGACTATAAATGTTCTGCTGGGTCCATCCCTTGCCTTGGATCTTAACATCTTCATCGATCTCCGATACATTGTTGGCTCGGCAGAGTGTGGTGATCAAGTAGGGGAAGAAAAGAGGGCCCATTGGTCTGAGTGCACACTCGAAAATGCCATCACAGATATATTTACCGACGTTGATCTGTCGCTCGTTAATGATTGAATGCACGAGGGCAAGTCTCTTCCGGTCTACCGTTGTGTTGTGTGATGTTGGCATAAGGCGTTTCTTCACGAAATGATTTTAAAGTTTGGCGGCTGGTGTGAGTTGGGTCCTGCGCATCGTCCATCTGTGCTTGGGATCATCGTTCCATTGGGTGTCTGCTTCTGTCAAGTCTGCCATGATTCCATCATAATCTGCCGGCGACAAACTATTGACGAATCTCCTATGTGCTTCTTCCTTCTTGCTCACATAGAGGCCGTAAAGAGTGTTTATGTAGGTTGCCTCAAGAGAAATTTCCTTGCCCCTAACGATCACTATCGTGGCATCTTTAGACAAGACGACTGCATAGAACTCACGAACTAATGTGACGTTCATCTCCTCCGGTTGGACAGCAAACATCTGCCACCTTAGCTCCATGATTTTCTTGGAGATGAATGGTTTGAGCCCTAGATCCCCCGCTTTCGTAGTGTAGGTGAAGCATCTCTCCTCCCACATCTCCCGTTTCTTGAAGGAGTCGAAGTATCTCTTCTCTGAATCTGACGTTGAGAATCGTTTGGGGATTCTGCTGTGGCTGGGTGTAGAGACTATCGTGGCAGAGGTGGAGGCAGCACTCCTTCGGGTTGATCGAGTAGTCATTGTAAGGAATAGTGGAAAGTAGAGGTTTATATAGAACGAGATTTTCTGCCCATTGGAATTGTAACAGGTGGCGCGAATAACGGGGCCAGCTGTCACGCGGTTTTCTGACACGTTTGTCACGCGTTTCCGTGTCTACTGCGTGTTTGTTACGCGTTTCCGTGTCTGTTGCGATAGCTCCGTGACAGGCTGAATTTTCCGAGTCTGCCGCGACAACTGGTAATAGGCTGTCACGACAGGTTTGTTCCTTTGGGCTTTATGGGCTGTTGTAAATGTGGTGGGCTGCTTCATTCCTCCTCCTTGCTTTGCTTCCTTTATTTTCCTGAAAACTAAATAAACAATATATTAAAAGCTTATTTCCTAAAAATATAAATAAATAAAATAAAATAAAACTAAGTTAAATTAGGGATGCCTTGAGGGGCATCTCCTAAAGTAACTACTTCCTGCATCCTTGGGGCTTCAGTCCCCTGATAGTGCTTTAGCCTTTGTCCATTGACTTTGAATTGGTGCTCATTCTTGATTGATCTGATTGTAATGGCACCATGAGGAAAAACTTGGACTACTTGGAAAGGGCCAGACCACCTAGATTTAAGCTTCCCTGGAAAGAGCTTCAACCTAGAGTTGAACAACAACACCTTCTGCCCTGGGCAGAACTGTCTTGGCAGCAGTTTTCTGTCGTGCCACTTCTTTGTTTTGTCCTTGTAGATTTTGGCGTTGTCGTGGGCCATGGCTCGAATTTCTTCAATTCATTCAAGTCCAGTAGCCTTTTCTGCCCTGCCTTGTCCCAGTCCATGTTAACTGTCTTGATAGCCCAATATGCTTTATGTTCTATCTTGACAGGTAAATGGCAAGTTTTTCCGTAGATTAGGCGGTAGGGTGACATTCTCAATGGTGTTTTAAATACAGTCCTGTAGGCCCAAAGTGCATCATTTAGGTGAAGAGAACAGTCCTTTCGAGTTGGTTTTACCACCTTCTCTAGGATGTTCTTCACTTCTCTATTTAAGATTTCGGCCTACCCATTGGTTTGAGGGTGATATGATGTTGTGATTCAGTGCTTTACTCCGTATTTCTTTAGTGCGCTAGCAATTACCCTGTTGTCAAAGTGCCTATCGTCATCACTAATGATCGCCCTTGGGATGCCAAACCTTGAGAAGATATGCTTGTGGAGAAATCTTTGCACGGTCTTGGCATCGTTCTTTTGAGTGGCGATAGCTTCTACCCACTTAGTTACATAATCTACTGCCAGCAGGATGTATAGATTCTCACAGGAGGCTGGGAATGGTCCCATGAAGTCGGTTCCCTAAACATCAAAAATTTTGACCTCAAGAATGTTTTGCAGTGGCATCTCATGCCTTCTAGATATGTTTCCAGTCCTTTGGCACTTATCACAACTCTTATCAAAGGCTTGTGTATCTTTAAACAGCATAGACCAATAGAAACCAGATTGCAGAACTTTGGCAGCAGTTTTATTTCCTCCAAAGTGTCCTCCGTAAGGGGCAGGATGGCAGTGGTGAAGCACTTCTTCTTGTTCTTCCTCTGGTATGCATCTCCTGATGATTTGATCTACACAGTGCTTAAATAGGAGAGGTTCGTCCCAATAATAATGTTTTGCATTATTTTGGAACCTATTCCTTGCTTGATAGTTAAGTTCAGAGGGTAATAAACCACTAACAAGGAAATTTACTATGTCAGCATACCAAGGGATTTCAGGAAGCTTACCTGCCGCCATGGCTGTCGCGGTAGTGCTGGTGGCAGCGAACAAATGCTCATCTGGGAAGGTTTCCAGTATGTGAGTCTTGTCTTTCTCTTCGTTCCTTCCCATCTCCAGTTTTGACAAGTGATCCGCTACTTGGTTTTCTGTTCCTTTTTCGTCCTTGATGTCAATATCAAATTCTTGCAGCAGCAGAATCCAACGTATCAATCTTGGCTTAGCATGCTTCTTAGTGAACAGATATTTGAGTGTTGAGTGATCTGTATGGACCACCACTTTTGTTCCAAGTATATATGGTCGGAACTTGTCAATTGTAAACACCACTGCTAGTAACTCCTTTTCTGTTGTGGTGTAGTTTATCTGGCATCATTTAGAGTTTTGTTGGCATAATAGATCACATGGAAGAGTTTCTCCTTTCTCTGCCCTAGTGATGCCCAGACAGCGTAGTCATTGGCGTCACACATTATCTTGAATGGTAAGCTCTAGTCTGGTGGCTGCACTATTGGGGCTGTTACCAGCTTTTCCTTTAGTATCCTGAATGCTTCAATACATTCAGTGTTAAAGTCAAAGGCACAATTCTGTTCCAACAGGAGACACAGGGGTTTAGTAATTTTCGAGAAATTGGCAATGAATCTTCGATAAAACCCTGCATGCCCTAAGAGACTTCTTATTCCCTTGGCTGTAGTCGGTGGCAACAGTTTTTCAATAACTTCGATTTTAGCTCTGTCTACCTCTATGTCGCGGCAGCTAACCTTGTGTCCCAACACTATGCCCTCGTCCACCATAAAGTGGCATTTTTCCCTGTTTAAAACAAGGTTTGCCTCTTCACATCTTTCAAGCACCTTCTGTAAATTTCCTAGGCAACCGTCGAAACTGTCTCCAAAGATGGAAAAGTCTTCCATGAAGATCTCTAGGAAATCCTCCACCATGTCGGAGAATATTGCCATCATGCACCGTTGAAAGGTTGATGGTGCATTGCAAAGTCCAAATGGCATTCTTCGAAAGGCGTATGTGCCATATGGGTATGTGAAGGTTGTTTTCTCTTGGTCCTTCGGTGCGATTGCGATTTGGTTGTAACTTAAGTAACCATCAAGGAAACAATAGTAAGGCTTCCCCGTTAATCTATCTGACATTTGATCAATAAAGGGTAAGGGGAAGTGGTCCTTCCGGGTAGCTTTATTAAGCTTCCGGTAGTCCATACAAACCCTCCAACCGGTCACAGTCCTGGTTGGGATTATTTTGTTGTCCTTGTTTGTTACCACGGTTATGCCTCCCTTTTTGGGTACACATTGTACCGGGCTCACCCACTTGCTATCCGATATGGCATAAATTATTCCAGCATCAAGCCACTTGATGATTTCTTTTCGTACCACCTCTCGCATAGCTGGACTGATGCCTTGGATATCGACAATGGTCCATCCAATCGCCTTCTTATGCTGCTGTAGCATTTTGATCAGTCGTTGTTCCTGCTCCTGCATCAACTTAGAAGTGATGATTACGGACAACATATCATTTAAACCAAGAAAAATTTATTTAAGTTGCCCTGGCAGGGGTTTAAGGTCTAAAACAGGTGGTTGTTCAATGGAAGGCTTTTGGATTACATGTTCATTCGAGGTATAATTCAAAGGCTCGAAGAACACTCCTGAACGTGTGGCTATCCAATTTACCTTCTTAGGACCTTCGGTATCGAATGCATCTGTATCTGAGGGGTCACTATCGTCGATGCTGTCGTGACAGTCTTCAAGGTGACTGCGGTGGCAGTGACCAAATTTCTTGTCGTGACAGTTCGTTCTGATGCAGGGTTAGTCTAGGGCTACTTCTGAAATTGCCTTGCATTCTTCCTCTGCATCAGCTTGTTTTATTTCTTGGAGAACATTGAGCTTTATTTGTTGGTCATTGACTCTCATAGTCAGTTCTTCTTTCTCTACGTCGATCACTGCTCTGCTTGTGTCTAGGAAGGGTCGCCCCAGGATGATCGGTATATTTTCATCTCCTTCACAGTCTAAAACAAGAAAGTCAGCAGAAAAAATAAACTTATCCACTCTTACCAAGATATCTTCAATCTTTCCTTCCGGTTATACGTAAGAGCGGTCTGCCAGTTGCAGCATGACTGTCGTGGACCTTGCTTGTCCAATACCTAGTTTCTGAAATACAGATTTAGGCATTAGGTTAATACTAGCACCAAGATCACAAAGTTCCTTACCCATAAACTTGTCACCAATTATGCATGGTATGATGAAGCTTCCAAGATCCTTCTTCTTTGGGGTGGTCGCTTATGTAGGATTGTCATGCATCCTTCTGTCATCATTACTGTTTCAAATTCCCCAAGTCTGGATCTCCTGGACATAACATCCTTAAGGAACTTTGCATAACTAGACATCTGCTTAATGGCTTCTAACAGTGGAATGTTGATGTGTACTTGCTTAAAGACATCATAGATTTTCTTAAGCTGGTACTCTTATTTCTATTTCTTTAACCGTTGTGGGAAAGAGGGTGGAGGACGGTAATCTTCAAGGCGCCCTTCACATAGAAGTCGGATTTGAAGAGGCTCAAGATCTTCAGCTTCTTCTGTCTGCTCCTCTGTTCCTTTTGCTGTCGTGGCAGGTGTGACAACAGCAGACTGTTTCTCCTCTACCGGGGCAGTGTTCACAGTAGGTGTCTATAGGGTCGGTTCCTTACTCGGTGTTTCCTTTATTATCGACCCTTGTAGTTGTTTCCCATTCCTCGTTGTAATAGCTTTGCACTGCTCATGTGTGGGTTTTCTAGTGACCTCAGTATCACTAGGAAATCCTCCATTCTGCCTTGGGTCTGTTCTAGTATGCTCGTTGTGGCTGCCGGCTGCTGTTGTGGCTGCTACTGTGGTTGCTGTCGTGATAGAATCCTAGGATCTCCTTGGTTCTGGTTATTCTGGACTGGAGGGTTTAGTGCGCTGTTGGGGTTACTCTAGGAAAATTTGGGGTCCTTCCTCCATTTTGGATTGTAGTTGTTGGAGTTATAGGTTTTATTCCTGTTATAGTTTCCAACATATATCCCTTCTTCTAGCTGTAAAGGACACTCATCTGTACTGTGGTTTCCACTACAGGTTTCACACACCTCTTCGACAGAAAATACAGCTTTAGAATCCTCTCGCTGCAGGTTTTCAATTATCTTAGTAAGGTATGCAATCTGAGTTTTGATCGAATTGTCAGCTTCGTATTCCTTTACAGATATTCCTTGTTTACCTCCTCTTCGAGCTGTAGGAAACTGCTCATCGTTCTTTGCTAACTTTTTCAACACCAGCATTGCATCGTCTGGTTCTTTATCCAGTAATAACCCATTTGCTGCTGAATCTATCCTCATTCAAGTGTGTGCATTGGCAGCATTGTAGAATTTGACAACCTGGTTCCATACAGGGAATCCATGCATTGTGCAGTTTCGTAAGAGAGTCATAAATCTGTCCCACGCCTCGTGCATTGGTTCGTCATCTTCCTGTTGAAAAGTAGCAATCTCGTTATGCAATCTTTCAGATAATTGAGAAAGGTTAAAACGAGAAAGAAATTCACGACAGAGACCCGCCCAAGTTTTTATTGAACCCAGCATTAACTTATTCCACCGGGTTTTTGCTCTATCCCTCAATGAATGAGGAAATAGCTGGAGCCTCAGTACTTCCGGGCTTATTCCTGGCTGTCTAAATGATCCACAGATCTCTTGGAAAGTTTTCAGATGTTCACGCGCGTCCTCAGTAGCAGAACCACCAAATTGACCAACGAAATTTATCATGCTGAACATTACATGTTTCAGTTCGAAGTGTTTAGCTTCCACATCTGCAAGTGTAGTTTCCAGTTCAACATGGTTGTTTTCCATGTACTCTCGACAAGTTTGTCGTGTTGTTGGGGCAACATGCGGCGACAGATCGTTTCGGGCATCATTAGGAGGATCTACATTACCCCTGGGGTTGTTGTTGTTGTTGTTGTCATCTTCCCTATTGCCTTGTCTTTCGTTCACCATTGCTTCCAGTCTTTCCTCAAGATAGTTGTTTTTTTCTATCAAGAGTCGGGCTTGGTTCCTGAGTTGATATGTGCGTTCGATTTCTGGATCTAATTCGTACTCAGGTTCCTTACCATGTCTCGATCCGTGCATAAGCAATAAGAGAACCTTGTGAAAAGTACGGGGAAAATAAAACAACTAAAAACAGAAAATAAAAATAAAAACAAAGTGCAATAATAAAAAAGTAAAGGTATGTTGCCAGTCCCCGACAACGGCGCCAAAAACTTGTTGCGTGTAAATAAGACTATCGCAAATAGTGCAAGTGTACACAACACAAGTAGTAAAGTGATACTAGAGTATCGGATATCGTCTCCACAGGGATAACTCTATCCTTAAATTGTTGCACAAGAAAAAGAAATAGTTTAAATGATTGTTTGGAGAAATCTTGAGTATTAACTAAAGTAAAAGATAAGGTAATCATATTGAGAGAATAGGCCGGTATTGATTTGCTCAGTAGTGATGGTGTTGCACTGTTCAGAGGAACTTCTGTTGTTCTGTCGTCGTGCCTGTCGCGATAGAGGTCCGTTAATGTCACATCAGCGATCAACAACTTCGTACTTCAAGTTTGGAAAGAATCCCTGTTATGACTTGTTCTATCCCTAGGCCCAAGTTCCGTTGATGAACTCGTCTTGGATGATATCTCCCGACGTGAATCAAAGGGTGAACACCAATGTTTGTGAATTCTTCTTTAGCCACTTAACCTTGTACTTATCCCTAAGCCAAGATGGTTTAACCATAAACTGGAAAACACGTATTTACTCATTTTGAATACTTAACTCTCTCGATATCAAGCAAATGGATAACCTCACAATACTCTCCCGATGCTCTTATGAGATGTTGAAAACCAGAGTAAATAAACTTGAAGTTTTATTACTTGAATAGAAAAATCCTAAGAACAATATAATCCTTACAACTACTTTACAAGATCAACCCTTAGCCCTTGGGGAAGTTTAGAACATGATGGAGAGAGAGAAACGACTAGGGTTTTGGGGAAAGACGGCTAGGAGCTAGATATCATTCCCTAGGTCGAATTACATGCCCTTATATAGGCCTTGGGTCCAAGTTTTATAATATGACAAGAATACAAGTTTAAATTAAAGTACAACTCTATTAAAGACTAAATTTTCTGAGTAGATGTCTTTAATTCGTCCTCTTTTCTTGCTTTGACTTTCTTCCTTGAACTTTGGGCCTGACCTTCCTTCTGCTTCAGGGCTCAGAAAAATATAGGAGTGATCCACGACAGACCGGCTCGAAATCCTCTAACTGTCGAGTTACACTTCACTTTTCCACCTCAGTGTCCTACTGTCGTCATCGCCGCCACGACAGATGTCACGACAGCCAGTGCTCTTTGCCCTTCAACTCCAGCTCCGCAATTCGCTTCTTCTCCTTTGCTGCCCTAGATTGCCGCCGCATCAGATACATACAAAAGTGACCAAATTCAGCAGCATCTGTGCAGTCTTATCTAATTGTGATGTGTATGCAAAAATCTATCCTAAATGCAATTAATCATGCTTGAGTGCAGCAAAACTATGGGTAAATGAGGAGTAACATATAGAACTTTTATGCACTCAACACTTTACTCTTCGGATGGTGAAGTAGTTGGGTGCATGTCATATTGTGTTGCATATTCATTCATACTTGTTTATGTGTTTGAATTGATTCATGATGGAAAAATTGTATTCTGATAATGTTTGGTTGACTATGTTGTTATAATGATTATGTTAGTTCTATTTGCATTGTAGAGACACATTGAGCGTTTTCGCTGACTCCCTCTTAGTTTCTATTTTAGATACTCAGGTCTAGGCTACGGTACTTAAAGGACCTCGTTTTCCAGCTTTATTTATTTATTATTAGCAGTAAGATACTTGGACCTATTTATATTATATATTTTATCATATGGTATATAATTTCAGATTTCGGATGTTTTTATTTGAGGTTATTACGTTTTATCATGCATGTACATTGTGAATATTTAATATTTTCAGGAATATTTTTATCAATATGTATTATGCAATATAATTATTATCTATTTTGGAATTAAATTTTTGAACCAGGTTGCTTGCGTGAGGGACAAGCTTTGAGCTTGACTCCTTATATTCGACCCAGTTCTTCCGGGTCGGTTTTAGGGGGTTACAGTGTGTTCAAAAAACAAAAGTTTCACGAGAAACGTTTTAATTGCCATAAGATGGGGAACAAGTCTTCGGACTATAGACCGATGCTATGACTATATTTTCTTATAACAATTGATATGACAAACAAGTGTTTGAAGAAAAAGTTATTACCTCCATGATAAGAATAAACTAGTGTTTTGCTCAAAAGCAAATATGCTATAGAAGAATTATTCTCTATAAGTAGGATGTTGAAACCCAAACTTAACAAATTGATTAGTTTGGGGGAGAAAACTCTATGTGAGTAACGCTGCAACACCCAAGGGAACAATGATTTTGAAGATAACTTCTAAAAAGAACTGAATCTTCAAAATGTGTCTGATTTGAGGGAGTTGTTCTATCAACTAATTACCTTTAAACAAGGTATCTCAAAATAAAAGAGACAAGACACCATATGAGTTATGAAAGGAAATAAAACCTTCCTACAACTACATAAAAATGTGGGGTGTCTTGCAAAGGTAATGTTTCCATTATCGAAGTAAATAAAAATAAGTGGACTATATTTTCATTGACTATGTAGAACATAGTAACAGATATCAATTTCTTGTGTATAAATAGATTCACAAGAATGTGATAATGAAAACAAAGAATGACTTATTCTTTGAAAATATATATCCTATAAAATTAGGGAAGTTGATCCAAGTTCAATGAAACGAACTTTCGAAACTATCAATGAAAAATAGTCCATACGTTCAACAAAAGGTTGAAACTAAAACATTGTCATGGTGACAAATAAGAGTGTGACAAATGTGTGCATGTCAAATTCAAAATTGACATGAAAAATATAAGATTGACAGACTTGACTTTGGGCATCCAAATCAAATGGTCACCTGAAGGTCTCCTATTAACGAAGTTACACTACGTGGACAGGAGAAGTTTGGAAAGGATGTTTCCGACATAGCCAAAACTCTAATAAATACGAGCCAGCATTTGTTCAAATGGAATATGCAAGTGTCATAGACAATCTAAATAAACTGCACTAGACAAAATATTGCTTTTACTGTGAGCAATTTAAGCAGATTCACAAACAATTCAAGGCCAAACCTCTGGAAAGCTATTATGAGAGTACTGAGATATCTCATATATACTCAAGATTATGAATTGCATTATTCCAAAGATACTAGTATTTAGAAGGATTCTTTGATGCCAGTAGAATATCTGATATTCAAGATATCAAAGGGACAAGTGAATATGCTTCACATCGAAGAGAGGAGTCGTGTTGTGGAAATCCTTAAGACAAACGATCATAACTAGATCCACGATGATATCTGAGTTCGTTGCTCTAGATAAATCCGGAGAGGAAGTCAAATGGCTTAGGAAATTTCTTGAGGTTATTCCTGAATGACTGAAACCTGTGCCCATAATATGCATATACTATGATAATCAATTAATGATTGCTAGGGCATAGAATTGTATTTACAACGGTAAATCAAGACGTATGCGTCACCGACATAATACCGTTAGACAACTGATCTCAAATGGAGTTATCTCTATTGATTATGTAAGATCAAAGGATAACATTGCGAATTCGCTAACCAAAGGTTTAAATCAAGATCAAGTTGAGAAAACATCTAAAGGAATGAGACTAAAGTCCATGGAAAATAAAGACGCTATGTGAAGGAAGACCCTACCTAGCTGACTGGAGATCCCAAGATCTAGGTTTAAAGGGACAACCTAATTGTATAGACTTGTCGGTCACTACGGGGTACTCATCCCCAAGTTCGTTCCTATGATGTAAACAATGACAAAATTGGTTTAGGCTAAACAAATACTTTTAATGACCATTGTGTGCTTTGGTGAGCCAAGCAACATAAGTCACATATGTGAGAGTGAAATGGGGCTGCTTCAAAGAGACTACTAGGCATAGTACTTTCAAACTCTTGTAGAACCAGGCGATGTCCACGGCCATATGGACATAACCATGAGAACAAATACTCTTGTCAGAGAGATAGTTGTGTGAAGTATATCATCGTTTACACAAACGACTGAATAGTTCAAGGATGTCACGTCTACTAGATAGCCAGTAAAATAAATATACTTTCACAAGGGAAGGTTCAAAGGAGGAAACATACCTATCCTATGCAACTATCAATCGTAGAAGATATCACCACATCGAGTCAAAATGTTTTGATAAAACCATCAATTTCATTCATGTGGGGGTGTTGGAAAGATGTGAGGAAAATGGTAACTTTGAGCCATATTTCAAATGGGTAAAGGTGGAGATTTGAATAAGGATTCTATTAGGTTTTATTCTACTTCATGAGACCTTTACAACGGTATCTCATATGCTCAAAACAGTTGAGTAATGAATGAGAAATTGATGCTCAAAGTAAGGTAGTTGTGAATTGAATAAGGAAGTAAAAACCCCTATCCCACATTGATGAGATAAATGAAATGGAAATTGAATAAGGTATTTGTGAATTGAATAAGAAAGTGAAAATCATATTTTAATTACGCCTCAACTATATCATCTATACTTAAAATTTTAAATAATTATAGTCGATGATAACATCCTAGTTTCTCTCGCTAGTCCAAAACAAATTCTACCCAACAAAACAGTAATTCCTACCCAGCAAAACTGGGACACATGTTCACATGGAAAAATATTAGTTGTACACCTTAACAATGGAAAGGTTGGTCTTGTAAGGAGAGTTTTTAACTTTATCTGGGAATAAGTGCTGCTTTGCCATACTCCATCTATCAGCAACTAGCTTTCGAAAGTTGGTCTAAAAATCATATTAAACAGTCTGATTTTCAGACAACTAGTGCTGTCAAACTGATCCAAACTGTCCAAGTGGTAGTTCTTGACAACAATATACTGTGACACGGAAATGTGCATTTCACTTTCTTCCCCAGAATCAATTACAGCAAAGAATAACAAAGCAATAATGAGAACCAAACTAAGCACTATATCTCTTTCTCCATGTGTTACATTTTTATATCTTCTTTTTCTCCACTAATGGAGGAACACGTCCATGATTCCAACCCAAGAATGGGAGAAGCACAAAGGTTGTCGAGTCGTGTAGTAATTGGATTTTGACAAAAACATCATGACTTTTGCTGTCTGGTTTGATAAACTTTGTTTCCTTTTACAAACCAAGACCAAGAAACTTCTTAGTTAACTCTACCTGCATAGCATCTGAATTTGAGAAACTAAACTCGATATTAAATGTCGGATATGAGTATATATTTGTTCATACACATGCTTAAATGCGAATTGAATATAAATATTTAAAATTTGAACATGGTATATCTGTGGTGTAAAGGTAATGCACTCTGACTATATATAGTATTGATGAGTATTGAATTTTCTTTTCCTTTACAGGTGGCATGAACTATCTTGTATTTATCCAAGCTTACAACAAGTTCAAATTCAATAACCCAGAAATCCCATCAAGATTCATGAACCAAGCCATGAATTTCTGCATTAAAACCATTTAAATGATGTGCCTGCTGCAACAACTATCACTAACAACCAACTAGCCAATAAACAATCTGTAATGCTAATGGACCTGAATTTGCAGATCATCTGAATTCAAAAACATGAAGAATTAAGTATTATTATCATACTTTAAACGTTAGAAGAGCCTAGTAGACATGTTTAGTCAAAAAATAACAGACAAAGATATGGTTTTAGTTTCTTTTTATTGGTTAAGTTTCCACTCTAATCTGTCCAACTTATGGATAAACCCACACTTTATCTTGGAATTATGCAAATGGAGTCGGGGGCAGTTATACTTTATGCAAAGCTCATGATTGTCAAACATATCTAATAAATTTGGTTAAATTATAAAAAAGTCACTCAACTTTCTTCTCACTCTTATTTTGGTCACTAAAATTTTAAATTTTCAATTTAATCATTGACTTTCGAATTGCTTTTGTTTTGGTCCTCGTGCATTAAATCAGATATATGAGGGTGATGTGGTAGCCACATGTGCTGACATGAACTATTTGTTGCTTATGTGGCATCCACGTGATGTCCACATCATATTTTCTTTTTTTGATTTTATCTTGTGCCCCTAAAAGATAAAATTGTTACAACTTCATCATGTGTCATGCCGGTGCCGAAACCGTTGTTCTCCGATGTCTTTTACGACTAATCAAGACACTAACAAACTCGGTTCATCGTCCCCTTCCACTTTATTTGGCTTCCCCCCCCCCCACCCCCACCCCACAAATCTCTTTAAACTCGCAAAATTTAATCCAAAAACCAAACTCACACAAACCAAAACCATTTTGATCTACAATCTTTATCTTCCGTTCAGCGTGGAATTATGATATATAACTCGTATCCTCCTTCTCCACCTTGCCACTTTTGAGATTTGGAAGAAGATGTCTCATCTTCGGGAAATAAAAGGAATCTGAAACCAAGGTTTTTTCACAAAAAATATGAAAGTTTTTGGGTCATTTCATAATTTTTAAAAGACGAGTGTACAATCATAACACCTCTAATTAGTTAACTGTAGAGTGATCAAAACATGAATAGTTCGAAAGTTCAATGACTCAATTAAAAAAAATTAAACTTTAATGACCAAAATAAGAATGAAAAGAAAGTCCAATGATGAAATAAATAATTTACCTAATAAATTCAGAAAGGGTAGATATGATATGACCCCTAGAGAATGAAGGGGGTGAATGGTGCAAAATTCCAAAGGAGGGAAATCAATGGCTCCAATCTTAGGAAAGGACAATGCCTTTATTTTGGAGGAAATATGCAATGGACGCCAATATATATGTTCTTTTCTTTTACAATAAATAAATGTATAGGTTGTGGAGCATAAAGCAAAGTTGAGACTTTGGATTTGATGTACAAAACGGGACACCTTTATATTAAACTTAAGCTATGGTGCATGCATAGATGATTTCAACGAAAGGACTGCTATCGTTGTCACCTCCATCACTATTTTTCTACATGAATTTAACTTGTTATGTAACATGTCTAATCATTTTGATTATATATAAGTTTTGATTTTATCTCTTTCTTTCATTAAGCAAATTTATATATTAAAAATTAGGCAAGCTTGCTTAATCAAAACAACTTTGTAAGAGCATCTGTGATTTGATATAGAAATGAGCAAAGCAAAGAATAGAATCTGTCAACAAATGTTAAGCATTTTCCATTCATGCTAAGGTCAAACAACTTCATGTTGCCCCTACTTTCACTAAAGAGTCACCAACAAAAAAAAAAACTAACAAAAAGCACTAGCCACTATAATGTGAAGAAATTTTCGGGGTGCAAGAGACCTTACCGTTTTTTTAATGAAAAATTATTATTAATGAAAATTTAAGTTGTTGGTTGTTAATGTCTAAATAAGTAGATACTAAACGAGGGAGCTGGAGAAGAGGATCAAGGTAATTAGTGTTGGTTTCAAGCGAGTCTCTTAGATTGACTTGAAACAAAGAGCGATAAATAATATGGTGGTCAAAGACAGAAAAAATAGATGGGATAAAAGAGGGGGAAGTTACTCCTTGTTGTGCCTCTTTATGTTGTCTTCGATTTTTCTTTTCATTCTCGTTCCCACGCGTATTTATTATTTATGATATTGTTGTTGATGGAATGGAGTCAGACCTAGGGTCATAATAACTATTGATAGACCGATAAAATAAATTTGACTGTTAGTTAATACGCTGAGCTACCTGATCAAGTAGACTTAATAGCTGTCATGTCAAGGCGCAACAGTTAAGCATAAAAAATGGTCTGAAAAATAAAAACTTTGAAGAAATGGTGCCTTTCATGCTAAATAGTGGTATGAAAAATAAAAATTCGAAAAATCTATAACGGAAGCTTTCGAATAACGAAAACTTGTAAATCCCGGGGCAAGTACAACATTAGTAATGGCAAATTGTGAATAAGAGTTTGTCATGTTTCTAAAAGAAAGGGTGGAAATGTTGATTTAAAAATCTCCATACATGATATATCAAGTCAAATTTTCTAGAACATCCCAAGAGTGAAGATAACTCAAGGATATCCTTAGAGAGTATGTCTTCTCGAATAATTTTTTTCAACAACGAATTGTTCCATCATCACACTCTTCTGAAGAAATATGTTCTGAATTTAGGATGCTCTTGGCGAAGGTTTTTCTGAAGAAGACTTTTTCAACATAGCTACTTTTAATAGATATTATTTCGAACAAGATTTATTTATTTTTTCTAAGAAATATGGAACATAAAATTTCATAAAATAATTTCAATATCAGTACATAAAATAATTTTTATTATTCTATAATATAAATATTCACAAATTTCAGATAGATTCCATATTCCATAGCAAATCAATATCTTTTCATGCAAAAAAGGGAGAAAAAAGACTCTCAAAATGTTGGATAAGTTGTCATCCCTAACCCAAATGCTTGGGGGATTGAGAATCTCTGCTATTTTAGCTAATCTTGAACTGTCTTATAATTTGAGTTTGGTCTTTAATTATTATCCACTGTTTTATGGTAGCTTATATATGTACATTTATTATTTATTTTAGTCCACTACTCTTAAAAGGTCGGTCCATTAACTCATTTTTTAGGGTAAATACTTAAATTATCACTCAACTTTATTCTGTGACTTATTTTGGTCACTCAACTTTATTCTGTGATCTATTTTGGTCACTCAATTTTAAAAAAGATCAATTTTATCACTCGACTTTAAATATTGATCTATTGTCGGGTAATTCGTCGAGAGCTTCATGGACCCATTAGAAATAACGGGAGTTGAAGGATTGTTGGATTAAACCCAATTTAGAATCCATCTTCGACATTGTTGTTTTTTGGAGACATACGATTTTGGGTTTCCTAATTGGAACCAATCCCATGTGAGTATCAATATATTTTTAAAGAACTTTGAAGAATTCTCAGAGTGAAAAATACCAAAAAAAAAAAAAAAACGACAAAAAATATATTTATGTTTTCTTTGAACCAAATCAAACTGGTAAAGCCACCTCTTAAACATAAGATTTAAACCTCTAAATGGATTAATGGAAAGGCTTTTTTTGCTGTTTGGTTAGTAAGAAAATACAAGTTTACATTTATAAAATTGAAACTTTAGATACTAACATTTTCCCTTAGCCCCATCATAACAAAATATAATCTTTGATTAAGTATCATCATCATAGTAAACTAGCGACGAAAGTGATAAAAGAAGATAGAAACGTACGAAAAAATACAGAAAAAAATGAAGAAAGAGAAGAAAAAAAACGTCACTCGGTCAAAGCAGAAAAAATTAAAGATTTTATTATTAGATAAATGTTTAATCATTTATAGGTAATATAAAGCGAACCAATGTAAAAAAATTTTAAGATTTAGGCTTGTATTTTAATTATTAGTGATTGTAAAATTTAGGGTTGATATTTGAGGTTTAAGGGTATTTTTTTGTTCATATTAGTCTTTAATTTTTTAACTGAAATTGACTCTTATTTATTTTAAATTTGTGTAATCTAGTCCAATATTTTTAATATAATGATATATTTGTTCATTCTAGTCCCTAAATTTTTATTTTTTTAGTCAAAATTGGCCCATATATATTTCTATTTTTTGTAATTTAGTCGAATAATATTTTTTATTTTAGTCCCTACAATTTAATTTTTAGTCAAAATTGCCCCATATTTATATTTTTGGTAATTTAGTCTAATAATATTTTTATTTATTCTAGTACCTAAATTTTAATTTTTAGTCGAAATTGACCTCTGTTACTTTTTTGTAATTTAGTCTAATATTTTTAATATGATGGTATATTTGTTCATGTTAATCCTAAAAATTTTATTTTTAACCAAAATTAACCCCTATTTATTTTATATTTTTTAATTTAGTCCAAATTTTTTAATATGCTGATATTTTTGTTCACTTTAGTCCCTAATATTTTATTTTTAGCCAAAATCGACCATTATTTGTTTCTATTTTTTGTAATTTAGTCCAATATTTTAAATATGATGATATTTTTGTTCATTCTTGTCCCTAATATTTATTTTTAATGTGATTCGTATTTGTGAAAGGCGTTAAATAATTCACTCGAAATGACTCAACCCAAAGTCTATCGACTATTTGTACCGAACTCAAACTTAATATGAATTCGAAGCCCGAATTAACCCGACCTGAAATTAAACTGGCCTGAAATGAACCCGACCTGAAGTCCACCCGAGCCCGAATTAACCCGCCAATTAACTGATTCGGACCAAAACCGTTTTGACCCAACCTGAAACTGATCTGCACCCGACCCGAGTCGAGTCAAAATATTAAATCAACCTGAAATGACATGTATCCAATTTAACTCGACCCAAAACTCATCTGATTACTTGTTTTTACATCCTATAACTAATGGAGTGAGAGAGTTGAGATGTGTTGTAGTCAACCTTGGCATCATCAAAATTACCAGCAGATGACGGTTCAAGATTAGGATGCTCATTAGACCCAGATCGGACGAATTTTAAATCAAATACGTATTTGGGTGGGATTTTATAAAGGATAAGGTCGGTCGTGTTCGGAATTAAGGTTAAAATATCCAATCTAACATAATATAATAGAAAATTTATATTCTAAATATTGAGGGATAGCTGTTATAGTGACTTATCTCTTCATATTTTTTCCAATTATCTCAGTATTTTATCAAATAAAACTGAGATAATTATTATAACGTCCAATCTCTCTATTATTTTTCAATTTTCTTTATATTTTGTCGAATAAAAAAATATTTTTATCGAATTAGAACTAAGTCAGATTTTTATCTTAAAATATGGGCCGAATGAAGCATCGTCAAGCGCCGAGTCGTGTTTGAGTAGAAGCCTTTAAAATTTTAAATCAGGTGTCTATCAACAAAAAAACTCAACCCAACTAATCCATGATCATCCCTCGTCAAGACCTGGTAATGAAACAGAAATTGGAAAATCATTTGCTTGGATATAAATTAGAGATAAATTGCAAATATTTTCCATTAAATTTGTATAAAAGAAAAACTAAAAATTTTATATTAGAATGTTATACGAGAGATACAAACTACATAAAATATAAATAAAATTAAAAATATATATTACGAAATTGAATAACATGTCAAATTGAGTTGTAGTCAAGTCCCTAAATATTGAAACCTAATCCAACTAATATGGGTAAAATAACATATCATTATTTAACTATCTTCTCACTCCTATTTTGGTCACTCAACTTTCAAACTTTTCAATTTAATAACTAAACTTTATACATTGAACGTTTTTGTCAATCGCAAATATTTTATTATTATTTTTGAATTTTTAATATTATTAAATATAAAAAATAATTTAAAATAAATAATATTTTACTATTATTAAATTTAAAAATATTTAATATAATCGTTGTCGCTTGTCGTTACCGTTGACCACCGTCGGCCTTCGAAACCGACGGCCGTTTGACCCCAAATTGTACCAGGAGACTCTCTTTGACACGTTGAGTCCGAATCCAGTGGTTTTTCCACCGAAAAATGTCTTGAAACTT